>OZ020507.1:18989776-20482546 GCA_963971375.1 Platycheirus rosarum | reverse complement strand
TATTTTTTTGTCTCATGCCGGTAATTACTTTTGGTGCGCTTCAAAAATTTTTATTTGCAATGAAAAAGTCTGAATATAGTTTTATCGTTTTATGTGCATTAAGTGCGGTATTACACTTAGACGTTCTGTAGTGCACGTGTTTCATTTATTTTCTTGTGAACCCTCGTCCCGCTCATTGCGTGGTATTATACTTAGATGTTTTTTTCTCATTTTTGCATCGCGTGTTTTTGACAGCTCTCTTTCATTGTTTCTTTCTGTCCATCAATAACTGCGATCACATTTTGTGTCCTTTGTATTGTAAAAACAGCTTATACACAGCTGATTGAAGAACAAATGGAAACAGGAACATCAAAGATATCTTAAATTTGTTGGATACTTTAAAAGAAACATATGTGAACAGCTAACTATGTTTTGCTTCTGGTTCGAATTTTGCCCTAAGCCTCCACTTGAAATAGATGATTGCAAGATATGTGTCATGTAACCAATATTTCTTGTGGAGGCCCTGGATTTTTCTTATTTTCTAACGTACATTGCTCAATTTATTTCTTGACACACTGGAAGAAATAATTGGAGAAATAAATTTGACATTTCATTAATGACGCTCATTTTCTGTCATTTTTATTAATGTTCTTTTTATTGTTTGCGTGTTTTGCAGATATTTATTAGCAAAAACAAAAAAAAAATAAGCTAAAAATAAATAATAAATTAAAAATGTTTGGAATCGCTTCCATTTTCCCAACAAAAATAAAACAACGCAAGGTGGTTTATTTTGTAAGATCATTGGAAATAATGAAATTTCATAAAATAATTTACCCACTTACTCAAGAAATATAAGCTTAAGGAATAATGTCTGATATAGTGACGGACATGGACGTATTATATATGGACTGCTTGTTTAATGTCAGCTTCATACAACAATTGTCAAAACAATGTCGCCAAAATTGAGAATGCGATGCTAGCTCTCCTGAATCCACTTCAGGAAAACAAATAACTACTTAAAATATCGACATAGAAGCTCGCGAGATCTGTTTTTAAAAATTCAAAAAAGTCGCATTTACCGGTAAAACATAACTGACACCTTTGAATTCCATCCATAGAAGTGTGCGACATTTTTGGTATTTTGCTTCTTGTTTTTTTAGATCGTGGACAACTTCCTTTTTTATTGGTTTGTGCCTAAGACGAGCTAAAAGAACTAGAAGGAAAAAAGGGATTTTTTATTAATTCATTGTGAGATATTCTAAATAACACGGGGAGAAAAAAGGAAATTTTAACATGAAAACGTGGGAAAACCTGCTGCCAAAGTGTGGATTACTAGATGAAATGTCAAAATTGAGGTTTAATTTTTTCCCGCTAGTTTACTCAGGAGGGCTAATGTCGCCCAAAATAACTGAAACTAAAATAGAACCAACTTGAAGTAGACAACTAGCAGTCCATATATAATACGTCCATGGGGAAAACAATCTAAGATATTTCACTCTCCTCTTCTGTTATTTGTTTTGCCATTTTGTAATGATTATTAAACAGAAAAACTTATTTTGTAATTAAAAAAATTGTTCGATATGACAAATATAGATTTCCAATGAAATTGCAGCGAAATCTCGCATTTCGAGCATAATAGCCTATTCACACCAAGTTCGTTTTCGTTATTCGTTTACTAAAACGAGTAGAGCGTTCACACCGAACATTTACTCGTTTTTGTTTGACATTTCACATCACAAAATCTTACAGAAACGCCAACGCCTTCAGTAAATAATTATGGCCTTATATTTAACTTCCTGAGAGGGCTGGTTCATTTTTGGCACACAAAAGTCCTCCACAAGGACTTTTTTGCATTTCTTCTCTTCCATTTTCTGTTACTTACCGCTGCTAAGAATTTATTGAAATTATTTACATATTTTTGATAGCAAGCAACCAGCTGTTCTTTTTTTAAAGACCTATTCACAATCATACCAAACATAAAGATCTGTTTGACTGATTCATCAAGTCGTTTATGAAAATCGTATTGGAGAACGAGTCGTTTTTGGTATTCGTTTTGAGGAAAACGAGTAAAATGTCATTTATTTTTTTTTTTTTTTTTTTCTTTCTTTTAAGTTCCATATGAAGTGGAAAACACTTAACCTATTTGTTTTAAATTGTTCTATCTTTCAGCGCCACTGTCGTCTTAAGCATTCTGGATCCATTCGCATTGAAGCTCTCGATCGAAGCTTGGATTGTACCCCCACTTACAGATTGATACATTTAACATCGGGCTCTGAACCTCTGATGTTAAATCCAAATCCAAGCTTCGATCAAGAGCTTCAGTGCGAATAGATCCAAAAATCAAAACTCAAGCAAAATCAACCTCAATCTACTAAACCAGTCAGAGAACTTTCAAGCAAAATTCTCAAAACAACTCTAAAGGAAATTGTTTCTCAAGACAGCCCGAAGCTCAAGTGCAAAATGTGCAATTATGTTTGTAGTAATAAGCTTGATCTCAAAAAACATTCGAAAACTCATGATACACAAAATAATTTTGTCAATAAGAAAACCGAAAAGCCTCACGATCGAGGAACAAATAATGATTCAGCATCAGTTTCTCAAAAAAATCATAACAGCCCTACAGTTAAAAGATGCACATATTGTTCATTTGAAAGTAGCTGTCACTCAGCATTGAAATGTCATGAACAAACCCACAATAAAGTCACAGATAAACTTCAAACGTATTTTCAGGTTAAAAAAAAGAGCTACTTTAACCCTACTTCGAAAGAGCTTCTAACAGGGCAAACACATTCTCTTGTCAAACCAACTGTGAATCCTACAAACTCAAATAACCACATTGTGATAAATGGAATTAATGTTCAAAAGAATGAAAATTCTGCCTCAAAGCGGGCTTCTGAGATCAATGAACGAATGAAGAATATCGACAAAGAAATCGAAAGGAAAATAAAATTCTGCAAGCCTTTAACTTCCAGTTCAAGTAATTATAGAAACTCGTCAATGCCGTCAACACTGTCAAGTCAAAATACAATTTTTATCAATCCAAAAACTGGAAAAATTGTACGAAAGAATTAAATTATTATAACAATCGTAATATTTATTTAAATCAAGCATTAAAACATTTGTTTTTTTTTGTTTTGTTTTGTTTTATTGTTCCGGAATCAAAATTTGACGTAGAGTGACAACAGTGCTTTGAAAATCGAAACAGAACCGATTTTCGAATGTGTGTTATGACTAACTTATAGCGAGTTTCATTGAAGAAAGGATTTGCTCTTTCTGTCAGCAGATTTGATCTTTTTCAGTTTTGAGAGTTTCATTGCAAGAAAAAGAGCAAATCTAGATCAAATCTCAACACAAAAGATTTGATCTCTGATGGGGTGGCAGATTTGATCTGAATGCACACATACATGTAAATAATCTTTTCGGTCAGACGTCAAATGGAAAATGTTTTGTACAATAAAAGAAACAAAATAGTAATAAAAGATGTTTTTGAAGTCAGAAAATACCAAAATGGCATTTAGAGTGAATCAACAACTGTGCATAGATATTTTTGTGTGTCGTCAAAATACTGTGTGTGCTCGTCAGATAATCACCAATACTACGATTAAATCGTAAAACAAGTTTCATTGAAAAGAGCAAATCTGAATTTTGAGATCAAATCTTTAAAATTTGAATAAAACTCGCTATTAGCAAGCCTGATGAACTTAAAATTACCTTAAGGCTAGGCGCGCATTAGGCGACCAGGCCGCAGCGGCCAATGAGTTCTTCTACGTTAGATACAAGTGTGCGCATTTGGCAGCCAGCGGCCACCGGCCACGCTTATATAAGAACTGGCCGCAGATTCCTAGCCGCCTTATGCGGGCCCAACCTAAGGCTAAGGTCGCGAGCCCAGTACACTTGAAATAGTTGATTGCAAGATATGTGTCAGGTAGCCGATATTTTTTGTGGAGGCCTCTTATGCCTAGATTAATCTTATTTTCAGACATAAATTTCTCTATTTATTTCTTAACACAGTAGAAGAAATAATTGGAGAAATAAATTTGACATTCATGAATGACGATCATTATCTGTCATTTTTATAAATTTTGTTTTTATTGTTTGGCTGTTTTGCATGCATTTATTATCAAAAAAAAAATAAATAGTAAAGTGACACAAATTTGCACCCGCTTCCATTATCGAAAAAAAACTAAGCGGAGTTGTGTATTTGGTGAGATCATTGCAAATAATGAAATTTCATAAAATAACTTGCCCATGTAGTTAAAGAAATATAAACTTCAGAAATAATGTCTGACATAATGACTGATATAATTATTTCTAATGGAGGCGAGAGAAAAATATGCATGCATCCAAAGTCGCGACTCGTTCTGAACATAAATTATTTTCATATGCATAATTTTAAAACAGATAAAGTGCTATCTATATTCACATGGGAGCGACCAACAAACGACGCAACTAATAAGCAATAAACTAATAAATTTGATTTAAAGCAACTTATAAACCGAAATTCTTTACAAAATACACCAAATGGTAGAAATAATATATTATATACTTTTTATTTGTATTTAATTTCTAAAATATAATATAAAATTGGTCTTCGCAATCTGATTGTTTAGAACTACTAAAGTGCCTTTCTCATGAGCTGCGAATTGCGAACGCAAATAAACCCTTTTAACTAATTTTCGAAGAAAATATCAATTTTATTATATTTTTTCTAATCGCGAAAGTGAATAAATTATTAATTTTACAAATTTCAAAAGAAAAACATTGCATTAAAATGGTTTATATTACAAAATTTCACATGTTAGTTTTTTCAATAAATAATAATAAAAAAATTGGTCGAATTTAACCTCAAATAGAATTTATGCACGTCACTCTGCTTCTTCTCTTCTGGAATGGTTTTGGTTTTAGATCCGATTCAAGCAGCTCAAAAATTAAGTAGAATTTTTCTTTGGACATCCAAAAGTACTGATGAAACCGACCAGGATATTTGTCGAGTTGATTTACCTGGGCAAAAAATTCTCCTTTCTTGTTATGATCCATATATTAAAAGTGTGCACATGCAAACATTGTCTCTTCTTAAAATATTTATAGCATATAAAAGTGCACAAAAGCCACTTTTTCAAAAAATAAATTTTGTTTGCTCTCAATGATTTCATTGTTTTTCACTACTGCTGACATATACAATGCAATTCGCAGCCATATGCGACCAAAAAAGCCAACGTGAAAGGAATGTCAAAATTTACGAACATTCGCGTTTCACATACGATCCATACGAATAAGTTTAAAACTACTCTTACCTTGGTGGTTGGTTTATATGAAAACAAAATGCCAAAATGGACGAATATTCAATCATTCGTCGGTCGTTGTTGGCCCTCATGTGATAAATCCATTAACCACTATTATACAACGAGCACATAGTATTTGTATTAATTATTAATAATTATTTTCATACTTCCAATAAATCAATCCATACAAAATCTAGTATACTAGATTTAAAAAACTCCATCCACATAATTCAATCTAAGCGCTACGAACACATCCACACACATCAAATAGCATCCAAAATTATGACAGATGGTGGTGCAATTTCAAACAAAAGTCAACAAAAATAAACAGACGAAAATAATAAAATAGATTTTCTCTGTTTGCAAATTTTTTTCCATTATTATTACTTTTCTTAGTTCAATTTTATAGCATCTAGTAGTGAACAATAAAACACCCAAATGCACAATGGATCCCAAGGGTGATGATTCCGGTAGTGATACTCTTGACCAGTCCTTGCAGAAAAAATGCGTGGTCGCCGACGATGACAGTTCATCATCAAAAAAACAGCCGGATGCAGCAGGTATAAGAAAAGAAAAAATATAAAAAAATTCATTTTAGTCACAAAAAACTTGCAAGTACAATTAAAATTTCAATGCTAATAGTGAGCGAAAAGAATGCTGCTGACGCCCCAACTACCGAACCAGGAGGAAACAATATGTCTGACCCCAAAGATTCACCAGCATCACCATCGCCACCACCACCGCCACAGCAGTCGTCGCCGCCACCGTCGTCGTCAACAACAATTATTACACCAGAAAACAACACCTCAGCAGCTACCACCGTCAATGACGCTAATGCTGCGTTAATTGTGGCGAAAGAAAACAAAGAACTGCCCGAGACCACAACGAGTTGCAACTCAAAAGATGATTCTCGGGGTTTCGAGTCGAAAGTCAGACAGATCTCAGACGATCTCAAAGATACCACACTCGCCGACGAGAATAGTTTAGAAAAAGTCGATGGCGAACAAAATGATTTGTCTGCATCGGGGACAAAGCAAGAAGCAGACGCAATCGCCGTCGATGCACCACCTGCCGCCGCCACCGTTCAGCCATCTGGCTCAACAGTGACTTGTGTGGACATTAAGAACGATAGCGATGGCTATGATTCAGATAGGACAATAACCTATGAATCGCCATCGAAAAAATCGTCGAGTTCGTCGTCGGACAAAAAGAAATTAAAGAAAATCACGAAAAAAGTGCGGTTTAAGTACAATCAGCATGGTAAGGTGTGTCCCGACGAAGGCGACGATGAAGACGACGACGACGAGGACACTCTAAACGAAGGTGGACGGAGTAAAAGTATACTAGATCCCTCACAGTTACCTTTGTCCTTTGATTCGCCTCATGACGAAGATGACGATGTGTTGAGTGATGAAGCAAGTGCCCAACAGCTCGCAGGCGAAGCAGAAACGGTAGCAGATCCCCCTCCAGAGGGCGGTGTGCAGAGTATCCTGGGAAAGGTCTCCCAAATGGGCAAGGTAAATGAAGATTTTATTGATTTTTTTTTCTCCATCAATGTTTAATGATGAAATTTGTTTAATTGGTTTCCATTGCAAGAAACAATGTTCAAAGAAGACAAACAAAATTGTTGTTGGAGATTCACCAAATTGTATCTAGTTAATCGTTCCATTCCAGTACGTTTAATAATAATTTTAGTAGGCATTTATACGAAATCAGGCTATAACTAGATTTGTTTTTAGCAAGCTGTGTTCACCTTAGCGTTATAAGGTTAGGTTATGTGATAGTGACTGTCGGGAAACGCCTGACTCACTTAGGCCCATTGTATTAGCATATCGTATACATGTGTGAAAAGTTTTAACGAGTTGGAGATTTTAATAAAGCGAAACGTTGCGTCACGTAAGAATTCTTCGTTGGGAGAGAGCAAAGCGTGAGTAAGGATGTGTTCAATGGTTTCCCCTTCGTCCAAACAAATTTTGCAAAATGTTTGATAAAACAGAGTATCATGGCGTTTTTTGCCTTTAAAGCAGTGGTCATGGACTGACACCTACCATGGAGCTATTACGCAATCTGCTTGGAGTCACAAACATTTAAAAACGTTTCAAATCCAGTTTAGCTCAGATCTGCTTGGTGTTCTCTTCAATACATCTTACTTGAGCGTTGGTTAACATATAACGATGGGTATACCAATAGTTGCCTCATGCGATTGGTGTTGGCGTTTCCGACTCAAAGTTTAATTGTTCTGAAATTTCCTTGAAAGATTTTCGACGACGTTTTCCTTGAGCCAAGTTAAGACCTCTGCCATCAGAGTGACTTGGGATTGAATAAGCTTAGAATGTTGCTATGACCTATATAATTCTGCAATGAGAAATGGCTCCGAGACTACTGGCTATTTGTTTGTAATTTTGCAAATCAAGATATCAAGGGAAAATATCGCCGGGTAAACTATTCCAAATTCGTGTTGTTCGGCTAAAAAAAGAATCCCTATATTTCACGGTACGTCCGAAATTGGGCTCAAGTGTGAACTGGTGGGCATTCCTTGTGAGACGAGTATTACGGGAGAAACTTTTAAGGGGAGCAATGCAACTGGCTACTTCGAGTGAGTACTTTTTTTAAAAGAAACGATAAAATAAGAAAAGACATTAAACATTGCGTCGGTGTTCGAGAGGGGTAATTTATTGTTTCAGTGGCAGTTCTATTTCTTATCTTATTTTAGAGGTGGGAGTTATACTCGAGTTTTGGCCGTATAAACGCTTTATAAATTGTAGCCAGATCAGAAGTGGAAAAAAAACTTCTTACACCGATACAGAAAACCTAAGCAGCATTCTTAGCTATCTCAAGTATATGGTCGTTCCAACGGATGTCGTCGTTGACACACATACCGAGTACTGAAAGTTTTTCGGTTTCTTCAATGTAAGTGCCATTCATGAACAAAGGCATTGGGGGTATGTTTAGCTTTAACGACAGAAGACAGTATTGAGTTTTCGAAGCATTAGACTCGACATTACCCCATTTGACAATGCTGTATAAATCGAAGTTTAATGCTCTTGGAGATATCAAGAGCAATAATCTTACTTTCACCAAAGCGATGTAAAGATTTGTTCCACTGTTCGGTGAGATATGCCATCAGATCACCATTGGAACGGTTGCTGCGGAAGCCATACTGACGGTCATGGAGAAGCTTTCGATCTTCGAAATATTCCCTAAGCTGACAGTTAATCAGTGTTTCCATGACCTTAGAAAGAAGGGGTGTCAGTGCTATGGTTAGGTAGGAGGAGGGGGAGGATGGGTCACCTTTCTTAGGGACAGACTGGGCAAATGCTGTTTTCCATCTTCTAGGAAAGATTCCAGAAGAGTAGGAGCCATGGAAAAGCTTACTCAGTGGCTTTGCCAGTGTGGAAGAACACCTCTACAGAAGGATCGGGGGTATACCATCCGGGCCAGCGGATTTGTGTATATCGAGATCTTTGAGAACTCTTGCTACTGTTCCATGGAAAAATTTACAAGTACAGGAGGGGCAACGTTGCTGTGAGGTAGCGGGCTGCGAGCAAGTTTGCTTTCCCTGAGGAGAAGACAATAGGTTTGTCATTAGGGATGAGCGTTGGAACAGAAGATGTGGAGTTTTTAATATTTCTTTCAAATGACCTTTGAAACACTGCAGAATTTTTTGCCGTAATTTTTGGTCATGGAAAAATTTGGTTCTTTCTATAACGGAGTTGCATGAGTTCCTTGCTTGTTTGTGCTTTTTCCGATTTTCCTCTGTAGGGTTGGCTTTGTAAGATCGGAAACTTACTTCTTTGAGCCTGATAGCTTCTTTACACTCAGAATTAAACCAAGACTTTTCTTTAGGTTTGATGCTTTTTACTCTATTAGGAATAAAAGCACGCATCCCTAGAAGAATCACATTTGTGATAATTTCAGCACTGGCATCAATGTCACTATCGAGGAAGTGACCAGTTAGTTTCGGAAAATAATAATCAGATCGTCCCAGTTGGCTCTCTCGTATTGTCAAACGGTCCTGGTGGGGAATTTTCCTTTAACTGGATCGGTGGAGGACGAGAAATTAGCTGATATGACACAATGGTCCGAAGTGCCAAATGGAGAAGTTATACTAATGGTATATTTATCAGAGTGAGAAGTAAGCAAGAAGTCAAGAGTATGAGCGGCTTGCTCTGCAACATCCGGTTTTCGCGTTGGCACATCGATTAGTTGAGTAAGGTAATGTAATCCGGCAAAGAGCTCGACATGCCTTCCTTCGGGTGTTGTCTGACCAGAATAGCGGAGCCAATTGGAATTGTGTACATTAAAATCGCCCGCAATAACGATTTCAGTGCGAGGACAAAGGGAAACAATTTCCGAGATGGAATCAGACAGCGCATCAAACTCGTTACAAGTCGAACTACTGTCGAGATTTGGACTCCTGTAAATAAAATAATGATGAATGACATGCTTGCGGAAAGTGAATTTGAGCCGCAAGAAGTTGAAGTCCGTTTTGGAACATTGCCCGTATTGGGGAAGGCTTTGGCAAGCAATATCATTCCTCACATACACCACGAGACCATGATGGAAAAAGAGATGCAATACTTACTTACTTAGGGGGCGCTACAGTTCGGAACGAACCTGGACCTCAACCAACATTCCTCTCCAGCCAGCTTGGTCTTTGGCTAGCTGCCCACGGTTTCGAACTCCAAGTTGGATGAGGTCGTCCTCAACTTGAGCGCGCCACCTAAGGCGAGGTCTTCCTGGACTGCGTCTACCCTCTGAGGTGAAATCGAAGATTCTGCGAGCCGGAGCATTGTTGTCCATTCGCTCTACATGACCTAGCCATCTTAAACGTGATACGCGTTTTTTTTTACCAGGTTAATGTCGCTGTACAGCTCGTATAGTTCTTGGTTGAACCTTTTTTCCAAAGTTAACGTTAGGTAGGGCCGAAAATCTTACCCTCGAAACGACTAAGGATTTCTTCATCCGCTTTAGATAGAGTCCATGCCTCGGCGCCATAGAGCAGGACTGGGATGATTAGGGTCTTATACAGAGTCTCCTTTGTCTTTTGAGAGAGGGCTTTGGTACTCAATTGCCTTCCTAGCCCATAGAATCAGCGATTGGCAAGAGTAATTCTTCGCTTTATTTCTGACAAGATGTGGTTGTCAGATGCTATAGCGGATCCGAGGTTAAACAAAGTCCCTAACTACCTCAAAGTTGTACCAAAACTTCGTTTAGGCCTCACTGACTGCTAGTCCTATCTTAGCCGCTCAGCTTTAATGTTAGCAAACGCCCCAGTGACAGCTCGCCGAGTTCTGCCAATTATGTCTATGTCGTCAGCGTATGCTAGCAATTGCACAGACTTGAAAAAAAATTGTCCCACTACAATTGACTTGCGAGTTTCTTATAATTTTCTCAAGTATTAAGTTGAAGAAATCGCACGATAGCGCATCACCTTGTCGGATTCCTTTTTTGACGTCAAAAGCTTCTGTGAGGTCAGTACCAACCTTGACGGAGCAGCGAGAGTTCTTCATCGTCATCCTGCACATTCGGACGAGTTTTGTGGGGATGCCAAAACCAGACATGGCTCTGTATAGCTCGTCTCGATAAATGCTATCGTACGCGGCCTTAAAATCGATAAATAGGTGGTGTTTCCAGGATCTGCCGTGAACATTTGGTCGATTGCGGACTTTCCTGCTCTGAAACCACACTGATAGGCGCCAATCAGGATGCTGACGAATGGTTTCAGCTCATAACCAACTTTTTTCCGGGGTATTGCCTCTTGCGAGGAACTGACAAAACCTCCAAGAGTAAAATTTTTCTCTAAAAAAGTACATCTCATGTATCCGTTCGTACTCGGCGGTAAACTGTAGGTCCCTTCCATTCTTGCAGATTATCAACACACACGCAGGAATGGTTGAGAGTTTAAGTAACTAAGCCTTGGCTCCTTCAGGAGCTGTCGCGCCAGTGAATTTATTTTTATTTATTTTATTTAGAGCTCGCGAGCAGCTCTCGTCTTTCTTGGCTGCAAGAAGGTATTGATCCGAATCGATGTTAGCTGCTCGGAAGGTGCGAAAATTCAAAATACTGGAGGCGTGTCTTGCATCAATCGCAACGTGATCAATCTGGTTAACGGTTTTTTGATCTGGGTGTCCCCAGGTCCCTTTGTGTATATCGAGATGAGGAAACCGTGTGCTTGTAATGGTGACGTTATGTGCCGCTGCGAAGTCAATTAGCCTAAGTCGTTGTGTCGTGCAGACTATGTTTTCCGACAGTCCTACCAAAAATTTTCTCTTTACATATTTTTTGGCGTTAAAATCGCCTAGTACGATCTTAACGTCGTATTTAGGGCATTGCTTATAGGTTTTGTCGAGGAGCTTGTATCACCGTAGTACACGTCACAGTTTTTCATCCTCCTTTTGCCCGGCCCATCCCATCGCACTTCCTGGATGGCAGTAATTCCTGCTCTGTAGCAGTCTAGGGCCTCCGCTAGTTGTTTGGCTGTACGTGATCTGTTAAGTTATAACATTCTACGTGCAGATCCGAAGGTCGTTGTCCTTAATTCGTTTTTCTGGGTCGTCAACAGTTGGTCCGTCCTTTTCCGAGGCTATTTGTCGCTCCGCAACTTTTTATTTTTTCATGGCGAGGTTGTTAACCCCAAGCACAACCCCCAACCTGGAGGACCAGGTGCTTTGTTGGATTCCTTGGACAAAAGGAACCGGGGCGTCCGGAGTTAATAACCCGCTTCGGGGATATGAGCGCTGCAGTTGGCCCATTAAGGGCTCATTCACTACCATCTCTATTTCAATGCCCTGACTTGCATTGAATTGAACTCAAGACAGCATGCATATAAAGCAGGTAGATCTACAGAAACTGCTCTTTACCAACTAACAACAAACATCCAAAAGGTAATGGGCTAAAAAGAAACAGCTATGTGCTGTTTCCTAGACATGGAGGGTGCCTTTGACAACACCTCACATGAGGCAATCAACAAAGCACTACAGAGGGAAAAACACTCCGATTACCATTGTTAGGTGGGTAAATGCAATGCTGCGAACCAGAACAGATGAAACACACTCAAACCACTCACCTCTGCTGTGGAGTCTGGTAGTAAATGAATTACTCAAAAATAAACAGCCATAGGTATCAAGTGCATTGCCTGAGGGAACCCCCATGGTACCTAATACAAACAGGGTTCATAGCCACAAAGGAATGGTGTGTATCGGTGGGACTGAACATAAACCCCACCAAACCCACTGTAGTTCCCTTCACTAGAAAAAGACTTCTACCACATATGAAATCCATAACACTAGAAGGAATTTAATATAGAACCAAAGAAAGAAGTAAAGTATCTAGGCGTAATTCTAGACAGCAAACTTTCGTCGAAATAACAAATAGAAACTGCGATAGAAAAAGCCACAACAGCCTTTATGATATGCAAGCGAATTGCAGGCAAAACATGGGGGTGTAAGCTAAGCATCTTACGGTGGATGTACGTAATGATGGTGAAACCGATCCTAACCTATGGAGCGGTGGTCTGCTAGAAAAGAACAGACTTAGACCAAAAAAGCGCTAGAAAAAATTAAAGTTAGAAGTCTTCCTAAACCTGACATAGAAAGCACGGCATAAGCAACATTTGCAAGGTTTGCCAAAGTAAACCATGGGACAGATAGTGTTCTAAATCCAAGCGCGAGAAATAGGCTGTCAAAGGAGATGCCACTCATTGACATCCCTCGAGAAAACATGGCCAAAAATTTCAATTTTGTTAAGCAATTTAACACTGAAGTGAGCAACAAAAAGGAATAGCAAAGTGAGGAAAACATTTACTCAATAAAAAGCCATGCCTTAAAATGGTACACAGAGGGTTCAAAAACAGCAAAAGGCACAGGAGGAGGTGTAATTGGGCTAAGAACAAAATTAACCCTACCCACGGCGCACCTGTCAAGCATATTCCAAGCGGAAGTCTATGCGATATTCAAGTACGCTGCAATTAACCTGGATAGAAACAAACACTTTGCAATTATTACCGATGGTCAAGCTGCAAACAAACACTTTAAAACTTATTACGAATGCTTAGACAAGCTGAACATATTGGGAAGCAGGAACAAAGTAACGATATACTGGGTACAAGGACATGTAGGAATAGAAGGAAATGAACAGGCCGATAAACTGACAAAAATAGGAGCAAAAACACCACTCAAAGGACCAGAATTTTTCCACATCCTTCTTGATCAAAAAGGAGGAGAAACAAAACCGGGCAAAATACTGGAACGACCTCCCAAAATTACGTCAAACCTAGCTCTTACTTTGTACGTTTAACAAAAAACGGTACGTAGACTAAATCATTTTGAGCAGAAACAATGTCAGAATCCTTGCGGGCTTCCTAACTGGACAGGCTAAGGAAACACCTCAAAATACTAGGAGTTGACAGAGAAGACCAATGCAGATACTGTAACAAATATGAAGAATCACCAGATCACATCCTCGGAGACTGCGAAGCTCTCATACACCAAAGAAATAAACTCCTTGTTTCATACTACATAGAAGAAAAGGATCTAAATTCCCTTAACGTAGCCCAGATCCTTAGCTTCATTAAGAAAATCACACTGGACGAAGTATTATAAATTAGGACTAACTCTTATTTAAGCAATGGGCACAATGGATCTTTAAGGTCAAAGTGCATTAGAAAAAACCCAAATTTAAATCATTCATTCAAATCCACTTTACCTTAATCTTACGCGCTCCAGTATTTCGAAAGATCATTTTTTTTACTAATCTGATCGGCTGCCCTACATGCACGTTCCTTGTATAAAGGATTTCTTGTTGTTCTCCTTAGTAAAGAACAGTCTATCAAACTGCACCCCGTACATGAACATCAGTTTGATGAACGCTATGTATACCTTTCTTACCTTAGGTGGCGCTACAGTCCGGGTGGACCAGGGCCTCAACCAATAAGTTCTCCAGCCAGCTCGGTCCATAGCTACAGTTTCGCACGTAGAGTCGGTTGAGGTCCTCTTCCAACGCTGTGTATACCCAGTGAGAAATATGTGAAGATAGACTCCAATTGTTTTGGCTTATTGCAAGAGAAAAGTGCCACAGTGGATTACTTGACTTTTTACTCTATATTAGGCTTCCACGTTAAATTTTTTATCGAAAATAAGCCCCAGGAACTTAGGTTTGGTTAAAGAAAGTGAGTGGCGTACCCTTTACTGAAGGGAGGCTTATTTGCGTGATTTACACCCAATCAAGAGTCTTGCATGAATTCTGTAATGGTTTGATGAAGCTTCCCTGATACAGCCATGGCGACGACAACAGCGATCAGCGTATGCACCCGGCGGTTTGTCTCTACTAACAGCGTTATATGTTATACATAAGTAAACTGAAGTTAATTTCAGCATTGACGCTACATAAGGCTTGGTCTTCCTTAATTCTACAGGATAACTATTTTTCTTTCCCCTTGTTGTTGACTGGGTACATGTAGTTGAAGACGGTCGGTCGGGGCGAATACTACCGAAAATCCTACTATCTAAACATCCAAGAATCTCTTAAGATACTTTTAATAAGACCATAGCTCGGCATCATAGAACAAGGTTGGTATAGGTATATTTAATACGCACTCTAACTAACAGCACGTATAACTCGTTGTTGTAGCTTCTTCGCCATTTTTTGTTTTCTGGATTCTTCATAGTACTTTTCGAGTATCCCAAGGGAGCTTTCATCCGACTGTGAAAGGGTCCATGCTTCTGCACCATTCTGCAGGATCGGATGATGAGTGTTTTGTGCAGTGTATCCTTGGTTTTTCTCCATAGGGGTTTATTCCTCAATTGCGTACATTGTCCAAAGAAACAGCGATTAGCAACATTGATTTTTGTGTTGTCTCCTGTGTATATATCAGTACATCATCACTATCATCGTCGGCGCAACAACTGGAACCCGATTCGGGCCTCCTTCAACAAGTTCTTCCATACATCCCGGTTGCTGGATTTAAAGAGTCTTGACAGACTATAGCAGGTTCTGTTAGATTTTAGCAGCCGCCCGCGTATTTCTTCATCCATTTTATTATCAGATGCTAATTTTGACCCAAGGTAGTTAAAGGACTGCACTACTTCAAAGTCATGCTCCGCTACCCTGATAGTTGGACCAACACTTCTTGCAAAGGTAGCCACCATATACTTAGTCTTCCCTTCATCAATGTGCAGCCTGCTCGATCTGGGTAAAGGGGTCTGGTACAGCTTGTTGGGTTCTGGCGATGGTGTCGATGTCGTCTGCGTAAGCCAGTATCGGGCTGGATTTTGTGACGATAGTCCCTCTTTTTGACGTGCCAGAGTCACGGATTGCTTTCTCCCATGTAAGGTTGAAGAGGATGCAAGCCAGACCATCCCCTTGTCGGAGTCCATTAAAGATGTTGATTGGTCTGGATAGCAAACCGGCTACTTTGTTGATCTGAGCCTGAGCGGCGGATGCAATACTTTTTTTTGCAGAGCGATCCGCCCTCGGAACACCATTCCAACAATATAATGATGGGAGTCAGTGTTGGCACCTCGATACGTTCGTATCGTCACTTGGCTCGGGAGAGGTTGCATCTCGCCAACCCCATGGAACTAGCACCTCCCTATTCCCTAATTAGTCAAACTTTTATCAAGAGTAATACAAGTTTGTTACCAGCAGCCGCCACATAGAGTCCATGCCTCGCCTCCATAGAGCAGGACTGGTATGATTAAGGTCTTAGAGTCTCCCTTGTCGTTCGAGAGAGGGCTTTACTATCTTTCTAGCCCATAAAAACAGCGATTGGCAAGAGTAATCCTTCGCTTTATTTATGACGAGATGATGTTGTCAGATGTTATAGCGGATCCGAAGTAAACAAAGTCCCTAACTACCTCAAAGTTGTACCTGTTTACGGTGATGCGTGTCCCTTTTTGTGGACAGCAGTTACTTCATTTTGGTCAATCAGATTGATCACGTTGCGATCGATGCAAGACACGCCTCCAGTATCTTGGATGTTCGCACCTTCCGAGCAGCTAACATCGACTCGGATCACTACCTTGTTGCAGCAAAGGTAAGAATGCGAATAACCCGAACTCCACAACAACGGAGTAATACTATGAGGAAGTATGACGTCGGAAAGCTGCAATCGCAAGAAACCGCCAGAACCTATGCCGATCGAATATCCCGTAACCTCTCAAGAAATCCAGTACCGCCAGCATCAAGTGCCGAAGATCAGTGGCAACACTGCCAACAAGCCATCAGAGATGCCGCAACTGATGTGCTAGGTTTCACCAGACCACCACCACGAAACCTCTGGTTTGATAACGAATGCAGGCAGGCCCATGCAGCCAAACAAGAGGCATATAAAGCGACGCTGCAAAGAAAGACGAGAGCTGCTCGCGAGCTTTACGAGCAGAAAAGACGGGAAGAACACCGGCTTCTCCAAAAGAAAAAAAGAGAGCATGAGAAGCGCGCGATCGAAGATATTGAGAGATGCTACTCCAGGAACAACGTGCGGAAGTTTTACCAACAGGTAAAAAGAACATGCCAAGGAAAAAAATCCCGCACAGAAGCCTGTAGAGATAGGAATGGAAACCTCGTAGTAGAGTCACAGTCGGTGCTGAGTACATGGAAGGACCATTTCTGCAGACTGTTAAACGGCGATGAAGGCCAAAATCCCGCTGTCAGGCAGAATGAACCATTCAACATGGATGATGACAGACAAAACTTCCGTCCACCTGACCAAAATGAAGTAAGGATAGCAATATCTAAACTCAAAAACAACAAAGCTGCTGGACCCGACGGATTACCCGCCGAACTTTTTAAAGCGGCCGGTGATGACCTGGTGGAGTGCATACACCAACTCATCTCTAAAGTTTGGTCAGAAGAAAGTATGCCTGATGAATGGAACCTCAGCATCGTTTGCCCGATTCACAAGAAAGGAGACCCTCTAAACTGCGCCAACTATAGAGGAATAAGTCTCCTGAATATCGCCTACAAGATCCTCTCTGCCGTACTATGTGAACGCCTGAAACCTTTCGTCAGCAACCTGATTGGCCCCTATCAGTGTGGTTTCAGACCAGGAAAGTCCACAATCGATCAAATGTTCACGCTACGGCAGATCCTGGAAACCACCCAAGAATTCCAAATCGACACCCACCACCTCTTTATCGATTTTAAGGCCGCGTACGATAGCATTTATAGAGACGAGCTATACAGAGCCATGTCAGGTTTTGGCATTCCCACAAAACTCGTCCGACTGTGCAGGATGACGATGGAGAACTCTCGCTGCTCCGTCAAGGTTGGTTCTGACCTCACAGAAGCTTTTGACGTCAAAAAAGGATTCCGACAAGGTGATGCGCTATCGTGCGATTTCTTCAACTTAATACTTGAAAAAATTATAAGAAACTCGCAAGTCAATTGTAGTGGGACAATTTTTTTTTCAAGTCTGTGCAATTGCTAGCATACGCTGACGACATAGACATCATTGGCAGAACTCGGCGAGCTGTCACTGGAACGTTTGCTAGCATTGAAGCTGAAGCGGCTAAGATGGGACTAGCAGTCAATGAGGCCAAAACGAAGTACCTGCTGTCCACAAAAAGGGACACAACACCGGCGGATTGGACAAAACATCACAATAGACAGGTACAACTTTGAGGTAGTTAGGGACTTTGTGTACCTCGGATCCGCTATAACATCTGACAACAACATCTCGTCAGAAATAAAGCGAAGAATTACTCTTGCCAATCGCTGTTTCTATGGGCTAGGAAGGCAATTGAGTAGCAAAGCCCTCTCTCGAAAGACAAAGGAGACTCTTTATAAGACCCTAATCATCCCAGTCCTGCTCTATGGCGCCGAGGCATGGACTCTATCTAAAGCGGATGAAGATATCCTTAGTCGTTTCGAGCGTAAGATTCTTCGGAAGATTTTTGGCCCTATCTGCGTTAACGGGCTTTGGAGGAGAAGGTTCAACCAAGAACTATACGAGCTGTACAGCGACATTGACCTGGTCAAAAAAATACGCATATCACGTTTAAGATGGCTAGGTCATGTAGAGCGAATGGACAACAATGCTCCGGCTCGCAGGATCTTCGATTCCATCCCAGAGGGTAGACGCAGTCAAGGAAGACCTCGCCTTAGGTGGCGCGCTCAAGTGGAGGACGACCTGAACCAACTTGGAGTGCAAAACTGGAGGCAGCTAGCCAAAGACCGAGTTGGCTGGAGAGGCATGTTGGTTGAGGCCCAGGTTCGTCCCGAACTGTAGCGCCACCTAAGTAAGTAAGTAAGTTACTTCATTTTGACCTCATTGGCAGCTAGTCTTACCTTAGCCGCTTAAGCTTCCATGCTAGCAAACGCTCCAGTGACAGCTCGCCGAGTTCTGCCAATGATGTCTATGTCGTCAGCGTATGCTAGCAATTGCACAGTCTTGAAGAAAATTGTCCCACTACAATTAACTTGCGAGTTTCTTATAATTTTCTCAAGTATTAAGTTGAAGAAAACGCACGATAGCGCATCACCTTGTCGAAATCCTTTTTTGACGGCAATAGCTTCTGTGAGGTCAGTACCAACCTTGACGGAGCAGCGAGAGTTCTCCATCGTCCTGCACAGTCGGACGAGTTTTGTGGGGATGCCAAAACCTGACATGGCTCTGTATAGCCTCTATAAATGCTAACGTACGCGGCCTTAAATTCAATAAAGAGGTGGTGGGTATCGATTTGGATTTGGATTGTGAATCGGGCAAACAATGCTGAGGTTCCATTCATCAGGCATACTTTTTTCTGACCAAACTTTAGAGATGAGTTGGTGTTTGCACTTCAGCAGGTCATCTCCGGCCGCTTTAAAAAGTTTAAAAAGTTTGGGTTATTCTCATTCTTACCTTGGCTGCAACGAATCGATGTTAGCTGCTGGAAACGTGCGAACATCCAAAATACTGAAGGTATTTCTTGCAGCGATCGCAACGTGATCAATCTGGTTTACGGTTTTTTTGATCTGGTTGCCCCCAAGTCCCTTAGTGTATATCGTGATGAGGAAACCGTGTGCTTGCGATGGTGACGTTACGTGCCGCTGCGAAGTCAATAAGCTTTAGTCCGTTTTCAGCTGTTGTGTCGTGTATATGCTATGTATTCCGGCAGTCCTACCAAAGATTTCCTCTTTACCTATTTAGGCGTTAAAACCGCCTAGTACGATCTGGGAATGTTTCATTTTTTTTAATTACTTTTTTTTTTATTTATATAATGAGTCTGGCTAAGAGCCAAGGGGCGAGTGTCTGACTGACAAATGCCATCGGCTGTCTGTTCTAAACTGTTCTGACATTTCTCACTCCTTCTGTGCTGTTCTATTCTGTTCTATGCTGTTTAAAATAGCCCATTGAACAAAGCTATTGAACACAAAAAACTAGAAAAGAACAGAAAAATACTCATTGAACACCAAAAAGCTGATCTTTTCTGATATTTTCTGTCTAGGACAGTTTGGAATAGGCTCATTGAACAAAGCTTGTATCAACTATGTATGCCTGGTATTTTTATGTGTAATGTCCAAATACTGTGTGTGCTCGAAAGTGGATAACAATTAAACAATACTACGATTAAATGATGATTCAGGCTTATCAAATCAATCAAATCTCGAGTTTCAGAGCAATTTTATTTAAATTTTAATGAATTATTAATTATTGGTTTTCTTTTAAATTTATGTTTGAATATTTGTTTATTATATTCTAAATACATTTCCTTCTTCAGATTGAATATCTCTTCCGATGGGTTGATAAGCCAGGCGTTCAATGGGAAAACGATGAAGTGCTCAAAGAAATTTGTCCAAATTTAATAAAACTATACGAAGAGCAACGTGCTAAGGAACGTGAACAAGACGTAAGTCTGTTGCTATTCATTTAAACAAAATAAAAAAAAAATCACTTTACTCTTTTTTTTCTTTTTCCAGATGCACTTTGCAGTTCGTCGTAAAAAAACTCGCCAGGGTCTTAGGAATGTTTAAATATTTATACAATTTTTTTTTCTTGAAAAAAAAAATCAACTAAATAACCTATTTTTTGTTTATAAAATAATTCCGGATGATTCCAAGAGCAACATTTACTCCGGTTCTCTTTCTAAACAAATAATACAAAAAAAAATTGCAGCAGCGCTATTTAAGCAAAATAAATAAAAAAAAAGAAAATTTAAATAAAGGAAATAAACTGATTATGCAAACAAAAATAAGGAATAACAATTATAAGCAAAAATGTGAACGAAGTAAGGGAAAGCTTGTGTTATCGGTAGACTAAGTTTGTTTAGTACTTTAAGAATATTTCTAAACAAATATAGTTTTTAATAAAACAACAACATCAAAAAAAAACAACAACAATTATTGTAGCGAACTACATTTTGGGTTTAGGTTTAACTTTAAATTGTAAATATTGGCGCAAAATTATAATCGTTTAGCTCAACACTTAAGATTATGTATCATGTATCATATGTGTCATATTATGTTGAAATTTAAATTGTCTATAATAGCGTGCCATTGTTTTTAAATTCATCGTTGGGTACACTATGCCTTAAGAAAGCGGTGGGAAAAACTGGAACAAGTTAAAGGCACCTAAATCATTGTATATACACTGCCTATAGTATTATCATGAAGCATCATTTTTTAGTACTGAATCAAGTCGCAATGAGGCGTGCTGAAATTGCCAATTGGTGTGAATATAGAATAAGTACAGACAACAAAAGTGTATTAAATACTGGTAAAATATCGGTTAAGGTTCTCGTTTCCACTGTTTATAGTTCTGAATCAACCAGGAAGATGGCCAGACGAAAAATGACCACCATGAGAGTACTATAGAAAATGTATATACAATGCCTAAATGTGAATAAAACAGGTATCGATTACTTGTACATAATAGTAGTGCACTTACATTTGTCTTCAACTACGATATCCTTCATATTGCAAACCTTCAAAATAATAATAAATACTTCTTTTAGTTTTAGTGCCCCGTGGCTTACCTAGTGATTAGTGTGACGGGCTGCTAAGCGAAGGGTCGCGGTTCGACTCCCCGTCATTCCGGAGTACGGCCTCTTGCGCGGAACAGGCAAAACATCCAAGAGTAAAATTTGTCTCGAAAAAGTGCATCTTATCTAGCCGCCCGGATTGTCGCGCCAATAAATTTATAATAAAAAGAGTCATTAGTACTACACTATTTTGATGATACAGAAGTAAAGTAAGTATTGAAAAATTATACAATTTTAACGGGTTTGCCAACTTGCTAGTGAAAACACTACCTTTAAAAAAAACGCATAAAATTTGCAAAATCTCATCGGTTCTTTATTTGAAACGTTAGATTGGTCCATGACATTTACTTTTTGAAGATAATTTCATTTAAATGTTGACCGCGGCTGCGTCTTAGGTGGTCCATTCAGAAAGTCCAATTTTGGGCAACTTTTTCGAGCAATTCGGCCGGAATAGCCCGAATTTCTTCGGAAATGTTGTCTTCCAAAGCTGGAATAGTTGCTGGCTTATTTCTGTAGACTTTAGACTTGACGTAGCCCCACAAAAAATAATCTAAAGGCGTCAAATCGCATGATCTTGGTGGCCAACTTACCGGTCCATTTCTTGAGATGAATTATTCTCCGAAGTTTTCCCTCAAAATGGCCATAAAATCGCGAGCTGTGTGGCATGTAGCGCCATCTTGTTGAAACCACATGTCAACCAAGTTCAGTTCTTCCATTTTTGGCAACAAAAAGTTTGTTAGCATCGAACGATAGCGATCGCCATTCACCGTAACGTTGCGTCCAACAGCATCTTTGAAAAAATACGGTCCAATGATTCCACCAGCGTACAAACCACACCAAACAGTGCATTTTTCGGGATGCATGGGCAGTTCTTGAACGGCTTCTGGTTGCTCTTCACTCCAAATGCGGCAATTTTGCTTATTTACGTAGCCATTCAACCAGAAATGAGCCTCATCGCTGAACAAAATTTATCGATAAAAAAGCGGATTTTCTGCCAACTTTTCTAGGGCCCATTCACTGAAAATTCGACGTTGTGGCAGATCGTTCGGCTTCAGTTCTTGCACGAGCTGTATTTTATACGGTTTTACACCAAGATCTTTAATGTCCAATAAAGTAAACTGAGTGCGAAACTTGGTCACAATCGTATTAATTGTTTGCTCACTTGGTCGATTATGTAGACCATAAATCGGACGTAAAGCGCGAAACACATTTCGAACCGAACACTGATTTTGGTAATAAAATTCAATGATTTGCAAGCGTTGCTCGTTAGTAAGTCTATTCATTTCATGATGAAATGTCAAAGCATACTGAGCATCTTTCTCTTTGACACCATGTCTGAAATCCCGCGTGATCTGTCAAATACTAATGCATGAAAATCCTAACCTCAAAAAAATCACCCGTTATATTCTGAATACGTTCATTTAAAAATGTATCGAAACTGTTGATGCTACTATCGGACTACTGGTACAAGTGGGAGTGGGAGTCATGAGTGGAACAGTTCAGGAATCCTTCACTTTTTATAGTTTGATCATTGTATAAACATTTTTTATAGTACTCTCATGGTGGTAATTTTTCGTCTGGACATCTTCCTGGTTGATTCAGAACTAACTCTAAATAGTGGAGACGAGAACTTTCACCGATATTTTAACAGTATTTAATAAACTTTTGTTGTCTGTACTTCTTCTATATTCACACCAATTGGCAATTTCAGCACGCCTCATTGCGACTTGATTCAGAACTAAAAAATGATGCTCCATGATAGTACTATATGCAGTGTATATACAAAGGTTTGATTCAGAACTAACTCTAAATAGTGGTGACGAGAACCTCTACCGATATTTTACAAGTATTTAATAAACTTTTGTTGTTTGTACTTTTTCTATATTCACACCAATTGGCAATTTCAGCACGCCTCATTGCGACTTGATTCAGAACTAAAAAATTATGCTCCATGATAGTACTATATGCAGTGAATATAGAAAGGTTTGTATATACACTGTAAATAGTACTATCATGAAGCATCATTTTTTAATTACGAATCAAGTCGCCATGCGCATAACCCTAAAAAACATGCTCTTAATTCTCTTTCACTCAAATAAAATGTCCCTGCACTAGCACTCCAAGCGGCTCTAGGTAGAAAGATTTTTTCTCGTCTTATGATAGTACTATAGGCAATGTATATACAATGATCGGTCTAGGCGAACGGAACGAAATGAAAACTAATAATAAATTTAAATATTTGTAGAAAATTAATACATGTGCATGTAATATAAACGTATATATTATACATATATTCATATATTTATAAACATATATGTATACAAACATATAGATGGAGCTAAAGAAGTGTTACTTCAGTCGTGTGGTCTAAAGCATACTCGTTTTTATATGGCGTTTTTCTTTTTTAGCTCAGAGTGGGCACTGAGCTGTCAAAAAAAGAACTGTGTTTCTTTTTTAACTCGGAGTGCTCTCAGCGCTCTACTTGTATTCCAATGGCTGAGTGTGGCTAACTTCATTTGTGTTTGTGAAAAAATGACATGACATTTCAGTGCTCAATTGTGTTTTTTAATTGACCTTAGCGCTTGGGTCACGCTCGATTTGTACCGAGCTCTATTTACTCAGGCCCCGCTCGGGGCTAAAAAAGAAAAACGCCTATTGTTTGTTTGGAACGCGAATATAGTTTGGCAATTTGTAACAATCTGACTGCAATTTCCGACGACCTATATATTTTCTCATATCTTATTTTAGAAATTAAAAACGATGTGAAGTATAAAGTTGGATTGATGGATGGACTTACAAGTAAGTTGTCTCTAATTTTTCGCCATATTCTACTTATTGGCAATTTTGAATACTGATATTAATTTAAGTACTGAATTCGTTCATTTGAAACTTTATCGAAAATTAAAAATTTGGATGCTACTTTTCGATTTAAAATGTTATCGAAATCAGAGGAAGAGTTCAGAGTTCAGTTTAACTTTTTTATGTGATGACCGTTGATCGATGCTGATAGTAAACTTATTAGACAGTTCAGGTTCTACATAAAAAAAACCTACATAAATGATGTTGTAAAACTTCAAATCCATTTTTCTGTTGTTTGATAAAGATGTTAGTCCCCTTTTAAACATATGACCCCGCGTGACTAAGTAATTAGCCGAAGTAGATGGGAAGTGAAGTGGGGAACACAATTACACAGGGACCGAAAATTCGTTGCGATTTTCTTAGTCAATATATGGCTATGTCACTTGGATATAATCTGTTCTCAACTAGCCATATGTATTTTAAAATTTTGAGAAACAAAATTAAATTATAAATTATTTCAGTATTTCCAGTCTACTACATTGATGAAGTAAAAAAATATCTTCAGCTTAGTGAATTATACTCTCAACCATTCCTGTGTTGTGAATCTGCAAGAATGGAAGAGACCTACAATTTACCGCCAAATTTGAGTTCGGCTACATGAGATGTACTTTTTCGGGACAAATTTTACTCTTGGAGCAGTTCCTTGCAAAAGGATGTACCTCGGAAAAAAATTGGCTCTGACGGGTATGAATTAAATATTAAGGTGTAGCAAGGACAGTCAAATCATCTCAGACTCTTTTAAAATATCAAATATCGAAATTTTGTGAAATCTTCTTTTTGGATCTCTTTGCGGGAATACAGATTTAATTTAGATATAAGAACTTAGTATTTAAAAACTTCAACTTCAGTGTGAATGCACTTGTAGTTTAATTTGTATTTCCTATAACATGGGTCCTTGAATATCTCTGCCTTTTTGGTTTGTTTTTTTATACTTCATATCCTCCTTTTATATTCATTAAGAAAATAAAGAACCTTCGTAAAATATAAGAACTCAAACGATTCAGAAAATAAAGGTAAACTGTAAAAAAATGAACAACAAATTAAAAAAAAATAGTATATTCCTCAAACGCACTCATTATTCAACTTCCACACACAAATTCACCATCCACAATGTCATCGATAACACAACTTATTTTGCACAGAAAGCCGGACTCCATTTTGCACAATGCAAATATCGCCGTGAATATAGCCAACCAACACTTGAATTGCGAGGAATGTGCTTGTGAGTTTTAGAACAAATTTCAAAGTAATTCTACATAAAAAAAAAACGAATACTCTGTTTTAATTAACCGATTAGGCGTAAATCTAACACCAAATTGCCTCTACTACATCATATAATATAATTTTTGTGTCCATCGCATTCAAAGAGCAATATTTGACAAGGAAATTTGGACTTAAAAAAAACCGGCGCAAAGTAAGTACAAAAAAAAGAGTACCGAAACAAGATCCACATCGTATTGGAAATAGAGACGCCGCCAAGCAAGCTACAAAAAGTAATCGTCAATCAGAACGAAAGCAGTTGATCAATTTTTTTTTTGGTTTTTTTTACCGCAAAAGTCCCGAAGCCAAACACAAAATTTCTGCCAAAAGCAACAAAATGCGTTCCAAGAAGGGATCCACAGAAACCAAGAGCGTCGAAGGCGAAGAGCCCAAAAAGGCCACATCCACACCCACTCCAGAAGATGAATCTTCCGAGGAAGAGTATGCCGTGGAGAAGGTCGTGGATCGGAGGACGCGCAAGGGAAAGGTCAGTTGAATTTTTCAATTTTCAGTAGAAAAGCATACAAAATTGCCAAAGTTTTCCTTACAAAATACAAATAATCTTCCCACAGATTGAATATTTCCTTAAATGGAAAGGCTATCCGAACGAGGATAACACTTGGGAGCCCGTGGAAAATCTGGATTGCAAAGATTTGATCGCCGCTTACGAAGCCGATCGCAAAAAACGCGAAGAAGAAGAGGTAAGTGGTGGGCTTCATTTAAGAATTAAAAAAAATAAATTTCTATGGAAAAAAAAATTGCGCCACTTAAAACAAATGAAAATTGCACTTTTCTCCCAATTTTTGCTGCAATTTTATGCATTTGCGCCCATTTTGAGGGTCGGAAGTGCAATCGGAATTTCTTTTTCTTTCTTGCATATGGCGCCTGTGTATGTGTATCTGGTGCGCCGTTTTATCGGGATGCTGACACTGACACTGCCTTTTGGCGGGAAATATAAATTTCTATGGCGGAAATGAACTTTGCCAATTAAATGTATTCTGGAAAAGAAAAGAAATTATTTTAACAATTTTTTTTTGCACAAAAAATACTAAACGTTTGCACGAAGTCGAAAATTCTTGAATTTTAATATATTGCAAGCTTTTACTTGATAAAACAAATTAAAGGTTAAATAGAACTTTGCGTCGATTTATCCCCCTCGGCATCTAATTTTAAATTGTGTGACTGTACTCGAAGAAAAAATAATGTTTTGTAAACAAATCGGCAAGAAAAACATTTATATGTGACCAGAATGAATAAATTTAATCAAAGTGCTTACAGTAGGGATTCAACAGTTCTGTTAATTACTCTGACTTTCTTTTGGAGAAGAAACTCCCGTTTTAAATGATTGACTGTATAAGCAACATTACTCGATTTTGTGTAATTGAAAACCTACCCTCGGTTGCTCAAGATTATCGCTTCGTTGAACAATGAATGAAATATGAAAACAATTTAAACACACAACTACTTATAATGAAGCGATGTTGTGGCGCGATTTGTTTAAGAGGCCCGGTGTTTGGTGCCACGTTACGCTAATGAGCGACAGATTTAAGTGAACGCGTTTTGGCAGCGCTTTCAAAAACTGTCCAAAGTTCATCGTTGGTTCGTGAGATGCCTCCCAATTTCGCACAATTGGTTGAGTAAGGTCTTCTAAGGCGAAGCCTTTCATGACTGTGTCATCAATGTGTTGTGCAATCGATGATTCTGCGCTGTCAAACGCTTGTTTCTTATTTGACTTGCACTATCTGTGCAACACATAGTTATTCCACAAATGATCAGTTGCACAATGGGTTCAAATCAAAGTTTTACTAATTCACTTGTTTGTGCTTGTTTGAATGCGGTTTTGCTTTCAAAGGACTAAATCGAAGAAGCTTCTTAAACTCTCAAGCTTTCGCAGTCAGCGAAAGAATTACAAAGATCCGTATCAAGGCCAAATTTATTAATTTAAGCCTTAGTAGCGCCCACGACCCTACAGAAGAAAAAGACTTCTACGAGCTCCTTGCCAAAACGTGAAAACATGACATTTATTAAGATCCGATTGGAGAATCTTAACGCAAGAATAGGGAGGGAGAACATTTTTGGTAATATAATTGGAAAACACAGCCTACACGAAACCATCTTCGCAAACGGACTCAGACTCTTCTTGACATTTAAAGGACACAGGACCCTTCAAACAAATCGATTATGTCGCGATTGACGGAAAACATTCCTTTTTCCCTGGAAACATTTCCAATATTCCAAACGTTGGTATCGGGAATGATGTTAGAGAATTGTTGATCGTCGTTGAACGCGAATCAAATATTTTTTGGCAGCACGTAACTTGAAACGAGGTATTGTGACACACTAAGAAATGTCATTAGTCGGGTTTTTTTTGGGGAAATCTATCCCAAGTAAGGTACTACGTAGTGTAGTGCCCCGTGGCTTAGTGGTTAGTGTGTCGGACTGCTAAGCGAAAGAACCTGGGTTCAAATCCAGCTCATAGCCACCTTTTTTTCTGGGGTACTGCCTCTTGCGAGGAACTGACAAAAACTCCAAGAGTAAAATTTGTCTCAAAAAAGTGCATCTCATGTAGCCGTTCGGACTCGGCGGTAAACTGTAGGTCCCTTCCATTCTTGCAGATTAACAACACACACACATGAATGGTTGAGAGTGTAAGTCTCTAGGCCTTGGCTCCTTAAGGAGCTGTCGCGCCAATAAATTTAAAAATCCCAAGTAAGGTAGGATTTCCAAAAAAAAAGCGTATCGCGATTGTCTTTTTTTTTTTTTAAATTTCTGGGCTGGTGCTCTTGGTCAGCTGTCAAATAATGTATCAAATAATTAAATGAACAGCAAAAGAAGTAAACAAATTTAATTTTTATCAAAGTCCACAGAAGAAAGAAAAGAATTTTTTTCCAGAAAAACTACTAGCAATTGATATAAAATATTCATCAAGAAATAGTAAGAAACGTTCAGAGAGTTAAAATGTATAAAAATTTATCATGTTTGTAGATTTTCTGTGATTAAAAGACTATAGTGACGGTGATATTGAATTTGTGCTCGAAACATAGCCCTAATATCCAGAAATCTCTCGGTCTGCTACTTCGACCAAGCCATGGGTTTTCGAATAAGGACTTGAAATGAGAACTTTTCGATGACTCGGCCACACATTTCGGCCGAAAAGGCCGCTATTTCGCGTTCAATGTTGGCTCTGAGCTCTTCCAACGTCTTCGGGTTGTTGACATAAACCAATGATATAACGAAGCCCCAAAGAAAATGGTCTAGAGGCGTTAAATCGCACGAACGGGGCGAACTGACCCATTTCTTGAGATAACACGCTCATCAAACTTACTCTTCAATAAATCACTGTGCTGTTTGGCTTGTGGCACTATCCTGTTGAAACCACATGTCGTCTAAGTCCATATCTTCCAATTCGGGTCAACAATAATCGGTAAATTATCGTGCAAAACTGGCCATTCACAATAACGTGACGATCGTTATCGTCGACGAAAAAATATGGCTAATAACGCCGCCGGCATGCAAACTTTGTAAATGAAGTGGTGGATTTTCACACGACCAATAACGCATATTTTGCTTATTGACGAACCCATTGAGCCAAAAATGAGCTTCGTCACTGAAGATGATTTTGCGATGAAATTCAGAAATTCAACGATCTTAAAGTGTCATTCACCGACTCCGAGTTTCGGTAAATTTTTTTTATAATTTGCAGACGTTGCTCGCTCATGTACTTTACCATGATGAAAATGTTGAGTTTACTGAATAAATTGACAATGAGAGTTCGATAATTAATGAAAGGGTGCGTTCACAAATTAAATTCAAAGTTGTCAAGTCCCTATTGGAAAACCCGATATATATTAAAATGTCAAAGGGAAATTTTGGAAATTCGTTTTGAATATATTTTTTTTGCGATTATAGGGACTAAGGAAAGTTATGCATTCTTAAACTAACTTATAACTAAAATAAATCATGTCGGCTCAACAACAAGGGCCCGACGTACTTTAGATGACTTATACAATGCTATACTTTACTTATATCATATTTTTGTTTGCATAATCTTTTGATTGAAATTCTTATTTATAATTACTGTCTGCTTTATTTGAAAAATTGGGGTTAGGATGCGGTGTTGTTTATCCTCTGTTGTGTCCGTTCCTGGACTCCGTCATTGTTCATAATATCCTCGAATCGGTCGTCTGTAATGGCTCAAATGATGAGGTAGCGATGGTTGGGCTCTAGTTGTTGCTGGAGTAGTTGCTGGATTTCCAAGTTGGGGTGGTCCTACAAATTCTTTAAAATATTTTTGGAGAGCTGTGTCATGAACTGATTTATTGGGATCAGTTTGGTGTCTTCATATAGCTTCTTGTTTGGGACATATTTCCTTGTAATGGGGTTTCGGTGTAGACCTGTACAGCTAGGGAGTATCTTCCTTTCAAAAACTTCGATCTTCATATATGTTGGTGATATGGTAAACCAAATAGGACAAGCGTACGTCAGAATGGGACGGATCAGCTGTTTATAGATTTTTGATTAATCCTACCAAGTGTTCAGGTAGTCCTAGACTAGCCAGTTTGTAACTATATTAGTCCTTTTATCAAAACTGTGCCGAAGGCCTTTTCGATGTCCAGTAAACAGGCGACTGTCGTTTCTTTCTTGTTGAGTCCGTCCGTGAGTGCAGTCCAAGAACCGGATGGATAGTGGAGTGTTGTGCTCGGAAAGCATACTGACATTCAGGTATGATTTCCCTTTCCCTGAAGAAATGATGAAGCTTTCTTAGGATAAGTCCCATCCAGGATTTTGCTGACAAAGCATAGAAGCGAAATCGACCGATATCCCTCGACGCTTGTCGGAATGGGCACCACTTTTGCCGTTTTCCATGTTTCGGGGAAGTAGCTGTTATTCATGAAGTTGTTGAAGATGATTGTCAGCAGTAGGATGGCGAGATTTGGTAGCTTTTTAAGCACAAAGTAAGAAATCACATCATTTCCTGCTGACTTCTTAGAATTTCCTCCGTGGATTATGTCAGTTACTTCCTCGATGGAAGTAAAAGCATCTCTAGTTGGTCCAAGTGCAGGATTGTCCTCATTAAAGTTGGTGACTGAAGTATTAGAGGCTGCAACTTCTTCAAACTTGTTTTCAACTTCGATGAATTCAGGAAGGTGATTGGGCGGGCGATCCTTGAAGGTCTCTTCAAAATGCTTAGCGAGGGCTTCTGCTTTTTCGGTTGGTGTTGCAGATTGTTGCCCGCAAGTTATGCATTCGTAAAAAAATTCTAACAACAATCAGACATGACATTACGATGATAGAGAAACATGTCTATCTGTCTATCCGTCGTACTTGGTAGCCCAAGTAATTTTATTTTAAAATATTTTCAAAAACTTTTTTTTTGTATTTTTATTAATTTTTTTTTTTTTTTTTAAATCAATATTTTGAAAACGGGTGGATTTTTTTCAAATGTAGATTATTGGCATTCTTAAATTATTTTTTTTTTAATTTTTGAAAATTTATTAAAATTATAAAATATATAAAATCGTTTTATTTAAAAACCGCTCCTACGATTTTGAAAAAAATCACACTTTTTTACATTTTTTACATTTTTTTAAAGAAATAAAATACCGTTAAAATTTTTTGCTGAAAACTATTTTACGTACTTTTTTCAAACAATCAAAACTCAGAAAAATCGAATAAAAACTTTGAAGTTCCCTTAATATTTTTAAAATTTTATTCCAAGCTGTGACCGCATATAAGAGCAAGTTCGTGCGATCCTGTCGTGCAATCTATTTTATTCGTAAAGTGAATGTGAAGAAGCTTTTAATGCTAAATTGTGCTTCCAGGCCATCGCATTCGATAATTCATAGTTGCCACTCGACTGCAAAGCCAGGGAAAGTCAGGGACCTTATTCCGTAAAACGATAATCGTTGAAATTGGATCGTTATTGTTAAAATACGATTACATATAACGTTTTTTCTTACGATTGGCATTTTGCTATCGTTTTAACTTTCGATTCGGTTCATCTGTCGTAACAAAGGTTTTGTTTTTGGAAGTAAAACTTCTGGAGCTCCGAGAATGTAAATAAACATTTATTTTAAATGACCTTACTTACTTAGGTGGCGCTACAGTTCGGGAGGAACCTGGGCCTCAACCAACATGCCTCTCCAGCCAGCTCGGCCTTTGGCTAGCTGCTTACAGTTTTGCACTCCAAGTTGGTTGAGGTCGTCCTCCACTTGAGCGCGCCACCTAAGGCGAGGTCTTCCTTGACTGCGTCTACCCTCTGGGATGACCTAGCCATCTTTAACGTGATATGGGTATTTTTTTTACCAGCTCAATGTCGCTGTACAGTTCGAATAGTTCTTGGTTGAACCTTCTCCTCCAAAGCCCGTTCACGCAGATAGGGCCAAAAATCTTTTGAAGAATCTTACGCTCGAAACGACTTAGGATATCTTCATCCGCCTTGGATAGAGTCCATGCCTCGGTGCGATAGAGCAGGACTGGGATGATTAGGGTCTTATACAGAGTCTCTTTTGTCTTTCAAGAGAGGGCGTTGCTACTCAATTGCCTTCCTAGCCCATGGAAACAACGATTGGCAAGAGTAATTCTGCGCTTTATTTCTGACGAGATGTTGCTGTCAGATCTTATAGCGGATCCGAGGTACAAAAAGTCCCTAACTACCTCAAAGTTGTACCTGTCTATTGTGATGTTTTGTCCAATCCGCCGGTGTTGTTTATCTCTTTTTGTGGACAGCAGGTACTTCGTTTTGGCCTCATTGACTGCTAGTCCCATCTTAGCCACTTTAGCTTTAATGTTAGCAAATGTTCCAGTGACAGGTCGCCGAGTTCTGCCAATGTTGTCTATGTCATCAGTTGCAGTTCTTCCTGTTTCCACAGGCGTTTGCTGGCGTAAAATCGTTCTGAGACCCCAGTCATCGGGCATATTCTCCGACCATAGTTTGCAAATGAGTTGGTATATACACCTGACCAGTTCATCTCCAGCTCAGCGTGTAGAAATTATAAAATGCTCTAACCCTTTTGCCTGTATGCCTCCGTTGTTTTGGCATTGTTGGTCTTGGCACATTCGGTGTCAAACCAGAGGTAAGCGTAGCCCCACACCTGGCGCTTCGTTTTTATGGCTTGTTGACATAGTCGCCATAGGTCTTTGGGGCTTATATTCTCAGTCGCATGATTTTTCGCTAGTTCAAGGGTTACGCGTTTTGGTTGGTCGTTTTGGTTTGAATTCGTCCAACTTTGAACTTCTTCTGCGTGGTTGTTGAACCCCTAAAGGTTTTTTTTTTATAATCAGCCTACGCAAAGGAGTTAAAGGTCCCGGTGATGTGAAATAAGGCCAAATTCCAAAAAATTGGTCATTTCATTTTCGAAATCGAAATACGGCCGATTTGGCTTTATTTCAATTTCTATTTTCAAGGCCATAATAGTCCGGAAGACGGCCGTAGGCACACCTACCTCATCGAGTCAATGGATAATTTAGCCATTGATTAATAAATATCAAATTACCTAAAATGAACAAAACCGATGGTCGGACAAACTTTTTCTTGTCCCTTTGGCGGTAAAATCCTTCCAGTTTATTGTTGGCCTTACCTCATCGGGTCAAATAACAAATGGGGTATCAAATGAAAGCTTAGACCGTCTACATTAAGAATCTGCTAGTTGGACCATTGGCCAAACTTAACATGGTCCTGTACAATTTGTTTCAATTAGGACATCCTGCTAATATTATAATTTTCTTGACTTTCAGCAATCGCTTGGGTTTGAATTTGTTTGTTACATTTAGCACACATTTTCAAATGCTTAAGAGCATGATTATTATGGATTACATATAAAAAATAAACCTCAAAATTTGAAAATTAGTGACAACCGTAACAAAAAATGAGTCGATTTTCATAATTTTCCTAAATATTGCCCTTAAATCTTAAGCAAGGCGCGCATGAACAATTTTTATACGGTCGATTGCAAAAACGGTGAGCTATTTCGACAAATGTATACATATGTATACGCGCGCATAGCCGATTGACTAAACGGTCGATTCGGCAATCTGTAACCAGTTACAAAATTCTCGACGATAGGTTGTGTACAAATCGTTCATGCGCGCCTAGTCTATCCAATCAAGATATGTTTTTTCTCATTCCCCCCCCCCTGTAACCGCTTTACGTTGAGTTTCGTGACTCGCTGTATAAAACATGATAATAGGTACCTCTAGGAACATTCAGTTGTTTACACATTCTTTTTATGACTGATTCATTCAAAAGCCTTCTAATTAATTCCTTTTTGTGTTCTCATTCCAGAGCAGTTCAACAAAATCCGATAAGGGTAAGCCAGCGTCAGCTGCAAAACCTGGCGCAAAACGTAAATCTGATGAAACAACTGCTAAGGAAAAAGTAAACAACAGTACAACAGCAGCGGCTAAACGAAAAAAAACTGATGAACCCAATCAAGATTCCAACAACAGTACAGCCACAAACAACACCACAACATCAAATAACAAAAAGAAGGGAAGAAGAGAATCTTCAAAATCTGACTCGGACAATGATTCGCCATCCAATGATGCAATTGGCGCCATGAAACCCGAAAAGAACGGATTCGAACGAGGTCTCGACCCCGAGAAAATCCTCGGAGCTTCAGACACGACCGGAAAGCTAACCTTCCTCATTCAATTTAAGGGTGTCGACCAGGCTGAACTCGTGCCAGCTTCCATTGCAAACATCAAGTGTCCCCAATTGGTGATAAAATTCTATGAGGAGCGGCTTTCGTGGTATTCAGATGGAGAAGATTAAACACGCATTATTGCGTGTCCACAACTACAAGAAGTGACGAGGATCCATCCACGTCCGAGTTATAGTTATATAATAAAAATAAACAAACAAAAATCAACTTTTTGTATACTTCCCAAATGTTATCAAAATCATATTACGAGGAGGCATTCATTATACGAAATCATAACACGGAAGTACTTCCACACAAACATTTCAAACATTTTTACCCTTGTCACTCTTAAATTGAACAAAACTAAATAAATCAAAAAAACATTTTTATGCAATTATCACCCTTAAAATACCACAACACCAACAACAAGTAGACACTAACAATAGCGAAAAAATATTGTTATATCAGGAAAACCACCTCCACGAACTAACTCGGCTCATGGAACTTTGTTTTATTGGATTTTGTATCTCCATGTTTCTTTTTTTTATTACTCGTTTGTATCTTATGTGTTTGTTCTCACCAATCACTCTACACTTTGAGCGAGATCGTTATCCTATGAAATAACTTCTTTTATATGATCTTAAATATTATAAATTAATATTATAGTTATAATTTTTTTCCCATAAAACAAAGTACATCTTAAAACATTATAACAAGTATTTTCATATTTTGATTCCATCGTTTCAAGTTGAAAGCAAGTAGATGCAAACAATCATATGACACAAAGGACTCGACTTAAATGTATACTCCTCCAACAAAACAAATGCCTTTTCCATCTTAAGCAGTTTATTAAAAAAAAATATTTTAGTTAAAAATAAAAAAGATCAATATAAATAAATGTTTGTTTTTTATGTGTGGATTTGCTATTGAGGAGATTAACTTCAACTTGCTTAGTTGGTTCAAGTTTTTGAATCGGTCTATTAGCGAAACCTGATTAAACGAAAGGCACTGCATAGAGGGATTATAGGAAACGAGAAACGTTGCTAGATTAGATACACTGTCCGATGAGAAATTTTTGTGGAATATGTTACGAAATGACAAGTAAATATTCCAAAATTGTATTTTTTTGCTGCCCTTTCAATGTCGTTTAACACAGCGGTTTTATTATTTAACAAATTTTATAAAAATATTAAAGAATGCAAACTTAAGAACAAAAAATAACTTACATAAAAAAAATCCACTTACCCGTTTTTAAAATATTGATTTTTCAATAAAAGAAAAAAACTTAAAATACAAAAAAAGAATTATTCGAAAATTGTGCATGTTAAATAACTTTGGCTACCTAAATCGTATTGAATATAAAACCACTTTTCGAAAAAAATCGAAGAAAAAAAACTGTTCTATTGGGCCAGTACCATTTTTAGCCCACAAGCTAAACTTTTTTTGTTCACCAAAATATATGTAATGTATCACATCTACAACAGTACACAGTAGATTTTTACTTGCGATTATAGGCAAGTTTAGGATTCGTGAATATAAAAAAAATTGAGATAACAAGCAAACATGGCATTACGATCATAGAGAAGCCTAAAAAGTCATTGACAAACAATGTCCGTCTGTCTGTCTGTCTTCCCGGGTGTATATCCATCTGCAGCCTAAACGGGTTAAGCAATTGCCTTCTAATTTGGTATGGTTGATCTTGGCATTCCTCAGGGGGAAAATTGAAATTTTATTTTTAGGGCTAAAAATACCGGTACTTGCCATACGACCGTTTGGGATAAAGCTTATTTTTTTCGAAAACGGCTCCAACGATTTTGATGAACATTTTTGAGAATTTTTTTTATTGGTATTGGCTATCATTTGATTAGAATTACATATATATATAGGGGAAAAGTCTATTAACAGGACCTTGTATATAACGGTGTTTTTTAGTTTTTGGATTTCTCGGTAACCGTTTTATAGATTTTTGTCAAATTTTACATTTGAAAAGATCTAGGTAGCCAAATTAATTCTGCTTATCTAAATTTCCAATAACTTTTTCTAATTAAAATTAATTTTTGAATTTTTTTTTTAAAACTAGTCAAAAAATATTATTTTACCTTCTATATAATCACATGTATATTAATAAATTCTAAAAAAACTGCATACCAAAATTAAAAAAAACAATTTTTTTGTTAAAAAAAAAATTAAAATAAAAAAAAACAGGATTTTATCAAAATCCGTCCTACAATTTTTGAAATACTTTTTTTTCATACATTCTTTGTTATTTAGGACGTGTGGTGGCATACTTTATTTTTACTAAAAAACCGTTAAGTGTTGTGGTTTTGATTGTTTTTATAAGTTCAAACTGTTCTACTTTCAACTTAAATGTTTTTTGTTTTTGTCAAAGATCTTGCCTTCCAATGTAATTAGGCACATAAGAGCAAGTACGTGCGACCCAGTGGTGCCCACTTTTTATACAAATTCTTGGAGCCGTTTTCGGGAAAAATAAGTTTTACTTAACGGTATATATCATCGTACCGAATCAGAACAAAATTTTCTCCGATTTCTACGAAATGTACGAAGTTTGTAGCCGTAAAAATGTCAAACTCATGCTTTGCATGCCGATGAAGTTTGAAAATAACAGTACAAACTCATGCGTTATATGACGATGTTTTCTTTCCGATAAAAGAACAAAAACAAAGATGAATGTTAAGCCACAGAAGATTCATATTTATATAAATGTGTTTTTATAAGTAATTATCGCTAAAAGCCAGACATTGCGTCGAGGGTGAAACTTCACAAGCAGGCCTGCGCAGGAGACAAATGCTTTCTGGATATAATGAAGGGCCCTATTATAACTCGCGAGTCGAACGTTCGTCTCATATCGGACAATTTATAGCCCAAAATCCCAGGGCCCCCATACTTATTTTCTCAGAAACCAAATGTATGTGATTAAGTAGTGTAAGCGAGTACTTGAGCGTATGCGTACCTGCTAGCTTGGTCCGGGGGGAATAAAAAGTTACCCGGTTCAAGAGTTAAGTAAAAAAATGGTTTTAACTTTACTTATTTTCTCAGTCTTGATTTTTATATACATATTATATTCAGGGTATTACTCTGGTGCTTTCTGTGAGCAGCCAGGCCAATTGGTTTGGGCAAACATTCCCCCAGAAACACAAAGTGCCGCTATGAGTATGTGCGCGAGGCCAACATTCGTTCGCTTGAACATGGGAGAGATATTTATACGGCAAAATAATAAGGGATTCTAATAGAGTAACTAAATACAACCATTTTTTACTAATGAATAGGGGTCTATCTCCCCATTTTAGGCGGGAGGGGCAATTTTCTGAAAAAATACACATTAAATGCACATTATTTAAATATAACGGTAACACTTAAAATAACGTCTGGGGTCCCAGGATCTTGCTCTATTAGCGAATTATGCGTGAAACAGATTGAACCAGCAACAGCAACAGCAACAGCGGCCGCCATTAATTTAGAACCAATGTATTTCAATGGCTCAAATTAGATTAGACCAGCACCAGCAACGTCACCAGCGTCGTTAGACCAAAGTCCTAAATTTGCTGTTGCTGTTCCATTGCTACCAACTTTGAGCAAGTGAAATTTAGGAGCAAAAGAAAACTTCGTATACTTTTTTATGACACAAATTGTCAAACAGAAGTAAGAAGACGATGCTGGTGCTGGTAGCAATGTGTTTCAATTTATTATGCTGGTCAGCGTGCTGTTTGCTGTTGACGGTGCTGGTGCTGTCGCTGGTTCAATCTGTTTCACGCTTTACTCTTGTCATGGTATTGCGAAAAGCGAACTGTGTGGCGAAATTTGTGTTAAAAATATTGTACGGTTTTGTTTAATAAAACTATTTCAGAAAAATATAAAAAAAAGTAAAAGAGATTGGTTTTTTGGCGACGGAGATGAAGGATGAAAAAAAACCCACTTGAACTTGAAATTATTTATTCTTATTCCCTTTGTTCAACTAATTTTGTTTTATATTATTCATTTATTTTATATTTTTGGATTAACAAACATGCGTTTGAGTTAGGCGAGTCGAGTCACGAGTTCATAATTTTAAACAACTCTAAGTTCCAGTAATTTCACCAATCATAAATCACCTTGTAGTTCCTCGGTAGTTGCAGCTTCCAAAGTTCTGTCGGAAAAAAACTTCGAGCTGGAGCTCACAACCAGCATTTTCTGTTGTTTTAAGCGAATTCTTGACGTGCTTGAAACAAAACGTTTTCCGGGCTTGGATAACGATAGATTCACCTCAATCTCTGTCGTGTCGTTTTTAAAATTGCATTCCATAACTTCTTCGACGAGACGATTTTGTAATAGATCAATAAACGACGAAAACGTAACAAACATCTGTCAAAATCAGAAGAATTTCTAGTTTGCATTTGCATTCGTGTTTGGCGCTCAATTAAAGAAATCGGTTTGTTTTTTTCAAGAATAAGTAAATAATAAGAGATAACAATCAAACATGACACTACGATCATAGAGAAGCCAAAAAAAGTCATTGGCAAAAAATGTCCGTCTGTCTGTCTGAGACACAGAGTCTGTCTGTCGGTCTGTCTGTTTATACGTCCGGGTGTAAATCCAGCTGCAGCCTAAACAGGCTAAGCAGCCTTCAAATTTGGTATGTGCTTATCTCCTGGCATTCCTCAGAGGGGAAATTGAAATTTTATTTTCAGGGCTAAGAATAACGGTATCGACCGTTTAGGAAAAGCTTATTTTTCTCGAAAACGGCTCCAACGATTTTGATAAAAATTTTTTTTATTTTTTTTTTGTTGGTATTGGCTATCATTTGATCAGAACCACATATATCTATTAACGGGGCCTTTCATATAACGGTTTTTTTAGTTTTTGGATTTCTCGGTAACGGTTCTATAGATTTTCGTCAAATTTTACATTTGAAAAGATCTAGATAGCCAAATTAATTCTGCATATCAAAATTATTTATACCTTTTTTTCTAATTAAAATTAATTTTTGATTTTTTTTTGAAAAATAGTGGTGCTCCTAGGCCTTGCTCAATACGCCCCTCCAGCTGGCTCGATCCCTTGCCTGCTGTCTCCAATTTCGCACTCCAAGTTGGCGGAGGTCTCCTTCTACCTGGTCGCTCCATCGAAGATGAGGTCTACCTTGGCTTCTGACTCCCTCTGGTTTGGCTTTGAAGACTTTACTCGCTGGAGCGTTGGTGTCCATTCGCTCTACATAGCCCAGCCATCTTAGTCGTTGGACTCTAATTTTTCTGGCTAAGCTTATGTCGCTGTACAGCTCGTATAGTTCGTCGTTGTATCTTCGTCGCCAAATGTTGCCTTCTCGGTTTACGCAAATAGGACCATAGATCGTACGCAGAACTTTTCTCTCGAAGTCTCCAAGTGACTTTTCATCCGATTGGGAGAGGGTCCATGCTTCTGCACCATATAGCAGGACCGGGATGATGAGTGTTTTATATAGTGTCTCCTTGGTTCTTCTCGATAGGGCTTTATTCCTCAATTGCTTATTCAGCCCAAAGAAACAGCGATTAACAAGAGTTAGTCTGCGTTTGATTTCAGCGCTGATGTTGTTGACCGAGTTTACAGCAGTACCCAGGTAGACAAATTGACTGACTACCTCGAAGTTATACATATCAATGGTCACATTTTGACCAAGCCGGTGGTGGGATTGGGCTTTTGTTGATGAAAGCATATACTTCGTCTTGTCCTCGTTTATTTTCAGCCCCATTCTGCGATGTACTGACATGGGTGCTCCGTATTACATTTTCAAGCACAATCTTAAAACAGCTGCATGACAGCGCGTCTCCTTGTCTAAGCCCTCTGGTGGTTTCGAAGGTTTCAGTAGAGTCTCTACCAACTTTGACGGAACAGCGAGCATTCTCCAACGTCATCCTGATAAGGCGTATCAGTTTAGCAGGGATTCCAAAGTTAGACATAGCACGATACAGTTTAGCTCTATTAACACTGTCATAGGCTGCTATAAAATCGACGAACAGGTGGTGGGTATCGATGTTATATTCGTGGGTTTTCTCCAGGATCTGGCGTAATGTGAATATCTGGTCGGTGGTAGATTTTCCAGGTCTAAAGCCGCATTGATAAGGACCTATTAGATCATCAGCAAACGGCTTTAGACGCTCACATAAAACGCTGGAAAGGATCTTATAGGCGATGTTCAAAAGGCTTATGCCTTTATAACGGGTGATTTTTTTGAGGTTAAGATTTTCATGCATTAGTATTTGACAGATCACGCGGGATTTCAGACATGGTGTCAAAGAGAAAGATGCTCAGTATGCTTTGACATTTCATCATGAATAGACTTACTAACGAGCAACGCTTGCAAATCATTGAATTTTATTACCAAAATCAGTGTTCGGTTCGAAATGAAATGAAAAAATGAAAAATGAAAATGAAAAAAATGAAAAGATGAGGCTCATTTCTGGTTGAATGGCTACGTAAATAAGCAAAATTGCCGCATTTGGAGTGAAGAGCAACCAGAAGCCGTTCAAGAACTGCCCATGCATCCCGAATTTTGCTTATTTACGTAGCCATTCAACCAGAAATGAGCCTCATCTTTTCATTTTTTTCATTTTCATTTTTCATTTTTTCATTTTATTTCGAACCGAACACTGATTTTGGTAATAAAATTCAATGATTTGCAAGCGTTGCTCGTTAGTAAGTCTATTCATGATGAAATGTCAAAGCATACTGAGCATCTTTCTCTTTGACACCATGTCTGAAATCCCGCGTGATCTGTCAAATACTAATGCATGAAAATCCTAACCTCAAAAAAATCAACCGTTAGTTGGCGCAGGTTATGCGGTCTCCTTTTTTGTGGTATTGAGGTTCCACTCATCGGGCATACTTTCCTCCGACCATATTTTGCAGATGAGTTGGTGTATGCTCCTTACCAGGTCATCTCCAGCGTGCTTAAAAAGTTCCGCTTGTAGACCATCGTATCCAGCTGCTTTGTTCATCTTTAGCCTGGTGATGGCTACTTTGATCTCATTTTGGTCGGGCGGGTGCAGTTCGTGGTCGTCATCTACATTAACTGGTATAAGTTGATCTTGGGCGGGATCTTGGCTGTCATCGCCATTTAACAACTGGTTAGAGTAGTCTCTCCAGATGGCTAGCATCGCCTGCGTTTCCACAATGGTGTTTCCGTCCTGATCTTTGCAGGGTTCAGGGTGACTTGTGAAACCTGATCTAGACTGTTTCACTCTTCTGTAGAAGTTTCCCACCTCTTTTCTGCAAAAACATCTCTGCATCTCCTCGACTTCGCGTTGCTGGTGTTCTTTTTTCTTCCTCCTGAGTATGCTTTTCTCATCCTTCCTTCGCTCAACATAGAGATTTCTGGTGGCTCTCGTATCTCTCTGGAGCCACGACTTGTATGCCTCCGTTTTAGCTTTGTTTGCCTGAGCGCATTCGGAGTCGAACCAAGGGTTTCTAGGGGGAGGCTGTGAGAAACCTAATACCTCTAACGCAGCATTTCTTATGGCTTGTTGACATAGCTGCCATTGGTCTTCTGGGTTCATATCATCAGTCGAAGGATTTTTTGCAAGCTCAAGGGATACGCGGTCTGCATAGGCAGCGGCGGTCTCTTCCGATTGAAGTTTTCCAACATTGAATTTCCTCGGCGTAACTTCCATTGAGATCCGTACTCTAAGCTTTGCACCGACTAGGTAGTGGTCCGAATCGATGTTTGCTCTTCGGAATGTACGGACATTCAAAATGCTGGAGGAGTGCCTTCCGTCAATCGCAACATATTCAATTTGGTTGCAGGTTCGACCATCTGGGGATCGCCATGTGCCTTTGTGGAAGTAGAAGTCGGGACGTGGGAATCGCTTGCTACTCAGAACCATGTTTTTTTCCTCTGCAAAATCGATGAGCCTGAGTCCGTTATCGGAAGTGGTGTCGTGAAGGCTGTGTTTTCCGATCGTCATACCAAAGATGTCCTCCCTCCCAATTTTGGCATTAAAGTCTCCTAAGAGGATTTTAATGTCATTTTTGGGGCATTGCTCATAAGTTTTGGAGAGGAGCTCGTAGAAACTTTCTTTGGTAGCGTCGTCTTTCTCTTCTGTAGGCGCATGGGCGCCTATGAGGCTCAGGTGGTCAACATTGTTCGTTTGGTCATCCGAGGCATATCTTGCATTTTTCATCACAATAAATTTTCCCTTTCATGACCGGCTTGTGAGGCCTGTGCATGACGTGTAGATCGTGTTGGTGGTTGGATGTTTAGAGCGTATCTTTCCTCCTGCTCCTAGTTCCTGAGAAGAGAACTCAGGTATCTACAACCAATGGATCCGATGGATCCAACGCTCGTCGTTAGTTCACCTTTCGGCTATCCAGCGGGCACCGCAGGGAGGTGACGGTGCGATTTTGCCCACCAAAAATTTTATAATAATTAATAAATTCAAAAAAAACCGGATACCAAAATTAAAAAACAAAATTTTATTCAAACAATTAAAATAAAAAAAACTGGATTTTATAAAAATCCGTCCTACAATTTTTGAAATACTTTTTTCATAAATTCTTTGTTATTTAAGACGTGTGGTGGCATACTTTATTTTTACTAAAAACCGTTAAGTATTGTGGTTTTGATAGTTTTTATAAGTTCAAACTGTGTTACTTTCAACTTAAATGTTATTTGTTTTTGTCAAAGATCTTGCCTTCCAATGTAATTAGGCCCATAAGAGCAAGTTCGTGCGACTCAGTCGTGCTCATTTTTTTCATATTCGTCGTTTCCTTTCGTCTTACAGAATGCAGGCAGAATGAAAGCGTTCCGCCGAGTCTGACGTTTACACACGACAACAAAACGAGTGACAAAAGGTAAAAACGACTTAGGGAATGCCAATTTTGTCACATCGTGTATTTCGCTGTCGCTTACGACATCGGTAATAGGAGCGATTATGTTCAATTCGGAGAAGTAACAAGCTAAAAATGATTTCTTTAAGAAATATGTACTGCTTGAAATTATTGGATGTGGGTTGAATCCACATTGGAAGCATCACCCCGACTGAGTTTCAACATCATTATTTAAACAGAAAAGAACAAAGATTTTTGTTCTTAAAAAAACACGCTTTTCAAAATAAACTGCTTTATTATTTAAAGTCAACGGTATTTACAGTTCGACCGATTCTGACAGATAATGACGAATGTTCGCTAATGGTAATAAAACGAGTTTTCTGTACGCCACATTTTTTGACATGTATGAGGCAAAATTAATTAGGCGATTCGAAAACAGGAATACCAAATATTCGCATTCGCCAAATATTTCTGGCGAATTGCAAGTCATAATAGGGCTCTAAGAATCTTCTTTTTTCTTTATTTAATTTCTTTTGTTGAAATCTGCTTCCAAAAACACTGCTGTGCTAGCCATGTTGAATAGGTAGAGCTTTTTATTTTTCTAAAAACGACGCCCAATACACGCGTCGATTCGCTTCAATATTTCTTCTACGATTCGGTTACCAGGAAGCAAATAAATCCTCCGATCGGAAATTTTCTCCTATCGGTTACGATGAGCTAAAAAAAATAAAAAAAAGTCATCTGTAAAATGTCAAAATAACCAGATAAATGAAAAACTCAAAAGTATTTAGATTGGTTTTTCTTTATTTTTTTATTTAATTAAATAAATATTGTTGTTTTTTCTTTTTGGCTCAAGAATTGATTATGATGATTAATACACCACAACTTGGAGACCTAAAACAAGAATTATGAGTCAAAATAACACTGTTCTAAATTTAAAGACGATTGGTCCGGTCCAACTATTCAAACTGTAGCCCAAAATACATACGAAAAGACAGACAGACGGACACCCAAAGTTTTGCTACTAGCTCAAATATGTTTCTCTATAATCGTAATGTCATGTTTGATTGTTATCTGAACATTTTTAATCTGCAGGAATACAAAAGTTGCTTTATAGGAGGTACCTATAATCGCAAGTAAAAACTTTCTTGCATGGTCCTCACAAAAATATTAATATTCCCTTATACATAAATAAATCAAAAGTAATATTACTTAAGTTTCACTTTTTTCCCCACTGTCTACATTTTGTGAAAAAAATTATTTAAAAATCAGAAACAAATATTTAAATGACCTCTCTTAATATTTATAATTTATTATTTTTTTTTTATTGAAAAACTAGCCAAACAATAAATGAATCTTCAACACAAACTTGTGCTAGTAAAAAGTGATAATGGCTTTCATGTGTCTTCGTAAAAATGGGCACGATTTTCAAAATTATTCAAAAATAAAAAAAAAAACTCAAAAATCCAAGAGGTAAAGAAAACTTAAGTCGAACACTAAAGCGCATATGTGTAAGACGCTGGGCAGCATTGTCACTATACACATACATATGTTGAAAATGGTCCCCTTTCCACCTACGCGTGCCATATAATTTTTGTTTTTTATATATTTTTTTTTTCAAACTCAATACGCCTCATTTAAAAATAATTTGTTTGTTGAATTTGTTTATTAAGAAAACAAAATTCTTTCGATCTTTATTTTGTTGAAATCTTTTGTCTAAAGGAAAAAACACAAAATTTCTCACAAGCTTTAAGGTTCCTTATTTTTTTTAGTGTAAACCATCAATTTAACAGTCTTTTAAGATTATGTTAAACAATATGGAACATTAATTAAGTTTATTAAATAAAAGTTCCTTTGTTTTAATTTAAAATTTAAAAGTCAATCCAACTATTCATTTTGACAAGCATTTGTCAATCTCTGAATTTTTCCTGTCAAAGTGTCTGATAAAGTATTTATATTAGTGTTTTTTCTTTATTGTTTAAATACTTTTAGTTTTAAATAAAATAAATTAAAAAAAAAAAACTTTTGGAGAGGACTTGCTTTGTTTGATTGATTTATTTTGGTTCTAATGTATGCGTAAGCGATTTTTGCGTATCGGTGTGTTGTTGATTTTTAAATATTTCAATCACATGAGACAACAAAGTTTTTTTAAACAATTTTTTGCATACGTATTTGAGTTTTTATATACCTGTATTATGTTTTTACAATAAATCTTTTTTGGAGAGAGAAAACAAAATATAACAAAGAATTACTTGGTCCAAGGAAACGTTAAGAAATTTAGGAATATCTTTCAGTTTTAAATCAGTTCTTCAAAGGATCGGTACATACTTCTATTATTCACTAAATTTGTACAGTTTTTCGGTACTAAAAGAAAAAAATCTAAAAGGTTAGATATAAAGTGATTTTGTTCTTTTAAATATTGACTGTTATTAATTTAAAAATAATACTAATGTTTGTATAATTAAATTGGAAAAAAAATATTTTTGTTTTTAAAATAAATTTTTCAAAAATATATATTTATTACTTATAATAAAATTAAATAAGGAAGCATTTGTGTGCATTAACCTTCCCCGCCCTTCTTTTCAAATCAAGGAAAATTTTTATAAACCGCGAGCCGTCTACGTTCTTGTGTCACGTAGGCATATTGAGTGAATTTCCATTTCGAAGTTTCTAGAAATCATGCAGTAGTGAGTGAAGTCCGAAAGGTTAGATATTAATGTTAGCAAGACAATATGAGTTTTAATATTTTTAAACGCTTGTATTTAAAAACATCTTAGCATTGAGAATATTTAAGCGTTGATTTTGCAAACAAACTTCGATTGATTATTTTGAAACTGAAAAGCAAAAGTTGAAATTTTAGGAAAACTTAGGAGTCGATATAAGATTACTTATAGGTAATGGACACTCACATCATAATAACAGTCATTATTTTGTTATTTAATTATTTTTATATTATTTTTTTTTCAAGCAAAATATCATGGAAAGTAACAAGTTTTTAGTTTTTAAAATTTTTAGGAAAAAATCGAAAAAAATGTTTAAAATGTATACAAAACATACAACGAAGTAGTTAAATATTTAAAATAAGGTTTGATGTTATTTAGGGATATTTGTAAAATAGAGTTCGTAAAATTACAATTAAACCACCAGTAACTTTTCTAAATTTATCAAAGTCTATAAATTCGAGTTAGGCTTACAGCCGTTTTTAATTAAATTGATTTTAAAACATATCTCGAAAGTTGTTTAATTAAATTATCTTAAATATTTATTTCTATGGTGAACAAGATTATTTAAATTCTTATAAAGGGTGTTTTTTTAGACGTGTGTTTTCAATCTGGCAATACTTTTTTTTTGGAGTTGGTCTTTTTGACAGCTGTCACTTGATTTATGCTTAGTTTGGTTTGCCATTTCATTTCATAATGAATAGACTTACTCCTAAACAACGTTTGCAAATCCTGCAAATTTATTACTAAAATAATGGTTCGGTTCGGTGGAGCAGAGTATCGAAGGAGACCCGAATGAGTCCATCCGCCATCGCACGCAAGAATTGGAGAGGGCCCATCCACTTTATGAAAGATTTTGCGGAGGGATCTTGGTTTGCGGGCTTACAAATCCAACTCGTGCAAGAATTGAAGCCGAATGACCATCAAGTTATAATTATTGTTTTATTTACAGGAGTCCAAATCTCGGCAGTAATTCGACTTGTAACGAGTTTGATGTGCTGTCTTATTCAATTTTGAATTTTTGTCCCTTCGTCCTCGCACTGAAATCGTTATTGCGGGCGATTTCAAATTACACAATTCCAATTGTCTCTGCTATTCTGGTCAGACAACACCCGAAGGAAAGTATGTCGAGCTCTTTGCCGGGTTACATCACCTTACCCAACTGATCGATGTGCCAACGCGTATACCTGATGTTGCTGGGCAAGCCGCCCATACTCTTGACTTGATTCTTACTTCTCAACCTGACAAATATACCATTAGTGTAACTTCTCCATTTGGCACTTCGGACCATTGTGTAATTTCAGCAAATTTCTCGTCCTCTACTCATCCAGTTAAAGAAAAACTTCCCACCAGGACCGTTTGGCAATACGTGAAAGCCAACTGGGACGGCCTGAACATTTTTTTCCGAAACTTTAACTGGTCACTATGCTTCTTCGATAGTGACTTTGATGCCAGTGCTGAAATGATCACAAATGTGATTCTTCTAGGGATGCGTGCTTTTATTCCTAACAGATAAAACGCATCAAACCTAAAGAAAAGTCTTGGTTTAATTCTGAGTGTAAAGAAGTAAGTTTCCGACCGTACATAGCCAACCCTACAGAGGAAAATCGGAAAAAGCAAAAAAAACAAGCAAGGAACTCATGCAACTCCGTTATTGAAAGAACGAAATTTTTGCATGACCAAAAATTACGGCAAAAAATTCTGCAGTGTCCTAAAGGCAGTAAAATTTTTTGGTCATTTGTAAAAAATATTAAAAACTCCAGAACATCTTCGGTTCCACCGCTCATCGCTAATGACAAACCTATTGTCTACTCTTCAGAGAAGGTAAACTGGCTCGCAGCCCGCTACCTCACAGCAACGTTGCCCCTCCTGTATTTGAGAATATAATTTTGTCCATGGGACATATTTTTCCGCATTCGTACGGTAGCAAGTTCTCAAAGATCTCGATATACAGAAATCCGCTGGCCCGGATGGTATACCCACCGATTCTTCTGAAGAGGTGTTCTTCCACACTGGCAAAGCCACTGCGTAAGCTTTTTCATCGCTACTACTCTTCTGGAATCTTTCCTACGATTTTGAAAAAAAAATTCACACTTTTTAGCATGCTTTAACGAAATAAAATGGCGTTTAAATTTTTCCGCTGAAAACTATTTTACGTACTTTTATCAAACAATCAAAAGTCAGAAATTCAAAAAAAAACTTTGAAGTTCCCTTAATATTTTTCAAATTTTATTCGAAGGTGTGACCGCACATAAGAGCAAGTACCAGGCGATCCAGTCGTGCAATTTATTTAATTATTTAAAAAAAAAAAACAAAGAAATATCACATGCTATGCTACAAAATTGTTTTTTTTTCTTCTGACAGATTAAAAATGACATTTGTGCTCTAACTTGACTGGTGCTCCAGGAACTTAGTTAAGGTTCTTGCGTTCTTGGATAGCATTCAAAGATGAGCTTTTAAAATGAACACCGACACATTGTCTCTTGTCTCTCTTTTTTAACAGTTACTTCTGCGGTTAGTTCTCTATCGAAGTAGCCAGCTGCATTCTTTCACATAAACAATTCAACCGTAAATTCTCGCGCTTCCGGGAATACTCATCAATCAAGTATAGAGATTCGTTTTTTAGTCTTTTTAAAATACATGTTATATAATATCAAAAAGAATCTTTTTTTTTTTTTGACGTGATGACGTCTTATAAATCGATGACAGGCTACATATACGAAATAACATGACTCATGCTGATTAGACTCATGCTTATAATGCTGATTAGAAAAGTGACGCACGCTGCGATACTGTGGTTCTTTTAACCAAAATCGATCGCAAGCACCAGGCGAACATGAAAAAGCACAGATACGAATTCCCAAAATAATTTTACTCAAATTCAAAAGGAAAAAGAAGAGAAAAAGAAATACAAAATAGGTAGACTTTTGTTAAAGTAGAGAGCAGATGTAGATATTGGGGTGTGTGTGTGTGGATTTAAAGAAAGGGTTTGTGGGTGTGAGTTAACGGTATGTTGGTGTTGCTCCCATTTATGTTTTATTATGACGTTATCACGTAAAATTATCGTCCGTAAACCGACTTTACAGACAACCAACTCTTTTTGTTTTTAAGCTTTTTGATTTTTAATAATTTTTTTATTTAAATTTCAATTTTAGAATCAAGATGAGCGAGGTCAAGAGCTTAATGTCAACATTCCTTATTCTAGTCGCACTTCTAGTATTCCTTTGGGGTATTTATGCAGCGTTGAGCAACTAAGCAGTATACTAAATGATACAATCTAATCTTACACATAAGACTCTTAGAATAAGGACTTAACGGAATTTATGAAAAGTAAGTACAAAGTTTTAAACTAACGTTTTAAGTGCAAAAGGAGCTATATATTGTATGTATACATAATATGGATGTAAATCTTTCTTTTAAAAAAATATTTGGAGAAAAGTTCAACTGCATTATTAAGATGTATCTTCATCGACGAAACTTTTGGAAACATTGCTATAATAATCCTTGGGAATAATTTTAGTGAAGTCGTTTCCGAGATTATTCGGAACAATCAGACAGACAAACAATTTTAAAATTGTTTTTTTTTTATAATTACGTGCCTACTTTGTGTGCATAATCTTTTGTTTTATATATATTTCATGAAAAGGAATCAATAGGTTAAGAATTTAATTAATTATGAGGCACATATAAAATAATTTAAAATGCCCTCAAGATATTCAATAAATTGTAACGAACAATACAAATATTTATTATTTTTTTTTGACACAAATCTTTTCAAAATTCCTTCATCAAACCCACTTTTTTCAATAAGTTATTACATTAGCAACATTGTAAATTTACCAGATGTCAAGCTGAATTAATAGCTTGACTATTATTAACCGCGTTGTGCCTTGAAAATATTCCAATAGCTCTATTTAATAAAAAAAAAATAAATAAATAAATAAACGAAAAAATAGGGCTGAACTATGAGTTTAAATATAATTCTCACATTTATCTTTAAGATAAAAAAAATACAAATTCAACATAAAAATTAAAAAAATAAACTTAAAACCATTTAACCAAAAAAATCTTTTCGATTTCATTTGCATGGAGTGTAGAACGCATATCCAAAATTAAATTTCGACAATAACAACAACAAGCTGAAAATTAAAGCATTTGCGTATCATAACACTTGGAATACATTTTCCGTTTTGATATTTTCATAGATGAAACAAATTGTGGAAAATTCGTGGAAGCACGCACGTCCCAGTTAATAGAAAGCATTCGCCTAGTTCAGTTTACATATTCCTGATCGAACGGTATCCAAACCCTTCGTTTCGAATCTTTTGATCTCTTGTTGTTCGTCTGTTTTTTTGAAAACTATACAAAAAAAATAATTAACATTCAATATGAATGAAATGACAAGTTTGCTTACGACCTTTACCATCCTGGTATTTCTTTTGGGATTATTGTATGCCTTTTACGTAACCCTGTCTTAGACAAATTAATTTAAAAACGTCAACTATTCCAATTAATTTTTTTATTATCACGTATTACTGAGAAGGATGTAATTTTCAACCGAAACAAATGGTGAGAAAAATAGTGTTAGTGTTTTTGAAAACAAAAAATTTTGAACTTTGTTTAATTCGACAAGGATTTTTTTTTAACTATAATGGTCGTGTATGAAGAGAGTTAATTATAATGTGAAATAATTACACCTCAAGTTTGTTGAAAAGTTTGTAACGTTTTTGACATTTAAAGAGAAAATCTACCAATTTTGGGAAAGAAGATTAATTAAAAAAAATAACACGTATTATTCGCGGATTTAAGTAGAATGCTACAGACTATTATTAATAATTAGTTTGTAAAGTCAACGGTTATGTAATAAATTCTGTTCTTAAGCTTTCATATAAAATTGAAATTAAAACTTATTTAAGGTTTACAGTTTTTTCAAGTGATATTTTTTCTTTAAAACATATTTTGGGCTTTTAAAATATTGTTTCCACTAATAAACTGATTTTCCAATTTACTGGTAATTAAAATTCTTTTAAGCGAATCTATATGTTTCATGTGAAACAAATGCTTAGCAAATAGATTTTGAAATTAATTTTAAATCCCTGGTTAGTTTCTATAAAATAATAAATGTATTTATTTAGTTCCATATAATTTCTTAGAAATGCTTTAATATATCTTACGAGTTATAGAGCTAAGTAGAGTGGATAATTTTAAAACAATTCAAAATTCTTTAAAAGTATACAATTCAAAACTTTACTTTTAATAAAAAAAAAACTTTTAGAAAGAAGTATCCTTATTAAGCAAATTAATTACACGACTGGATCGCACGTAATGCTCTCATGTGAGTGTTCACATTGTCCACCATCGAATAAAATTAAAATTACAAATAAAAAAGTAATAAAATACAAAAAAAAAACGTACAATTCTTTTTAGTCAAAAAAAATTTAAAAATTATGATTTTTTTTTAAATCATATATACGGTTTTTATTTTTAATAAAAAAAAAATTAAATTAAGAAATGCAAGCATCTAAGCAGATAAACGATAACCACTTTAAACCCAAATTAAAAAAAAAAATAGTTCACCCAGCCATTTTCAAAATATTGATTTTTCATTTTTTTGTTTCTTAATTGTTAATAAAATGTTATTCGAAAATAATTGAATAGTTTTGGCTTCCAGAATAACAATTTTGATTGGAATCGGTTAACCTGTTTTGGAAATAGTCGAGCTGGCAAAAGAGGTACCTCTTTTCGCTTATCATCTTAATTTTTTTTTTTCACTAAATTATAACCAACATCTACAATAGTACACTGCTTTTTTCATCAAAATTCTTGGAGCCGTTTCCAAGAAAAATAAGCTTTAACTTTAAGGTTATATGGCTGATACTGTAATTACTTAAACAAAATTGCAAAAAATACCTGTAGAATGTCAGATTTATGAGCAATGCAGATAAAATCGTGCACTTAACAATTTCAAAAAAGTTATAGAAACACTCAGAAATATGTATAAAAAAAAAAATTAAATCCAATGCCAATCCTTCAAATATCTGCCTCTAAAATCCATTTGTTAATAAAGTTGTTTTGGTAATTTTATTATTATTTCGTGTCAACAAATTTCTTAAGAAGAGAACACATATTTACACGAATTCGTTAATATAAAATGAGTTGTTCTTACAACGTTTAGTAATTCATTTAAAAGAAATAAAAATAAAAGAGGACCAAGAATGGACTCTTGATAGACACCAAAATTCTTTGGTAAAAAAATCTAATAGGAGGACATTGCTCATGCTTGACTGTTTCCTATTGACATTTTATGAAGAGAAAAATGTTAGGTTTAAAAATGCCATAGATTAAAATGCGCTTGGTAAAATAATTAAATTTATTGGCGCGACAGCTAAGGAGCTAAGGCCCAGTAACTTAAACTCTTAACCATAGCTGCGTATGTTGTAAACGAGAAGGAGTGAAGGGGACCAACAATTTAATGCCGTGTTCGAAAGTCTACATGAGATGCACTTTTTCGAGACATATTTTACCTTTTAAAGATTTGTTATTTCCTCACAAGAGCCCAGACAAAAAGTACCGCCGCAGCTGTTCACAACTAGGTAAGCCACCCAAAGGCAATATTGAGAACGACTTCAATTATCGAATTTAATTTAGCTACCAAAACTGGTGCACCTGATCCTGATCGGACACAGATCTACTAAACTGGAAAATGCTCTAGCGAAATAGCCAGTTGCCTTCCTATCTTTTGAAACGATTCAACCTTGATACTCACACTGCCAAGAATGCCTATCAGTTTACCCTTGAGCCCAGCTTTGGATGTACCATTAAGTGTAGAGATTCTTTCTCTAGTCGAACCGAACGAATGTGGAATTCTTTGCCTGATTCTGTTTTTCCATCCCATTTTGATAATTTTGATATGTAGAACTTCAAAACTAATGTGCATCGGTATCTCCTTTTTCCTCAAGCTTCGGGCGGGATTTATCTTGCGAGTATTTTGGCATACAAGGTCATCGTCTTGCAACGTGACCTCGAATCAGCTTTTTTCAAAACCCCTCTTCATTACACAAAAGTATGTAGTTATTTGAATTCTTATAAATCTTATTATTAAATCAGTTTGTAAACTATCTATACACATAAACAAAAATTGAGTGTCTGTTGTTAATATCAAAATAACAGCTTTGTATAAGATGCACAAGCACATGAAAGTATATACTGTACTTATTACAAAACCACAATTTTAAAAAAAATGTTCTGTCTGTGTATCAGTCTATCTGTCTTTCTGTCTGTTTGTTACGGCTAATCACGGGAACAGCTGCACCGATTTTGATGGCAGATTGCTGATGTTCTAGGGAGTAACTTAGGCTATTTAAATTACCCACTAGGTGGCGTTGGAGTGGTTTTTTTGAACATTTTTATTTATGGACCGATTTTGAAGAGACTTTCAAAGGCAGATAGCTTATGTTTTAAGGAGTAACTAAGGCTTTTTTAATCACCCCTTGGTACCGCTGGGGTCGTTTCACACGCAGATATCTAGTTTTGATTACTAGGTGGGGTCCCACACTTGGGTCGTGTTTTTTCGAAAATGTATGATATAACCGAGCAACGCCGGGTGGTTAAGCTATTAAACGGATAATAATAGAGCGCCTAGTAGCGCCACATATAGTATTTTGCATGAAATTTGATAAGAATCTTTTCATGCATGTTTCCCCTATTCGTATAGAATGCATATACATAATCGATCATAACTACGTAGATACTTTTCTAATGGTATGCCAAATACACACTGCTATAAAAATGTGTAAGACAAAATAAAATGCCAGTGTACTTTTACTGTCGCATTCATACATCTTAATTCAGTGCTCTTTCAAAAACGCGCGCCACTTACTGTAAATTCATTTTACTTTTTGCCTTTAACCTTCCTGTTATTAGAGGCTACATTTCCAACTAATTATGATATTTTCATTTTCTGTTGACTGGAAAATTGTGGAAATTTCTTTACAAACAAATTTGTAACGACGGGGAAGCTGATATTAAATGATTTGCTAAATAAAAAATATTTTCAGTAGAATGCAAATAAAGTCTTCGTAAATTTTGGTTTTTCGTATTTTTAAATTAAAATATCACCTTATTTTCTAAAAGCACCCAACAAAACCATTCGATTAATAAAACGACCTCCAATTTGTTAGTAAAATAAAAATAATAGTTTAACATATAGTTCTATTACATAATTCCTTAATAACATTAATTAATGACAATTTTCTTGAAGTCACTCGGGCGTATACGTATTTTTTCAATTTTTTTTTTCAAAGAACAAATAAAAATTATATGTATAAGCAGCTATAAGCTAGCGCGTGGATTTTTTTATTTCTAAAGTCACCTCCGTCTGTCATAATTATGTCAAAACACTTTCTGACACATTCTTGTTCAATGTTTGTTTCATCTTTTCAAAGAAATCTTTTGTATTAGATCTACTTTTTTTTTAAATTTGTTTTTATAGCATGGATTGGCATCAAATCAAAATTTAAAAAAATTCCTGCAAAATTTTCTTCAGTATGGATTTTTATTGCTTGGTATAAAAATAATTAGTTAATTTATTATCAACTCGGTTTATGTTTTTTAATATTTTTTTTTAACAAAAAAATATTAAAATATTTGTACATTATACAACAAAAGATTGGGGCTAATCCCAAGGAAACAAAAAATTGATGAGATATGAATTTCAATAAGTCTTCTTTGAAATATTCAATTTTAGGTATAAAATGGCAGATTTCGCCAAATGAATAGCCACTTTCATAATGCAATTTGTATATTTAAATAGTTTTGCTTAATGTTAAAATTCCATTCTTAATAATGGCATCAAATTGAGTTTCACTAAAAGACACAAATATACTCTGGAATCCCAATAAATTATTATCATCACTAACAGGAAATTACCCAAACAAAAATGCCCCCGTTCAGGAGTCAAGCCAACGGAAAAATTAGATTTAGTGAAGTGTAATTGCTCAAAAAAAAAAAAAAAAAAAAAAACAACTACGAACACATTTAGTTCACCAGAAAATAAACAATCGAATGCAATTAGTCAAGTAGATTCCATCGGATCAATTTATTGCTATCTATTTGGACCGACATAAGCTGTGCGGTTCATTTAAACAGAAACCCCTATCCTCTGGCCAGAATTCCACCTCTGATAGTATGGAACTTTCAAAAAACATTGCCAACGATTTTGAAACCAAAATCGATTTGTTATTTCTTAAAATAAACCTCCAAAAGACACACACAGCAAATATTAAAATTTATTTATTAAGTATCTTTTATTTTATATCTTTGCAGATGACGTAAATGACGGATGTGGCGCCATGCAATGGAGGAACGGATATGCAATTTTCATCATGTAGACAAAATTTTAAACAACAAACTCTGGACGTGATGAAAATAAACTACAGATGGTAATTGTCAGAAGACTTAATATAAGAAATAAAATTATTTTTAATTAAGATTCTACTTCACAGATTTTTTTAAGAAATTTTTAATGGTGCCTTCCTCTGTCATCCGTGAATGGAATTAAAATCTCAACACCAACTAAATAAATTAACATCAACAATGCTGTATTTTCATATAAAAAAAAATTGTTTACATTTCTCTGTTATTATGTTGTTAATTTTGTTTAAAAATGGTCCACATTCTGGTTAATACTTTTTCTTCAGTTTTATTTTTTTTTATTTTTGTAAAATTACTCTGAATTGTGTATCTTTTTTTTGTAGAGTGATTGATCTTTAAGATTCATATAGTTGTATTTAAATTATTTTTTTTCGCGCTTTTCCAAAGAAAATTTTGCATTTTATTTTTGTATACAAATAAATTACAAAAACAAAACGATTATTTTTATTCATTTAAGAATATTAGGGCAAATCTGTTTTTACAAAAATAGATAGTTAGTTCTTTAAAACTTTAATAATTCTGTTATTTGGCTTAAGCAAAGTCTTAAAGACTATTCGACCATTGATGTTGACTTTAAATCATGAATCATCTTAAGTTGCCTTAGGTATCCGATAAAGCTTCTCCAGCCAACTCAGTCACTTAAACTAGCTTTTTTATAAAAAGCACGCGAACTAAAGTATTACAAAAATTCGTGTTGTTCGGCTGAAAAAAAGAGTTTCTGTATTTCACGGCACCTCTGAAATCGCGTTCAAGAGTGAACTGATCAGCATGCCAAGTGAAACTAGTACTACGGCGAAAGTTTTAAATCGAGGAATTCCGCCTCGGATAAGGTAGGAGTTATACCTGAGATTTCGTCGTTTAAACGCTTTATAAATTGTGGCCAGATCAGAAGAGGAAAAAACTTGCAACCTAAACACCTAGTAGCATTTTTGGTGATTTCCAGTTTTAATTCATTCCAACGGATATCGTCGTTGACAAACATACCGAGAACTGATAGCTTTTCAGTTTCATTCATGGAAGTGTCATTTTTGAACAGAATGGAGCCCTGATGGGTACACCAGCATTTATTTTGTGGGAATCAGACTTGAATCCGTCCAATATAACTTGTATCAAACGGTCCAGAAGATAGCTTCTAATCCAACGAACAAGATTATCATCAATCCCGAAAGCACGCATTTTTGATGAGAAATCTTGATGCCAAACTGTATCAAATGACTTGGAAATATCAAGCGCAATAGTTTTTTTTTTCGACGACGCGATGTAAAGATTTGTTCCACTGTTCGGTGAGATATGCCACCAGGTCACCAGATGAACGTTTGCTGCGAAAGCCATACAGACGGTCATGGAGAAGCTTTCGATCTTCGAGATATTCATTAAGCTGACGGTTAATCAGCGTTTCCGTGCTTTGGGTCGATAGGAGGAGGGGGTCGCCTTTCTTACGGACAGGCTGGACAAATGCTTTTTTCAATCTTCTACGAAAGATTCCGGAAGAGTATAGGCGCAATATATATATCAAGGTTTTTTAGAACTATTTCTCCTGACCGAGTGCTGAAAAAATATGTCCCATTGAAAAATGTATATTATTCTCAAGTACAGGAGAGGCTGTGAGGCAATGTGGAGCTAGCAGCGAAATGGGCTGCCAGCTGCCAGCAAGTTTGCCTTCTCTGAAGAGCAAAAAATTGGTTTGTCATTGGTTATAAGCGTTGGAACTGAAGATGTTGAGGAGTTTTTTTTAATTTGTTTTACAAATGACCAACAATTTTTACTGCTTAATACCACAAGAACACAATGAAACAAGTAAAAACAAAAAAGTAGCATGTGACAGCTAAGAACAAGGCACGAGCACTACAAGTACCACAATCTACCATCCTCGGCGAGCTTTAGATTACGTGACAATGAGCTGGCTCCAGTTTTGCACATGACGTCTATGGAGATCCCCTTTCACTTGCGTGCTTCATCTCAATCTTCACATCCCTCCGTGGTGCAATCCAGGACTTTCCGGGCCGTTGAATTTTTATTGCTTTCACTAGGTTTCTGTCCCTGTGTATTAATGGATCAAAAATCAGAAAACTTTTCTCTTAAAGCAACTTAAAGCGTCCTCATCCACTTTTGGCAAGGTCCAGGCGTTTGCAACATAGGGCGCAGGGTTGGGATAATGAAGGCCTTATAAAGGGACCTAGAGAGGGCATTCCTACTTGATTGCTGTCTTAGATGAAGAAGCGATTGGCAAGAGTCATTCTTCGTTTGATCTCAGCATTTTTTATAGCAAATACAATTTTTCTAAAAAAATAGGCTAATATAAACTTGTGGTCCAATATGCATGTCTTTCCACGTACCACAATACGTGCAACAGCCTGAAATATAAATGCGCTGAAAAAACGAAACGATGGATATGTGGGCGCAAGAACTTGGGCAAAACTGGGTCATATGAAGAAGAGTCTTCAGTGTACTCGTTACATAGTTTTTTGCTCCCTATTACATACTTCATGTTACTTGCCACCTCACGTAAGGTCATCTTTTATTATACGTCGAACTAGTTTAATATGCGTAGGATTGCAACAAGATATGTGTTGTACATTACAACGTTTGACGAAGGTTGTATAAAAAATAAATTGCACGGCTGGATCGCACTTGCTCATATGTGCGGTCACATTGTAGAATAAAATTAAAAAAAAAATAAAAGTTAACATCAGAACAATTATTCGATTTGATTTTTAATTGTTCGAATAAAGTAATATTTTATTTCTTTAAAAAATGTTAAAAAGTGTGAATTTTCTTTTCAAAATCGTAGGAACGATTTTCAAATAAAACGGTTTTTTTAAAAACTTTATTAAAAAAAAAAAAAAAAAATAAGAATACAAACTTAAGCACAAAATTACTTACATTTAAAAAAAAATAAAAAAACTCACCTACCCGTTTTCAAAATATTGATTATTAAAAATACAAAAAAAAAGTTTTCGAAAGAAAAATAAATGCGATATTTTGTTCCACTTAAATATAATGCGTACACAAATTTTTTTTCAAAAAAATTCTTGGAGCCATTTTATAGAAAAATAAGCTTTTACATAACAGGGTGGGCCAAAAGAAGTCATCCATCTTTTTTTTTTTAAATGAAAAACTTCGATTCTGTTTTTTGATTATGTTTATTTGAACCTTTAGAATTGTATTGGTCAAGTCGAGAAGATGATATCGGCCAAATGGGTGCCGTCACAATTGATTGCCTTTTCATCACTTCAGTGAGAACTTCGGGCGATCTTGCGAGCCAGTGCAAATCGCCAAAACGAGAGATGATGAGACCTGGGTACGCCGCCTTCAGAATATCGGTTCATGTCGGTTCATGTATCGCTCCATGACTTGTTCACTTGTATTCTGCATCTGTCTAGTCCACAAATGTCAAAACAGATTTGACATTGGCGGCAATTTACAAAAATGAGAGCATCTTCCAATAAGGTGATTTCTTTTTGCCCACCTTGTATGACTGGTACCGTTCATTTTTGGACTAAAAACAATTGAAAAAACTCCTCTGTTGAATGTCAAAATAACCTTAAATTCTAAATTTAACGACGATTGGCCCAACCGTTTAAGTTGCAGTTAAAAATACATCCGTACAGACAGACAAACAGACAGACAAACGGACAGAATTTTGCCAGTAACTCAAATCATCGTAATGTCATGTTTGATTGTTATCTCACATTTTTGTTTGCACGAATGCATAACTTGCATTATAGTCCCTATAATCGCAAGTAAAAAGTGGAAAATATCCATTTAAAATTCTTTGATAGTCTCCAACATCTTCCATAGCGTAAATATTTGATATTTTACTCCTATAAACAATGTAATGTCTTATTTATTTTAAACTTATTGTGCTCCGTGCTCCAGATACATTATGTATCTCTCATCAAAACGATACCACCGTAATAGTCTTGAGTTTATCTTTTAAATCCCATTTCTGCACCCACTAAAAGAAGGGAATTAGTTCTTCAGCCGTATTATACGTATCTAGAATACTTAGCTTTGCTCCATTATTTCTTCGATTTTCCTATTTATTAGAACTTCAAAACTTATAAAACCATTGAAATTTCATTTATTAAAAAATTGTTTCTGTAGAATATGTTTTTTAATTAAAAAAAAAAACTTAAAATTCTTTAAAAACGCTTCACGCTCAAACCAAAATACAAAAATATAACAAAAAACACAAAAATTAATTTATCACCTTAATATTGAAAGTTATTTACAAACAAACTGTCATATACACACAAAACGAAATAATAATAAAAACAAAATCTTATGTATAGTGAGGCACTTATGTAAATTGTCATCAGTCTTTTTTATTTTCCACCGAAGTCAAATATTCCGTTCGAAGTCGTTGCGTTATTCTGTGACCGATTTTCATTCGAGTCCACTCTGGTACAAATTTACTAACTGCGTACTACAAAAACAAAAAATAAAATTTTTTTAGTTTTTACTAAAAAAAAGTCATCGAGACTTACTTGAAGTCCATGTGTCCAATAGCCAGTGGTTTCACTAGTCTTTCCCAAAGTAAACACAACAGATCGAGTAAAGCTCTTAACATCCGGAATAAGAAATCCTCCATTCATAACTTGCTGAGAATACTGATTCATTTTCGTGACTATGAACAATGGTGTGACACACTGTACTGTAATTCCGTATTCATTAAGCTCTTCTTGCAGAGCTAATGTAAGGTTCTTTACATATTTCTGCAAAAAAATTGAGTATTCAGTATCTTTTTTCTAAAACAAATTCACCTTTATTTACCTTTGTTGCAGAATACACAGCCATGTATGGCAATGGTTGCAATTCACTTCCGGAAGAAATATTCACAATGGCACCTTTTCCGTTTTTCTTCATTTGGTCGATGAGCATGCGGCACATCATTGTGCAAGCTGCAACATTGATATTTATCAAATCCCACAGAATATCTTCGGGAACCTTTGCTAGTTCATCTGGATAATCGTACATTTTGCCAACATTGTTAACTGTAATTAAATGAAACCGAACATTGTGTTAAGAATTTAATTATCTCTTTGCCATAAAAAAGTAATTACAAGGTCTGATATGGTTGGTGAAATAATGTGCGTAATCGCACATTTGCAACAAAATGAAGTAAGCACGAAATGTTGCAGCATAAGAGTGATGAAAAAAAACACCAACAAATGGTTTAAGCCATGGAAAAGTTTGGCAAAGTAAAGCCAAAGACAAGGTTGACTGGAGAACCCCAATCCACAAGGTACTACCATGGATTTCTTTAGGGCGTGGAATAATTGGTATGATTTGGAGGCTGTCGCGGTAATTGTAGGTCATAACGACTTTAAGACTTATTTCGGTAAATGTTTGCCAATAGATCTCGTTAATATTTAATAGAGATTTAATTATAACACAAGTTCAGAAACAAAATTTAATAAATGTGTTATTGTACAATATTTTGAGTTAATGGCGAATCTACTCAACCGATTTTGAATTTATTTACGCAACTTGAGCATCCCATTTTACAGAATTCTTCTTCCTCCTTTTTGGTAAAAGGGAGCCATCTTTTTATATTTATTTATTTATGTATTTTTGTCAAAAAAAGACAACAAAGATTAAAACTATATAACAATTTAACATAAGTAAATGGTTAAATAAATAGGAAAACATTTAAATTTAATTTTAATTTTAAAAACATAGATATGTAAAAGAAAAACTTTGAAGTTAAAATATAATAAAAAAAAAAAACAAAAAGTCATGAAGAGTCCTCAGCCATAATTCTAGCAATTATTTTCTTTTTAAAACAGTTCCTGCTCATGTTAGTAACTAATAATGTCATAGTATTTGTTAAAAGTTCTTGAACACCTGTTAAAAGTTTCATGAAAAAAATAAGTCTTTGAATTCCTCTCCATTAAATACTTAGTATGTCTTAAAGTCCGAAAATTTTGATTAAAAGCGATTTTAGAACACAAAGAGACTGAATCAATGTTTTCATTTAGAATATCAAATGCGAATGGAGCCTCCGACAATTCTTTGTGATTAGTAAGACTACACATATTAATGAATAATGATCTTAACATAATAAAACGGGGACCAAATGACACCACAATACTCTAACAATGAACGTACCAGGGAGCAACAAATCGATTTTGTGATGTAAGGATCAATAAATTCTCTCGATCTTCTTACACATACTTTTAGAGTATATTTTGTCAATATGTTGTTTAAAGGTTATTTTCTGTCAATTATAACTCCTAAGTCTTTTATAAAGTCATTTCTAATTAACTGTTGTCCATCAATGGTGTAGTCAAAATATATTCCACTTTTTTCCCTTAAAAAAGAAATAATATTGCATTTATCCACATTTAGCATAATTCCATTCTTTCTACTTACTTACTTACTTAGGGGGCGCTACAGTTCGGGACGAACCTGGGCCTCAACCAACATGCCTCTCCAGCCAGCTCGGCCTTTGGCTAGCTGCTTACAGTTTTGCACTCCAAGTTGGTTGAGGTCGTCCTCCACTTGAGCGCGCCACCTAAGGCGAGGTCTTCCTTGACTGCGTCTACCCTCTGGGATGGAATCGAAGATCCTGCCAGTTCACGCAGATAGGGCCAAAAATCTTTTGAAGAATCTTACACTCGAAACGACTAAGGATATCTTCATCCGCCTTAGATAGAGTCCATGCCTCGGCGCGATAGAGCAGGACTGGGATGATTAGGGTCTTATACAGAGTCTCCTTTGTCTTTCAAGAGAGGGCTTGCTACTCAATTGCCTTACTAGCCCATAGAAACAACGATTGGCAAGAGTAATTCTTCGCTTTATTTCTGACGATATGTTATTGTCAGATGTTATAGCGGATCCGAGGTAAACAAAGTCCCTAACTACCTCAAAGTTGTAACTGCCTATTTTGATGTTTTGTCCTATCCGCCGGTGTTGTGTGTCCCTTTTTGTGGACAGCAGGTACTTCGTTTAGGCTTCATTGACTGCTAGTCCCATCTTAGCCACTTTAGCTTTAATGTTAGCAAATGTTCCAGTGACAGGTCGCCGAGTTCTGCCAATGATGTCTATGTCATCAGTTGCAGTTCTTCCTGTTTCCACAGGCGTTTGCTGGCGTAAAATCGTTCTGAGACCCCAGTCATCGGGCATATTCTCCGACCATAGTTTGCAAATGAGTTGGTGTATACACCTGACCAGTTCATCTATAGCTCAGCGTGTAGAAATTATAAAATGCTCTAACCCTTTTGCCTGTATGCCTCCGTTGTTTTGGCTTTGTTGGTATTGGCACATTCGGTGTCAAACCAGAGGTAAGCGTAGCCCCACACCTGGCGCTTCGTTTTTATGGCTTGTTGTTGTTCTGCCAATGATGTCTATGTCATCAGCGTATGCTAGCAATTGCACAGACTTCAAAAAAATTGTCCCACTACAATTAACTTCCGAGTTTCTTATAATATTTTCAAGGAATAAATTGAAAAATCGCACGATAGCGCGTAACCTTGTGGGAATCCTTTTTTGACGTCGAAAGCTTCTGTGAGGTCAGTACCAACTTTGACGGAGCAGCGAGAGTTCTCCATCGTCATCCTGCACAGTCGGACGAGTTTTGTGGGGATGTTAAAACCAGACATGGCTCTGTGTAGCTCGTCTCTATAAATGCTATCGTACGCGGCCTTAAAATCGATAAAGAGGTAGTGTGTATCGATTTGGAATTCTTGGGTAGTTTCCAGTCTCTGCCGTAGCGTGAACATTAGATCGATTGTGGACTTTCCTGGTCTGAAAGCACACTGATAGGGTCCAATCAGGTTGCTGACGAAAGGTTTCAGGCGTTCACACAGTACGGCCGAGAGGATCTTGTAGACGATATTCAGGAGACTTATTCCTCTATAGTTGGGGCAGTTTAGAAGGTCTCCTTTCTTGTGGATCGGGCAAACGATGCTGAGGTTCCATTCATCAGGCATATTTTCTTCTGACCAAACTTTAGAGATGAGTTCGTTAATGCACTCCACCAGGTCATCTGCGGCCGCTTTAAAAAAGTTCGGCGGGTAGTCCGTCGGGTCCAGTAGCTTTGTTGTTTTTTTAGTTTAGATATTGCTATCCTCACTTCATTTCAAACATCACCATAGACATCTATAACTTTGAGGTAGTTAGGGTCTTTGTCTACCTGGGGCTCCGCTATTAACTCAATTCAAACGAAGAAATACTCTTGCCAATCGTTGCTTCTTCGAGCTTAGAAGGCAATTGAGCAGCAAAGCCCTCTCTCGGGCAACGAAATTGTCCCATTATAAGACCCCCATCATTCCAGTTCTGCTCTATTGAGAAGACGCATGGACGCTGTCAAAAGCGGATGAGGACGCTTTAAACTCCTTCGAAAGAAAGATTTTCCAAGTGATTTTTGGTCCCGTATGCATTAACGGAGAGTGGAGAAAAAGATACAATGAAGAACTGTCCCGGTTGCACAGCGACACAGATCTAGCCAAAAGAGTACACATTCAACGTCTCATATGACTGGGTTATATAGAGCGGATAGACATCAATGGTCCGGCCCGGAAAATCTTCAAATCCACCCCAGAGAGATGACCGAAACTAAGGTGGCGCACACAAGTAAAAGAGGACCTCAACCGATCCCACAAGCGAAACTGAAGGCTAGGGATCGAGCTGGCTAGAGAAACTTGTTGATTGAGGCCCAGGTCCCCAGTAAGGTAAGGTAGGTTTGCCATAGTTAGCTAACAAAGCCGTTTTAATTTATTTGTGACTATCTGACCCATATCAAATATTTTGTCTGAATCGCAGCAACAATGTGACGTATTTGGGCCTAGCTGTAGCTATGAAGCCCTTAGGTCACCGTTTATATTAGTAAACAGACAATAAATTATCAAAATCGGTTATGCAGTTCAGGCATGATTTTCATTCAACTTGTTGACATCATCATTTCCTACTGCCATAATTGCAAGTTTGCATAGCCCATCCCCATGGCTAGAATATTCAGTTGTATTTGACAAAAGTTTGGAGGAACGAAATCTCATTGGAATTTTGCCATGAGATGTTCTGGGATGTCCAAAAGTTGTTTTGATTATCTTTGGGTAGACGCGTGTTGCAGCAGATGTACACGCATGTTCTCGACTCGGTTCCAAAGATATGATGACTTCAACTCATCTGATCGTAGATTTTACATGAACGTTTATCGGGAATCACTAGCAAGAAATATACAGGAAGTCCGTCCAGCATTTCGACCAATTTCTTATAGGTCATTGTGCTAAATGATTATTTAAAACATCGGTTAATTCTATACCTAAGGCTGGTCATTAGACAAAGTGAAAAAAAACATGGCTAAAAGCTCAAGAATCTTGTTAACCTCACTATAGTCTTCATTTTTGAATTTCTTTAAACCCCACAGTTATAAAGTTAAGATAGAAACTAATCTTTAATTGCCATTTTAATGTTTTTGAGAAAAGTTAATTAAACCAGTATCAGCAGTTTAACTTTATTATTTTTAATTTAAAAACTCACCTAAAATACCAACAGGAATACCTTCCAATTCCTTGCTAATGTGATTGTAAACTTCTCTTCCTTTCGCAAAGTCAGCAACAATCCATTTAGTTTTCACTTTGAATTCCAATTCTAAAATTGTAAAATTGTATAAAAAATAATTGACTTATTATTAATATAATTGCATAACAATATTTTAAAATCAATTTACCAATCTCTCTTGCAACATCAACCAACTTCTTTTCCGTCCTAGAAATAAGTACAACATTGATACCTCTCTTGGCCAATTCTTTGGCATATTCCTTTCCAATGCCATCAGTGGAGCCGGTGATTACTATAAAAATTACAAAAAAAAAAACGCAGAAATGAATAAAATGAAAGTTTAAATTTCATGCAATTTGTGATTTATGTTACTTTTAAAGTGCAATAATTTTTTGTAATTTTTTTAATGATTATTTTTATTGGTGATTGCTATTCGTAAGTGTTATTGTGATACTATCACATGTTGATGTTTAGACGTGTCAATTGATTCTTTACACAATAATGTACAAAACTAATTACAAAAGTAACTATTAGAACACTGTTTGTAAGTCGGAAATTTTATTTGAAGTACATTTTACATTATTGTCTTGAGAGTGAGGTTAGAGGTATATTTTACAGGGTGATTCCAAATTTGTTTAATAAAATTTAGAATTTTCTTAATTCTAACTTAAACACTTAGGAAAGATTAATGTTGTATTTTATTTCCTACAAGTTCTAGAAGAAAAGTAACTCACTCTACTATAGGTTATGGGCCCAGATGAAGATTTAAAATAAGAATTGGTGAATTGTTTTGTAAATAGTTAGATACATTTTATTTTGAAGTCGATTGCTGTTTCTTTTCCAGATTATACAATGGGAGAAGCTAAAAGTTTTTTGGCATCAGTCGAGCGACTAAAGTGTCGTGAAAACTATGGAACGTGGAATTTTGCAATGCAGACATATTTGGAGTACAGCCATAATTTGAAAGCGGGTTCTTGGAACAGAAACTGATGCCAAAAAAGAAACTAAGGCGAGAGCAGCGATTATTTTGAGCATTGATCCAAGTAATTATGTTCATGTTCAAGATGCCTCAACAGCGAAGGAGGTATGGGACAAATTACAAAATTCGTTTGAAGATAAGGGTCGTGTTCGGAGAATAACCTTAGTACGACAATTAACTGGTACCAAATTGGAAAATTGTGACTCAATGGACTCATATGTTTAGACCATCATATCTGCGGCTCAGCATTTGAATGCAATTGGATTCAAAGTCGATGATGAGTGGTTGGCAATATTTTTGATGTGCGGTTTATCCGAACAGTTTACTCCCAGGGTGATGGCTCTGGATAATACTGACACAAAATTGACGAGTGATGCCATTAAAACTAAATTGTTGCAAAAGGTTCCATCAGTGAGTAGCGAAGGTACATTTTTCAGCGGAAAGAATGGACATAAAAAGGGCCCACCAAAGAAAAAGATATACATTATTACAGCTGTAAAAAAAAAGGCCACAAGTCTCCTGATTGTCCCAATAAGAAGACGAATAAGACAGAGGACAGTAGCAAATCTGGTGCATCATTTAGTGTAGTAGGTATATTGATTCTGGGGCAACGCAGCATCTTACAATGAACCAAAATTAGATTTTCAATGAAAAGAAACCTGCAATTGTTGATATAACTGCGGCAAATAATACCAAAATGAAAGATAAATTTTGTGGTTATGTTAAGTTACTAGCTGATGTCGAAGGAAGACCAAATGCAGTTGAAGTAAAGAACGTTTTGTGCATTCCAGATTTGGCTGCGAATCTTTTATCACTATCTGACAAAACGTGGGCATAAAGTTAAATTCTTTACAGATCGATGCGAAGTCCGTGACCAAGCAAATGTCTTATTGGGGACAGCTTCTTTGGTGAATGGTATATATAGGCTAAATGGTTTGAAGGAATGCAGCTACATAGCAGTTGCTTCGACAGAAAGTTCCGAAATATGGCATCCCACTTGGGTCATTTAAATTACCAAGATTTGACCATCATCATCATCATTCTGGAGCTGTAAACGGGATTTCATATGTTGAAGGAAAGCATTCTCGTTTACTTTTCAATAAACATGGTTCGAGAGCAGAGGATCTTCTGGAAATCGTACATGCTGACTTAGCAAGACCAATGGAGACTACTTCTATTGGTGGAGCTTGCTTTGCATTTGTTCTGGTTGATGATTTTAACAGAAAAACGTTCATCTATTTTCTGAAATCGAAGAATGAAACTTGCTAAGTGCATGCTTCAAGATGCAGATCTACCAAAAACTTTTTGGGCGGAAGCGATGTGAAATGCTGCATATTTGAAGAATCATTCTGTGTCTCGTGTTTTAAATGACAAAACCCCTATTGAAATTTGGACCGGCTTAAAACCAAACTTTAGCCATTTTCGGATCACGGGCTATGGTGCATGTCCCTGATGAAAAATGAATCAACCAAACCATGATGATGAACCCGAATCATCCGGCTTACGAAAATCCATTCGGCAACATGTAAAGAAACAATTTCCTGACTATGTAACATATCTGGCTTGTAGTGATTTTGGAGAACCGTAAACTGTGAAAGAAGCTATGAACGGCGCAAAAAGTGAGGAATGAAAGCTTGCAATGAAGGAAGAATATCGATCGTTGATAGACAATTGTACGTGGGAGTTAGTGGACTTACCAAATGACCGGAAAACCATAAACTCTAAGTGGGTTTTTAAAATATAAAAACGGATTCAAATGGTGCAGTTCTTCGTTATAATGCAAGGCTAGTAGCTAAGGGATGCAGTCACCGTCCAGGAATTGACTACGAAGAAACGTTTTCGCCGGTGGTTAGATATTCATCCATAAGGCTGCTCTTCGCAGTTGCAACTAAATTTAATCTTGATATTGATCAAATGGATGCCGTAACATCGTTTTTACAAGGCGACGTTAAAGAGGAGGTGTATATGCGGCAACCAGATGAATTTGATGAAGGGAGTGGACGAGTCTGTTTGCTGAAGAAGGCGATTTATGGTTTAAAACAAGCCAGTCGTCAATGGAACCTTAAACTTAACGACGTTATGTTTAAATCTGGATATGCACGATAAATGATTTTTAATTTTTTTCCAATAATAATGCATGGAAAAATAAGTTTAAAGCAAAACTAACCAAAACATTTTTGCATGAAAGATTTGGGTCAAGCAGGCAGCTGTATTGGAATGCGAATCACGAGGGATCGAAAAACTGGAACGATTTCATTGGACCAACAGAAGTGTATTCAGAAGATACTTGAACGTATCATTGTCACCCGATTGATTCGCCAGTGGATCCAAACAACAAATTAACAAAGGACATGTCAGCAAGGACCAAAGAAGAAGAAAAGGATATGGAAAATGTTCCATATCAAGAAGCTGTTGGAGGCATTTTATACCTTTCACAGTGTACCCGACCTGACATAACTTATGCTGTAGGAAATGTGAGCAGATTCAACCAACAACCTGGACGACCACATTGGAACGCTGTCAAAACAATATTTCGCTATTTGAAGAAAACCAGCGATTTCAAGCTGACACTTAAATCAAGAGATGCGAGTTCAACACTCCATGGTTACTGTGATGCGGATTGGGCATCAGATTCCGATGACAGAAAATCTTGTACCGGATATGTTTCCAAATTTGAAATTTGTGCTTTATCTTGGGCCAGTAAGAAACAGCCGACGGTTGCGCTCTCAAGCGCTGAGGCGGAATATATGGCTCTTTTGGCAGCTACACAGGAGGCAATTTGGTTCAAGCAGCTATTAGGAGAATTGTTGAATAACGATAAACAACCGATTAAAATATAAAGCGACAACCAAAGTGCAATCAACATGGCTAAAAATCAGATGTATAGCCCTCGGACTAAACATATTCACATTCGTCATCATTTCATCCGCAAAATTTCATCCGGATAATTTAACAAAGGCCGTTACTAATGTTAAACATGCATTTACACTAAGAATATGAATTTAATTTAGATTCAGAGGACACAAAGTCGTAGATTTATATGGTATTATTTTTATTGATTGGTTTAATTTTGTACTTTAATAATTTAATATAGTATTAGATTAATTTTAGTTTTAATTTGTATATTGATTAAGTGGGGATGTTGTATTGTAACTACTGTATTCATATAATCAATTTTAAAATCAAGCAAGATTTGCTAGTAGATCTGATTTTTATAAATTTTCTTTTCTTCAATTCATTAAAATTGTTCAAACTAAAAACATTCATTATTTCTACGAGTTTCTGGAAGAAAAGTAACTCTACTATAATTAATGATAATAACCAATGAGTTCTCTCTTCTTTCCAACGAACGAAATAACAAATAAATATCACCCACCATTACAATAATTCTAAGAGGAAGTTATTATAATAAACACCCTGTGAAGCATCTCAACATTAGTTAAACATACCTCTTAATTACATATTTACTAGCTAAACAATATTTACAAAGTACTTAGTTAGTTATCATCAAAGCTTCTGTATTCAAATTGGCAAATAAAAAAAATCTCACAGTTTACACTGCCATCTTCAAATGAAACTATGTAACACATTAGCAGCTAAAAAACCGACCGACAAATAGGTCAATAATGCAGTTGGTCAATATTTCCATTAAAGGTTTATAAGCACAGAGCTATTACTGCTTACTGCCTTGTGAATCTATGCAAACAACAAAACCTCAACGTGAGTAATGTATCTGCAATCTCTGCTGCGATCATGTTAAAAGGAACCAAAAAAAGTATCTGAAGTTGAAGACTTGTTGCATAATTCGCAAACTTGTTGCTTTAGCTGGTGGTTTTTGGTTAACCACACTGCCAAACGAGATTTTCTCGAAGGCTTTTTGCTGGTTTTTCTTTAATGCATCTGGCATCATGGATCACTCATTGAATGTCTTTCTTGAATTTACTCTGAAGCAGGATGCAGTGTAGATGAATGTGATGAAAGATACTTGCTGGGGAGGAAGTTATAGTCATGTAACTTCATAGGAAGGCAAATTTGGCTAAATGCGAAAATGTCGTTTGTGGATATGTAGCTCAGTCGGGTTTTAAAATCAAATAAAGATCTTGAACGAAGATCGCAGATAGATTGCATGATTGCATTATGTTCGCCTAAGTATCTGCAGAATGTGAAGGGTATTGCGTTGCGATTCGAAGGTCTTTTTTTTAACTGGCAATGGGGAATATTCCTCAAAACAAGTTTGGGTCTCTTTATTCAACCAAATGTAATATTTTTGTATAAAAGATACTCAGAGGACACTGAATTAGTTTCTTACAACATAAAGTCGCACAAACTCACAAAAAAGAAATGCATTTGTGAGAAAAAAATAAGGAAACAAATCGCTTTGCAACAAATTATTTTATTTAAACTCGCCGAAAAATGGATACACACATTTTAAGGTTATTAATGCTTTAAATTCTTTAATTTTAACAGCAAGTACTTTTTAATCGATTAACCACTATGAAAATAAAAATTATTTACTTTAATTGTTACTTTAAAATTGTAAAATAATTTTCAGCGGAAAAAATTAAACACCATTTTGTGGCTTTAAAATATGTGAAATAGTTGATTTTTTTTAAATTATTATATATTTATTTTAATAACTTTTTTCAAAAATTAAAAAAAAATGTTTAAGAATGAAAACTTAAGCAAAAAAAAATCTACATTAAAAAAAAAATTTTAAAAATCCGTTTTCAAAATATTAAATCAAAAAAAATCTAAGAAAATTATTAAAAATACAAAAAAAAAAGTTTTCGAAAATATTTAAAAATAAAATTACTTAGGCTATCAACATATTTCTGAATATCAATTTTGATTGAAATCAGATGTCCAGTTTTTGAGAAAAATGAAGAAAAAAACGGTTCTATGGAAAGTACCGTTTTTAACCCACCATCTTGATTTTTTTTCATAAAAATTCTTGGAGCCGTTTCCGAAAAAAATAAGCTTTTACTTAACGGTTATATGACAGGAGCTAAAAAAATCCTTTGTAGAATGTCAAAATAACCTTATGTTCCAAATTTGAAGACGATTGGCCAAACCGTTTAGGCTGTAGTTCAATATACATCCGTACAGACGGACAGACAGACAGACAGACAGACAGACGGACATTGTTTTTTCAATGACTTTTTTAGGCTTCTCTGTTATCGTAATGTCATGTTTGATTGTTATCTCAATTTTTTTTATATTCACGAATCTTTAACTTGCCCTATAAACGCAAGTAAAAATGGTTCTTCCAAGCCAACTCAATTCAAATTGTATAAATTTAATTGATGATTGAAGGAGGAAGCACCGAGGAGAAAACTTCCACATACATTTTACGTTGCAATCACTCGCAACTGCCAATACCAATTGATATGCAAATTTCCTCTTTAAACCAATCGTTTTCCCAAGACTATAGTTCAAGAACACAAAAGTTTCGCAACGAGATGTTAATAAACCATATCTAGAAACATGATATTAGAATTAAAAATAAAATGTTGTGCCGGTAAACATCGATTGGTCTTCATGCTTGTGCTCACAGCATTTACCAGAGTTATGACGTTTTAGTTGGCCAACTTTAAGGCCAATTAACTTACAGAAGTTACTTCGGAGGTAATGTTATTAAAGTACCGGCAAAGTTTGCCGTTTGGTTGGAAAATTGGAGTTATTCACTTTTAATTGCTTTGGTGGTGTCATAATGGCTAGTGGGAATGTGTTAGTAGGTAAGGTTTTTGGAATGAAAACTCTTAAAGACCGTTTATGTTGCTCTCAAGGTCGTTTGACTGTTTTATTAGGGTCTCCACATCGACACATAATGTTAGTTACACTTGAAGAAAAGAAGATTTTCGTTTAATTGCAAACCACCGGTACTGTGTGTAAATTAAATTGCTTATGATGACGAAGAAGCTGTTAAACAAAACTGAAGATCTGTCTTCATCAAAAGAAATCTGCAAAGCAACCATTATGAGGTACTTAATTTTCCAAGGCTGAATACCGTATACCGTGGGAAGAAAAGACTATACCTCAAGAGTGTTGTAACATATGTAATTATCACTTGACAGGCTTAATACGCGAATTTTTGCATATAAACTGGAAGTATTTTTGGCGGTTCTGCACCGTTCATCCGATTGCAATTAGACTTTGTCAACTTATTGCCTAGACTAACGAGAAGGTTATAATAGAGGGTGTTTTTTTTTTTTTAGAGGTATAGAACTTTAAGTTGGCAACACTATTTTAACTGGCGACCATTTTGTCAGCTGTCAAGTGATTTTAGTTTGGCATTTCAACATGAATAGACTCACGCCTGAACAGTGCTTCCAAATTGTGAAAATTTATTTTGAAAATCACGGTTCTGTTCGAAATACGTATCACGCACTACGTCCATTTTACGGCCAAGATAATCGTCCATCAGAGCAATTAATTCGATTATATGTATCGTTTTCGCACCACGTTTACTCTAAATGATAATACAGCTCCACAGAGACGTCGTACATTGCGTACAGAAAGTCATTGCTGCTGTAGAGCGTAGCGTAGAGGAAGACCCAAATCAGCCTATCCGCCATCGTGCACAGGAATTGGATATGTGTCCATCCACTTTATGGAAGATTTTGCGGAAAGATCTTGGTTTTCTCGCTTACGAAATCCAACTCGTGCAAGAATTGAAGCTAGTTTCGGTGAATGGGCCCAAAACAAGATTGCACTTGATCCCAATTTTCATAAGCGAATTTTGTTTAGCGATTAAGCTCACTTTTGGTTGAATGGATACGTCAATAAACAAAACTGGCGTATTTGGAGTGATGATAATCCTCAAGTGTATGTGGAGACACCGTTACATCCACAAAAAACTGACTGTTTGGTGTGCTCAAGGGTTGGTGGAATAATTGGTCCGGACTTCTTTAAAAACGATGCTGGCCGCTATAGATCCATGATTACTGACAATACTTTTTTCGGAGTTGGTCTTTTTGACAGCTGTCACTTGATTTATGCTCAGTTTGATTTGCCATTTCATAATGAATAGACTTACTCCTAAACAGCGTTTGTAAATCGTGCAAATTTATTACCAAAATAATGGTTCGGTTCGGTGGAGCAGAGTATCGAAGAAGACCCGAATGAATACATCCGCCGCCATCGCGTGCAACAATTGGATCTGTGCCCATCTACTTTCTGGAAGAATAGTTTTATCAAAATCGTTAGAGCCGTTATCGAGAAAATCAAACTTTTTGTTAAAAATTGTATGGCAGGTACCGTTATTTTTCGACCTAGAGCAAAACTGAAAAAAACCCCGAGATACTACATAATAAATACTAACTACAAAGTTTGAAGCAAATCGGCACATCCGTTTAGGCTGTAGAGGCGCGAACAGACAGACATACAGACAGATAAACGGACGGAATTTCCAGACCCGAAATAGAGAGACTTCAAAGCCGCCTACGATAGTATACTCAGGGTAGAACTTTATAAGGCCATGGAAGAATTCCGCGTCACGACAGGACTTTATATGGCCAACATTACAAGTCAACTGAGGGTAGTGTCCAGACCAAACATAATATTTATTGGATTTCGACAAGGGAACCATCTAGGTTCAACCTGGCGGCGTTGGAAAAAGCAGTCCTTGGCTTTGGCACGTCTAAAACAGGGACCAAGTCCGGCCAGATATTGGATTGCGCAGACGACATCGACACTGTCGGCAGAAGTCAAAAACTGAAGTATAAAATTCTTTCTTTCAGATCCAGCAGGTATTATAAGAACCTGGGGCTGAATATTAGTAAAGGAAAACCCAGTGGCTTACTTCTGTTGTTGTCGTGTTGTCTCAACAATAGGTGTAATATAGCATGAATAAGGTTGCACAACCCTTGTGTCAAAAGTAGCAGCCGATAATACTTTGGAGGAAGAAATACGCGGGTGGCTCCTTAAATCCATCAGAAACTACTATAGACTGTCGAGTCGAGGTTCTTTAAATCTAGAAATCTTACCATAAGAATTAAGCTACTGCTGAACGAGACAATTGTCTTACCAGTACTCACATGCGGGCCCGAGACTTGGGAGCTAAAGTGCTAAAATATACTCTGAACTTTTAACCGCGTTTGAGAGGAAATTTTGACGGAGAATTGTTGTCCCTTGTGCTAGGGATAACGATTCTCGGAGAAGATACAATAATGAATTGTATGAAACCTACTATGAGGCAGATGTTGTAGAAAAAATAAAGCTGTGGACTCCGGTGGCCTAGCTCACATGAACGAAGAAGAACCAGCTAGGAAAGTCTTGTGCAGTTCTTATTATGGTTGGAAGACAAAGTGGCAGACCTTGGAATGATGGTGTAGACCAAGACGCCCGAAGCTTTGGGGTAGGCAACTGGATGGTGTCTTCAGCCAGCCATGGGGATGTATAGAACTTGTTAAACGATCGTCCAAAGGGTATCGATCTTTATAATGTTGATTTTTTTTAAATACAAACAAAAAACATATTTTTGTATCAATTTCAGTAGCTACAAGCTCTGTAAATACATATGTATATCATATATGTCGTAATCTCGTAGTGAGCTTTGTTTCAAGAAAAAACACACAATTTAAATGGAGTAATGTTGCAAGAACGTGTTTTATATTTATTTATCAAATACTTATTTGCTTATTATAAATAGGTTATTCAAATGCTGGTACAGATTGTTGGAAGGAAGTTATTTTAACGTTCAAGTCAGAAGATAACGAAGCAGAAGATCAATATAAGTTACTAAACCTTTTATTCAACTACCGACTTTTTGACTTGTAGCTATATAATCTTTTAACAATAAAACACAAAAACAAGAAACCGCAACATATACAGAACTCAATCTAATGGTTAAAGTTTTTTTGGTCAGTTCAATAAGTTCAAATATTTATTTTTCAAACCTAACGTCGATTAATATTCGTTGCACATTTAATTTTTCCATTAAATACTCTTTCTTTAAAAAAAAAAACAGTAACAATAATCAATAACAATAACATCAACAAAACAATAAAATGTGATTCTGTGAATGGAATACTTATCACTAAATTAAATAAATTTTTTTTTCAACAACTCACCCGCCCATTTTCCATATTTTTCAATCAGCGATTTCTGCAAATGCGGCTGAAAGTATGGCTCCAGAATTGATTTGACAATTGAAATTACCGATTTGAGGTTATCATACAGATAAATGGCCAACGAGTAAACTCCAACAAAATAAATCAATGAAGTCCAGTAATCCAAAAGGATACACATCCGCAGGACATTAAGAAGGTATTCCAACATTTTGTAGTAAATTTTCAAAAAAAAATCTCCACTTTTATTCACATAAAAAAACACAAGTTACTTATCACTGGCACTTGAGGGACTTTGATAAGGTTCGATTAAATGAGTGATAAGAAAAATAGTTCAAGTTTCGAGTCGAGGGCTGCTGCCGCGTGCGGTACCGGCTGAGTTTGAAATACGAATTTATTCAAGCTTGACGCCACAAACCGAACGCAAATACTTTTTTGGTTTCCTTCTGCAAACAATGATCGTCGACACCCGACTGAAGCAACTGGTTGAGGTTTTGAATCCACAACCAGGAAAATAGTTACTCTGTCCAAATCACATAGATACGATTCATTTAACAGTATGTGTGTAAAGTGAAGACACACTATGATAGAGTCTATCACGCAATAATGGTTTACACTTCCTTAAAACGGCTTCGACGAGACGGTGGCTAGTATGATAAGATAGATGCGTGTCTATCTCTTCCCGATGTGCATGCACCTGAAGTAGCGAAAAGTATCTTTGAGATTGGCTACTGCCAGAGTACAACAACCTAAAAGCTATTGTGGCGTAAAATTGGCATGTTTGCCCGTCGTCCGTTGTATGTTGCCTGTCTCGTGCGGTGACCACTTTCACTGAATGGATGGATATAGACAGAGGTACTCTCAAGATTTGTGGCATGGAACATGTTGTAGGCAATTAATTATGTTTTTAGATATAAACTTAAAGAGCAATTTTTTTCATTTTTTTTTTTTCAATGAGTTGAAATAATTGCAATAGTAAACAGAAAATAACAATGTGAATGATGTACAATTTTTTTTTTAAGATACTAAAGTGGGTCAATGTGTTTGGATTTTGTTAGTTTTTTTTTTTTATAACAAAAGCAAACAAATTTTAGATTTTGGGTGGAGGAGGTATATGAGTGATTAATGATCTAAAACTATCATCGTAATCGGGTGTTAATAAGTTCAAGTTGTTAGCGGCTGTTGAAAGACAAACAATAATGATTAAACAGTTGATTATAAAATACACAGCGATAAGTAGAATTACGCTTGTTTATTTTCAAGTTGTTTTGTCGCGTTAAATAGAAGGAATTTCTTTTTATCACAATTTAAAAATGCTACCAGATTTAACCGGGTAGCATACAGATCAAACGCCGATGAAATATCTGATCTAAAAATTTCTTAAGAGACGGATACTTCTCAATGGCAGACAGAACGGTTTTTGTAGAAATAGCTTCACTGGCGAACCGAAATATATGACATACTCACCGAACAATTGAACCAATATTTTCATCGCATCTTTGATATTTGGAAAACCAAATAGAGCTTAGCATCAAGCTCTTTTTTCGAAAAATGATTTCGTTTTATATCAATACGAACCTCCTATTCGATGAATTAGAAATTTCAGTTCAAGCCTTTCCAATTGAATTGTTTGGATTCTCTTCCTCATTTTCAACTTCATTTTGGTTTTTACCCACTAATTTGTTTGCCGATGACAGCCACAGTATCCAGTTTCTTTAGTCAATCTCTCTTGAATAGCACTTGATTGAGAAAACGGATTAGCTTTACATTCTATAGGTATATGATGCGTATCAGAAACCGCCTAACATGGCACCACCAATTATTTGATTCTACCGAATGCTTAGGTTTCCTAAAGTGACTGAACAAGGTACCTACCTACTGCGTTTTCTAAGTTCTATTAAGTTATAAAATAAGTCAACCTTATAATGGCGACGCCCAAAACACCTGGTACCTATTTTAATTTTTAATTTTAGACTGATTGTGTTTATTTAAAAAAAATATAAAAACACTGGTTCAGAGTTACCATTCGTCCGTTGATGGATATTATAATACCTTTTTCTTTGGTTTTTCTAGTGGAGCTTTCATAATTGAGGCAAGCTTTCTTAGAGCTTTTGGGGTAAGAGTAAGAAAAAAGGTGTTGCCGATACGTGTTTTTCTGCTTACATCTTTTCGTTCATTTTTCTTTCTGTTTTTACTTGCGATTATAGAGACTATCAGGCAAGTTTAGGATTCGTGAATATAAAAAAAATTAAGATTACAATCAAACATGACATAACGATCATAGAAAAGCCTAAAAAAGTCATTGACAAAAAATGTCCGTCTGTCTGTCTGTCGTCTGTCTGTCTGTCTGTCTGTCTGTCCGGGTGTAAATCGAGCTGCAGCCTAAACGGGTTAAGCGGTTGCCTTCAACTTTGGTATGTGTTTATCTTTTAGCATTCCTCAGAGGGAAAATTGAAATTTTATTTTTAGGGCTAAAAATAACGGCACTTGCCATACGACCGTTTAGGAAAAGCTTATTTTTCTCGGAAACGGCTATAACGATTTTGATAAACATTTTTGAGAATTTTTTTGTTGGTATTGGCTATCATTTGATTAGAACCACTAATACGGGAAAAGTTTATTAATGGGACCCTTCATATAACGGTTTTTTTAATTTTTGACTTGCTCGGTAACGGCTCTGGATTTCTGTGAAATTTTATATTTGAGAAGATCTAGATAGCCAAATTAATTTTATATATCAAAATGTTGAATAACTTTTTTTTATAATTAAAATTAATTTTTAATTTTTTTTTCGAAAAATCAATATTTTTAAAACTAATCAAAACAAAAAACATTTTTTAATTTTATAATCAAATGTATATTAATAAACTCTAAAAAACTGCATACCAAAATTAAAAAAAAAATTTTTTTTCAAAAAACTAAAAATAAAATCCATCCTACAATTTTCGAAACACTTTTTTCATAAATTCTTTGTTATTTAAGACGTGTGATGGCGTACTTCATTTTTACTAAAAACCGTTAAGTTCTGTGGTTTTGATAGTTTTTATAAGTTCAAACTGTTTTATTTTCAACGTAAATGTCATTTGTTTTTGTCAAAGATTTTGCCGTCTTTCGCTTTCTGCCTACACTCTAGGTGGCTTCGAAAAACATAAATTTAATCAATTTTCTTAAGATTTAGTTTACGGTCTACAAGTTTCTGTTCAAGAAATCTTAACAAACGTTTGGTAAGCCTACCGACATTTGTGTAAGAATTTATATTATAATGCTCACTACGGCAACCATGTGAGAGCTTTGAAATGGAGAAAGCTTATTAAAATCATAATAGTAAGGTTGAAAGGCAAATATCTTATACTCCCTGTACTTTAAATATAAATTGAACAGAGTATAGTAGGAGGGACGCCTAAGAAATAAAATTCGTATGTTTCCTTCAAGTTTAAACGCCTCTGAATACTCAGATTTTGGCATAAAAATGCTTAATCCAAAAATCTTGATGGTATCCACAGAAAGTCGGTTCCCTATGACCTACCCCCTCGGACCACCACTGCCTATGCCAAGTCCTTTGTAGAAAGTCAAAATTAAACGCTTGTTTAGGCTGTGGTCCAAAACACATACTAACAGACAGACGGATTGTTTCCAATAACTCAAATCTCTTTCTTTATCATCATAATGTCAGGTTTGATTGTTATCTCAAGTACCTATAATCGCAAGTAAAAACAAGGTGGTCAATTATGTATGCCTCACAAAAGAATTCCAAACTTACAAACATTACTTGTAAAGCAAGAAAATAGATGACTAAAAAGATACAAGCAGAAAGGTGATAACGTAGCTTGGTGCCTCTTTCCCTCTTTCTTACAATAATTCATTAATTCGTAATTTTCTATTGCTCTTTCACATTTCCTGGTACGACGTGTGCGCCACCTGCTGGAAACAAATTGTACTATGCCCATATCCTTCCTGTAAGTGCAGGCAATAAACTGACAAAGTTTCATTGATTTTGGATGAAATGTATGGTAGGGCATTAAATACGATCAAACAAACAAACAAACTTCTGTTTGTATGTATAATGGCAGCTTCTGTTATTCCAAGACCTTTAAATAAACTTTCAAAAATCCCTACAGTTTAATAGATTAATTACGTACTAAAGTAGAATTCAGACAGACGATAATATATTGCCACTATATTGCAACTAACTTTTTAAAATATCTATCATAGTCATGCAATATTTGATGGTGACCTGTATAATGATCCTTCCAGCCATGGATGTAGCCTGTAGGTATTCTTGTGATAACAACAGATAGACACACAATTTATTTCGTTCTTTGCCGTGCACAAGGACTCGGGCTTTCACAGTATTCAACTTGAAGAATTTTTGCGTCGGGACTTTGGCCTACATCCTACAACGGTGCAAGATCCGGCTGACCGCACAGCGAACGCCATGATTCACATTCTAAAGGAACAAATTTAGGGTCAGCTTGTCTCTCGCGGAGAAGAATTGGTCACCAAGGTCATGTGATTCGACCCCCCTAGACTTTTTCGTGTGGGATTTCCCACAAATTACCGATGCTCTTTAGGTGAACATAACACAGGTCATCGCTCAAATTCAGCCGGATCTATGCGGAAGAATCACTGCAAATTCTCTTTTATTCACAAGTTTAAACTAATTTTTGTTTATAAAATAAATGAGAATAAAATCCCAGAAACCTCCTCCGTTGGTAACGACATGAACGCATACACCACTCGTACTACCTATTACCTTTCTTATGTTAACGTTATGCTCGATTAACTATTCGATAAACTAAATCTTGATCTAAAAACCTTTTTTGTAAAAATCAATAAACAGAAGTTTAGCCGGTAAAATATTTGCAGATATATGAAACCTCTTCAAATCAGGATTAATATTTTATAAATAATTACCGGCACAATAAATTTTTGATTCTTACACTTAACAATTCAAATAAACTTCCTTTTATTTAATAATAAATTTATATTTACAAAAAAATACAATAAATTTCTAATTGATTAAGAAAATTACTCCCATTCAAAATATAACTCAATTGTCAATGAATCCTAATGACAACGACAAAACCAGAGCGCATGCTTTTGGAGACACTGTATTTGTAGACTTTGAAGAAAACTTAATTTTTTTATGTACGCCATACCCTATAACTCTAGACATGCACCCGGCAGTAAAAAAGCTCTTTTTGTAGAAAAAGCTATAAAAATATTAATTTAAAGGTCATTTACAAGAGACAAGATAATTTTTTTCTTTTAAAAACTAAGAAATTAACTTGTCATATGCTCGCTGTTGGTTTGGTGTTTCCGCAAAGCTCTCGATATTAGGGCAGCTACATACGACCGTCCCCTATATGGAACGATGCATGCCACTGTGTTCTAAAACAAAAACAATTTCTATTATTAATCCATTTTAATAACACAATAATTATTTAACAATTACCTCTACGGCATGCCAAAAGTATCCAGTGGATTGTTTAGTTCTTCCTAAGGTGAAGACAGCCCATCGGGCATAGGTTTCAGCATTGGGTATTGTTAAGCCGCCACGCATTATCATTGACGAATATGAATTTATCTTTGTCACCACGAAGTACGGAGACAATAGTTGAATGTTAATGTTGTAGTCGGCAACTTCGTATTGTAAGGAGTAAGTCAGACCCTTTATGTAAGCCTGGAAGAAAGAAGACCAACATTGATATATGAGAGTTAATTATGTTTTGTTTACAATATTATGGCCATAACTTTAAAAAAGTTACGTTTATTTGTATGGCTTTTTAGTGTTTAAATTCTGTTCTGTTAGGCTGTGTACTTTTGTTGCTTGAAGTATGGTGTATGTTTGTTTTGAAATAATTGATTAACTTAATGCTTAGCAAAGGGTTTAGTACAAATGTATGAAGTTATTCAATAGATGTGGATAGTGAGATATGTGACATTTATGCTGAATGAGCCAATTTTATGCCAGATGTCAGGTGAAAGCAAATGTTGTTTTGTGACGTCGCCGTCGCACGTTTTGTTAAGGTTTTCGAACTTCGAAAGTTGTCATGCAAATTAATTAAAAAAAATTATTCGATACATTTATCATCTGTACATGAAGATTACTCTTTAAATTAGAACAGTTTTATGACAATTAATTGTATAGGTACGTTTTTAGTAAATTACTGATATAAGAACAAGAAAAGATTTGCTCTTTCTGTCAAAAGATTTGATCTTTTTGAATTTTGAGAGTTTCATTGCAAGAAAAAAAAAGCAAATCTAGATCAGTTCTCAACACGAAAGATTTGATCTCTGATGAGGTGGAAGATTTGATCTGAATGCACACATACATGTAAATAATCCTTTCTGTCAAAATACCCAAATGAAATATAGGGATGCAAATCCAAGTGATACATCGATGTTTTCAAAAATCGATATATATCGTTCATAAGCATCGATGTCGTTAAATCGATATTGAAATCCATTTAAACATCGATACATCGTTCTTGGTGGAAAGGCAAAAGTAATTGTCTGTACTTGTTTACTCTTAATCGTATTGTTGCTTATGTCATTTTTGTTTGGTCGTCCAGAGCAGAAGGGACGTACAGTTTACCGCCGAATCCGAACGGCTACATGAGACAAATTTTACTCTTGGAGGTTTTGTCAGTTCCTCGCAAGAGGCAGTACCCCGAAAAAAAGGTGGCTATGAGCTGGATTCGAATTCACGCTCATTCGCTTAGCAGTCCGACACACTAACCACTAAGCCACGGGGCACTTGGACGATGTTAAATATTCTAAATCATGAAATGTCAGTTCTTTATTAAACTTATGAATTTTGATTGTTTATTTGAGGATGTAAAGTAAAATAAAGAAATAAAGGAAATAAAGTAAGTATAATTTTCTATCAGTGCAAATAATTTCCCCTTATTGCGTTGCAAATAGAACATTATCCCACATATTTGCATTCGCCTTGTTTAAAAATTAATGAAATTCAAAATAAATTTATATGAATCGCATTTGATGTTTTACAAATACAATGCAACACAAAGTTCAGAATTTAAAATGTAGTTATTGTTTATTTCTTATTTTGTTATTATTCCTATTTTAACTCAAGAAAATATCTTTTTATTAACATCAGGCTGTTCAGTTAATAACTTTTAAGTTCAATGATGAGGAATAAATTTAATGTATTTATCAGTTCATAAACATTTTTTAACATCGGAAAGACATCGATATCATCATCATAACATCGATGTCAAAACATCGATATTTTTGTAAACGATGGTACATCCCTAGATGCAAATGACAATGAAAGTGTGTCAACCATTGACCAACACCACAATTAAATCCTGAAACAAGTTTCATTGAAAAGATCAAAGATTTTGAAAGCAGATCTTTGAAATTTCAATGAAACTCGCTATAAATAACTCTTAGGAGGGCCTTCAGTGATAGGTATATTATAGATAAGTAAAGACTGATTTTAAAAAGTCTTGAAGTTCGAAAATTTCGGCTACTGGAAAGTGGAATGTTATTCCGCAGCAATATAAAGTGAACGAAAATTTCCAGGAAGAAATCCAGCCTGTAAATTAAGTATAGTATAGAAATCGAAATTCAAATTATTTTTATTGTAGCTAAGATTATTTACATGTTTTTTCTTCCTTAAGACTATATTGCACAATTTACAGAGATATGGTATAACTCTACCTTACTACTGAAAGATAATAACATTTTAAATTTAATTATAACATAGAAATTGAAAGTTGAAGGAAAAGCTACAAGAAACCTTCTATAAATTTTGAAATGATACTATCCGAGAAAGGAGAGAATTTGAAGCTAGAAAAACCGAAAAGTACCTATCTCAAATATTTGTTTTTTTAGTATTAAACATATATTTTAATATAAGGAAAATAAATACAAAATTATACAAATATATATAGAAAATTAACATTTAGTTGAAATATCAATTGGGTATATAAATAAATACTTAACAATTTAATAATTTGTTTAATAAAACATAAAGTAAGAAATATGAACAAATAAATATATATATTAATAAATATATAGAAAAATTTAAAAACAAATAGAATTTATGTTGCAATAAATAAATAAATTAATTTATAAATAGATAAATAAATATATAAATAAATAAATAAATGAATAAATAAATTAATTAATTAATAAAAAGAAAATAAATAAATAAACAAATAAATAAATATATAAATAAACAAATAAATTAATAAATCAATAAATAAATTAATAAATACAAAAAACTAATAAATAAATAAGTAAACATAAATAGAAAGCATTTAACCATTTAAAGGTTTTACTTTTTTGCATTTTTTTCTTTTTTTAAACAGCCAGATTTGAGATGAAGTAGTTTTCGGATAAACTACGGGAGAGATTATAACGATCAAACAAAAAATTGTATTTTAATCACAACTTTTTCGACGTTGGCCAACTCATGGAGATTTTCGGTAGAATAATGCCATGGCAGATTAAGCATCATCTTTAGTACTTTATTTTGAGTTCATGTATGAGCGCTTTATGCCATACCATACCATGTTTCTCGACATTTAATAAAACCATTCCAGTGCTTTTTTCCTAACCGTTTACTACTCTTATGATAAAGAGTTTATTTACAAAGCTATTTGAGACAAAAATTAAAGATGTTGAAAATTGGTCCAACTTTTACATAATGTAGTTGGTGGTGGGTGGCCCAAAAAATAATATTATGGTCTCATTTGACGCGGGATTGAATGCTCTAAAGGTCATTTAAACCATTTTTGAAAATTTTGATTAGTTTCGAACATACAATCAAAAAAATCACAAAAATAAACCCTTTGAGGGTATATTTTACCCCCTCCCTTTAACAAAGCTCGATCGAGGGGGAAAACCTAGGATATTCGTATTGTGCCACTAACAAAGTTATTACAACATGAAATTCTTTTGTCTGAATTATTTTCGAATTTAGAGTTTTCTACTTAACTAGGCAAAATGAAAGTGACCTCAGGTAGGATGGTTGTAGGGAGGTAAGCAAGAACAATTGCAGAGAAATTAACCTCCTGTTTGGGTTCACTATAGGATTTAAAGTAGGTGCGAGGTTTGGTATATACAAAGTTTCTTTATATCCGAAAGATTCCTTAAATATAAAAGTAATTTTGCATATACCCAACCTTGCACCCCAAGCATGCGGCATGCAAACAACTCCAGACTCACGCCAAGAGTTAATGTATTTGATTTGATTTGCATTCTGTTTATGAAAAATCTATCGTTAAAATGACTCAAATTCAATCAATTTTAAGATATTATTATTAGTATTTAATAAAAACACTAACTACGAAATAAATTACAAATTAAAATTTGGGGCTTTATTGTGAACATATTTTAGAGCCTTACTTTATTTTTGATTTTGGGCCCTATTTCCTACAACCCAACAAAATAAATCATTTTTAAATGATATTAAAATCTCGTGTTTTTAACCTGACAGATGCTGGATACTCATATCTGGTAAACGCAACGGCTCTCAAGTGCTAGATATACCACACTGTTATCTACATTCAATAAAAAAAAAGTTGGTTGTCTGTAAAGTCGATTTATATACGTTAATTTTACGTGATAACGTCATAAGAAAACATTGATGGCAGAAACACCAACATACAGCCCGTTAACTCACACCCACAAACCCTCTCGTTAAATCCGCACACACACACCCAATATCTACATCTACTTTCTACTTTAACAAAACTCCGCCTATTTTGTATTTCTTTTTCTCTTCTTGTACTTTTTGAATTTGAGTGGAATTATTTTGGGAATTTTGCGCCTGTTCTTTTTCATGTTCGCCTGGTGCTTGCGATCGATTTTGGTTTAAAGAACCACAGTATCACGGTTAGCATGAGGAGGCCAGCGTTATTGCGCCATGATTACTGATTATTTTTGACCCGAATTGGAAGATATGGACTTGGACGAAATGTGGTTTCAACAGAATGGTGCCACAAGCCACACTGCACAATTTACAATCGATTTAATAAGTTTATTAAGCGTGTTGTCTCAAGAAATGGGCCAGTCGATTGGCCGCCTCGTTCGTGCAATTTAACGCATCTAGACTATTTTCTTTGGTTAAGTAATTGGCTGCTGCCAACAAGCCTACGACGACGTTGGAAGAGCTCAGAGCCAACATTGACCGCGAAATGTGTGGCCAAGTCATTGAAAATTGGGTCCAAATAATCGACCGCTGCAAACGAAGTCGAGTTCCATTCATAAATGTTTTGATTGTACTTAAAGCAGATAATAAAGTTTTTGAAATATTTCAAATGGTTTGCGTTTCAGTTAAAAATAAATTGCACGGCTGGATCCCACGTACTTGATTATATGTGCGGCCACATCGTCAAATAAAATTTAAAAAAATAAGTAATATTAATATAGAAAAATAACACTATCTGAACTTAAATAAAGTGCACGACTGGGTCGCACGAACTTGCTCTAATGTGACTTGGGGCTTGAGATTTTTGAAAAAAAGGAGGTAAAAAATCTTTTGAAATTTTGTTAATCACTTAAAAATTAATAGTTAAAAGGTTTTTTGGAAGAAAATGAAGAAAGCCATTTCATTTCTTTTACAGTTTTGAATTTTAAGGAAATATTTTCTCAAAATCGGTTGACCAGTTTTTTCAAAATACGGTTTTTTTTTTTAAACTTTTCGAAAACATATTTCAACTTTTTTCTAAGTATGCCAACAAGCTTGTAGTTATTATCAGAAAACAAAATTTTGTTTAAATTATTAAAAAAACCGTTTTTGAAAAAAAACTAAAATTAAAAAATTCTTTAATTTTTTTAATTAGTTTAAGAGTTTTTTTCATAAAAAACTAAGTATTCAATAAAATTGGAAAACTAAATGTCTACCGAGAAAAAAAAATATTTAAAATCGTTCGACCAGTTTTTTTTTAAAAAAGTTGTTTATTTTTTGAAAAACTTTTCGAAAAAATATTTTAATTTTTTTTTAGAATGTCATTATAAGGAAATCTGTAGTTTTCATTTGGGAACATTATTTAAAAAAAATTCAATCAACCCGTTTTTAAAATATCGAAAACCATTTTTTTAAGAAAATTACAAGAAAATATGAAAAAAAAGTTTTAGAAAATTTTGAAATTATTAATGAAATTATAAATGACTTCCTGTCTGCAAAATTTTATTGAAATCGGAATAATGGTTTACGATAAAACCGATTTTGAAAATACCGGTTCTATGAGAGGTACCGTTATAGAACAAATTTTGAAAAAATTATTCTAACTGAAGGATGTATTGTTTTAAAAAAATAGCACCCTGAAAATTGTATTAAAATCGTTTGAGCCGTTTTCGAGCAAATCAAACTTTTTTTCAAGATTGTATGGCATACCGTATACCGTTATTTTTTGACCTAGAGCAAAAATGAAAAACACCCCCCGAGAAATACCAAGTTCGAAGCAAATCGGCATATCCGCTTAGGCTGTAGAGGCGCGAACAAACAGACAGACGGACCGAATTTCCGGACCCACTTTTTTCAACTTCTCTATTATCGTAATGTCATATTTGATTGTTAAAATTTTTTTGCACGAATCCATAACTTGCATTATAGTACCTATAATCGCAAGTAAAAAAGTGTCAAAACATCAGTGTCAAAAAATCAACCCTTAACGGTTTTTATTAAGAATGGAGTACTCCATCACACGTCTTGTATAATAACGAATTTATGAAAAAAGTATTTCGGAAATTGTAGGACGGATTCTGATAAAATCCTGTTTTTTGTTTTTAGTTTTTTTTAAATTTTTTTTTTAATTTTGGTATGCGCTTTTTTAGAGTTTATTAATATACATGTGATTATAAAATTTAAATTATTTTTTTTGATTAGCTTTATCAATATTGATTTTTCAAAAAAAAAGAAAATTAGAAAATTAGAAAAAAAGTTATTCAAAATTTTGATATGCAGAATTAATTTGGCTATCTAGGTCTTCTTAAAAATAAAATTTGATAGAAATCCACATAGCCGTTATCGAGAAAGCTAAAAATTAAAAAAAACCGTTATATAAAAGGTACCGTTAGTATACTTTTTCCGTAAATTTGGTTCTGATCAAATGATAGCCAAGACCAACAAAAAATTCTAAAAAACTTTCATCAAAATCGTTGAAGCCGTTTTCGAGAAAAATAAGAATTTCCTAAACGGTCATATGGCAGGTACCGTTATTTTTAGGCCTAAAAATAAAATTTTAATTTCCCAAAAGAATCACACACACCAAGTTTGAAGATAATCGCTTAAGCCGCTTAAGACAGACAGACAGACACACAGACAGACAGTCAGACAGACAGACAGACAGTCAGACAGACATTTTTTCTCGATCACTTTTTTAGACTTCTCTATGATCGTAATGTCATGTTTCATTGTTATCTCAATTTTTTTTTATATTCACGAATGGTTCGCCAACGAACAAATGGGTACTCCATGTGAGCCCCAGCAAATTATATCACTTTGCGGTAGACCTTACTGTGAAAACGGGAAGTAGAGATTGAAAAATCAAGAAATTGATATCATCAGTAACTAACTATCCATCTCAGCAGTCAATATCATTAAAACCAAATTCCCAAAATATATAGGTACTTCCTGAATATGTTCACTAAACGAAAGTTCTTTTATGCAAGTGGAAACACCAACTTTGTACGAGATCAAAAGGTGCTTAACGCAAGAATTGTACATCATATCCAAATTTTCAAATTCCAGGAAATCAAGAATCAGTACTAATACAAAAAATTCCGTCTGAGACTTCATTAACAACCCGATTCTCAAAATTCCCATTAACAAAACTCACGAATTCCCCGACTTTAAGTACTAAATTAGTTCATATTTTGCATTAATGAAAAATATTTAGTTCATGGAATAAATTTGTGTTTTGTTGTTTGATTTCGATAACTATTGATAACATTATTATTAGTTCGTTTTGAATGTATTTTAAAACAAAGAATATTGAATATAATGACTATAGCCCCATTTAAGAGAAACAAAAAAACAAGAAAATTAACCCCATAATTGAGGTACACCATTTTCTGAGAATCAACAAGAACGATCAAAAGAAAATTTTCAAGTTGAAAATATTTATATTTAAATTTTGTTGGGGTTTTTGAGAGTTGGGATTTCGTACGCTTCCCGGTTAAACAGCTATAATATTTTCTGGAGGAGAAACCCTTAATCTTAAGCTAGATGCTTGTCATCTGTATTGAAGACCTCGACAAGAAATGAAAATCACTGTTGTTTTCTATGAAAGGATACAATTTTATCAAAATCGTTAAGCCTCTTCAATAATATGGATCATAAGTTTTGTTTGAAAAATAACATTTCAAGATAGGTTTTAACTAGTTTGCCCGCGGAAATGTAGATCTACGTTGCTGTAGTTTGTAGCCAATACGGCATGTAGGCTCGTATGTCTTCAGAAAAATTGTTCAACTAAACCGTCAAAGGATATCTTTATCGCCTTTCAACAGAGTTTATGTGTCAGCTCTTTAGCGCAGGGCTGAGGTAGTGAGATTGAGAGTTTCCTTGGTCTTTCGAGAGAGAGCTTTACTATTTCATCGCGTTCGTAGCCTGAGGAAGCCACGCAGATGACCTCCTCATTTATATAATTACATACTTAGACACAGTATCTTAAGGAACTGTATAAGTGAAATGTGCTTCGATTTCTAATTTTAATAATACTTGATTTACTTACCTTTGAAGCTGCATATAGAGCTCCATAGGGAGCTGCTTGTGACTCTATGCCCGAGGACACATTGACAATAGCACCTCTTCCGCTGGCCTTCATTTTGTTGATCATCATGCGGCACATAATAGTCACAGCACCAATGTTTGTATTCATTACATTCCACAGTACCTCCTCAGGGAATTCTGACATTTCATCGAGTCTTCCATAAGTACAACCCACGTTGTTAACTAAAAATATTAACACTCCTTAAGCACAGATCAAACAAATATTGAGCTCCAATTTACCAAGAATACCAACCGGAATGTCATGCAATTCTTTTCTGATGTGTTCATACACTGGGGCTCCTTTGGAAAAATCAGCCTGAATCCACTTGCTTTCAACTCCGTAATCATTTTCTGGTCAAAAAAGATAAATTTAAATTATTCACAGTGACTAAAGACGGTAAGTAAACTGACTCTCGTACTTAGCTCTTCAGCACATTTCTCTAACTTTTCTTTGGATCGAGCAATGAGGACGATATTAATGCCCTTCCTGGCAAGTTCTCTGGCATATGCTTTCCCAATGCCATCTGTTGATCCTGTCACGACTGCAAAAGGACACATTTGGACCATGCAATATAACCATGTAACAGCACTTCTCTCTTACCCGCCCATGATCCATATTTTGTATATAAATCCAATTGATCTTCAGGATTCCACCAATCCTTGATTAGAGATTTGATAATAAGCACTCCTGACAGTAAATGTTCATACGCAAAACAAAAGAGAGCGTAAAGTCCCAGAAGAGAAAAGAAATTCCAATATTCACAAACAGTCATTGCAAAGGAAAACAAAAAACAAAAAAATAAATAACAACAATAATATTCCAAACACAAATATCTGCGACAAGTTTTACACTAAAGATGTTTTATGCGGAGGCGCATGCCGATTACTGGCTAACTTACTAAGTCAACAGTTGTTGGAGCCAACAAATTGTCACCATTGCCAATAGCTCGACCACGACGCTGGAATATTAATAGCCTAATTTTTTTTTTGCCCCATTATTGATAAGATACTGAAGGTATAAGTTAGTTGTTACCTTGCAATTGCATACATGGGAAGCACTGATTGTTTTCTACCAATTTTGGGGCTAATATTGTTGAAAGGTGGGTAATTGAGGAATATAACTCTTGAAAACTTCAGAGGACAGAATTAACAGAAAAAATAGGATATATAAACAATACTTTAAGCTCGGAGACGAATAATATTAACCATAGGCTTTTGCAACACAAATAAAGTGTATAATAAGCGCCTAAAAGTATGTGACTAGAATGGTCAAACGCACAGAACAGTAGTGGTGTAAATAGAAGGACAGGTACAAATACTTTTTTTAAGAAGAAACATTTTTTGTTTTATGTTGGCGAAGTTAATCGAACATATAAGGCATTCAAATGAAGAGTATGAAGCTCCATGGTCTCTTCTATTATGCTATTATAGTGTTATACTTTCATAATAGCCATTTTAAGAAAATCCTTTTCTTTGGAGTTAAGATTTGTAGGCCTATTTGATGTAAAAAAAAAACAATTCCTTCGTACCTTACACTTGAGATATATACCCGACAGTGCAAAAAATACTCAGCTAGAACCTCTACATAACGAGATATAGGCGTGTGAAGGCGTGAGTGAAAAAATTATTTTCTCACACGCGACCCATCAATTGGCTCCTGGAGCCGCAGCTATTTCTTCCGGGAGATCTGTGGTATATTGACCTATGGAACACTACGTTTCTTTTCAACTCCCCTGTGATAATTATGTAGTGAAAGAGTAAATCAATATCAATATGACGTGAATATAATGGAATAAAATTAGCTTTTGTTAATTTTGGTAAACTTTTAGGTTGAAAAATTGGTGCTGGTTTTATCCAATCAAAGTTACACCAACACGTGATCATATAAACCATTAATAAGAGTTATTCTAAAGTTTCATTAAGTTCCGACCTTTGCAATCCTAAACAAATTTTTTTTCAGCTGACGGCTAGACTATAAGCATAATATCTAGCGACTCTTGAGGCTAAGCTAAAACAACACCCTATTGGAAGATGCTCTCATTTTTGCAAATGGCCGCCAATGTCAAATCTGTTTTGAAATTTGTGGACTAGACAGATGCAGAATACAAGTGAACAAGTAACGGAGCGATACATGAACCGACATGAACCGATATTCTGCAGGCGGCGTTCCCGGGTCGCCTCATCTCTCGTTTGGTGATTTGCACTGGCCTGCAAGACCGCCCGATTTAACTGTTTCAGACTTTTTTGTGGGGTTTTTTTGAAGTCCCGTGTTTACGTGAACAAACCCGAGACTCTGGAAGCCCTCAAGGACAACAATCGACACGAGTTCGAGAATCTGTCGCCCGAAGTTCTCGCTGAAGTGATGAAAAATGCCATAAAACGAGCCCGAATGGCAATCAATTGTGACGGCGCCCATTTGGCCGATATCATCTTCCCAACTTGACCAATACAATTATAAAGGTTCAAATAAACATAATCGAAAAACAGAATCGAAGTTTTTCATTTAGAAAAAAAGAGAGCCAAACAACATCGGATGGATAACATCTTTTGGCACACCCTGTAGAAATACCCATCGGTTTAACCTAGAACTGAATTTCGGGCGTACTGTTAAATACAGAGAATTTTTCTTTGGTCGATTTTTCCGTCCCATTTTCATATGCTCAATCCCCTATTGACCAGTCAATTTCGCATCTAACCTGTTCATTGGTGGGCTACATCTTTCTTTTTACGGCTGAATTCTACCAAAAAAATGGTTGGTTGTCTGTAAGGTCGATTAACGGACGATAATTTTACGTGATAACGTCATAAGAAAATATTGATGGCAGCAACACCAACATACAGCCTTTTAACTCACACCCATAAACCCTCTCGTTAAACCCACACATACACACCCCAATATCTACATCTACTTTCTACTTTAACAAAACTCCGCCTATTTTGTGTTTCTTTTTTTCTTCTTGTTCTTTTTGAATATGAGTTGAATTATTTTGGGAATTTTTGCCTGTTTTCATGTTCGCCTGGTGCTTAGAATACGATTGCGATCGATTTTCATCGAAAAAAATTACCCACAAACCCTCTCGTTAAATCCACACACAAAACCCCATTATTACATCTACTGTTTACTTTAACAAAACTCCGGCTATTTTGCATTTCTTTTTCTCTTCTTGTACTTTTTGAATTTGAGTGGAATTCTTTTGTTGTTGTTCTTTTGAATGTGCCTGATCCTTTTCATGTTCACATGGTACTTGCGATCTATTTTGGTTGAAAGAACCACAGTATCGCGGTAAGTATGAGTGATGAGTCTTATCAGCATGAGTCATGTTATTTGGTATATGTAGCCAGCCATCAATTTATAAGACGTGTCACGTCAAAAAATTGATAATATTTCCTTTTATAACACCAAGGGATTTGTTTCCAGAGTAAGACAAGAATTGATGATCCCATTGTGACCAGTTCATTAGCTTGTTTATTTCTCTTAAGGCCACTATTATACGGACAAAGATAAAAGAATAAAAGAAAAGAAGTTCGCAAGCTCATACTGGCATTTATGGAATAATTTAAATGATGAAAAAGCCAAATTAGTAGTTTGAATAGCCGTCTGAAACATTGTCACAATATGGTAGTTGAAAAAACCTAGAGACAGAAAAGACTTAAAACAAATTCTTGAACCGACACCAAACTCATCCTTTGCAACAGTCTGAAAATATATATTGATATATATGTTGGCTTTAGAAATTCAACGATATTTCATGAAGATCGTTGAAAAGTTACAATTTGAATATTGGTTGAATACATGGGATCCAATAATACATATTTAAATGTTTAATGACGGACCCCAATCTGTATCGTTATACGCCAAAACCTTGCATTAATTCAACGATCACCTGAAGTATGGCTAGACCTTTTATACAGAAAAGAGTTGAAAAAAGACAGAACACATTTCCTTCTGTCACTTTGTTTTGACAAATCATCCATGGTTACATTTTGTCTTGCACTCGATCCCTGTAAATTCAAGACGGATACACAGGAATAAAAGACCTTTATAGTCGGTCCACAAGATATTGTCAGTACCATTGAATATTAGATAGGACGTTCATCTCTCACCTCTCACTCTGACTGCAGTAGTGGGATCTTATTAAACAGTGAGAGAGCGCAAATTTTAAAGAGTTTCCGTAGTGCATATTTTAGATCATTGGTATTAAAAAGCTTTAAAAAAGCACAAAATGTGAAAGCTCTTTAACAAAAAATAACCTTGATTTGCATTAACGTAGAAGTGGCTCTAAAATGATGTACTTGTTTTCAACACACAAGCAGAAGGTTGTTTGCAACAACAATGCGAGTGTAAGTCGTATGTAAGTCAGTGGTTGAGTTTGTATTTTTAATAAAGAACTAGAACCAAAACTAAAGGTCTATCGAGGGAAAAAAATACCAGTTTTTTTAAAAAGCTGTTTTTTTTTACTTTTCGAAAAAATATTTTAAATTTTTGTATGTCATAATAAGGAAATCTGTAGTTTTCATTTGCGAAAATTATTTAAAAAAAATTCTATCAACCCGTTTTTAAAATGTTTCAAAAACCATTTTTTCTTAGAAAATTTTAAAATACTGAAAAAAAAGTTTTTGAATTTTTTTTAAATGCAATATTAATTGAATTATAAATGACTTCATGTGTGCAAAATTTTATTGAAATCGGAATTATGGTTTACGATAAAACCGATTTTGAAAGAAAACCGGTTCTATAAGAGGTACCGTTATAGAACAAATTTCGAAAAAAAAATATTCTAACTGAAAGATGTATTGTTTTAAAAAAATAGCACCCTGAAAGTTTTATCAAAATCGTTAGAGCCGTTTTCGATAAAATCAAACTTTTTGTTAAAGACGGTATGGAAGGTACCGTAATTTTTTGACTTAGAGCAAAAATGAAAAATACCCCCCCCCCCCCCCGAGATACTTACTTATAAATACTAAATACCAAGTTTGAAGCAAATCGGCCCATCCGTTTAGGCTGTAGAAGGGCGAACAAACAGACAGACAGACAGACAGACGGACAGATTATCCGGACCCACTTTTTTTAACTTCTCTATTATCGTAATGTTATGTTTGATTGTTAGAATTTTTTGTTTTGCACGAATCCAAATCTCTTCACTAAATACAATACTTCCAATGAGATCTGTGTGAAACAGACAATTGTATGTGATGTATTTATTAATTCGAAATGTATGTTGTATGTGATGTATGTTCCATGAAACTGGGCCCTGGAGTTTTTCAAATATGTTCGTTTATATGTTAATTGTGCACACTGGCTAGAGGTGAAATATTCATAAGACACTGAGAACCGAGTACCAATCCTGCATTCAGATCAGAACTGCAGATTTGTCGACAAGGTTAAGAACCGAAAATTAAAGAGGACATCCGTTGTTAATTTGATGTCGAATTAAATCACTCTTCAAATCTCTTAATCCCTTAACTCGTTTTCACAAATTGATATATAGAAATAATGGACATTTTCTTTCATGATTATTAGCTTTTGACTCTTGCTGACTTCCATTTATAATATTTTCACATTTAGAGCTTTAAAAAAAATAGAAAACAAAAACATACAGCAATGCAGTGACAATCCCAATTCCCATGCCAACATTATGCTTATAAATTTTACCTCCATGTTCAATTGACCAGATTCTTCTGGATTGCACTTCCAACTAACATTGGCTGGAAATCAAAACATTTCCGAATCACAAAGGATCATTGCGGAAGGACATATACTATACGTATGCAAAAAAAAACTGGCATTTATGACCCCGTTTCCATTCATTGACCATAGTATCAAAATCATCCACCATTGTCCTTTTACAAATAAAATTTCAGCAAAGGACTGTAAAAAATATGAATATGTTCACGATATCCTAGAATTCATAAATTAGGCGACAAAAATACTCAAGCACTCCCCACAGAACCCACAGAACATTTTACTCAAAGAAAATAACAAAAAGCCATATTCTTTGGCAAGGAATGGGAATGAGTCGACTCCTGCTCATCGCATCGCCAAAAATGCCAACCGCAACGTTTTATGTGAAAGGATCGCTTGTCTCTCGGTAAAGTGCATTTGCTGTTGGGTCGATTGGCCGCCTTTTTCCATTTCATCTCCTTCAGTCAAAAAGCTAAGTATAAAATATTCATCCTTTCTGGCGGAAAGTATAAAAAAAAAACTCTGACTGGAGGGGCGGGAAGGACACTCCTGTTTTTTTGAGAGTTTACGTATACTTTAGTCCTCTCGTACATACGTTAAACGATGTCGTAATTAAGTGGAAACGATGCATTAGTTTTGGCAAGTGGCAGGAGGCTGGTCCTGGCTGCTGCTTATGTCAGCCGATAATCATTTTTGGGCTTAGATGTTATGAATTATTGGACGAGTGAATGAGGATTTAGGAGATTGTGGTTGCGATTCAACTTTGTTTGACGGAAAATAAAAGTCTTTTTAGAAAAAAAGTCTACACTTTTAGCAAACTTATAGAGTTTTTTCTTTTCAAGAAAATAAAAAATTGGGGACTTTTTAAAGTAAGAGGGAGTGACTTGAGCTCATTTATTTCACGCACTTAAGCTCATACATAAACACCACCACGAAGAAGGGAAATTTTTGAAATTCTGCATATCAAAATGGAGGGAAAAACCGGACCAGGTAGAGCGTTCCACATTCGTGTGGTTCGACTATGGAGATACTTTACATTACGGCGGTACTCAAGGGATGTAATTAAATCCGTAATTTTTCTATCACCTATTAATTTTAAAGCTCTTTTTTGGATGCGGTCCAGAAAATTGAAGTGCGTTATAGGAGCCCATACCCAAATGTGGAAATTATACTCGAGTTTTGGTCGAGTATATGTTTTATATACTGTATAGCCAGTTCAGACGGGGTAAAGAACTTCTTGCATCTTCGAAGTAAACCTATACACCTCGCAGCATTTTTGGCGACGGACGTCAAATATGTCGAATATGTGAAGGTAGTCTGTAATGCACATACCGAGAGCTGGGAGGTGATCAGTTTCATCGATGCAAATGCCAGTCATGGATTCGTAGGTAGGATTGATGAGATGCTGGATTGAAAAATAGGCTACTTCTTATCCCGAAAAACGGTTCCTGCAATTATATATTAACAATGTGTCTGTCAGGAATCTCATGTATAGACGTTCCGACATAAGTCCTGTACGCTCATGTAGATTCACAACAAACAAACAGCATTGATTGAGAGTATAAGTCACTAGGCCTTGGATCCTAAAACAGCTTTCTGGCCAGTAAATTTATTTATTTTTTTAAATTTTGAAGTCATATTTTCAGTGAAACAATTAAGTAGTAAATAAAAAAAAAAATAAATTGTTGCAATGCTAAAAGCATTCGATGTAAATATATTGATTTTTTTGTTTTTTTGGGGCAAACAGAAAGGTTACATTTCAGAAACATAGCTTTGTAATGGTGATAAATTGTCGAACGTATTTTGTTACCGATTTGATAGAGAAGAGAGAAGGGGTGGTGGTGTTGCCGTAGTTGTTGGAAGAAATATTCAACATAAATTACTACCAATTATTGATACAAAAGTAAGCAAAGTATTGGTATCGAGGTGCCATTCTCAAATGGTTCTTCGATACAAGTTTTTGCTGCATACTTTTCGGGTAGTATAAACTCACAAAAAATTTGACTTAAACAATGATTTGCGAAAACTTGTCAGTTTTAACGGCAAAATTCTTGTCGTGGCGAATTTAATTGTACACATAAAAAATAGGCACGACTGGGTCGCACGTACTTGCTCTTATGTGCTTAATTATATTGGAAAGTAAGATCTTTGACAGAAACAAGTAACATTTACGTTGAAAATAACAAAATAACACAGTTTGAACTTATAAAAAGTATCAAAACCACAATACTTAACGGTTTTTAGTAAAAATAAAGTACGCCATCACACGTCTTAAATGACAAAGAATTTTTGAAAAAAGTTTTTCAAAAATTGTAGGACCGGTTTTGATAAAATCCTTTTTTTTATTTTTAGTTTTTTGAAAAAAACAATTTTCTTTGGAAATTTTGGTATGCAGTTTTTTAGAGCTTATTAATATGTAATTATAAATTTTTAAATAATATTTTTTGATTAGTTATAAAAATATTGATTTTTCAAAACAAAAGTTTCAAAAATTTATTTTTATTACAAAAAAAACTTAGTGAACATTTTGAATATGCTATCTAGAGCTTTTCGAATATAAAATTTGACAGAAATCCATAGAGTCGTTACCGAGATAATCAAAAATTAAAAAAATCGTTATATGAAAGGTCCCGTTAATAGACTTTTCCCGTATATGTGGTTCTGATCAAATGATAGCCAATACCAACAAAAAAAATTCTCAAAAATTTTCATAAAAATTGTTGGAGCCGTTTTCGAGAAAAATAAGATTTTCGTAAACGGTCATATGGCAGGTACCGTTATTTTTAGGGCTAAAAATAAAATTTCAATTTCCCCTCTGGGGAATGCCAAAGAATTCATACACACCAAGTTTTAAGATAATCGCTTAAGCCGTTTAGGCTGCAGTTTGTTATACATACTGACAGACAGACAGACAGACAGAAAAAATTTCATAATTCTGTTTTCAAAATTCTGCATGTCAAAATTCTGTTTTGCATGGCTGTACAAAATTCTGGATGACCAAAATTCTGTATTTCGAAATTCTGCATTTCAAAATTCTATACGTTCAAAATTCTGCGAACTTTTTTACATTATCAAAACCATTTTTGTTTAAATACAGAATTTTGAAAACAGAATACTTTTTTCAAGAATATATCATAATAACTGTTCATAAGCATAATATTCTGTATATATACAATAACTTATATAATAATATATAATAATAATCTATTAATTAGTTGTGTAGATCCAGTTTTTCGTCTTCATTCAATAAATCTTTAATAAACTCACAACAAATGTTTTTCTGGAAATGGTTATTTTTCTTAGCAGAATATTGCACATACAGAATTTTGTAATACAGATTTTGGGCAAACAGTGTTTTGACCATAGAGAATTTTTATAAAAAAAAAAACAGAATTTTGAAAACCAGAATTTCGACCCGCTTTCGTGCGAGCCCCTCAACTCTAGACTTTTTCTTAGCCAATACGCCAGGACTATTTAGCCAACCTTTAGTTCTGAACAAATTAAGTTCTGATCATCTTCCTGTACACATTAGTACGTTTTCTCTGGCAGTCTGTAGGAACAGTGAAGTCTTTAATTTCAAAAACGCCCACAAAACTCTGTCAGAGAGCTGTGTTTGTTGATGATACATGAATTTATTTCTCAGATTCAAAATTATTTTGAAGTGTGTTTAAAGCAGATTGCAAATTAGTTCCATTAAAAACTCAGGCTATTTTTTTCACACGAAAAAGAAAAGCCTGTTACCTGCCTAGCAATTAGCTCTCAATCAATGGCGTAGCAACCGATTGGAAATTAAGGGCAAAATACCTTGGTGTTCACCTGGACAGTAAATTAACGTTTGGAATTCAATTCACGTACAAGGAACCATAAAAATAAATAAATAAATAGAACCATTAAAATATTGTATCCTTATGTAAATTGAAAATCAAAGCTTAGTCAAGAAAACAAACTCATAATTTTTAGAGTGAATTTTCAAGCAAACATATTTTACGGGTCTCCTGCATAGGGAGATTGTGCGATAAGTCATATTCAAAAATTACAAATATCGCAAAATAAACTTTTAAAAAGGATGTAAAACCTGCCTTGGTGCTTTTCAACAAACGAATTGCACACATTAGTTAATGTTGAACAGGTTTCGAATAGAATTTCAAAATTAAAAGAAAAATATAATGTTTCTTGCACTACATCCGACAATGTTTTAATTTCAAACTTAGTTTATTAAATAAATATATTACTAACTCTGATTTTTGTTTGTTATGTTTTTTTGTATTGTATTTTTTTTCTTTTTGCTAATTTACTTTGTTTAGTTATTTCTTAATTCTTTTATTTATTTATTTATTTAATTATTTATTTGTTAATCAATTTATTTTTTTATTTATGTATTTATTTATTTTTTGTTTATTTACTTACTTATATATTTATAAGCACCGCCGTAATGGTTTCGTGCCTCTCGTTATTTTATCATTATTTTTACAAACAATGCTCTAGCGAAATAGCCAGCTGAAACGATTCAACCGTAATACTCGAACTGCTAGGAATGCCCATCAGTATACCCTTGAGCCTAACTTCGGACGTACTGTTAAGTATAGAAATTATTTCTTTAGTCGCACCACACGAATGTGGAATGCTTTGGCAGGCTCTGTTTTTCCCTCCCATTTTGATATGCACAAATTTAAAACTAATGTGCATCGGTATCTGCCCTTTTATCCCTCCTCATTTCCCTAATGTTCGTGCGGTGTTTAAACATTTTAAGGGTACACACAAACCCCTTTCGCTGATGTAAATTATAAAAAAAAAAATTTATTTATTTATCTGTTTATTATTTCACATACATTTATATTTATTTATTTATGTGTGTTGTTGTTAAGTAACTTAAGTGTTTATTGGTAAATTGTTAATATAAATTATTTAGATAACCTACTTGTTTGTATTACCAAATAAATTTTGTAAAAACTTAGTGTGATAATTCATTGCTGGTTTTTTTCCACAAACCACCCCTTCTCTATTTCCTAATCTTCTTTATGTATTTATTATAAATTACAATCTTTATGTTTAAATAAAAAATGTTGTCAAAAACGTATGACGCTAATGATCTCAGTTGGCATTCGACTATTTTCAATATACTTTTTGTATGAAAGATATGGTCGAGAAGAAGGTTTCAAGATATGTGCTATGTGCTTATGTGAATTGGTTTTCGATTTATGGCTGTTTTTGTGAGCATACGTTTATACATGTGTACAAGCAATGCAGCACCCAATATGTTTATATATTTTTTTTTAAATTTTTTTTTATCAAATTATAGCAAAAAAATAGTTATTCATTTACAGTTTCTTTTGAATAAATTTTTGAAAAATTGTATTTTTTGTATTTTTACGATAAAAATATTAAGAATCACGCACACATAGATATATCGATTCAAGAAATTGCTACTAAATGGCTAAATGGTTCGTTTTTCCTCCCGTATTCTCATTTTTTTTCTTTTTAAACCGCATCCGTCGAGTACATACCCCATACATGACGGATGGGTCGGTTTTCATAAGAACGTGTGTATTTTATCGAGCTGTCAGTTAAATCCGTCGACGTAAAGGATGCAACGGATTCTATGGGTTGGCCCTTTAAAATTTCTTTCAAACCAATACATGCAATACATTTACATGAAGTTTGAGATCGATGGTTACGGACACCCAGTCTTTGAACCTGTTCGTCGAATCTCTTCGTTTGCGCTCACCTATACATGGCCAATGTTGTCGAAGAGTAAAAACATGAGGTAGAGAAAAGCAAGTTTTTGCTATATGTTTATTTATTTATCTGGCAAAAAAAATTTTGTTTATGCTTAAATTTTTATAATAATCGCTTTTCTTGCCAAAAAACAGCTTTACTGCGCAATCTCTATACATTAAAATAAGTTTCAATTTTGTGTGTGACTTCTAGGGTCCGACTGGTTGAATTTCTTATTTGGCTAGCTGGTAGCCTGGTAGTAGCGATTAATAGCGCCATTGTTGGGATCCAGAAAACGTATTTTAAACCCGAGCAAAGCCCGGTGGGTTTCCTATATTTATATATAAAAAATTCATGTCACGATGTTTGTAGCTAATAGGCTGTAAAACTATTGAACGGATTTTCATGAAATTTACTATTCTGTGCGTAATTTGGTCAAACTTGATGCATCAGATTGTTTTTTATCTCGATTAATGAAGCTTTTCCTTCAAGTCGAAAATAAAAATATCCATTTTTACTTGCGATTATAGGGACTATAAGGCAAGTTATGCATTCGTAAAAAAAAAAAAAAAAATTCTAACAATCAAACATGATATTACGATGATAGAGAAGTCAAAAAAAGTGGGTCCGGAAATTCCGTCTGTCTGTCTGTCTGTCTGTCTGTCTGTCTGTCTGTCTGTCTGTCTGTCTGTCCGTATCGATATCTACAGCCTAAACGGTTAGGCCGATTTGATTCAAACTTTGTATATAGTATTTTTAGAGTGCTCTACCCGACAGTTTTTGGAATTGGCATTCTAGCTCCAAAACTAACGGTACCTGCCATATAACTTTTATTAAAAAACTTATTTTTCTCGAAAACGGCTCCTACGATTTTGATTAAACTTTCAGAATGATGTTTTCTGTGCAAAATCTATATTTTAATTTTAATGGATTTTTCAGAAAAAGTTTTATAACGGTACCTCCCATATGACCGGTTTTTTAAAATCAGACTTTCTCGTTAACTAATTGACGGATTTTGATGAAATTTTCAAAATATGTAGTGTTTTATGATTTAAATAATATTGTTTATCAAAATTTTCAAAAACATTTTTTTTTAAATTTTAATAATTTTTTTAAAAAAATATTTTGTTTTTTGAATATTTTGAAAACGGATCTATAGATTTTTTTTTTAAATTTTTCTCCTAGTATAAACTATAGATTTCTTAAAATTGACATACTAAAAAAAATTTTAAAATATGTTTTCGAAAAGTTTTTCAAAAAAAAACATTTTTTTGAAAAACTGGTCGAACGATTTTGAAATGAAAAATTCATAAAATAGAAAACAGCAAAAGAAATAAGATGGCTTACAACATTTTTTCCAAAAAACGTTATGAGTAGTGTTTTTTTGAATTCATAAATTTTTTTCCCCAACATTTTATTTCATATTGCTCGGCTAAGCCCTAGCCAAGCCATTAGTCAAATAAAAGAAAGTGACAACCTACATTACATACATACTTACGTATTTTAAAGTATTTTTCATCATCATAAAAGCACAGAATAAATAAGGAAGCCTTTGATAAACACACAAAAACAACTAACAAATAAAAAAAACTATTCGATTACTACTGAATGCAAAAATTTCAATCGAGAAAACAAGTTTACACCTTCCTATAAATAAACAAAACCACTGTGTTAACTTTTAATATTGTCTCTATACCTACTGGCTTAACAGTAGTTGGAACACGTATCTTAATTTTAGTACCTACCTTTCTTCAAACCTTATTTTAGGTAACTAAATCCTTTATAAATTCCATTGGTCCCATATTGGGACGTATAAAGGTCCCTTTACCTAGCATTATTGCCATACTGCTGATTCCGACGAATCTTTATGCCAGTTGTTCAAATTTTTCCATACCAAAATGAAAATTTAACTGAAAGTCCTTTATATCTTTCTATTAGCAAATTATATTATAAACAGTAAGCAGCAAGTGGAAAGATAATACACTAAAAAACTGCAAAAGCTAACAATCCTATATATTTATGTGTCTATCCCTTTATCGTGACGCATGTTCGTTCGAGCTTCAAACCACAACGATTCTAAAGAAGTTGCACGTCAAAAAAACATTAAAATTAAATCTTTGTCAAAAAGACGCCTGTACCTAAAAAGGATTAGCACACAGGAGCAAGTACGTGCGACCCAGTCGTGCCTTTTATTTAAAAATCAAATGCCTACTTGGCAGAAGTAAGGTAGTTATATACCAATCTCTGTAAATTGAAAAAAAAAATAATTTAAGATTTTGCTACAATAAAATAATATATTCAAATATATTCAAAAAAATTAAAATATGTAGATAAAGAGAGAATAAGATTAAACGTATGCTGGGGAGTTAAGTCAAAATAATTTCTTTTGACAGAAGAATAAGTTTTGTTAACCTTAATTTTATACCAGATGAGATTTTAGTTTTTTTCAAAAACACATTTACTGTTCCCATATCAGATAAAATCCAATTCATACTCAATTTGGCGTTCAACATCACAGGAGTTTCCATATTAAATCCTTATCAATAACAAACTGCTTAACATCCGTCAAGTAAATGTCCATTAGTTAGTTAGTTCACCACCAAAGAAATTCAATTCGCCTTACAAATGAATTTTCATTTGTACAAAGCTTTTTGTTGAATGGATCCTTGAAAAATTACTTTAACGCCCGCATGCATAGATTTTTCACAAAATGCGGTCGCAAGGATTCAAGGATTTGTTGGAATGGAAAGGATTGCGAATTTGCTCAATTTCTGGTGCCAAAAATCATGATAAATTTACTCAAACCACGAACATTCCCAGCACTTATAAAGATAATCGTTTTCTCCTATAGTAGGTTGACTATCTACATCCTGGGAAAGGATATGTGATTCGCTATTCAATTAATTACTTTTCCACATCCTCGACCATATTATATGGTATTTTTAGAGTAAACGGTGTTTTCAACGGTCCCTAAAGGATGCAAGCTTAAAGGATTTAGTTAGAAATTTATACATCAACTTTAACTTCGCCTTTCAACTCACACTATCCACCAAAATGCCAAGGACATAAATAAATCCTTCCAATTAATGTACATTTGCCTTTTAGGCACATAACTTATCCCATAATAGCAGAAATGTAATAAAGACAACATTGTCTGTTGCTTGCTGTTCCCTTATAGTGTTTGGGAGGATAACAAGGATTCTACCAACAAACACAATGCAATACAAAGAGTTCTTTTTATTTTGAAAAAACAGAAATCAAAAAAGGCAGACAAATCGCGCCACAGCAAACATTAAAATATTGCAAAATATTTTGCGGCAATTCTTTCTCATATCCTGGCATCCTTGAGTCTGTCTATATTGTAAAAGTGTTGTCCTTATGATTATTGCATGCTCTAAGTTCGAACGAGGATCCCGAAGGAAGGCGGTTCTGTAAAAATGACACATGCCCTTTGAATACGAATTACTCGAAATAAGACAATCGTTTTAAGCCTATGACTGTATGTGAATCGGATATCTGCCGAAGGACTTTAGCGCGAGTCCTTCAAACTCAAAAGCCAAATTGACGAAGCGCGGAGAAAAAATAACCGGAAACGAGGCAATTTATTTGATGAGATGCAGTTTGGCGGAAAAACTCGACAATAGGAAGCAAAGGAGTCTATATAGTGTGTGTTTTAATGGAAAGGATATTCAGCTAAAAAAAAGGATATGAAATCAAGGAAACGATAGTGTGAGTTGGCAAAGCAAACAGAAACTTCAGTTCATTTGATGTTTTTGGGTTTGAATTGGCTTTCCGTGTGGGCGACAGAGCCAATTTTGTGGGGAGACTTACAGCTTCTTAAATGGCCCATGAAAATTATCAAGAGTACTTGCGCGATAAAAAAATGCAACACTTGGAAGTTGTGTTTGTGTTAGTTGCTTATTAGTTGGCAGAAAGGATATTTGGATGCTAATTTCTGGTGATTGTGTTGTAATCAGAGATTTAATTGTTGCGGAACGTGTGGTGTGGTTTTATGGCTCGAGGATCTTTGATGGCTTAATTCTTGTTGTCCTATAAAATTGGCAATGGTTTGTGAAATCCAAAATAAATTAACAACCAAAGTTAAATCAATCAGATTAAAATGAGTTTAACCATTTGTGTGTAAATTTTGTGTATTACTGTGAAAAAAAAAATACACAAACCATCTGAATCACAAATTTGAAGAACACAAAAGGCATACACAAACTATTTTTGTATTTGTGCTTAATTTGTGTTCGGCACATCACTAGTGTATTCTGGAAATTGAAGCATACAAAATTTTCGTTCACATACATAAATTTCAGACACAATATTTCCTATTATTTTTACTTGTGATTATAGTACTATAAATTAAAAAAATTGAGATAACAATCAAACATGACATTACGATGATAGAGAAACATTTTTGAGTTACTGGCAAAATTCTGTTTGTGTGTCTGTCTGTCTGTCTGTTTGTCTGTCTGTCTGTTTGTCAGTCTGTCTGTACGACATTTTTTTAGCTCAAAAATTAACGGTACCTCGTTATGTAAAAGCTTATTTCTCTCGAAAACGGAGAATTTTTATGAACAAAAATCAGTGTACTACTGTAGATAAGCATTATATTGTGGTAAAAAAAAATTAATATGGTGGGCTAAAAACGGTACCTCCCATAGGACCGGTTTTTTTCTTCGAAAACTGGTGATCCGATTAATATTAAAATTAATATTTAAGAAGATGTAGGTAACCTGAGTAATTTCGCATTAATTTTTTTTCGCAAACTTTTTTTTTGTATTTTTAATAATTTAAAAAAAATGTTTTTTTTGAAAAAAACAATATTTTGAAAACGTTGGTGATTTTTTTTAATTTTGTTTTTAAATGTATGTTATTTTTGTGCATTTGTCTATTTTTGAATTATTTTTTTTAATTAAAAAAAACAATTGAAAAAAAAAAATTCACACTTTTTTACATTTCTTAAAGGAAAAAAATGGCGTTTAAATTATTTCACTCAATACAATTTAACGTTCTTTAATCAACACAAAAATCGAATGAATGCTTTGATGTTAACTTTAATTTTCTTAAATTTTATTCTACGATGTGACCACACATATGAGCAAGTACGGTCGATCCAGTCGTGCAATTCATTTAATGTTTGTATAGGATTTTTGAATAAACCCAATCAAGTTAGTAATAAACTAAGAATTTACTATTCAATGCTCAACTTTGACCAAGGGCATCGGTCGAGGTTCGCTGTGAGTCTTACTTGCATCAAATATTATAATGTGAAGTCTTAAATGTTACACATACGCCATAGTGTCCTTTTTACTTGCGATTATAAGTACTATAAGGCAATTAGGCAAGTTTTGGATTCGTGAATATTAAAAAAAATTGATATAATAATCAAACATGACGATCATAGAACAGCTTAAAACAGTTAGTAACAAAAAATGTTTGTTTGTAAGTGATTACCTTCAAATTTGCTATTTGGGGTTGTTTTGGCATTCTTCTGAGGAGTTTAAAAAAAATAACGCTACCTGCCACATAACAGCTAAGGATGGGATTACTTTTTCCGAAAACGGCTCCAACGATTTCGATGAACATTTTTGAGAATATCTTGTACGTATTGGCTTTCATTTTATTAAAACCAAAACTACGGGAAATATCTATTAACGGTTTTTTTTTTAATTTTCGACTTTCTCGGTAACGGTTCATTGGATTTCCGTAAAATCTTATATTTGAAAAGATCTAAGTAGACCAATTGATTCTATATTACCAAAATTTGGAACATTGGAGCAAGTAATGTTCCAATGTTATTTTGTTTAAATTAGAAATGTTTGGCTTTACACCTTTGTTTATTGCCTGGATAAGATGCTATCTAACAAATAGATCTTACCAAGTCAAATTTCGTAACGTATTGTCAAACCCTTTTAATGCATTATCTGGAGTTCCACAAGGAAGTCACCTTGGACCTTTACTCTTCATAATTGCTATAAATGACGTATCTTCTTACATTTGTAATAGTGAAATTCTTGTTTTTGCCGATGATATGAAAATATTTAAAACAATTAAAAATACTTCAGACCGTATGATCTTACAAGAAGATATAGACAGTTTTGTCTTATAGTGTTCTAAGAATAGTCTTAGTCTTAATGCTTCTAAGTGTCAAAGTATGACCTTTTCGCGTAAGAGAACACCTAGTATTATCACTTATACAATGTCTCAACAAACTCTTTGTCAGGTTTCTAAATTTCGTGACCTAGGTGTTTTATTTAGTTCTAACCTTGAATTTGAACTCTATTATAAGTAAAGCAAATTCCATGCTTGGATTTTTTAAGAGGTGGGCTAAGGAATTCAATGATCCCTACGTAACACTATCTTTATACAAATGCCATGTTCGTCCCCATCTCGAGTATGCTTCTCAAATTTGGTCACCATTGTATGAAGTCCATAAATCTCGAATTGATGCTATTCAGCATAGATTTATTCGCTTTGCTCTTAAAGGACTTCCATGGGAAGATCCATTTAATCTGCCCCCTTATGAGAATCGAATTCGGCTTCTGAATTTCCAATCCCTTTCTCACAGACGGGTCAGTAATGATCTTGTGTTTTTTCATCAATTGCTTTCTGGTCAAATTGATGCTCCTGAATTACTTTCCTTGGTAGGTTTTAACTATCGGGGAGGCTCTTACCGATTACGTAATAAAGAACTCTTGTATTGCCCCTACCATAGAACTAACTATGGCATGCATGAGCCATTAACTCGCATGAAAAGGTTGTATAGTACCAATCACCTTCAAATTGATTTTAATTTGAACAAAAAGCAGTTGAAACAAAACTTAATAACCAGTGTTCCACGAGCATGACTTCTATTTGTTATATGTTTTATTTATCGTATTTTTATTTATCTTTAATTACTATTTATTGTAAACGTGTTTGTGAACCGTCTTTCTTTAATTTTGTAAAAAAATTTATTTTGTTTTTTGTTTAAATATTGTTCATTATTTTTTTTGTAGTTAATACATGAATTGTAAATTTTTTTGTGTTTATCTTCAGTCCTACGTTCTTTTTGTGTTGGTGTTGGGTAGTTACTAACTGCTAACACCTGCATTCATGATGAAGAGCGTAAATAAGTTGCGTACATATGAGTTTGCTCTAAACTTAGTACCACTTGACCTCTGAAATGCACATAAAAAAAAAAAAAAAAAAAAAAAAAAAAAAAAAAAGTAGCTGCGTGCGACCCAGTCGTCCCAATATTTTTGTTTTTACCATAAAATTTGTTTCTTTAACCAAACATACTAGAAACTCACTGAACAAAATTGAAAAATGTTTTTGTTTTTTTTTTTGAGTTGGTCACCATCTTAGTTTAATCTTTGTTTTGCGCTGACCAGAGCCAGAGGAGCCTTCGCACAGACAAAACGACTCTTTTATAGTAGTCGTCTTGACAAAAGAGTAAAGGTAATTTGCTATATGGCCCTCATACGGCCGATGATCGTTTATGGTTGTCCTGTTTGGTTCAATATTGCTTCATCTCAAATAGAAAAGATTCGGGTTTTCGAGAGGCAGTGTCTTCGGCGCTGTCTCGGTTTGCATCGAACGCCCGAATCCGAATATACTTACTACTATTCCAACGAGGTCCTGTATAATGGGGCCCTGATTAACAGAATTGATAACTTCATTATAAAACTTGCTCGTGGTCACATTGTAAGAGCAATGAATTCGACCAATAGTTTGATTTTTGGAGCGTTTTATCCGAATGGTGAATATTTTGAAAGTGTGCGCTTGAACGGTTTCATTCCGCCGGAGGCATTCCTTCATTTTGATATGTGCGGGCTTGTTCAAGATAGACTGGCGGTTCCGCTTATCTACCACGTCAGACGAAGAACCGTAGACCGGCGGCCCCTTTATGATCGGTACATCCTCACACAAGGCGGAGGAGAGTGCCTTCGGTTTAGTAGGGCTGTGTCCGAACGGGACAGAATAGATCGAATGAAGCAGGAGGGCCAGTTTTGGTGGCTTCAATCTGCACGATAATAACTTTTCGGGTTGGGTGTTTAATTCAGCCTGGCCGGCCTAAATACTTGTTTGGTATTATTAGTCTTAGGTAAAATAGGTACAGTGGCAAAAAAAAAAAAAAAAAAAAAAAAAAAAATAACACGTATATGTCATAAATACATATATACACATAAGTTAATTTTTGTATATATTTATCTAATGTTTTAGTTTCACAAAATAAAACATAAAACAATAAAAAAAAGTAAAAAAAAAAGTATAGATAAGTCTTATTATAAAATTATTTAATTAATTAATATTTTAATTATTAACATATTTAGCGTAGGTAGTTTTAAGTTTTATTTTAAGACTTAATTTTAAGTAGGTTGTAAGAAAAAAAAATTATTGACAATTAGTTTTTTAAATTTTCTAATTAAATAAAAAATAATAAAAAAAAAATATATACTTAGTTCATACGCTAAAAGGCATTAGCTTTAAGAAAATTAATACAGAATAACTTAGAGCGCCCGTCTGGGGCCAGTAAGTTAGATTTAAGATTAAGTTAAATATGCTAGTTTTTTTATGAATTTTTGTCTAGTTTTAAGTTAAGTTATAAGAGTGAATTCAATAAAAATAAAAAAAAAAAAAAAAAAATTACAAAAAAAAAAAAATCTTTGTTTTTTGTTATTTCGATGTGAAAGAAGTGTGCACATACACATAGCGCTTACATAAAATGTTGGTTTGTTTGCCTACACACATGGATTTGTACATAAATCGCAAATTTAAATGGACTCCAAAACTACTGAACCAATTATGATGAAATTTTCTATACAGTGTTTTGGTCCAACTTGAGACATAGGATTGTTCTTATCTCGATTAATCGACTCAATATTTGTTTATTGCAAATCAAATGTTTATTAAAAGGCAAAGGGCTATGATTGTTTGGAAATTTCAAATGTTTTGTCAGGAACGGTTGCACCGATTTTTACGCGACTTTTTTAGCCAGATAGCTGGTGATCTAAGGAGTAACTTAAATTATTTTAATTACCCACTAGGTGACGCGATAGGTGGCACTAGGCAGGAGATAGTAGAAAATGAGGTTTCCCTGTACTTTTATAATTTTTACATCAACCATATTAAAATAAAATGACTTGATCCTATTTAAAGAAAAGTTATTTGTGTGTGTACTTGGTTGCGATAAATAGGGCTGTTGTTGGGATGAAAAAAATGTATGTTATACCAGAGAAAAGCCGCCGCCGTGCCGGGTGGGTTTTGTGGCACATTGTATTTTCCTAATTGTTTCCTACACCTAATTAAAATTTTCACTGAAAAAATTAGAGAAATAGAAATCGTTGTACCAAATACATCTAGGAAAGTGAGGAGACGTAACTACATAATAATCCAGTCTTGAAAGGCAAAGACTAATTTTTATAATGATATTTAATGATTGGAATTAGTAAGAGATGTGTTTCTAAGTACTTATAGCAACAAAAATGGTGGAGTGTTGATGTTGTGCCGTCATTTTCTATACACATAAATCAAATTGAAGTGTCTGTTTTGTCTGTCTTTCTGTCTTTCTGTCTGTTTCTTCCGGCTAATCTTGAGAACGGCTGCTCCGATTTTGATGGTACTTTCACTGGCAGATTGTTAGTTCTAAGGAGTAACTTAGGCTATTTAAATTATTCACTAGGTGGCTCTGCGGTAGTTTTTTTTCTCGAAATTTCTTATATATGGACCGATTTTGATGGGACTTTCACAAGCAGAGGTAGCAGATATTATAAGGAGTAAATAAGGCCCTTCACAAGTAATGTGTTTCTAAATGTCCAACTGTCGTTAAACTAATTATTGGAGGTAAATCTATAATTCGTTTTCTTTGTTTATTTTTATAATCGTTTATATATTAACATTCAAAAGTCTAAGCAAAGTGTGGAAAAGACTACATTTTAAATTTAAAACTAAACTCATTTCCGAAAGACCTTAGGGGTAGAGTTGATGGCGCAGTTTATTTTTGTGAGGCGTGTCAAATGTTCCTCTCTTTGATTGTCCAAAATCACAAGGATGTATATTTTGTTCCTGTTGTAACAAAAATTGTGAAACCTTGTAGTTGCCCATGGTTCACTCAGCAAATCAAAGTGTTTATTAATGAAAGAGAACATTTTTACAAATGTTTTAAAAGAAACCCGTCGGAGTTTAATCGACGTCAGTTTGTATTCGCTCGTAATAAAGTATACAGTACACCCACCAATTCCCTGAAAAATGGAAGAATGCCAAAGTAGTTCCTGTCCCCAAAAACTCAAAACCAACCAGCCCATTTGAGTTTAGGCCGATCAGTTTGCTATCGTTCTTTTCCAAAGTTTTCGAAAATATACTGGCAAAGCAGATTCAAGAAGATTGGGACATGCACAATCAGTATGGCAATCAGGATTTAGGAAAAAGCATAGCTGTGAAACAGCAGTTATCAAAGTCACCTCTGATTTAAGAGCAGCTATGGACAATGACGACATCTGTGTCATGGTGATTCTTGACTTCTCTAAAGCTTTCGATAGTATCGATCACTTAGTGCTTTTGGAAAAGCTTAAATCTGTATTTCAATTTTCGCGTTCAGCCCTTGGTTATTAACGGTGGAAACCGATAATGGCGTATCTAGTCCATTTCTTGTCAACAAAGGTGTTCTCCAAGGATCTGTTTTGGGACCGCTACTATTTTGTGCTTATATAAATTATTTACCAGATGTAATTTCCAATAGTAATGTACATATCTACGCAGAGGATGTTACTTTATATGTGACCGGTAAACCTGGTTTGCTCGAAGATTGCATTGCTAGAGTTAATGAAGATTTATCTCCAGTTGTTTCTTGGGCTGAGTCAAACAAAATTGGGTTAAACCTAAATAAATCATTTGGTATTGTTTGTTCAAAATGAAATATATCTTTGGAGGAGTTTCCTATGCTTGAGTTAAATGGAATTACTTTGCCTTACGTTGAACAAGTTAAATACATGGGTTTTAAAATAAATTGTAAAATGAGTTGTTGTGATGCTACATCAGAAACTATTAGAAGAGTCTATAGTGCATTGCGTGCCTTAAGAACCTCATCTAATTTACTGACTCTAAATATGAAATCAGACTTGGTAAAATCTTTGTTGCTGCCTTTTTTTCCTATAATTGTTTAGTTTATCCTTGCTTAGACTATGAATGTAGGCGTAAGTTAAATGTGGCTTTTAATGACTGTTTGCGTTATATTCATGGTCTACCAAGACATGTAAGTGTCTCACGTTTTAAAACTTCACTTTTTGGAATGAGTTTTGATGTTCTACGAGTACAGATCGCTCCTGAAACTTCATGACATAATCCATAACTGTTGTCCCGAGTATTTGCGCGCACATCTTCATTTTCTACAATCTCCCAGAGGTCTTAAATTAGTACAACCACGTTTTACATATAGTATTGGAGACCATTTTTATTTTGTTAACGCAATTAGATTGTGGAATAATCTTTCACATCAATTGCAAAGAAATATTTCGTCGGCGGGTTTTCCAAAGGGAGCTGCTCAAGCACATATTAGGAAGAGTTTGAATTTTCTTTATTAATTTTATAATCTATAACTTCAACTAAAAATGGTTTCTCATATTTTTTTTCTATTCTTTTTTTTCATATATTATTATATTTAAATTTAATTTTTTTTTTGTCTTTTACCTCTCTTTCCATAATATGTATTTCCATATTCGTTTTTATATACATTTGTCTTAATTAATTTCACTTTTTCAAATGTCACTTATTGTGATGAACAACAATTGTAATAAAATTTTAAAACTTGACTATAAGATTAATCTTATAGTTAGTATAATGTTAAATTCTTAAGAAGATAATAAATAAACGAAAATAAAGTATATAATCTTGATATATTTTGATGATAGAAAAATGGGATCGAAGTCTACTATTTGAACTGCAGGTTTATCTACTCTAATTAGAACAAATATTTGAACACCTTTTGAGTTTTGGATGAAGAACTATTTCTGAAAAATCCTAATCTTCCTCTGTCTATTTATACTAATTTTAAAATCAATTTCCATCCCCCACAAACCGTATGGATATGCGTTCACTTAGTAGAATAAAATTTTAAAAACAGTGGAGGCATTTCAAAGTTTTTATTCAACATTTGTGAAATGGTTTTTTATACACCTTTTTTCAAAAAAAATAAAAACAAATAATGCAAAATCGAACATTTTACAGATATTTCTCTTAAAAACAAAATAACCGCCAATGTAAAAAAAATTCATTGGGCTACCTTCGTCTTATTGAATATTAATTTTCAATATCAATAAAATAAATTTCATTTATGTAGAAATACACAAATCGTCTGAACCACAAATCTGTACAAAAAACTTTCTTTCTCTTAGGTTGTTTTCCTGAAATGACAATAGCAATATCATCAGCGTATTCAATCAGATTCAATACCTTTATTTCAGGCCTATAAGAAGTTCACTAACGACCACAATCCATACAAACAAAGGCAGGATTCCTTCTTGTGGCGTTCCTCTCTTAAGTGACCTTACTCCTGAAAAGCCCCCTGGTTGGGAGTTGATTATTCTCCTTTTCAGTACTTTTTATTAAACTATTCACGAATTAGCTATCTACGTTGAAGTTCTCCAGTGGCATTGCGATTGCAGTGCTGCCTACAATGTTGAAAATGTCTTTTACATCTTGGAATGCAACCAGTAGTAAAGAGCTGAAGACGCTTCCCAAACGCTTTCGCAAACGGTCAATCAACACCCGCTCAACAATCTTCTTGGTATGTAACACCTTCTGGATTGATAGCTATCGCAATTTCTTGTGTCGTCCTTCCACTTGCAAATTGGGATAAGCTAACTTTTCCTCCAATGATTATAGGCATTTGGTCACAGCTGATAAGTTTGGAGATGAGAATCGTGAGTCTACACCAGCTGTCACCCAACTTTTCCATTGAAAAATATAGCCTAGGAATCTATTCTTATATAAGTCCTTCACATTACTGTTACCAACTCTGATGAATTTTGTCGCACTCTTGTTACACTCCTGATTATATTAGCATGTCGCAGTTCCTGAATAGCATGGTTTGCATCAGTAGACGCCGTAGACGGTGCAGACATTTCTTCCAGCTCCTATTACATGCTCTCCGTACTCTCTGCTTGAAATTGGGCACACCTCTTCTTTTCTTCTCTCTTTCAATGCATGCAACCCATTTCGTCTGTCATTTTACAACTGATGAAGATCACAGAAGGCTGCTGGCAAAAAAAAACAAGAAGCTAAGCTCAGGTCAGGATTCGCTGTCAAGCCAGATGTTTGCCTGTGAACCCAGAGATCGTGAGTTCGAATCTCAGTTGGGTTAAAATTTTTCAAACTTCTTGTGAAAGTTAGACGCCATCCGTGGGTTTTAAGTGAGAAAATAGTCACCTAATTCTTTATTTACTGCACCGAAAAAAATCTTTCCTATCCTTCTAATCCTTCTAACTAGTGTTATGCAGCATCCAGTTGCATTCTAAAAGGTAATGTGCCTCACAGACACATAGTTAAATACTATTATTTAAATGAGTTCCAAGCATGGATTATTTTATATATAAGCTAGACAGCTTAATTTCCTTAGGAAAAACGATTCCAACTACCCGCATCCACTTGCCTTACATATTATTCGTCATATGATAGATTCACCACCTCAGCTCAGACCCTTCCAGACATTCATATGAAAACGATTTTTTTCCATCCTCTTGTGATTTATAAGTCTCGCAATTGTTTTGTTGAAACATTTCGAGGCATTCGCCTAGAACAACACTCCAGCCCACCCTCCATCAAAGAAGACGTCTTTAAAGATGAATTTATCGAATGACTCTTAATGCAAACTGAAAACGTCTCGAACGATTTATGACCAAACGGCTTCTCGTATAAACAAAACATTTTCGATTCTTATCATCACCGCCGATGTACTCCTGATGACTAGACATGGTTTTTGTTTGGACAAAATTGCTGAGAAAATCACAAAAAAAAAACTGAAAAACTGTTGCAAAAGAATGCCAAATGCCCTGACATCTTGACTATGCGAGCTTCTGTATATGATTAAAGTCCAGCAAAAATGGGAATTATGAATTCAAAATACGTTCGCCCGTGATTCGCAAATGGGAACACACATAGTATTTTGTGGTGCGGGGAAGTGTGTGCATTGTGAAAGTCTATTAAGGTAGATCGGGCCAAAATCAAGTGCCTTACGTGCACTTCAACAAATCAAAAAGTCGCAGATAGCGAAACGCTAACGCTTCAGCTTTGCAGCTCACCGAAGACAATCCCCGTTGAGTGCACTTTCGTCTACGTGCAGTGCATGATGTCAGTCGCATTAGATGACATTTAGTAAGCAGGTGTAGACGATCAGTTATTAGATGGGCACACAGGCACTCCGCGCTTGCAGCAGGGTATGTTGAGAGTTTTATGTATTTAAATAAAATTGTCTTTGAATGAACAGTAGGTGTTGAAAGTAAAAAACACAAAAAAGATGAAAGCTAACAAATGCTCTTTAAAGTTCTAATAACCAACCAATACCTTGAAATCTGGTTGAATAGTGCAAAATCTTCTTCTCTTAAAATAGGATAGAAAAAAAGTATAGTATACCCCGTGGTTTAGTGGTGAGTTTGTCGGACTGCTCAGGGTCAGGGTTCAGGGTTCGATTCTTCGTCAAATAAAGAGTATTCCAATAAGGACTTGACAACTTTTTTTTTAAAAAAAAAAAGCAAACCAATCGTGGGCACGTTTGCAGCGGTCGATTCGTTATACCAAATTTTCTATGACTCGGCCACACATTTCGGCTGAAATGGCGGCTATTTCGCATTCAATGTTGACTCTGAGCTCTTTCAACGTCGTCGGCTTGTGGGCATAAGCCAATGACTTAACGTAGCCCCAAAGAAAATAGTCTAGATGCGTTAAATCGCAAGAACGATCGGCCAATCCACTGACTTGTTTCTTGAGATAACACATTTTACTTATTGACGAACCCATTGAGCCAAAAATGAGCTTCGTAACTGAAAATGATTTTACGATGAAATTCATCATCTTGGCGAATTTTCTTCAGAGCCCAATCGGAGAACGTACGTCGCTTCAAATGGTCCATTGGCTTCATTTCTTGAGTCAGCTTGATCATGTATTTGTATTTGTATACGTCATAATGTGGTCTGAGTGATGTCCAATTCTTGAAAACGCCGTGGAATTGACTGATTTGGATCGTTTGCTAAGGATGCCTGAACGGCAGCGATATTTTCGACACCTAGACCAACCCTTACTTACTCAAACTGGTTATTGCCTGTCTACTAGGGCAAAAATTACGACCAAAAATTGAAGTTAACGCTCTTAAAGTTGCGATCACCGACTCCGAATTTCGGTAGAAAATTTTTATAATGATAAAAATGTTGAGTTTACTGAGTAAATTGACAATGATTGTGCGATGATTAATTAAAGGGTGCGTTCACAAATTAAATTCTAAGTTGGCAAGTCCCTATTGGAAAACCCGATAATACAATTTGTTTCGAAAAAGTGCATCTCATGTAGCCCTTCAGACTTGGCGGTAATAGTTACCCAACGCTCCTGCAGATTCACAACACAACAGATCCTTAAATAGCTGAGAGTATAAGTCACTAGGCCTTGGCGGTTTAATAGACCAAGAGCCCGAGTATGGTTTTGGGTGAGAGAGGTAACCGATTAAAAGTGGGATATATTGAAAGGTGGTCTCAATCTAATAATAATAATAAAAACCAAAGTCTGGCAGCATGCAGGCGCGGCTTTAACCCGTTGAACTGTTATTGATTACAAAATCCACTTTGGGACCAAAATTGAATTATGTACAAATATTGTAAATCGCGTCCTGATTAAGGAAATGTAGGTTCAAGACGATTTCATGGTGGAGTTTATCCTGTCTGTGAGCCTTAAACCAATATTCACTTTCCGGGTAGTAGTTGTGTGGTAGACTCCCGTAATTGAAATTTCTCTGTGGACTATGAATTCAATTGCTCAATTTATCATGCTAAACTTGTTCAGATCAGTCCCAAAACAACAATATCACTCCAAACTGGTTTCGATGAAAACTTGAAAGTTTTCAACCCTGAAACAAGAAACCTTCCTGATGACAAAATCTATGCATCGCTACAATTGCTCGATAGAATACAAAACAGAGCGTTTAGATTGATAGGAAATAGAAATGTCTCTAAAACAATTGCCCTTCTCGAGCACGCACGCAATAAAATAATTTATAAGAAATGTTCACTCGAAGCAGCCAGCTGCATTCCTCCCCTTAAAAGTTTTTCCGGTAATACTCGTCTTGCAAGGGATGCTCATCAGTTCACCATTAAGCCCAATTTCGGACGTACCGTGTAGTATAGAGATTCTTTTTTCTAGTCGAACAACACGAATTTGGAATAGTTAACCCGGTGCGCCGGGGTTTTCATGTGCCATTTAAAAAAAAAATGAAAATTAGTCTTGAAAGCATTCAAGACTAATGTAAATCGACACCTTCTCTCCCTCTCACCCTAACATTCCAATGCTCGCGCATTGCGTGGGCATAAAAAAAAATTAGATGGGGTCGGTTTGCACTTACTCAGAAGGACTAAATCTTAGTCTATCATTCGGCGTATTATAAAATAGATGAACTCACCAGAACCGGAACCAAAATATCTGCATATGTAGGTATATATACCCATCGCTACATGTAGACTAATGTTTATTAAAGATCCTGGGGTAAAAATCAATACAAACTGGTCCAGTAGTACTACTTTTCATTGTATAGAAGAAGAAAAAGGGATAATTATTTCAAGTCTGCTTTTAGACGTGTGAAAACTTTATTTTGAAGAATACTTCTACAAAAGCCTCAACGATCTAATTTACATTACTATTTATAAACAGTTTTTAACCTTCATAAGAAGTTCTTGATGGTTAAACTTATAAACAAATTTCGTTATATTTTTAAATACGCTAAACGATTTTCATTAAAGTCGTTGGAACCGTTTTCGGGAAAAAATAAGCTACAGGTCATAAGGCAAATCTAACGTTATTTTTAGCACTAAAATATTAATTTTAAAAACCCCTCTGAGGAATACCAAAAGAATCAAACATACCAAATTTGAAGGTAACTGCTTAAGCCACTGCAGGGCAGCTCGTTATACACAAAGACAGACAGAAAAGGAGATACAAAATAGGCGGAGTTTTGTTAAAGTAGAAAGTAGATGTAGATATTGGGATCTCTGTGTGTGGATTTAACGAGAGGGTTTGTGGGTAATTTTTATGGTGACTCTGAGGCTCGGTGCACGCTTTCGTCATTTTGACGCAGCGGTGACGCTTTTTTGTCTTACATTACTCATAAATGACGCGGCGGCATCTGACGATTTATTTGTGAGTACTGTAACACGCAAAAGCGTCACCGCTGCTGCGCCGCCGCGTCAAAATGACGCAAGTGTGCACCGGGCCTGAATTGAGATAAAAATCGATCGCAAATGTATTCAAAGCACTAGGCGAACATCAGATAAATATAGTTTTGTCAAAGGATCATTCCTGTGAATGTTTAGTACCGCATTTTCGCATTTCACATTAAAACATGTTTTTTCTAGGGCGTAGTAACGCGCTCCGGGTACCACTAGTTAGATATAAAATTGGTACTAGGTTCTTGGTACAATAATATTTTTGATACTAGATTTGTAATACTTAGTACTAAAATGTAGTACTATTGTTTTTATTGGTACTAGACTGTATGTTGGTGTTGCTGCCATCAATATTTTCTTATGACGTTATCACGTAAAATTATCGTCCGTAAACCGACTTTACACACAACATACTCTTTTCTTAGCTCAAAATTTAACGGTATTTGTCACTCCTTTTGTATTTTTTGTACCTCCCATAGGACCGGTTTTTCTTTCTTCGACTTGCTCGAAAACTGGCATTTTTTTTCGAAAACTTTTTTCTTGTACTTTTAATAATTAATTTTTTTTTTTGAAAAATCAATATTTTGAAAGCGGGTAAGGGATTTTTTTTTATTTTGTTTTCTAAATGCATGTTATTTTTGTGCTTAAATTAGTAATCTTAAATTATTTTTTTAATTAAAAAAAAAAATATGTTAAAAAAACCGTTCCTATGAAAAAAATCACAATTTTACATTTCTTAAAGAAATAAAATGGTGTTGAAATCATTTCACTCAATACAATTTAACGTACTTTATTCATACGATCAAAAGTCAAAAAAAAAATTGAATAACTGCTTTAACGTTCATTTTAATTTTCTTAAATTGTATTCTACAATGTAGTACGTGCGATCCAGTCGTCAAAACTTTTTTTTATACTCTAGGAACTCTGATGGACCATAGTTAAGACGGCTGCATAGAGTCGGATGACTAATGACACATAACGATAGCCTCCGATGTCCGATTTTTCGGTTTTTCATCCGCATATCAAATGATTTTGGACCATTGATGGCGGTACGCATCCACATGTGGCTCACTACTCATTATTTGGGAAAATCGAATCTCAACATCGCCGTCGTGTAAAGGCAAGGCAACCATCTAACGGAAACGCCACCAACGACCGTCTGATGAGTATGAATTTCTAAGGTTTTACAATTTGCACGGTAGATTTTGGCGGCCTGTGGTGGCAAAATCTGTCAAAACAGTTTTTTTTATCTATTTTCTCCACCATATGGTAAGTTACGCTATCAGACAGCACTTCCAAATGATAAAACTTTATTATCAAAATGAAATCAGTTTTCGTTATTACTAACGTTGCAAGCGTTGTGCCCATTTAACGGTAGACGTGGTGGTGTCTCATAGCCGACCCATCAACGGTTGATTGCCAGATTTGAGACAAACGGTTTGGGAACTAATTAAATAACATTCGTAAGTCAAAGGAACGCAATATCGGCCGGGAACATCACCGTTGTCGGTGAAAGTGTAAAAAAGAACCCGAAGCAGTCGATTCCTCGTTGTGCACAAGAACTCGGCATTTTGCAGACTTCAAATCGGCGAATTTCGCATCGGGACGTGGGCCTACACCCTACAGGAAAGTAGACCCCAATTTTGGCCGAAAAATCATCTTTACCGACGAGGCGCAGTTTTGGAATAATGCCGGTCTCAACAAGCAAAAAATCTGTACATGGTATACGACACCAAGCCACACGAGGCTCAGCAGGTGACAATGCATTCTTAAAAAGTTACCATTTGGTGTGGATTTGTGGCCGGCGACTTTATTGGTTTACACTTTTGTCGAAAACGACGTTGGTGAGGTGGTACCGTTAAAAGCGAGGGCTACAGAATGATGAAAACCAATTTCTTATGGTCCTAACTGAATTATGAACATAGACCACATGTGGTTCCAGCAGATCAGCGCTAACTGCAATACAGCGAACGCCACGATTACATTATTCTACATGAGCATTTTGAGAGTAAGGTTAAGTATTTTTATAAGAATTGGGTGAGCTTGCACTACGAGTCTGTGAAAAATTGCTACCCAGCCTAAGAATTGAACTCACAATATCGGGGCGGGGAAGCAAACACCGTTACAACTTACATGCCATAAAAGTGCCGCAACGCTCGAAGATGAGATGGAGAAATTTGGCGAATGGATCATCTTACAAAAATTAATTAGCCGCGCGCCGTGAACATTTGACTTGACATCTGTTGATTGTTTTCTCTATATAACAATTTCTGACCAGCTCGAGGAAATAAATGGAGACGCTATTTTCGAAATAAAATTTGGGATACTATGACTTGAACACTTTCTTAGTTAAAAGATATATCAATCCTACCTAAAAATTTCAGGCCCTATCGCCATTATATGCAAAATGCTGGGATTGTCGAATTCGATTCCAATTACTAGAATTCTTGCATATCTCTGAATATTTTTAAATATTTTTCAAAAACTAAGTACTTCCCCTGGAATGTACAAAATATCGTTTCAAATTAAAACTTCATATTAAATAAAATGTTTCATCACTTCTTTTGTTCCTAAATAAAAAAGTCAAACTTTTCGTCCCCACTGTAAGCCTTCTCATGCACATTATGCAGTTAATCTGGACACATAAAAATCCAAAAGAAAATTTTCTAATTCGTTACGTCGTCGTGCTGTTATTTCAAAATAAAAACCCTCTTCAGCGCATTTACATGCATTTGGGTTTTTATAAATTTCATTTTAATTTGCTTTAATTTTTTTTTTGCGCGCCACTTTTGTCAAATGCGATAGTGCAACACTTGTGTGTCGCTGTCTAATAGTTTATGCGCTTCACATGTCTCTCCGCAGATGTTAAATTAGAAAACGCAATATTTTATTTTCTCTAGCTTGCACGCCATAGAGTGCCACGATAATAAGACCAACAAGATGCACGTTTGCAACGCAAGGTCTATAAATAAAATTTTGAAATTGCCCGGAACTGACTGGGCTGCAACCATATAGTGTTGCATGTAGTATTTTAAAAAATTGTTGTTTCTTCTTGTTTATCCAACAGATGCCACACAGTCTAATTGAGTTCTTATGAATTCTATTGAAGGAAAACACTTTTTGTGAAAAATAAAATTCAAGTGAATTTTTGGATCTGGTTAGAATATTGTCCAGGATATGCCAAAAAAGAGAACAATAATCCACATCAACTACATTAATCATTCCATATGGACTAGTATCCAGCCAAAGATACAACCTCACAAATGCCAACCCTAAATGACCGAAAACAACCTAAAAACAAAACATTCATGCAACCAAAACCACATCGTTGACAATCATAAGCAAGAAATCAGTTGGTGGTATTGCTTTTATTGGTCCTGGAGTGCTCCCAGGACACTTTTGGGGATTTGCCGGTTGGCTTGTCATTGCAGCTTAGAGAGTTTTGTTTACTCTGTTCGGGTTTTACTTTTTTTTCTGCAGGAGTAGTAAGTCATTTTTTATGGCATTTAACCTGAGGTTATAACGAAAAAACCGTTATGGTGCATAGAGATCAACAAACAAAGGACATTACTTCAATCGTAATTTACAGGTGATTGCAATTTTATTGCCAGAAATTGCTATTTTTTGGGAATGTTTTGCTGATATCACTTCTAATAACGGAAATGATTTTTGGTTTCGGTTTAGATAAACTGGGTAATGTTTTGGGAAATTTATGTGTCAAGATAGGTGGCACTTGACGTGGACAACAGGTGAGGTGGAAGTATTTTTCTATGGTTGTTGAATGGGAAAGGACACAGTAGTCCTCAAAGGTTTAACTAGGAATATTATAAAATTGTTTAATTATTTTTTATTTACATTTTATAGGTTGTTGTAAACTGAAAATTGTCGAATTTATGAAGCAACTGTTGTACTGAAAATTTTGAAAATATTCCAGATTAATAGTAGCGGATTAGGATATTTCGCCGCCCTTTTGATTGTGTACATTGTCGTTTACTTAGAAACCGATTGAAATTGAGTTTGATTTGTTTGCTTTTGTTTGATTGCAATCATTAATCTTTTAGAGTGAATGGGTTACAAAGTCCAAATCATAGATAAAGTATGCTTTCAAAAAAAAATTTTATATTTTCAACAACTGTTGATCCCACACTCTGACAATGCGTCTGCGCCTTGACAGCACGTATTCGGATTCTTAACAAAAAAATTCCCTATATTGCATCGGTCAGGAAACCTATTCTAGTTCACTGACCTCCAAAATTCTTCCAACCATACCACACACAACCCCACTAGCCAAGGGAAATACTGCCATCTGCCACGCACCGCCCTCACTCACGATACTTGCCCTACGATGAATTTGGCTAACACTTCAAGGTTTGTTGTCGAACTGACCTGCTGGTTTCTCGAAATCTAGCAGACGACGTGTTTGGGATATGTTAGTACTGTTTTAAAACGGTGTTCCTCTCATGAAGAAATGATGATGACATTTTCACATACATGAACACGTTTTTTTTTCTTTAAATAGATTAAAGCGCCAGTTATATATTAAAAATCCATCAACATCAACAACAACAGATGGAAACTGGAATTTTTTTACCTACGGGTAGTTATAGCGTAGTGGAATCGCAGTCGATGCTGAGAATATGGAAAAACCATTTCTGCAGACTGTATAACGGCGATGACGAAACGAATTCCGCTGTCAGGCAGAATGGTCCACTTTATCTGGGTGAAGTAGACCAACAATTCCGACCACCACATCTGGATGAGATAAAGCTAGCTATATCTAAACTTAAGAGCAACAAAGCCGCCGGAGCCGATGGCCTAGCTGCCGAGCTCTTCAAAACTGTAGGCGATGACTTGGCTATAAGTATTCACCAACTCATAAGCAAAAAATGGTTAGAAGAAAGCATGCCCGATGAATGGAATCTCAGCATAATTTGCCCGATCCTTAAAAAAGCAGACCCTCTGAGATGCACCAACTATAGGGGTATAAGTCTCCTCAACATCGCCTACAAGATCTTTTCTGCTGTATTGTGTGAACGCCTAAAGCCATTCGTCAACAACCTGATAGGTTCATATCAGTGCGGTTTTAGGCCATGAAAGTCCACTTTCGATCAAATATTCACATTACGGCAGATCTTGGATAAAACTGATAAAACTCAAGAACTTCAAATCGATACCCACCACTTTTTCATCAATTTCAAAGCCGCGTACGACAGCATTTATAGAGACGAGTTATATAGAGCAATGTGCAGTTTTAACATCCCTGCCAAACTCGTCCGCCTGTGTAAAATGACGATGGAAAGCGTACGCTGTTCCGTCAAGGTCGGTAAAGACCACACCGACACCTTTGAAGTCAAAAAAGGATTTAGACAAGGCGATGCGCTGTCATGCGACTTTTTCAACATCATACTTGAAAGAATAGTGCAGAACTCTCACACCAACACCAGAGGCACGATCTTTCAAAAGTCCGTCCAATTACTCGCATACGCCGACGATATTGACATAATCGGAAGAACGCAGCGTGATGTCAGTAGCGCTTTTGTGAGTATTGAGACGGAAACGGCGAAGATGGATTTAGCAGTCAATGAGGGCAAAACCAAGTATATGCTGTTATCAAGAAGAGGCACCCAACATCGACGTCTTGGACAAAACATCACCATAGGCAGCTACAACTTGGAGGTAGTTAGGGGCTTTGTCTACCTGGGCTCCGCTATTAACTCAGACAACAACACCAGCGCTTAAATCAAACGAAGAATACCTCTTTCCAATCGCTACTTCTTAGGGCTTAGAAGGCAATTGATTAGCAAAGCCCTCTCTCGGGCAACTAAACTATCCCTTTATAAGACCCTCATCATCCCAGTCCTGCTCTATGGTGCAGACGCATGGACGCTGTCAAAAGCTGAGGAGGACACTTTAGGCTGTTTCGAGAGAAAGATTCTCCAGGTGATTTTTGGTCCCATATGCATAAACGGAGAGTGGAGAGGAAGATACAATGAAGAACTTTACCGGCTGTACAGCGACACAGATCTAGCCAAAAGAGTAAAAATTCAACGTCTCAGATGGATGGCCGGAAAATCTTCGAATCCACCACAGAGGGACGGCGCAGTAGAGGAAGACCGACGCTCAGGTGGCGCACACAAGTGGAAGAGGACCTCAACCGACTCCACGTGCGAAACTGGAGACAGCTAGCTAGGGACCGAGCTGGCTGGAGAAGCTTGTTGGTTGAGGCCCAGGTCCACCCCGGACTGTAGCGCCACCTAAGAAGAAGAAGAAGAAGTTACAGCAATCAGTAAAGTTATGTCAGAATTTAAAGGCCAACCGCACCAGCCAAAACCTCAAATTTGCTTTAATGATGCAAAATGCTTCAATAAACTTTTTACTGATGAGTGAAACATTAAAAAAATGGACCTCAAACATTGGAACGAAATGTTCCATTATTCTGTCAAATGACAATCAGCTGTTCAGTAAAACCAATTTTCATCATTAAAATAAATAAATTCTTTTTTAATAAATAATACTGTTTTCCGGGTTTGTTTTTTTTGTCAAAATAAATTATTTCAATTGATTTGCCATCTATTGGCATAAGTTTCATGTTTTAAATCTTTTTCTAACACACAAAAATATCCAATTAAATTTTTGTAATGATGGTTTTAAGTTATCACTATGGGAATATGTAAAGTCGCTAGTTTACGCTGATAAGTTTGACCACTTGGAAGACAATATTCGCCGCGTTATTGCCGATATACGGCCAGGAATGTTGTAAAAAGTCATCAAAATTTAAACCTCCAGATTAGACTACGTCCGAGCCAGCCGTGGCGGTCACATGCCAGAAATCATATTTAAATTATAATGCCAGAAGATTATCTTTCGAAAAAAATAAATTTCATGTCAATTTGAAAAAAATCATCTTTGTTTTATTCTATTTAGGTAGGTATTTAAGTTAGGGTTGTCTTGTTATGGTAAAAAGTTATGTATTCACATTAGAAACATTTAGTTCTAATAATATTCATTTCGCATCATATTTGGAATAAGTTGAGGTCTTTTCGAAGACTCTCAAAGCCAGTGGGGATGGAGATTACCTTAATTATTTTCATTTCGTTTGTGTGAATGGGTAGATCTGAGTATTTAATTATGTTGCAAAAAACTTTTCACTTGAAAAGGCTTTATAAGGATCAGAAACAGAAAGCGTAAAGGTGTACTGGATATCAAAGCTGGTGGAGAAAGCTTTGCTTAAGTGAGTGGTTATGAAATGGCGTCCACTTTATTGCCGCTTTGTAGCTACATAATTTAGAGTCCTGGAAACCAATTTTGTAAAGTTATTTGTATAAGATTTGCCCTTATGCAAAAAGGTCCAAAACGTAATGTTGAACTTTGTTGCACTTTTGAGATTGCAATTTAGTTCAAAATGAGTTTTGGAGGGGAGAGTACGATAACTTAGGCGTCAAGAAATGATAACGGTTTTTAGTAGAACAGTTCAATACAAGAATTTTTTTCTATGGGAGGGGGGGGGGGGGGTCTATCACCCCCCGTTTGGTCAGTAGGGGCATTTTCATAAAAAAAGTACTTAAAGAATAACAAAAATGTTTTATTTGGAATAAGTCCAACATCTTCTAAAAAAATTATGGTTTTTTAGTTTGTCGATATTAAATCTTCGAACGAACACAAAATGGAAAAATTTTCAAGCTTAGGAAGAAGCAGTGGATGCTTAGCCGCCATTTTTTATTAAAAAAAAACACACTACTCTCACAAAGGTTGATTAAAGAATGACCTTCGCTTAGATATATTAACTTGTAACACATCATGTGCATGCACCAAGAATAACGGGACAAATTTTAAAGCTTGTGTGGCTTTTTTTTCTATGATGTGTTATGTACATACATTGTACAGTCCGTATCACTTGAGTAGCCTCACACAAAAATAAATTTTAAATTTATCTTAAAACAACTTTTTTTATGAAATTTTTGTTTTTTTTGGTGATTTCACTTTGGGGCAAAAAAACTTTGCATATACCCAACTTTTCACCTACCCCAAATCCTATAATGTGCCCAAGCAGGGGGGTTGCCTACCTACCTCACTGTTTATACGCCGGCCGCCGTAATGTATAAGCAAGCAAAAAAGCAAATAAAATAAAAATAAATAAAATAAAACAAACATAAAAAAATAGTTTTAGTAATTTTAAAATTTTCTCAAAAACTAGAAGACATAAAATCATCTAGTTTTCAGGTATTGATTAAGAATTAATAAGAGCAACGAATTTTAGAAAAAAAAAATAAAATTTATATATATTATATTTTGCTTTTTTTCGCAAATTTTGAGTTTAAAGTTTGTTTTTTCAAAAATTGTGCATAGATTTCAATTGATTTAAAAATTTGTAAATAGAACGGAGTATTGGCTTTAAAAAAAAATATAAAACTTACTTGTAAGTATTACCGTTATTTTGGGGAGATGGACCCCCCCCTCCATAAAAAAAATGCTCGTATTGAACTGTTCTACAAAAAACCGTTATTATTTCTTGGCGCCTAAGTTATCGTACTCTTGCCGTTTTGGACTTTCTTTCATTTTCAAAAGTACAATGAAATTTCCATGTGGAAATAATATTCAATTTTATTTTTGGAAAAATCTTTACTAAACCTCGCACCCACTCCAAATCGTATAATTTGTTGCAGGGGGCCAGCATAAACTTCAAAACAAGCCTCACATTGCTTAGCTTTTGTGGTTTTGAACTGAGTAGTTTAAGAATTCCCGCGTCTTATGCAAAGAGATCCGAAACGTAATTTTGGACTTTATTGCACTTTCGAAAGTGTAATAAGCTCCTTAGAGCTATTTAAAAGAAAATGACGAGGGGTCACCATGTATAGGATTTGGAGTAGGTGTGCTTGATTGGAAGTATGCTATATTACTTTTGTATTTAAGTATGTATGTAAACAAAGAAAACTTTGCATATACCCAACCACGGTTGCCTATTTCACATTTTAAACCATATATTTGTTGTTAGGGTTTTATTTCCACTCCGATTTGGACTTTGTTGTACTTTTGAAAATTAAACTTGTTTTGGACTTTGCTATTTTAAAAATGCATAAAGGTCCAAAATAATGTTTTGGACCTTTTTGCATTAGACCTTATTTCATGGCACTGTAAATTTTCCATAATTTCTTAATGACATTACAAAATGTTCGCATTTCCTTGTTATACCACGGAGTAGAAGAGAAACAGTTCCAATTGCCTTACTAAATAGTTGGTGACGCTAGTAATCTGGAAGAGGCCTGAGTCGAAAGGCGCTTTTTGGACTTTATTTCACTTTTGAAAGTGCACTAAAGTCCAAAATTACGTTTTAGACCTTTATTACTCATTTCATCAGCTCGATGCATTAACGGCTATATTAAGACCTTCGTTAAAGGGATGTAGGTCTTCTTAAGGGAAGATAGATCACTAGGAAGGCCTATTTTTTAAATTAAGACCATGGCAGTAGTTTTGTTTTACCATCAATAGAAATGGAATTTGGTTTGTCGTGAAAACATGCAAGAAACAAACGAACATTATCATAAAGCCGGTGGTCTCGCAGCCTGACAATAATATACCGGCCTTCGAGATCATTAATCTCCTAAATTCAAATTAATTTTTGACTGAGGAAGGTATCATTGGATCAAGGACGAGGGAGTTGAAAGTGAATTGACTGCCACTACCAAAAGTTATGGAAAGGGATGCGGGAATGCCAAATTCATTTAATTTTTTGTAAAAAAAATGGTGACCGAATGTTTTTTAATATATTTACATGCATACATACATATATAAATAGATAAAGAAAGAAAAAAATATTTTAATTGCAAAAAACGTTTGGGCACGAATACACGTATTCAATGTATATTATATTCAATTACCTTTTACATTTTCTTTTTCTCCGTTATGCCAAATGTAATTGGTAGTAAGTAGTAGTATTATTTTTTTTTGAACTATTGTTAATTACACTCATTTTAATTACATCGAGAGTGCTTGAATATCAAATCAGACGAATTTTCCAAAAAAAAAAAAAAAAAAAAAAAAATTAAAAGATAGTTTATTCTCCTCTTGACGGCTGCATCTTTTTCTTCTTAAATGAGATTAAGGCACAGCATCCAGATTTGTTTCTGATGTTATTCAATGTTTTTAATTTTTTTTCAATATATACATATATGTACATGTAGTTCTTAATCTAGACTTACTAATTTATATTGTCAAGGCTGCTTGAAAATAAGAATTATTATTTTTTATCAATCAAGCAAAGTTATTTTGATAACGGATGTCACTTGTTTGCTTTGGAAATATTTGCTGTTTTTTATTATCAGCTCTGATACATGTAGACCACAAATGTACATGGCTTACAACAACAACTCGTGATCTTAGTATTTGATAAGATCATGTTTCATGATCTGAAAATAAGTTCTTACTATTCTCCACTATGTATCACAACTCGTTTTTTTTTTTTGTTCAACTTCATTGATTGTCAAACGTTTGTGTTGCCAGATTAACATAAAAATAACTTAAGACAAAAACAAAGTCTTGTTCATTTTTATCTTCTTTTAAATTAATAAAGATGTTGTTCTAAATTAAAGCAATTTACAATTCACAATATTTTTAATCAAATCACATCTAAAAAAATTAAAATAGGTTCTTAAAAATAAAATTTAAAATTAAATGACAATTTCATTTGAATGGCATTACCGTTTAATCAAAGTCCTAAATAATCTCTCTGTCAATCTTCCATATCATATGACAGGAGTTATTAGATTTGTTCAGAATTTTTAGATCCCAGACAAGAAGTATGGAGAAGGAGAAGAGAATCATTTGATTTATATAATACCCTTCTTACGCTCAACTGTCAAGAATTTGAGAAAAAGTGTTAAAAGTATGTATAGAAATCAAGATAATGTGTGAAAAATTGTGTTCAAATGTCAAACTGACATTTCTAAATCAGTTATAAAGTGAAAATTCTTAATCAGATTAAAGTCACTATTTTTTAAGCTGTTTTAGAGCAATATTATGTTCCCACAAAATATAAGATTTCGAAATGCAAGATTTCGCCGAAATCTTTGTGCAAATTCGAGTTTGTCAAATCTAACAAATCTTTTTTTGTCATGAGCCGTCAACTCACAAGCGCAGGTGACAAAAGAAAAGACGGAAAAAAATAGTTTCAAGAAGAGAGAGAGGTTTATTCTTATAATTGCCGCCATAATTTTTTTTAAATGACATGCGAAACGCTGTTTTTAAATCTCGAAATCTCTGTTGAAATCTGAGATTCCGTTTTGTTATTAAGCAGGATTAATAATTATTTCAATTTGTTTGAGGGGTGTAGGAGTCAAAAACAAACGAAATACGAACGGAGGAATGTAGACTAAGATTTTTATTATCAATGTGTATGTGGCAATTTTTATTAATATTTTTATTATTTAAAACAGTTATAGAAATGTCTCAAATTTCTATCTTCCTAATAAAAACCAATGCATTAAAATATAAAATTGTTTCCAAAAAAATTAAGCTATGATATATATGAATTTGAATTTAGTACCACAAAGTTATGAACACGCCTATTGTCAACTGCTACCACAACACAGAACAAAAAATGTTCGTTGACCTCGGCTGTTTTTTTTTACGTTAGCTGATCTATATGAATCATAGTTCATAATAAAATACAGCTATTGTCCCCATTTGTCAGCGGTTTTCTTACATCATTATTAAGATTAATGAAGTCTATTTTTTTAACCAAGCCAACAACAATCTAAGAGTTCCTTCAAGCTTAAATTGTTTAATTCTTTTTAATTAGTTTCCACTTTATAATTTAATTAAATTATTTATTTCTATCTTCTGCTTTTCATAATTGGCAGCTAGAAAATTAACTTTCAATTCAATTGTACTAGAATATGAAATTTTGTATTCAAAAATTGAATAATTACATCGATATATATTAAATTCAAAATGAATACTAAAACATTTCAAAATGTAGGTATGTAACTATCTACAAGGACCATTAAATAATATAAAACACAACAAAAAATCCTTGTTTCCATTCTTTTGTGTAGTCGTCGCCAGGATATATCATGCCTCTTGCAGTCCCCTTCAATATGGCAAAAACACTCCAAGTACAATGTGTGGATATCCCCACTGCATATTCAGTCAGATAAGCTTCAATTGCTGGAGCGCCGAATTGGGGATGTAAAAATATTTAAACGACTGAACACAAAAAAAACAAACACAAAACAGACAAATGACAAAAAGTACCAATTTAAGGCCAAAGGACATTCCTTGATTCCTTCCTCATTTCGTTCCAAAAACAATTTGATTCTCTTGCCAAAAACTCCAGAATAGTTTGAGGAGAATAAGCAACAAAATTACCAAAAAAAAAAAAAAAAAAAAAACCTAAAAGAATTGAATTTAAAAATATTAAGTTTGCTTGAGACAATCACCTATCACACAAGGCACGTCCTTAAAGCACCAGTACAACATTATTTCCTTAAAGTCCTCTAAGATTTAATCTCCATTCAACCAAGAATCTAACCCAGACAATGTTCTGGTGTTCTAGTTTTTTGTTTGTCGCCTCTCTTCCTTGGGAATCCGAACTTAATGACCTGAAAACTTGTCGATAGCAGAAGGTTTTGCAGTGCAATGAATACAAAGTAATCCTTTTTCCAGAGACATAGAATGTTATATATGTGGGCATCCTGGATTAGGAAATCACAAATTATCACCTTTTTAGTTGAAATCCTTTTGTGTGGTTGTTCTGGGTTTGTCAATTTGAGTATCTACTAGTTGACTTAAGAAAACACCATGTTTTGTGGAGGGAGTGTTAATCCTTTTTCTAGGATTTTGAGGGTTATTTAGAAATATGTTAATTTTTGTTTTCGATAACACTCAAGAGACGTCCTTAAGGAATTTGCTTGAAATAATGACGATGGATTCATGGAATTTGGAAGAAGCACAAGAAATGCTAAGTTCAGAATGGACGGAGAGTATATGGTCTTATAGGAATTCTATGTAAATTTTAATTAAGTCAAAAGGACATAAGGGAAATGTTTGGATTAAGGAATCTGCAATTTTTAATGTTAAAATATGCAGCAAACATTTTTCTGGAATTTAAAAAAAAGAGTATGTTAAAAATATTTGATTTTCTAGAAGAATTAAAGAAATACGTTTTTTTTTGGTACGGAGTGAGCCAACTGAAAGTGTGGAAGATTTGACCAATGGAACGCACATTTTTCCAGTATAAAACAAAATGTTACACCACCTGCAATGTATGTGGTTTGCATATATCATCGCAGTGATAACACCCATAGACCTAAAACCCTAATCCACTGACAAGCCGAACATGAGCCACATAATTCAGAACTCCTTTCCAAACCCATATTTCCATTAGCATATCCTCTCTAAATAGGTAGACCTATTGAATTAGAAATAACTTCATCGTTTGTTCAGGGATAAGCAGGACACCATCAGGAACAACAAAAACAAAAAAATCCAACACTACCAAGCAAGGATGTCCTGCATCATCGAATTCTGCCTTCAACCACCAGCTGCTCCAACTTGCACAGGATTTTCCAAAAAACCACGTGCATAACAGGCTAATACACCAACGACCACATCATCGACGGCCGTTATCAATGGGAAAACAACAACGTGCACCGCGAACCATAAAACATGCGCCACACCAATGTGGCTGGCTTCTGTAAACGCAACATACTCCAGAGAGGAAAAGGATGTCCTTTTGATGCTCGACTCGTTGTTGTAATGGTTGCATGGTGCGGCGGATAGCACCTAATTCATCCCAACGACGACGAAATGAGCTACAAAAAACCCCAGCAACCGATTGAGGATTTATTGAAGGATGAGACAGAAAGTCCAAAGGAATTGACTTTGTTGCCAAAAGCGTCCAGAAGACAGAATGCAGGACAAACAAAAGGAAACGCATAAAAACTACGAAATCAAGATAAACATCTTCATACTCCATTTTGATGGGTAATGTTTTTGTTTTGTGTATTTGAAGGATACTCTCGAAGTCACGAAGTGGATAGTTAAGAGGGGAAGCATCTTCTCTTGGCAGGACATGACAATCACCATGGGGTGACTTTGGCACAGACCACGTGGACACTGTGCACGTCGAACAGTGGTTACTTCGGATGAATAGGCAGATGCTTCTGCAGTTCTGCGGATATTTGTGAACCTAAAAGACATAAAGGACTGCTGCTTTGACTTATGGACCATGATAAACATAGGATTTTTGAAAAGAATTTTTAAGTTAACGTTTGTTAAAATAATTTTTGAATTTTGGAATAAATTCGTGCGAGTTCGAACGCTCGCGCATTTGAAATCACTGAGAGAAAGTTCTGCAATACTAACACCACCAACAAAGTGCATTCGATGTGTTTGTGGAACAAAATGCACTGCAAGAAAATTATTTGACTTTTAGAAACAGTTTCCTAATTTCGAGCTTTAAAAAAATTATTAAAAAAATCGTTGTACGGTAAAACACATAAAACAGGGCTTAAATCACTCTGTGGAGAACAACTTAACCAATTTAAAAAAAAAATTAAAAAATTAAAAAAGGAAGTCATTTTAAATAATAAAATATATATGCATGCTTTTTCTATTTTTTTTTTCAATTTTTTCGATTAAGTATTTTGAAACTCTTCCAATTAATTTATTTCTTAGACTTTGTATATAAATGAAATTATTATTTTTATTACCTACTCAAAACCTGGCTTTTGTGGCTGCTGCAAGATGTTTGAACTGTGCCCAACGTTCTGGGTTTTTTTTTTATGCTATGACTGTTGATTTCTGTGATTCTTTCAAGCCACCGTCTTTAACCGTTAGGGTCCCATTCAAAAGATTGATAACAGATGTTGTGTTCTGTTCTCCTCATTACCTGTCTAAATCAACCTTCACAGTTTAAAATGAGTTGTGGCCAAGATCTAGTGTAGACAGAGATTTACCTGCAATTTCTAGAGATTTTGCATTCTTGAACTACTTGTATCAACAGAATGGTAGAATACAGTAAAATACTAGTTATTTTCGGTATCTACTCTTAGGAGCTCCACTGGTATGCCATCATGTCTAGCTTCCTTATTGTTTTTATCCAGGTTAGTTGCAGTTTGGATTTCAGCCACTGGGCATTGCTAATAGCTCTATATCAGTGCATCTGTAGCATCTCTAAATTTCATGCTTGGGGAACCATTTAAGAAAATTGTGTTCCATGTGAAGTGTTTGCTCAGCAGGCATACTTTTTACTTGCGATTATATATATGTACTTTAACTATAAGGCAAGTTTGGGATTCGTAATTGTAAAAAAAAATTAAATAACAATCAAACATGGCATTACGATCATAGAGAAACCTAAAAAAGTTATTGACGAAAAATGTCTATCTGTCTGTCTGGGTGTATAATTAGCTAGGGCTAAAAATAACGGTACTTCCTCCAGAACGACTCCAAAGATTTTGATGAATATTTTTAAGAGTATTTTCATAGGTATGGGCTATCATTCTATCAAAATCAAATTTACCGAAAAATATATTAATAGATTTCAGTAAAATTTTATATTTGAAAAGATGTAATTAGCCGAATTAATTCTGCATACCAATATTTTGAATTATTGTATTTTTCAATTTATAAAATAAAAATATTTATATTTTTAAAATCAGGTGTACATTAATAAACTCTATGAAACTGCATACTAAAATCCCATTTTTTACTTGCGATTATAGAAACTATAAGACATGTTTATGGATTCGTGAAAAAAAAAATCGAAAACGGCTCTAACGATTTTAATAAAACTTTCAGGGTGCTATTTTCTAACATTTTACAATTAGAATGAATTTTTTGAAATTGGTTCTATAACGGTACCTCTCATAGAACCTGTTTTTTAATGCGATTTTATCGTCAACCATTATATAATTTCAATAAAAATTTTCACACAGAAAGTCACTCTTATAATTCAATTAATATTGCATATCAAAATTTTCAAAAACTTTTTTTTTCGATATTTTGAAATTTTCTAAAAAAAATTAGTTTTCGAAATATTTTGAAGACGGGTTAGTTGAATTTTTTTTAAATAATTTTCCCATGTGAAAACTACAGATTTTTTTATAATGACATACTAAAAAAAATGAAAATATGTTGTCAAAAAGTTTTTTCAAAAAAACGATTTAAAAAAAAATGGATTTTATCAAAATCGGTTCAACAATTTTTGGAAATATTTTTTTTTATAAATTAGTGATGGCGTGGGGCGTGTGATGGCGTACGTCATTTGTACTAAAAACCGTTAGGTATTGTGTTTTTAATACTTTTTATAAGTTCAAACGTAACTTTTACTTGTTTCTGTGAAAGATCTTGCCTTCCGATGTGACTAGGCACAGTACGTTTAAATACGTGCGACCCAATCGTTTCCATTTTTAAAATCTGCATAGCTGAAGTACAATAATAGGTCCTGAATACTGAATTCACCTATTCCTTAATACTTAGTTTTTTTGAGGCAAATAATGCAGATATTAGGACGGATCATTTAAGCTGGTTCATCTTTTGATTTCGGTTCCAAATCGAAAAATATCTCTTACTCCCTTTGAAGGATTTCTTCTCTTTGTTAAAGACTTTTTTATTGATATAACAAAAGGTTGATCCAATGAACATATAGAAGCAATTTTTATAACTTTTTTCTATTTTTTTTCAGTTCTCTGAGGAAAGACACATAGGACAACCGGTAACTAATATGGATGCTGCTTCGTAATAAAACTATACTCTTTAGTTCTATAAACAAAAATATCAGTGGGTGAGTGACAAGACTATTTAAAATGCAGAATTGGATCCTTAAGGTTATGGCGGCTGTTCAACCTTGCCGAGAAAGGACAACGGTGTCCAGGTGATTTTAAAACAGGAATATTCTAAACCCTGATAATTTATTACATATGCACATCTATCGTTGAACTTTTTTGTTAATGGTCTCAACGACATTCCAGAAATCCGCAACATATTATTCTTCTGTTGGAAAAAGAAAATATGTTCAAACAACTTTAATAACAAGCCATATTCTCTAATAGCGAAATATTCTGCCTACCTTGAACCAATTGTTAATATTCTACAATCACAAATGTTAGAAGCATATGTACAAAATCATCAAATTCATAGTAGAATAGATAGGAAAACTTATAGATGGTTCAAAATTAATTGGAGAAGAATCCAAAAAGCAAAAACATCGGCCCAATCATACTATATCAATTGCTGTTGAATGTTGGAAGAGATTTCTCTAAGGGTCGTTATATATAATTATTGGTTTTGAACATGATTTCTAGAGGGAATCATATCGCCATATTTGTTATTTCTGTTGCATCCATCAAATATGTTATATATAATGTTCAAAATTTCTAAAAAAAATCAAAAAGCTTTACTGAGTTCTACTTATTACAAAATTTTCAATTATGGTACCATCACTGGAAAGTATGTAGGAAGATCTTCAAGAACTGGATTTACTCGATGTTGGATTTGGAGATTCAAGCAGATTAAAGCAAGTGAAATGAGATGTCAATTTAAATCTTTATGTTTATGTCCGTGCTCGCCTTGCTTCGCAAAGTTTAAGGACAAATTTGTGTTTACTATAAATATTACTGCCTATATATATGAAAAGCCCAGTGCAAGAGTACAAGTACAATTCATTCAAGTGAGTAAAAAATAAAACCACTGATGCAGCAGTTATAAAATCAAAGAATGAAGACATACATACACATATGTTAGTTACTTGGACTTCACTGGAATTGAATAACTTAAGAAAAGTCAAAACCTCAAAACACACAACTTTGATTGTATAGTGTAACATAAATTAGGAGAGCATGAGAGAGTAAAACCAAAGAAGTTGGAATGACAATGAAATGAAACAAAGCAATTGCAATGAAATTTAATTTCTGGATAAAGTAAATAACGGGTGGCGCACGAATCGTGCTACAAAAATAAAACGTCATAACCTTTTTTTCTGTGTGAGTAATCGGCTTATTTTTTTTTTATTTTGTAGGTTACTATTTAGATTTATAAAAATGGATGCTTGGGATACGGAGAAAAGAATTTGGATAGTGCAACGGTACCATGCTTTGCAGTCCGTCATTTCCGTCCAAAGGGAATTTAGGCGGGAGTTTGGCGGTAATCCCCCGAGTAGATGGACCATTATGAGGTTTGTAAACATGTTTGCCGAATCTGGAAGCATCGCACGAAGGCCGTACCATCGAGATGCCAATGTTCGGGTTGAGGATACAATCGCAGCAGTAGCATCTGCAATACAGGCCAATCCGAGCGTTTCGACCCGAAACTTATCGGGGCAAATTGGAATTAGTAGACGGTCATTACAACGGATACTTCATGACGATTTAAACTTGTTTCCGTACAAAGTCCAAATTACTAGCAAGTTAAACCCTCAGGATTTGCCTGTTCGCCTGGAATTTTGCCAAAAAATGATATGAATGGCCGAAGAAGACAACACATTGATCAATTGTTTGTTCATGTCTGATGAGGCCCATTTTGATCTTAACGGCAATGTAAACAAGCAAAATTGCCATATATGGAATGAGTCTAATCCAGAAATGCTCCATGAGACGGAACTGCACCCAGAACGAGTCACTGTGTGGTGCGCAGTTTCATCAAGGTGTATTGTCGGGCCGTACTTCTTTGAAGAAAACGGTGTAACCGTTACTGTCAATGGGGACCGTTATTTAAAGATGTTGAAGAAGTTTTTTTACCCAGAACTGCGCCGAAGACGTATACCATTCAACAGCGTTTGGTTTCAGCAAGATGGAGCAACTGCACATATAGCCAGACCAGTTATGGCGGAGCTAAACAAAAAATTCGCAAACAAATTAATTTCTAGGAACTCCACTCTTCGCTGGCCCCCAAGGTCACCTGACCTGACTGCACCAGACTTCTTTTTATGGGGTTATGTCAAGCAAGAGGTGTTTAAAACGAAGCCCAGGAATTGAACTGAATTAAAGCAGTCCATAACGACAATAATTGAGACGATCCCAACTTCAACTCTTCAGGCCGCAATGAATAATTTTTTGACCAGGTGCCGCATATGCGTGGGAGAGCGTGGAGGTCATTTGCGGTCTATAAACAAACTAACTATTGAAAATAAAATTTAATTTTCTAACCAATAAAAAAAAAAATGAAATACATCGATTAAAAAAAAGTTATTTGAATTTCTTATTGTAGCACAATTGGTGTGCCACCCTGTATAAAAATTGATATTTTTAAAACATGTTTTTGTTTATTTATCAGCTTGTATAGCTTACTAAAAAATTATCTATAACTGAAAATTTGCGCTATGATATTGATTGTATCGAATAATTTTCATTTTTGTAAAATATCAAACAGGTGAAAAGATATAAGTGATTGTGTGGGACAATGTATAGGTGGTCAATTTATTTTTTTTAAAGACCAATAAATTTATGCTTTAAAAACAAATTATGCAAAAAAAAGTAAGCATGAACCATCTTATAATAATAAAGATAAAGAAATATTTGTTTTAAATAAATTAGTTTAGTACTTTCTGAGATCCTGCGTGACAAACATTGTAATTGTTACATCTTTACTCTTTGTAGTGAACCATTAATATTCATCAAACCATTCGTATTCTGATATTGGGTATTTTTAAGACATCCCTGAAATATTATACATATATTGTTTTGTTTCAGTGAGAAAATAAAACGAATTCGATAGACAGCTCCTCTTCCTCATAAAAACGAGTGAATTTTATAATATGTTGAGTTACATTCGTTGACGCAGGGTATGAAAGAAAAGTATAGTTTAACTTAGATATGACGATTTTTTTATACACAATTATGTGTGCATAGATGAACTTAAAATAAATGCACAAACCGTCTGAACCACAAATCCATAATGTGAAAATATTAAAAAAAAATGTTCCACATACGCCACAAATCCATAATGTGTAAATATTAAAAAAAATGTTCCACATACGCCACAGTGTCTTTTTTTTTTGGAAAACAGTCTTTTGAAGAATGCCGTCGTAAACACCAAAAACAAATTAAATGAGTAAGGCAACATTGAATGCCCTGAGATCACTCAGTATATATCATGTTACTATCTTTTGTCGAAAGAGTGCGCAGAGGTATGTACAATTGTACATGTGTCTCTTTTTTGTGGTCAACGCTGAAGCGATAATAAAATAAGAGAGTTCCCGTTACGCCGTATCCTGCTTGAACACTGGCAATGCGGTACATGCGATGCGGTGCGTTGAATACAAGGGCGTGACAAAAACAAACCTGTATTGGTAGAAGTGGATGTCAAACGTCAACTCTATATTGCGGTAAATGCGATGATGTTGCATCGCACACATTGTTTAAAAACAAATTGGTTTGATTAATATCAATATTTTTGCGGGCAAACAAATATGGAACATGAAAAGTTGAAGTACAAAAGCGAAAATTTCAAATTTGTCATGATATCATTGTATATATGTACATTCTCTATAGTACACTCATGGTGTCATTTTTTGTCTGGCCATCTTCCTGGTTGATTCGTAACTAACTATAAATAGTGGAGACGAGAACATTTACCGATATTTTACCAGTATTTAATACATTTTTGTTATTTGGTCTTATTCTATATCCACACCAATTGGCGATTTCAGCGCGCCTCCTGGCGACTTGATTCGCTACTAAAAAATGATGCTTCACGATATATCCTGCAGTGTATATACAAAGATGATGTGATAAAAAGAATCATTTGTCTCTTAAAATATAATCGAATGTTTTTGTTGACTTCTCATGTTTTCCTGAAATGTATTTCATCTGCTCGTAATTTCTGGTACAGATGAAGAAATTCACCAAAGATTTGTCTGTTTTTTTAAATATAACACTTGTTTTTACTCTTTCTTCTTATTTTATCTTATTTTCCATCAATAAAACCTTTCGTGTCGAAACTGAAGTAATTTTTAATAGAATAGTTTTATCTTCATAAATAAAACTATTCTATTTCTGTGGATGTTAATTGCTTGAACGCATTATCGTCTATCGTGTTGTAATTAGACATTCTCCGCATTCTCCGCAAATAAATGACAGATAAATAGAACCCTTGCGGGCACCGTACCAGCCGCAAAATCGTGCCAGTGTTTAAGCAGGACACGGCATTAGCCGTAAGAAATTTAGCTTTCTTCTTTTGGCGAACACTTGATTAAACACGTGACCGAAGTAACCATACTCTGTTCAATTTATATTTTCAGTACAGGCCTTATGGAAGAGAGCTTTCAAACACACTGGCACCTGCAAGTGTTTGCATTGCACTCAATTTAAGAAATTGCCACTTAAATATAAAAGAGAACCAGGAAATACATTGAAATTGTTATTGTAATATTACATTTAACCCATGTACATTCCACCAAGACCTATCTGCTCCCCGGCTGCGAAGAGACTGATTATCAATTTGCCTGTCACTTATTGTGTTTATTTTTAAAAATAGCACTACTGCAGAATTACCATTCGACATTAATGGAAATTATAATACCTTTTTCTTTGGTTTTTTGTTATGAAAGTTCCAGAATTGAAGGTTTCTTACAGCGAATGAAAGCATATTTTAAGTTTAAAGAAGAAAGTGTATTTGAGTTACTGGAAAATTATGTTTGTATGTCTGTACGGATATATTTTGGACTACAGCGTGAACAGCTTGGTCGATCGTCTTCAAATTTATAACATAAGATTATTTTGACACTCTACAGAGGCCTATATTATATGACAGGTACCTGTCATATAACCGTTAAGTTAAAGCTTATTTTTCTCGAAAACGGCTCCAAGAATTTGTTTAAAAAAAATCCGTGTACTTTTGGAGGTGTGGTTTATGTTTTGGTGAAAAAAAAATATAAGTTGGTGGCTACAATCAAAATTGTTATTCAGGAAGATGTAGGTAGCCTAAGTAATTTTACTTCAGAATATTTTTGAACATTGTTATTAAAAAACCGTTATATTTAAAAACCGTTCCTACGATTTTGAAAAAAAAAAATCCTGCTCCTTCAATTTTTTTTAAGGAAATAAAATGGCGTTCAAATTATTCCGCTGAAAACTATTTTACGTACTTTTTTCGACCAATCAAAAATCAAAATAAAAACTTTGAAATTCCCTTAATATATTTCAAATTTTATTCGAGCTGTGACCGTCGTGCAATTTATTTAAGGGAGAATTTCTATTTGAGCAATTTTTTGTTTAAGTAAATAAACAGTTGGTAACCATACCTAAATTTGTGTGATAATTATACCAATTTATAATGCCCAGTATGGCAACCATCTGAGAGCTTTAAAATGGAGATAGCTTATTGAAATCCATAACAGTAAAAGTGAAAGGCAAATATCCTATCTTCCCTGTACTGAAAATATAAATTGAACAGAGTATACAACACATTTTTCTTCGACATATTAAATCCCACCAAAAACATTTGTGTGAACAATGTTGCCAAGACGAGACCACATGACTCGCACTGTCAAAAAGTTATCAGATCTCAGGTAGCAATGATTATAATTCTATTCCATACGCCCTAACTCTACAAGGCCTTCACCAACTCTACACTTTAGTCAAAATATGTGGCTTGGCCGTTTCGTTACTACAAATACTATTGTATATCAGAAAAGTAATGAATAGTGAATACGTTTTTCACCTTAGCCCCACGTGAATGTAGTCATATGGTTAAGCTACATATTTTGTCTAAAGTGTAGAGTTTGTAAAGTTAGGCTTGGCAGAGTTAGGTATATAGCTTATTTATTTATTAATTTAATTTTATTGAATACTAGAACCTTAGATTAAATGATTTGTAAATATTAAATTAAAACCTGTCAAAATAAGAAAATTAGTAATTATTATCCTCCCGCAGGAATTTTGCATATTAAATGAATAAAAGTAACCTGTGTAAGGCATCCATCTACCAAACTACCACCATTTAAAAATGGTCTGCAACAATGAGCGACGAACTCGCCGATTCTCTTTATATTTAGGTCAACAATCTCATTTGGGAGCCTACCTCATGCAATTGCGTGCGTATCCCGGCGATACGCCTCAACTTTTGAATAGGTTTAAAAGTTGAGGTTTTTAGAATTCTATTATCAGAATTCTCTTCAACCAGATTCAGCAATATTCAGCAATTTAAAAACTAGTGAGCTCCCAGCCACATGGACTGGACATCCACTGGCGATTAAAAGTTTAGTCAATTGCCTTGGTATCTGGTTAGATCAGTATCTTACTATGTATTGCAACTGAAATTTGGATGTTATTCTGACCAGGGTTTAAAGAGTTTGGGTTAGCTTCAGGGCCTTAAGAACTAAGAATTTAATTCAAAATTAAAAAAAAAAAAACTGGAAAAAAAACATTTTTTTCTATTGTTTCTAAAATAGAACAAAAAAAAACGAATAATAAAAAATCTTGAAATTGTTCTCTTTGCCTTATGAAGCACGAGCCCTTAAATTCTTCAAATTTATTGTCAGTTTGTAAGAATTTTCCGTTAAGTTATTTATATAATGTGACATTTTCAGAAAAGTCTTGAGTAAACAAACATTTATCATGCACATCGATAACTCGCCATTCTCCACCGAAAAAATCAAAATAAAGTTAGAAATTACTTGAGAAAGAACTAGCGATCCACTTTACCGTGTAGCCACACGAACTATGTCCACACCAATTCAAATTGAACCTCATGTACTCCCACCTACACACCATATAGTGGGAGCACGAGAAATATTTTCGAGGAAAACAATAATAATAACATTGAAAAAGGGAAAACTAAAAAAAAACGAAATAAAAATTTACAAAAAAAAGAAAATCTACCAGAAACCCCATGTATCCGCCAACTAGTGTCCCTATCCCCCAACACTCTCCTCCAACAGATTGTCTACAGTGCATACAGTTTAAACAATCACAACCACTACTTTGCATCTAAAAAACCAACACAGTCACAACAAAATGTACTATTTTGGGGCCAACAAACACAAATAGACATTTGGCCTTATCCAGCCACTCATAGATTCACCCATCGTGTTACTGTGTGTCTCTCTACTATATGGTGATATGGTGACTCCGACCAAGACGACAAAACTGTTCAACAGCGAGCGACATCCCCCGAAAAAGTTCTACCACTGCTACTGCCACCGAACATCGTCGTCGACGAGACCAAGGCGACCGATTCATGTCGATGTTGAATCTTGGAGTGGAGCCAGTTGTTTGCGAATTGTTTGCCAGTGCAGTGTTGTGCCGCTTCTGGCACAGGCAGGCAACGTGCGGTGCCACCAATCGTGCCTTCGGGCACGATTGAGACGCATCCAAGAAAAATTACGCCCGACAACCAAAAAAAAATTAAAAAAAAAAACCGAAAGAACATCAAAATTCTCAAACGGATCGAGCCAGCCAACCAGCCATCCAACAGAAATTCTCGGGCAAGTCGTCGAGAAAAAAATAAAAAAAATATATTTTTTGGACGGTGTTTCGTAACTTGGCCACTGATTCAGAAACTCATCATCATCACCATCAGCAACACTATACCAGCAGAAACGAAAGATACTTCCGATGGCCAAGTCCAAGAGTGTCTCCTTCCACTACCTTCGGCTGACGAAGAGAAGAACAAGGAGGCGGCATCTTTCGTTGTTCATTGGTCCACCACATGATGACAACGATAATGATTCTTGCAGATGCTGGTGGCCAAATCCAAGATGCTGATGGCCAACAGTTCATCTCATCCAGAGCCAAGTGAATATATATTTTCTTGGCCTCTTCCTGCTCCTCAACGCGCCAACAGGTTGATGATGACGGAAAATATTGGCTTTTCGATTGTCTTACCATTGACATACATAAAAACAACGTCCGTCTCGATCATACAGCCTAGCGAACTTCAACCACTGCTAAGGTGTCAATGCGATTTCAAATGGAAGCCCATATTCTCTCGTCATCATCAGTCGCCACCGCAGCGACAGCCATCGTCATCATCCCATCAAAGCAGCGTGGAGCGTTTGTTGCGTCGCGTCGTATCGGTTGTGTTGGCCAACTGGCTAGAACCCAAAAAAAAAAAAACATTTATCAAAAAAAAAAATGCATTCTCCTGGACCGACAATGTCACCATCACCGAGGAACGTAGCCAATTATTGAAGTGGACCACACGTATCCGAGAAATGCGTCCATTGTTTCAGTGGATAAAGAAAAGCAACCGTCATCGCGTGTCCATATCTTATTCATAGACGTAGTCCGAAACGTCCCGGCAAGAACTAACATCCTCAACCAGATTGCCGTCATACAAATGGGTTCTAATTCAGACTCAGAGTGTTATCTTATCGTGTTTCGTGTGCGCGAATACCACTTTGAGTGAATTAACTTCTAAATAGTAGTGAATAACCATTAATAATTAAGAATATTCTATAAATAGTTTAACTTACAATTGAAACTAAAAAATAAGTTAAGTTTAAAGTTGCTGCAATAATAAAAAAAATTATTTACTCATAAAAAACAGTTAAAAAAGGATAAATTTATAACAAAATAGTGATTCAGTTAAAAACAACAAAAAAAACTTTAAGTTATAATGCTGATGAACCGAAGCAATAGTAGTGGAAAAGTTTTTGAAACTTCATCAAATTTTAAATCCCGTGGTGAGTAAAACAAAAAAAAATAAAAATAAACTTAAATATGATTTTTGTTATAATGTCTAACTTTAAAATTAGTTCGTACGTAGATTTTTTTAAAAACGTTTATAATGTTGCAAATGACCCTTCATTCGAAAACGTTTTTTTTTAAATTAGATGATATTTATTAAAAAGCGTTTTGTTTTTATGGCAATCTTTGAGATAAAAAACAATAAAACACTTAAAGAGCTAAATTGTATGATGATTTATGTGTTTCGTCAAAAACATTTAAAAATAGAAACATGGTGATGCCATGTTTTGGGCAATTACTGTGAAATAATTTTTAGAAAATTCAGAATGTTGATTTTTGTTAATTATGAACTTTCTATCAAGAACGCAATATATTCTTTTAATCGAATAATTCAAAATTGTTATAAGTTACAAAACGTAGAATTATTTCGTAGCCTTAATAGATTTCTTATTCCACATGCAGATTTCTGATTGTGTGCAATTAAAAGAGATCTGTCGAGGAGAGAGCCTGAATTAAAAATTATTTCGTTTGCAGTGCATTTAAATTTCAACAACATTTAACTTATTCTCAACATTTTTAATCCATTTTTAACAAATTTGATATCTGGTGCAGTGTGTTAGATATACAGAAAAAAATTTTGAATTTTTTCTTAAAAAAATTCTAACAATCAGACATAACATTGCGATGATAGAGAAACATATTTGAATTACTGGCAAAATTCTGTCCGTCTGTCTGTTTGTATGTATTTTGGACTACAGCCTTAACGGTTTGGCCAATCAAAAGTTATTTTGACATTTTGCAGATGACTTTTAAAATTTTTTTTCAGCTCAAATATTAACGGTACCTGTCATATAACCGTTAAGTAAAATTTTATTTTTCTCGGAAACGGCTCCAAGAAATCTTTGATTTTCTCGAAAACTGGTCTTACGATTTCAATCAAATTTGATATTCAGGAAGATGTTGGTAGCCTAAGTAATTTTATTTTAAAATATTTTCGAAACAATTTTTTTGTATTTTTAATAAATTTCTATTTTTTTTTCAAAAATTAGATGCATGATGGTAGATGGATTTTTTTTGGAATTTTGTTTTTAAATTTAAGTAATTTTTGTGTTTAAGCTTGCATTCTTGAATATTTTTTTTTTTAATTAAAAAAAAAACGTTGTTAAATAAAAACCGTTTTATTTAAAAACCATTCCTACGATTTAAAAAAAAATCACACTATTTCACATTTTCTAAGGAAATAAAATGGCGTTTAATTTTTCCGCTGAAAACTATTTTACGTACTTTTTTCAAATAATCAAAAGTCAGAAAAATCGAATAAGAACTTTGAAGTTCCGTGCGATCCGGAGATCCAGTCGTGCAATTTATTTACTTGCGATTATAGGCATTATAATGCAAGTTATGAATTCGTTAAAAAAAATCTAACAATCAGACATGACATTACGATGATAGCGAAGTCGAAAAAAGTGGTCAGAAAATTCTGTCTGTCTGTCTGTCTATCTATATCGATTTACTTTAAACTTGGTATAAAGTATTTTTATGGCGTTGTACAGAGGGATTTTTGGAATTTACATTCTAGCCCTAAAACTAACTGTACCTGCCATATGATTTTTAATGAAAAACTTGTTTTTCTCACAAACGGCTCCTACGATTTTATTTAAACTTTCTGAATGGAGTTTTCAGTTTTCTATGTAAAATCTTTGTTTTGGTTTAAATTGATTTCTCAGGAAAAGTCTTATAATATGGTACCTCCCATATGACCGGTTTTTTTCAAATCAGACTTTCTCATTAACTGTTTAACGGATTTTGATGAAATTTTCAAAATAGGTAGTCTTTATTGATTCAAATAATATTGCATATTAAAATTATCAAAAACATTTTTTTGAATTTTTACAAATTTAAAAAAAAAACTTTTTTGTTTTTTGAATATTTTGAAAATTAATCAATAGATTTTTTTTTAATTTTTTTGCATAGTACAAACTTAAGATTTCTTCATATCGACACTCAAAAAATATGTTTTCGAAAAGTTTTTTTTTTGAAAAAACTGGTCGAACGATTTTGAAATGAAAAATTCATTAAATAAAAAAAAGCAAAAGAAATCATATGGCTTACAAACATTTTTTCCAAAAAACGTTATGAATACTATTTTTTTGATTTCATATAAATTTCTTTGTTTAATTTTTTCTCCCAAATTTTGTTTTATATTGCTCGGTTGAGCACTAGCCACTAGTCAAATAAAAGCAAGTGAGAACCTATATATCTACGTATTTTAAAGCATTTCATCATCATAATAAGGAAGCCTATGATAAACACATTACCACACAAAAACAACTAACACATAAAAAACTATTCGATTACTAAATACAAAAATTTCAATCGAAAAAACCAAAGTTTACACCTGTCTACAAATAGACAAAACCACTGTGTTAACTTTAAATATTGTCAATACCCACCCGCTTTACAGTAGTATCTTAATTTAGTACCTATCTTACTTCCATACTTATTATAAGTACATAATATCCTCAATAAATTCCATGAACACCTATCTATCACACCATACGTTAATCGACCCATCAAACATAATTAAGCTATTTGAATTAGTTTTATTTCAAAAAGTAAATTATTATCCAGAAGTTGCGGTTAAAAAATATTAAAATGAAATGTTTGCCTGCACTTAAATAGGATTAGCACATAGAAGCAAATACGTGCGACCCAGTCGTGCCTTTTATTATGATAATCGAGATATTAAGAGTTGGAATTTCGTACACAACACATATGCCGAACGGTTTAAATTGTTGAAAGATCAGAACTGCCGGAAGGACATCCTAATAACGGATTGTTTCAGCAGCAAGTGACAATAAGCACCATACTTAAAATTATTTCCACACTAGTTGATCAACCTGGCGTTGCTCGGATATAACATACATTTTTCTGGTTTCGAACAACAGCCCTGCATATCGCACCCAAATATCTCCAAAAACTAAAAGATGTTTTTAAAAACATCTTTTATAATCATCAACAACCGGGTTCCGGTCCGTGACACCTTGAACAAGTTCTTCCATACATCCCGATTGCTGGGCGATGCCATCCAATTGCACACTCCAAGGCTTCGGGCGTCCTGGTCTATGCCATCCTTCCAACGAAATCAAGGTCTGCCACGTTGTCTTCTACCATAAAAAGAACTGTAAAGACTTTCTGAGTTGGTTCCTCTTCACTCATGCGAGCTAGGTGCCCAGATCACCGGAGTCTACTGAGATTTAATATTTTTCACGACATCTGCTTCGAGGTAAATTTTAAACAATTCATGATTGTATCTTCTCCGAAATCGTCCACTTTTGCACACGGGGGCAATTCTCCGTAAGACTTTCCTCTCGAAAGCGGATAAGAGATCAGAGTGCCTTTTTGTAAGCACCCAAGTCTCGGATCCATATATGACCATAGTCTTGTACAGTAGCAGATTAGTTTTTATGGCAAGGTTACTGGATTTAAGGAACCTCGACAGACTATAGTAGGTCATGTTGGTTTTTAGCTGCCGCCCGCGTATTCCGTCCTCCATATTATTATCGGCTGCTACTTTTGACGCAAGGTAGTTAAAGGACTGCACTACTTAAAATTCATCCTCCACTACCCTGATAGTCGGACCAACACTTCTCGCAGATGTATCCACCATCAACTTATTCTTCCCTTCATTAATATGCAGCCCTACGTTTTGTGCCACCTGCTCGATCTGGGTAAAGGAGTCTTGTACAGCTTGTTTGTTTCTGCCGAATATGTCGATGTCGCCTGCGTAAGCCAATATCTGGCTGGACTTGGTGACGAAATTCCCTCTGGTTGACGTGCCAGTCACGGATTGCTTTCTCCAAGGCCAGGTTGAAGAGGATGCAAGCCAGACCATCCCTTTGTCGGAGATGTTGATTGGTCTGGACAGCAAGCCGGCTATTTTTGCCTGGCTTGTAATATTGGTCATGGTCAGCCTACATAGTCGTGTTCATTTATTTGGACTAGCATATTCGAAAGTACTAGAAGAATAATCATACGATTAACTATTCATTTACCTGTTTTTCCAATTTGTTTAACTCTTTCGTGCTAACGTTTGGGGTCTTGAAAAACCAAGAATTTTATCAGTAAATATGATTTTAGTTTTTTGGTCTGTAGTTCCTTATAAGTTTGGTAATTTCAGCTATTTTAAATACACTCAGTTCTACATTCTCCATTCTGTTCCATTTCATCGACATAAATTGTGTTATGTAGCGCATTGTTTGTCGCATCTTCATTTATGGTAGCCCACCTCGAAACTCGTACTCTCTCAGAACTTTCTTGTTAGACAAAGTTTTCAATACATTCTTGTAATTTTGACAATAATTTTGACATGAGACGAAATGACATAAGACTTGGAATAAATGTGTGAGAATCAATTAGGATTTGAATCTTTATGAAACTAGGGCTACTTCTTCATGCATTATTACGTTAAAAGCGAACCTAACTACCTAATTTTGACGTTTCACTCGTCAAGTATCTTTTTCGTCTTTTAATCACTAATGCCTTATTTTCTTGAAATGTTAAACAGGGGTCTATTCTTAAGGAAGAAATATAGGTTCTAGCTGGTTTAATATTTGATTTAGCATCAAGTAGATTCTTAATATAAATCTTAAATTTTATTTTATTTATGTTATGTATTTTTTCCCCTCAATTCATTCATTCATTCATTGTCTATCTAACAAAACTCAACCATTTTGAACTCATAAATAAACGCCACTTCCTTCTTATTCATGCCAAACAAATACAATAACTGCTCACCTATCCAAAAATCTTGGCGCACACTGCTCAAGGTGAGAACTTTCAAATATTCTCACGGCTCGCGATCAAAAAGTCATACAAAATCCAAGACACCTGGCTGTTTCCGTTTACGTAGAGCAAAAACAACCACCATCCATCTAGACGTCACCTTCTATGAACTCGCCCCCCCCCCCCCCCCCGTAATGTCTTTCAACAACCTGCCCACACAGATTTACACTTTTTTGGCCCGATTGCAAAATAACTCCTTCCACTTGGACGCATAATGATTTGTTTACAGTTTACACCAGTTTCTCTGGCAAGAACTCATTATCATGCTGCCAAATAATTTCACACGCATACACTTAAGAGTGTTCATGTTTTTTTTTTTTGGAACCTGATCAGGAATCCTCCTGCCATCTCCCCGCCCAACTTTTCTCGCTCATAGCTCATCAGGGGAAGACCAAGACAGATTTCCTGGACGGATTCATTGCTTTTTTCTTATTCCAAATGCCACTTCCTGTTGAGGACACTGCTAAAGTAAATTCACTTTAGTACCATCAAAATGCGTCCTACTTGGCAGGAATAACAAACGTCCCGGCAATGACGACGACATCGTGCGTGTGCCAGGAGATTCTTTCGCAGTTCCCTGACAGAATGTAAACATTTTGGAGAAGAAACCTTACGTTTGTTTATCGGCTTCCTTTACGCAGCGACGCACTCTCTCCTCGGTTTATAGTTTATGAGTTCATGAATTTATCACTCATGGAGTGTTGCCAATATACGTGTGTTTTATATTCATGAGAGTTCTAAAATGGAATAAAAAGTAGGGGGTGTGTTCTTGTGGGTTTCTGTTTTTTTTTCTTGTTAAATGAAATGAATATTTGGAACGAGATTGAGTATATTGGGAAAGGTCGAGAATTAAAGTTGGAACCATTCCAGTTCAAGAAATACTGTGGTTATGCATTGAGTTCAGACAGTAGAAGGCCTAAAATGCATCGCGCAAGGTTCAAGTTATGTAAGCTATGTCGTCGCAGATGGTAATAAAGCATATGCAATCGATTAGCGTAATTAATTGCGGTGTAATAAATTCGACACCATGTGAGGATAATTGAATTAGGAATTCTGGTTTTAAGAGCATGTTCTCCTGAAAGAATGGCAATTAAGTTTGATTCATAGGTCAGAAATTTTGTTGCATGTATTGATAAATTTGCGCTTAGAATCCTTCTGAAGAAACATGCCGTTATCCTTTGAAGCACTTTTTGTGGGTTCTGAGAACTATTTTCGTAACGTACGTAACCCCTTTTAGTGATTTATTTAGAGAATTTGGAACTGATCGGTTGATGCAATTGCCACTCATTGATAGTGCTTGATAATGTGGTCAAGATTAGAATTTAACGAGCGAAACATAAATACATATCAACATGCCGTTGAAATGCCACTTCCCTTGAATAGCGGTGTGAGTCCAAAAACGATGTTAAGTCGATGAAAATTTTCAAAGGAAAAGGAAATGTGGCCGTTTTTCAAATAATCTGAATTGTGACAAACTTAATTACATTGAAGCAAATGGTTATCCTAGGATTTATGTGGATATCTTTGTTCAATAAAACTTACTTGCTATCGGAATCCGAAAAAAAAAGAAAACAGATACATATACATATGTATGTAAGTCAGACACATTTTTTTAAGGATTTATTTTGTTTATTAACTTTAATGAAAACATTTTTCTTATAATTTAGAAACTGGAATTTACGTTCTACCCACTAGTTGTTCTGTGTGGACATCAGATTAAATGATTTTAAATCAAAACCCGTTTAAGCTTTTCTACGACATAGAAAAATACCCCCAAAAGTGTTTTGGAAAAAAAGCTCAAAAAATTTGAGCGTAATACATAATTCTGGAAAAAACACCCTAAATATATTAGGAAAATTCGCCAAAATATATGGAAATTACACCGTAATTTATTTAAAAGAACCAACAAGTGAAAATGGAAATTTCGCAAACAAATATAAACTTTTTGGCTTAATTTCCTAACTTTGTTTGGTCTGACGTAATTCTGTAGAAATAAACTCAACGGCGGGGGGCGATTGCGAGCGCATGCTGTGGCCGCATCCACTGGCGCTGGCCTCCGACAGCGTCACGCGCCTTGAATCTTAAGAACATATACTTTTTCTTATATTGAATATAATCATGAAGGAACAATTTCCCTACAGCACGGACATTTATATATGTATGTTCTGTTATGTATAAAAGTTGACAATTTGTTTTCTCCACTTATTATTTCATAATTAAAACTTTCCATTTTGTCCACTTTTGTCAATTCTCTAAAGCGCGATTAAGAAAGTAAACGAACCATCCATTACAACTGATCACGTAAAATAAAATGTATGCTACAACAATAATTATGATCTGTAAAAATCGTAAAAAAGATGTAAAGTAATGTTATTTTGCGATCTATATTCATATTTATGTTTATGCTAGCTTCTACCTCGAGACAAAACTCGCCAAAAAAATTTTCTCAGATCACAGTGTATTTTTGTCTGATTCTTTATATATTTCCATATTTCTATATCTCCATATCTCTATATTTCTATACTTCTATACCTCTATATCTCTATATCTTTATATCTCTATATCTCTGTATCTCTATATCAATGTATCAATATCTCTTTGTCTCGATATCTCTATATCTCTATATTCTATATCTCTATATATCTATATCTCTATATCTCTATGTCTCGATATCTCTATATCTCTATATCTCTATATCTCTATATTCTATATCTCTATATCTCTGTTTCTCTGTATCTCTATATCTATGTATTTTTTTATAATGGGCCCGCGCAAAAGGGGTTTTAGCTACCTTTATAATGTTAGTTAAACTACGGGGCGTTAGGAAAATAGGGCGAGATATAAAAGTACTCTATAGCTCTATATCTCTATATCTCTATATCTCCTTATAGTATAGTGAATCCTGTAACTCGTCCGTAGCAAACATCACAAATTCGTGTCCCGTTATGGCATGAACAAATTTCAAACAAACTTCCAGAAATGCAGTATTTAGCATTTAAGCCTCTCCCATAGGAACCGTGTATTTTTGTTGATAAAAAGTACCTTTTGTTTCAATCCTGCACATTAACTATCTACCTATCAAATTTTATCCAAATCCGTTAACCTGTTGAGGCGTCATTGGGGAACAAACATACAAATATTCACATTTATAAATAAGTAGGATTATATGTATAGATATAAATAAGCAAATGTACATACTTTCGACTTGAAACAAATAACGGAGAATTTTCTGGCGTTTTTTTTTTTTTGTTTTGGATTTGGAAAAAAACATCAAAAACTTAGTTTTCTTCCGTTTTTTCCGTTTCGATTTGCAATAAAAGCCAAAACGTTTTTTTTTTGGCGTTTTTTCCAAATTATTTCTTTTGTTCTTTTTTCATTATTCTTAAAGGAAGAAAACCCCAACACAAATATGAAAAAAACAAAATTTTAGGCAGTAACGCCAAAAAAAATTGGGCCTTTTTTCCTAAAAAAAAAACAAAATATTGTATGGGTGTTTTTGGGCGTTTTTTTTTTAATTTTTTTTGGTAATTTTCTATTTTTATTTTATTTATTTATAGTTTCAGGAAGCCCCCGTTAAAGAAAAATATTCTAATTTATCCCACAAGAACCGTGCATTTTTCGGAATAAAAATAAATTGTACGACTGGATCGCATGTACTTACTTTAAATTAAAGTGATCATCAAAACATTTATTCGATTTTTGTGACTTTTGATTGTTCGAATAAAGTACGTTAAATTGCATGGAGAAAATAATTCAAGAATACAAACTTAAGCAAAAAAATAAAAAAACTTCACACACCCGTTTTTGAAATATTGAATTTAAAAAAATTTTTTTTTAATTATTAAAAATACAAAAAAAAATTGAAAAAAATTAGTTCGACATTACTTAGGCTATCTACATCTTCTTGAATATCAATTTTAATTGCATTCGGATCACAAGTTTCCGAGAAAGTCGAAGAAAAAAAGCGGTCCTATGGAAGATACCGTTATTGGCACACAATATTATTTTTTTTCACCAAAATATACCTACAGTAGAACACTGATTTTTTTTTCATATTTTCCAGAAAAATAAGTTTTTACATAACGCTCATATGACAGGTACCGTTAATTTTTGAGCTTAACAAAAATTTAAAACACTCCTCAATAGAATGTCCAAATATAATCTTAAGTTCTAAATTTGAAGACGATTGGCCCAACCGTTTAGGCTACAGTGCAAAATACATCCGTACACACAGACAGATATTTTTTGCCACCAATTTTTTTAGACTTCTCTATAATCAATATCACGTTTGATTGTTATCTCAATTTTTTTATATTCACAAATCCTAAACTTGCCTTTGCTCTAGTATAGTCTCTATAACCGCAAATAAAAATGAAAAATTAAGAACCAGAAATCAGGAAGAAGAACTAATTCTACTTGTGTTTCAATATTATGCCTTGTTTGATTATTATTTTAAAATATTTTCTTGCAAATGCCGAATTTCACAACATAATTGATTTACTCTCAAAATAACCATTACATGTGTCGTCATAACGCTTTCAACGCCACTTAACCCATAAAACACTTTCTTCTTATCTTTCTCTCTTGAATTTAACTCCAACTTTCTGTTCACTGAAGTGAAAACAAACAAAAGGCACGTCCGACATTATAAAACATTTTCTTTTTTTAAAAAAGTCCTCATAATGCACCGACGTCCCCCCAAACAATAACCACACACGCATCTTTGAACGAGCAAAGTAAATCAAATCCCAAAACCTGCATCCAACCGAAAACATCCAAGGAAACCCCAAGGAAGCTCCAAGAAACATACAAGAAGCAAAGACATTAAACAAGGAAATAACAAATATGGTGCCAAAGGACAAATAATATTTATTGGACGCCAAGCAAAGAAAAAAGGGGTAACAACGAGCCCACTATTTCAGAGTCATGAATGAGGCTTCTATTTTAAGGGAAGACAGGGCCGGAGACAAATAAAAAAACAATTTACATAAAATTCATTGTCCTGGCTGCATTTTAATTAATTGCTTCAGCCTTTCGCTTCCTGTGAGATTTATTTCCATCTCAATAGAATTCGAATTCGAATTCGATTTAATACAAAATCAGGAATAATAAATAAACAAAAGTCACTGGCGCGAGTCCTCGTGATTTTTTTCCATCTGATAGGAAGTGAGAACATAACAGTTAACGGGTTGTCCATTTTTTTAGGATCTGTAAATTTTTTTTTTTTTTACTGGGAAAGGCAGGAAGCATACGAGGACAGTCAAGAAAAAAACTCGTCGGAAAATTCTTTTCGTAAATTTCCATCCTCCCTTCGAAGGATTTTTGTTGTGATGGGAATGAAACAGAGTGTCCGTGTAAATGGTGGACATTTGTAGTATTTTTTTTTGTAGAGTGCATGAGAGAGCAAAAGGAATTTCCGAAACAGGCGATCAATGTCACCAATAAACTTGGACACACAAAAAAATAACTTTGTTCAACTTCCGAGTTGGAATTTCCAAGGAATCCTCCAACAATTTGTTATGCTATCCTCATCCTGCTATTTTGGCAGCAAAACAAAACAAAATTTGTAAGCAAATCCTTTAAAGTCCTTCAGGGGAATTGTTTTCTCTGTTAATTACGACTGTTTTCTACTTTTTAATTGTTAATTGCCTAAATGGGTCATAAATTGCTGCGACGAGTCTATTTCATTTTGCAGTTTAAAATCGCTGCCAAGAAATTAATCTCAGCGTAATCCTTAATTGCGTTTGTCTCTCCAAGTTGCTTGTTTCATTGTTTTCTTCTTGGAAGAGGATATTCTATGACAAATTAATTGGAAGCCAAAGTGCATAGGCGAGCAGTCAAAGGAAACTCAATTTTCGAATTCGAATTTTTAAAGTTAAAAAAAAAACCAAAATTTTTCTCCTTCATCTTTTTAGTAGAAAAATATGTAAATAAATCATTACATTAAGGAAGTCCTGGCGGTGGGTGTTATGGATGCGCACCACAGAGTTGTTTGAGTGTCCTTTATGGCGCGAGACACTGGACAGTGGCGCTTCTTAGCATTTTTTCTCCAAAGTCATAATTTTGTGGCAGATTTTTTATGCTTCAGACGGGTGATTCTTTATTATTTCTTTGTGTTATATCCTTTGGTCCTTTGGTAAGCCGACAAAAAAAAAATAACCGCAAAGTGAAAATATTTTCGAAGTGTTTTTGTTTTTTTAAGTTTTGGACAAACTTATATAGGAAGAGTGCAGGACTGAATCATAATTGCATTACATTATAGGATTATAGAATGAGAAAGCTCTTTGTGGATCCATAAGTTTTGCGACATTTCACTTTGGGCCGAGATTATTTATTACTGCGGTAATCGTTTGTGGTGTGCAATTTGAGATTTGATGAGGCGGATCCTTAATTTTGTTGACTTTGGTTGTCACTGTAATGCAAATTTTATTGTTTTCATTTCCAGCTGAATAGGAAATCTCTATGGAACTTGAATGGATATTGATTCGAAATATCCTTATCCGATTTGTTTTGAAATCTTAGACAAGAAGACAATGGGAATTAACTAGCTTTAACAAAAAAAATTTGGTTTTGAATAGTAAATCAGCATCTCTAGAATATCTTTTCTTGGTATAAGCGATTTCGACTTGGAAGAATGGATAAACATATGTATGTAACATTTCACAGGAACACTTCAGTCCCAATGTTTTGAAAGGGTTAATGATTTCCTTAGTAGAAGTGCCCCCTGGTTTAGTAGTTAGTGTGTCGGACTGCTAAAATAGATGCTCGGGGTTTGACTCGCCGTCAGAGCAATAATTTGTTTACGGGGTACCTACTGCCTCTTGCGACAAAACCTCCAAGAGTAAAATTTGTCTCGAAAAAAGTGCATCTCATGTAGATTCACAAAACTCACACAGGAATGGTTGAGAGTATAAGTCACTAGGCTCCGGAGCTCTCACGCCAATTGATCGGGTTAGTTACACCATTTATAACTCAAGAACGGATGTACCGATTTCAATGATCTCTCATTTGTTGAATTTGTCTGCTCCCCGAATAGCAGAATAATTATTAAAATGTTGGAAAGATTCACATAAAAAGTTACTGAAAAAAAAAAACAAAAATATTGAAAACTAATAACAACAATTATCAAATGGATTTGTCTCAATCATTTCCGATCATCCGGAGAATCAATCATCCATCCATACCACAAGATTGACAAAAAAGAATGTATTTGAATATTGAGTGCCGAGATTCCTGATCCCGAAACCGATTCAGACCTACATCATGATGTTGTAATTACGGCTATGATTCATGGATCATGTGGCGCATAGAAAATACTCAAAGCTGCTGGAGAACTTCACAGACGCTAAAAGAATAAATATTTGGAAGCTGCATCTAGATTGCGCCAAGGAAATGATACCTTGTGTTACGCTGCTGGACACCTAAATTATGCCAACTGCTCGTCTTTATTACCAAGATATGGTTCACCATAAATGGCTACTACGCCATTTGTCTCATGTGAGCTATGACGCGGTGTAAAAGATTCTGTGCTTGCTATATGGACATTGGGCATGGTTTGCCTTCAATACATTGGTGAACAAATAGAATTGTTAGCTCAGAGATACCTGGACAGCATATGGATATGAGACAAACCCGAGTAGTGAGATATAACATCGAAATTGGAAAACGGGGCGTACGGTTCAGTAAAAACCCCTAATTCCTTCACATGCAGGCGATAATTTCTCTGAGCACAGGAACCATTGGTTGTGGCGAAGTGAACTGAACTAGAGATAGGCATATTATGCATGAAGAACTGGGGGAAAATTTTGAAGAATTGAAACCGAAACGGAAAAGTAAGATCCGTTCTGATAGGCGGTACGAAGTTCGCTGGGTCATGTAGTTAAAAATAAAAGGATTTATATTAAATAAATTGAATGACTGGATCCCACGTACTTGCTCTAATGTGCGGTCACCTCTTAACAGCTTCGAATAAGATTTAGAAAAAATATTAAAGGAACTTCAAAGTTTTTATTCCAATTTTCTGACTTTTGATTGTTTGAAAAAATTACGTAAAATAGTTTTCAGCTGAAAAATTTAAACGCCATTTTATTTCCTTAGAAAATGTGAAAAAGTGTGATTTTTTATTTTTTAAATCGTAGGAACGGCTTTTATTTAACAATTTTTTTTGAAATAAAAACTTATTCAAAAATGCAAACTTAAACACAAAAATTACTTACATTTAAGAATAAAATAAAAAAAAAAATCCATCTTCCCGTTTTCAAAATATTGATTATTGACAAAAAAATTAAGAAAATTATCAAAAATACAAAAAAAAAATTTTCGAAAATATTTTAAAATAAAATTACTGAGACTGCCAACACCTTCCTGAATATCAATTTTGATTGAAATCGGATGACCAGTTTTCGAGAAAGTCGAAGAAAAAAAAAACGGTTTTATGGGAGGTACCTGCACCTACAAAAGTACACTGATTTTTGTTCATATACATTTTGGGAGCCGTTTTCGAGCAAAATAAGCTTTTACTTAACGGTTATATGACGGGTACCGTTAACATTTGAGCTAAAAAAAAAAAATTAAAAAAGTCCTCTGTAGAATGTCAAACCCACAATTCTTACCGGCTTTTAGTAAAAATGGAGTACGCAATCACACGTCTTAAATAATAATGAATTTGTGAAAAACAGTGTTTCGAAAATTGTAGGACCGGTTTTGAAAAAATCCAGTTTTTTATTTATAGTTTTTTGGAAAAAAATAGTTTCGAGATTTTAATATGCAGTTTTTTAGAGCTTATATTAATACACCCTATTTTTAAATGTTAAATATTTTTTTGATTACTTTTAAAAGTATTGAATTTTCAAAAAAAAAAAAATCAAAAATTAATATAAATAGAAAAAAAATAATTATTCAAAATGTTTGTATGCAGAATTAATTTGGCTACTTAGATCTATTCAAATATAAAATTTTGATGAAACCCATTGTGCCGTTACCGAGAAATTTAATAGACTGTTCGGTAAATTTGGTCTAGGGTTAATGATAGCTAGTACCAACAAAATAAATCTCAAACATTTTTATCAAAATCATTTGGAGTCGTTTTCAAGAAAAATAAGTTTTTTCCTAGGCACTGTTATTTGTAGCCGTAAAAATAAAATTTTCATTTCTCGTCTGAGGAATGCCAAAAGATACACACATTCCAAATATGTAGGCAATCGCTTAACCCGTTTAGGCTTCAGCTCGATATACATCCAGACAGACAGACAGACAGCCAGACATATAGACTTTTTTGTTGATAACTTTTTTAGGCTTTAGGAAAAAAAACTGTGACAATCAAACATGAAATTATTACAAAAAAAAGTGGTTAACACAAAATACCTTGGCTGCCCGTTTGTTTCAAAAGTGTTTTCCAATAATCACTTTTAAACTTTGACAGTTTGATGTTAATTAAAGATCAATCTGTCAAATTGGCTGTCATTTATTCAGTCATCATAGAACGGATTGCACGTGCAAATGATTAAATTGTTTTATCAAAATGGGTTTTCTGTTTGGGTAGCGTTCCACGCGTATCACCCCTTCTAATATCGCTTTAATCGTCCTTACTAGAGGACTATTCGCAGTATAAATGGATAAATTTGAGTCCACTACTTCAGTTAGTGAGATTGTGCAGGAAAATCCATGGCAGTAGATCTCATCGCTTACAAAAACTCGGCCTTTCAAAGACCACAACTTGCCAAGTTTTTATTGTGACTTGAGCTTGTATCCACACCGAGTTTTACTGACCGTAGATCAGCTCAAGGTAAATGACCATAGACAACCACGTGTGTTCGCTAAGTGGGCTCTGGAGACCATCTCCTTTTTTTCAGCGATAAGGCCCACTTTTTAAGAATCGGTACGTCAACAACAAAATTGTCGAGTTTGGGACAATAGCCATCCACATGAGATCTAAGGGCGTCCAATACATCCTGAGAAATTCACTGTTTAGTCTGAATTTTGGGCTGGCTACATCATCGGTTGATATTTTTTAAGAACGACGACTTTGGCTAAGCCATCTAAGTCAACGGCGAGCCCTACAGGTCGATGATTACCAACTTTTTTTTGCCTGAAAATGATATGGACACCAATGGTATGTAGTTTGAATAGAATGACAGCCTAGACTTTTTCTATGCGCGCCACTGGTGTTATTGATTACAAATTGATTTTTTTTTTGATACCGCATTAGAAAAATTTTTTTTTATTTGTTTTGTGGTTGGTGAATTATGTAATAATTTTGAATTTGTTGTAGCAGTTTATAAATTACTTTTTTGACTTACTTTGTGGCATTTTTCTTATGAATATTGTTTAAAATGGAAAAAATAACGTAATAGGCATTTGGTGAGAAAATGAAAATCAAGATTCAAATATCAAAGACGCTACGGATAGCTCTCTGTCTGACGCTCTCTACCGCGGCGTTTAGAACTCCGCGCTTAAATAATCTAAGCGCCGCGTTAAAAACACGTTCTGTTTGACAAAGCCTTAAAGCATTAAAAACTGCCAGGAAAGTAGACGTTAATTTCAATAATTTTATTTAAGCCTTTGACAGAACTTGAAAAAAGTGTTTTCAAAATGGCGATTTCAGCGATACACATTGCGGTTTGCGGTCTAACACTATGCTTACAAAATACTGCCTCATGAAAATACTATAAGATTCATATACAGGGTGTCCGCCGGGAAGGTATACTACTTTGTTTTGCCGCCATTTTAGTAAACATTAGTCTTGACAGTTCATATTTGGCAGTCGTGAAGTAGATACGCAAATTTATTATGCAAAAATATTCGATAAACCAACGTGTTTTAATCGTTAAAACATTTTATCAAAATCAATCATCGATTACTGTGACGATGAGAAAGTTACGTGAAATTTTTGGGAGAAACAACGTGCCAACAAAACGGAAGTGTTCAAAACAATCCGTCAACCTCAATTCGACGCTGTGCTCAGGAGCTTGGTCTTCAAAGAACAACTTTGGCCTTTGAATCCATTAAAAGTTACAGTCTGGTGTGCAATTTGGCCAGGAGGCATCATTGGACCTTACTTCTTTGAAAATGAAAACGGCGTAACGGTAACTGTGAATGGGGAGTGATATCGTGATATGATTGAAAACTTTTTAACGCCACAACTGCATGTTTTGGGCTTGATTAACATGTGGTATCAACAAGACGGTGCCACAAAGCATACAGCCAGGATTACAATGGAATTATTGAGAGACCTCTTTCCACAACAAGTTATTTCAAGAAATGGTGATGTTGATTGGCCTCCACGTTCGCCTGATTTGACTGCTCCGGACTTCTTTCTAGGGGGATATCTGAAAAGCAAGGTTTATGCAAACAAACCAGAAACGTTTGAGCAACTCAAACAAAATATTCGTGATGAAATAAATGAAATGCCGCGTGAAATCTGTGAGAATGCAATGAAAAATGTGCTCAAAAGGGCTCGTATTTGTGAGACTAACAGAGGCGTAAATTTACCTGATATTGTATTCCATACATCACACCCAGATAATGTTCAATGAATAAGTTTGGACGACAATCTTCCGAACTATTTTGGAATTATTGTGTCTACGACTAATATTGATTCGATGCTTTTCTTTTTACATGACCTGTACTTAGAACTCTCACGCCAAGTGTAATTTTTACTTGCGATTATAGGTACTATTAGGCAAGTTATGGATTCATGGAAAAAAAATTCTAACGATCAAACATGACATAACGATAATAGAGAAGTCGAAAAAAGTGGGGCCGGAAATTCCGTCCGTCTGTATGTTCGCACCTCTACAGCCTAAACGAATGGGCCGATTTGCTTGGGGGTGTTTTTCATTTTTGTTCTAGGTCGAAAAATAACGATTTTGATAAAACTTTCAGGGTGCCATTTTTACAATAATACATCTTTCAGTTAGAATGAATTTTTCGAAATTTGTTCTATAATGGTGCCTCCCATGACCGTTTTTTTCTTTGATTTTCTCGAGAACTGCTTAACCAATTACAATCAAATTTGATATTCAGGAAAATGTATTGTATTTTATTTTTGAAAAATCAATATTATGAAAACGGGAATTTCTCTCTTAGTTTTGTTTTTAAATGTAAGTTATTTTTGTGTTAAAGTTTGCATTCTTCAACTATTTTTTTTTATTGTTAAAAAAAGTTGTTAAATAAAAACCGTTTTATTAAAAACCGTTCGTACGATTTAAAAAAAAAACTACGCTTTTTCTCATTTTCTAAAGGAATAAAGTGGCTTTAAATTTTTCCCCTGAAAACTATTTTGCGTACTTTTTTCAAACAATCAAAAGTCAGAAAAATCGAATAAGAACTTTGAAATTCCTAATATTTTTCAAATTTTATTCGAAGCTGTGACCGCACATAAGAGCAACTACTTTCGATCCAGTCGTGCAATTTTTTTTTTTTGAATAATTGAAAATATGAAAATTATTACATTTTCCAAAAGACGAAATTCATTCGAAAACGTAAACTTGTTTGTTGGGGCACTGTGTTGTATGCGTACTCTTTTTGCAGATTACATTGTTTTTTGGTGGGAATTCAAGGGCCATTATTCGTCCATGATTGTTTTCTGTAATTGAATTTGAATTTTAAATTTATGAAGATCAAATTATCAAAGATACAAATTAAAGAACTCAATTTAAACATATTTCCGGACTCATCCGCATGCACTTTAATTCTTCATTTGATTCATTTTCCATTAGGTACGCCTCCCATGGCGTGTGTCATGTGAACGGATACAGCAATCTGCACTCGTCCGCATATGAGGACATAAATTTTCCCCTAAAAAGGATGTCACAATGTGAATTATGTATATTTTGTATTATTGAGCAAAAAAAAAAGAAAACAGGAAAAACAATATTCACACACACACTTACAATAGGCGACATCATAAGTAGAGTCCTCGACTGTAGCCAAGAACTTACAACATCATCGTCGCGCCCCCCAGTAGCGCATTTTGACGCAATGCAACGTAGACAAGAGCTAACAGAGGCTTGGGCCAAGTAAATAAGAAAAAAAAGATGATGAGGCGCCAACTTGTCTGGCTGCCTCATGAGCACAAAAGCCTCCTTATTCCTTGTCATTTTTCCAATGCAAAAGCACCAATTTCAACTGCTTTGACTCACAAAACCCTTGCAGTTCATTCATATTATTTTTCAATAAACAAAGATATGCTCGATGTTAGAATTTTGGACACCCGACATAAACTCATATAAATCCGAAAGTTTTGCCAAGAACTTGGCCGAAGAAACAATCTACTTTAATTCTATACAAACGCCAAACAAAACTCAGAAATTTTTGGCACAAGTCACTGGAAGCTATCACAACATTACACCAACACACATCCACTTTTTGGCCACTTTCCTGAATTTTATTCAGGCCGGCCAAGTGACGAAGTGGCTGCTTAACAACTACCACACGGACGCACATGTTTTTCGATGCGTAAGCTTCTTGGCCGGCTGGTAGCTAGCTGATGGTGATCATCCATCCACAACTTGTGAGGCGTGCGCCTTTCTGGCTGCACTTGCTTAATTTCTTGGCATTATCCTTAAGATACATCATCACGTTGGCGTTGTTATTGGTGAGAATCTATCGATGGATTGTGAATGAACGCACTCAATGGTATAGCGTTGATGCGAACAGCTGATTGCGGAAATGTTTGCCAGTTGATGCTTTGCCCAGAAAATAGGCTTTTACGGAACACAACCACAGGTGGTTAACTGGCACGATTTAGTTTTTTTTTCTACTCATCGTTCTGAGGGGATTCAATCAGTTGAAGGTCGACTGGGGACATTGACTCGGGAAGAAATTTTGATTTTGGCCAGAGGCTTGTTGTTTTATTTGGCTAAGAACACTGAATGAAATATGGGATATGTTTATTGGCAGTGGTCTATGAAAATATATATTTGTTTAACGAAAGTTGAGATGCTAGCCAAAATTATAATATTTATCTATATATGTAAGTTGCAGTATTTATGATTTGTTTTTGGGGTTGAAGTTTTGGTTTTTGAATTTAAATGTTTTGATGATGTTCAATTAATCATATCATTCAGGCAGAGAGAAAAATTAATAAATTAATCGCTTTATTTTTTTTTGTAGACATTGAAATGAACATAAATGTATCTATTCATAGTAAGATTTTCTACAACAACTTTGGTCAGTAAGAAAATGCTTCTGCTCTTAATTGAAGTTTGACTTAAAAAAAAATTAAAAAATAAATTGTGCGACTGAATCGCAAGCACTTGCTTTATGTGTAGTCATATCTTGGGAAAAATTTTAAATGTCATTAGGGCACTTCAAGGTTCTTATACGATTTTTGTGAGCTTCAATTTGTATTGTTCGAAAAAAGTACGTTAGATAGTTTTGTGAATCTTAGGCAAGGTTAAAAAAAAAAATTAAAATGCCAATTCAAGCATACCTACAAATTTTCCAATTTTTAGTTATGACAGTCATAGTCGGAACTCCACGACAGCAAAAGTGGTCTAAAAGTAATGTTAATCGACACCTCCTATCTCTCCCCTCCCTATCTTCCGAATGCCCGCGCAGTGTGTTACATTAAAAGGGAAACAAGTAGTCCCTTGTGCGCGCGTTAATTATATAAAAAAAAAAAAACGTAGAGGGCGTTTAAAAAAAGCAAATAAAAAACTTGTTTGTTGGTCGTTGATCTTTCGTAGGCTTAATTAAACATTAAACAATAATAAAAATAATAACATAAATAATAAAACAAACGAAAAATTGGCAATGGGCTTGTCTCCAGCTTAATCAATGTGGCAGTAATTGTGGTAAATGCAAAACAAATAAACAATTCGTCCACAATTACACAGGTCGAAGAGTATTAAACCTAATGAAAACTCATGGTTTGATTCGAGCTGTAGAGAGGCTATCAGGTTAAGAAATGTAAGTTTCCGTTGTTACAAAGCCAACATCACTGAGGAAAACCGGAAAAGGTTTCAGCATGCTAGAAAAGCCTGAAATGTTCATATTCGAAAAACCAAATTTTTACATGAGCAAAAAATTCGGCAAAAAATACTGCAATGTCCCAAAGGCAGTACAAATTTTTGGTCATTTGTAAAAAAAGTAAAAAATTCTTCGTCATCTTCAGTTCCTACGCTCGTCTTCAACGATACTCCTGCTGTCAGTTCTCAAGAAAAAGCAGATCTGCTTGCTGCCCAATTCGCGACAAACTCATCACTGGCCGCAGGTGTCAGAACTCCTCCTATACTCGAGAGCGTAAATGATTTTATGGGACCAATCTTCTTTCGCACTCGTTCAGTCGCAAGAGTATTGAAAGATCTCAACATAAATAAATCCACTGGCCCGGATTGTATCCCCGCTTTTGTTCTGAATAGGTGTTTTTCAACGCTGGCAAAACCTTTGCGTAAGCTTTTCCATCGGTCCTATTCTTTTGGACTCTTTCCGAGTGCATGGAAAACAGCATTTGTCCAGCCTATCCCCAAAAAAGGCGAATCTTCTGCACCCTCAAACTACCGACCAATTGCACTAATAGTAATTACCTTTCGAACCGCTCAATACAAGTTGTGTTGGAGGGATTCAAGTCTGATATTCAAAACATAAATGCTGGTGTGCCCCAGGGCTCTGTTTTGTCTCCGACTCTTTTCCTTATATTTATCAATGACTTATTATCTGAAACAACTAATCCAATCAATTGTTTTGCTGACAACAGTACTCTCAGCTTTTTATATTCGTCTTCAGATTCACATCCATGTTCTTCGGATGTTGAACTGCAACGGCAGCGTTGGATAAGTTCAATAAATTCTGATCTTGACAGCATTGTACAATGGGGAATAAGAAATCGCGTAGAATTTAATGCTTCTAAAACTCAATGTTGTCTTTTGTCGTTAAAGCAAAACATACCTCCAATGCCACTATCCATGAGCGGCACTTGCATTGAAGAAACAGAACACCTCTCAGTTCTCGGTATGTGCATTACAGACCATCTTCTGTGGAATGACCACATATTTGACATCGCAAAGAATGCTGCGAGGTGTTTAGGTTTCCTTCGAAGATGCAAGAAGTTCTTCACCCCGTCAGATTTGGCTATAGTATACATACATACATACATACATTTATTGGCGCGACAGCTCCTTAAGGAGCCAAGGCCTAGTGACTTATACTCTCAACCATTCCTGTGTGTGTGTTGTTAATCTGCAAGAATGGAAGGGACCTACAGTTTACCGCCGAGTCCGAACGGCCACATGAGATGCACTTTTTCGAGACAAATTTTACTCTTGGAGGTTTTGTCAATTCCTCGCAAGAGGCAGTACCCCAGAAAAAAGGTGGCTATGAGCGGGATTTGAACCCAGGCTCTTTCGCTTAGCAGTCCGACACACTAACCACTAAGCCACGGGGCACTAGTATATAAAGCATATATTCGACCGAAACTTGAGTATAATTCCCATATTTGGGCAGGTGCTCCTATAACCCACTTGAGTTTTCTAGATAGAATTCAAAAAAGAGCTTTGAAAATGATAGGCGACCGAACAATAACAGAAACGTTTACATCTCTTGAGCACCGCCGAAATGTTTCGTGCCTTTCTTTATTTTATCGTTATTTTTACAAACAATGCTCTAGCGAAATAGCCAGCTGCATTCCTCCCCTGAAGCGATTCAAACGTAATACTCGAACTGCTAGGAATGCCCATCAGTTTACCCTTGAGCCTAACTTCGGACGTACTATTAAGTATAGAGATTCTTTCTTTAGTCGTACAACACGAATGTGGAATGCTTTGCCAGGCTCTGTGTTTCCCTCCCATTTTGATATGCAGAGTTTTAAAACTTAAGTGCGTCGGTATCTCCTCTTTTATCCCTCCTCATTTCCCTAAAGCTCGTGCGGTGTTTTAACATTTTAAGGGTACACACAAACCCCTTTCGCGCGTGTAAATTATAAAAAAAACTTTTAAGAATTTGCTAACAACCTTTCATAAACACTGCCACTGAATCAAATTGCCCCTCTCAAACACCGTCGCAATGTTTCATTTATTTCCTTATTTTATCGTTTCTTTTACAAAAAATGTTCACTCGAAGTAGCCAATTGCATTCCTACCCTTAAAAGTTTCTCCCGTAATACTCGTCTCACAAGGAATGCTCATCAGTTCACCCTTGAGCCCAATTTCGGACGTACCGTGAAATATAGGGATTCTTTTTTTAGCCGAACGACACGAATTTGGAATAGTTTACCCGGCGCGATTTTCTCTTGCCATTTTGATCTGCAAACATTCAAAACCAATGTTAATCGACACCTCCTATCTCTTCCCTCCCTATCTTCTTAATGCCCGCGCAGTGTGTTACATTAAAAGGGAAACAAGTAGTCCCTTGTACGCGCGTTAATTATAAAAAAAAAAACAAATTTTACAGACTGTATTAAGAACGAATGATTTCACAATAATTGTATCGTTTTTGTTTGATAGATATTTCTTTACTTTTATCAAGGCTACAGAATATTCTTGAGACGAGAGCTAAACTGTACAAAATCATTGCACACAATTAAAAACGCCCTTCCGATTTCTAATGATCCTTATCCATTTCCGACATTGTCCATGCCTCTGCGTCATACAGCAGAACTGGATTGATGATAAGAATCTTCTGAAACGAAAATTTTGCCCGAGAGATTGTTATACTCAATTGCATTCTTAACCCGAATAATTCTCTAGGTTTTTGAAAATTTGGATACAGTCTGTACGGAAAGTAATGCTTCGGTTGCTTATAATTTACTTGAAGAAACTTTAATATATTATATTTATAAGTACCTTCAGGCACAACATTTTGATTAAAAAAATCAGAAATAAGTTTGAAACCATGAATAAACTGTATTTTACTGAAAAAAAAATAAAAAAATAATTAACTTAAAAAATTTAAGAGTTTTAAAAAATCGTTACAAGAAAATGTGCAAAAAGGTTAACAAGGATATAGGGTTTAACAGTGACTGTGTTGAAATTGATGGCCCTATAGTTGTTGCTAACCAATTTAATGACTTTTTTGGTTCTGTTGGTCAAACTTCGGATTCACTTGATTTTTATTATCGATGTGATAACGAAAATGAACTAGTAGATAGCACATATCATGGTAGATTCTTTTTTGACCCATTTACTGGTTCCGAGATAAATAGTTTAATCAATTCGCTCAATAACTCGTATTCATGTGGTGATGATTGTATTACAAATCAAACCTTAAAATAAATCGCACTCAATATTTCGGATATCCCAGCTTACCTTTTTACTTGCGATTATAGGTACTATATCAAACATGACAATACGATCATAAGAAGCCTAAAAAAGTCATTGACTAAAAATGTCCGTCTGTCTGTCTGTCTGTCTGGCTGTATGTCCGGGTGTATATCGAGCTGCAGCCTAAACGGGATAAGCAAATGCCTTCAAATTTGGTATGTGTGTATCTCTTGGCATTCCTCAGATGGAAAATTGAAATTTTATTTTAGGGCTCTAACGATTTTGATGAAATTTTTTAAGATTTTTTTTGTTAGTATTGGCTTTCATTTGATAAGAACCAAATTTACGGCAATTGTCTATTAGCGATACCTTTCATATAACGGTTTTTTTAATTTTGGGTTTTCTCGGTAGGTAAGGGTTAGATAAGTGGGCTGATGGATGATGGTGGTGTCCATCACACTTAGATCAATGAGGATCCATTGTGATACCCTGGGGGGTTTGGGCCCAATAAGCATGGTACCTTTAAAAAACCTATACATTCTCAAGCCATTTTGAGTTATTAATAAATCAGAGCAGGTTTGTACCCATTTGTTCAGATAGTTCTTCTAAGTCCTGGAGGAAATGACTTCCTAGAACTGCATTTCTTAAGCGGCATAGTGCTGGGCAGTGACAGAGAAAATGAGGATTGTCCTCATGCACATCTATGTCGCCACAAACTCGTTGAGCTGTAGAATATTTTCTGTTCTTTGTTTATTAAAGTAGGGCCATAGTTTCCTGGTTACGACATAGGAGTCGAGTGAGTTCCACCTCTCGTTAACTGCGGCGAGTACCTTATTCCCTATCGTCGGTTTAATGTTACAAGTTGGGATCTTTACCGTTGTGTCGGCTCGGTTAAGTTCTAGCGATGATCCCTTTCTTGCCAGCTCATCAGCTCTTTCGGTTCCATGCACACCACTGTTTCTCGGTAACGGCTATTTGGATTTTCGTAAAATTTTATATTTAAGAAGATCTAGATCTAGCCAAATTAATTCTGAATATCAAAGTTTTGAATAAATTTTTTTTTCTAATAAAAATTAATTTTTGAATTTTTTTTTTGAAAAATCTATATTTTTAAAACTAATAAAAAAAATTATTTTAAATTTTATAATCACATGTATATTAATTAATTCTAAAAACTACATATGAAAATTAAATTTTTTTTTTTTCAAAAAACTAAAAATAAAAAACTGGATTTTATCAAAACCGGTCCTACAATTTTATAAATACTTTTTTCTTAAATTCTTTGTTACTAAAGACGTATGATGGCTAACTTCATTTTTACTAAAAACTGTAAAATATTGTGGTTTTTGATACTATTTATAAGTTCAAACTGTGTTATTTTCAACGTAAATGTTACTTGTTTCTGTCAAAGATCTTGGTTTCCAATGTAATTAGGCACATAAGAGCAAGTACGTGCGACCGAGTGGTGCCCATTTTGTATATTAACTTTTTTAAGTACTGACCCTGAAATCCAAGGCTTAAGCCTTTTATAACAACTTTTAGTGTTAATAGTATAACTAAAAAATTCAATGTGCTTCATAAGCTTATCGTGGAACTTTGAAAAGGAAGTGGAAGCTTCAGTACAAATATACACATCTTCCCGAAATTCATTAAACAAATTTTGTTTAAGCTGCCTATAGTGAATCTTAGTATTCTTTTCGGTAAATATCTCAAACAATAGCCCCGTCATAGAGTGATCTGTTATTTTCAAATCTAGAACGGCACACATAAACAAATATAGATCTCAAAATTAATTTCAATAAACAGTTAACATGTACTTTAAAATATCTATCGGCCAAAAACTTTTAACTATTTTACACAAGTAAGATGGAAAATTGAAATGCAAACGCTTTTTTAAGATCTAACAATAACATTCCAGTTGATTTGTCTTGTAAACAATTTTTTTTAACAAAATAACATATTTTTTAACTTGTTGAGAAGTATTGTGGAAGTGACTTAAACCAAACTCTTGATCGGGCAAAATGTTATTATCAGAGAGAATTCTTGGGATTTTTTTCTTTAATACATTTTCCAATATGTTGCTTACACTAAAAGGCCTAAATGCAAAAGACTAATAGGCTTGTAAATTTCAGGACTTTCCAAGAGCTTTAGTTGTTGATATAATTTTAGCTACTTTCTAAGGGCATGGAAAGTATTGCAATTTTAGATGTGCATTTATGATGAATGTCAAATACCAGATATCAAACGTCGGTACATTTTTAAGATATATATTTTTTACTTTATCGAGACCACCATTTTTTCTATTTTTTAAGGTACTAATTATACATTTAATATGTTCGTAGCATTCAAAATAACTGGTAGGCGTAGTGATTGCATACAGGTTGTTGAGCTTTCACCTAAACTAAATTCATTTATTTCAGTTTAAAAATACAACCGATTCCTAAAGTAAATATATATTTCTAAGGCGAATGCTGCCAACGTTACAAAATGTTAATTGAGCTGTATATGTAATACGAGTAGTGGTGTTTCTTTATTGCCGTTTGATGAAAGTGAAGTCTGTTGTGGGAATTGTTTTTTAATTGAAATAGTTAATAAATTTATTTATATAATTTATTTTTCGTTTGATCAAAATATGAATTGGACAAATCATATTTCAAATTTGAAGCAATATCTACGTTCTGCTATCCGTAGTCTTTAACATCTCAAAAAATTCTGTGATTATAAAAATCTAAATCTCTAAGTTATTTTGGAATATTCCATCAATATTTATTTTTAATTATAAAAAAACAAATAATTTTTAATTTTTTATTATGTAATTAAAAATTAAAAAAAAAAAACAAATTTTAATAATTTAAGTGCAACGCGTTTCGGAAGTTTATTCCATCTTCCGAAACTCGTTGCACCTAAATTATAAAAAAACTGTGTTAAATTTGTTTTTTTTAAATTTTTAATTAAATAATAAAAAATTAAAAATTATTTGTTTTTTATAATTAAAAATAAATATTGATTTAATAACTACACAGTTGGAGACGAACCACATACATAAAGAATATTCCATTCCAAACTTTAATATGGGATCAGTATAGCTGGAGTGGTGCTTATCAATCTAAAATACAATCTCTGGTCGTTTTGCAATTATGTGCTAATAGAAAAATCTGCGGGGTTAACCGGTTGTATCCTTACATGGTGGTATCTAGGTCATTAAACATACCACCTGTGAGGCATTTGTACTATTTCAATGTTTCCAAAATATTTTATATAAGATTTTGATATTTGCAGAGTCCAAACTCTGAAGTTCGTACGTACTTTGAGAAGCAACTTTGACAACTATGTTTTCGTGCCATGTTGCGGCGAATCGGGACAAGTGAAAGGGTTTTTTTGCTGCCCTATGCTCCACTGGGAGTTGATATATATATGTATTTAGTACAAGGTGGGCCAAAAGAAGTCATCCGATGTTGTTTGGCTCTCATTTTTTTTTCTAAATGAAAAACTTCGATTCTGTTTTTAATTATGTTTATTTGAACCTTTAGAATTTTATTGGTCAATTCGAGAAGATGATATCGGCCAAATGGGCGCCGTCACAATTGATTGTCATACGTGCTCGTTTTATGGCATTTTTCATCAAAAAACCCCACAACAAAAGTCTGGAACGGTTAAATCGGGTGATCTTGCGGGCCAGTGCAAATCGCCAAAACGAGAGATCAGGCGACCCGGGAACGCCGCCTTCAGAATATCGGTTGTGGCTCGCGCAGTGTGTGCCGTAGCTCCGTCCTGTTGAAACCACAAGTTCTCCAGTCCTAATTCGTCTAATTGCGACAGAAAAAACTCGGTTATGATGGCCCTATAGCGCGCACCGTCCACTGTCGTCGTTTGACCAGCGGCGTTCTCAAAAAAAAAACGGCCCGATGACTCCTCCAGCGAGAACAGCGCACCATGCAGTAACTTTGAGCGGGTGTAATGGCTCCTCGTGCATTACTCGTTGGTGGCCAAACGGTGCAGGGTTTTCAGTCGGTGTCGGACTACCGTGGATTCGGTGACGGAATTCGCTCTGCGCCAACAATACAGACGAATTGTTACGCAAAAAAATAGACACGATTATTCCTCGTTCTTGGGGAGTGTATCGCTCCATGGCTTGTTCATTCTTGTATTCTACATCTGTCTAGTCCAAAAATGTCAAAACAGATTTGACATTAGCGGCCATTTGCAAAACTAAGAGAATCTTCCAATAGGGTGATCTCTTTTGGCCTGTACTATATAATAAGAGTAATTAAAAAATAAAAAAAATTATCCGAGTAATCGGGCAGACTTTTGAAAGATCGTTTGTGCGAGAGTTATGCACTAATCTTTCAAACATCGCCTTGTCATAATCCTTTTTTAACTTCAAAGGTGTCCTTGAGGTTTTTGCTGACCTTGGCGGAATAACGTACACATTCACATACACACAGATATAATGGTTCATTCTACCCGACTGAGGTAATGTCATCGCCAAAATACAGTCGCAGAAGTGATTTTTACATATGTATCAAGCCCAAGCCGACATTTTATTTAACGCCTTTACGCATTATTAGTTTTTCAATAAGACTTTTTAACAAAGACTTACAAAATTTACCGTAACCGACATTCATATATTCTGTTCGGTCCGTTTTGAAGCTCAGGAAAAATATTAGAAAAATGTGTTTCCTCTAAAATTTACATTTTGTCGCTTACGATAAAAATGCGGCGGTAGCTCTCGATATTCTCAGCATCTGTAACTTTGACAGTTTCTTTTTACTTTTTGCTAAAGCTTCGAGCTTCATTCTTGTAGTATCAGTTCAACATTTCCTTAATCAAGTGCTTCTGCTCGGAGAGTCCGTGAGCAGTTCTTATTCTTCTGTGCACCGCCGACGTTTCGCGTTTTGTATGCTTTTTGTGTAGCTGCATGTGCTTGCCGGTACTCATCGTCAAATCAGGGTTCGTTGTGGTGGCCGTTTATAAACCAGCACTACAGAGGCCGTTTTCCTGATTGAATTTTGGTAATGTTGCCTGGTTATCCGCAAGGAAGTGGTCCGGAGCAGTGCCTTACGTCGATCCCAATGTGGTCAATCTGGTTGACAGTTAATTGATCAGGAGATCTCCATGTTGAATGTTAAGGTGTGGGAACTGGGAACTGGCTATTACAATATTTCGTTGTTCGGTTGCACGTTCTCTTTTAAAGGACCTCAAATTACACGTTTCAGGGTTAATTAGTGAATCCTTGCAAAAGTTTTGTGTGGTACACATGTTTACCCTGTGAAAAGTGGTAATAAGCAACATTAATTTCAAAGAGGCAGTCACACATTTACGGATAAACTATTTAGAAAATGCTGAAATGGCACTTTATTTTGTAAACAAAATTTTGTGTTATAAATCTGTACACATAAATAAAAATGAAGTGTCTGTTTTAATATCAAAATAACAGCTTTTTACAAGATGCATATAAAAGTATATACTTGGTACTTATGACTAAAACACATTTTTTTTAATTTTGCGTCAATCTGTCCGTATTCCTGTCTGTTTGCTTCGGCTGCACCGATTTAAATGTGACTTTAACTCGCTGATATCTCATGTTCTAGGGAGTAACTTAGGCTATTTTAATCACCCACTGGGGTCTTTTTCTTTGAAAATTCTTGTTTATGGACCGATTTTGACTGTACTTTCACAGGCGGATAGCTGATGTTGTAAGGACTAACCAAACCAAGGCTATTTAATCTTTATTTTTTCATATCAACAATATTAAATTTTGTATGTTGGTGGTGTTTAGTTACCGTTGGACCAGATAGGAACGTTTGAGCTGTTTTTGAGATCCAGAATATGTATGCTATATGCGAGCAACGCCGGGTAGGTCAGCTAGTCTGAAAAAAATATACGATACAGTTGTGAGGAATAGAGAAATAGATTTTTCCTATACGTTGTATGATATAAGTCGGTCACAAAAATCATGCTTCATGCATGCAAAATTCAATAAAACTCGAATGTGGTCATAACATGCTTGGATACGGATATTTTGTTGCAATGCTTCGAAATATGTGGCAAATATGAATCTTATTTAATCAATCTATTTTGCAGGTATATATTTTCAAAATTTCCGGCGCAATGACTCATCGGATTTCTTCCTACTTCCTGCGAAATTTGAATTACTGTTAGGACCCACTTTTGCGGAATAACCCCAATTAAGCTATTTTTATTCTAAAAACGCGAAACAGTCGATAGGAATTAGGAATCGATATTGGTAAAATGTTGGCTTGTTATGTATGTAATTTGTCTACAAATGTATGAACAAGGTCTGCAACGGACATTTTCTTTACGTGTGTGCTGTCAAAAAATGGCCTTGCTGTCCCAGATAATCGCTTTAAATTACTTTTAGTGTATTAATTTGGAAAACAAGTAAACACCAGTAAATTTAAGATAACGAGTTCAAGGCAAGGACATCATTCCTCCCGCATGAGATGCTTGAAAAAATATTTGAAATTGCAAACGTTGCAGAAGTTTATATTTTTCTTCGGTCGTTAGGTTTTCTGAAATGGTTTAAATTGAGACTAAGTTGTAAGAAGCAAACGCATCGGAAACGCATTTGACGCAACCTCGTATGTAAGTTTCAAAAATGAAAAATTCACAAAAATGATACTTGGTAAATTTACTTTCAATTTCAAGGAACCAATAACAAATTTGAAGTTATCCAACAAATAAAATGTATATTTAAAAATACATTTCACAAATGCTTGTTAAAAGCTTCACCCACATTAGGATAGCATTGTAAACAAGTGTGAAATTACTGTGATATCCTCTCTAATACTAGTGTCAAAGAAGATATGAATAAAACTACTTTTATACGAATAAATTTTATTGCGTTTTTGTTACCAAAATAATTTTTGTTTTTTCTTTGACATTGCCACATTGCTATTGCAATTAAAATGACCATCTTGAATATCAAAGAACAGAAGATTTTTTTCAATTTGCAGTCTGCGTCAATTCTAAAATAAGATTTTTGCATCCTAACGTCAACATCCAAAAGCAGCATGCAAAAACCAAAACATCTTTTCGAAATCTAATTAGACGTCCCTTCTGTTCGTCCATTTGTGGACGATATCGGTCGGTGGTGATGATGCAACTTCTAGGTTTTCTAATTTACAATTTTTAGATTTCCTCTAATTATTTCATGTACATCGAAGCAATAAGGAAAAATCAAAGATTAATCTCATGGTTGGACTCACAGAATACAAAGCTAAGAGGCCTTCATGATGGCAAAGTATGGATCACCACAATCTCAGACATAGCAGCACTTACTAATGACAAGCTATCGTAAATTCATCCTGACATGATCGTGTTCTTTTTTTCTATTTGGGGATAAAAATAGGAACAGGCGCTTGCCTCCGTCCCTGGCATCCATAAGATACTTTAGATCTTCACAATTGTCGTAAATTTCGGCACCAGAACATTCGAAAGACGTTTTTATCTAGCCCAGGCCGCTGAGAGAAAGACTGAAGTCTGGCGATTTATTTTTGTAATTTACGTTCTATTCTATGAGCCCGCGCGCTGAGATGCCGTGTGTTTATGCATCATTAACCCAATATACGTAATCTACTGGTGTACGTATGTATATAAGAGAAGATACATTTACATAGATACATTTGCTGTGTATTTACCTATTTATAATTAAAACACAAACCAACAAAACAGACAGACAGACAGACACTGAGTTATATGCATTAGTGGCTGAAATTTTCTTGGGCAAATTAAGGCGGAAAATAAGAAAATTTACGTGGATCTACAAATTCGGAAAAAAGTCTGGATCAGTGTAAAAAGGAGGGGAGGATGAAGGGGTATTATTTATTTGTTCAATCTCAATTATATCTATTTTCTGTTTTGGTTTTGATTCAGATACACAGCAGGAAATTTGCATAATACAATTCAAAATCAACAGAAATTCACTTGTAATTGATGGAAAGTTTAGGTTTTTTTTTTTTTGTAATTTAGTTACATAACTTTATGCGGTGATGTGTTATTGAGGAAAATCACGAAAAATATATTTCCTATCTTCTTACATGAATTTACTTAGAGGTGTTTAACTGGAAAAAAGAAAGGCGTAAATATCGAACAGATCTGAATCTCAGAAAATTTAAACAGAATTATTATTATTATTGTCCGGTGGAGATGACAAAACTCACATTAACGTCATTCCATAAAATGATAACAAATAGTCCGTTCTTCATTCCACATTTGACATTTGGCAAGTAAGTTGTAGTAAGAACTGATGATGACATGCTTGCTATTGTACCAATTGTACTTATGTCCCCCTCCCCATCGGTAACAAAAGATGTTTCTCGTCACCGACGGACAATCCATAAATGAGTGGTCCGATCCCAGCTTGTTTGCTGCGTATCGAACAGGTGATCCTTTGGATTCCCACGGTGCAGACCAGGAAAAGCATTCTTGGAGTCCTTGCATGCCATTCTCAGTTGGTAAAAGGCAACAATCAATTAGGCGTACACCAGCATCAGGGACCGGTCGTTATTTTTGTTAATGTCCTGCCCTGCTTGTAATCCATAACATCGCGCATTATCTCGAAATCTGATTTCGAGTTCTAAACTGTCGCATTAATGCATCCCTCTTAGGTTTAAGCAAGCTAAGCCACTCACAAGAGACTCCCGAGATCAGGAAGTATAATCCATGCAGCATTTCAGAATTGTCCACCTTTGATAAAGAAAGTTTTCGTTGGGGAACTAATTATTATGGTTTAGTATCTTTCTAGTGCCCCGTGGCTTAGTGGTTAGTGTGTCGGACTGCTAAGCGAATGAGCCTGGGTTCGAATCCAGCTCATAGCCACCTTCTTGCGAGGAACTGACAAAACCTCCAAGAGTAAAATTTGTCTCGAAAAAGTGCATCTCATGTATCCGTTCGGACTCGGCGGTAAACTGTAGATCCCTTCTATTCTTGCAGATTAACAACACACACACAGAAATGGTTGACAGTAAGGCCTTGGCTCCTTAAGGAGCTGTCGCGCCAATAGATTTATTTATTTTTTATCTTTCTATGTAGGTATGATACTCAGAAGACTAGGTGCGAAAATAACAGAGCTTGAACTTATAAAAAAGTATCAAAACCACAATACTTAACGGTTTTTAGTAAAAATGAAGTACGCCATCACACGTATTCAATAACGAAGATTTTACGAAGAAAGTATTTCGAAAATTGTAGAACCGGTTTTTTCGTTTTTTGAAAAATATTTTATTTTTAAATTTTTGTATTCAGTTTTTCAGAGTTTATATGGGCTTATAAAATTTAAAATAATATTTTTTGATTAGTCTTAAAAATATTGATTTTTCAAAAAAAAAAAAGGTTATTCAAAATTTGGGAAGGCCGATTTGATTTGGCTAGCTAGAGCCTAAGTAGACTAAATATTATCAATTTAAAATATTTTCGAGAACTGTTTTTGTATGTTTAATAATTTTTTTCATTTTTTTGTTTTGAAAAATCAATACAAAACAGGTATGTGAATTTTTATTTAAAATTTGTTTTATTAAATTTGCATTATTTTTTTTTTTTTAATTTATTCAAAAAAGTTGTTAACAAAAACCCGTTTTATTTCAAAACCGTTCCTACGATTTTGAAAAAAATCACACTTTTTCAAATTTCTTAAAGAAATATAATGGCGTTTAAATTATTTCGTCCAATATAATTTCACGTTATTTTTTCGAAGAATCATAAGTCACGAAAATCGAATAAATACTTTGAGGTTCTCTTAATATTTTTTTTTAATATTTTTTATTCGACGGTGTGACCTCACATATTTGCAAGCACGTGCGATAAAGTCGTGCAATTTATTTTTATATTCACGAATCCTAAACTTGCTTTAAAGTCCCTATAATCGCAAGTAAAAAGAGTTGTTGTCATAAGCAACAGCAACACCAACATACAGCCCGTTAACTCACACCCACAAACCCTCTCGTTAAATCCAAACACACACACCCCAATACCTACATCTACTTTCTACTTAAACAAAACTCCGCCTAGTATTCCTTTTTCTCTTCTTGTTCTTTTTGAATTATTTTGGGAATTTGCGTCTGTTCTTTTTCATGTTCGCCTGGTGCTTGCGATCGATTTTGGTTGAAAGAACCATAGTATCGCAGCGTGCTCCACTTTTCTTATCAGCATTATCAGAATGAGTCTTATCAGCATGAGTCATGTTATTTCGTATGTGTAGCATGTCATCAATTTATAAGCCGTTATCATAGGTGGCGCTGAGTTGGAAATATTAACGAAAATGTAGTTTTCCATATATACATATATTTCCATTTCAACAATATTAAATTTTGTTTATGTGTTAACACGATTATGTTGGTGGTATTTAGTTACTGTTGGACCCGATATATCGGGTTTTTCAAAAGTTCTACAAAAGTAGAGCGACAGGGACAGCAAACGACGCCATATTTCTTGCCGCTCTTTTGACATTTTTCTTAAGTAAGGTTTGCCCTTTTATGATGGAAAGATATACGAGCCAACAAAGAGTTGAAATTATTAAAATTTACTACCGAAATTCGGAATCAGTGGCCTCAACGTTAAGAGCGCTACGTCGTCATAATCGTCCTAGCAGATCAACAAATTTGAATCCACAGGCACAGTACAAAATGTTCCCGTGCCAGTGAGACAAAGAAGTGCCCGTAGTATCGAGAATATTGCTGCCGCTGAGGCTTCAGTTGCAGAAAGCCCAAATGTGTCTCTCACACGTCGTTCTCAAGCGTTGGGCATCTCTGTGACGTCGCTGTGGCAAATTTTTCGAAAAGATCTTGGCCTACATCCTTACAAAATTAAATAGACACAAGAACTGAAGCCGCTCGACCACCGCGTCGTATGTTCGTGAATTGGACTGAGCAACAACTTGAAAATGATTTGGATTTTCATCGAAAAATCATCTTCAGCGATGAGGCTCATTTCTGGCTGAATGGCTTCGTCAATAAATAAAATATGCGGTATTGGTCAGGCAGCAATCCACACGTACTCCATGAGTTATCATTGCATCCCGAAATGTGGTTTATGGGCCGGCGGCGTCATTGGGCCGTACTTCTTCAGTGATGATCAAGACCGGCACGTTACTGTGAATGGGGATCGCTACCGTTCAATGATAACCGAATATTTTTGGCCCCCAATTAGATGATATGGACTTGGAGGACCTATGGTTCCAACAGGACGGCGCCACAAGCCACACAGCGAATGTCACAATCAATTTATTGGAAACCAAGTTTGGAGAACGTGTTATCTCACGAAATGGTCCAGTCGCTTGGCCGCTTCGGTCGTGTGATTTGACGCCGTTAGACTATTTCCTGTGAGACTACCTTTGGTCTATGCCAACAAGCCAGCGACGATTGATGAACTTCGTACGAATATCGAACGTGAAATTGCAGCAGTATCGGCCGATTTAGTGGTTAGTGTGTCGGACTGCTAAGCGAAAGAACCTGGGTTCAAATCCAGCTCATAGCCACCTTTTTTTCTGGGGTACTGCCTCTTGCGAGGAACTGACAAAACCTCCAAGAGTAAAATTTGTCTCGAAAAAGTGCATCTCATGTAGCCGTTCGGACTCGGCGGTAAACTGTAGGTCCCTTCCATTCTTGCAGAGTAACAACACACACACAGGAATGGTTGAGAGTATAAGTCACTAGGCCTTGGCTCCTTAAGGAGCTGTCGCGCCAATAAATTTATTTTTATAATCGGCCGATTTATGCTTGAAAACCTTCGAAAATTAGGTTCAAAACAGAACTGACAACCACTGGCAGTCGCCCAGTCAGTTCTGCCATAAATGTAGTGCGAAGTGTGATTGTGATAGCAAAACTGCTGACTGACACGATTTTTCATAAATTTCACTGACGCTAAAGTAAAAAGTGTGTCAGTTTAGTGTGATCGCCAGTTTTTCAGGCGACAGTTCACTGGCCGTCTCGGAAAAAAATTCACTGACGTGCATCAGGCGTCATTGAGTTTTGGGACACACTGGCACAGGCCAGCTAGTAAATGTGATAACCTTTTTTTCTCCATTGACCGCAGGCGAGTAATAGCTTCACTGGCGTTGAAACCACTCAAGCTTGTTTGACGTCACAGACCGTCAGTGTTCAGTGAATTAACTGGCAGTGTGATATGGGTTTTATACCTACTTTGCAAACATTATATATTACGAGCATAAATGTTAAACATATGAGCATTTTGGTATTTTTAGCTATTTTGTTATTTTACTAAAAAAGCATTTTAAACGTTTTAAATTGGGACAAACCATTTGCCTATTATTTAATTTATTTAACTTGCATATCATAAATTAAACAACTTTAACTTATATCCCCTTTTATTATTTTTGTTTTTCAGATACATTGCAGCCGAATGACTCCATTCAAAATACAAGGCATTCATTTGCCAATGAATTTATCCAAATCTCCTGCCAACTTCATTGGCTGCTGTCTGGGCCTGACCAACCCTCCAGTAGCAAAACAGTGCGCACAGAAATGCATTTCAACAGCCATCCAAAGAACACCACTACCGTGCTGAGGACCCACACGTACTTGTGACGATGACTCGAAGCGCAAGAGTCCACATACGCCTGAATCTTCAGCATACACAGTATTCACATTGGACAGGACTTTGTATTTAATGCTGTTCGTCCTTATTTTGAATTTGGCAGGATGTTTCGATAGAAGGATAGAGCGAGAGACATAATATTAGGTAGGAGAATGAGAAAGTGTAGGGATACACGAATGCAGTTCACTTATTGGATGCAAGAACCACAGAGGGTTTGTTACTAACCGAACGACCAACCCTTAGCTCCTTGGATTTAATTAACACAACAAAAACAATCTGTGTCCTTTTATACATACATACATCGAAGGAGTCATTTTATGTTGCATTCATTCGCGAGGACACACATTTTATGTACAACTTTTATTATTTAGCAATATGTAAGGCTCCACGGCACTGGCGGAGGTTTTCTGTTTAGCAAACTTAAACAAATTCACCAGGCCAAGGACTCTTGATTGCTGCATTTTTTTATTTGTCTTATTTTTATTTATTATATCACATTAAGTTTCATTTCAATGTATGTAAATATTGCAAATAGAATCAAATAACATAAAAATGAACTAAGCCAATATAAATACACAAACAAAATCTAGTGTTTTTGGTTCAAGAAAAAAAGACCACAAACAAAGCTAAATAAAATTAACAAATAAATTAATAAATTTATTTAAATAAATATAAACTTAAGTTTTATCAAATAATTGATAATGTTACATAATTATATATATTAGAACATACAATATGATTATACAAAAATTAAACAAAAAATAAAGTTTTTAGCTACAACAGCGGAACACACAAAAGTTTTTTTTTTCTTTGATATAAAATGTTCAAATGATATTTAGCTACAAGAGGGGTAAGTACATTTGAATAGGTCATAAGGTTTTTTTTTTTTTTTTTTTTTATAATTAGCCCGCACTAAAGGGATTTTGACTACCCTTATAATGTTAATTAAACACAGCGAGGGCTTTAGGAAAATAGGGAAGGATGTGAAAGGAGGTAACGATGCACATTTGTTTTAAGGTTCTGCACTTCAAAGTGGGAGGGAAAAACAGAGTCTGGCAAGGCATTCCACATTCGCGTGGTACGACTAATGAAATAATCCCTGTACTTGACAGTACGTCCGAAGTTGGGCTCAAGGGTATAATGATGGGCATTCCTTGCAGTGCGAGTATTACGGTTAAAGCGTTTCAGGAGAGGAATGCAACTGGCTATTTCGCTAGAGCATTGTTTATAAAAGTAGCGATAGAATAATGAAAGGCAGGAAACATTACGTCTGTGCTCCAGAGATGTAAATGTTTCTGTTATTGTTCGATCGCCTATCATTTTTAAAGCTCTTTTTTGTATTATATCTAGAAAACTCAAGTGGGTTACAGGAGCACCTGCCCAAATGTTATACTCAAGTTTAGGGCGAATATATGCTTTATATACTGTAGCCAGATCAGACGGGGTGAAGAACTTCTTGCATCTTCGAAGGAAACCTAAACATCTCGCGGCATTTTTGGCAACGTCAAATATGTGGTCATTCCACAGAAGGTGGTCTGTAATGCACATACCGAGAACTGAAAGGTGGTTGGTTTCCTCTATGCAAGTGCCACTCATGGATAGTGGCATTAGGGGTATATTTCGCTTTAACGACAAAAGACAACATTGAGTTTTCGAAGCATTAAATTCTACGCGGTTTCTTATTCCCCATTGTACAATGCTGTCAAGATCAGAATTTAATGAACTTATCATATGCTGCCGTTGCAGTTCCACATCCGAAGAACGAGGATGTGAATCTGGAAACGAATACGAGAAGCTGAGAGTACTGTCGTCTGCGAAACAATTGATAGGATTAGTTGTTTCAGATAAAAAGTCGTTGATAAAAATAAGGAAGAGAGTCGGAGACAAAACAGAGCGCACCAGGGCTCCAGCGTTTATTTTGTGAGAATCAGACTTGAATCCGTCCAATACAACTTGTATTGAGCGTTTCGAAAGGTAATTACTAATCCAACGAAGAAGAGATTTGTCGAGTCCAAATGCACGCATTTTCGATAAAAGAGCTTGATGCCAAACTCTATCAAATGCCTTAGAAATATCAAGTGCAATAATTTTGCTTTCCCCAAAACGATGGAAAGATTGGTTCCACTTTTCGGTGAGATATACCATCAAATCACCAGTGGACCTGTTGCTACGAAAGTCGTACTGCCGGTCATTAAGAAGCTTTCGGTCCTCAGATATTTCTTAATCTGAAAATTAATCAACGTTTCCATGACCTTGGAAAGAAGGGACATAAGTGCAATTGGTCGATAGTTTGAGGGAGAAGAAGATTCGTCTTTCTTAGGGATTGGCTGGACAAATGCTGTTTTCCATCCACTCGGAAAGAGACCAGAGGAATAGGACAGATGGAAAAGCTTACGCAATGGTTTTGCCAGCGTTGAAGAACACCTCTTCAGAACAATAGCGGGGATTTTATCCGGGCCAGCGGATTTGTTTATGTTAAGATCTTTTAATACTCTTGCGACTGTACGAGTGCGAAAGAAGATAGGTCCCATGAAGTCATTTACGCTCTCGAGTACAGGAGGAGTACAAACACCTGCCGGATTTTTTGTTCATGTAAAAATTTAGTCTTGCGAATGTGAACATTACAGGCCTTTCTAGCTTGCTGAAACTTTTTCCGGTTTTCCTCGGTTTTGTTGGCTTTATAACAACGGAAACTTACCTCTTTCAACCTGATAATCTCTTTACAGCTCGAATCAAACCATGAGTTATCTTTAGGTTTGATACTTTTTGACCTATTCGGGACAAAATTTCGCATACCTAAGAGGATAACATTTGTTACCATAACTGCGCTGGAGTCTATGTCACTACCGAGGAAGCAGAGCGACCAGTTGAAGATCCTGAAGAAATTATGTCAGTTATGGCAGAATTGCTTCTTGTTGCTTGCGTCAATTCGTGTATGTAAAGAAGCGAACCGAACACACAATTAGAACAGAGCAGATGAGATCAGGGTAGACAGGAACAAAAGAACTGTTAAATGCCAGAGCAATTTAGAGCACAAATGTCATTTATGATCACTTGTTCAATGATAATTAGATTAGAGCAGAGTAGATGAAAGCAGCGTAGAGCAGAGAAAAATATCTGATAAATGTCAGAACAAGGAAGATTACAAATGACATTCATGATGTTTTAAAGTAAAAAAAAAAACTTTTATATTAGCATTCCACTAGTACTGATTCGCCCTCGTCAATTTTATTTTTAGAATCACAAGTCACAACATTCATCTTCTTTTGGCTAATATAAGCTTTTTGTTCTATATTTTTCGATATTTAATTTATTTAAGCAGCCGCACTCGATAAATCGATCATCACAGATAAATTGAAAACATCTGATTTTGACACTTCTACTCCAACTTGCTCTAGAAATACACACTGAACAGCAAATATTTTTCTGTTTTCTAACTAGAGTAGTAAAGAGCAGTTAGAGCAGCCTCTAACTACACTTGCGCATAATAATAGACGAAATGTTCTGTTTTCCACATTAACACAATTATTTCTAAAGCGCTTTGATGCAAATGTTTAAGAAAAGTGAGAATGAGAATTTTCTACAGCCAGCGCCGAAATTTATCTCGTTGCATGAACATGCTTAATTTAATATCAGACTTTTTCCACCAGCTGTCACTTTATTCTGCTAATGCCATTTTGTAACGAACAAAAATATAAAAAAACTAATTTCAATAAATCCATGAGTGGTTTTTTGTATTTATTACTTGGTGGAATAATTGTGGGATATTCTAAATAACCCGTTGAGAAAAAGAAAATTTTAACATGCCAACTTGGGAAAACCTGCTGCCAAAGTCTGGGATTACTGGATGAAATGTCAAAATTGAGGTTTAATTTTTTCCCCGCTAGTGTACTCAGGAGGGCTCGTGCCGCCCAAAATAACTGAGACTTAAATGGAACCAACTTGAGGTAAGCAACTAGCAGTCCATTTATAATACGTCCATGCAGGGGCCAATCAAAAGATGCTGTTTTTGCATTTGTTTAAACATTGGCAACTACTTAAAACATTTCAACGCTCAGCCATTTGAGAACTAAAATTATAAATGAAAACAAATAACTGCCACAAGTCTCTGCCAAAAAAAGGAGGTTTGTTCGATTTGGCGAACAAGCCTGATATAAGATTTTGAGAAATGTTCGCATTGTGAAATCCGAACATTTAACGGAGAAATGCAAACGTTTCTAAAGTTATTATTCACATGTTTCTCAATCAATCAAAACTTTTGGTGACATTTTATTAAGTACCAACAGGGAGCTCGCCAACCAAGTAATTAATCAAGTAACTTCAAGCTGCCGAAAGTTACTAAAAACTGTTTTATCTTGTTCCCTAACACAAAAATTAAAGAAAGACGTTGAGAGAGTAAAATACTGCCCCTCAAGTGAGAGTTACGAAAATCTTAAGGCACTTTGTAGCAGCTAAAAATTTGCTGTCATAAACAGATGTTATTCATTTAAGTTTGAATTCAAATTATACTGATTAATTTAATAATAATTAATTTATACTGAATTTTGCTAAAATTAAATGGCGCAAAATTAAAGACGAAATTCGCACTAACAATAAACAGGTAATTCTTTAATTATAGCCGACTCAAAAAATGATTTTCTCTTAGTGAAAAACTAGATTTTTAATAACAGGAAAGCCCCGCATTATCTGTTTAGTGTGAAACTAAAAATTCTCTGAGAAAATGACAGCTCGATCTCACAAAACGCAATTTTGAATTTAAAACTACACGTAAACACTAACTATATCCAATAACAACAAAATTCCCTAAAGTTCTCAGGCTTTCAAATATTATTCTAACTAGTGCAAGTCTTTTTATGTTTATAATTAAGGAAAATTTAGTGCAGTACCAAACGTTTTAAGAAGTGTGAAGTTAATGGATTAAAAACAGGTTGTCTATAATTTTATCGATTTATTTAGGTTTTCATTTGACGTTTCTGTCATACTCAGTTGGGTTACTAAAACTTACTATAAAAAAGTGTTCCTCTAGTTTTTCGTAGTTTTTGCTTTTTGTGAGAGAATTCATGCCCACTTCTCCAAATTTGAGAGTTTACTTAAAGTTACTTGAAAAAGTAAGTAAAAAAACAATTAACTGAACTTAAGATTAAAAAAAAAATAGGTCTCTAGCATGTTTGGTTTGGGAACTATGGACTATAGAAAAAAAAACCTAAGGGGTGTCCTATTCATGTGGCGAGGAGTGTATACACATAATCATATGACGCCGATTCTTCATCAATTCCCTTTTGGGCACGCATGTAGCCTTCACACGTTGAATCAGCGTCACGCCACAGTGTATGACAAACGTTACTATGTCTTAACGTTTGTTTATTTCAATGCTCTCCCTCTTACTTATAACAAAACATACATTTGACCCCAAACTGAGGAAAATAATAATAGAGCAAGCAATGAAAATGACAAACGAGAATTAGAGAATCGCAATCCCTGCGTTATTGTGATCCCCACTACACTTCTCAACTCCTTCGCCTGGATACTAAGTCACGCTGCGCATATGCATATGTTTATAAAAGGGGACTAAGAATACCTTCTTTATGCCCCGCCTCCATTTTGGAATAATTATATCGGTCATTATGTCAGACATTATTACTTAAGTTTAAATTTCTTGAGTTAAGCAGCGTTTACACGCAGACAAGACAATGGGAATATATTCAATTGTCTTGTCTGAGCTTCTTGAACAAAGTTGGATAATGTCGATATTGTCCTCAGAGATAGCTCGGCTAGCTTGGAGGACAATTTAATGACAATAAATTGGCTTGTCCTGAAAACAATTGTTCACATGGAACAATGATTGTCTTGTCTCATTGTCTTGGCCTCTGCATTGTCCCATGTGAACACCGCTTTAGTGAGCAAGTTATTTTATGAAATTTCATTATTTGCAATCATCTCACCAAATAAACAACCATGAGTTATTTTTATTTTTGTTGGGAAAAAGGAAGCGATTGCGATTTTTTTCATTTATTCTTTATTTTTAGAAATGTCTTTTATTTTGTTACTAATAAATGCCTGCAAAACACGCAAACAATAAAAAACAACATTAATAAAAATGACAGAAAATAAGCGTCATTCATAAAATGTCAAATTTATTGCTCTAATAATTTCTTCTATTGTGTCAAGAAATAAAATGAGAAATTTATGTCTGAAAATAAGACAAATCCGGACAATAATTGGAGGCTTAGGGTTATGGTGGTTGACAGACTCGTATTTCCCCCTTCCTAATTGTAATTCATCTTTCTGACATTACAAAGTTTAATTGCAAGTGAACAGTTTGACAACGCATAAAACACGAACAAAACAACCAAACTTTAATTTTTATATTTTAGATTACAAAAAAAAAAACAACCGTTAAGAAATGTTTAAAAAATTATTAAACTTCGATTCTCTATACTCAATCGCTTAGATTCCACACAATGCGATGTTGAAGTACTTTGGCATTACTTGCACGACTTTCAGTTCAGTGTGTTGTAGGAATTAGAATCCAATATGTCAGTCGTACGTCAATCCTGAATCCATTTTGCTGACGTCTTGTGGTTTTAAAAACTTTTATTTGTTTTTGTTTAATTAAACTAATAATAATTTATTATTATTAAATTTAACTATATTTATTACAAAAATACCAAAGTTCAATTCAATTCACATTTTAATACACATTTGCTTCAATCAAAGAGAAGAAAAATAAAAATATTAAACCATGAGCTCTGGTTCAAAAGCCGGTCACTCGCGCGGCAATCGTGCCAAAGAATCGAAAACGAAGAAATCGACCAAAAATATTACCGCTCTAGACGAACACATTGCGCTCTGTAATGCCACCGATGCTATCCTGCGAAAGACTATCACATCAGACGAACACCTTGCCGATTTACCACCGGACTGTACACTTGAAGAGCTTCAATCAGAGGTGAGTCAAAATATCAAGATTGAAAATGGCCCTTCAGAGTGTCGTCTACCTACCTATAACTAAAACAAACATTTCTGGCTTCCTTCCTCTTCTATTTCTCTTCAACCAACTTAACACCAGTCCAGTGCCAGCAGTCGTCTTTGGTTAGCTGTTTTCGATGTTTGATTTAGAATTATCCATAATAAGTGGGTAACACAATTATTTCCTTGTCAATCGATAAAGCAAAGCAAAATATACACAAAACCGTGTCTGTGGGTCAGTAAACTTTTTGAAATTAATTAGATATTTCGTGTGAAGTTGCTATGTCTATGCTGCGTCACACTTCATTGATTTGTGAGTGTTGTTTTGGTCGAAGTTGAAGAAAGACGAAGAAAATACCAACTTGGTTGTTGCATGAATGACTGTTAAAACGAATTCATTGTGTTGCATCACATTTATACTGTATTATTGTTTAAAGCTGGTTAGTTTAGTTTGGCTAATTTGTTGTTTTTTTTTTATTTGGAACAGATTGCATTGGCCAGAGGACAAGCAACAGTAGTTTACGTTAGACGGGAAGGCCTTCCTTCACTTAAAGTTGTGGTAAGTTCATTTGGTTTTTAAAAAGATTTATTATGCACGTAACAATGAGTTATTGTGGCTAACTGTTTAGGTTAGAGTCCAAAAAACTTATCCAGCAAGCTCGGTGCCCACCTAATTACCTCCAGTGTTGCATGTTAAGTTGTTCGAAGTCCTCTTCCACTAGTGTGTGCCACCTAAATCTCGGTCTTCCTCTACTGCGCTGTCTCTCTGGGGTGGAATCGAAGATTTTCCGGGCCGGAGCATTGATGTCCATTCGCTCTATATGACCCAACCATCTGATAAGTTGGAATTTTGCTCTTTTCGCAGCCTGTACAATTCCTAATAGCATCATCCGGAAAATGTTTCTCTCGAAGCAAGCTAAAGCGTCTACACAGCTCGTCAGTAATCACCAAATGTTAGCTTGACCGTGGGTTACACGTGTTTCGCATTCAACCAACTAATGCACCATCTGCACTTTGTAAGGGAAGATCTTCAGGTCCTTAACCAGAATTCGTCATAGGGTAGTGCAGTCTGTGTCAGTAGAGTGTGAAGGAGACGGTGGCGAACTATTAGGCCTATACAGAGACGTTGACTTTGTCAGTAAGCTGAACTCATCAGCTGAGGTCGCTTGAAACACTGCCCGTCAAATTTTCGAAAAAGACGCCATCTTCACTAGAAACGTAGGTGACGGAAAAAAGTCTGGAATTTAACATTCCAACATACCTTTTTTATAGACGACAACATAGGCAGGGTAGAATTTTACCAGGCCATGAGAGAATTCCGGTTTCCAAATACTTTAACACCAAGACCAATCAACATCTCTAATTGACTCCGACATGTGGGTGGTCTTGCATCCTCTTCAAACTGACAAACAAACAACAAGAGGAACTATCGCCAATAAGTCCACTTCCGCAGACGACATCGACGTTATCGGCAAAAGTTAGCAAACTGTACAAGACTGCTTCATCCAGATCAAGCAGGTGGCACAAAACTTATGGCTGCATGGTTTAGCAAAAAACGAATTAAGGACAACGACTTTCGGATCTGCACGTGGAATGTGAGAACTCTAACAGATCACGTGCAGACAAACAACTAGCGGAGGCACTAGACTAGAGCTACAGAGCAGGAATTACTGCCATCCACGAAGTACGATGGAATGGGCCGGAGAAAGAGGATGAAAAACTGTGACGAGTACTACGGTAATTGTGGAAGAAGACCACAGCGTTTAATTGGGTGCGGATTCATCATAAGCGGTAGACTTAGGCAAGAAGTCTTGGGCTTTCGAAACGTAAGTAAGCGATTTGTGACAATCCGTATCAAGGCTAAATTCGCCAACATTAGCCTAATATGCGCTCATGCCCCCACAGAGGACAAAGATGACGCCATCAATGATGACTTCTACGAGCTCCTCGACAAAACCTATGAGCAATGCCCTAAATACGACGCACGTTAAGATTGTACTAGGCGATTTTAACGCCAAAATAGGTAAAGAGGAAATCTTTGGTAGGACTGTTGGAAAACAAAGCCTACACGACAAAACGTCTGAAAACGGACTTAGGCTAATTCACTTCGCAGTCACCATTGAAAGCACACGGTTTTCTCATCTCGATATACACAAAGGGACTTGGCGACACCAAGATCAAAAAAACCGTCAACCAGATTGATCACCTTGCGGTGGTTGCAAGACACGCCTCCAGTATCTTGGATGTTCGCATCTTCCGAGCAGCTAACATCGATTGGGATCACTACCTTGTTGAAGCCAAGGCAAGAATGCGAACAACCCGAACACCACAACAACGGAGTAATACTGTGAGGAAGTATGACGTCGGAAAGCTGCCGCAAGAAACGCCAGAACCTATGCTGATCGAATTTCCAGTAACCTTTCAAGGCAACACTACCAACAAGCCATCAGAGATGCCGCAACTGATGTGCTAGGTTTCACCAGACCTCCACCACGAAATCTCTGGTTCAATGACGAATGCAGGCAGGCCTACTCCAGGAACAACGTGCGGAAGTTTTACCAACAGGTAAAAAGAACGTGCCAAGAGAAAACAACCCGCACAGAAGCCTGTATAGATAGGAATGGAAACCTCGTTGTAGAGTCACAGTCGGTGCTGAGTACATGGCAGGATCATTTCTGCACACTGTTAAACTGTTAGTTTGCCCGAGACCTCTAAACTGCGCCAACTATAGAGGAATAAGTCTCATGAATATCGCCTACAAGATCCTCTCTGCCGTACTATGTGAACGCCTGAAACCTTTCGTCAGCAACCTGATTGACCCCTATCAGTGTAGTTTCAGACCAGGAAAGTCCACAATCGATCAAATGTTCACGCTACGGCGGAGACTGGAGCGTTTGCTAACATGGAAGCTGAAGCGGCTTAGATGGGACTAGCAGTCAATGAGGCCAAAACCTAGTACCTGCTGTCCACAAAACCGGACACACAACACCGGCGGATTGGACAAAACATCACAATAGGCAGGTACAACTTTGAGGTAGTTAGGGACTTTGTGTACCTCGGATCCGCTATAACATCTGACAACAACATCTCGTCAGAAATAAAGCGAAGAATTACTCTTGCCAATCGCTGTTTCTATGGGCTAGGAGGCAATTGAGTAGCAAAGCCCTCTCTCGAAAGATAATGGATACTCTGTATAAGACCTTAATCATCCCAGTCCTGCTCTATGGCGCTGAGGCATGGACTTTATCTAAAGCGGATGAAGATATCCTTAGTCGTTTCGAGCGTAAGATTCTTCGGAGGAGTTTTGGCCCTATCTGCGTTAACGGGCTTTGGAGGAGAAGGTTCAACCAAGAACTATACGAGCTGTACAGCGACATTGACCTGGTCAAAAAAATACGCATATCACGTTTAAGATGGCTAGGTCATGTAGAGCGAATGGACAACAATGATCCGGCTCGCAGGATCTTCGATTCACTCCCTGAGGTTAGGCGCAGTCAAGGAAGACCTCGCCTTAGGTGGCGCGCTCAAGTGGAGGACGACCTCAACCAACTTGGAGTGCAAAACCGAAGGCAGCTAGCCAAAGACCAAGCTGGCTGGAGAGGCATGCTGGTTGAGGCCCAGGTTCGTCCCGAACTTTAGCGCCCCTAAGTAAGTAAGTAAGCATGGTTTAGCATGCCTTGTCTATTATGCTTCTTTATTTGAAGTTTGGTGCCGCTGTCAGAAAAGAAGATGCCTTCCCTCCAGCCAGTGGAACCCTAACAAGTCGGCGGTTTCCCTCTATCTGGTCGTTGCATCGAAAATGAAGTCTACCTTGGCTTCTGACTCCCTCGGACATGTTGTCAAAGACTGCGCCCTGCTTCTGCACCAATATAGGAGTTCCGGGATGATGAGCGTTTTTTTCCATGATTCTTCTCGTTAGGGCTTTATTATTCAATTTCTTACTTAGTCCAGAGAAACAGGGATTAGCAAGAGTGAATATGTTTGATTTCCGCACCGATGTTGTTCCCTGTTTACTTCAGAGCCCAGGTAGACAAATTCACCTCGAATTTTAAACCTATCAATTGCCACGTTATGGCCAAGACGGTGATAGGATTGATCTTTTGTTGATGAAAGCAGTTTTTTCCAGGATCTGGCGTTATGTGAAGATTTGATCGTTAATTTTCCAGGTCTAAAACCGCCTTGATATTCGGTCAGCATAAGGCTTTAAGATACACTAAAACATAAAACTCTGGCCAGAATCCTAAAGCGAATTCCTATATAGTTGGTGCAGAGTAGTAGATCTCGTTTTTTGTGGATCGACCAAATGGAACTGAAATTACAAATATCGGGCATTTTTTCCTCCGTTTATAATTTGCAGACGAGTTGGTGTTGCACCTTACCTGGTCATTGGTCAGCTTGTCTGAAAAAATACGCTTTTAGTTCATCGTTTTTAATCTGGCACTGGCTACTTTGATCTCATTTTGGTCGGGTAGACTCTAGGTTGTCATCTAGGTTGATTGGTACAGGTCGATCACTTGCGGGATAGTATCCGTCATCGCCATTCAAAAAATGGTTGAAATAGTCTCTCCGGATAGTTAACATCGACTGCGTATCTACTATAGTGTTTCCATTCCCATATTTGCCGGGCCCAGGAAGGGTAGTGAAACCTGATTTTAACTGTTTCACTATTCTTTAGAAGTTTCGCGCCTCTTTCCTGTTAAAACACCTCTGCATTTCCTCGACTTCACGTTTCTGGTGTCCTTTTTCTTTCATTTGTCATCCTTCCTTAGCTCAACGTCAAGATTATAGGATGTTCTAGTTCTTTTGCGGAGCCAAGACATATACGGTTCGTTTGCCTGAGCACATTCGGAGTCGAAGCAGTGGTTTCTCGGAGGTGGTTGTGAGAAGCCAATTCCTCTGATGTTGTTGTCATGGCTTGTTGACATAGTTGTCATTGGTCCTCACCTCAGGGTTCATACTGCCAGTCGGGGAATGCTTGTTCGAGGGATACGCGATCGGCATATGCTGTGGCGGTCGCTTCCGATTTCCTCTACGTGGTTGTTGATCGCCTAATAGCTTTCATTTATATCCGTACACGAAGTGATAGTGATAGTGATAGTGATCCGAGTCAATATTTGCTCCTCGAAAAGTACGGATGTTCAGGACACTTAGAGAATGTCTTCCGGCAATCCCGAGATGATCGATTTGTTTGCAGGTTCGACCATCTGTTGACCTCAATGTGCCCTTGTGGATGTCAAGACGATGAAATCGTATGTTGCTTTCGTTTCCCCAGGTTATGTCTTCGTCAACATTATTGGTTTGTTTATTCGATGTATATCTATTGTTTTTCATAGATACTTTCTTACATGACCGGCTTGTGAGGCCTGGGCATGAGAATATAGATCGTGATTAGGTTTGATCTTCAGAGAGTGCCTTTTCTCCTGCTTCTAGTTCTTTAGAAGGTACTTCCGGTATCTACAACCCATGGATCCTATGGATGGAACTCTCGTCGTTAGTTCTCTTTCGGTTATCCAACGGGCACCGCTTGTAATTTTTCCCATTATTCAAGAGTCTTAAGTGTCTTTGAATTGATGCATTGTTGGTGAGTATCAATCTTTTATAGACGTGTGGTATAAAAGTCTTTTAACAGCTGTAGATGCAAATGTTTCGCTACTTCGAGTAATTTAAAATAATATTTTTTTACTCAGACTGTAAAGAAAAATATAGTCGAAAGTTCACTCACCTTAGTATTGGTAAGTCGAGAGATTAGAGTGCGCACTAAGATTGCATTAGAAAGCGCTTGTGTTATCAGCCCAAATAAAAAAAAAAACTTAACTTAACCCCATAACCAGTTTATTAGCCTTAAATGGTTTTGTTTGCATTATTAGTTTCTTATCTAAGTCGAACTGATTATAGAATGCAAGGGTAATAAATTGCTTATTCGACGATAAGATTGCCAAGGCTTTCGTATGTGGTTAGATTGTCAGTAAATATTTGTGGTTATAGGGATAAGCTTGTATATAAATTTACATACAGATTGTTCTTTCTTAAGCTTAATTCAGCAAACAATCTTCTATTTCAATGTTTGAGGTTCTGAGTTTGAGGTCTGGTGATCAGAAAAAAATAAAAAAAAAATAAACATCACATTCATCAGCGCAAAAAAAAAAAACAAAGTTGCAGTTAGTCAGCATTATCTAACTAGATTGTCCTATGCTTTGTTCATAGAAAAATAACTTATGCGCAGTTCGAGTTAGATCATTTATTTATGCAACTTCAAGGGCATTTAAATATTAATTTGACTGATTTATCGGTTTACTTGTCCGGTAAGACTTAATTATCAATCAAATAAGAAGTAAAAATCTTATCACACTCTCTAGTATCTCTCTGTTGGAAGCTATAAAAAGTCTGACCCTTGGCACCATAAAATCACAGCTATATAATTATCTATAAAAATTAAGTCGTTAGAATAATGTTATTTTAAGGAGAGACTAGTTGGTGAGCACAAGAATGCTAAGAAAGATAGACAATTCAAATCTTACTCTATGCCTTCGAATGTTTTAAATGCTCATTGTAAATAAAAAAACAAAAAGTCACAACAGCTAGTGTGATTAGCTAGAATTGAAGGAGGTTTTTCCTATTGCAAACCAACTTTCGCAAGAAATTGTAATTGATTGAAAAATTACAGGCATACCTTAATGGAATTACTCATTAGCGCTATTTTTTTTATGTTTTAAGCTTAGAAATGTTATTGCATTTTGGAGAAAGTATTTAGTTTAGATTTAAAAAAATATCGAGTCATTAGGAATTATATTGGTGCGTTCAGACTTTAATCCAAAACTTGTGTATTTTTCTTCATTACATTTGTGTTCATTGAACTGGTATGTTTTCTTACTTCACTGTTTTGTTTAACTAGATCTACGTGTAGTATGAGCTAAGAAAAAGCTTCTGAGTTTTGGATTGTTCTTAACTTAGAGGCAAATAGTAACATTTCTACATTCACCTGTACCAAGAGTTTTTACGGCTGCTTAAACTTTTACGTTTGCCATAACGTTATAAGATATTGGTTTCTTCACAGGTTTTTTTTTATAAACTACACGTTTAATAGACACATTTTGCAAAATGACGATGGAAAACGCAAGCTGTTCCGCCAAAGTCGGTAAAGCCCTCACCGATATCTTTAAAGTCAAACAAAAATGTAGACAAGGCAATGGGCTGACATGCGACTTCCTCAACATCATGCTTGGAAGAATAGCGCAGAAGTCACAGGGCAACACCAGAAGCACGATCTTTCAAAAGTTTAGTTTAGATTTATTTATTTTGCAACCAGTGCCATTAAAAAAAATATAAATATATATAATATTTATATAAATATAAATATAATATAAAAAAGAACAAAGTTTGTTTTTGATTCCTAAACTTATAATGAAAATTAATTAAAAATATTAATATTGAAAAATTATTTCTTATGTACATTACAATTTTTCTTTTGAATTTAAAAAGAGATAGTGAAGTTTTTATGTCATCAGGAAGGCTGTTGAAATATTAAAACCCCATATACTGCATTGCTCGCTGTCGTCTTGTTGTTCGAACTCGATTTATCCTCAAATCTTTTTTTTTTTATAATAGGCACGCACTAAAGGGGTTATTTTTCTACCCTTATAATCTTAAAACACCGTGCGAGCATTAGGGAAGAAAGGAAGGATGTAAAAGGAGATGTCGATGGACATTAGTTTTGAAATTCTGCATATCAAAATGGGAGAGAAAAACCGAACCAGGTAGAGCGTTCCATATTCGTGTGGTTCGACTAAAGAAAGAATCTCTATACTTAATAGTACGTCCGAAGTTGGGCTCAAGGGTAAACTGATGGGCATTCCTAGCAGAGCGAGTATTACGGTTGAATTGTTTAAGGGGAGGAATGCAACTGGCTATTTCACTGGAGCACTGTTTATAAAAATAACGATAGAATAGTGAAAGACACGTTACATTACGACGGTGCTCAAGAGATGTAATTAAATCCGTAATATATTTCTATCACCAATTAATTTTAAAGCTCTTTTTTGAATGCGATCCAGAAAACTCAAGTGCGTTATTGGAGCACCTGCCCAAATGTGGGAATTATACTCAATTTTTCGGCGAATATATGCTATATATATTGTAGCCAGATCAGACGGACTGAAGAACTTCTTGCATCTACGAAGGAAACCTCGCAGCATTCTTGGCGGCGTCAAATATGTGGTCATTCCACAGAAGGTGGAATATGGTCTGTAATGCACATACCGAGAACTGAGAGGTGGTCGGTTTCTTCGATGCAAGTGCCACTCATGGATAGTGGCATTGGGGGTATATTCCGCTTTAACGACAAAAGACAGAATTGAGATTTTGAAGCATTAAATTCTAAGCGATTTTCTATTCCTCATTGTACAATGCTGTCAAGGTCAGAATTTAATGAACTTATCATAAGCTGCCGTTGCAGTTCCACATCCGAAGAACATGGATGTAAATCTGGGAATGAATATAAAAAGCTGAGAGTACTGTCGTCCGCAAAACAATTTATTGGATTAGTTGTTTCAGTTAATAAATCATTAATAAATAACTATAAGGAAGTGAGTCGGAGACAGAACAGAGCCCTGGGGCACACCAGCATTTATGTTTTGAATATCAGACTTGAATCCGTCCAACACAACTTGTATTGAGCGGTTCGAAAGGTAATTACTAATCCAACGAAGAAGAGATTCATCGAATCCAAAAGCACTGATTTTCGATAAAAGAGCTTGATGCCAAACTCTCAAATGCCTAAAGAAATATCAAGTGCGATATTTTTGCTTTCACCAAAACGGTGAAGAGATTGGTTCCACTTTTCGGTGAGATATACCATCAGATCACCAGTGGACCTGTTGCTACGAAGGCCGTACTGCCGGTCATTAAGAAGCTTTCATTCCTCGAAATATTTCTTAAGCTGAAAATTAATCAGCGTTTACATGACCTTAGAAAGAAGGGACGTTAGTGCAATGGGTCGATAGTTTAAGGGTGTAAAAGATTCGCCTTTTTTAGGGATGGGCTGGACAAATGCTGTTTCCCACCCACTTGGAAAAAACTCAGAGGAATAGGACTGATGGGAAAGCTTACGCAGAGGTTTTGCCAGCGTTGAAGAACAATAGCGGGACTACTATCCGGGCCTGCGGATTTTTGTATGTTGAAATCTTTCAAGACTCTTGCGAAATCTTGATTCTTTCTAAGATTATATTGTGACGCTTCATTGTTGGTAACATTGTCACGAAGATACAATGGACATGTTCCATATTTAATTTTAAAACTGAACTTCTTGCACACATGAAAAGTCTTTGATTAACGTTTAACCAGTTTAATGACTCGGTCATGAAGGATATTGGCGTATATCTATTTTGCCTATATAACCCGTATGTTCCTTAAAAGTTAGTTTATTGTCTAAAAATACGCCCAGATACTTTATTCTGTTAACTATTTCTAGAGGTCCATTGTCGGCTGAAATGATAATTTCACTATCTGGTTATCTATTTAAAACCATTAGTTTTGTTTTATCCGTATTTAAAATTAAACTATTCATTTTGAGCCGTATAGAGAGTGCGTTCAAGTCTTCATTATTAAGCCGGTTACAAGATTCTAAATAGTGACCTGAAATATAAACTAGACTGTCTTCTGGAAAGAGTTTAATTTTGGTATATTTAATAACGTTGACAATATCATTTATGATAATTTGGAAGAGGGGTACACTTAATATTGCTCCCTGTGGAAGACCAGTATTTTCGTGGTAATTGTGTTTGCACTACCTTTTCTAATACTTTTTCATATGTTGGCATAATGTTTATTGGACGATACTCTGTATATATTTTAGCATTATACACTTTTTAATAGGACAATTAACGATTTTCCATGATTCGCGGAAGATACCTGTACAAAGAGAAACATTTATAACACGCAACAGAATAGGGCCAACTATATTTATGGATTCATTTAACATTTTGATATTTAAAAAATTTAAATCACTCTTGTGGCTTATATTGTTTGTGGCACAAAGTAAACCAATGGTATTTATTGCACAAAACCTAAAATCTGCATTCCACTGATTGACTAGATTTGCATATTCTAAATATATCACAGATTGGTTAAGATTAAAAATAGTTATTTATTTTTTCACATATTATTGCACTACTGTTTGTTATATCACCATTTTCAAATTGCACTTCAAATATCATAACTTTTCTTTTGTTGAGATCATATTTTTTCAATTGTCTCCACATATCTTTTTGTGTATTTGAAGATTCAATTTTTCTTCTAATGAATAGGGATATCATATTTCTGATTTTCGTGTTCTCCAATAGTGGCTTCACAACTTTGAATTTAATTTGTGAACGCACCCTTTCACTAATAATCGAACTATCTTTGTCAATTAATCATGGTAAGGCGCTAGTTATAGCGATCATTAAAAATCCATCATTAAAATTTGAAACAGCTGGAAACTGGAATTTTGTACGTACGGGTAGTTATAGCGATCAGTAAAGTTGTGTCAGAATTTAAAGGCCAACCACACCAGCCATAACCTCAAATTTGTTTTAATGATGCAAAATGCTTCATTAAACTTTTAACTGATGGGTTGGAACATTAAAAAAATGGACCACAAACACTGGAACGAAATGTTCCATTATTCTGTCAAATAACAATCAGCTCTTCAGTAAAACCAATTTTCATCATTAAAATAAATAAAATGTTCTTTTAATAAATAATACTGTCTCCGGGTTTGTTTTTTGTCAAAATAAATTATATTGGCATAAGTTTCATGTTTTAAATCTTTTTCTAACACACAAATATCCAATTGAAATTTTTTAATGATGGTTTTTAATGATCGCTATAACTGGCCCCTTACAATCGATTTATTGAAGAGTAAGTTTGATGAGTGTGTTATCTCAAGAAATGGGCCAGTCGATTGGCCGCCTCGTTCGTGCGATTTAACGCACTTTGGGGGCTAAGTTAAGTCATTGGTTTATGCCAACAAGCCGACGACGCTCATAGCCAACATTAAACGCGAAATAGCGGCCTTTTCGGCCGAAATGTGTGGCCGAGTCTTCGAAAATTGGGTCCAACGAATCGACCGCCCTACTTCAAGCCGATAATAAAGTTTGTGAAATATCTCAAATAATTTGCGTTTTATATAAAAAAAAGTTGTCAAGTCCTTATTCGAAAACCCTTTATAAATACTAGCTTCTACCCGCGACTTCATCTGCGTGGACTTAAGATTAAGCATGTTGGTTAAATTAGGTTTTTTTGTCAAATTATAATTTATTTTTATTAAGATAGTGAATATCTTTTTTCTAATCGAAGTGATATTCTTCTATGACAGTATATTTCTATATTCCTATATCTCTATGTCTCTATTATATTTCTATATTTTTGTATTTCTATATTTGTATATCTCTACATCTCTATATATCCATATCCTTAAATACCTCTATATGCTCTATATCTATATGTCTCTTTGTCTCTATGTCTACATCTTTATGTCTCTATATCTCTGTATCTTTATATCTCTTTATTTATATATCCTTACAACTCTATTTCCTATATCTCTATATCTCTACCAAACTTCACAAATTTATGATATCGTTAAGGCACAGAAGTATATCAAACAAATCTCTAGAAATGCAGTATTTCACATTTAAGCCTCTAGACAGAAACTGTGCATTTTTCCTGGACAAAATGTAGCTTATGTTTCAATACAACCCATTATGCATTTACAAACCAAATTTCATCCAAAACCGCTGAGCCGTTGAGGCGTGATTGGGAAACAAACATCCAAACATACAAACATTCACTTTTAAAATTTGACGTGGGCTTGCTGTTCTTTCTTCAGTCTTATTTGTCTCTCTGACTTATCGTCATTTGCTGTAAGATGGCCCCAGTTGCCAGTGTTCTACTTCAATTGCAAATGTAATGTAATGTTATTTTTCTGTTACACTTTGATTGCCCGCCATATATTTAAAAAAAGAAATTGTATTATTTAAATCAAAACTCGTTAAAATTTCGGTCTCTCCCGCAGGAGACTATATCAAAATAAAGTGAATCCTGCAACCTTCCATCTACCCAACTTCACAAATTCTTGCATTCGTTGGGACACGAAAGCATGTAAGCTTCTCCCACAGGAACCGAACATTTTTTCGGAATAAAAAGTTGGCTATGTCTCAAACAAGCATATTATCCATCTACATACCAAATTTCATCCAAATCCGTTAAGCCGTTGAGGCGTTATTAAGGAACAAACATCCAAACATACAAACATTTATATTTATAATAAATAGGTAGGATAACAAATTATTACTAAAGTATTTTACAGCAAGTAGATTACGTATTAAAATACTCTAATTTACTGTTCTCTGAGTTGATAGCGAAGTCCAGGTAGACAAAGTGCCTAGCTCCCTTCAAGTTATAGCTGTCTGTAGTGACGTTTCCTCAAAGACGTCGATGTTGGGTGTCTATTCTTGGTGGCAGCTTTTAATAACTTAGTTTCAAATCTCTGTTCTCTGTTCAACAATTCATTTAAGTACACATCTCATCGTTTCATTCTTCAAATACCTTCAGGATCCGTGATCAGATTTCCTTTTCCGTCTTTGTGTATATTGCGACATGTTTCGGATCATCATCATCATCGGCGCAACAACCGGGATCCGTTCCGCGTCTTCTTCAACAAGTTCTTCCATACATTCCGATTGCTGCCCGACGCCATCTAATTGCGCACCCCGATGCTTCGGGCGTCGGGTTCTACGCCATCCTTCCATAGCAAGCAAGGTCTATTACGTTGTATTTTACCATGTTTCGCATGGTTTGGTAGAGCTTCTGCTCCTGGTGCAGACCTCGCTCTCTATTTCTTGTATTTTCAGATAATTTGTTTTCTTCTTTTGTCTATAGTCTTTTCTCTGTTCTAGCTCTTTATATACATCTTCGCGTGCCCGCGTTCTATGAGCATTCTTAGGTTCAGACGCTTGTGTGCATTCATCAGCAAACCAGGCTCTCCAATCTCCGCGACTACTACCTGGCATTGTGTACTGCTGACTGTTCTCAAAGCGTGATCATTTATGATCAACGCCCGGCACTCTGTCTCCAGACATATTTTTCCCTCATCGAACTACTAGGTCTTAGCGTGCGAGTGTAGATGTTGCTTTTGTTTTCATCGTAACAAGATTGCTTTAAGTCTTGTTGATTTGAATCTGAGTGGCCGGTGCAATACTTCCTCTAAAAACATCGTACCAACAAGTTAGTCATCCAAATCGGAGTCTATATATTCACATATCGGAGTTTTTGGCTGACTAGGAAGCCTACCCCGAGCACATTGTGTTTTGCGTGACTGTTGTATTGTATATACACAGCTGGTCGAAAAAATAGGTGTGAAGAAAGAATTTGCTCTTAGATACGCGAACTGGAATAAACCTGAAGGACTTAAAAAATGGCGTAATATCCTGTGGAGCGACGAGACTAAAATAAATTTGTTTTCTCGGACTCCGGGCGTAATGTAAGACGCCCAAAAGGAAAAGAATACCATCCCCGCTATACACAAAAAACAATCAAACACAGAGGTGGCAATATTATGGTGTGGGGATGTTTTTCCTGGTACGGTGTCGGTCCTATATTTCTTATTAAAACCATATTAACAAAATATATATATATGTTATCCGGCTGCAATGCAGCGCTTCAACTCCTTCTGGAGCATAGGGCAGCAACAAGATCCTTCCATCTGTCCCGATTCGCCGCGACTGACCTTAGCTGTGGCCACGATTGAAAACCTTGAGATCGAGCTTCCCCCAAAACAGATGACCTCCAAGTTGTTTTCGGTCTTCCAACGCGTCTATTACCCTGAGGATTCCATTCGAAGGATTGCTTCGCTATGTTGTCGTTAGGTTTCCTCAGTGTATGGCCTATCCAACGCCACTTCCGTTGTCTGATGTCGGCGTCCAATTTTCTCTGTCCGATCCTATTCCACAGTTCAGCGTTCGATATGGTTTGCGGCCACCGGATCTTCAGAATGTACCGCAGACAACGATTAACGAAGGCTTGCAGCCTGCTCGAGATGATTGCAGAGCATTTCCATGTTTCTGAAGCATATAACAGCACAGATTGTACGTTGGATTCGAAGAGTCTCAACTTGGTGCGTAGCGATATTTTGCTGGAGTTCCACACAGGAGAAAGGATTCCAAATGAACTACGGGCTTTGTTTACTCTATTGTTTACATCCAGGTCCGTTCCGCCATCGAGTGCTATGAAACTGCCCAGGTAGTTAAACTGCGTGACCTCCTCGATGGGTCCCTGCCTTAGAGTAACTTGTTGTGTGCTTTGGCCCGTAGTCATTATTTTGGTCTTATTTGCGTACCTTCCTGGTGCGTGCAGGGAGCAAACGTTCCATGCTCCAATCTTCGTTCGTGTTTTGTAGCCAAAAGTCCGTTTGGTTGAATCTGAAGGATTTCTTGATCCTGTTGCTGATTCGTTATTTATGACGTCCCGATCGTCATTTGTACATGAAATTTGCCGCACCCCCAAATCCGATGTGCGGTTTACTACAGCCGGGGCCGTAGGAGGATTCACCAAAGTATGGTTACCCCTTGGGGAATCATTTCCATTCGTTGTCATCTTTCATGCAAAAATATATTTTCGTCCCGCCGCTTAGTGTTTTCCTGGATAAGGTTAATAACACGCTCAAGCCAGGAGTTGGACAGGTACCACCAGCCCTTTGGATGGTCGAACACATACATAAAACAAGGCCGCCCACTGTGGGAAAACAGACGCCTTTTGTAGCCGCCCACTATGGGTACAGACGCTACTTGCTGCTACCGTTGGCCAACTTTAAATAGGCTCATCCGCCACCAGACTAACATGCCGTTGACCGCAATCTACAGTTCTTCCGCCTTTAGGGAGATTTTCTTCAACCCAAGGACAAGTCCGTGCCCTAACCAGCAAAGCTGGGTTGGCTGCTTATTCCGGCAGCTGTTCGGTACCCTTGTGCGTAAGCGTTACCCGCTCTCTACCGCGAGGAGGTGCACATAGGGATTTTCCTTTCATTGAGCCTATGGCCACCGAAGTGGCGTTACCTAGAGCCCTCCAGTACTTTTAGAAAGCAAAAACAAAATATGGGTATAGGGATATCTTGGGAAATGTCATGCTTCCATTTTCTGAAGAAAACATGCCCCTCCGATGGCATTTTCAACAGGATAACGATCCAAAACACACGGCGGGTCTCGTAAAAGATTGGTTTCAAGAGAAGGAAGTATCTCTTATCTCGTGGCCAAGTCAATCCCCTGACCTCAATCCCATTGAGAACTTGTGGAATGCACTCAAGCGAAAGTTAGGCAGGCAATATTTCACAAATGGAAACCAATTGTGGGAAGCCGTTCAAAGAGAATGGTATTCTATACCCAACCAGACATGCCAAAAATTGGTGGAATCAATGCCACGCCGACTCCAAAAAGTTCAAGCTAACAATGGAGGATACTCTGGTTACTAGAGTTAGGTAAATAAAATCAATATTTTTAATACTTTAGGAAGACGCGCCTATTTTATTGACCAGGCTAAAATGCTTCAATCGACAGTTTCGGCCGCTTATTATGAAAATGTTCTATTAATTCAAGATCCTATTAAAATCTTTTATTTTCTTTGTTATTGAAGTTTTATTAAAAACATAAAAAATTATAATGCAACTGAACAAATGTAAAAAAAATTAACTAATAAAAAAATAAATAGTCACACCTATTTTATTGACCAGCTGTGTATATGTCATTTTCCTGATTTTGCAAAACACCATTCTCTGGTCATTTCATTTCTTTTAGTCATTTTTCGTTATGCTTATATATGGCCAGAACTTTGCAAGCTGCTATGCAGTTCGAGCTCTGTTGGCCGATCACTTAGCTCTTTCTTGTTGGCATATTAATTGGTCTTGTTTAGTTTTTTTAAATTGAACCCTTAAACAGACATTAAATCTATATTCTGTGTTCAATGATTCGATGTGGCGGTGGCCTAGCTAATTATGATCAATTTGTGTTGGAACACATTTTATTGAGTTCCAATCAACCAACGAAATATGGACTCATTGAAGGAAATATTCAATGGCTTTAAACTATTCTGTCGATGTTTCGTAGACGCGGGGAATTTATTGTACAATTAGCTTACTCAATGTATAGTTTTCAAAGGTCAAGGAACGTTATTCGTTCTTCACTCTTCAAATGACTGTAATAAAAGCATGTATAACACTGCTAGATAGATTATATCACATTAAATACTTGCAAAGGTATTATTATTTTAGAAGTTTTTTTTTTAATAAACTAGTTGTTAATATAAGTTGTAGTTGTGAAAATAAACCTGATTTGTTTTATAAAAAAAGAAAATTTCTTTATGAAATAAAACACTAGTCGTAGAAAGTTTTTGACGATCTCTTTATTAAACAAAATAATTATGTCGTAACTAAACAATTACTTTTATGATATGAAAATTGTGACTTATCAAGTCAATAAAGTGACAAAAGTTAGTTACGACAAGAAATAAATGAAAATATATGACTAAAACTTTCTCGGACGCAAAATAAGTTTTAATTATTGTTATTTGAACAGGCTTAGCGTTTAACAATAAGAAACTCCTATTCATTTAGTTAAACACTTTAAACATGTAGAAGTGGTAGCGTTTTATGTTTCGACTTACGGAATATCAGAAACACAACACTGTTTGAAGAACTTTTTCTGAAATACTTTTATGGGTTTTCCGTTTGCTTCTAAATGTAAGGTTTTGTATTGGGATCACATATTCTAAGCAACCTAAAGCATTCTAATCGACGCACGGCAAAGTTCATGTTCATATTGAACTGTTTAGCAATACTGGGTTGATAAAGGCGCACTTTAGTTACCCAAAAAGAGAATTTTGCTACTCGATTGCCTTCTAAACTAAAAAGAGCAGTGTTTAGTGAGACCCTTCTACAAAAGGTTTGATACCCTTAAATGTGCGAGAATTAGGAAGGCGGAAGAGATTTAAAAATAAGTATAGGTGAAGATTGGTCTGGAATGTTTGAATATAATCAGAGGGAACAATTTTTTTCAAGTCCAGCGAGTAGTCACTGGAGCGTTTGCTAACATTGAAGTTGAAGCGGCTAAGATGGGACTAGCAGTCAATGAGGCCAAAACGAAGTACCTGCTGTCCACAGAAAGGGACACAACACCGGCGGATTAGACAAAATATCACAATAGATAGGTACAACTTTGAGGTAGTTAGAAACTTTGTTTACATCGGATCCGCTATAACTTCTAACAACAACACCTCGGTAGAAATAGAGCGAAAAATAACTCTGCCAATCGCTGTTTCTATAGGCTAAGGAGGCAATTGAATAGTAAAGCCTTATCTCGAAAACAAAGGAGACTCTTTATAAGACCTTGATCATGGACAACAATGCTCCGGCTCGTAGGGTCTTTGATTTCATCCCAGAGGATATATGCAGTCAAGGAAGACCGCATTAGGTGGCGCGCTCAAGTAAAAGATGACCTCAACCAACTTGAAGTGCGAAACTGGGGGCATTTAGCCAAAGACCGAGCTAGCTGGAGAGGAATCTTGGTTGAGGCCCAGGTTCGCTCCGAACTGTAGCGCCACCTAAGTGAGTAAGCAAGTAATCAGAGAGAATGATAGAGATGGGTAGAGCATTTCATATTCGTGTAGTACAGCTACAGAACGAATCTCTGTACTTTAGAGTTCGACAAAAATTGGGCTCTGTGAGTCTGGGAATGAATATGAGAAATTAAGAGTATTATCGTCAGTGAAACTATTTATTTATTTATTTATATTTATTATTATTTTGATGATATATTTATTTTCCGGTTTTCCTCATTTGGGTTGGCTTTAGGGAACGAAAACTGACCTCTTTTTCTCTCATAACTTTTTTAATCAAACCATAAATTTTCTATGGGTCTGATATTTTAGCCATTCGGGATAAATGTTCTAATTCCCCAAAAAATCATAATCAGTAATCATTTCAGCGCTGGAATATTCATAGGTCACTACTGAGGAAGCATAGTGATCATTTAAAGATCCTGAAGAAATTATTGAGACTATCCTAGTTGGCTTTCTTGTAATGCCATATAATTCTCATTGGAGCTGTTTATCTAAATAGATTGGTTTGAAACGAGAAATATGCAGAAATGGCACAATGTAACTGATGTACCTAGAAAAGTTAATACATACAGTATTTATCAGGGTCAGAGATAAGGAACGAGTCAAAGGTGTTTTCAGCTTGATCTCTAACATCCGATATTCGAGTTGGTTCGTTCACCATCTGAGAAGGTGTTTAAACTCAGCAAATATTGTCTGGCTTGAATTGAAAAGCCAGGAAGAATTGTGCACATTGAAATCACCCATAATATCGAAAAGGAAACAATTCTATGAATAGAGTCAACGAGAGCATAAAATTTGGGAGAAGTCCAGATTTGGACTTGAAAAAGAACCAAATATAAATGATGCGATTATTTATCGTGAATTTAAACCATACAGAATTAAAAAAGGAGTAGCCTGCGACACCATAGAAAGCAGAGAATAATGGCAGTAAGTTATACACATTAATAATAAATTCAGCAGGATCGGAAGCCGCACCTGATTAAATTTTACTCAGTACCAAAACATCTGGCCTGCTAAAAGCTGTCAAATTAGGCCGACAAAATAATCGCTCTCAGCCCATGAGTATTGCAATAATCAACACTGAATTTGTCAATCATTGTCGTAAAAAAAACACGAATACCAAAACAGTCTAAAAAAATTAGTAAATTTACGAACGTTTTTTTTTTTATAATAGGCACGTGAAAGGGGTTATTTTTCTACCCTTATAACATTAAAACACTGTGCGAGCATTAGGGAAGAAGGGAAGGATGTGAAAGGAGATGTCGATGGACATTAGTTTTGAAATTCTGCATATCAAAATGAGAGGGATAAACCGAACCAGGTAGAGCGTTCCACATTCGTGTGGTTCGACCAAAGAAAGAATCTCTATACTTAATAGTACGTCCGAAGTTGGGCTCAAGGGTAAACTGATGGGCATTCCTTGCAGAGCGAGTATTACGGTTGAATTGTTTAAGGGGAGGAATGCAACTGGCTATTTCACTGGAGCACTGTTTATAAAAATAACGATAGAATAGTGAAAGACACGTTACATTACGACGGTGCTCAAGAGATGTAATTGAATCCGTAATATTTCTATCACCAATTAATTTTAAAGTTCTTTTTTGAATGCGATCCAGAAAACTCAAGTGCGTTATTGGAGCACCTGCCCAAATGTGGGAATTATACTCAAGTTTTGGGCGAAAATATGCTTTATATATTGTAGCCAGATCAGACGGACTGAAGAACTTCTGCATCTACGAAGGAAACCTCGCAGCATTCTTGGCGACGTCAAATATGTGGTCATTCCACAGAAGGTGGAATATGGTCTGTAATGCACATACCGAGAACTGAGAGGTGGTCGGTTTCTTCGATGCAAGTGCCACTCATGGATAGTGGCATTGGGGTATATTCCGCTTTAACGACAAAAGACAGCATTGAGTTTTTGAAGAATTAAATTCTAAGCGATTTTCTATGATGCCTCTGCTTGAAGAGTCTCCTTTCTTTATCCTGAGATTTCATTCATCTAACGATGTTTTCTACTGACCAGATATATGTAGATTTTAAATAATTATACTTATAATTCTAACCCAACCATCGCCTCCAGCTTTGCAGAAATACGCGGGTAGGCCATTTCAGCTTTCAGGTTCCTTTAGTGGATTCAAGTTTATACGTGTCTGTTTTCACTTCTAATTCGTTTGGACGGAATTGCCTTCTTTATCGCGAATTAAATAATTCATTCTGCCTGAAATAGGAATTCGTTTAAATGCCATTTTACGGTCTGCAGAAATCGTTTATTCATAGTTTCAGCATCGACTGCAATGATGTTCTCTTGATCGCTCTGTTAAACTTCGATATCGACCTGACCAAGTTTGATGTTCTTTGTAGCTTTTGGTACAATTTGCATGCCTTATTTCTGCTGTAAAATCTGTCATTTTAATTAATTACTTAATTTTTTTTTTTTATAATTCTACTTATTACTTTTTTCTGTAAAAGACACAGAAAGAGCACATAGTGCGTGCGACCCAGTCATTTCCATTTTTGTCCAACTGTAATAGATACTTTACAAAATTTTAGGAAACAGCGGGTTCGCATACACTCGGTTACTCGCCCAATTGATTTAAATTTAAAAATGAATTCTCTTTCAATCCACCACCAACTGATTGGACAAGCTAAAATAAAAATCACAACAAAAGTCGTCAAACACCATGATGACGACATGGCATTTTGGCATTTGCTTGTCTTCAACCGGTAAATTCACCATAAACCATTGTCTTACTCGTTAAGCCAGTTAAGTGGTTTTCTTAAATTACAAACAGATTTTCCAGTTGCATTCTGGTATATCCCCATAAACTTATTGACGCACAAAAACGTAGAAATCATCTTCCATGCGACACAATTTAATATTAATTTATCAAAAAACTTTGCTTTAGATCCCTTAATTAAAGTTCATATGAGAACAACTTTTTAATAGCTTTTTACTGTGCGTAAAAACATAGATCACTGCAGACCTTGAGGGTCATCAAACCAGATATTTAACAAGAGTTTCAAGTTCATGGTTTCATTTTAGCATTTAATAACCCACAAGTCATATAAAACTTTATGTTTCTCACATAATTCTTTCTCTTTTGCAGTTACCTCAGCGAGATCCAACAATTGCTAACCTCAAGAGAGGCATCGAACGCGTGGCGAATTTGCTCCAAAAACGAAAAAAAACAACACCGGCTGGCGGCGAAGATCATAAAAGAGCAACACTCACTACCAAAAGCTCCTCTGACACACCTCCACGGCGAGCAGGCGATGGTGGTGCTTTAATAGCAGTACCACGACCGGGAAGCAATCACCGCAGCAGGCCGTCATGGCGTTTTCTCTGGAGAGCCTATTGCCTTATTGACGCAACTGACAACATTTATTCACCAACAACGAAACCATTGCCCGACGCAGACGGTCGTCAGTTGTTAAGTGACTTTTGTATCGGTCACAAGTCGGTGCTACGATTCGTTAAGCGTGAAAACTACTTTGGTCGTCAGAGGCAACGTAGCTAGCGCGTCCTCATAACCCGCATATCAATGTTAATCGTGTATTACGCAGTTCTCTTGATTTGCCTAACACTACCTGACGACATACGATTCGTGTGGAAACGATGATCCTACGCATTGGGATTACCGGTGCTGTAATCCTATCAGTGGCGCTAATTTCCGCAGTGCAATGCTTTGACGACGCTAACAACAACAATGTAAAGATCACAAAACATGGTCTGGAATTAACTCAGACCATAAACATTCAACGGCAGGAATATCTGCAGAAAATGTGCGAAAATATGGAATACAATACTCAAACTGCGGAAGATCTCACCGAGGAGCAAATGGAACACATGATTGTGGATCCGGAGCATAAGTTTATGTACTGTTATGTGCCAAAGGTGAGTGAGATAGTTTTTTTTTGTTTATGTCAATCAAAAATTAAAATTTAAACTTATCATGGCAATTCGTCTCTTCTTTGAAAGTTGTTCCTTTGTCCCTTTTGTGGTGCTCCATTTCCGTTCGACAGCCGACACGAGGGGTAACTTCAATGCCCCGAGGGGCCATTTGGAGTATTAACCGATGTTGACGCTGGAGACGGCAATGATGAGCGCATGTGGAATTCGTTTGCATTTTTGTCTCTTTTTTGAAGTTTTCGCTGCATTTATTATGTTTTTATTCGGTTGTTGGGTTAACATGTCGGGAGAAGGTCCGTCGGTATAACATTATGAAATGCTTGGTCATTAATTTACAATGTTTAAATTACTTGCGAATATACATTTTGCTTTGTCAACCAATGTGCTAAATAATTGGAGTTGGATCATTGAACTTGGGGTAATAGTTTTGGAATACGTTTTGTATTCCAGTACCTATGTATAAGTTTTGTTAGAGATTAGGGAACATGTTTTGAGCAAATGTTATGGAAATGTCTCGATAACATGCGGCCTCCTGGTAGGTTTTGTGATGAAAATATTTAAGAATTTGTGAAATTTCAAGAATTATCTGTTCGAATGGTGATCTTTTAACAGAAGCAGATAAGTCAGAGTGATTGGAAGCGATAGAAACAAAAATATTTGGTGAAAGATTGATTAGCGAACCATTGTGGTTCGGTTTATTTAAATTATAAAGAATACAAAATTCAAATTAGAATGTTTGTTCGTATACTCAACATCAACGCATTTGCGAATGCGAGGCGTTTGTCTTATTCTGAAGAATCCACTTTTAAAGACGCTAGGGAGAATATTTAGGAACAGGTTCCATATGACATTTTTTTTATGTAATGAGTACCTTTTTCTTGCCCATTCTGGGCACCTTGGTATAAACGAATGATTTTTTTAAGTTTCGTATATTAATTTTTTCAAGCGCGTTGAGGTACACGGTTATGTATAGTTAGGTTTGACATATTAGCTTTGTTCCCCATCTGCAAATTCGTACGAATTTTCACGAATTTCTTGCTAATTCTTGTTCCCGTACACCAAAAATTCGTAGAAATTCGCAGAAGAGAGAGCTCTTGAGAAAGAAAATAATTTCCCCACCCTGCGAATTTCTGCTCAAGAAATTTTTGAAGGCAGAAAAAAGTAGCAGCCAAACGTCAGTTTGACAATTGAAAAAAAAGACAATAAATAATCAAATATACGACACGTTTGATAAAGATTGCAGAGTTATTTTTAAAAGTTTATAAAAAAAAAAAATAAAAAACCGGTGGTTCTGTGAACTTTTCCATGAATATTGTTGACGAAGTCCAGATTCCTGATTTAGTTCAGGGTTCAGACAATTGTTAGAGAGCAGTGTGAGTTGAGTCTTCTAAAGCCAGCTGTTTGTAAGGAGCAGAGAAGAATTGTTGCTGGAAGCGTGGAAGCACCTACAAAACTACTAATTGTTTTGTTTTTGGAGCTGATGCAACAAATAGGCATAACATTTCCCTTGAAATAATAAAAAAAAAACATTTTAAAAATCGTTTCGCAATAATTAGTTTCCACCAATCTTTTGACATTTAAGTAGTGATGCTCGAACTTCCTACAGTTTATCGATAGTATAGATAGTAAAAAATATCGGCTACATCGATAGTTTAAAAAACAATCGAACGGCTATCGATAGTTTAAATAATTCAAACTTACCTTCACATTTTGAGCTTGAGCTTATTCAAGAGATTGAAACCTGTGGGAAAAGCTCATACTATATGCTTAAACGATTATCAGATTTTCGATGAGCTTGAGCTATGTGAGCTATGAGAGAGTGTCAAAAAGGTCTTGCTGCACTGACATCCAAAAACATTTTCATGCAATAGATAAAATCTTGCAGCTTCCTGAGTGCTTTGAAATTTTGAACACAACAATATCCAGCCAAAAATACATAACAGTTTCCTCTTACACGAGGAATTTTCGCAGTTAATAAGCGAATAAAACCTGTTGCAGAAGAACGCCACTCGTGCTGTCTAAAACCTTTTCCATAACTTTTTACAATTTCTTTGAAAGACATTATGGCTAAAACGCAATCACGCTTTAGCTTCGGTTTCGCCTGACATTTACAAGGAAATCAATACATCTTATCACAATGTCGGCTTTGACGTTACGTTTGGTTCGTGTACAATATAAGGTAACGTGACTCAAACGTAAAGCTTAAGTAGAAACTAGTTGAACTTTTGCTCGCTTTGACAGAAAAAAGCAAAAACAAAATCCGAAATTTAGAAAATGTCATTCAAAGCGGACACAAAGCGTGTGAAATGTAACGTGACGCAGTCAAAGCTGAAGCGTGATTGTGTTTTAGCCATAAGGGTACTTATAAATGGTGGTAAGCTTCACTTTTGTTTTATGGATAGGCAGTCATAAATCTAAAAATTTGAACAAGCCTATCGAATTTGATGACTTATAATTTGCGCCTATTCAATTGATAAATGTATCGATAGTATCAGTACTATCGATATTTTTTTCAAAACTATCGATGATATCGGAAATAAATACTATCGATACTTAAGCAACACTAGGAAAGAATGCTGCAATTTTTTTGGTTTAAAGCGTTCCCGTACTTTTTTCGTAGAAATCTCTCAAAGAGAGAAAATATCCCCTCTACTCGAAAATCTGACTGCTGCGAATTTTCTGCGAATAATTATCGGGAACAAACCTATTGCTTTGCTAGTTTCCTATTTCAAATGGAAGTTGGTTCAGTTTTAGGCTATACACTCACACATTATTTTAAGAAGTGCATCTGGAAGTGAATTTAACTGCCAAACTCTATGAACATATTGTTAAAAGTGTGAACGAACAATTAGACTTAATGAAGTTATATGCAGTTGCCTTCTTTACCACTGACAGATGTTACGAGTAAAACCTCCTTAATAAATACATTCTCGGTTTTCGGTTTTCAACGTTGTTAAAGATAATTCGTTTTATCAATCAAATCAATCAATCAATTCAATTTATTAATAAAAATAGAGTAACATTTATAACATATAATATTTAATTCAAATAAAAATTTAAGCATGGCATATAAGCCGTCTGCCGTATATGATATCTATTAAGTTTTATTTTTTAAGATATTGAATAAAGTTAAACAGTTTATACAATTAAAATCTGATGGTACAAATATATACTAACAAAAATAAATTAACAGAAATAAATTAACGGAAATAGATTAACAGAAATAAGTACCTTTATAAAACACAATTTTTATATTTATATTTAAGCAAAAACAATGATTATTTTATGTAGGAAATATTTAATATTTACACAAGATATTACGGATTACATTCAAAAAGTCAAAGAACTGCAATAAGACGAGAAAAAAAAGAAAACGTATATGAAAAGTTAGAGATGGCATACTTGGGCTTCTTCAATTTGGTTGCATAGAGAACATATAGCGTCTAAATCTGTTCTGTGTGGCCTATAATTAAGTTCAAGGGTTTCAGTTCGAACCTTAAAGATTAAACTCATATCTGAGGTTGAAAGTTCCTCCCTAAAATAATTATTATCACACAAGCTCAGATTCAAACGTCTATACGTAACCCTAGAGGTGGAATTTGTTACCCTTTCTAATTATTGTTGATAGATTTTATCATCTACCACCGATATTAAATCATAAAAGATGTTTGTCCACTCTTCTCTGTTGCTTACATTCAGATCTAAAGAGACGCTATGAGCCGACGCGAGCGCGTGCCAGTTTCTAAAAGGTGAATAACCACAGCGGAGTGATACCAGTAGAATTATTTTATGTAAATTGCTATCAAATCTATGCATTACTTTCGTGAGATAGTCTGCATTGGCTTTCAAACTCCTCACATAAACTTGTGGTAGACCAGATTCAACATATATTGCGTAATTGGGGGTATTAAAAGGCAACCGGCAAATTCGTTTGAAAAAGTATCTTTGAATGCTTTTAATTTCCTCAAAAAATTGGTACCCATAAACTTCAGTTCCATAACAAAGACATCTATTAACCGTTGCATTAAAAACTTTAAACTTTGACGTAGAGTCAACAAATTTATTAGTAAAAAATTTTGCCCACATGGTATTAATTGCTGATTTTGCTACGGAAAGTTTTTCTTTAATATGGGCTTTCATACTTAGATTGTGAGTTATAATTAGGCCTGGATACTTAAACTCACTAACTACCTCAATATTTTGACCATCTAAATTCCAGTTCCTTGTAAGGTTATCAGATCGGTTTTGAGTTCTGAAGATCATTATTTTAGATTTATTAATATTAATTTTAAGATCCCATGTATCACAAAATAGCTTCATCTTATTAATTTGAACATGAAGCGTCATAGGATTGTCTGAAAAGATCACCAGGTCATCCGCGTAGAGCAGGAGCTTTATTGACAAATCGCCAAAGGTCACACCTCCTGGTAAGTAATTTTCAATATCATTTATATATAAGGCCAACATCAACGGACTCAAAACGCAACCCTGTGGGACACCTGTTTCAGATCGGAAAGCTTTAGACTGGTGTTCACCATTGCATACAGTCGCAGACGTGTTCAAAAGAAGCTGTTCATAGACTTTAATGAACTTTGTTGATACACCAATAGTTGAAAGCTTATATAATAGTGAATGCCTATTGATAGTATCAAAAGCAGCTTTAAAATCTACAAAAAAAGTATACAATGGTTTTTTTTTATCGATAAAACGTCTTGCGATGCTTTTAAGAGCAAATATTTGATCCATTGTTGAGAGATTAGCCCGAAAACCAGCTTGGAAACAGCTTATAATATTATTGCTGTCAACCCATCTTATAAGTCTACAGTATAAGATCTGAGCAAAAAGTTTTCTTAATGAACGGATATACCTCTGTAATTCTCAGGAAGATTTGGATTACCTTTTTTAAATATAGCACATATTTTCGCCAAGCGAAAGCTACTTGGAAACATCTCGTCAATGAACATTTGATTTAGCAATGCTAAAATGCGTTCCAGAAACTCAGGGGTCGTTCGTTTTATTTCGAGCTTTCAGATTTATACAACTTTAACACATATGCTATTCAAAATCTTGTCTAAAATCCCTGCAAATAGTTTCGAAGATAAATACCTGATCAATTCTTTGTAAGAGCTAAAACCTAATCGATGTTTTATTTGAATAATTCCTCGAGTTGTTTGGCGGACAGATGTGCATTGTCTATCTGTTTTAGTCCATTCTCCATCGTTTGTAACTTGAACATTCTAACACTTTTAAGAGCCCTCAACAGAAAGTAATTTATAGTTTTCCGATAGTCCTGCGAGATAATTAGAAATTTCATCATCATAATTATCGGCGCAACATCCGGTTCGGGCCTCCGATTGCTGGCCAACGCCATCCAATTGCGCACCCCAAGGCTTCGGGCGTCTTGGTCTACACTATCCTTCCAAAAGCATAGTCTACCACGTTGTCATCTACCATAAAAAGAACTGCAAAAGACTTTCAGAGCTGTTTCCACTTCGCTCAAGCGAGCTGGGTGCCCAGCCCACCGGAGTCTACCGAGCTTTATTTTTTCCACAACATCGGGTTCGAATTAGATGTCATACAATTCATGATTGTATTTTCTCCGGAATCGTCCTCCCTCGCACACGGGGCAAACAATTATCCGTAAGATTTTCGTCTCGAACGCAGATAGGAGATCAGAGTGCCTTTTTTAATCACCCAAGTCTCGCATCCATATGTGAGTACTGGTAAGACCATAATCTTGTACAGCAGCAGTTTGGTTTTTATGGTAAGGTTTCTGGATTTAAAGAGCCTTGACGACTAGTATTATTAGAAATCTCACCTTTTTTAATTTTGGAATGCATTTTTGAACTTTGCTGACATGTTTGAGGCGTTTTTTTTTTTTGCTTTAAATTGAAAAACGATTACGAAGTACGATTAACCCGAATATGCGGAAATTCCTGCATCCTAAACTGGTAACGAGACAGCATATGGGTAGGCTTTAAAGACTGATGGCAAATGACCCTACCCTGTAAGGCCAACGGCAGCAGTAAGAAGCGTCTATTTCAATAATGGGTGGCTACCGATATCGCCGTGCCTATGCAAATGAAAAATTATGAGGTTATTAAATATATCCAAAGAAACACCTATGTACATTGGAACAAGAAATGTTTTTACACGAGAAATGACAAAAACCGCCTTCAGTCCCAGAGGAAGCCAAGCTTTTGCGAATCCTCTTATAGTTACAACCGGTAACCACTCATCGGATTTGCGGTAAAAACGGCAATCGAGAAAATATATAATGAATTGACAACTAGAACACGCCCATATATTTCGAATTCTACAGACAAAACGTTTGGCACTGGAATTGGAACGTAAAGTAATCCGGCCTTACATCAGTATTTTTGGACTGAAGGAAATCAAATGGAGGAGAAAATGACTAGGATGCTGTAATCTGGTGAAAAGGAGACAGGGATATGGGTAGAAATTAGATGGTGTTTTTATAATGTTGACCAAAGATGCAAGTAAAGAAAAAAAGTAAAAATTTCCAGGAAACCACTATCGTCAGAAAAAATGACCGCAAATGTAAGCTCCAAGATCCGCGAAATTACAAAGAAAGGCAAACCTCTTACTACGTCCATCTTAATACGGAGAATAACAAAGTTTCAGAGGCGACTTCAATACTAAGGTTGTCCTGGACAACATAGGCCTCGAACGCGTTTTGTGTAAAAACGGTGTGGGCCAGCGTCAGCTTGTGGTAGGTGGAACTTTGTTTTCCACCTAAAACCATTCTCAAAGTCACCTGGGTTTCTCCTGATGGTTGAATCCAAAACCAAATCGACCACTTTATTGTGCAACAACAATGAAGAAAATCACTTCGTGATGTAAGAAACGATAGAAGTGCTGACGCAGAAGGTGATCATCATTTGCTACTGGCAACATTTCAGCAACAAAACATCTGCTGGATTAAGCTAACCAAAATTTAATACCTACGCATTTAAGGACCGTATTGTTTGCCGTAACTTTGCAGATAACCTCAAAGATAAAGCAAAGAAAAAAAGTGCTAATGAACTCATCGATTTGATGTGGAAGAAATTTAAGGTCGTTTTTATGGAGGCTGGATCTGAAACAAGTCAGAGAAGAGGTAGAGATCTATGGATATACCAAGACACTTAGGACAATATAACGTACTATAAAGCTTTGGCCAAATCATTTTCGTTGGTTCTCCATTCGAGAAAAGCCAAGACAGGATTTTATACAGGCTCTGAAAATTTTTCGTTCTCTCTCATATGCAGTTTAATCCCAAAAAGGGTCTTTCGAAAGACACTGCCCAAAAAGAATGAAGTATGTTTTTCTTTCTCGTATCTAAAAAGTTGGGACAGGGTGAAGGAAGTGAAAGGGGATGTGAAGGAAGGGATAGGATAAAGGAAGGGTATCATCTTGCTGCCCTATGCTCCAGAAGGAGTTGAAGCGCTGCATTGCAGCCGGATAACATATTTTATCAGGAAGAAAAAGGAATTAAGACAGAAAGGGAATTAGGATGAGGTAGTAGGATTGGAAGAGTGGATAGGAGAGGAGGGGATGAAGTGAAAGGATCCATTTGACTTACCTTGAGATTTCGCCCACCTTACCGCACTCCTGGGAAGTCCTTAGTACGTCATGATTTGTATGACGTTGGGAACCCAAAATAAGAAAGAACAACCAATATCTATTCTTACGGGTTGGCGAGACCTTACATTTTCTTTTATTAATTCATCAACAAAACATCAACAAAAAAACTCGAAATAAATATATTGCTTAACTAGAACTTAGAACTAAAAAAATGTAGGTAACTAATTAAACGATTAAGAAAAAAAAATAATTAAAGTACTAATAAATAAACGCATAGGAAAAATAAAAGAAAATAATTAAGTAATATTCAAATTAAAACGAGAACGGCTTCGTTGCCCAGATCGGTATCGGGAATGAGATCCCCAAAACCCCCACCAAAATAGCATTTGAGACTGGAATGTCTTATTCCCCGGTTTCAAATTCCATCCCTAGATCACCTACCTTTAATGCGCGTTGAAAGTATATAAAGAGAGGGGCAAAATATTGACGCAATGCGGTGGTTCGCTGGGTATCCCAGCACGAACCCGAGCTTTCGAAGTGTAAGCCTCACAAAAGATATACATAAGTATCTAATATAATTGCAGCCAATCGAATATCCGTTGGATTTCTGCTGGTTTCCACTATTGCTGTGTCACTCTCTTATTGGGCTTTGTAAGGCGCTATAAAATGAGGCCATATGAAACATGAAACAATCCATGTAAAAATTCAAATAACTTATCCATTTCCATCATTAATTACGTGTTGATCGATTACCCAGGTTCAAGCTGGCTTAATTTTTCAAATTCTGGTTTATTTGTCTCACATTGTTCTTCAAAAGAACTGAAAAAGACTTTCCGAACTGGTTGTTCCTTTTGACCCAAGGTAGTTAAAGGATTTAACTACTTGTTGTTGGACCAACACTCTTGCAGGCGTAGCTTCCATCTGCTTAGTTTCCTCTTCATTAAAACGCAGCCCCTAATTTTGTGGCGCCTGCTGGATTTGGATAAAGAAGTCTTGTGAATAAATAAATAAATAAATTTATTGGTGCGACAGGTCCTTAAGGAGTCAAGGCCTAGTGACTTATACTCTCAACCATTCCTTTGTGTGTGTTGTTAATCTGCAAGAATGGAAGGGAGCTACAGTTTATCGCCGAGTCCGAACGGCTACATGAAATGCACTTTTTCGAGACAAATTTTACTCTTGGAGGTTTTGTCAGTTCCTCGCAAGAGGCAGTACCCCGGAAAAGGAGGTGGCTATGAGCGGGAATCGAATCCAGGCTCATTCACTTAGCAGTCCGACACTACTTTTAATTGGCTTGTATTGTTGGTCATGTTCAGCCTTCGTAGTCTTGTCAATTTATTTAGGATGCCGAATTCTCTCATGACCCTATAAAGTTCTACCCCAGCTATGATATCGTAGGCCGCTTAGTCATTAAACAGATGGTATGTTGGAATGTTAAATTCCAGACTTTTCCATCTAAGATCCAAGCTAAAGATCTGATCAATAATTGCTGATTTCCCTGGTATACAACCACATGGATAGTTGCCGAATTTGGTTTTCGCGTATGGGGCTATCAGCTCTTGTAGGATAAAGGAAACTATCTTATATTTATTTATTTATTTATCTGTTACATCATCAATAAGAGCTTACATTGAACTCAAATATACTCTGAATAGGAATTTATTGCTTTCTCATATGGATGGACCATTCCTTCAAGCATTTCATGGAATTCATTGTCCATTCATCGCTAGGCCTTTTATTTTCGCCGAGTCCAATTTCGCTTGCTGGCGGTATCTGACGACAATATCCCAAAAGTATCATATCTCTCTTCTTTTTAATCGAATGAAATCTAAAAAACCTTTTTTTGAGTGCCTAACACAAAGCATTTGTTTATTGTTTTAATTTGTTTTCTTAAAGATTTATTAAATAGATAAAAGTTCTTTGAATAGATACTTTTATGAACGTGTTATAGCGAGTTTCATTCAAGAAAAGATTTGCCCTTTCTGTCAAAAGATTTGATCTTTTTCAATTTCGAGAGTTTCATTGCAAGAAAAAGAGCAAATCTAATAGCGAGTTTCATTGAAGAAAAGATTTGCTCTTTCTGTCAAAAGATTTGATCTTTTTCAGTTTTGAGAGTTTCATTGCAAGAAAAAGGGCAAATCTAGATCAAATCTCAACACAAAAGATTTGATCTCTGATGGGGTGGCAGATTTGATCTGAATGCACACATACATGTAAATAGTCTTTTCGGTCAGACGTCAAATGGAAAATGTTTTGTAATTTGTTGTTCGTTGTTAACTTGTGCCAGCCTGTGTTAAGCAATAAAATCAACAAATAGCAATAAAAGAAACAAAATAGTAATAAAAGATGTTTTTGAAGTCAGAAAATACCAAAATGTCATTTTGAGTGAATCAACAACTGTGCATAGATATTTTTGTGTGTCGTCAAAATATTGTGTGTGCTCGTCACATAATCACCAATACTACGATTAAATCGTAAAACAAGTTTCATTGAAAAGAGCAAATCTGAATTTTGAGATCAAATCTTTAAAATTTGAATGAAACTCGCTATAAATCAAATCTCAACACGAAAGATTTGATCTCTGATGGGTTGGCAGATTTGATCTGAATGCACACATGCATGTAAATATTCTTTCGATCAAACGTCAAATGGAAAATATTTTGTTATTTTTATTGTTTGTTGTGAACTTTTGCTAGCCCGTGCTTAGTCAAAAAATTAACAAATATCCATTAAATATACAAAACAACAAATAAAGGTGTTTTTGAAGTAAGAAAATACAAATATGGCATTTTAAATATATATACTGTACATGCCTGGTATTTTTGTGTGTGATATCAAATACTGTGTATGCTCGTCAGTGAATGACCAATACTAGGATTAAATGATGAAACAAGTTTCATTGAAAAGAGCAAATCCTAATTTTCAGATCAAATCTTTGAAATTTGAATGAAACTCGCTATTACTCATAATTGATCAGTTGACAGTGTTGTGCTTCCATTACTCATTCCATAGGCTGTCATAACAACTGTAACATGTTGTTTGTATTTCTTGGAACATAAAAAGACGAATATATATATATATTTTTTTCCTATAAAATGTCCATAATTCATGATAAATTCACAATTCTTATCAAAATCTCTTAATCGATTACCGTCAATGACACGGTTATCTAGGAATTTGATATTTCCACTCAAACGTTAGTTTTATTTTTTTAATGAGTCAAGTTTGTCTTGTTCTACTAAATAACGATTAAATAGCGGAAATTTTATTTCCATCAAGTACTTTCTCCTGATCTGTGGTCAGTCTTTGGATGAAATCAAAAGTGCATGTTGTTGTTGTTGGGAGCCTCGTATGTACCATTAATGACATTCTCTTGGTTAGAGATGCTGCTGGTGCAATCAACATTCAACTTTCACGGCAGCATTTAATTATGATAAGAGAATCCAGCCAGAGCACATCACAAACACGAGCACGAGCAGCAAACTTGTCACACCCCAACCACAGCACTTATAGACGCACAAAACCCGAGGGGAATCTGGTGGCCGGCCGCCTTGTTGTAATGCAAATGAGGTCGGAAAAGATCATTCGATTCGAATAAATCGCTGACGAAGCACGTGTTACAAAACACTTCTAGTGTTCTTATTACGAACACGTTCTTCCGCTTGTGTTTCAATAAAGAACGCAAATCAGATCATTTCTGTTTTTGTTTTTGTTTCTGTAAGTTGTTGGTTCTCGGGGCTTCTCAGATTTCCATTCGGCTTTCGTGTGATCTGTAATTGACATTTCAGCTACAGATGATTTGACTTGGCTCTTACCTTTGCTGAGATTTATGTAACAAATATCATACGACGATATACCTACACGCACGCATTACTATTACGACAAATAGCGATTGTTGCAGAGGAGAGGAGTACAAAAACACAAGTTCATCAAAATGCCTACAGCCAACACCTGGAAAATGGGAAAAGCACTTAGATCTACACACACAGAAAACTTGTAAATCGAATGAGTTATGAGAAGCGTGTCTAAGCTCTACGCGAAAGTGTTTTAATGGCTAATAATAGGGGCTTTGAATGGGTAAATGTTGATTGACATTGTCGGGTGTTGAAGATGTGTCAATAGGTTTTTATATTACTTGTGCGTGATTACTGATTAAATTGTGTCCACTTTTATGAAGGAGAATTTTTGTGACTGATAATTTGATAATGAATTAGAGCGTATCACTTTAAAGTTCCTTAAAAAATTAATAAATGTTTTGTTTATTGGATTAACTAAAACTGATTGGCTTAGTATTATAAGAATATTTCATACTTACTTACTTAGGGGGCGCTAAAGTTCAGGACTGCCTCCAGTTTCGCACTCCAAGTTGGTTGAGGTCGTCCTCCACTTGAGCGCGCCACCTAAGGCGAGGTCTTCCTTGACTGGGTCTACCCTCTGGGATGGAATCGAAGATCCTGCGAGCCAGAGCATTGTTGTCCATTCGCTCTACATGACCTAGCCATCTTAAGCGTGATATGCGTGTTTTTGGCCAGGTCAATGTCGCTGTACAGCTCGTATAGTTCTTGGTTGAACCTTCTCCTGCAAAGCCCGTTTACGCAGGCAAGAAGAATCTTACGCTTGAGACGACTAAGGATATCTTCATCCGCTTTAGATAGAGTCCATGCCTGGGCGCCATAAAGCAGGACTGGGATGATTAAGGTCTTATACAGAGTCTCCTTTGTATTTCGATAGAGGCTTTGCTACTCAATTGGCTTCCTAGCCCATAGAAACAGCGATTGGCAAGAGCAATTCTTCGCTTTATTTGTGACGAGATTTTGTTGTCAGATGTTATGGCGGATCCGAGGTAAACAAAGTCCCTAACTACCTCAAAGTTGTACCTGTCTATTGTGATGTTTTGTTCAATCCGCCGGTGTTGTGTGTCGCTTTTTGTGGACAACAGGTACTTCGTTTTGGCCTCATTGACTGCTAGTCCCATATTAGCCGCTTCAGCTTCAATGTTAGCAAACGCTCCAGTGACAGGTCGCCGAGTTCTGTCAATGATTTGTGTGTCGTCAGCGTATGCTAGCAATTGCACAGACTTGAAAAAAATGTCCCACTACAATTGACTTGCGAGTTTCTTATAATTTTTTCAAGTACTAAGTTGAAGAAACCGCACGAAAGCGCATCACCTTGTCGGAATCCTTTTTTGACGTCAAAACCTTCTGTGAGGTCATTACCAACTTTGACGGAGCAGCGAGAGTTCTCCATCGTCATCCTGCACAGTCGGACGAGTTTTGTGGGGATGCCAAAACCTGACATGGCTCTGTTTAGCTCGTCTCTATAAATGCTATGGTTCGCGGCCTTAAAATCGATAAAGAGGTGGCGGGTATTTGGAATTCTTGGGTAGTTTCCAGGATCTGCCGTAGCGTGAACGTTTGATCGATTGTGGACTTTCCTGTTCTGAAACCACACTGATAGGGGCCAATCAGGTTGCTGACGAAAGGTTTCAGGCGTTCACATATTACGGCAGAGATCTTGTAGGCGATATTCAGGAGACTTTTATTCCTCTATAGTTGGCGCAGTTTAGAGGGTCTCCTTTCTTGTGAATCGGGCAAACGATCCTGAGGTTCCTTTCATTAGGCATACTTTCTTCTGACTAAACTTTAGAGATGAGTTGGTGTATGCACTCCGCCAGGTCATCTCCGGCCGCTTTAAAAAGTTCGGCGAGTAGTCCGGCGGGTCCAGCAGCTTTGTTGTTTTTTAGTTTAGATGTTGCTTTTTTGGTCAGGTGGACGGAAGTTTTGTCTGTTGAATGGTTCATGGTTCATTCTGTATGTGTGTATGTCTGTAGTATTTAAAGCCAAAATCTTTCATCATTATTATCGGCGCAACAACCGGGATTCGGTCTGGGCCTCGTTCAGCAAGTTCTTTCATACATCCCGATTGCTGGCCGACGCCATCCAGCTGCGCACCCCAAGGCTTTTGGCGTTTTGGTCTACGCCATCCTTCCAACGTAAGAAAGGTCTCTCACGTTGTCTTCTACCATAAAACATACATACATACATTTATTGGCGCGACAGCTCCTTAAGGAGCCAAGGTCTAGTGACTTATACTCTCAACCATTCCTGTGTGTGTGTTGTTAATCTGCAAGAATGGAAGGGACTTACAATTTACCGTCGAGTCCGAACGACTACATGAGATGCACTTTTTCGAGACAAATTTTACTCTTGGAGGTTTTGTCAGTTCTTCGCAAGAGGCAGTACCCCGGAAAAGAAATTGGCTATGAGCTGGATTCGAACACAGGCGCATTCGCTTAGCAGTCCGACACAGTAACCACTAAGCCACGGGGACTGTACACTTCAAATTCATGCTTCGCTACCTTGATAGTTAGACCAACACTTTGCGAAGACGTAGCCACCATGTAAGTTAGTCTTCCCTTTATTAATATGCAGCCCCAGGTTTTGTGCCACCTGCTCGATCTGGGTATAAAGGAGTCTTGTTCGGCTTGTTGGCTTCTGCCGATGATGTCGATGTCGTCTGCGTACGCCAGTATCTGGCTGGACTTGGTGACGATTGTCCCTCTTGTTGACTTGGCAAAGTCACTGTTTGCTTTCTCCAACGCCAGGTTGAAGAGGATGCATCCCATCCCCTTATCGGAGTTCATTAAAGATGTTGATTGGTCTGGACAGAAAACTGGCTTCTTTTCCTTGGCTTGTAATGTTGTCATGATCAGCCTACATAGTCATGTCAATTTATTTGGGATGCCGAATTCTCTCATGGCCTTATAAAGTTCTACCCTGGCTATGATTCGTAGGCATATGTTCGAATATTAAATTCCCGACTTTTTTCCATCACCTGCCTAAGGGTAGAGATCTGATCAATTGTTGATTTGCCTGGTATGAAACCACATTGACCACTCTTTGTTTACACGATCCAAAGGTTCATAAATCCAATCATGCAAGTAAAGCACTGGTTACTATGCGCTTAGTTCTTCCTATCACATCAATGTCGTCAGCGAACCCAAGTAACTGCGTTGATTTTTTAAAGATAGCGCCTGATGGGCTGGCTTGGGTGTTGCGTACTATATTTTCAATGCAGCTGCACGAAATTACGTCACCTTGTCGTAACGCTCGGTGGTGTCGCAGGTCTCAGCAGTATCCCTTATAATTTTGACCGAGCAGCAAGCATTCTCCATCGTCATCCTGATGAGACGTACCAGTTTAGCAGGAAGTTTAAAAGGCTAATTCCTCTATAGTTGGTGTAGAGTAGTCGATCTCATTTTTTGTGGATCGGGCAGATGGTACTGAGATTCCAACCATCGGGCATACTTTCCTCGAACCATATTTTGCAGATGAGTTGGTGTATGCACAAGGTCATCTCCAGCGTGTCTAAAAAGTTCTTCTTGTAGCCCATCGGCACCAGCTGCTTTGTTCATGTTTAATCTGCCAATGGCTACTTAGATCTCATTTTGGTTGGGCGAATATAATTCTTGGTTGTCATGTAGGCAGTTGTTGAATGGTGAATGGCGATGACGGCCTCTGCAGAAAATTAACATCGACTGCGTATCTACAACGGTGTTTCCATCTCCAACTTTGCAGGGCCCAGAACGGCTAGTGACGTCTAGTTTTCGCAACATTTTTCTCTGGCGGTCGCTTGTCGCTTCCGAACTCGTCGTCCTTCATTGAATTTCTTCTTCGTGGTCGTTAATCGCTTAATAGATTCTATTGATATCCGTACTCGAAGTTTGGCCCCAACTAAATAGTGATGGGGATGAGTCGTCAACATTATTGGTTTTTTCATCCGAGATCTATTGCTTTTTTTTACATGACCGGCTCTTAGATCTGTTTGAGTTGGATCTTCAGACAGTATCTTATCTCCTGTTCCCAGTTCCTAAGAAATTAACTCAAATATCTGCAATTCTTGGATCCCATGGATCCAACGCTCATCGTTAGTTCGATTTTTTCCACCGTTAATAATACATTATTTGTATTAAAATATTACTAAATTTTTTTTCCTATCGCAAGTCAAGTTCAAGGTTAAAACGATTACCAAGTCAATATATCGAGCGTGGCATTGAATATACCCAAACATCTGTAATTCAATTTTTCAGTTGAATTCTCTTTTGTGGTCTTAGATTTATTTTGTAGTTACTTAAAAACACGTATTCAATATCCGGCCAAATAAGTTTCTAAACAATTACATTACGTTCTTGGAATGCGGTATAAAATCCACTGACTCCGCATTTCTTCAGCCGACCTGATCCCACTCTTGTCGACTTAAGTTTCTACATAGTCATTGCATTTACTTTGCATTTTTGAAGTTCGTAGCTAAATATAGAAATGGATTTCTATTTCACAAAACAAATCAGCAATTTCAATTGAATACTATTGATCTTTGTTGTTTGTACTTGGGTTCAGTTGTACACTTTTCAATTGAAAACATATTTGCAGGTTCTCCATAACTGCTGACTCAGGAAAAACAATAAAACAGATGCTTCACTAAATGTGTATGTTTTCTTTGTTTGCTTCCGAATCATTTCCAACTTTTTGGATTTATCAACAAAAAAGAATACAAAATAAACAAAAAATAAACTTTTCACTTAGACATGATAAACAAATGCGAATCTACGGAAACAGCAGTCTATCGTCTTCGTCGGGAATGTTTACTTAAACAATGAGCGGTTCCTTTCCTTTCCATTTCATTCAAAAAAAAATTGTTTACAGACTTGACCACCTCAGGAATATTTAAGTGATTATTATTGAAAGTAAATCATCAAAATGCGGTTAGTGCTCTGGTTTGGTTTGGTTGGATGCAATATATTCCTTCTCCACAACGCAACACTTGAAGTTCCAAATTCGAGTTCTTTTCTAAATAGTTTGCTTAGGAAACACTTCCGAATATTATCGCAGATTATAGATTTATTAGCTTTGCAAATATTTAATTTAAGTTAGTTGCCTTTATGAGTTCTGTCAGTTCGTGATTCATAAGGTCATGTTTTGGCTTAGTTAACATATACATGGAGTTTCATTCTAGTCTACTTCTTCTTTAACCGACGATAGGTATTCAGTTTTTTTGCGCTAATGCGCTACCCATTTTCCTCCACCACTTCCACCCATACATCAAGTGCTCGGTGCAAGGATATAAAATCTTTAATTATGTATGCTGAATCCATCGTCAGCAATGAATTCAATGACTCGCTTTCGGGTCTGTACCTTATCCTATAGCAGAAAGTCATGAACTATAAAATAAGGACTAAGACTCATGCTTGGTGGAGACCAACTTTGATTTATAACCCCTGCGGCTTTGCGAGTCATCTTACCTTTGTTTTAACTTCCTCGTATAAGTTTCTTAATCGCCGGCCGTATGTTTCAGGAACTCCGCATTGCCTTGTGGCAGTCCATAACCGATCTTTTGGTTTTCCATCGAAACGCGCCAACACAATGTGCTAATTTTAATATTTTAACTAAATATGTGTTTGTATTAGGCAGATTTTCTTTTAGAATGCAAGATGAAGTTGCACGACACTAGTTAGAAGAGATTTTTTTTAGATCGAGAATTAGGTGACTATTTTCTCACTTAAAATTCACGGGCGGCTCTAGCTTGCACTAGGAGTTAGAAAAATTTCTTCTCAACCTGAGTATCGAACTGACGATCTCCGGGTCAGAAGCAAACATCTTATCTACTTCATTAATGCCAACCGCTTGTTAATCTCTTAAAAATTACCGTTTTTTTAACATTTTAATTCTTATGCTCTAAATTGCATCTGTGGTCGATTTACTCGACATCAGCTGGATCTCATTGAATCGTTTCCTTCACTCAATTGACATTTGATCACCGCTGATAAGTTTTAAGATGAAAATCCTGAGTCATCTAGGCCCGATGTTTCCCATCTTTTTTCTAGAACTCTGAGGGTATCTTGTCTGGCTTCATTGCTTTTCCCTTTTTGGAGTTTTTCAGCCCAGCACTAACTTCTTTAACTTCAATTTTGGGGACTTTTTAGTTGTTAGGTGTAACTGTTTATTTTAAAGTCCATCGCAATACTACGGCAATTTGTAAAAGAAATTGTCGTCATTCGGAAGAAGTTGAAGATTGAGCATTGTGTATGAATTTTGTTGAATGAATCTCTTGGACATTAATACATACGTAACATTAATTACGCCGTTGTTTATATTTCTTCCAGCTCCCGATACATGCCTCTCATACTCTCGGCTTGAAGTTTGTAGACTTTTATTATTTGCTTCTTTCATGCAACGTCTGTTAACCAACACGGACTAACTTCTTGTGGCTCAAATTGACTGTCCGCAAGCATATCATTATTGTTTTAGTTACAGGAGTCTAAATCTCGACAGTTATTCGACTTGTAACGAGTTTGATGCGCTGTCTGATTTCATCTCGGAAATTGTTTCCTTTTGTCCTCGCACTGAAATCGTTATTGTGGGCTATTTCAGCGTAAACCGGATTTTGCTGGGCAACGTTTTACTTCTTACCCTCACAAATATACCATTAGTGTAACATCTCCATTTGGCACTTCAGACCATTGTGTCATTTCAGCTAATTTCTCGTTAACGCAGATAGGGCCAAAAATCTTTTAAAGAATCTTACGCTCGAAACGACTAAGGATATCTTCATCCGCTTTAGATAGAGTCCATGCCTCGGCGCGATAGAGCAGGACTGGGATGATTAGGGTCTTATACAGAGTCTCCTTTGTCTTTCAAGAGAGGGCGTTGCTACTCAATTGCCTTCCTGGCCCATAGAAATAACGATTGGCAAGAGTAATTCTTCGCTTTATTTCTGACGAGATGTTGTTATCAGATGTTATAGCCGATCCGAGGTAAACAAATTCCCTAACTACCTCAAAGTTGTACCTGCCTATTGTGATGTTTTGTCCAATCCGCCGGTGTTGTGTGTCCGTTTTTGTGGACAGCTGGTACTTCGTTTTGGCCTCAATGACTGCTAGTCCCATCTTAGCCGCTTTAGCTTCAATGTTAGCAAACGTTCCAGTGACAGGTCGCCGAGTTCTGCCAATGATTTCCATGTCGTCAACATATGCTAACAATTGCACTGCCTTGAAAAAAATTGTCCCACTACAATTAACTTGCGAGTTTATTATAATTTTGTCAAGTATTAAGTTGAAGAAATCGCACGATAGCGCATCACCTTGTTGGAATCCTTTTTTGACTTCAAAAGCTTCTGTGAGTACAGTACCAACCTTGACGGAACAGCGAGAGTTCTCCATCGTCATCCTGCACAGTCGGACGAGTTTTGTGGGGATGCCAAAACATGACATGGCTCTGTATAGCTCGTCTCTATAAATGCTATCGTTCGCGGCTTTAAAATCGATAAAGTGGTGGCGGGTATTTGGAATTCTTGGGTAGTTTCCAGGATCTGCGTAGCGTGAACGTTTGATCGATTGTGGACTTTCCTGTTCTGAAACCACACTGATAGGGGCCAATCAGGTTTCAGGCGTTCACATATTACGGCAGAGGATCTTGTAGGCGATATTCAGGAGACTTATTCCTCTATAGTTGGCGCAGTTTAGAGGGTCTCCTTTCTTGTGGATTGGGCAAACGATGCTGAGGTTCCATTCATCTGGCATACTTTCTTCTGACCAAACTTTAGAGATGACTTGGTGTATGCACTCCACCAGGTCATCTCCGGCCGCTTTTAAAATTTCGGCGGGTAGTCTGCGGGTCAGCAGCTTAGTTGTTTTTTTAGTTTAGATATTGCTATCCTTACTTCATTTTGGTCAGGTGGATGGAAGTTTTGTCTGTCATCATCCATGTTGAATGGTTCATTCTTCCTGACAGCGGGATTTTGGTCTTCATCGCCGTTTAACAGTCTGCAGAAATGGTCCTTCCATGTACTCAGCACCGACTGTGACTCTACTACGAGGTTTCCATTCCTATCTCTACAGGCTTCTGTGCGTGTTTTTTTTCCTTGGCACGTTCTTTTTACCTGTTGGTAAAACTTCCGCACGTTGTTCCTGGAGTAGCATCACTCAATATCTTCGATCGCGCGCTTCTCATGCTCTCTTTTTCTTTTGGAGAAGTCGGTGTTCTTCCCGTCTTTTCTGCTCGTAGAGCTCGCGAGCAGCTCTCTTCTTTCTTTGCAGCGCAGCTTTATATGCCTCTTGTTTGGCTGCATGGGCCTGCCTGCATTCGTCATCAAACCAGAGGTTTCGTGGTGGTGGTCTGGTGAAACCTAGCACATCAGTTGCGGCATCTCTGATGGCTTGTTGGCAGTGTTGCCACTGGTCTTCGGCACTTGATGCTGGCGGTACTGGATTTCTTGAGAGGTTACGGGATATCCTTGGTGGCGTCATCTTTGTCCTCTGTGGGGACATGAGCGCATATTAGGCTAATGTTGACGAATTTAGCCTTGATACGGATTGTCACAAGTCGCTCACTTACGTGTCGAAAGCCCAAGACTTGGTCCTTATACTTCTTTAAAAACAATGCTGGCCAGAACGTTACAGTCAATGCTGGCCTCTATAGAGACATGATTACTGACTTTTTCGTTCATAAATTGAACAACCTTGATGTGCAGGAGCTGTGGTTTCAACAAGACGGCGCAACATGTCACACAGCTCGTGCCACAATTGATTTATTGAAGGAAACGTTTGGTAACCGCATAGTTTCACGTTACGGATCCGTGAATTGGCCTCCAAGATCGTGCGATTTAATGCCGCTTGACTATTTTCTGTGAGGATATGTAAAGTCGATAGTCTACGCCGATAAGCCCGAAGCGATTGACCACTATGAGGACAACATTCGCCGCTTTATTGCCGATATACGGCCACAAATGTTGGAAAATGTCATCGAAAATTGGACCTCTAGATTAGACTACGTCCGAGCCAGCCGTGTTGGTCATATGCCAGATATCATATTTAAATTATAATGCCAGAAGATTATCTTTCGAATAAGGTAGATTTCATGTCAACTTAAAAAATATTATCTTTGTTTTATTTCATTTCAAAGTTTAATACCTCTAAAAAAAACACCCTTTACGAAGGATATTGCACATATATATGTTCGATAGGATCTCTCTTGAAGACACAATTATCTTAGTGCACTTCATTCCAACATGGTGTTTCATTAGATATTATACATCAGAACAGATGCCACAGACTTGATACCCTTCTATAATCAAATGACACAAACCCGGTTTATTAAGACGGGCGCCCAATAGGGGAAACAAAAATATTACACACGAGTGTTTCTCACTATAATTCAAATGTTTGTTAATTTTGGAAGGTGCATCATTCAAAAGTCTAAACAAATACGCTTTAAAATATTGTTACTTGTTTTTCTTTCCAGGTAGCCTGTACAAATTGGAAACGAGTCCTTATGATACTCACCGGAAATTGGTTAAATGGCACTGATCCTCTCCTGATTCCCGCTTCCCTAGCCCACTCGCCAAACATGTTTAAAAAGCTTAGCTCTCTAAACGAAGACGAGCGCAACACAGTCCTATCCGAATACACACGATTCGTTTTGGTGCGACATCCCTTCGAAAGGTTACTATCTGCCTACAGAAATAAACTTGAAGGAAATTCATCGAGTGCCAAGTATTTTCAAACACGAGTCGGCAGACAAATTGTGAAAAGTTTTCGCGTAAATCCAACCAATGAATCACTCCAAAACGGAGATGATGTTACTTTCGGCGAGTTTATCCAATATCTCCTGACACCAGATGTAAGTCTATCCAATCAGTCGTTCAATGAGCATTGGGAACCGATTTCGAAGCTTTGTCATCCATGTGTCATAAAATACAATGTAATTGGTAAGATTTAATTAGTCTACACTATCCTTGGCGAATTAATACATTTTATTCTTTTTTCCACAAAAATAGGAAAATATGAAACTCTCCTAGATGATTCAGCATTAGCATTGTACTTAACCGGTGATAGAACTCTAACATTTCCCACTGGACACAAGCCGTCCGGAACCAAAAGCCTTCTGCGGGAATATTTCGATCCATTGCCCATCGGTGCTATTCGAAGGCTCTATGAGATATACATGGACGATTTTCGTTTATTCGATTATGGTGTGGAACACGTTCTAGGGTTTGAATTTGGATAGAGATCTTAAATTTTTGAATGTACAAACGGACGTTTGCTCTTTAAGGATATCATTGTTAAACATTTTTGTTGTTATTTTGTTGAAATATTGTTTGCGTGAAATGACCGTTAATTGGCATTGTGTATGTGATAACTGTTAGAATATTTTTTGAAAGAAATTGATTAGAATTTATGCTTCCTAGGGATTAACCTTGAACTGTTTTTATAAAACTGAACACAAACGATAATTTTTTTTTATTTAACTTAAGTGAAGAAAATAAACTAATTTAATTTTAATGATTGTTCTTTGGAGATTTTTTTAATAAGATATAAAAAAGCAATTTAGGCAGGGCAGCTTCCTGCCCAAACTGGCCACAATCGAACCTCCAACAAAGTCAATAGAACGCTGCTTGCCGCAATAAGTTTCTTTCTTAAAGTGGACCAAAGCGACTAGGTTATTCATCTTAGATCCTAAGTGATAGTGCAGGCGCGTTCAGAAGTTTGATGAATTCGCTTGTTGGCCTGTCTTCATATATTTGCTCTGTTCGGCTACAACATGGTATACACGGAAGCAGCTACGCGTTAGCTGAAAAGTTGAACGTCCTTGGGGACAGGAACTGTTGACCCTAAGGAATGTTCAGCGCACAACGGTTAACGAAGGCCTAAAGGCTGCTCGAGATGTTCGCAGAGCATTCAGAAGCTTATAAAAGCACATATTTAACATTGGATTCGAAAAGTACCGACGTTTAATGTTAATTCATTACAAAGCCTGGAGAAGAGGACGTCATTTGACATACGAAGAGGAACTGCTGTTGATATCAAGGAGAAAATTGCCCCCAACGCCACTGAAATCAGCATTACCAACCTGGTGACTAGTAAGAAGCTAGGGAGAGACGAAACCCTCACTATAATCGGCGCCTATATCAAATGCGGCTCCAGCGTGCGAAATATTAAAAGAGACCTCCAATTACTCAGCCACCACTTTGAGGGAAGTACTTATGGACTAATTCGCGGGGCACTGAACAATAGCGAAGGACAAGCGATATATGATTGGCTGCAGGATATCTTCGAACAACATTCCTTAGTAGCAATTTCCCAACCAAAGCCCACCTTTTCATGGACACCTTCAACCCTGGATTTCTTTCTGGCAATATCTAATCTAGTTAATATTCTTCCAGAAATCAGTAATTATACCTGCATGGCACTTGAGAATTATTCCGACCATAGAGCAGCTCCATCCAGCTCAACCAACCCATTCTTCTTCACGATGAACCTACGGAACATTACATTATCTCTTCTCTTAGGTGGCGCTACAGTATGGGGTGGACCTGGGCCTCAACCAACAAGCTTCTCCAGGCAGCTCGGTCCCTAGCTACCTGTCTCCAGTTTCGCACGTGGAGTCGGTTGAGGTCCTCTTCCACTTGTGTGCGCCACCTGAGTCTCGGTCTTCCTCTACTGCGCCGTCCCTCTGGGGTGGATTCGAAGATTTTCCGGGCCGGAGCTTGATGTCCATCCGCTCTATATGACCCAGCCATCTGAGACGTTGAATTTTTACTCTTTTGGCTAGGTCTTTGTCGCTGTTCAGCCGGTAAAGTTCTTCATTGTATCTTCTTCTCCAATCTCCGTTTATGCATATGGGACCAAAAATCACCCGGAGAATCTTTCTCTCGAAACAGCCTAAAGTGTCCTCCTCCGCTTTTGACAGCGTCCATGCGTCTGCACCATAGAGCAGGACTGTGATGATGAGGGTCTTATAAAGGGACAGTTTAGTTGCCCGAGAGAGCGCTTTGCTACTCAATTGCCTTCTAAGCCCGAAGAAGCAGCGATTGGCAAGAGTTATTCTTCGTTAGATTTCAGCGCAGGTGTTGTCTGAGTTAATAGCGGAGCCCAGGTAGACAAAGTCCCTAACTACCTCCAAGTTATGGCTGTCTATGGTGATGTTTTGTCCAAGACGTCGATGTTGGGTGTCACTTCTTGATGACAGCATATACTTGGTGTTGCCCTCATTGACTGCTAAACCCATCTTCCGTCTCAATACTCACAAAAGCGCTACTGACATTACGCTGCGTTCTTCCGATTATGTCAATATCGTCGGCGTATGCGAGTAATTGGACGGACTTTTGAAAGATCGTGCCTCTGGTGTTGGTGTGAGAGTTCTGCACTATTCTTTCAAGTATGATGTCCTTTTTTGATTTCAAAGGTGTCGGTGTGGTCTTTACCGACCTTGACGGAACAGCGTGCGTTTTCCATCGTCATTTTACACAGGCGGACGAGTTTGGCAAGGATGTTAAAACTGCACATTGCTCTATATAACTCGTCTCTATAAATGCTGTCGTACGCGGCTTTGAAATTGATGAAAAGGTGGTGGGTATCGATTTGAAGTTCTTGAGTTTTTTCCAAGATCTGTAGTGGATTTTCGTGGCCTAAAACCGCACTGATGTGGACCTATAAGGTTGTTGACGAATGGCTTTAGGCGTTCTAATACAGCAGAAAAGATCTTGTAGGCAATGTTGAGGAGACTGATACCCCTATAGTTGGTGCATCTCAGAGGGTCTGCTTTTTTAAGGATCGGGCAAATTATGCTGAGATTCCATTCATCGGGCATGCTTTCTTCTAACCATATCTTGCTTATGAGTTGGTGCATACTTATAGCCAAGTCATCGCCTACAGCTTTGAAGAGCTTGGCAGCTAGGCCATCGGCTCCGGCGGCTTTGTTGCTCTTAAGTTTAGATATAGCTAGATTTATTTCATCCAGATGTGGTGGTCGGAATTGTTGGTCTACTCCGCCCAGATAAAGTGGATCATTCTGCCTAAGAGCGGAATTCGTTTCGTCATCGCCGTTATGCAGTCTGCAGAAATGGTTTTTCCATATTCTCAGCATCGACTGCATTCCACTACGATGTCTTTGCAAGCTTCAGTTCGAGCTCTGTAATTTTGACAGTTTCTTTGTACCTTTTGGTAAAACTTTCGAACTTCATTCCTGCAATAACAGCTCTCCATTTCCTCAATCGCGCGCTTCTCATGTTCCTTTTTTTCTTTCTGAGAATGCGGTGTTCCTCTTTCCTCTTCTGCTCGTAGAGTGCACGGGTAGTTCTGGTACTTCTTTGCAGCGCCGCCTTGTATGCTTCTTGTTTAGATACTGGAAGAACTGTTACTTATTAAACTAAAATGTTTCTGCTGCAGGAGAATAATAATTCCAGAATTCCGAATTGCATGGATTTGGGGAAAAAAATTCGACGCTGCATCTACTTCTGAAACTCCAACACGACATTGGCCATAAATAGTCAACGAGTTATCATTGGATGTTTTCTAGACGTCGAGAGAGCATTTGATTGTGTATGGATTGAAGCTCTCGTCCATATTAGGCTTCCCATTTGCACTAACGAACATTATTTTTTCTTTCCTTTCTTCCAGAAACTTCTTTGTGCAACTGAAGAACTACAAATCCACAGTGAAGAGCATTAGAGCTGGAGTCGCTCAAGGATAAAAACTTGGACCATTCCTCTATAGCATAATGACATACATCAGCAACCACCAACCCATTCCCATTGGATGGGAAAACCTTCTCTTTGTCGACGACTCGCTCACCTACAGCTCATCAATGTCTCCAGCCTTATTTCAGCCAATTCCATAAAAAATAAGGTATACAAAGCAACTCAGCGAAATGTAACTGCAGACGCAACTGATCGGCGGGAACCTGCAAAAGCTTGCTCCTGAAACTCCCTAACGAAACAAATACTTAGGAATACATTTCACCGAGCTGCTTAAGTTTAACCTCCGCGCACTTGTGGTCCTCAGGTGATTGTTCAAGGATGATTTGCAACGTGTTGATGTGATTGAGGCACGATCGACCACTGCTAAAACCCGCTTGATGCCTGCTGAGTGTAGATTGCATCCTGGAATTTACCCTCCAGAATGATTGCCATTCATTTCGGAAAACCGAACAGAATCGTAATACCAGACCAGTTATTCCAATTTTGAATTTCATTTCTTTGCAGCACAGCTACTGCCTACATCCTTCCAGTCCCTTGGGAAAGTTTCCGTCTCCCAAATAGATGTATTATTAGTTTAAGCAACATACCCGGAGCTGCTTCAAGGTCTACTTTTAGAAATTCTGCATGTGTACCGTTAAGGTCAGCTGCTTTACCAGTACCTATCCTCCTTATCTTGAAGCCAATCCCAGCTCCCGTTCCTGTCAGCTTCATCTTTTTCTGTCCAATGTCAGCTCTTCCTCTATGCAATTCGCATGTCCTTCACCATCCTAAAGGTCCCCCAAATCTTGCAGTTCTTTATAAATCCCCTCAGGTGGAAGTGGGCATAGTCACTGAAAATGATCTTTTATTTTGCCAAATTTCCATCCACTGCCAGTTTCTTTTTAATCCATTCGCAAAATCGTCTTTTGATGATCTGCCGGCACTAGTTAAATGGAATACTAGAATTTGCTAACAGTGAAGAACCACTTATTTCTAGCAAGTTGGATAAACCTAGTCATCTAAAAAGCAGTGGTTTTCTATAATGGGAACCTTGACCTTCTCCTTTAATGTGTTTCTAGCATATTTGAATATTCCCATAACAAATGTGCGCTTCCAAAGAAATTGCGTTATCAACCGAATTTTTAATTTTTCGGGGAAATGGGCTGCTAATCAAAAAAAAATCCGGTACTTCTCAATTTCCTTTTTTTATTCAGTTTGTTGCAACGTCTCCGTTCCTTTTTCTCTTGAAAAAGGAAGAAACTCCAAGCAATTTTCTATTGGAACACGTCTCCCCAAAAACATTTCACGGAATTTTCGTTTGAACAATACGCGGTGGGGGAAAGCAAAGTATATATTTTAATTTTTAAACAAAAGTATTCAAAACATAAACAGAGTTCATGACCTACCTCACCCACACCATCAGCCAAGTGCGTAGTCTTCTTCTTAAAAAACAAATCCGGCAACAGCATTGTGGCGACTACCTATTATCTAATAAATAAAACTACGCATCACTTGAATCAGTCTTGGAGTAACATCAATATTTATTCGCTTTTTTAAAACAATTAATGCACAAATAAAAAAATGTAAAACGTATAAAAACACAAAATAACTAACAGAATATGGGTTTTGGATGAAATTTGGAAGCAAATTTGTAACTAGGACATTTTTGAGATGTGAAATCACATAAGATTTTACTTTTATTTAATTCTGTTGATATCGCTGCTTCATTGCACGATATTTCTTCAGAGAATAAAGTGCCTCCAATTCTTTGGCTACATAACGTCCTTTGGCCACCAAAGCCATGATCTGTTTCGGATCTTGGATATCTTTGTTTTTTATAAATGCATCATGGCATTGTTGCCGGAATTTATCAAAGCCACCGGGATATTCGCGGCCGAGAAAAATAAGCTGTTTTATTGATTTTTTTTAAAGAAAAGAAAATGTATGTATTTGTTATCATTTGAACAAATAAATGTATTAAAAACTATAGCCAAATACCTGTTTGTACAATTTAAGAACTTTTGAGCGTACTTCAGACATGTGATGAACCTAATAAGTGCAGTGAAAATTAAGGAATGAAAATTCAAATTCTTTGCAGATGCAGTTCAATGGGATTTTCTTTTTTTTGTGAGAATGAAAACTGTCTACACAAATAAAAAAATATTTTGTTGTCAAATGTGATTTGTTCCACAATTCCACAAAAAAGAAAAAGAATCATGTCAGTCAGGTATGGCAATCGAGACTCGCTTATATTTTTTTCTATTCGATACTAGATATCGCTAGTTGCTAAAATACCGTTAAGTTCCTTGAACATAGCAGCGAACTTCAAATTGCGAACAGCGAATGGTTGAACATTTTGACATTCCTTTTACATGAGCTTGTTTTGGTTACAGCTCGCTGCGAATTGCATTTTTTGTTTGTCAGCAGTACTCAAAAACAATGAAAGCATTGAGAGTAAAACAATTTTATTTTCGGAAATAGTGGCTTTTGTGCACTTTTAGCTTTTATGTGCTATAAATATTTTAAGAAGAGACAATGTTTGCGTGTGCACCCATTTAATATTTTGATCGTAGCAAGAAAGGAGAATTGTTTTGAAAAATTCTACTTAATTTTTGAGCTGCTTTAATCAGATCTAAGAACAAAACATAAAGAGAAATTTCACGCGAATTTTATATTCGCAAGTTTGTGGATTGCGAATTAAAGTTCACTGTCATAATTTTGTTGGTAGTACGGAAAAAAATAATATGTACAATTCTGTAATATAAACCATTTATATGCAGTTTTTTTCTTTTTAAAATTGTAGAATTAATAATTTATTCACTTTGTCGATAAGTACAAATAAAATAAAATTGATATTTTCTTTAGAAATTGCTTTAATTGTTTATTCACGTTCGCAGCTCGCAGATCATGTGAAAGGCGCTTTAATAAAGTTTTGGGTTTTTATGTTTTAATTTCCAAATAATTTTTTTGTTTGTCAATCCAGAATCCACTTGCTGAATAAACATCATAATCATCATGCGGTTTATAGCCCGATTCTTCACCTTTTGATCACAAGTCACATGCTCTTGTGACTATTACTTGTGAGGATTTTTTTTTTTTTTTATAATTTACACGCGCGAAATGGGTTTGTGTGTACCCTTAAAATGTTTAAACACCGCACGAGCATTAGGGAAATGAGGAGGGATAAAAGAGGAGATACCGATGCACATTAGTTTTAAAGTTCTGCATATCAAAATGGGAGGGAAAAGCAGAGCCTGGTAAAGCATTCCACATTCGTGTGGTACGACTAAAGAAAGAATCTCTATACTTAACAGTACGTCTGAAGTTAGGCTCAAGGGTAAACTGATGGGCACTCCTAGCAGTTCGAGTGTTACGGTTGAATCGTTTCAGGGAGGAATGCAGCTGGCTATTTCGCTAAAGCATTGTTTGTAAAAATAACGATAGAATAACGAAAGGCACGAAACATTACGGCGGTGCTCAAGAGATGTAAATGTTTCTGTTATTGTTCTATCATTTTCAAAGCTCTTTTTTGAATTCTATCTAGAAAACTCAAGTGGGTTATAGGAGCACCTCCCCAAATATGGGAATTATACTCGAGTTTCGGTCGAATATATGCTTTATATACTATAGCCAAATCAGACGGGGTGAAGAACTTCTTGCATCTTCGAAGGAAACCTAAACACCTCGCAGCATTCTTTGCGATGTCAAATATGTGGTCATTCCACAGAAGATGGTCTGTAATGCACATACCGAGAACTGAGAGGTGTTCTGTTTCTTCAATGCAAGTGCCACTCATGGATAGTGGCATTGGAGTTATGTTTTGCTTTAACGACAAAAGACAACATTGAGTTTTAGAAGCATTAAATTCTACGCGATTTCTTATTCCCCATTGTACAATGCTGTCAAGATCAGAATTTAATGAACTTATCATACGCTGCCGTTGCAGTTCAACATCCGAAGAACATGGATGTGAATCTGGAAACGAATATGAAAAGCTGAGAGTACTGTCGTCCGCAAAACAATTTATTGGATTAGTTGTTTCAGATAATAAGTCATTGATAAATATAAGGAAAAGAGTCGGAGACAAAACAGAGCCCTGGGACACACCAGCATCATGTGAAATTTCATCATGTGCAATTTCAAATAATTTATGAGTCATAACCTGCTCTGAAGGAGATCCCAAGTTCGATTGTTTATGTGACTCTCACAATTAGTGACTTTGGGAGTGAATACGAAAAAGTCACAAAATCTATTTCACCTTTTCTTGTGACTTGTAATGTGTTATGAGGCATCAGTGATAATGGAGAGAAACAGACTGTTAATCTAATTTATATGATTCTTTTCTTATCGGTTGTTCTTCTTTTGGACAGACAAAAAAAATTGAAATATTTTAAATCAACAAACAGATACGAAAGAACCCGGCATTTCGGAATGGTTTTATTGTTAAAAAAAAAGGAAATCTGAAAATTCTTCAACTGGGCTACGAAATTCAGAATTTTCTTTAATTTTGTAATATTTGAACTTAAACCCCAAGAACGGACTATACAAAACTGTCTTTAAAATAGGTCAAGACATTTAAAATTTATACTTTTCATGAAGATGACGTTTCATGGAATGGAAACCCATTTTGTTAAATATTTAATTACAAGACTTTATTTTCATAGGCGTATCTAGCATATGAGCAAGGGTGTGTAGCAGTTCACTTCAATATTATTGAGTTTTAGTTATATTTATAAGCAATTTGACCTTAGTAGTCCAGGTAAAATAATTTATATATAAAAAAAATTCATGTATGTAGTTCCAATTTTTGCAGGAATGTGTAAGGATGGGTCCCGTCTACTCGCAATAAAAAATCCCCGTTAATCCAGTTGCCGCGCGGGGTGGGTGGGTGATTTAAAGCGACCTTCATACGGTTGCCCCCGCGTATCTAGAAAACGGTTCGTCGTAAAAAAAAACTCTGAAGGAAAAATGAAGCTGATCAAATTTCTTACAATTTACTATGGCACTATATTTGAAAATGAGATATGTGGGGGCAACCGTGAGAAGGTCCCTTTAAATCACCCCCACACCCTGCGCAGCACCCTGATTAACGGGGTTTTTTTATTCCCATTGGAACTACATGGATTTTTTGTTTGTATATATATTATTTTCCCTGTACTAATATTCATAATGACTTTTAACTAATGAAATATTCTTTCGAAACCAATTTCTTTGTAGCTTGTTCTTTTTTTCTCTTTCTATGGATAGTACCTATTCTATTTGGAAAAAAAATTAGAACTTTCTCTTTCCTTCTATTAGAGAAAGAACAAAACAATGCCTACCTACCTATACGTTGTTTTCCACGACATTGCTCCAAATGAAATAAGCTTTGTTTGTTTAATACTCCTACGCTCAAAACTACGAATTTCTACGAAATTTAGCTAAATCCTGTTATTTTACAATCAAGTTTTTTCACACAAGAGAGAGCTTAAGAATTTTTTTTTGGGGAAATGGGACAAAATTCACATTTGTCAAATATCTTCAAATTTTGCCAAAAAGTAAACATACATAAATACCTATAATATGCTATAAAATGCACATCACAAATTAATTATCTAACATTCTATTATATTCTTTCTTTGAATAACAAATTAAATGGTATTCTATCATGATACACTCACGTCACAATCATCTTTTATTATTATTTTATTTCTGAAGTGAAAACTTTATGTTAGAATTAAAGATTTAAACGATTTTTGTATGATTATTAGAACAATAAACATACCTTCAAAACAAACAAAAAATAGCAAATTAATAAACTTATTTAAACTTTTTTTAATTAATATAGTGACGTCACACGCAAAGTCAGCATACCTTTTACCTTATTATTCTGTCATGGTGTTCTATAAAATATAGATCGTGGAGACAGTGTTAAGAAAATGATCGATTAAAAATGGCGTATTGAATTTACATTTTTTTTTTTTTTTTTTTTAATCTACCTCGGTAGATAAATCTACGAAGTAGACACATTTACGAGCACTGGCTACTGAGGCCATCGGCTCAGACAATTACAAAGACAACACACAAGACGACATTGATACAGGACAGAACAGAAGATAGAGAGAGGACGGAAAAACAGAAAACACATAACACATGTCAACAGCACGCAGTTGGTTTTCGAGACGGTCCCCCATCTTTCCACTAACCACGCGCAACGATGCTTAATTTCGCTGATCTCACGGGAAGCGATGCTTTTTTAACTTTTAATTGATTTTTATTTTCATTTTAACTTATATCTACTTAAATGCTAGACAAAAATCTTAAAACTAGCTAAAAATATCATCTTAAATAAATTACTGGCCCTATGCGGGCGCTCTAAATTATTCTCTAACTTAATTTTAATTGCCTTTCGGCCTAAAAATAACTTAATTTTATCTTATATATAAAGGGTTTTATTTTTCACCCAGAAAATGAAAAAAAACTGGGTATCTTATCAGTTTCTTAATCTATCTTAAACTACTTAAGAACTAACTTAAAACTAAACTAAAAATAAACTAAAAATAAACTTAAAATAACTTAAAATAAACCTAAAATACTTAACTCTAGAACAGCCACAGCAAGCTTTTTTTTTTTTTTTTTTTTTTTTTTTTTTTTTTTTTTTTTTTTTTTTTTTTTGGTGCCGCCGCAACTGCCCTACCTAGCTTAAAGATACCAAAGATAAATGAAGTCGGCCATAGGCGATATTTCGTTTTTGCCGACTGAAATATCGGTTTCTTAACTGAGCCACCAAAATTTGTGGACCTGATCCAAGGCTTCCTTCCGATCCCGGTCGGGCACAGCCCTACTGAAACGGAGGCGCTCTGCTTCGCTCCCAGCGACTATGTCTCGGTCGTAGAGGAGCCGCCTATCGACTGTTCTGCGGCCGACGTGGTAGATCAACGGAATCGCCGATCTATCCTGAATCAGCCCTCGACTATCAAGGTATAGGAAAGCCTCGGGCGGGATAAAACCACTCGAACGTGTGCTTTCAAAATATTCATCTTGGGGGTAGTAAGCCCCGAAGATTTGTCCATTAGTGGAGGTCATCGCCCTTGCAATGTGTCCGCGAATGAGCTTAATTAAAAAGTTATCTATCCTATTTATATTGGCCCCGTTGTATAGGACCTCGTTGGAATAATAATGTTTGTACTCCGACTCTGGTGTTCTATAAAGACCGAGACAAGCGCGAAGGCACTGTCTCTCGAACACCCGAATCTTTTCCATTAGAGATGGTGCAACGTTGAACCACACAGGGCATCCATAGGCAATCATCGGCCTGATTAGGGCCATGTAGCAAATCACTTTCACCCTGCTATCAAGGCGGCTGCTATAAAACAACCGTCTTGTCAGGGCAAAAGCTCCCCTAGCCCTGGCCAGAGCAGCCTCTACATGTCGATTGAAATATAGATACTGATCCAACCAGATGCCAAGGTACTTTACTACATTTTTACTCGCCAGTGGATGTCCATGTGGCCCAGCGATCACTAGCTTGCGCCAGTTCTTTCTCGTATCCCTAGAGGCCCCAGACAAAGGGGTTCTAAACAGGATAGTTTCACATTTCTGGAAGTTAATTTTCAGCTTCCAATCATTACAGTACTTTTGAATTTTATCGAAATCACGTTGCAAGAGAATTCTAATGACTTCAACTTTTGGACCTGTTCTGTACGCAACTAAATCATCGGCATACGCAATTGCATGAGGTAGACTCCCAATGAGATCGCTGGTGTAAATACTAAAGAGAATCGGCGAGTTCACCGCTCCCTGTTGCAGACCGTTTTTAATATCAAACGTTGTGGTAGATGTTACATTGCCACTCTTGACAACAAACTTTCTACCATTAAGCATGTCGTAAAGCATATATAACAGTGGTTTACTTATGCCCCATCTGGTAAACTTCAGATAAAGACCTTCTAACCATACGGTGTCAAAAGCCTTCTCCAAATCAACCAGACAGGCACCCGTGCATTGATTTTTAGCATTGTTCCATTGGACAGCAGATACTAACTTAGACGCGGCATGAATTGTGTCATGTCCCGCCTTAAAGCCGAACTGTGTGTCTGGAATTATATTTTTGTCCTCGGCCCACTTGGACAGAGCTCTATTGATAACCTTTTCGAATACCTTACTGATACTCGGAAGAAGACTTATCGACCGGAGATTTGCCGGATTGGAATTGTCCTTTCCCTTTTTGGGGAGAGGATGTACAACTGCTGTCTTCCAACTCACTGGATAATATGCATTATTCAGCGCGTTGTTGAACAGTGTTGTGTATATGTTTATTGCTTCCTCAGGCAGATGTCGAAGTACAACATTGGGTATACCATCGACTCCTGCTGACTTCTTTTTCTTTAATGATGCGAAGATCATTTGTAGTTCGACCTTTGAGATGAGCAGGGAACTTGGCCCATTTCGCTCGGCGACGGTGGCGTTCGCCAGATTGTCTTCATTGAATCCGGTAAAACCAAGATTCTCAGATCGCCATTGCGTGATGCTATTTCGCAGGTAGAAGTGATTCAGCAGAGCTCTGTTCTCCAGGTCGTGATTTGGATGAATGGACTCATTCACCTTATACACTTGCTGAAAAGCAGAACCCACTGTCTCAACCTTCTCCAATGGATCTTCGATCACAAAGAAGTCGTCGTCCAAGACGGCGTTCCCCAGATCTACTCCTGCAGTCAGGAGTATGTTTTCGTTGTCTGTCGTTCTTTGGAGCTTAAGACACGGAAGATCATTTTGAGTGTTCTTTCTAAAGATTTTATTAATCTCGGGAAACATACTCGGGTCGCTAGAATTAACGGCTCGAATTCTGTTATCCCAGTAAGAGTTAATAGACAATCTATAGTTTTGTTTGATGAGCGAGTTGACATTTTTGATTGAAGACTTCAGTGTCCTAATCTCCAGATCGTTTCTGTCAGTAAACCGCCTGTACAAGAGTTTTAATCTTGTCAGGAGGCCACTTTTTTGTCTATGTAGTGCGTCTATTGTCGCGTTCTTGTACATTTCAGTTGCGTTATGTTCTTTGTATCGTGGGATCGTTCTGTCCATCGTTTGTTTTATGACACCATCCATCTGAAGCAGGTATCCATCGATCTCTACGTTCGATAGATTCCTGTCGTTTGGAGGCACAATGTCGTTAGAGAGGAGTTCTCTTATCAAGGTGTTGGAGAAGCGTGGCCAGCGTGCCTTACTAAAATTGTAAGAGCGCGCAGGCACAAATTCATCCAACACCACAAGTTCATTTGGTAGCTGTATGACGGCGGAAAGTCCGCAGTGGTCACTGTCGTATTCTACCGTCTGTAAACAGTTTCTTGTCTGTTGACCCACAGAGTCAGTTACTGTCAGTCTTGAGTCTAACAGTAGTAGATCTAGAAAAGCACCGCTCCTTGGGAACGATGGTCTATCTGTAGCAAGAAGGTCGATTTTATACTCAATATGGTGTCGACCCATCCAATCAAAAAGATGGTATCCCCTTGGATTTTGGATTTGATTTCCCCAATCTTCATGTTTGGCATTGAAATCCCCAGCGATAATAAAGTAATTTTCATCCGAGTGCAGGCTAAGGCACTCGAAAAGTTTTTCGAGCTCTGCAATAAAGTTTGCAGGTTGAGGTGCTTCTTGTGCGTACACTGCGATCACATACATTCGCTTCCCATGTTGGAGAGGAATGCATATGATGCAAGCTTCTAACAACTCGAATCTTCGCACTTCACTATTATATATGACCTTATGATTAATACCTTTTCGTAAAAAGATAGCGACCCCGCCCCCACGAGTGGAGTTGGGCCGGTCCCTTCTTACGATATTGTAATTATTATGAGTCAATTTGTGTTTCTGGTTTAGCTTGGTTTCGCTAGCCAAAAAGACATCTGGACTGTGATCATGCAACAATTGAAACAAATTTGCTCTACGTTCGGTCCTGATTAGTGAATTTACATTCACAGCCAGGATTTTAAAGGGGTTCTCGTACAGCGCGCCCATTATGGTTTAAATTGCCCTAAGCTGGGAAGGTAAGCGTAGACACGGTCTAGTCTTTCCTCCTGCTTTCCGAGCTGTTGTTGTAGGCTGGTTAACTGGGCCTGCATGGCCAGCAACACAGTCATTATATCTGCCTGTCCCGCAGGTGCCGTAGGCACGGGGGCCTGTTTGGCAACCTTTGGTTGTGGCTGTACCGTTGTTGTTGCCCTCCCTGCCGCCATTTGGGCGTAAGAGATTTGGGGCACAACGGCTGTCGGTGCAGGAGCAAAAATAGGTCGCCTCTCCACCACTTTCGGAGCTTTTGTTTGCTTTATCTGCTGAAACTTAGGACAGCCCCGATAACTAGCAGGGTGCCCCTCGCCTCCGCAAAGCACACATTTAAGTTGAGTCTTATCTTCGACCCTTTCCTGTCCGAGTTTACACTCACCTAAATTGTGGTTCTCACTGCATTTCACGCAGCGAGACTGCATACCGCAGTTCGCCGCGGCATGCCCGAACCTTTGGCAGCGCATGCATTGAAGCATGTCGCCGCGTCTCTTTAATTTGTCCCAGGTTACAACCTGGTAGTCTACGTTGGTAATTTTCCGTAGACTATCCAGTTTGCTTTTGGGCGACAGCTGAACCAGGAAGAACGGTAATTTCCGTTGCTCCCGTCTGGCTCTGGCAGTCGTGAAAGGCTTGACCCCCACGAACTCGAGATCGTTCGTCGCTACCCGACGGAGTTCGCTTAAAAGCGCCACCGTGTCAGTGGAGCTATCAAGGCCCTTTAAGAGGACCGTCTGAGTTTTTTCCTCTTTCGGCGTGAAACTGTAGTGTTCAGTGGCCGTTTTTTGGAGGATCTTTTTGACTTTTTTGTGCTGATCCACTGAGAAGCAGTGGATAGCATGCCTATCATTGCTCAATCTTTTTATTAAAAAGTTATCGCCTATGGCGTCTTTACAAATATCTATGGTTTCTTTTAAGTTTATTTTATATGTATTTATTGGCGGCACCTTACCTTTTTTTTGTATTGGCTGCGATGGCTGTTGCTGCTGCATCTGCTGTTCTATCTGCTGCTGTTGAGTCTGCTGCTGTTGTCTCAGCTGCTGTTGTCTCTGCTGCTGATGGTTTTGCTGCTGCTGTTGTTTCTGCTGCTGCTGTTCGTTTAGCTGCTGCTGTTGGGCGTTCTTGGACGTCGATGGTTGTTGTGGCTGTTCTTTTTGCTGCTGTGGCTGTTGTTGTTTAGCAGACTGTTGTTTTTGCTGCTGCTGTGGTTGTTTTTTCTGCAGCTGTGCTTGCTGCTGTTGTTTAATTTGCTGCTGTTGCTGCTCTGCCGTCTGGAGGGCCTTAACTCTGGCTGCCTCCTTGAGCTCTTTGGCAAGCTTTTCTTCCCTCCTCCTTGTCTCCTGTTTTACTCGAACGGCCAGAATTTTTCGTTCGAAATCGCTAATTTCCTCTTCCTCATCGTCGGACGCCGATGAGGATGGTACTTGCAGGAGTATGCTGCTGTTATTTGCTGCAACTTGTGTGTCGTCAGGCGTGTATTGCCCTTCTCCTTCGTCGGACACATACGACACAGATATGTCCGACGTCACGCCAGCAACTTCCAGCTGCTGACGTATCTTTTCTGCGGCACTGGACTTGGCTGGCCGCTCTTTTGCCATCTCCCCTATGGGTTGCACTATGGCCGGAGTTGCCCTGGTTTGCCTTTTCACCAGATTAGGCTTAAATTGTTTCTTCCTCCTTTTTGCTGACGTCATTGGGACATCAGCCGATTTTATTGGTAGCCCATCATCCGATGGCACCACCTTTTCACTTTCGTCACCCATTGGCTGGGAAATTTTTTCGCCTTCTAGGCTTTGTCTGCTTTCTAATACTTTTTCCCAAAAAGTATTTGTAAAGTCACCCAGGCCGGATTCGAACCTGGGTTCCTCTGCGCCGCGATCGGCCACTCTACCACTGAGCTATTTGCTTATATATTAAACAATGGTTTTTTTCAGTTAGATTAAGCTTTGGACTGGCTTGCCCAAAGATCTACTAATGTTTAGCTTTTAAAAAAGCTTTTTTTTTATATCCAATTTATTTTGTAATGAATTTTGGCTTTATTAAAAGCAAAAATAACACAAATTAATGGAATTATTTGCCTTTTGGCAAAAAACTAAACTAAATTTTTACTGAATTACTTTAAACTAAAGATCATCACTTGTAAAAATACTTCACTGCGAAAGTCGTCAGGTGTGTTGTAACCTTCACAGTATCTGAACGACTCACGGGAAGCGATGCTTTATCAGAGCCAAGGCCGTTGATATTCGTATTGAATTTAAACTTAGTACCTACATATAATATGAAGCACATTTTTTTCCTTTAAAAAAATCGTAGGGAAAACTCTTTATTTTTGTCATTTCTTACATTGTATATACATTCTCAGTGTATATACAAACATTTCTTATAAAAAAAATAATAGCCAGTATCAGAACCATGAATTGCAGGAGAATAATCTAGCTCCCATGAAAAAATAAAAAAGAAATCCAACCGATACTTTGACCGTTTTTTTTTTACCAGCAGCCCATGGTGCTACGTTTTATTTTGTTTATATCTATTTATTTGTGGCCTGTTGGTGTCGTAAGGTATTAGTCGTCTTTTTTTAAGGAATCTGCGAACGCACAAGAAGACTAGGCCAAGGACGACAAGGCTGACGACAATTATGATCGCCACCTCGCCCCATTTTGGTATGCCAGTCTTGTGTGCTACCTCTGTCATTATGAAAACTTTTTCGACAACCTTGCCCTCAAAGGGTACGACAGTCGTTGTTGGGCCTTCGGATTCTAGTTCTAGTTCTAAGTTTTTTTTTAGAGGAAAAGTATGTATGTACAAATATTTTATTTTGGAATTTCATATTGGGTTTACCTTCAGCTGCTGGTGTTGTGGATATTTTGAATGCTTGCAATGCCCTAAAGTAACTGTTTGGCTTTGTTTCTTCCACCTTGAACTCTGCGCCGACTTGGCTATTTGGAGCCATTTTTGATTCTTAAAATTAAAAAAAAAAAAAATTAATGTTTCATTGGCATTAAAATAAATTTCATTTTGCTATTTACTTTAATTTGAAATCAATAGCGTGCTTCCAAAATCGAAATTATTAGTGTTGCGCACGGCACGTAAGAATAATAATGCAATCGATGTGCGCCCAGATTCACTGGGTTGCGCAGAATGAGAGCCGTTCGCTCTGTAGGAAATTTTCATTTTCCAAAACTTTTGTATAAACGGCCCCTCAGCACCCTCAGAAATATGTAACTGCGTAAATGTGGAAGAAAAAGCGTTGCCAGAATGGGGCACTACATTTGTAATACTACATTGATAATATTAGAAAGACAAACTACGAAATTTCAGAATAAAGACCCAACCATAGTTGAAAAATTGGAACGTATGTTGCCGTACGAAACAGATGGAAGGAAAGCCATTATGGCTAAAACACAATCATGCTTCAGCTTCGGTTTTTGTCACGTTACATTTCTCACGCTTTGTGTTCGCTCTGAATGATATTTTCCAAATTTCGGTTATTGTTTTTGCTTTTTTTGTCAAAGGCTACTCGCACACACACCGATTTTGGACGGCCGAATTTGTACCGGTCGTCCAAATTTCAATAGTGAAAGTGGGAACGGAACCTTGCACGCACGCCGACCGCTGATCGGTACCGGTAAAATTTCGGTGAGCAGCCGTCCACTGGGACTTTATCGCCGGCATTACCGGGAAGTAGTGGCGTACGGTGACCCTTACACACACACCGATTATTTACCGACCATTTCAGTCGACTGCTGTGTGAAATTGTAGGTAATGTATGACGTTTAAAACTAGTTTTGGTAGGGCGTGCTAAAAATATATACTTACATCGATTGCAATGGGTGAAAAAATCCGTTGAGTACCTGCTACCAATAATATATCGGTCGATTTTATTCTGGCCGTCCAAAATCAGTGTGTATGAAAATAGCCAAATGAAGCAAGAGTTCAACCAGAAAAATGCAAAAACAACAACCGACATTTGGGAAATGTTACTTAAAGCGAGTTAAATTTAACGAGACGAAGCAAAAGCTGAAAACTAGCAACGACAACGTCAACGTGATACTAAAGTCCTAATGGCTAAAACACAATCACGCTTTAGCTTCGGTTATGCCTGACGTTTACAACTTCAACCATAGGAAATCAATACATCTTATCACAATGTCGCTTTGGCTTTGACGTTACGTTTGGTTCGTGAACAAGATAAGGTAACGTGATTAGAGTTACGTTACCTTATCTTGTTTTAGCCATTATGGCTAAAACACAATCCGGCTTCAGCTTTGGCTTCGTCACGTTACATTTCATACGCTTTGTGTTCGCTTTGTGTGACATTTTCAAAATTTCGGTTGTTGTTTTTGCTTTTTACTGCCAAGGCGTTTGTGTCACGTTACGTTATCTTGTTCACGTTGACGTTGTCGTTGCTAGTTTAGTCTTGCTTGAGTAATTGAAATACGTTGGTTCTAAAATAATAGCAGCCGCTGTTCCTGTTGCTGGTTCAATCTGATCAACCAATAAGAAAAACAAATTTTGTGTGTCATTTTGCTAGAAAATGAAGATTTATGTAATACAACATTGTGATAAAATGGCGCTGTTGTTTTTTTCCCGAATATAACTATGTTGCTGAAAAAAACGTGACGCCCGCCCACATACTATAACTTATTGTGCCATATTCAAAACATGCTATCTTGATTCTAACAGATTGTTAGCATACGTGGATACCATGGACTGCTAGTCTAATGTCAGCTTCATACAACAATTTTCAAAAAAATGTCGGCAAAATTGAGAATGCGATGCTTGCTCTCCTGAACCCACTTCAGGAAAAAAATAACTACTCAAAATGTTGACATCTGTTTTTAAAAATTCAAAAAGTTGCATTTGCGGGTAAAATATAACTGACACTTTTGAATTCCATCCATAGAAGTGTGCAACATCTTTGGTATTTGGCCTCTTGTTTTTTTTAGATCGTGGACAACTTCCTCTTTTTACCGGTTTGTGCCTAAGACAAGCTAAAAGCCTAAAAGGAAAAAAGGGATTTTTTATTAACTAATTGTGGGATATTCTAAATAACACGGGGAGAAAAAAGGAATTTTAACATGCCAACGTGGAAAAACCTGCTGCCAAAGTCTGGGATTACCGGATGAAATGTCAAAATTGAGGTTTAATTTTTTTCCTGCTAGTGTACTCAGGAGGGCTAGTGTCGCCCAAAATAACTGAGACTAAAATGGAACCAACTTGGGGTAGGCAACTAGCAGCCCATATATAATACTTCCATGACGGATACGAAATGAAATTACCAAAATAACAATATTCATATGTAAGCTCAACGAGTTTCAGAGGAAAAGCTTTGGAAAAGTTCCCCTCTTTTTCTTTTTGTCATCTTTTTGAAGTTTTGTAAATATTATAAACGACAGTGTGCCATCTATCATTGTATTAAGAATGTTATGGGGTCTATACTAAATTTGTGTCATAAGTGTGATAATCTTTTTTTCTACTAACGACTGTCAGAAACTAAAGATATTTTTGTAGATTCTAGAGCAACACATCCGTTTTGTAAATAATAATGACAACAATGTTCTCATTCGTCTATATATACATAATAATTCGTCAATAAATTTTCTAGTGAAACCAATTTCTTTGTACTTGTTCGTTTAAAATGACGTTAAATATGACAGTCAAAAAATCGACATGACAGCATGACTCACACAACTGCAAAAATAATTAATCTCGTTTCTTGTTGGTTTTTTATTAAACTGATACCAAATCCATCTGTCTGTCTGTCTGTTTGTTCCAGCTATCGGGAATGGCTGCGATAATTCTCGCTGGGGCGCTTCTTTCTTAGGGAAAATTTGTGAAAGTGGCGCCGAAGAGAAATAATATTAACACAAATGTATTTTCGCCTATATACATTTTCTTTCAACGCCTATAAATTTTGTTTGTGTATTATATTAACACGATTACATTGATGGAGTTTAGTAAAGGATCGACCCGATATGTGGCGCCGATTTCGGGATCCGGAAAATGTTTGGTATACCCGACCAACGTCGGGTCGGTCACCTAGTATTAAATAAAGAAAACAGTTAAATCGATAACAGAGATTTATTTCTTTTCATTTATAATAATGCCTTCATTTGCTCAATTTTTTTGTCAGTTTTTTTTTATATTTTTTTTGTTAATAATTATATTATATTTTCAGTTGTATTATTATTAAATAATATATATATGTATATATATATTTTATTTTTAGTATGTATTTCAGTTTGTTTTGTTTACCTATCATTGTTACAGTTGTTTTTTATTAAATATTTTTTAATGTATATAATCTTAATTTTGTTGTTGCTGGTTTCATTTTGTTCGTACATTATTAGTTCTTCATTTACACCTACGTATTTTTTTGTTGTTTTAATTATTGTTAAGTTATATTTCGTATTAATTATTATATTTTTTTTATATAATAATAATAACTCCCGACAATATACATATATGTAATTTATAATGGAAATAAAAAAAAACGAACGATTAAAATAATTATTTATGTTTTTTTTAAATACATCTAATTTTTCCTATTTAATTTTATATTTAATAATATAATATATATATTCAATAATAATACATCTTTGGGAGGACCTTTTTGTTTTTTTATGGTTCATCAAATACCATGTTTCTTTTTTCATCAAAAACTTTATTTGAGAATTAAATTTTGCTTTAGGGATAAGTTCTCTAGAGTTTAATTTATATTAACAAAAAAAAATATAAAAAAAAATTAAAAAAAATTAACAATTTATATATAAAAACGAAATTAAATATTTGCTATTTTGCTTATAAATCTTTTCCATTGAAACGCTATTTTGTGTGTATATTAGTATGCTTTCCTACATAAACCCTTTCTAAAGTGCGAGTGTTTTTTTATGGCAACTTTTTACTATAAAAGTTTCTGACTACGCGCGATTATATTTTTTTGATTCCTTATGTAAAGTTTGTGCTTTTCCTTTCCGTATTTTTTATTTAATTTAAACATTGTTAAAGACTCTGTATTTCTTTTTTTTGTATAAAATTTTAGCTAGACCCTTGTTCTACTACATTTTGATGTCTGCTGGAAATGATTTTCTAAATAATAATCTTCTACTTTCTATTTTATTTCGTGGGATTGGTAAAGTTTTTTTAAATTCTTATAATCCTGTTCCTTATATATTTTTTGGGTTTTTTTGGAAAAATTAATTTTCCGAGTACCTAGTATGTGTATGTGTGATAAAAGTGCTGTATTTATTAACTATTCTAACATTTTTAGTACAATATATATATATTTATATTTGCCATTCCTGCCTGCCATTTTCTTTTGAAAATCTAAATAAAAAAATTGTTTTATAGCGAAATAAAAATTTTGGAAAATCCATCGTTGTTAGCAATTTTATTTTAAAACGTAAGGTGCATCTATCATTTCCTTTCTATGAAGTTTTAAAATTACGAGTCTCTCAATATATATTTCTTTTTTTGCTATACATTTCCTACCTATGAACATAATGTTTGTTTTCATTGATATGAGAGTTAAAATATAAATTAAATAATTTTTTTAAATACATAGATTTATAAAATGAATTTAACAGAATTTGGTCGTTAACGGTATTTACTTTGTTTTGTTTTAATTTAAGATAGCTAAGTCTTTATTTTAGTTTTATTTTAATTTAACTTTCTTATACATATACATTAAGTTGTTCTAGGTTTTTTGTTTTTTGTTTTGTATGTAAGACGTTACGGATCGAATTTTCTTTTATGATTTTAGTTTTAATCTACAGAAGTTCATTATTTAAGGTTGGATTCTCTTAACTGACATTAGAATGACTAAAAGAAAATATGCAAATATTTATAAAAGTAATCAATAAATTATACATTTTAAAACAAAATAGTAAAACAAAAAGCTTTCAAGAATTAATATAGTTTATTTATTTAATGTTTGTTTGTATAAGTATATACTTTGTATTAATTTAATATTATTTTTTGTTTTTACATTTAATAAACTCTATCCCATTTGTGTTTTTTTTTTGTCAAATATATTTTACATACTTTTATTTATTCGTGTTTTGTATATAAATATAATGTATCATCCAAATACAACACACCTTTGTTTTTATTATAAATGTGTTTTTGTTTTTTTTTATTATATTTAAACGTAATGTAATAATATTTATACATGACAAAACATCTAAGATTTTAATATATTTTTTTGCTCATTTTGTCATTTTTTTCTTCTCTAAAGTAAGGGTGATTTGTATTTTATATATAGTTTTTATATATATATATAAAGAATTTATTATTGTGTATAATATTTTTTTCTTCTGTTTATAAATAAGTAATAGCTATTATTGTTCTTAATATTTCATTATTTTTATATATATATATAAATTGTATTTATTTTAATTACATACATATAAAGTTTTGACTAGAAAAAAGAAATTAATTTAAATTGGGGAAATTCACGCAACCAGTTTAATTTTTTAATGACTTAAATTTTATTTTAAAATCGAATGGCAACAAAAGCAGATTATTTTAAAAATTAAGTCTGGTTATGTTATTTGTATTTAATTGTATTAACAAATAAAAATAAGGCTGGATTTATTATTGTTTGTGTAGACAATATTGGGATAACATTTCTAATTTTCTCAACTCAATAAAACTTCGATCCACTACCTACGTTCTGTAAATTTTTTGAAAACTTATCACATCGAAAAAATGGTAGAACAAGAAACAAGGCCAAATAATAAGCTAACTCAAAAATATTCAAATTTCTTTTTTTGTTGGTTTACTTATTAGTAAATATTAGGTTTATTACTCTGCTCATCTGTAACATGTAATGCAGACAAAAATGCTATCCAGATAAGTATGGGTTAACTTATTGAACGATTTGATTTCTTCTTTTAAACTTAAACGACAGAAGAAGTTACTGTCGTAATCACAGAACGCAGACGCTGAGTAGTACAGAAGATGTCTAATGAGAATTTCATTGCTTTCGAATATCTAACATTGAAGGGAATTTGGTTCTTTGAAAACCTGTTGTACATAATGTTACAGCTTTCGCAAAATCCTGATTACTCTTCTTTGCATTTAGCCCTCCATATTGGAATAACCTTCAGCCCTTAAGGCTAGATAGAGGAAGCTAATGTCAAAACCGAACGAAAAGTTTCTTTTCAATCTGTCAAATATTTTGTCAAGTTGTTTGATTTTGATTAGTTTTCGGTCTGTTTCGGTTTTGTTTTTGATAATTCCCTTTATGGGCAGCATGCAATGATTTAGTAGGATTCTTACTTTCTTCTTCACATTTACTTTTAGAAAGTAAATGTCAGAAACGTACTAGTGAAAGCGTACACTACGTATGGAACGAAAACTTGACGAAACTAATCAAGAACGCATTTCGAAATGGGTATACAAACAAATTTCTTGGAGTGTTTCGTAAGGAAATGTATGCACCAATTTTTCAATTATGGTTGAGCCTTACCAGTTTTGAAAAATAATTCCAAGAACTGATCCAAGAGTGTTAAAATAATTAAACAAAAAAATCTTAACCCACTTAGCAAAATTTCAAACCACAGAGTTAACTTTATTTATATTGAAAAAATATTGCTTTTCTTTAAACTCTCTAAGTTTTCAAAGGAATTTGTAGGTTTTTAGTTCTTTAGTTGAGCTTCATTTCTTGTAGAAAATATTCTTACCTTAAACAAAAACGCACTATAACCAATGTACTATTGAAATTATGTAAATAGTAAGTTTTACTAAAGATTTAAAATATTTATTTGCTGTATGGCTTTTTGAAATGACTATAAATTATACTTTCAAGGCTGATATGACAAAAAGCTTTTAGAAAGCAAATACAAACAACAATGTCTCCATTTTACATTTTAAGGATGATCTACCATTTTGGTTGCAGCTTAGAACCATACTACGGAAAATACGTTAAGTAATTTTAAATGTACTTAAGGTACTTATATAAAACAATACTTTATAATACAATTTAAAATTTAATATTTAAATCAATGAAACCTATTATTATCGTTTGAGTTCCCACTTTCTTGAAGTTGCCACCAATACGATTAAAAAAGAAAAAAACCTCACAAGCACCAAAAACAAATCTTTCATTCATACATAAATAATAAAATATTTTTGTTTAATAGGTTTTAAATATTTTATTTTTAACAAAGTTTATTTGTTAAGATTAAGAAAACCTCAAATTTAACTATTTAATTACAACAATACCAAGACGGAGTATGAGAGAGTAAATAATATTCCATATAATATTTTGCAGTACATAATTTAATAAATATTTAACAAAGAATATTTTTATATTTAATTTTTGTTTTTGTTTCTTTTCTTCAAATAAAAAAGTAACTTAGCAAAATGATATATATATTTATATTCAGTAAATCACGAATAAAGTTTAACTTTATTTTATATATATAATATTAGTATTTTATTTTTTGTTGTTGCTAATTTTTACACTTGATTTTATTTGTAATTTTTTTTAAATATACTTACACAATTATTAATGAAATTTACATAACAGTTTTATTTTTAATATTATTACTTTGCTTGGAATATAATTTAAATTTAACATTTGTTTTTTACTGGAAATAAAATTAATTTCACAGTGGAAAAACAGATTTTTTTATTGTGGTGAAATTAATTTGCGAGTTTAATGCAATACAATTGTTTTTTTTGTTTATGTTTTGTTTTGTTTTGATGGTTTGCACTGATTTGTTTACGATTTTTTTTTAATTTCTTTATTTATAAATATCTAATCAACTCTGAACCATTTTTTTGTTGCATAAATAGAGAGATAATTTTGTTTTTGTTGGTTTTAATAATAAACAGTCGTAATGATAATAATAATATAACTGCTAACATGTTTTGTCGATTTTTTTTTTGTTAATTTTAAAATTATGTATTTTCTTCGTATTTTGTTGGGAAAGAGTTAAAGTTTTTTTATTTAATATTTTTTTTAGCAAATCTAAAACAGTTTGCACCTCAGTTTGGTTTGTTTGTATATTGAACGAAGTTTAGTTTTTTTTTTGTTAATTTTGTTTTGAATTTTTAAAATATTATTAAAAATACAATAAAAATAATCAATACTTTTGTTGTTGTTATACATATATTTGAATTGGAATTATTTTAATTAAAATGTAAAAGTTAGGATTTTGTTTTTGTTAGGGGGGAAATGATTTTTGTTGTTGTTGTTAGGATGCGGAATTGAAGTGGTGAGGAGACATATTCTCTTTGTGATTTTGTTGATAGATTTTCCTTGTTTTGTTTGTTTTTTAGAATGATGATTTTCTGTTAACGGTTTTCAGTTGACTGCTGTTTATGTTTTGATGGTATTCAGCTTTAATGAGATTCCTTTGTTGGTTGCTAGTAGAACTTAATACAGTAATGAGAAATTAATAGATAATAGGTTTTATTATTTTGCTTTGGATCAAACGAATGTATTTTACTTATTTGAGTATTTTGATTTTGTTTTTTTAAAAATCAAAAGCTTTCGTCGAAAAAAAATCACTACAAGGTTGTATGTATTTGTTTTTTAGCAATGGAACCAAACCTCCAAGTACACTAGGTGCCAGTGGTGCAGTGGTAAGGTTTGGAAGTAAGTTTTCTAACTCCAGGTGTAAGCTAGAACCGTCCGAAGGTTTTAAGTGAGAAAAAAGTCACCTAATTCTCGATTTACTGCGCCCTAAAAAATTCTTTCCCATCCTTCTACTTCTTCTAACTAGTTTCGCGCAACGTCCAGTTGCATTATAAAAAAGGCACCATAGTAAAAATATAAAAACAAATTGGCACTTTTTCGTTTTTCCTATCTGTCAAAACCGATCATCTTATGTCATTTTATTTTCCCCGAAAGCATTGTATATACATTGCCTATAGTACTATCATGAGACGAGAAAAAATCTTTTTACCTAGTGCTAGTGTAGGGACATATCATTTGAGTGAGAGAGAATTAAGAGCTGGTTTTTAATGTTATGCTTTGTGCTTAGTTTATTACGCATATGCAATGTGAGGCAAGAAAAAACAGAAGGAGAACAACATGCGTACGTCATTGACCAGACTGCAAAGAGCAAAGTACATGTTCACAGAGTTTCTCTTAGAATTCTCTTTGTTCGCCGCGTTTGCCTCCTTCAATTTACCGAGTTAACTTTACCTAGAGCCGCTTGGAGCGCCACGGTCCACATGTCACCATGATAGTACTATAGCAGTTCATATACAATGCCCGCAAGTTTAAATTGAAACAAGGTTTAAAAGTATTTATCAATAATATGTCTTGATAAGAAAGCAAGACGAAGGAACAATTATTCTCTCTTTTCTTCAATTTTCGCTGATAACTTTAAAACGCCATCAAATTCTAATTATTCAGTTTAGGTTATAGTGGTAGTCGCATACGCATTATGTAAGGAGCATCAGCTCAGATAAAATAGGCATGAACATGACCAAGCATGCGGCCTACTGTAAAAATCGTATGTGTTAATAACCTAAAGTACACATCAGTCATATAATATGTAGCATTGGCTATAATGGCCAGATTAGTCTGACACATGCAAATTTGAGAGACTAATGAAATTTTACGGATGAAAAAAATGACAGCTGTTCCTTATACTTCTTGTTTTCAGCAACACGATGAAACTAGAGTGGAAAATTTCACAGAAATACTGACACTTAATCATGACGTTTAATGAAGGATTTACAAGTATGTATTGTATGCATCTTGATTTCTGCATAAAATAAAGAAACAAAAGGTAAGACCATACTCTTTCATTAGAGGGGAAGATAAAAATGCAGAACTTTTTGATAAATCAAGATTAAAAAAGCCAGAGAAATCAAGATCCATATTATGGTGAAGACAAACATATTCTTCTTGATTTTTTTTAATTTTGTGTACATAATATTTTGATTCGTTCGGGGGACAGTTATAATTATAGGATACTAAGGATCCAGTTATAGCGATCATTACAAATTTTCAATTGAACATTTTTGTATGTTAGAAAATGATTTAAAACATGAAACTTATGCTAATCGAGGCAAATCAATTGAAATAATTTATTTTGACAAAAAACAAACCCGGAAACAGTATTATTTATTAAAAGAACATTTATTTATTTTAATGATGAAAATTGGTTTTACTGAAGAGCTGATTGTTATTTGACAGAATAATGGAACATTTCGTTCCAGTGTTTGTGGTCCATTTTTTAATGTTCCAACCCATCAGTTAAAAGTTTAATGAAGCATTTTGCATCATTAAAACAAATTTGAGGTTATGGCTGGTGTGGTTGGGCTTTAAATTCTGACATAACTTTACTGACTGCTATAACTACCCGTACGTAACGAATTCCAGTTTCCAGCTGTTTCAATTTTTTAATGATCTAAGGGGCCAGTTACAGCAATCAGTAAAATCCATCAGTAAAAAAATCATTTGAATATTTTCATGCGTTAGAAAGAAATTTAAGACTGGAAACTTATACGAATCAATGGCAAATCACTTGAATTAATTTTTTCTGACAAAAAATAAACCCGAAAAACATTATTTTTTGTTAAAAAAGCATTTATTTATTTTACTGATAAAAATTTGTTTTACTGTACAGTCTTTGTATATACACTGCATATAGTACTATCATGGAACATCATTTTTTAGTTCTGAATCAAGTCGCAATGAGGCGTGCTGAAATGGCCAATTGGTGTGAATATAGAATAAGTACAGACAACAAAAGTTTATTAAGTACTGGTAAAATATCGGTAAAGGTTCTCATCTCCACTATTTAGAGTTAGTTCTGAATCAACCAGGAAGATGGCCAGGCGAAAAATGACCACCATGAGAGTACTATAGAAAATGTATATACAATGGTACAGTTGATTGTCAATTAAAAAAATAATGGAACATTTCGTTCCAGTGTTTTGTGTTCCAATCGTTTACTGTTCCGCTCATCAATAAAAAAAATTACTGAAGCATTTTGCATCAATAAAAAAAATTGAGGTTATGGCTGGTGTGGTTGGCTTTTGATTTCTGACATAAGTTTACTGATGGCTAGTGATTTGATGATGGATTTTTACTGATCGCTATTACTGGCGCCTAAGATAGCACACATTTTTATTATAGCAACTTTATGGGAAGTTGTAAGTGTCCAGTTTCCGTTAGTGACAATTGGAATATTGACAATTGTGACACGAGTCCTTAGAGGCAAAACATTTTAACATTTTTAAACATTAATCACAATAGCAAAAAACAGGGAGCAAAAGAAACTTCAGATTTTATTGAGGGAAACATCGTGCTTTATAAATATACCATATGCAGCATTCTCCATCTGCAATTATTCTTCAATGCAAATGCAATCCTAAATAAGTGCAATGCATATGACATTTCTTTTGATTTTGTTTGCTTCTTTTAATTTTCTTACATATTTAAATATTAATTTTGTTAATTCTTCTTGTTCCTATTTCATAATTCTTGTATATTTAATGACTCTTCTTTCATTTTTTAAATTTTCATATTCCCTTCTAAAGTAAACGGGCGGAAAGAAACAAGAAGCACAACAAAGCCAGAAATCATCCACAATATGAATAATGACGTTTAAAAACGTATGTTAGACATATCCATAACCCTATATTGTCTTAGCTTAAATTAAATTGTAATAAAAGCGAACGAAATATTGCTTTTGAATAATTAGTAGATCATACTCTCTTTTAACAATACATTCGTTTGATCATAAATTTTCTAAAAGCTAACTTTAAACTATACATTAAAATCAAAACAATCATTAACTTTAATAAAAAATCAAATTACAACACCCACTCAATTAAAACAAAGCAATTAGTCTACCTGTGACGTTGATCTCTTCCTGCATTATAAATCTATTCTCATTTTATATTAAATTTTATATCTCATCATTTAATATTATATATATAATGTATCATTATTTTTCTTTTTTTATTTATGAAACTGCTTATTTCATTGCAGCCAGTTGAGCATCGGTCTCCTCAGGATCCTTAAGTGTGTGCCATTGAGCAATTGGCCGTCGCGGTGATGCCAACATATCCGACCAATGTCGTAACTCAGTACCGGTAGCAGCGCATCCGAGGATGCATCTTCCGATTGGCTCAGATGTACCAATACGATCGTAGTCCACAACAGTTACCACAAGTTGAATTTTCTAGCGTTGTAATGATTTTGGTTTGTTTTAAAAAGTTAAGAAAAACATGGATTAATTAACGAAACATTTAAATTAACCAAAATCAATGGGAGAAACAGTATATTTTCACAAAATATTTTAAAAATATTTAATTTAACACAAATAAAAAATAAAAAGCGATCGCAACATGGATTTACGGTCACTTTTTAAGTTTATCTGGGATTGTATAAGGTGTTGTTAAAATAAATATATTTATATTAATATTTATTTTTATTTTGATATAGGGAAGGCGCTTATATAATAATAATATGCAACACAGGAAAGCGGTACACATGAAATAATATATGCACAATTAATATTTAATTTATCTAAATATTATAAATAATTGTATATATTTTTAATTTAAACTACATTTTTAACTAAACAATCAAATTTACGTTGCTATGGGAGCTTTTTATATTACTTTGTGGTCTTAAGGGGTGGAAAGGGAGGTTCTTGTTTGTTGGTATTTGAAGGCATAGTAAAAATGTTCACACTTTCAATGGAATTTAAAAAAAATTACAAATATTATTAAATTAAATTTAAATAGATGAACTTGTTGAGTATAAAATCATATTAAATTAAGATTTGTTTTAGAGTAAGTTTTCATTTTAAAGAAAACAAAAATCGAATATATTTTTAATTAAAAGCTTGCAATTTGAGGTTTTTTGAAGGTAACTTAACGAGGCAGAGAGCAATTTTCTATTATAGACACAATATACATATAACCTTAAGGCCCAAGAAAAAAAAGCTAGTGTCAAAACCGAACAAACATTTTCTTTCCGTTTTGTCCACTGCATCAATTGGGAATAATAGCTTATAGAAATCACAAGTAAACGTCAAGTTGTTTCCTTCGTTTTCGTTATTTTTTTGACAATTCCCCTTATTGGCAGCATGCAATCACGTGGTAGGATTCTTATTTTCTTCTTGACACTTTCTATAAAGAAAATGTAAGATTTTCCTGCGGAATGTACGGCTGAAAGCTTGCGTTACGGAACCAAAACTTAACGAAACTTATCAAACAGTCATTTCGTATTGGGTATATAAATCACATGTGTTTGAACTGTGTCGTAAGGCAAGGTACATACCAATTCTTTTATTATGGTTGGGCATTTACTCTCGCTCAATAACGGACGGTGGCATTCGCTTTATTCCTTCCATTTTAGTTATACCAAGTTTAAAAAAAGATTTTCTTTTAATTACCCGATTGACGAAAAGTTAATGAAAATCAACGAAGCTTGTGTCACAATCAAACGAAACGTTCCAATCCGCAAGTCTACCTATAATGGACAGAATGGCGCGAAAGTATCTGTCAAATTTTATTCATTACAAACACCATCAGAAATCAGCTGTAAAATGGTCGTCCGTACAATGCGCCACACTCATCGAAACTTGACGAAACGGAGCAATCCGCCATGTAGGGCACACATTCGAATTACATGTTTTAGCTCTTTTACGGACGGGCTTATCCGCGCTCTGCGCCATTACAACGATTATAATAGTTGAGTAATATGGCTAAAACACAATTACGCTTCAGCTTTCGCTTCGGTCACGTTACATTTCACACGCTCTGTTTTCGCTTTGAGTGATGTTTTCCAAATTTTTGTTTTTGTTTATTTTCTGTCAAAGCAAGCAAAAGTTCAACCAATTTTCAACTTTCAGCAGCAGTTTGAGTCACGTTACCTTATCTTGTACACGAACCAAACGTTACGTCGGTCGGTCGAAACCAAAGCGACATTGTGATAAGATGTATTGATTTCCTGTGTTTGAACTTGTAACCGTCAGGCAAAACCGAAGCTAAAATATGATTCTGATAATAGGATTTTCAGTATTAATGAAATATCCATGAAGATTAGTAGAACCCGAATTGAATGTGGGTATTGTGACCGATGGAAACGCAGTATAACGAGCTTTACAACGATATATAACTGTGCAAATAATCGAATTTTTAAATCTGAAAATCGAATCTAGGGGACAAGATAGGTGTTTTTCTTTTTCAGTTCAATGTGCCCTCAACTTGCATATTTGTTTGCTCAAAACTCAATTATTGATAACCGAACAGATCGAGCAAAAAGCTGAGCGCGGCTAACCTTAATCAAAAATGAAAATCAAAGTAATGGGAATAATAACGGGTGAACCTGCAATCCCAGTGAATGACAGTTCAATGCTCAATAATGTTTTTTTCTTTTTAAGCTCTGAGCAGAGCATGGAGTAGAGCATGAGCAAGACCTTGTGTACATGATTCCTTTTATTCGGATGTTTCTTCATTCTTTCTTTTTGACAATTGGGTAAGGGGTGTAGAAAAGTAGCCGGAATGAAGTAATGCTTTGTTGTGGTTGAGCTTTGAAGTTTCTCGTTTGTGAAAGAAAATGCTATGCACGGACTAAAAATAAGAACTTTTGAAATTGAAAACAATTCCCAATTATGTTTTTTAGTGGTAATAGATGGTTTTAATTGCTTTTTTTTTTTTTTTGCAAATTTCTTTAGAATAAAATAGCACAGTTTGTAGGAAAGCATTGGATATATTCGGGGTAATCCAAATCAGTGTACACACCAACGTACGTGCCTGTCCAAAAGAAGAATGAAGAAACAACCGAAAAAAAGGAATCATATACACAAGGTCTAAGTCGATTACGCTCTGAGCAGAGTATGATCAGAGCTCTCCGATTTAATTAAGAAACACACTTGAGCACAGAGTTGTCCACTTTACACAAAAATTTAATCAATAATAATATTTCCTTAGAAAAATTCATTATAATATTTTACTTCTTAATTTTTTTGTTTTTTTTTCCAACCCCGTCATTTGTCAAAACACACAAAATAAGTGAAGTTGGCCGCGCTCAGCCTTTTACTCCATGTGCTCGGTCATTTTATTCTGAGCTCATAGAGCTCGCTCCGAGTAACCTCCGATTAAAACAAAAGTAACACAAGCTCAGCGCTCCGAAGTGTCTGAGCTAAAAAAGAAACGCAGATCTTTTTTGACAGCTCCGATCCCTATTCTGAGCTTTAAAAGAAAAACGACTTTAAAAGGAACAGGTCACACTCGGTTCTGGGCAATTCTAATCGCACGGTGCCCCGCTCAGCCAGAAAGAGAAAAACGGATTGAGGAAGTCCTTACCCATGATACAATTATACAATTACTTGGTTGAAGTGTAAAAGCGTTCCCAAACTGCAGAGCCATTTTTGGAAGTCGGTAAGAAATATTCAAACATTGCGAAAACTACAAAAAAGCTATTGAAAATAACTAGTAGTAAATATAAAAACACAAAATAAACTTTTTATTCGAGTTAAATTATAATGTAATTACTTAATAAACAAAACATTAAAGTTAAAGTTATTTAAATAAAATATTATTTTACGGTTTAAAAATAAAATATTTGTGAACATTTATGCTAATTCTTCTAAATTTTGGTGATTGATTTGCATGCAATGCTATAGCTTTGTATTAAACCGGGCGGAACAACTTGCAGGATTTGACTACTTGGTGCTCATTGATTAATTTATTTATTTCAATTTATTTACACAAAATACTCAGTTGTTATAATGTAAGCTATTTTTTAGTCAAATTTATTATAAGTTAAGTGAATGTAATGAAAAATGAATGAGATGTATATTTTTGTGAGGAAAATGATGTATGAGGAAAATGAGGATGTTTTTTTTATTATAAAATTTATTATTTTAGATGACATTGTACACAGAATATGACGGGATGAACACATAACGAACAGCAATAGTTCATTAAATACTGGTAGACGAAAATGTATAATATTCAATCCTATTGTATATATATTTTTTTTATTAATTTTAATTTTAATGTTTTTTATTAAGTCAAATTTAGTATTTTTATGGTTTTCTATGGAATTTGGAGTTTTGATATTTATATGCTGTTTTGTGATTTCGTTGGTGTCATCGCCTTTATATTTTTTTATATATTCATGAGGTCATCCTATTCTGAAGGAAGTGAACAATATTGTACGAATATATATATATATATATTTCTATGTGTGTATGTGTGAGGGTTGTTTGATTTAATTTTGTTTACTGTAAGGATTCTATGGGGATAATATCTTCAAGGATTTTGGACAACATTTTATATAATTTTATAGCTTAAAAGCGGATGTGATTGTTTTTTTTTTTTTTTTTTTTTTGATAATTTGATTCATCATGGTCGACGTCCAGGGTATAGTACATACACATATTTGCGAATGAGTTGGACATCGAAATCCATTTTTGTAACGATTGTGATATGTGTATCTATACAATTGTATCCAAATCAGAAGACAGTGTCAAAATAATGAACCCGGGGTTAATTTTGACGCCGTACCGATTGAGAAAAAAAATTAAGGCGATGCAGATTGTTAGAGGGGCGAAAAAGAGAGAGAGACAGAAAGTGAATATAGAGACAGATATAGTTCGAAGAGTCTTATTGTGAAAGATGACAACCATAGTGAATTTTGTGTTTTTTTCCTTATTTCAATATTTTCTTTTTGTCAAAAGCAATTTTGAAACTCAGTTTTTCTTTTTTTTTCAAAACTATCATGACTTTGAAAGCGGTTTGCTTTTAATCGCTTGTTTGTTTGCAACTAATTGCATCGTGTTATCCTAAGTGAGTAACATTGCAGATAATATATTTTTTTATTTTTGCTAGTAGTTAAGATTATAAAAATATAAATGTTTTTAATTTTTAAGTTTTTGAATTTATTTTAGAAGCAAAACAGAAGATTAACGTGAGGCTTTGGTTAAAAAATCATGATAATAAATCACATTAAACAACTACATTTTCAAAATAACATCGATAATACTAATTTACTTGAAACAAGGCAGCTTTTATGATTTTTTTCCAAATAAATATTATTTTTTTGTTAGCTTGGCAAGTGTATATTTTTCTTAAAAATAAAATAATAAATTTTTTATTGTATATTAAAAGGATTTTTCAATTTAAAAAATTAATAATAATTCATCGATGATTCTATGAATATTTTATTTTAAAGAATTTTTTTTTCATTTTATGGCATGAAATGTTTTCAATATAAAGGAATCCATATCACAGAAATACCTTTCATTGTTTAAATCCATTTTAGACAAGACTTCCTTTCTATGGCCCTTAGAAAAGTTTGTCTGATATTACACAGTGCTTCGTGAGGCATGCCTCTTTTTTAAATTAATTTTTTTCAATTTTTATTCCGTGTTGGTTAGATACATAATGACTCTTAAGTCATGACTCAAATTAAAAAGCTCTATATTTTTCGTGCTATTGTTTTGATTTTTTTTTGACTTAGAAACGTCATACAAGTTCCTATAATCATTTTACAAAGGACAAAAAAATGAAAAGATGTTGTAAAAAAAACAATCAAGAGAAAAGAAAAGCTTTAAAAAAGAGGTACTAAATTTGCCACGCAAATCAACGGCAAGATTTTGCATCTTTTTTATTGTTCTTCTCCTTCGCACTTCATTGATGCATGCCTCACGCCACGGTTGTGTATACCAAACTTTGACTTTAAAAATGGAATATTAAGTACGGTATTACACAATGCTTCCCGAGGTATGCTGTATGCTTCTTTTACACATATAATTACCAAATCACTCTCAAGTTATGCGTCGTGACTCAAATTAAGAAGCAAATAACTCTAAACTTTTCTTCGTATTAATTATTGTTCCGTTGAATACAGACAACGAAATAAAATAAAGGGATGTTGTTAAATAACAAACAAGAGTAAAGAAAAACTTAAAAAAAGAGGCACTCACACAAATTCGGCACCCAACTGGAAGGAAAGCTTTTCCTCTTTTTTTATTGTTCTTCTCTTTCGTTCTAAATCTTTCATTCTAAAATAATTTTCTCAAATATGACTTTTGAAAGCTTACAGCAAAAGACCAACTCCACTAAACATAATTTCTCTCAGAAGAGTAGTGTTAGTAGGTTAGCGATCTCTCTCTTCGATTCTGTTTTGACATTGATGTCTGACATCAAATTTGATGTGCGCGTTTTTTTATTCCTTTTTTTGTGTACCGATGACGTTTCATCTCATTATTTTTTGTCTCTCATTAGTTACTCCTGTGGTGCTCTTCCAAAAATTAGTTTTGCAATGAAAAAGTCTGAATATAGTATTTTTATCAGTTTATGTGCTTTAATAGGAGTAAACGAGACAATCCTTTTTTTTAAATAAAATGAATGTTTAACAAATAACAAAATTGACAAATGTTGAAGGAGAAATTTCAATCGTTTGACTTTTGTCAGAGATACATACATGTTAACCTCTTTTGCTTTAATGAAATGTCAAGACATGAACTGCACAGCGAAGAAAAAAGAAAATGGTCTGATATTTATATCAGAGATTTCGTTAGCGATACAGATATCACGTGAAGTCGGCCTGTAATGAATGGCAATACTAAAAAAGTGATGCCAATTTATTTTTTTTGAAAAAGTTTTTCTGCCATTATTAAATTTATGTGTGCTGGTATTAAAAGAAATCTCCTTTATTGCAATCTACTCCATTTTTTCTTCTATTTTGATAAATTAAATAACAAAAATGTAATATTTATTAATAATAATTATAATTTTGCTAACTTATACTCATATTATAATAAACAAAAAAAAAGGTTTTTATTTTTAAATCTTGTTAAAATGTTTGTTTGTGCAATAATATTTTTTATTTTTATTTAAAAATATAGAAAAATATACACTTATTTGAGAAGCTAATAGCGAATAAAAAACTCCAAAAACAAAAATAAACGTTTAACATCAAATAAAACAAATTAAATAAGGGGGGTGGGGTAATAAAGTCAATAGTTTTTTTTTCAAATTTAGGGTTGTTGCATGACTAGTTTGTACTTGGGAACCGAAATAAAACATTTCTACGAGCCGTATGCATTCACAGGGTATACATTTTTGAGAGGCAGGGGGAGTGGTAGGCAACACAAAATTAAAGGGCGCACTTAAGAAGTATGTATCAAGGCCAACATCGAATAACATTCAGTATTCGAAAGATACAGGAATTAATTTGGTTTTATTATTTACAAGTTAAAACTCATTATTATTGGTTACACAAAATAACATTTATGTTTTTATAAACTGTGTGCAACGGCTCAGCTGGTACTTTTTTTTGCTCAATTGTTTACAACAAAAATACAACACAAAACATTTATGCTGAGAGGTGATGGCAGAAGGGGGATGTGTTTAAAAAGTATCAAGATCTTAGGGGTGTTTTGTATATTTTGTCGTAAGACTTTTAAAATGTATCTGTAGTATGAATATAGTAGTAAGTTCTAGTAGTAGAAGTTTCTTTTTTTAGAGTGGTTGTGGAAACCATTTATTTTTTTTTTTCAAAAATTTGTGTTTTAATATGTATTTTAAATATTTTGTTGTATAAGGTAAAAGTTTTGCTGATTTGTTTTATTTTGGTTTTCGGGTTTTCTGTTGTTGATATAGGTAGAGGTATATTGTTTATTTGTTTGGTTTATTTGTAATTTAATACAAAATAGGTATAACAGATTGTTTGTTTGTTGTTGTTGGTGGTATTTTTTTTTTAAATTAAACAGTAATATTTAGTTATAGGATAGTATAATACATTCTCGCATACTTGTATTTGTTCAAATGGAACTTCAAATGAGAACGACTCATTGTAGTAAGGGTTGAGGGTGCATTTTTTGATACTTGTCTTCTTCTTTTTCAAACGTTTTCCATTTTGCATGATAGCAATTTTCACATATGGATCTATAAAATAGAAAAAAAGAAAACAAAATATGTTTTTTTGTCGAATTTACTTCTTATTTTTCTGCAATTTTTTTTTGTTTTGTTTTTACCATTTAGTTTATTTTACTTTACTCATTTTTTGTACGTTAATAATATTTCAGTACACAAAAATAAAATTTTAATTATTTCTTTTTTTTCAAATTCAATTTATTTACGTTAATTTAGTTTGTAATTAAAAAAAAAATATTGAAATGAAAATTTAATTAAAATTTGTTTAATTTTTAAATCATTTTTCATCAGTCTCGTAGATTCTCGTTGAGGATTAAGAAAAACTCTTCTTAACTAAAACTAACTATGTATATTCTCAGGCGGAGTCTCCATTAGAAATAATTATATCGGTATTATATATATGTTATCCGGCTGCAATGCAGCTCTTCAACTCCTTCTGGAGCATAGGGCAGCAAATTTCATGTACAAATGACGATCGTGACGTCACAAATAACGATTCAGCAACAGGATCAAGAAATCCTTCAGATTCAACAAAACGGACTTTTGGCTACAAAACACGAACGAAGATTGGAGCATGGAACGTTTGCTCCCTGCACGCACCAGGAAGGTACGAACAGGTGGAACGTGAAATGCTGCGGCATATCGGTATTATGTCAGACATTATTTCTTAAGTTTATATTTCTTGAGTTAGTGGGCAAGTTATTTTATGAAATTTCATTATTTGCAATGATCTCACCAAATAAACAACCTTGCGTTATTTTTGTTGGGAAAATGCAAGCGATTGCGAAAATTTTACAATTTATTTTTTATTTTTAGCTTTTTTTATTATTGGTAACAAGAAATTGGAAAACAAGAAAATTGGTAACAAGAAATGTCTATCTGCCAGTCTATTATTTCTACGTAAATGGTAATTGTTTTCTTTCAAATAACTAGCCTTCCACTGTGATTACGCATATAAAGCAAATACGTGCGACCTAGTCGTGTTCTGTTACCTTTTTATTTTCTTCTTTGCTTTTTTACAATGTCAACTTTGACGTTTGTTATAGAATCTTTTTCAATTGTGATTCAATTGTTTTCAAATAAGGTATGTTCGACTTCACATTTCATATATTGCAACCTAATTTCGAAGAAATGAGGTAATTTCGAAATGTGATTTTAATGGGAAATGAGATAATTTGGAATCAAATTTGGAAATTTGATACGAAATTAGCTTATTTGGCCTAATGAAAACATAGTATAATAGCAGACAAACAGCTTACTGTGTTTCTCTTTTGCTTCGAATTTTAAAAGGTTTTTTTCATTCACTAAGAAGAATGCCATTTCGGCAACTGTCAAACCCATAAAAGCAAATTTGCACTGTTGTATTTTTCTGTTGCAATAGGGTTGGGGTATAGTAAAAGTGCAAAAGTGTAGCAAAATTACAGTCAGTATATTTTGTTATTGCAGCGCAAGAAAATCTCGGACTTTTGCACTTTTGCAATGATACAAGATCATTTGCACCGGATCGTGAATACCCCTATTTACTTAAGTTCGTACAAAACTAAAGTTTAATTTCAATTTTAATGTACTAGATTAACACTGGGCGAGCGTTAAAATCCCACACAGTTCAGGCCTTGCTGAGCAAAAATTGGCTCTAGTCATACAAAATAAACAACAAATGCCTTAAAATAGAACAGATAAGTTAAACTTCCACTTAGTTAAATGACGAATAAAAGACTTTCAGCAAAGTTTCTAAACTTTGCTTTGTTAAAACAAAATAATACCTAAGTATTCATTATTTTATTTTAATCCACAAAGAGAATCTCAAGATCAATGTTTTGTTTTTCTAATTTGGAATTAAATTTTTTTTTTTAATAAAAAACGCGATTTTTGTATTAAAAAAAAACATAAAATTATAACAAAAATGAATTAAATGAGAACAAAATCAAAAGAAAATCATAAAATAAAATTACTTTTTGTTTTGTTTTTGTTTTACTAAAAACTTAACAAAATTTAGAGTTTGTTTGTAAAAGCTTAGAAGAGCTTTGATTGATATTTTCACAGGCAACACTTATAATATATATATTTTTTAAATGGCATTCGCGAGGACCCCTTCGTACAAGACTTACAAAAAAGTTGACTTTAATACAATAAATTGTGAACACATCATAAGCAGCTATGTGTATTCACAATAAATACAATAGCTATACAAAAAAACAAATGCAAAAATGTATATCAAGCGTGTTGATATTACAAGGAAACAAATAAAATATAAAAAAAATATATTCCATAGCATTAATAATTTTATTTTTTTAAATAAAAAAATGCAAGCATATTAAAAAAGTCGAAAAAAATGTATTCTATAGTTAAGAAGATTTATAATTTTATTTATCAAAACGACGGTCGATGAAATGCACATTTTTTCCAAGTGTTGCTCATATGAATATATCACAAAAAAATTTATTCAAGACTTCAAAAGAGACTTCATAGAATCTAGATTCACCGAATGGTCAAAAGAAGACCGTTTCTTGTGCCAAAAAAGATTGAAATACACAACACGTATTGCTCGTGTTTCTTTTTAAGAATATTTAATATTAATGCTAAAAGAATTTATATAGAAAAAAATAAATAAATATAAAAACAACATCTTCAATCGACTTGAAAATTTCAATCCACTTAATGAAATCGTGATCGAAGCTGTAGTTGGATCGTTGATTTTCAAGTCGATTTGGCGACTAAAATTTTTACCAGACAATCCACCGACGTCCATCTTTTTCAAGTTCTTAGCCTCCAGAATGACACAAGTGAGTTTTCCAGCTGTCGGTACGTAGCGCAGAGAGAAGCAGATGTCACCAAGCTTTTCCTATTTGTTTGAAGTTAAAACAAACAAAAAAATGTAGAAAAAAGATGAATGTGATTAGTATTAATTATTAATTTCATTATTTTTATATTTAAATTTATGCTGCACATTTATTTCTACAAAACAATTATATTTATTTATCTACTCCATACAAGTTTGTATGTTTACACATTTGCTTATGGACAACAGTCTGAAATTTCACAACATTTAAAGTAAGGGGGGTAGTTGATATAAACATACTTTTTTCTTTTGTAATTAAGGGGTTGGTTGCAACGCGAAAATGCTTCGAGGAAAATTGTTATGTTTTATTAAATTTTTTTTTAACATTGAATACAGTTAACATACGCGTTAGAACTTTATTCATTTAAAGCCTTTTTCTTTTGGCATATAATTAAAAATAAATATTTTAATAATTTTTTTATTTAAGCATTTTTCAATTTAAATAATGTGGCGAATACAGAACATAATTTATTTAAAAATAATTTCCTAAGCCAAAATTTTACTCTGGCTGATTTAAATTAAAAATTCTATATTTAATAAGACTGGTTAATTAAATTGGTTTAATGTCTGAGGCAAACAAATAATTTTTTTTAAATTTCTCTCTAAAACCGAAAATGTAAAATTATTCCCTGCATACACCACATTAATTTGTTTATATTAAATCAATCAAAACTAAATATAAAGTAAATTAATATATAAATTAATTTTAAGCATTTTTGTTTAAATATTTATTTGTTAACCAATCAATGCTAATTCAATTAACATAAACAATAAAATATTATAATTATATTTGATGTACTTCATTACACATTGACTACTTTTGCAAGTAAACATCGATCATTAACGCAAGAACTTAATAAAACTCCATAAACCAAAATATAAATTCATATATAATAAAAATAACAACTAAAATAACAATAATAGGCTTTTGCACTTTTACTGAACGTATTAGAGCTTCGATTGAAAATAAAAATTAAAATAATATTTTTTTTTATTAAAGGGGGAACGTATTTGTTTTGTTTTATTTTACCATGTTCGGAACAGAACCAAAAAAACGTGTGTATCGTTGTAGTTACCTCTTATTTAACATTAACACTAAACACCCAGCTCAAACCAGCTCCGTTTGATTTTGTATTGTTTTATCTAACCAATTTAAAAATAAAAAAAAATTAAAAAGCATTGTTTTTTTAAAAAAAAATGTGTTAAAATAAAATAATTAATCAAGAAAGAAAAATACTTCTGTTACATCCTTGACAAGATCCATTTTTTGTTTTGTATTTTAATATTGTTGTGTGTGATAATGAAATACTATTGATTTTATAAACTAAGAAATAGAATTATGATTAAATGTGAAGTTAAATTATTTTTTTTTTTTAGAGGGCTGTTAAGTTATCAAAAGGGGAAATGTTTTAAAGCTCTAATTAGCATTCATTATGGGAATATTATTAATATTATATGTTAGCAAAACTATAGAAAATTTAAATTTATTAAAAAAGAGAAAAAAGCGTAAAATGATTAAATATTGTGAAAAAATTTTAATTATATGGGGCTGTAATTTTAAATTTATATACAATTACAAAAAAATTAAGTTGGCAGCCCTGTATATAAAATCTTTAAAAATAGCTTTCCAATACTATTCAGATTCACTATTAATTTTCATTGGTAAAAGCTCATTTACATTTGTCACTTCTGGTTTTCACCTTTCAGGAATCATGTAAAAGTGATAAGTCTATATTTTATTTTTATTTGAAGTGAACCCTTAAGGTCAACGATGACCCATGCTTGTTTTAAACCTAATGTTCTGTTCATTTTAGTACAATTATTGTTGATGATGTGGTAGATGATTTCAATTTGATTGATTCATTTTGAATGTAAGTACCTCAAAAGTCAAAAGTGATACAATAAAATTATAGTCTGAGTTGTCAAAAGTAAAATATATTTCTTTTTTCGCTCAGAACATTCAGATGTTCAAAGTTGTATTTGTTTATGTCGTTCAGATAACGCGCCAACCCGAAAAAGATAGTAATAATCCATGATAGTGTGGCCTATTTAACATTGATCAAAGTATACTCCGAATGTTCATAACTCTTTTCTGAGAGAAAAAATTAAGGCGCCTTTTATCGTTCATATCTTACGTTAAGTTATAGAACGTAGCAATAAGAATAAGAAACAATAATTACTCATTTTTATGCATTAAAAATGCCATCAGAAAGATTGTATTTTTCTTCGATGAAATACATATAAATTTGATTTTTCGAAAATTTGTCTTAAGTTTAACTTTCACGTTTAAAAAGATAAAAAAAATAAATAAATAATCCTTACAACCCCATTTTATTCTTAACAAATATTTGTATTCTAAACCATTGGCTGGTTTTCGCTTTTAACCAATAATCAATATGTATAGCATTTATATAATTTTGTGTGAACCCTTCTAAAGATTTATGAACAAAATATAATGTTTTTAAATATATTTGCTAAGAATTAAAAATGTTTTTTTTTTTTTTAAGAATGAATATAAGAAAAAATATTTCATGTTTTAATGTTTTATGTATTTTTGTCCACGTTTTATCGAAGCTCTGTTAAACATTACAGTATTAAAAAACGACTGATTTTTGACTTTATTTATTTATTAATTGAGGAACTCAGCTAACTTCAGATAACTTCAAATAGTCAAACCACTATTGTTGAAATTCCAAATACCTATACACCTTTTGTTTTAAAAGATGCAATTACTCGTTGGATTAAATGCGTTCAGACACAATCCATTGAAGTACAAAGGTGTGCAACAAACAACCGCAACCCCATGCCACATCATTGAACGACTCCATGAAAATGTCGTAGTTATTGGGGGCGTTCGGTATCTCATAGGTTCGAAATCGAAGTAGCGCATTGTTGTTGTAATACGTTTATAAAGACAGCTGATCAACAGCTGATGACCATAAGCAGCTGTTGATCAGCTGTCTTTTTACACGTATTACAACAACAATGCGCTACTTTGATTTCGAACCTATGAGATACCGAACGCCCCATTGTCTCATTGCTTACGTTCGAGGGTACTGAGCTCTGAGCTCTCTGATAAGTTGTTGCAAAATATACTGTGCGCTTGTGAACGCATAAAACCTAACATGTAACAATGCGAACGTTCATGAACGTAACTTTTGGGTAGGTTACCTTGCTTGTGTTTGGGTTTTTTTGTGAACGAACAAATCCAACCAGATAGGTTACCTCTCAAAAAGCAAAAGAGAAACACAGTCAGCTGTTCATCAGCTTTTCACGTGTTGAGAAGAGTATCCAGCAAATTTTAGGATACCTTTGGATTTTCTCTCTGTTTCCATAAATGTTCTTCAATCAGCTGGAAAACAGCTGTTTTTACCCATGCTAATTACAACAAAAGCAAGGTAACCTATCCAAAAGTTATGTTCGTGAACGTACGCAATTTCTGTCAAAACGACGTACTACATTTGCACAACCAGGGGCCGAATTACGGCTCCAGTGAGCGAGTGAGTGAGTGCCATCAGTGATCGAATGCACGAGTTAAAACTTTGGGATGATGGCATTCGTAGTCTGACGTATCGTTTAACTATTATAAATTGTACTAGCTTTCTTCAACTTAATGGTGTATTTATTGATTTCTCTATTGCCTAGCAGATGTCGCTAGGATACATTTTTGTTATGGATACAAGAATTTCATTGTTGCCATTAAAAAGAAGGTGAACATTTTGTAATTATTTTAACATGTAAAATGATTCATATTCATCAAACGAATATAAAAAATTTGAAATTTTGAGCAGAAACGTCTAACAACCAACGACAACAGAATAAAATTTCATATATTTTCGTTAATGTAATAATCAGTGAGCACTTTATCTATCGAATGAAAATCTGCTCGAAAACTGAAATGGAAATGTCAAAAAATGGTAATAGAGTACTCAATAATGTGAGCGGTAATGCTAAATACATACAATTCAGTCACTTATTGCTCGATAACTGATGCGGTAATTCGGCCCCAGCTGATTTCGTGGTCAGCTGTTCCATACGATACCAAAGTATACCTGAAATTTAGGGCTAGCTTGGTTTCGATTTGGAAATCATATGTTTTGTTTTTATAGTTAGTCAAAGTTGTGCTTTTTTTATTTCGGAATTTTTAAAGTTTAAGAGAGTCTAAAAGATTTATGTAGGTACATGTTGTGTTCTTCAAATACTAACCATAAACAAAAAATTATGCTACCCCTATTATTTTGAAAAAACGTTTGAAACGTTTTTTTACAGAAACCACATTTTCATCCGTTAATTTGTTTAATAATATTACTGAAAAATAACAACCCAGTGAACAAAAGTGAACTTAAAATGATGGATTTACACATATCTGCATCTTTACTTCTGGAAACCAGAAGGATACAATTATATAAAAATCCATACCGTTAGATAGAGTGGGGAGATAAAAATGCAAGAAATCTTGATAAATCAAAATTATAGCAAATAGGAGAAATTAATATCAAGATTAAGTAGGCTTTACACGCATCTGCTAAAAAAGAGGACACACAATACACAAATTTCACTTGTGCGATAGAGAATGACACCAAAATGCAGATCTTCTTCATGTATGAAGATTATAGGAAGTATGAATCTGGGGCCGAATTACGGCTTCAGTGAGCGAGTGAGTGAGTGCCATCAGTGATCGAATGCACGAGTTAACACTTTGGGATGATGACATTCGTAGTCTGACATATCGTTTAACTATTATAAATTGTACTAGCTTTATTCAACTTAATGGTGTATTTATGATTTTCTCTATTGCCTAACAGATATCATTAGGATACAATTTGTTTTGGATAAAAGAATTTCATTGTTCCGATTAAAAAGAAGGTAAACATTTTGTAATAATTTTAACATGTAGAATGATTCATATTCATCAAACAAATGTAAAACATTTGAAATTTTGGAGAGAAATGTCTAAAAAACAACGACAACATAATAAAAGTTCATATATTTTCGTTAAAGTATCCATCAGTGAGAACTTTATCTATCGAATGAAAATCTGCTCGATGGCTGAAGTGAAAATATCAAAAAATGGTACTAGAATGCTCGATAACGTAAGCGGTAATGCCAAACACATATAATTCAGTGTTTTATTGCTCGATAACTGATGCGGTAATGATAATTTGGCCCCTGGAGATTGCAGATTATAGTTAAGATGAATATGTTCATCTTTATTATAGCATTTCATCTGAAACATTGTTTTATTTGTTCGGGTGATTTTGTTTGTTAATATTTTTCAATCAATGTTAAACATGGTATTAAAAAAACTTACAAAACACAAGTTATCATTTTCCTTTGTTTAGTTTTTATTGTGATCCATGCATTTTATTTATATATTTGTTTTAAATTTAATTCGATATATTTTTTGATTAATTTGTACTTTAAAATACTTTATTTTTCCATGTGCGCTGACAAATTGTCAGGATCGTATATCGTGCTTTGAAAATGGCACAATAAACTAATTGTATGCTTGCGGCGCGGGCTTCACATATATTTTTTTGAGTATACATAAGTTATTTGAGCGAAAAATGGACACATTACAATTTTATTGAATCAGAATGTGGATTTACATATATCTTCGTTTTCTAGTAAATGGCACATTTATTTTATTTATTTATTTTATGCATTGATAATAATTGATATCTTTTTGGTTTTTGTCTATGTTTTAATGGACATACTTCGGGTAGGTATTGAATTGGAGCACTCGAATGTGCCTAAAAACATTTCAAAAAGTTATAGTAAATTTATGGAAGCCTTTAGTGTATTTGAAAGGCATAGAAATGTTCGAGATAATAAAGAGTAATGTATGAAATCTTCAAATTGGAGTGGACACCAATTTTTCTTTATTAAAATCCAAAATTTCAATACCAAGAGGACATAGCACTTATATATATTTATTTATACATAATGTATGGTGAGATTTTAAATATAACCTCGTATCTCCGTATTTTGTTTGCTTATTTTGAAATGCGAGATTTTGCTGACTCGAAAAAATCTTTTTTAGTACTAAATTCCTTTTTGTTTTACACAAACCATCATATGACGGTATTCATGATATAAGACGGTGCTCTAACCAAAACAGGAATATTGCGGTTGCAATAACGAGATATATCTAATTTTAAGTGATGTTCACACAAATTTGAAAATTTGACATGTCGAAGTTCATCTTTTCTGTCATGTTTTGTCATTTTGTTTTGCTATCGCCATTTTATTTAATATCTTTAAAAGATTTGCTCGATTTGACAAATAACTTGGATTTTCATTTAAATTTTTGGCGAAATCTTGCATTTTGAAATTCCAAAAACGTATGGAAAATGCGAAAATTTCGTTTGAAATCTGAGATTTCCTTTTGGTGTGTTAGGTGACTGCCATGAGAAAAAACAGTATCAGAGTAAGTTTTAATTTTGTGTTTTTTTTTCCAAGCTGAATTGACAAGTATTTGACATTCTGCAACAAGTGTATCAATAAGGGCTAAGACTAAACTAAAGGCTGAAACATAATGGTTGTAATGGAGCGGACGGGCCCGTTCATAAATGAGCGGAAATGTATCTTGTGCTCTAAATGGCGGATTTCTCCGTTTCGTCAAGTTTCGATGAGTTTCGTTTACGGACGTAAATTGCGCTCGCGAACGCACTTTACGGACAAAAATTGGACAGCTGGCTTCCGCGGCATTCCGTCCATTATGGGTAGACGTGCTCATTTGACAAGCGGATTGAAACGTTTCGGTCGGTTTTGACACTAGCTTCCGTTTGCTTCCGACCATTATAGTAAATGGCTAACAAGAATGGTTGGAAACAAGCGGAAGGTAGTGTCAAAACCGACCGAAACATTCCAATCCGTTTGTCAAATAAGCACGTCTATTCATTATGGACGGAATTCCGCGGAAGTATATGTCAAATTTTCTTCATTACAAACACCACCAGAAGCAAGCTGTCAAGTTTTCGTCCGTAAAATGCGCTCGCTAGCGTAGTTTACGTCCGTAAGCCAAACTCATCGAAATTTGACGAAATGGAGCAATATGCCATTTAGGGCAAAAGCTACGAATTACTTGTTCTCGCTCATTTACGGACGGGCCCGTCCGCCTCATTCTAACCATTAAAGTTCAGCCTTAAGCCCTTATTACAGAAGGAACCAAACGTTCCTTTTCGATCGGTCAAATGGACATATTACCCAAAATGGCCGAAGGGCACGGAAGTGTCTGTCAAATTCTCTTCATTACCTACAAAAACTATCAGAAGCGGCTGTGAGAGCAGTTTACATCGCAAGTAAATCGAACCTTGACGAATTGGGGACTTACGTCAGAAGTCTTATCTTATTCAAAAGTTTGAATCCGATTCCGATTCCGATAAATTTTCAGTCTGCGCGAATACCATACCCAAAATTTAATGAATCCAACTTAACAGGTTGGAAGATGATTCCAAGTAAAGTTTTTCTTGTGTTGTGATTCTGAAGTTAACCTTGTCCCCATTGAAATATGCTTACTTATATATATAAACAAAACTATAAATGCAAGACACAAGCAAAATGACGTAAATTACTGTAGCAATCAATAATATTTTTTTTAAATACAATTGTTTTAAAATATTTGCTTAAAAAAATAAACAAAAAAAACAAGCAACATCTCAAAAATGCATGAAATACACCAATTTTTTTCGTAAGAAACACGAATTTCAAATTTAACAAGCACAGTATGAATACGAATATTTTTAGTAATTTTTTTTTTTCAAATTTTTTATACTTACGTGGATGAATTATAGTTTTGCGAGATAGAATTTTGATTGGTAATTTTGGCAATAGATATGGATTGATTGATAATTTGTTTCGTTAGCGATATAAAAAAAATTAAATATTGAAAAAAATAAATAAATAGATTAAAATTTGATTTAAAAATTAAATTCATATTTGGAAAATGTAATAATTGATTTTTGTTACAAAAAACTTGAAGAATAATTATGATTTGAAAGAGGATAATATAATATTTAAATGTTATTACATGTTTTCAAGATAAAGAAAATGGTTTTAAGTAAAAAATGTTTTATTTAGAAGCGTAGCATGCATGTTTTTTTAATTTTATTTAAATAGGTATATATATAATAGTATTTTTTGTAATTTTTTTTTGTTACAAAATGCGATAGTTTTTTTTTTAATTCATATTTTTCTTTTTTTGCTGATAGGTTTTTCAATTAGTTTATGTATGGAAGACACAACCATTCACAGGCGTAAGCACAGCAGAAGTTAAAAATGATTGACAGTGGGGGAAATAAAGAAAAAAAAAAACGAAATATATTGAAACTAATTTTACAATTAAAGTGTTTTATTGTGAGAGAGACTATTTGTTTCGTTGTTGAATAGTTGTGTTTTTTGATCGAGTTATACAAAATTTGGAATTTTGAAATTTTTTTTTTTGTTAAATTTAATCTGATTTACTGTATATATTGTTTGTGAAACATATAAAAAACATAGAAACTGTCAACTGTCTACGATGGAATATTTTACTAACAAAAACTTAATGTGTGTGGTGGTTATGAATTGTTCAATATTTAGTTGTGAAATAATATTAATTAATACAATTTTACATGTTTAGCGTTGATTATGTATATATTTGAGTGAACCGAATTGAAATTGAATTAAGTTTTTAAAAGAATGCATTTAAATTTTCGTAATAAAAAGAAATGAACAAAATTAATATTTTAGCGATCATTTCACTTCTAGCAGAGCATAAGAAAATTGTGTGCAACTTCTAAGAAAATTTTATTGAAATGTTTAAATAAGTTATAATTTCTGGTTTCATAAAAAATAAATCAAACGTTCCACAAAGGCCAGAAGAAGGATGCGTTCAAAAAAAATGTTGTATACAATAAAATTCTAGTTGTACTCAAACAATAAAGAACTGAATTATTGAATTTGCTGTGTACTGATACATTATGCATGTGTGATAATAATAATTTGGTATAATAGTAGTCCTAAGATATTTTCTAAATGCAGACCAGTATTTCAAACGTCTCAATCGAAATTACCTAAGGTGGGTAAATAATTGAGAAATTAATGTAAATAAAAAAACAAATATATACAATAACAACTGATTGATTTGATAGTTTTTAACTTTGCTGGAAATATAATAAATAAGTGTTTTTCTTGAAACAATTATGATCCTCATAGTTAAGAAATATTATTGCTTTGTGGATAAATCAAGAGCTTCGACATAATATCTAAAAGCAAATTCTGAATTCCTGCGCATTTAAAAGCCTATACACATGAAAACCGTTATTAACATTAAGTTTTTTACTTAAGTGGCTGATAGTATTAGTTTGACAACCGAGATAGTTTAACTTCTTTCGGCTGCTTGCTGTTTTCGAGCTCTAGTAATTAATATTTTATTCAAGTCCCTTCTAAATGGTTGCCAATGCTTGCGCTATCAACCATAGGAAATCAGTACATCACTTCACAATTTCGCTTTGGGTTCGACGTAACGTTTGATTTATGCATAAGATAACGTTACGTGATTCAAACTCAAAGCTAAAAGTCAAAGAAACAAGCTTAAAGCAGAGAAGAAAATGGGACAATAATCAATTATTTTATCCGAGCTTCTTGAAGGGGGATGGATAATGTCGATATTGTCCTCAGAGATAGCTCGGCAGGCTAGCTCGGAGGACGATATAATGACAATTGTCTTGTCCTGGAAACAATTGTTCATATGGAACAATGATTGTCTTGTCCCATTGTCTTGGCCTCTGAATTGTCCCATGTGAACCCCGCTTAAGTAACTTCATTCCAAAATTACTTTCAAAATTATGGAATCTATTCCGAAATTTCAACAAAAGTTTTTAGTTGGATATACGTATGTATGCACGAAAAAATCTCATTCTATGTTCTCACAAAAATGAAATCTCGGATTTCGACAAAAATCAAAATGATCTTCACACAAAAAAGATTTCAAATGTCAAAATTTGCAGTGAGTATGAAAGAGAGAGAGATCGATATTAATGGTTTCACCGAAAATAATATTGATTCCTATCACCTTAATATATGCAGGAATCACTGAATTCATCCATTGAATCGCTAACCACGGCCAAATGACAACTACCGGACATTATGGCTAAAGGCCCAACCATGGACGTATTATATATGTACTGCTAGTCTAATGTCAGCTTCATACAGCAATTGTCAAAAAAATGTCGCCAAAATTGGGAATGCGATGCTAGCTCTACTGAACCCACTTCAGGAAAAAAAAAACAACTACTTGAAATGTTGACATAGAAGCTCGCGGCATCTGTTTTTAATAATTCAAAAAGTCGCATTTACCGGTAAAACATAACTGGCTTTTGAATTCCATCCATAGAAGTGTGCGACATCTTTGGTATTTTGCCTCTTGTTTTTTAACATGGTTAAAAACAGCTAATAGACAGCTGATTAAAGAACATGGAAATAGAGAGAAAATCCAAAGGTATCCTTAAATCTGTTGGATACTTTTCCTTCCATTGGGTACGTTCACGAACATAACTTTTGGATAGGTTACCTTGCTTTTGTTGTACCTAATTAGCATGGGTAAGAACAGCTCTTTTCTAGCTGATTGAAGAACATATGGAAACAGAGAGAAAATCCAAAGGTATCCTAAAGTTTGCTGGATACTGTATTTCTCTTTTGCTTCGAATTTTGAGAGGTAACCTATCTGGTTGGATTTGTTCGTTCACAAAAAAACCCAAACACAAGCAAGGTTACCTACCCTTTTTTCGTTCAGAGCAGAGTCTGAGTTGTCAAAAAAGAAGTTGCGTTTCTTTTTTCGCTCAGAGCGTTCAGATCTTTAAAATTGTGTTTCTTTTTTCGTTCAGAGAATGATCAGAGCGTGTTCTGAGAAGGCTATATGCGCTCAGAATAAATTGACTGAGCATTCTGAGAAAATAATGAACGAAATTAACGTCACTTTAGAGTTTGAATTTGCTAACCACGGCCACCTAACGAAAGCACTAACAACAACCGAAAGTACTAGAATGTTTTGGACATTATGGCTAAAGGGCTAACTATAATGGTCGGAAGCAAGCGGAAGCTAGTGTCAAGACCGATCGAAACATTCCAATTCGTTATTTGTCAAATGAGCACGTCTACCCATAATGGACGGAATGTCGCGGAAGTATATGTCAAATTTTCTTCTTAAGTAAAACTCATCGAAACATGACGAAATGGAGCAATCGGCCATTTAGGGCACAAGATACGAATTACTTGTTCTCGCTCATTTACGGATAGGCCCGTCCACGCCTTTCCAACCATTATTGTTCAGCCTTAAGACCTAACCATAATATGCGCATGAAATTGGAAGCTAGTGTCAAAACCGAACCAAAGAAATTCGTTCGTTATAGGCCAAGGTCGATCCATGGACAGTGACCCCCCTTAGGTAGGTTTATATCTCTACTGCGTCTGCGGGAAAAAGCAATGCTCCCTTGCTTATCTTTTTAATACCTACAAACTTAACTAAACACGTTTTTTTAGGTTTTCCCTCAATTAAAAAGTTAATTCTGGTTTTTCAATATGGAATATTTCATCTACGTAAATATTTTTAAAATTAAAAGAAAATAAACAAAATAAAATTCCTAATAAAATGAAAATCGACAAGAGCAAACCTTTTTTTAAAGATTTTATTGTTTGTGTGTTGTTTGATTATTTCATTATAGAATTGCATTATTTAAAAGTTGAGATTACTGTTTTAAATATGGTCTGCATATATTCTTCTACTAACTATGTATTGTATATATATCTAAGACCCTCAAATACAATTAAAGTGTGTATAGTTTACAAAAACGTAAATCAAACAAATTGGTGCATTTAGGAAGATATAGTTATATAAAACAGTCGCATAATGATCGCTAAATGTCTATATATAGTAGAAATATATTATGTAAAAAACAAATCATATAATTTTTCATTAAAACAATTTTTTTTTTTGTATAGCATCATCCAATCAATCAGCTTGTAGAAAAATATAAAACATAAAATTAACTAATAAAATTATAATCATTTTCTTTTGAACAAAATGCTCTGCTTTTTTTATTTTATATGATAACAAAAAAATAAACTAAATATTAAATAATTTTTTTTTTGATAAGATTAGTTTTACGAAATAATTAAATGAAAATGAAATGAAAATCTCTGACCTTGTTTTATTTTATTTTATCAGAAGAAGTTAAGTAGTAGTAGTAGTTGTTGTGTTATATTCTTGTATTTACCTTCTACGAAGGGTCGAAACAAAGTGAGGGGGAAAAAGAAAAATAGGAAATATTTTCAGTAAGTCTCTGTAGGAAAATACACGCCCACATTTTGTTTTTTTTTTCTTAATTTAAACAAATCAAATAGAGAAAACTAAAATAAAAAACGTTAAATATTCAAAAATGTATTATTTTTAGTTTTTAATTCTTATATAAGAAAAAAGAAAATGTTTCTGTTTAAAATAAAAAGAAGTATGGTAAAAGTGTAAAGTGTGGTAATTTGTTGTTTCGATATTTTGCATAAATAAAAATTGATGTTTTGAATATGTTTTTTTTTTTTGTTGAAATAAAGGTTTCAATTAAACTGCTTTTTGAACTGGGTGTAGAATTTTTTTTTTCTAATTTACTCTCAAAAAGTATTTTCTTTTTCGCATTTAAATATCTTTTATTCTGTGTATTTGAATAACCTTTGTTTACTTAAAAAGTTTTTTGTTAAAAATAAAATTTATTTTTTTAAATAAAAACTAAATTTGTATTGATACAAGAGATTTTCATTATTTTGTAACATACCTGTCCACCTTCGCCTTCGACGCTGACCAAGTCACGCCATTCTTCGATAGTTTGCGCCAAATCAATCGTACATAGGGGCACCTTGACTTCGCCAATTTGGTCATGTTTGGAGAAACGATCGAAATCGAAGATCGCAAATACTAAGGTTTTGTTCATTGCGTCGGCATACGGTAAACTCTATTTAAAAAAATCAAGGATTTTCTTTGAAAAGGCCTAAAAGAAACTTAAATTTATATATGCAAACTCACCTTAAAAGTAAACGTTTCATTGAAGACAGGACTCAAGGTCTTACGATGGACTTTGGTTTCGAACTTCTTCTTCTTATCCGGCAGCAGGTAACATTTGACGTAAGGATCTGATGTACCGCCCATATCAAGGGCAGGCAGATCCTCCGCCTGGATTACTGTCACTGCTAAGCTGTTTGAATTAAAGTCGTATTCAAGCTGTTGAAAAGATTAACGGTATTAAATTTCCTTCAGTTCAGTTTTTCTATCCCATCGAGGAGATAATATGTGTGTCGAATGATGGTGAGTAATGTGAGTGAGTGGGTAATGGATGGTGGTTATTTGCTGCGATAGCTTTGTTCCCATTTCTTCTTGTGCACCCAAATGGCCCCAACTAACTTCCCATGAAATTAATTTTATTGATTTTTATTCTGGATGAAAAGCAATAAAGAGAACTGGTGAAAAGTTCTTGAAAGTCATTTGTAACAAGGAAGTGCATTGTTTGCTTGCAGTTGCAGCAGATGCCATAAAGAGGACGAAGTTTTTATGTTTTTCATACGGTTTCAACACGTACGAGGAAATAGAAAGGACAACGTTGCGATTGCCAGGTTCTTTTTTCTTACTCTGGCTGTTGGCAGGATGTAAGGATTTGTTTCAGTTTTTTTGTATTTGTAATTGTATTTGAAATTAAGCTGGTGCTAGCCTTATGTAAAAATTGAGCCGAGTCATACCACATAAACTTGGGCTAAAATGGGCAGAATGCAAAATATTAAAGACTATGGATGAAAAGCTGTCACATTAGAACAAAATTGGAAAAATCTTCAGGAACGCATTGAACAAAAAAGTTAACCACTTTTTAAATGTCAAAATCATATGATAAAGCATTCGCAGACCGACGAAATACTTGGAAGCACTAGAGTTGGTAAATTTTTGCGAAGAAGTCGCGGTTGTCGGAATTTATCTTCATTTACACTTCGAAGCGAATTCGAAGTTTCCAATAGAAAAATTATCAAGCAAAACGTATAAGTGCCCTAAGCATCTGTGCAACCTTTTCACATGTAGCCAAGATAAAGTAAACATGTTCCTATGAGTGCAGCCACATTCCAATGGCTGCTTCCAGCCCGCATTGCACTATGTCTATATTTCTATAATAATTGGCCTTACTGATATTTACTTTACTACTTATGGTCAAAACAGATGTGCAGATAATTTCGTGCAGGAAAAAAAAAATTACACAGGTTCTTATGGGGATGTTAACCCAAAATTCTGCAGGGTTCCAGAATCTGCACGATGTCTCTATTTCTAAATTTCATGTAAATAAAAGCTATCTGGCATTACTAACATATACCAGACTTGCTAATCAGCGTTGCCGCTGTGACACTATTGCCACCACTTTTAAGAAAATACTTCATCATAGTTTTTATGGTTGTATTATATTTTTCGTCACTTACATTAATACGATACTTAAAAAAATCTAATTTTTGTCGAAGTTGTTGAAATTTTTATTCTCTAAATTCAACATTCACACAAATTTGATTTTATTTACATTATTTCTAAGTGACATTTTTTTCTTTAGTATAACAATTTTTTGCAACTTTTTAATAAGGTCCAGTGGTAATGCTGCATTTTGGCATTAATACAGAAATACATAAATGTCAAACAAATATGCATATCTGTTTTAGGTGCGGTTCTGCACTCAGTTATGCGTGTGAACAATTGCACATGTTTTCGGCTTTGTCATTGTTTTCGATTAATGCGGTTTTGAAAGAAAATAACCCATTGTCATTTTCGATTTGACAGAACTTGGCATCATAACTGGGTGAACACAATGAGAGCGGCAGGCGCAACATGCAGCCGGTGCTGCAGAGAGCTGGCGTAATTTGTCATACCGAAATTGAATTCGTGTGTATTCAATATTTGACAGCTGATATTTGACCCAGCTACAGGGTGAACTCAATGAAGACTGAGCCGCCTACGCAAACGCAAGATGCAACTGCAACAGCTGTAAACTTAATATTGAATAAAAAAAAATTGCCGTATATGATGCGAAGGCAATCCTCAAGCCATTAACGAATCACCATTACATTCATTAAAATTGACTGTTTGGTGAGGAAGGAGCGGTCGTTGCGGTGAATGGCGAGCGGTATCGAGCAATGCAGGCCGACTTTTTCTTTCCAAAATTTAATCAGCTAAACATCGACGACATTTGGTTCCAACAAGACGGTCCAACTATGGCAAGTTGCGTGATCAACCATCAATTTATTGCAAAATCAATTTGCTGACAACTTTATTTCCAGAACCGGTCCTATTAACTGGCCCCTCGTTCGTGCGAATTAACGCCTCTCGATAACTTTTTATGGGGCTATGTTAAGTCGCCAATAAACCAGCAATTCTTAAAGCATTGGAAGCCAATATTCAAGCCACCATTGACGCCATACGGTCAGATTTATTGGAAAAAGAAGTGCAGGATTGGACTGGTTGAATGGACGTAACTCGTCATAGCCGGAGCGAACATTATGCTAGAAACCAAATTAAAAAAAAGCCATAAGATTATCTAGCACATTATAACAAAAAAAATCATTTCTACAATATTTCTGTCTTATATTATTATATAAAGTTCTCAAGCTCTTAAAAAAAATGTCCATTATATACACTGCCTATAGTACTCTCATGAAGCATAATTTGTAATTGCTGCAAAAGCCGCAATGAGTGGCGCTAAAATCGCCAATTGGTGTGAATATAGAATAATAACCAAAAAACAAAAGTATATTAAATGTAGGTAATATGTCGGTAAATGTTCTTGTCTCGACTATTAAGAATTAGTTACTGCACAGCCGTGAATATGGCCAGAGGCCAAATGGCATCCATGAGAGTAATCTAGGCAGTGTATACACAATGACAGTGGACGGAAATATGAAAAGGCACGGAAGTGTCCGTCAAATTTGCTTCATTATATAGAAAACATCGTCAATAAATGCGTTTTTTGAGCGCAGTTTATCTCTGGAAGCAAAGCTTGACAAAACGCAACAATCCGCTATTAAGGACACATCGTACATGATATAAATTTCCTTTAGTGTTATCAGACCTTAAATGAATCATACCGCCACAGTTAGACAGTTTTTAGTTTGCTTTTAGTGAGACACTAAGAAGATAATCCATTTTTTGCACATTTCTTTTTATTGGAATTTAAAAATGGCGAACTAAAACTATTACACAATATATGAAGCACATTCAAGCCAGCACGCACCCATATTTTAGTATTTTTCAATTTCTTCCTGAAAAATTCTTGGAAAAATCATAGGTAATGAAAAAACTTTACAAAAGACTTTCTTTTTTTTTGACATTTCTCATAAAATAGCCATATCAGAACTAGAAACCATGAATTACAGGAGGAAATCGAGCTCCCATGAATAATTAATAAATCCGTAATTTCCAACGGATGATTTGACGTTTTTTTTACCAGCAGCTTACGGTGCTACCTTTCATTTTGTTTATTTCTATTTATTTGTGTTCTGTTGTTGTTGATGTTGTTGTAAGGTTTTTGTATCTGCAACTCTCATCTCATCATAATATTATATTATCTCACACGGAGTTTTTGAGTAGGTACCATCATTTCAACGACCAATACACCACCGTTCATCCGGTTCGGGTATTGGACTTACCTTGAAATTTAATCTCCCTAACTTTACTTCACTCTGCTTGCTCTCGCCGTCATCTTGTTCTTCAGCATTCTCCGTCAATTCCTCCATATCAGGCTGAACCTATGACATACCAGAACCCAATAACTACTTAGGAAATAATAACAGCGTGATACTTACTTTTTCTTTGTACGCCGAGCCCAGAAGTTGGACCGATTTCATATCGACCCCCTTCTTACCCTTACCATCTTTGGTCCGTCGTTTTTTAAGGAATCTGCGCACGCAAAAGAAGACTAGTCCAAGGACAACAAGGCAGACAGCAATTATGATCGCCACCACGCCCCATGTTGGTATGCCAACCTTGTGTGCTAATTTCTCTGTGATTTCGACAGCTTCTTTGCCAACCTTTTCAACCTTGTCCTCAAAGGGTACGGCAGTCGTTGTCTGGCCTTCGGGTTCTAAGTTTTTTTTTGGTTTTTAGAGGAAAGTATTTAGATATTTTTTTTTTGTATTTGGTATTTGGTTTACCTTCAGCTGATAGTGTTGTGGTTATTTTTGATGCCACAGTCGTTTGCAATTCCCTAAAGTGGCTCTTTGGCGTTGTTTCTTCCACTTTGAGCTCTGCGCCGACCTGCGGCAGTGTCTCTTCGACTTGGGTATTTGGAGGCATTTTTTATTCTACAAAAAAAAAATATTGTTAATATTTTTATTGATAAAATGGTTAGTTGACATTAACATTAAATTTCATTTTCTTATTAAATTTAATTTGAAATCATTTGCGTGCTTAGAAATTATTTGTATTGCGCACGAAACATAAGAATAACTGCCTGAACACAAAGGTGCAGCAGCAAGCAGCCATATCAAAGTTTAAACAACGTCAACTCTATAACGCAGCTACAATGAGCAGCTGCAACTATAGAACAAGCAAAGCAGCAGCATCAACACAAGTTACCTCAACTTCAACTTCAACTTTCGTGTATGCTGCATGCTGCTTTTTGACATTTCACAGCAAAAAATCTAACCAAACCGAAGTGTCTCAGGGAATTTGAAATTGTCTTCACTATAATCTGTGATCTTCATGACTCGTATTTTCTATAATCTTCATCCATACAGATCTATGCACAATTATGATTTTTATGATTTTTACATTTTATATCCTCTTTTTTTCCGCCTCTAATGTTTATTTGCCAAGTTTGTAATTACACAGTGCTTCGTTAGGTATGCCTCTGTTTAAAATTCCTTTTTTTTCAATTTTCATGACATGATGCTAGTATGATAACACAACTTCTCTTGAGTCACGACATAAACTGCCTTAAAAACACAATACAGATATTAATATTCAAAAAAATATGAAAAGAACTAATGGAATGTTGTAAGATAGAAATAAGAGGATTGAAAATGTTTAAAAAAGAGGCACTTAAATTCGGCACACAACTCACCGGGGAGTTCTTCCTTCATCTTTTTTCCTTTGATTTTTCTTTTCGTACGCACTTCATTGATGTATACCTCACGCCGCACTGTGTAATTCTAGACCAAACCGGTTTGCTGTTAATTCAGCAAAACTATCCTATCGCCTATCCTAACCTATCTATACAGATCATCTGGACCTGTATCCGAATTAATTTTGAACACTTAATACCTACAAGAACCAATAACTGGGGCTTGCTTTATATCTGGATATGTATATTCAAAAATCTTAGAATAATGGTTGATTAAAATGAATCTGTAACTTCTTGCTCTGTTAATTTCAAAAACAAAAATTATTGCAGGGCCAATATAAAGTTCTTATCAAAATCTGATCTATCACTTTGTATAGAGACCTACATCAAAAAAATTGTATGAACAAAACTACACACACCTTACGTTTGTTTTTCTTTTTTCTTATTTTCTTGTTTATTAAAAAGCATTCTTATAAATTAATTTCCACATATACTTTAAAATATAGCCACGAGATCTATTTTTCAGAACAAACAAACAAGCTAATGGTCTCTTGCGGCCGCCATTTTACTTTGATTTTGACAGATGCGTAGAAGATTGCAAAAATAAAACCTCTAATGATATTACCTTGGATATGTGTACTGTGCTTCTATCTATATATCTTATTAGCGTTGGATTTTTAGTAGAAGAAATAATTTGAGAAATAAATTTGACATTTCATGAATTACTCTCATTTTCTTACATTTTAACTCATGTTTTATTATTTGTGGGTTTTAAAACATTTACTTGCAAATAAAGTGAAAAAAATAGCTAAAAATAAATAATAAAGTGAAAATTTGTTCGAGTCACTTCAATTTTCCCATACAAAATTATATTGCGCGAAGTTGTTTATTTGGTGAGATCACTGAGATCATTGCAAATAATGAAAATTTCAGAAAATAACTTACCCATATAAGCGGGGTTCACATGGGACAACGCAGAGGCCAAGACAATGAGACAAGACAATCATTGTTCCATCTAAACAATTGTTTCAAGACAAGACAATTGTCATTATATTGTCCTCGGAGCTAGCCTGCCGAGCTATCTCTGTGGACAATATCGACATCATCCAACCCGGTGTACAAAACCCATGTAACGTTCCCTTAAAAAATAAAAGTTAAGAAAAATAAATGGCTGCTATTTCCGTCTGGGGCGAAAACTTTAAAAAGAAAACTCCTTAAATTAAAAAAGATAACAACAGCATTTCTTTATGTTGACAACTATCTTACCAAAAAAAAACACAGGTATGTAGTAATAAGGCCACAAAATTATTAAAAATATTGAAATCAAAGTAAAAAAAAGACATTAACAAATAAACATTCGGAGCACCACCTAGTTCTAAATAGAATCCCTAGAAATGCCATGACGTTTGCTGCAGTCTACTTTTTTTTGAATAATTAAAGTAGGCCCTGCTTTTTTCAAATATAACGTGCAACGTGCTAACGTGCAACAAAGAAAATAAAAAAGTAAATTCTTATTCTTTGCCTTTGCCCCTTCTGCTTATAAATTGTGTTTTTGGCTTCATATTCATTTATTTATCATTATTCGTAACGATTAAAAAACCAAAAGGTTCGTACATTTTACTTTTCATCTGAAAGAACATTATTTAAGTTTTTAAATCTTATTAATTAGGATTGCAGTTCACCAATCATAATTCCTTTACATGGAAATCAAAAAAACTATGGAACAACTAATAAAAGAACAATTTAACACCTATAAACGCTTAAAAAAACTCCAAAACAACTTCAACGAAAATCCTGTCCTAAGCAGCGAGACTATCGTTCGAAGGGAATTGCTTACAACTTATTACAAGAAATTTTGTGAAACCCATGATGGCATCGAACAGATTTTATTAAAGCACGAGATCGACGCAAGTAATGAGGAGTATTTCAAGGAGGATCTGGCCTTTAAATGTGAACTGCTGTACTTGGAGATGAAGGGCAAACTACTTGAAGACCAATTGAAGGAAGACAAAATTGAGGAGAAAACTCCTTCATCTGACTTAACCAAGATAGACGTCCTGAAATTCTCTGGTTCATTGACTGACTGGCTGGAATTCCGAAAAAAATATTGTGCTCTTGTACACGAAAACTCTGATCTCACCAATTCGCAAAAGTTCAGATATCTACAATCTGCTTTGCCGAATGAAGTATTTGTTTGGATTAAGGACTTGTTCAATCCAGGAAATGAATCTGGCTATGATATTGCATGGACTATCTTGGAGATTAAATTCAACAAAACGTTACTTATTGACGCATATCTTTCGGAGCTTTTGCAACAACCATGTGAAAACACCGATCAACTCCTTAATGCAACCAGGAAATGCTTACAAGGTTTGCAGAGTTTGAATGTTAACACCAAAAACTGGGATGTGTTGTTGGTTCATTTGTTGGTTGGAAAACTAAACGAAGAAATTAAATCAAAGTGGATGCAGACACATTCTTCTCACGAAGTACCGAAACTTGAGAAGTTCTTGACATTTTTAAATGGCAAAGGAAATGTTGGTGAAAACCATTCAAAGACTTTATGCATCTGTTGCAATGAGAAACATAACTTGTGGGATTGTGACAAGTTTCAGTTGCTAAGCATCGATGAGAGGCTAAAGCTGGTCAAAGAGAAATCTGCATGTAACCGTTGTCTATCAGCGTGTCATAACATATTGCAATGCCGGAAGGCGTATGTGTGCCGAATATGTAGAAACAGAAGCCATCATGTCTTGCTTCACGTGAAGGGAAAGGCAGCCAAACAAAGATCAAAGTCCTGTCTTAGGTTCACCTAATTCCATGCTTTATTGCTTAATCTTTTAATACTATTTTTTTCTCACAGATTTCAGTATCTTAATTGAATTATCGTTATGTATATTTAAATATTGAATAAATAAAGACCCTTACTTCGTTAAAAGGTTTTGAAGAGTTGTCACTTACTTACCCTAGATAGTATAGGCATTATGACGTGATAACGTCTTATAAATCGATGACTACACGTACTAAATGACATGACTCATGCTGATAAGACTCGTGATTCATGCTCACTTGGTTCTTTCAACGTGAGTCGATCGCAATGAGCAGGCGAACATGAAAAAAAACAGGCGCATATTCCCAAAATAATTCCATTCAAATTCAAAAAGTACAGGAAGACAAACAAAATACAAAATAGGCGGAGTTTTGTTAAAGTAGATGTAGATATTGGTGTGTGTGTGTGTGTGTGTGTGTGTTTTAACGAGAGGGTTTATGAGTGTGAGTTAACGGGCTGTATGTTGGTGTTGCTGCCATCTATGTTTTCTTTTGACGTTATCACGTAAAATTATCATCCGGAAACCGACTTCACAGACAACCAACTCTTTTTATTTAAGGACAATTTGGCTATGAAAGAAAGTAAACATTTAAACCAGTTTTGTGTTGAAGTTTGCTAACTTTCTTGTCTATTTTCTCACGAATAATTATTTGCATATGTATAGGTACTATAATGGAAGTCTAGGATTAGTGAATACAAAGAAAATTTAGATAATAATCAGACATTACATTACGGTCATAGAAATGCCTAAAAATGTTGGTGATACAAAATTTCTGTCCGTCCATCTGTAGGTATAACGATCTGCAGCCAAAACGGCTTAAGTGATTACTTTCAAATTTGGTAAGTATGGTTCTTATGGCATTCCTCAGAAATGTTTTTGAAATGTTATTTTCAGGGCTACAAATAACAGTGCCTGTCATATAACCGTTAAGAAAAACATATTTTTCTTGTAAACAGTTGCAACGAATTGATGAACAATTTTCAAAGTATTTTGGTAGGTATTGGCTTAAGTTCCATTCTTGCAGATTAACAACACACACAGGAATGGTTGAGAGTATAAGTCACTAGGCCTTGACTCCTTAAGGAGCTATCGCGCCAATAACAATCAAACATGACAGGTAAATTCAAATATCGTTATAAGTTGATCGATTGATGTAAAGCTGGAGAAGAAAAACGAAAAGTAAACAACTAAACAATTTAAAAAAATTGTTATAAAATTAATATTTACTTAAGATTTTTTTTATTGATTTCAATTATTAGGGATTAGGTACTTAATGGGCCAGTTATATAGTTATATAGCTAAATATTTAAATAAATACATTTATTGGCGCGACAGCTCCTTAAGGAGCTAAGGCCTATTGACTCTCAACCATTCCTGTGTGTGTGTTTGTCAATCTGCAAGAATGGAAGGAACCTAAAGTTTACCGCCAAGTCCGAACGGCTACATGAGATGCACTTTTTCGAGACAAATTTTACTCGGAAAAGAAGGTGGCTATGAGCTGGATTACCACGGGCACTACTACCGACTTAAATTATTATCTAAGCCAAACCAAATATTTTGGTTTTAGCCCAATGGGATACATATAATGACTTTTAATATTTCCATGACAATATAGTGCGATCAGGACTAGTTCAATGATCGTCGAAATTTTCAAAGTAACTTTTTGTATCCTATACTAGACTGGAACGAATATTTTGTTTGGCTTAAATAATAATAAGTCATAAGCTTTACTTTTGGACCAACATAATCATTGATTTGAATTGACCGCCTCATAATCAAAAATTTAAATTTCCAATGATGACCCCTACGAGATAAAATTTGTTAATAACTACTAGGTTGGTATATGAAAGAATATCCAAAGTCTCAAATATGAAAAACTTAAAAAACATATACACTCACATAATTAAAATAAAAAAAAAAACGTTTTTTAACGTCAAACCATTAACCGATCAGCATCTCAAAAAAGCAGTGATGCCGTAATGCTGCACAAAAATTTGATGGGTAAACAAATAAAATATAAATTATTAATTTCATTTCTGTTTTTATTTATTATAGTTATTCTTATTTCAGAACGACAAGTATTGTCAAGTTTGTAACCAAAATAATACACAAAACGTGCACCATGCTTGTTTTACAAAAAATAAGTTGTGAAATTATTATAATTAATAAAAATAAAAATTAAATTCGTTATTTATTATTATTTTTATTTTTACATTCTACAGAGGACTTCAATTTTTTTTAGCTCTAATATTAAGGGTACCTGCCATATAACCGTTAAGTAACAGATTTTTGATATGTTTAAGTTTTTATTCGATTTTTAATGTTAAAACACACCACGCAAGCATTGGGAAATTAGAGAAGGTGGGACGGAAGGTGCCGATAGCGAAGAGATTCGGGGCGATCCAAGAACCTTCCAGGTCCAATCATTTCACTACTGGAGGTGCAATAATTATTTTTTCTCACCTTATTTCTAGTATATAAAAGACTAGTGTAGGTAGCTGGATTCAATACCTTTCTGACAGTGCAAGGATCACGTAGGATATAGGCGCGAAAAACTTAAGTGAAAAATTTATTTTCTGGCACCTGACCCTTCAATTCACTCCTGGAGGCGCAGTTATTTTGTCAAGAGAATTCTGATGTATGGATCAGGTAGCTAGACTCAATACCTATAGGATAATGCAAAACACACTCAGCTAGAATATCTACAAAACGAGATATAACCATCTAAAGGCTTGAGAAAAAAAAAATTGTTTTCCAAAACGCGACCCTTTAATCCGCTCCTGAAGGCGAAGTAATTTTTTCAAGTAATTTGTCATATACGGATCAGATAGCTGAAATTAATAGAATACGTATTTAACACTGCAAGAGCCCTTCACATACAACCACCACGTAACTAGCATGTAAAAAATTGAGTAAAAAAATTAAAGATGTCGAAATTTGGTCCAACTCTTACATAATGTAATTTTGGTGGTGGATGGCCCAAAACAAAAACATATTATTATGGTCTCATTTGACGCGGAATCGAATGCTGTACAACTTATTTAGACCATTTTTGAAAATATTGATTGGAATTATTGCGAAATATAAGATTTGTTATATTATGACTAAGTTTTGACATTTATTGTAACATTTCAATTCGCCGTATGTTTTGAACTCTTAGAGATAAATTAACACTTTTGCATATTTGTAGGAAATTAGATTCTCTACAACTTATCGCTTTAGAACTTTGTGATTAAAAAAAATTGGTAAGGAGTTAGAACAACAAGTTTGGCAAAATAATTTTTTTCTTGAAAAATTTTCAATTTTCTTTATTTTCAAATATAGTGCCATAGTAAACTGTAGAAAATTTTATCAGCTAAATATTTAATTAATTTAATTTAATTTAAAATCAAATTAATAATTTTAAATTGTATTCATTTATCTATAAACTTAACAAATTTATGCAGTCGTTGCCGCACAGCCGTATAACAAACAAACCTCTAGCTATAATCATTGTGAGTGTGTTTTAGTCTCCAAGTTGTGTTACTGATTGATCAATAAATAAATTTAAACTATACAAAAATGTTTATTTTATTTTTATTTTATCAAATAATTTTACAACTTTAATTTATATGAACTCTGCGACGCGTTTCGGAACTATGATTCCATCTTCAGGCGCAATATATGAATATAAATTTAATTTGTTGTGTCTGCTCTCTCTGCTGCTTAGCCGCTGTTGTTAGTGTTGTTATTGTTATTTAATATTATATTTGTCTTTTTCTGTTTAGTAATCCATAATTTAATGCTGTGTCATATAATCCATTCGTCTTAAAAATTAATTTGTCATTAAGAATGTTGTCCTTTTCTATATTGTTGGCTTTGTAAATTTCGAATTCCTCTAGTGCGTCCAAAAGCCTCCCTTTCTTGCATATATGCATTGGAACGAGATTGTTATCAAAGTCGGTGTAGTTATGGTTGTTTTCAATAAGGTGCATTGCGTAATTAGATTTTGTATTGGGCTTTGGTTTGTGCTCTGAAAACCTGTCATAGAAAGTTCTCCCTGTCTGTCCAATGTAATATTTGTTGCAATCATTACATTTTATTTTGTATACACCAGTGCATGATTTTGTTTCTTTCTTTCTTTTTTGTTGTAGCATTTTTTGTAAATTGTTGTTGGTGGTAAATGATATGTTGATGTTTACTTTATTTAATTCGTTTCGAATTATATTTGGTAAAAGATTTTCATATTCTATAGCTATGAATTTTGTGTCGTTATCTTCTTTATTTGTGTGTTTATTGTTTATTTTCTGTCTTCGTTTATATATTAACTTGTCAATTATTTGTGGCTTAAATCCATTTTGTGTTGCAATATATTTTATTGTGTTTATTTCGTCCTCGTAATCTTTCTTGCTCTAGCTATACATCATTTTACATTTAAACCTCTCCCACAGGAAACATGCATTTTTCTGTAATAGAAAGTTGAGTATTTTTAAATCCAGCACCTCATCCTACGAAATTTTATCTGTTAAGTCGTTGAGGCGTGCTTACCGAATAAACATAATAAATTATAAAAAAATTCTACCGAAATTCGGAGTCGGTGACCGCAACTTTAAGAGCGTTGAATTGTTGAATTTCATCGCAAAATCATCTTCAGTGATGTAGCTCATTTTTGGCTTAAAGGGTTCGTCAATAAGCAATATGCGTTATTCTTTGGGTGAAAATCCACATTTGCTTCATGAGTCACCACTTCATCCACAAAAAATAACTGTTTTGTGCGGTTTGCATACCGGTGGCGTTATTGGGCCATATTTTTTCTTCGACGATAACGATCGTCACGTTACTGTGAGTGGCCAGCGTTATCGCGCCATGATTACCGATTATTTTTGGTCCGAATTGGAAGATATGGACTTGGACGACACGTGGTTTCAACAGGATAGTGACATAAGCCACACAGCACACCTTACAATCGGTTTATTGAAGAGTAAGTTTGATGAGCGTGTTATCTCAAGAAATGGGTCACTCGATTGGTCACTTCGTGCTATTTAACGCCTCTAGACTTTTCTTTGGGGCTACTATAAGTCATTGGCTTATGCCAACAAGCCGACGACGTTAGGAGAGCTCAGAGCCAACATTGAACGTGAAGTAACGACCGTTTCGGCCGAAATGTGTGGCCGAGTCATCGAAAATTTGGTCCAACGAATTGACTGCTGCAAATGTCCCCGCGGTGGCCATATGAACGAAGTCGAGTTCCACTCATAAATGTTTTGATTTTACTTCAAGCCGATAATAAAGTTTTTGAAATATCTCAAATGGTTTGCGTTTTATTAAAAAAAAGTTTTCAAGTTCTTAATCGAAAATCCTTTAGTAGTAGCATATCCCATGTTCAATCTTAAATGTTATTTATACGCCACAGTGTCCTTTTTTGAAAAAACTGTTTGTTCCCACAAAATGTCAAGCTAGATAAAAAGCTTTAACAAAATATACTAGAAACTCCTCCCTGAACAACATTGAAAATTCAATAAACATCTAAGCCCGATTTACAAAAAGCAAAAACACAAATTGCATTTGTATATGGATTTGTGTAGAATTTGTGTATGCCATTCACAAATGAAATTTGTGTATTTACACAAGCTCTGATCTGAGCTTTACTGTCGAGATTTGGGTTCCAGTAAATTCCTATTATAATATTATAAACGTGAAAGTTTGTGAGTATGTATGTATGTTTGTGTGTATCTTTGTTGCTCTTTCACGCAAAAACTACTGAGTGGATGTTGATGAAACTTCACAATAATATAGCTTACATATCAGAATAACACATTGGCTACAATTCATAAAGATATATCGTATATTATCCAATGTATAACGATAAGTGTCAAGAAAGTCGAAAAAAACTATTTCATCAAATTATCAGCGCGATTTGTTTGTGGTTAATAATAAGTTATAAGGATTTGTTTATGTCAATTGTGTAGACTAATTTATTATAGTAATGACTACTGGAGATAGTATATATTTAAAACCAAAATTTGTATAGGTGTACGCTCTAGTCTCGAAAACTATGCACAAAACCCTCTTGAGTGCTAAAAGCAATTTATTCTACAAGTGATAAAGAAGGTTTATAGAACGGTCCGACCCCTGCCGATAGATGGCGCTGGCATTGTCATTGATAAAATAAACTCAGTTTTTTAAATCTCAAAATAAAATACTTCATACATTCTTTCTTGGGCGTAACAATGTACGCCGGGTAAGGCTAGTAAAATAATAATACATAATATGCTTGCGGACAGTCGATTTGAGCCACAAGAAGTTTAAATCTGTGTTAGATTATTGCCCATATTGGAAAATGCTATGGTAAGTAATATCATTCCTAACATAGACGTAAGGACCATAATGGGAACAAAAGATTAAAAAGAAAATCATCAAATACAGTAGAAAAATAAACATTCAAAAGCAATTGTACTGTTAAATACAGCACCTTCAACCCATATTTCAATCTGGTCCTTCAAGCGGGAAAATCTATCAGGTCAGCTAAAGCGAATCGATTTTCATTGATTAGATAATTGCCAATTAGATGCAAAGTCATCCAAACGACTATTCAATCTCCAATCAGTAGTGAATCAATAATCAAATATTTAATCCAAAGATTGCATTTCAAGCTTACAAATAGAAAAATCCTGATTTTGTAATTAACCAATTAGCATTTAAAAAAAAAAAAAAAAAAAATGATAAGGTCGATCTAGCTAAAAATGTATTTAGAACTTAATTTTTCCACGTCTACATAACTTTTATTAATTTTAAGTTACAAAAACCGTTACGTACGTAAAGGAAGGATTTTAAGTCTGGGATTACATTAGTTAAGGGAAATTTTTTTTTCAATTCAAAATGCATTAAAAATGACTTAGACCCATTACTTTGAAAATTACTTCCAGCCAAATGGCTTCATTCCTCTTATTGGCTTTCCCATCGGCTTCCTCTGGTATAAACTCAAAGTAAATCAAAAGTCACATTAATCATTCCCCGTGGTTTCATAACAAAAAAAAAAAAAAAAAAAAAAAAAAATCTCCCTCCGGCGGAAGTTAAAAAAATGTTTATTCTTATATCTTTCCGTACGCAGGCAATCCAACATAAAAATATAAAAGTGCTGTATAGGCATAGGTAGCTCCTTTAGAAAGCACAGCCATTCCATCCTAGATAATAAAAGTTGAAGAAGAAAACTAAGTACGCACATACCACTCAACGTAATTGTCCTTATTATATCTTCAGGTTCTGTACTTTGTCCTTTAGAACTATTTTCTGGAATTATAATACTTTGCCTTGTTATGCCTTCTTCCCTGGTAATGGTAATGGTAGAGGTAACCCCGGCTCCTCCTTTCTATCTGGGTTTTCAATCATTCTCTCTGTTGTCTTCCTTGTTCAAAAATCGATTTCTGGCACGGATCCCGTGGCGGGTTTGTTGGTATAACTTTGTATGGATGGACTATGACATGGCCTAGATGCAATCCTTTTTTTTCATTTCGTTTATACTTAAATATACCTAGTCCTTTATCCTTTATCCTTTTTTTTTGGTTTTATGAAAGGATATTCATGTAGGTGGAAATTTATTGTGGCCAGAAGGAGAATATAAGAAATATGGACTTATTTTTGGAATTTTCTTCAATATGGGTTACGTGTGGGGTGTATATCAGGGAATCCAGTATTTATTTTAAATGGAACACCCTTAATACGAAATAAACTAAAATATTTTATGACTTGTTTCCACGTTGTCTGTTCACCGATGCTAAAGTTCCAGCACCAAAGACAGAACAAGTAAAGATAAAACCTTTTAATCATTGACAGATTGAGATTAGAACTTCATGTTTCTCAGCCCGAAAATCCAAACAAAATTCGATCAATCTATGTAAAAGAGTCTATGTAAAGAGGTATCCGTGTGTTGCTAAAATCTAGATTTTGTTAGCTTGCTGTATCATTTGCACTTCAGTGGTCGAAAAGACTTTACGAGTTTAAGTTTATTATTTAAAACTTAAAACCACGAATTCAAGGCTACAACTACGGCTCAACAAACAGGGAACTGATAAAAAAACTCCCTGAACTCTCTCGTGAGTAGCTCTCCCGGACACAACATGATGATCTACCACAACAAGTATAAAAAACTCAAGTTGATGCAGTGATGAGGAAGTCCACGTGGACATTCTACACTTCCTTTAGGAAGATATTGTTTCGAGGATTTAAAGGAACTCTCTGATATTCCGAAAGTAAATAGATACTGACATTTTATAAACGCCTCCTGAATCCGGATGGCTTGAAAATAAGGAGAAAACGACTTCACAGACAAATTTCTAACCCAAAGGTGGAATCCAGGAGAAATTCAGATTTATGTTAAAAACTATTTTAAACTTTCCACTGACAAAAGGGCAAACTTTACGTGAAGATCGTTACATCCATTGTAGCAACTGGATTTATTTACTTACTACAGTTCGGGACGAACCAGGGCTTTAACCAACATGCTTCTCCAGCTACCTCGGTGTTTGTCCAGCTGCCCCCAGTTTCGTACCCCTTGGTTGAGGTCATCTTCTACTTGAGAGCGCCACCCAAGGCGAGGTCTTCCTTGATTGCATCTACCCTCTGGGATGGAATCAAAGATTCTGTGAGCCGGAGGATTGTAGTCCATTCGTTCTACATGACCTAGCCATCTTAAATGTGATATACGTATTTTGTTGACCAGGTTAATGTCCCTGTAAAGATCATATAGTTCGTGGTTGAACCTTCTCTTCCAAATTCCGTTAACGCAGACAGGGCCGAATATCTTGCAAAGAATCTTACGCTCGAAACGGACTTAGGATATCTTCATCCGTTTTCGATAGAGTCCATGCCTCGGCGCCATAGAGAAGGACTGGGATGATCAAAGTCTTATAAAGAGTCTCCTTTATTTTTCGAGAGAGGGTAAGGCCCCCCCTAGCCCATAGAAAAAGCGTTGGCAAGAGTTTTTCTTCGCTTTATTAACGAGATGTTTTTAAAGCGGATCCGAGATAAACAAAGTGCCTAACCTCAAAAGCTTAGCATCTGAGAGGCTAGTACCAACCTTGACGTAGCAACAATTGTCACCCTGCACATTCGGACGAGCTTTGTGGGAATGCCAAAACCAGAAATGGCTCGTCTCTATAAATGCTATCGTACGCCACCTTAAAATCGATAAAGAGGTGGTGGGTATCGATTTGGAATTCCTGGGTAATTTCCAGGATCTGCCTTCGCGAACATTTGATCGATTGCGGACTTTCCTGGCCTGAAACCACACTGATAGGGGCCAATCAGGTTGCTGACGAATGGTTTCGGGCGTAGACATAACATGGCAGAGAGGATCTTGTAGGCGATATTCACGAGACTTATTCTTCTATAGTTGGCGCAGTTTAAAAGGTCTTTTTTCTTGTGGATCGGGCAAACGATGCTGAGGTTCCATTCATCAGGCATACTTTCTTCTGACCAAACTTTAGAGATGAGTTGGTGTATGCACTCTACCATATCATCTGCGGCCAATTAATAAGTTCGGCGGATAGTCCGTTGGGGCCAGCAGCTTTGTTGTTTTTTAGTTTAGATATTGCTATCCTCACTTCATTCTGGTCATGTTGAATGGTTCAATCTACCTACAGCGGATATTAGGCTAATGTTGGCGAATTTTGCCTTGATACGGATTGTCACAAGTCGCTCACTTACGTGTCGAAAGCCCAAGAGTTCTTGCCTAATTCTACCGCTTATGACAAATCCGCACCCAAATAAACCTTGTGGTAGTGCACGTCACAGTTTTTGCATCCTCCTTTTGCCTGTTTTGAAAGTGTCGTTGCCGTAAGTGCCGCACACAAATTCTCTGAGAAATGTAGAACACCTAAAAACAAAACACTTAACTCAGACACTTCCACACTCCTGGATGATGAGTGCATAGCAAAAACCAGCTCGGCTCAGAAACGAGGCAGATCAGTAAAACGAACAGGGCCGCCGACAGAATATTCGGGCCGTTGTAAACCATGTACTGGCCCCTCCATTTTTAAAACGATTTGCAGTTTTCCCAAAAAAATTAAAATATTTATAGTAATTTACGTGTCCCTTCGAAGAACATCGGGCCCTAGCCGGGGGTAATCAGTCCGTTAACGCGGCATAAAAACGCTCACTGTTTGACGAAGCCTTTGGTAGTAAGTTATGCGTTGTGTCGCGTCGTTCGCCTCGTCCGTACAGATAGCCTCTTTCAGCGAGCATATGGCATCAGAAATGTTTTTGAAATCTTTATTTGTTTCCCATTTCATGTATCAAATTTTGTACTTCAAGATGGATTGTAAAAAAACATCAATCATAGCGTCGTGTTTTTCATCATGGACAAAAATACAAACAAATAAAAACAAAAACCTGTCAACTAGACTAAAAAGCTTAAAAAATAAAGAAAGTTGTTCGTTCGGAAGGGGAAACAGAGAAACATTTCATAAACATTTCAGAAATGTTTCGCGAAGCGTCCAGACCTAAATAAACATTTCAGAATCAAAGAAACATTTATGAAATGTTTTTTAAATATTTCTGAAATGTTTAAAAATAAAGTTTCGTTGGTGTGGACACACCTTTAACACACTTCGTTGCGAAATAAGGTAAGAAGAATAACGAGAAAATCAATGCAAGCAATTTGAATGTGGAGGGTTCATTCATTCCAAAACTAAATATCGTTCTTTCCGCGTAGCTTGACTGCTTCAACGAGAAGGTTTTTATAATGAAAAGGTTACATAACCCTTTCCTCATGTCGACCTCATGGTGGGTCATTCAAAGAGATGTAGAAGCTCTCTTATCGAAAATGCGTGCTTTTGGGATCGATGATACTCTTGTTGGTTGGATTAGAAGCTATCTTCTGGACCGTTCAATACAAGTTGTATTGGACGGATTCAAATCTGATTCCCACAAAATAAATGCTGGTGTGCCCCAGGGCTCCGTTCTGTCTCCGACTCTCTTCCTCATCTTTATAAATGATCTTTTGTCTGTTACTTCTAATTCACTTAACTGTTTTGCTGACGACTCTACCCTCAGCTTTTCATATTCGGACGTACAATTGCAACGGTACCGTATATTAAACTCCGATTTATACAGCATTGTTAAACATAAACATAAACACAAACATAAACATATACATAAACATAAACACTTACATCGAAGAAACATCGACGCAATGTTTAATGTCTTTCCTTATTTTATCGTTTCTTTTATAAAAAAATGTTCACTCGAAGTAGCCAGCTGCATTCCTCCCCTTAAAAGTTTCTCCCGTAATACTCGGCTTGCAAGGAATGCTCATCAGTTCACCCTTGAGCTCAATTTCGGACGTACCGTGAAATATAGGGATTCTTTTTTTAGCCGAACAATAGGAATTTGGAATAGTTTACCCGGCGAGATTTTCCCTTGCCATTTTGATCTGCAAACATTCAAAACCAATTTTAATCGACACCTTCTATCTCTCCAAGGGAAACAAATAGTCCCTTTTTTAATTCTAAAAAAAGCTTCAATTTATAAAAAGGCAGTGCATTGCTGAATATAAAATCTCACAGAGCCGAACTTGACTTTTAAATAAACATAATTGGTACTCAATTTCATGAGAATCACCAAGAAAAAATAAAATTCTTTTGTTTTGCTTTTCTTTAATAATAACTACATAGGTGAATAAAAAGAATACTTTAGATTTTAGAGTAATTTTCAGAAATTTATAGGAGTAAACAAATAATATTTGGGCATTCGTATTTCGGTGATTTTGTTAGTTGGGTGAAATTATAGAAAGCAATGGCGTTAATTATACTAAGAATAATAGTAAAACTTAGGTAATGTCAGTGCTTTCGATTACAAAACATACTTGCAGACTATATTCTAGCAGCGAACATTGTAAGCTTATTATTTGTTTTTATTATTGTTAATGGAGTTAGGTACACTACACAAATCCTGTTCGCTTATAACCGGATGGTTGTTCAAACATATGACACATCATCAATATAAATATCCATTCTTATGCTCGAGTAACGTGAGTTATTGGCATTCACCCATCCATATTCATCCCCATATGGTGAACAACTTATCAAAAGGCCAACTTCTATGACGTAAATTAGTTAAACGTAATAAACGTTGTGTTTTCAACCCTGCAATGCTCCACACCACTCTACACTTCCTCACATCGGAATTGATTTTATGTGCAGTTAACTGTCAGATAATCACATAAAAGCCTTTAGGAGCTATTACCACCCATGGCATATGTCTGGCAGCTGGAAAAGTTTTATCCTACACAGCCCCCTCATGATGACCCCATGTGTGACACTCTGATATGGTCTGGTTGGTTACAATGTTACACATCAAACTCAGATACCCAGGATGTGAAAAAGAGTTAAAAGATACAAAAATACTCGACAATTTATCCAACCAATGAGTGGTGCCTGGTGCGTCCATAGTTGCTGAATGATAATGGAAGAAGAAAAGGAAATCATTGGACAGTGTGAGGTCATTCTACTTCCTTTGCGTGGGTTTTGAAAAAAAAATAGACTTTTTGTTTGCCACAGTTTCGCTTTAACGTTGAATATAGATATAGCCTTTCGCAAACACTAGTCTGCTATAACATTTCAAAGTGCCTATCAAGTCTAGTCTTTTGGCCGAAAGAACATTGATAAATTGCCATTACACAATGAATCCTGATTAATGGTCAGTGACAGTGTTAGTCACACGCAAGCTTTTAGAAAATATCTTCGACATCAAGAGTGAAAACTTTGAGATACTAAAGGCGATGCGGATGGTTTAAAATAATCACAAAGTCTTTCGGATTGTGATTAATGTTCCTTATTTTGGGGGAAAATTTATTAAAATCCTGTACTTAAACTATCAATTTTCTTTTTTGTTACATAAAAAAAAAAAAAAAAACTAACTAACTTAAATCAATTTTGTTGAACGAATCTGGGTCGCACGTAGGAGTAATGTCACACAAAATTGAATTCCAATCCTAGGACAATAATTATTTTCACTTGACATTATAGGTAAGTACAACTAGCTTACCCAACCCGGCGTTGCTCGGGTATACCGCATATTTTCGAAAAAACGAACCCGTTGCCCGGCTTGGCGGTACCTAGTAATCATTAGCCTTAGTTAATAAATAAAATAAATAAATAATAATAGCCTTAGATACTTCTTACAAAATAAGCTATCAGTGAATATAAAAAAATTGAGATAACAATCAAACATGACATTACGATCATAGAGAAATCTAAATAGAAGTCTGTCTGCCTGGGTGTATAACGAGCTGCAGCTTAAACGGGCTAAGCGATTGCCTTCAAATTTAGTATGTGTGTACTTTTTGGCATTTTTCAGAAGGAAAATCGAAATTTAATTTTAAGCACTAAAAATAACGGTACGAAAATGGCTCCAACGATTTTGATGAACATTTTTGAGGTGGGTTGGGTTCGATATCCCACTTTTTATAATCCCGTTTCTTAAAATCCCGCTTTTAAAATCCCGCTTGTTATAATACCGCTTTTTATAATCCCGCTTTTTTAAAATACCGCTTTTTAAAATCCCGTCTCTTATGATCCCGTTTCTTATAATCCCGTTTCTTATTATCTCGCTTTTGCAATCAAAAATAGTGGTTGTGTTTTAAAAAAATCGCGCGATTTTTTTAAATAAAACAACTAGTTTTGATTGCAAAATAATGCCCATGGACATTAAGTCTGCTTCAAATAGGCACAATGTCCATTGTCCATGGACATTGTGACCACTTAGGAAATAGTCATAAGTCCGTGGACATTTTGGCTTTTTAAAAGTGAAAATAATGTCTGAATTAAAATTTTGTATTTCAAGTCTAATTTTATTTATGGACATTATGTCCATATTGAGCTTAGCTGTATGGGGGGGGGGGGGGGCGCATGCTGCCCCCTGCAACACCCCTGCTTGGACTCACTATAGGATTTGGAGTAGGTGCGAGATTGGGTTTATGCAAAAGTAAATTAAATGTATAAAAAAGTAAAAAGCGCATATAAACTACATCTATTGTTACTAAGTTTAATAAGAATGTTTTGTAAAAAAGCGGGATTGTCGGGATTTGTCGGGATTTTAAACAAGCGGGATTTTAGAAGGTGCAAGTAGGTATTGCCTATTATTCTATTAGATCAAAATTTCCAGGAAAATTGTATTAACGGTACCTTTCATATAAGGTTTTTTTTTAATTTTCGAATTTCTCGGTAACGGCCCATTGGATTTCTGTCAAATTTTATATTTAAGAAAGATCTTAGCAGCCAAATTATTTCTGCATACCAATATTTTGAATATTTATTTTTTCTATTTATAATTAATTTTTGAAACTTTTTTTTTCAGAATTCAATATTTGAAAAACTAATAATACAAAATTATTTTAAATTTTATGATTAGCTGTATATAAGTAAATTCTAAAAAACTGCATGCCAATATCAAAAAAATATTTTTTTCAAAAAACTAAAAACGAAAAAAACAGGATTTTAGCAAAATCCTTCTTACAATTTTCGAAACACTTTTTTAATAAATTCATTACTATTTAAGACGTCTGATGGCTTATTCCATTTTTACTAAAAACCGTTAGGTGTTGTGATTTTGATACTTTTTCTTCGTAAATATTACTTGTTTCTGTCAAAGTTCTTGTCTTCCAATATGACAAGGCACATAAGAGCAAGTATGTGCGATCCAGTCGTGCCCACTTTTTTTATGAAATAACATAACAATAACACATGTTTGGATGGGGTTATGTTGTCAGAAAAAGACTTCGCCAAGTAAGCGATGTAAGCGAGATAATGACAATGATCTTTATTAAGGCCATGGGTACTAACCATGCCCCTACAAAAAAAACGACGCTACCAAATAAAATTTCTACGAGTTCCTTGCCAAAAAGCAGGTGCCCCAAACATGACATTTAAATCCTTTTGGTAGATATTAACACTACACTTGGGATCGAGGACATCTTCGGTAAGATAATCGAAAAGCACAGCCTATATGACACTACCTCCGAAAATAGACTGAAGTTCATCGATTTTGTAGCGGGAATAAATGTACATGGTTTTAAGCTGCACGCGATTCCCTTTTCTTTGGCAACCAAGAGGGCCCATAGAAGTCACCAGATCGTCGAACCTGCAACTAAATCGATCATGTCGCAATTGAAGGAGTTCCCGGTATTCTGAACTTCTGTATATTCCTAGGACCAAAAATCGACTCGGGCACTATCTAGTTTCTAGTTGGTGCCAAATTTTATGTATGGATATTCATGGAAGATCTGAAGCGACCGCCTTAGCCAATTCTAGCAATATGAACTTGGAAGAGCAATGCCAATTATGTCAACAAGCCATACAAAACGGAGCATCAGAGATTTTCGGCTTCTCGCAACTACATTCTGAGACTCAGGCAAATAAAGCTAAAGCGGAGACATAGAGTTCATTAAACGGATGGTGTATTATCCTTCAGCAGCGCCTTACGGCTTGTCTCAAAAGACGACTAAGAGAAATCAAATCTTGGCAATAAACAACAAGGTGAGGTTAACGACACGTAAGCCAATTAGAACTTTCCAACAAGTATACCCGCAAATCCCGCATCACCGGTGCTTCGTTAAAGAAATATTGAACAAACACAAAAACACTGAATCAAACAAATGGAATGATTCCTGCATTTATTTGGATTCAGGCAATCAAAAATCGGCCTACGAACGTTTTTTAGAGGTAAAACCGACAAACCCACATGTGAAACCTTAGTGAAAAGCCGAGATTGGTGATCCTCAGGGCCGCCGAGATCATTTTCGGGCCCATTGGAAACCATTCACTTTTTTACCAGCCCCCTTTTTTTAAGAAAAATGTAAGTATTTATAATAATTTATGAGTCCTTTCGAATAACTTCAGGCTCTCGAGGAAATCCACCCCTTACCCCCTCTTTGAGATGAGAAACGCTTGTTGAGGATAAGGTAATAAAGATCCCCAGCAACAAGAAGTCGAGGAGATTTCATGAAAGAGGTGAAAAACTTCTACAGAAGAGTGAAACAGTCAACATAAGAATTGACTAACTGTCCTGGGCCCTGCATAGATGGTGATGCAAGCACTGGAAAGTATGCCCGATGATTAGATTCTCTAGACTATCTGCCCGAATCACCCAAAAAAAAAAGAGATCGAATTGTCGATTCTACCAACACAACAAATTCAGTGGAATGACCAAAATGTTGGCTTTATTAGCTCACCTTTTAATGTTAAGAAATGATTTTTCTGGCATATGTATGGCCTCCGCGACTGCGCCTTATGAACGCCATCTTGTCGGTACAATTTTCCACCACTTTTATGAGTATACCCAGTCTTATTTTTTCAATAGTGTTGATTTCTAAATGATCAATCGTTGCTGGCTTGGATCAGCATAGACCAAAGATTTAACATACCGCCACAACAAGTTGTCGAAAGGTGTCAAATTACACGAATGAGGTGGCCAAATCGTAGTTTCATTTCTTGAGATGATTCGGTCACCAAACGTTTGGCTCAACAAAAAGATGGTTGCACACGCTGTATGGCATGTTGCGCCATCTTGTTGGAACCATTTCTCCTACAAATGATTTCCAATGACATGAGGAATAAAAAAACAGAAATCATTGGCCTTCGCAATTCACGGTAATGTTGGCACCGATTTTGGATTTAAAGAGAATGGGATGACGCCTTCGGCATGTAAACCGCACCAACCGGTGATTTTATTGGGATGTAATGGAGTCACAAGAGTCTCATCAGGAAGGATTGAGAATTTGTCTACCTGGCCATTGGTGTAAACGCATGACACAACATCAGTGCAAAATTCAAACGTAGAAAATGTTATGAAACAATACGTATAGCAGCTCCATGTTGCCTTAAGATTTCATTTTAAATCTAAATGAAAGTTTCTTTGAGCATCCGTGCAGCATGCAAAATTTATTCTTCGTAATCATAGAATAGTTTCACATTGAAATTCACCATATCCTTTTGCATTCAGCAATAACACATTTTATTTCTCTGTCATCGAATTATGTATAGAGTGTTTTTTTTAGACGTGTGGTTTTCAAAAAGAAATATGAGGCATACGATTTAATGTTATGGGCAAAAATTTACCTTTATTATAAAGATAAGAAATTGCCATTATATTTTAAACATGATTTTGGGCAAGTGGCCGCCGCGGCTGGCTTAAATAAATTCCAGCCGAAAGGCCCAATTTTCCCAATTTTGTGAAATTCGGGATCGGTGGTTATCTTGTTTTTGGAACGTGCGCGACGCGCTTGGTGGTCGTTGGGCTTCAATTCTTGCACGATTTAGATTTTGTAAGCCTGAAAACCAAGATCCTTCCGCAAAATCTTCCATGTGGATGGGCACAGCTCCAATAGTTGCGCGCGATGGCGGATACTCTGCTCCACCGAACTGAACCATTATTTTGGTAATAAATTTGCACGATTTGCAAACGTTGTTCAGAAGTAAGTCTATTCATTATGAAATGGCAAACCAAACTAAGCATAAATCAAGTAACAGCTGTAAACAAGACTAACTCCAAAAAAAGAATTGCCAGATTGAAAACCACACGTCTAAAAAAACACCCTTTACTTATCTTGCATTTTCCATCCATCTAACAATTGGCCTTTGAAATATTTTTGCTAGATATATTTAGTTCAACCACAATTAAACCATTAAAGAGTAAAGTCACAATCAAAGAGTAAAAGTCACATTTAAACCATTATAGAAAAAAAAATCAAAAATTGAAATAAAGTATAGAAAAGTTGAAAAGAAAAAGGCAATTGAATTTTATTTTATTAAAGATATGGAGAACATATTAAAAAACTTAGTAAAAAGCGCCAGTGGGGTATTGGAGAGAAAAGTACTACGTGCGATTTTTGGTCCTGTTTGTGATCCGATCCGAGTTATACGTGCTGTACAGCGACATAAGCCTAGCCATGAAAGTCCATATACAGCGTATAAGGTGACTCGGCAATGTAGAGTGGATGGAACACCGACGTTCCAGCGCGCAAATTCAGAAGCCAAGGAAGACCTCACTTTCGATGAAGCGACCAGGTGATGGGAGACTTCTGACTATTTTGAGAACGCAATTAGAGACGGCAACCTACAGCTTGAACCAGCTGGGGGTATATTAAGCTAGGCCCAAGAGCACCACGCTTTGTAACGCCATCAAAAGTAAGTTAACATACTTTATATTCACTCTGTTGAGATCGATTTTATCCAGGCTTCTTCCTAATAAATGTTTCCACATACATACAAATGTACATATTTCATAACAGATCCTATTTTTCAAAAATCGATAACCATCATGAAATAAATCAAGACGGAATCACTTCCATTGCTTGTAAGAGCCTTGTCAATAGAAAACAAATCATCATCACTCAATATCCGGACAAAAGAAAAACGATTTATCTTGTATTTGCATCGGATATTTCAACTTAAATTGTCAATATCTTGCAAATACTCATTTTAAACTTCCTCCCTTTCTTTATACATATACATATATACATATACAAGGGAGGATATAAAAATTCCTTTTGCCTGACGTCAATATGCGAAGTGTCTCTTCCCTATAGTGTCCTCGCAGGTTCTTTGAATTCTAACATTAAAAGTAATTTGATTCCGTGCATGAAATAGAACTCATCAGAGTTGTATATTAAATAAGCTTACGTCAACATTCATACATACTTGAAAAACATACGTTTTGAAGGTGAAACGGAAAATCAATTAAAACAACCTAATACAGATATGAAAATGTATGTGTCGTGTCAGTTCAAGAACCCGTGAAATTGACGCTTTTCTTCTTTGAATAAACAGAAGAAAAATTCAAGACGCAAAAATCTAGAAAACGGACAGTTTTTGAACATGAAATTGAAATATAAACCAAGGTCTATAGATATATAGATAAAATCAAATTTAAAGTATTGAACGTGCAGGTACACTTACCTTTTATCCTTAAATGGCTTTCCAGATATTAAGATGAAAAACCAGACATTTTACATAAATTATTCAAAACCATTTCCCAATATAACACTTTAACCACCAATTTACCCTTTTTCAAAGCCTCAAGTTTTTATATATTCGACAAAGCCATTTAAAACTTTGGCATCAGATTTCCAATAAAAGCAAAAAAAAAAAATTCTTAACAAGGGTTTATGGCTTGAATGACGTTCGGTGTCCGTCTAAGAAAATTGAAATGAATGACAAGGCTGAAGACGGTGGTGAATAATTCCACTCCAATCCCAAATGTTTCGAAAACATAATTTCATGTTTGGCTTCTTCTGGTTCTACTTGTCATTATTATCTAGGAATTTGGGGTTGCAGTATCTTTTGCGTTATGTGGGACGAATTTGTGGCCTAATTTATTACCAGCTGATGAACAAACAACAGGGATAGGAACAATTTTGAGTTTGGGTAATTTGGGGTTAATTATTCCAATATTCGAGAGCTAAGATCCATACTGTACTGCGTACTACCATACTGTTTTATACAAACAAGCCAGTTGTTTTGGTGCTGAATAAAACTCAGGTGTGAGAGACTTCCGATCCGTCGGCCGGAATTCATCCTTCATGGGTATAACTTAGTGCCATTATTTTTTTCCAAAGGCGGTATTTCTGTCTACGTTAGGAATGATATCTGTTACTCTATTCAAAGATTTGTTTCCCTGTACCCTCACACTAAAATCGTATTATCTAATCGTATTAATGTCCACAATTCATCTGGCATCGTTATTCTCACCGACAACACCCAAAGGTATATGTGTGCTCAAATCTTCGGTCCTTGCTGAATTTAATCATCAAACCTAAATTAGTTAACAAACTTACTCGCATGTTATATATGTTGATGTGATGTGTCGAAAACACTTTTGAATTGTTTTTTTCTTTTGACCCTGATTAGGACACTAATTAGTGCGTCTACCCACTTCTGACCATTGTCTCATATGTATCTGATAAATTCTCATGCCAATCTATTCCAGTTAAAAAAAGAGCTCTTAAAAGAACCGTTTGGTAGTATATGAGAACACCAACTGGGATGGTCCCAATATTTTTTTCAGGATCTTAAACTGGTCACTTTGCTTCCTCGATAGTGACGTAGACTCCAACGCAGATATGGTCATAAACCTCATTAGAAATCTTATCCCAAATGGAGTCAAAATCATCCAGACCCACAGAAAATGTATGTTTTAGTACAACTTGCAAGGATGTTATCATATTCAATGAGGTATTATACTACTGAGACAGTAGGATCGACATAATCGCCCAGCAGAGTCAGTAATTCGAGCAAACGTGGATCGGTTTCGCACCACGTTTACTCCATGCACATTGCACATTCTTAAAGACGCCGAACAGTGCGCATCGAAGACGCTATTGCTGCTGTGGAGCAGAGTATCGAAGAAGACCCGAAGACGAAGACGTTGTTACATCCTCAAAAAGTCACTGTTTGGTGTGCTTTATGGGCAGAGGGAATCATTGGTCCATATTTCTTCAAAAATGAAGCCGGTCATAATGTTACATTCAATGGAGAACACTATAGAGCCATGATTAATGACTTTTTTGTGCCTGAATTAGAGGATGTTGATGTGGACAACCTTTGGTTCTAACAAGACGGTGGCGCTACATGCCATACAGCCAATAAAATAATCAATTTATTGAGGGAAACTTTTGGTGAGTGCTTGTCTACGTAGATAAGCCCGAGACGATTGATGCCTCCGAAGAAAATATTCGGCACATTATTGCTGACATACGGCCCAATTGCTGCAAAAAGTGGTCGAAAACTGAGCCTCTCGGCTGGAATTTATTTGAGCTAGCCGCGGAGACCACTTGTCCAAAATCGTTTTTGAAACATAATGGCAAACCCTTATCCTTATAATAAAGCTAAATTCAAGGCCATAACATTAAATTATATTGCGTTTTATTTCTTCTTGAATACCCCACGTCTAAAAAAACACACTTTAGTATCCCTGTTATTGTTCTGAAGAGGTTTTCTTATTTCTGCACTGGAAAGCCCACTGCGTAAGGTTTTCTATTTATCTTATTCCTAAGGACTCATTCCTGGCAAATGGAAAACAGGTTTATCTCCCAGAACTAATCTTTACATCGTTTCTGGTACCAGTATCTTATATCGAAAATGCTTACTTTTGGAATCAATGTTTCTCTCCTTCCTTAGAAGGGTTTAAGACAGTCCATCCTGTGACCACATATGAATTTTGTGAAGACCATGATTTATATTGTGATCGCAGTTTTCAATGAGTGGGCTGTTCAACTAAATCTTCACATAATCAGCGTACATGTTTATGAGTGAGAAATTTGTTTTCACTGGCACTTCATTTATGTACAAAGACAAAAGGATTGGGCCTACGATCGATCCTTGTGGGACACCTTTCAGAAAAGGCAAGAAGGAAGAAAACACATTTGAAACGGGTACAGCTTGTACCCGCAGAAGATGGGAAATTATATTGATGTAAAAGTTTGTGTGTCAGAATGAGATGATCAATCGTATCAAAAGCCTTTGAAAAATCTAAGAGAACCAGAAAACTCACTTTATAGTTATTAATAGCCTGCCTAATATCTTTCAAGACATAAATAAGCGCTGTAATGCGACTAATGCAGATGTTCAAAGGGTAGATACGTGTGTGGGTACAAGCACCCGCAAATCACCCCTGTCTATCAACTCCTACTCTCACCTCCACGTGGTGAACATCGGATGCCTAGTACCTCAACTATAGATTAGGTTCCAACCCCTTTGGAAGGTTGTTGGTGGTAGCAAACGAGAGAGGGGGGGGGGGGAGTGTTACCACTAAGGCACTACTTCTTGCATCTTGGCGGCAGCGGAAGAATTCTCTAGATGGAATCAACGGTGGCGTCTACAGTTCCAGTCAGGTTGAACTACTTAGTGAACACCTTATATGGGCTACTATGACGTTTTCGGAGCTCAGGCCTTTAAGGAGTGGTTTATCTGGCTTTTCGTCCTTTGAGTCACAATAAGGACCTGGTCCTCCAGGTTGGGGGTTGTGCCGTCGGGGTAACTTCCTGGCCACACCAAAAACAACTAGTTGCGAAGCAACAACAAGCCTCGCATACAGACGGATTCACTGATGACGAAGCCTGCAAACGAAATAAGGACAACGAATTTCGAATATGTACGTGGAATGTTAGGTCCCTTAACAGACCACATGCAGGCCCTTGACTGCTGTAAGGCAGACATAACCGCCATCCAAGAAATGCGATGGGACGGGCCGGGCAAAAAAAAGATGAAAAACTGCGATATCTACTATGGCAACTGCTATACACAACAAAAACAGCGCTTATTTGGATGTGGATTCGTCATTAGAGGCAGGCTCCGGCAAGAGGTTTTGAGTTACAAATGTGTAAACGAGCGCCTCATGACAATCCGCATCAAGGCTAAATTTGCCAATATTAGCCTCATATGCGCGCATGCCCCCACAGAGGAAAAAGATGATGACACCAAAGAAATGTTTTTTGAGCTCCTGGACAAAACATATGAGCAATGCCCTAGCTATGACATCAAAATTGTCCTAGGCGACTTTAACGCCAAGCTAGGGAGAGAAGATGTTTTTGGTGATACAATCGGAAAACACTTAAGAGCAACAAAGCCGCCGGAGCCGATGGCCTAGCTGCCGAGCTCTTCAAAGCTGCAGGCGATGACTTGGCTATAAGTATGCACCAACTCATAAGCAAGATATGGTTAGAAGAAAGCATGCCCGATGAATGGAATCTCAGCATAATTTGCCTGATCCTTAAAAAAGCAGACCCTCTGAGATGCACCAACTATAGGGGTATCAGTCTCCTCAACATCGCCTACAAGATATTTTCTGCTGTATTGTGTGAACGCCTAAAGCCAATCGTCAACAACCTGATAGGTCCATATCAGTGCGGTTTTAGGCCAGGCCACTACGGCAGATCTTGGATAAAACTCAAGAACTTCAAATCGATACCCACCACCTTTTCATCGATTTCAAAGCTGCGTACAACAGCATTTATAGAGACGAGTTATATAGAGCAATGTGCAGTTTTAACATCCCTGCCAAACTCGTCCGCCTGTGTAAAATGACGATGGAAAACGCAAGCTGTTCCGTCAAGGTCGATAAAGACCACACCGACACCTATGAAGTCAAAAAAGGATTTAGACAAGGCGATGCGCTGTCATGCGACTTTTTCAACATCATACTTGAAAGAATCAATGAAGAACTTTACCGGCTGTACAGCGACAAAGACCTAGCCAAAAGAGTAAAAATTCAACGTCTCAGATGGCTGGGTCATATAAAGCGGATGGACATCAATGCCCCGGCCCGGTAAAATCTTCGAATCCACCCCAGAGGGACGGCGCAGTAGAGGAAGACCGAGACTCAGGTGGCGCACACAAGTGGAAGAGGACCTCAACCGACTCCACGTGTGAAACTGGAGACAGCTTGCTAGGGACCAAGCTGGCTGGAGAAGCTTGTTGGTTGAGGCCCAGGTCCACCCCGGACTGTAGCGCCACCTAAGAAGAAGTAATGCAGCTATGCTTTGGATGGAAGCCAGGCTCAAATGGTGACACAACATTGGATCTGTTTAGATAAGTATTTATTTGTTTTGGCGTAATCCTATCTAAAACCTTGGAAAGAAAAGGCAGTATCGAAATTGGTCTTAATTCCTGGCCATAAGAATTTTTGGGTATAGGAACTACCTTAGCCAGCTTCCAAGCCTTAGGATATATGCCAGTTATTAAAATTGTATTAAACAAGTATAAAAACAAGGTGTATACCATCAATTCCAATAGCATTTAACTTAGATTCTATGTATCGAATCTCAAACTTCTTTTCGGCAGCAAAAAGTTGATCTTCTTCTTCATGGAAATCTGTATGTGCGGTATGTCTACCCATCCAAATGATAATGGAGTGGGTAGTGACAAAAATGTTTGGTTTAACTCATTGCAGTCAATATTTTCACAACATCTTATAATCTTTTGCCTACCAAAATTTGCGACAAGTCTAGTTGATGCTTGAAGACTTTAGCATTTTGACCTCGAATCTAAGAAAAAACTTGGTTACGTAACCAGCAATAAACTCTGTGGTGTTGTTACCACCTATATCTTGTCCATAAGGAATATGCCTGATTTCGTTAATGGATCTGCAAGGAAATTTGTGGCGTGCACCTTGGTCGAGATCGATGAGTCAATTTTTTTTTGTTTAAGTGGAACAAACGTATTGATCTCAACTTGAAGATCAGGTCCTGGCATACTAAAAATTCGATTCCAATCAATCGCAGAAGCGCTGCGCTCAAGGGATATGCTTCAATATTTTTTAAATTTCTATAATAAAAGGGGGATAATAATGTTGAAGTTAAAAATAAGAAATAAAAGATTTTGTTTTGAAGAGCAAGGTCTAACAATTTGACCATAAAAAATAACATCATCTTTATTACTCACAAAAATAACGTCAAGTAGAAAGCTCGAGCTGGCTCTAAAATGAGTTGGTACTTCGACATTAATCGGTGACAAATGGAAGGATCTCATACTATCAGTTGAAGTGGTATCGCTCAAAAGATTGCTATTTAAGTCCCCACACAGCACAATTTTGGATAAATTTAATGACATTTCCTCTATAAGAATTGATTGGAAAACACTCCCAACATAGAACGCAAAATTAAACTAATAATTCAGAGATTTAAATTAAAAAAAGAAAACAATATTTTAATTAATTTGCATTGGTTATGGTAACCCTGTTCTCAAGTCTTCATAAGGCGTTTTTCTTTTTAAGCTCTGAGCAGAGCACGGAGTAGAGCCTTTCAAGTCGATTACCCTCTGAGCAGAGTATGATCAGGGCTCTCAGATTTAGTTACTCACTTTGCACCTTAAATACACAAATTTAATTAAATTAATGGTATTTCCTTAGAAAAATTTTGTTTAATATTATACTTTGACCGACGGCATTTTGATTTTTGTTTTTGACATGAAGAATAACATGACTCATGCTGATAAGACTCATGCTGATAATGCTGAGCTGATAAGAAAAGTGACGCACGCTGCGATACTGTGGCGCAATACAGGCGCAAATTCCCAAAATAATTCCACTAAAATTCAAAAAGTACAAGATAAAAAGAAACACAAAATAGGCGGAGTTTTACTAAATTAGAAAGTAGATGTAGATATTGGGGTGTGTGTGTGTGGATTTGACGAGAGGGTCTGTGGGTGCGGGCTGTATGCTGGTGTTACTGCCATCAATGTTTTCTTATGACGTTATAACGTAAAATAATCGTCCGTAAACCGACTTTACAGACAACAAACTCTTTTTTTCAACCCTGTTCTTAAAACACACAAAATATATGATGTTAGGCGCGCTCAGCTTTTTACTCCGTGTGCTCCGTCATTTTATTCTGAGCTCATAGAGCGCGCTCCGAGCAAGTTTCCGCTCAGGGCGCTTCGCCCTGTTCTGAGCTGAAAAAAAATACGCCTGCTTTTTCGATAAGAACAGATCATCAAGTTGACACTTTATGTATACAAGTCCACGCATCGTAAACACAGATGAAAACAATGAATAATTATTTTTGATTGTGCATTGTCGGAGAAAGATTGCACTTTCTGCATTTCTGCCCAAAGTTGACATCGCGTAAATAACGTGGTTTGTTCTTATTATTCCTACAGTGTTCGGCAATACATAGAAGTCATTTGTTATCATCGCGTCAAATGTGTTTATATTTTTTCTCACCAAAACATGTTTTCAGCATCAAGTTTTTGTGCAGTAACGTTTGCGGATATTCGTGCATCTGCTCCTTCTACTGTCTAGAATTAGCTCTTCATAATCGTTTTTGGAATCACACCCTCTGGATAGCATTATCAAATTAGGAATAAGAAATCGTGTGGAATCCAATGCTTCGAAAACATGATGCTCCCTTCTGTAAATAAAGCGAAATATACCTCCGGGGCCACTATCCATGAGCGGCACTTACATTATGGTCATCATCTAGATCATCTAGCAATTATTGGTATGTGCATAAAAAAAACCTCTTGTGAAACGAGCATATTTACTGTGTTGCCAAAAATTCCGCAAGAGGTTTGGTCTTCCTCCGACGTTGTAAAAAAATCTTTATCCCCTCTGATTTTGCTAATATCTTCAAATCGTATATCCGTCCAAGACTAGAATACAACTACCATATCTGGGTGCATCGGCATCTCTCTAAAAATGCCTTTAAGCGCGTGTTGATTATATAAAAAAATGCCACATCTATCAATCAGCATATGTCAGATATCTTTCATACTTTCCATCCGAAAAAAAATTTCGGATATGAGAACGGTTACAAATATTAGTTAACTGTTAACTGTTAACTGGATTGGTAAACATTACATGACAAAACATGGCCTTCTGTCAAAACTAAACGAAATGTTTTGTCATATTTCTAAAAAGTATAAATAACGGTCGTATAATAGGCATGACCTGTTATGTTGATGACTCAAAATACACAGTTATATGACATTGGCTATAATGGACACATATTCGAAATTCCTTATTTTTGTAAATATGACGAAACAATTCTTTTAATTTTGACAGTAGACCATGCTTTGTCATGTCTGTTATAGTTGGGCCTTAAGAATAAAGAGAAATGGAAATCAAAAGAGTTCCGATCTGACTCCATCTTCTGTGAAAACTTAATAATACTTGATTATGAAAGCTTGTTGGTGGATTCGTTGCTTCGATAGCTTCGGTAGTTTCAAGTTTTAAAATCGCAAAGTAAATGCTGGTGTGCCTCAGGGCTTCCCCTTATCTTCTTCATCATTATTAAAAGCCATTTGTCTAAAAATATTTATGAAAACAATTAGTTTAGCTGATATATCGTTCTCCTCCATATTCACATTATTCTTCTAGTCACTGCGACTGCAGCGTGTTCTAACCACATAAAAAATTGATCTTTACATCATTGTCTAACCGGGATTAAAAAAAATCAAATATCGGGTTTTTCAACAGGGACGCTACAAAATTAGAGCGACAGGGACAGCAAACGATTTCTTGCCGCTCTTTTGACATTTCTCTTCAGTAAGGTTTGCCATTTCACGATGGAAAGATATACGAGCCAACAGCGAGTCAAAATTATTAAACTTTACTACCGAAATTCGGAGTCAGTGGCCTCAACGTTAAGAGCGCTACGTCCAATTTATGGTCGTCATAATCGTCCTAGCAGATGAACAATTGAGCGTCTAGTGGAAAAATTTGAATCCACAGGCACAGTACAAAATGTTCCCGTGCCAGTGAGACAAAGAATTGCCCGTAGTGTCGAGAATATTGCTGCCGCTGAGGCTTCAGTTGCGTTGGGCATCTCTGTGACGTCGTTGTGGCGAATTTTGCGAAAAGATCTTGGCCTACATCCTTACAAGATAAAATTGACGCAAGTACTGAAGTCGCTTGACCACCAGAAGCGTCGTATCTTCGTGAATTGGGCTGAGCAACAACTTGAAAATGATTCGGATTTTCATCGAAAAATCATCTTCAGCGATGAGGCGCATTTCTGGCTGTATGGCTTCGTCAATAAACAAAATATGCGGCATTGGTCAGCAAGCAGCAATCCACACGTACTTCATGAGTCATCATTGCATCTTGAAAAATTGTGGTTTGGTGTGGTTTATGGGCCGACGGCGTCATCATTGGGCCGTACTTCTTCCATGATGATCAAGACCGGCACGTTACTGTGAATGGGGATCGCTACCGTTCAATGATAACCGAATATTTTTGGCCCCAATTGGATGATATGGACTTGGAGGACATGTGGTTCCAACAGGACGGCGCCACAAGCCACACAGCGAATGTCACAATCAATTTATTGGAAACCAAGTTTGGAGAACGTGTTATCTCACGAAATGGTCCAGTTGTTTGGCCACCTGGGTCGTGCGATTTGACTATTTCCTGTGAGACTACGTCAAGTCTATGGTCTATGCCAACAAGCCAGCGACGTTGATGAACTTCGTACGAATATCGAACGTGAAATTGCAGCAGTATCGGCCGATTTATGCTTGAAAAACGTCGAAAATTGGGTTCAGCGCCTGGACTCCTGCAAGCGCGCCCGTGGTGGCCATGCAAAAGAAATCGAGTTTCATGCATAATGGCATCAAACGTACTTTCGCAGGAATAAAGAATTTCATTGTAGCGCTCTTATTGAAAAACCCGTTACATAATAAAACATAATAGCCAATGTATTACATTATTTTACTGCTATTTGTACAAACAACTGCCTCCGTTCCCAGAAGCAATGCCCATCAGCTTACCCCAGAGCTCATTTCAGACTTTCTTTCACAAGCCGCACCAGACGAATGTGGAACACTTTGCTTGCGCGAATGACAAAAATGTGCGTAAGCTTGATCCAAGCAAGTTTTTGAATTTGAAATAAAGTAATTTATTTTTTTTTCTCTTAATCTTATTTTAAAATATTTATTAAAGTAAAATTATATATAAAAAAATTAAATAAAATTATTAGAAAAAAATATAAATTTAACTGTTAAAGTCTTGTCGTCAGGCAGAAGATCACCAAACATCAGTTCAACTGTTGACATGACTTAGAACGCCGTATGTTATGGAGCAGGAAGTGATGATTTTTACTTTTACAAATGCGACACCTAAACGGCTTCCAACAATCCAAAACGGTATGTTTAGACGCAAGACAGCGTTCACAAATGATTTTATTCTTCACGAAGGCTTGTCGTTCATTAATCGCCAATGATTCAAACTTCTCACATTGCCATTGAGGATGGTTTAGCTCGAAATATAAACAACAGGTGAACTTCGTTTTATTTTTTTCATCATCCGAGTTCTTTCTAGCCTTAGTTTCGAATGAATGTTAATGGAATGGTTGGTCCAGCCAGCTCGGTCTCTAGCAAGCTACCTCCAGTTTTGGACGTGGAGTTGGTCGAGCTCCTCTTCCACTTGAGTGCGCCACCTAAATCTCGGTCTTCCTCTACTGTCCCGCATTCAGTTATTTACCAAACCAAAAAAGTCATTTAACTCCTCCAGATACAAGATACATTTCAAAAGTAAAAGTTTTACTTGGATATTCCATTCAAGGCCACTTACTCACTCCTGTAAGTAAAAAAATTTATCATTCAGAGTGCCAGCGCTATTTTTGTGTCTCTGCCTAACGCCGCAATATTATTATTTTTTTGTTTTGTTTTCCAAAGATAAACATTTCAAGTACTACAATCGATTTTCTTATCATCACTCGTACACTCATATATTTGGTTTATTTTTTCCAGATAAGGAATTTACCAGCACAGTTCCGGAGCATTTCTTTGTCCCAATTGCAGTCGATTCTATGGAGTGGTCAAGTTTAAACCTTAAATTTCGAGTTTCCGATCAAATGGAAATCAAATTAGTCATGGAACAGTTAATAAAAGAACAATTCAAGACCTATGATCGGCTGAAGAAGCTTCAACAGAATTTCAAAGCAAATCCATCTGCTTGTAAAGGTGACATAGCTGTCCGAATCGAAGTGATTTCAAACTACTACAACAAATTCTGTGAAACCCATGATGGAATCGAAAAGATTTTATCCAAGCACAAGATCGACGTTAGCAATGAGGAATATATCGTTGGTGATCTGGCGTTCAAATGTGAATTGCTGTATTTGGAGATGAAGGGGAAACTTCTGGAAGAACCATCGGATGAAGACAAAAAAGAAGAAAGGATTTCTTTAGATGACTTACCCAAGATAGACGTTCCTAAATTCTCTGGGAAACCCACTGACTGGTTGGCATTCCGAAAGGAATATTCTGCGTTAGTTCATGGAAAATCTAATCTTAAAAATTCCCAAAAGTTCAGATATCTACAGTCAGCTTTGCCGAATGAAGTATTTGAGTGGATCAAGGATTTGTTCACTACTGGCGATGAAACTGGATATGGATTGGCCTGGAAAGTGTTGGAAGAGAAATTCAATAGAAGGGTGCTTGTTGATGCATATCTCTCTGAGCTTCTGGAGGAACCATCGGAGAAGTTTTCCATCGAAAATTCGGACTTGCTTCTACATACAACCAAGAGATGTCTACAAGGATTGCAGATCATGAATATTGACATAAAGAACTGGGATGTGTTGTTGATACATTTGTTGGTTGGCAAACTGAACGAAGAAACTAAATCACTCTGGATGAAGACACATTCTTGTCACGAAGTTCCTAAACTCGAGAAATTCTGCATATTTTTGAGATCAAAAGATACGTTGGATGGAAAATGCGAAGATCAAAAATCGAGTGTTAATGCCAGTAATTTTAATATTTCGTGTGTGTGCTGCAAGGAGCGACATAACTTGTGGGAATGTGACAAGTTTGAATTGTTGGGCATCGATGACAGGCGATTGCTGGTGCGGAAAAATGCTTGCTGTATGCGATGTCTATCTGAAAGTCATACCATTTTGGATTGTTGGAGGTCGTATACGTGCCGAATTTGCCAGAGGAAAGATCATCATTACTTGCTTCATAAGAATGCAAAACCAAACAAAAAGAAGGCTTCTGGTATGTGAATTGTTGAAGCGAAGAGTTTAAGAGATGTTTTGATGTAAATTTTGTATGTTTTTTAAGGAATTTTATATATATAATAAAAATGTTGACAATAATTGTATTGTATTGGTTGTCATGTTGTAATCAAAGTTGGGCCAAATTAAGGTCACTTCATTAGGAAACAAAAAGCCTTTGTTTATGCTTTGACTAAAACATACGCCAATGATTCTATTAATGCTGAGTCTTCTACTAAGTAGTTTTTTTAATTTTTAACATAGTATATAGAAGTCGTAATAAAACCTTGAATTTAAATGCACTTTAGCTAATACCAAGTGGCGATCCCATTAAACATCAATACTTGCGTACCGACTAGGCAGATCTAGGCTTAACTGAGTGCGAAACATCTTGAATGTTTGTTAACTCGAAGCAAATAGAACACAAGCTTTTTTATATGGGCCATTGCGTACTAAAACATACTACCAGGCTCTGTGTTTTCTCTTATTACATTTGAAGAGTTACTGGGACAAAGAGAAAGAAGAAACCAATTTTTCTCAATGTAAATAACACTTAGTAAACTTCTTCTTCGATGACCTCAGTGACCTGATAAATATAGATATTATCAATCTTCATCGCTTTATCAATAGGTTCAACTAGGATCCAGTTCAGGTCTCATCCAACAAGTTCTTCCGTACATCCCAATTGCTGGCCGACGCCATCCAGGTTTTGGACTGACACATTGCTTTCTACCGTAAGGAAGGACCTGGTGATTGGTGATTTCTTGCGATTGCAGCGCCAGCGGTCCGATGTTACACTTCCTCACAGGAGGTATTGTCTTGCTAGCTGTGTTTTCCGATTTTACCACCAAAGATATCTTCTCTCACTAGATGGCGTTAAAGTCGCCCAGGACTATTTTAATGTCACTCCTCATATTTTATGTCGTGTCCAGTAGCTCAAAGAAAATTTTTTTGGTGTCATAATCTTTTTCCTCTGTGGGGACATGCGCTTATAAAAGGCTTATTGGTGGAAAATTTAGCCTTTGTACGGTTTGTCAAGATGTGTTCGCTGACACATTTTTAGCTCAAAACCTCTTGCCGGAGACTGCCACCAACGAAGAATTCATATCCAAATAGGCAGTTTTTTTTTGCGTATAGCAGTTTTTTAGTTTGCCTGGCCCGTCCGATCGCATTTTTTTGGATGGCGTTTATATCTGCCTTACAGTAGTCAATGGCCGCCGCTGGTTGTTCGGCTGCACGTGGTGTTAAGGGACCTAAAATTCTACGTAAAAATATCCGAAATTCGTTGTCCTTATTTCGTTTTCAGGGTTCGTCGAAGTGTCTGTTTTTAATATTAAGATAACAGCTTTTTACATGATGAATATGAATGTATGTATATACAGTTATTATAACAAAAACACCATTTTTCAAATTTTTGTCTGTCTGTCTGTTTATTCCGCGTAATTTCGGGAACAGTTACACCGATTTTGACGGAATTTTTCACAAATTGCTATTGTTGTAGGGAGTAACTTAGGCTACTTAAATTAAACACTAGGTGGCGCCGAGGTGGTTTTTTTTTGTAAAATTCTTATTTATGGACCGATTTTGACGGGATTTTCACAGGCAGAAAGCTGGTATTATAAGGATTAACTAAGGCTATTTTAATTACCCATTGGTGGTGCTGGAGGCGCTTTTTTGAATTCTTATTTATGCCCCAATTTCGACGAGACTTTCGCAGGCATATAGCTTATTTTGTAAGAAGTAACTAAGGCTGTTTTGATTACCGCCACGACGGTTTCGTTTTTCGGAAACTTATAATATACCTGAGCAACGCCGGATGGGTAAGCTAGTCATTGATTATGTCCGTAGGTATCCGAGCCTTGTGATTGATTCGCAACAAGGGTTTTTTTCATGCCCGGGTTGTTACCCCGTCGGCGTCGGCACAACCCCAACCCTGAGGACTAGGACCCTACTATTACTCCAAGGATGAAGAGCCATATTAATTGTTCCTTATAGGCCTGAGCTTCGAAAACTTCGTAGTAGCCCATATAAGGTGTTCACTAAGTAGTTTAGCCTGACCGGAACTGTAGACGAAACCGTTGATTCCATCTAGAAAATTCTTCCGCTGGTCGCTGCCACCTGGACACAAGGAGTAGTGCCTTAGTTGTAACACTCCTTCCCCCTCCCTCGTTTGCTGCCATCAACAACCTTCCGAATTGTTGAAACCAAATCTCCAGTTGAGGTATGTGAGAGTAGGAGTTGATAGACAGAGATGCATTGTGGGTGCTTGGACCCTCTTGGGGATTTGATTTGAAAAAAAGACAAATGTAGCTTCAACAATTTGGCCGCTTTCAGCTGTCAAAGTTCGGAAGACCCTATTGGAAGACTCTGATGAAATCGTTCAGTCTTAAATATATTTTTAATTGCACTGGAAATATCTCACCACACCTTTCTGTATTTCTAAGAATTTTGTTTCACAATAAAATTAAGCACTTTTCCGTGTTCAACTTCCTTGGAACATAGAAGTATAAATAACGTAATTATCATTCAAGATACACACCTGGGTCTTAATAAATTATTTATTCGTTATAAGAAGATGCTAAACACCACCTTTCCAATTAGCTTTAAGTGTCATTCATTAGTGCCTCCAACTAAAAGTGAATCTTAATAAGGTTTCTCACTTTATATGTATGGCAAGTGGAAACTATTTTCTTGTTTTGGCCAGAATCCCTATTTAAATTTTACGGTCTGTATCTCTGGGTGTAAATGTAATATTGATTAATATTTTATGAGAAATTCACTGTCAGGAAAAAAATACATTCCAAAGACAATGCAGACAATACTATCTACACACTATTCAAATTTATCAGCTTTCTCACTATTCTATCACATAACACACACACACTTAAATAAATAATTTATGAGCACTTCTGAAGGATAACAACAATTCACACCGAAAAAAGCTCGATTTTCCTTCCAACTTTCACCGTCACAAATTATTCTATTATTTAACTGAAAATTACGTACACAGCTGGTTCATTAGATGATATCCTTTTCCCGGGAATCCAATTAGGAATCAACTTGACAGTCCGTACTAATTCGGTTACTTAAGCAGACTCAAAAAGGATTCCAAAGCCGAGTAAACTCAATCAACGGTAAAACAGTTTTCTCGAAAATCCATACAAAAATGTCCTTTCAAGTAAATCAATCAACTCTCTGGATAGCTAAGAGGAAGGAATACTAAGCTTAGTCGCGTCTCGCGTCGTCGTCGTTGTCGCTGTCAGTTCAGCACACTTATGAGAAGAAAACCCAATGGGAAAATAAATTTCCCCAATCAACTGAATGTGTGCACGAATTTTCTATACTCACACATGTATACGTATGATGAAATCCTTATCCAGTCGATGTGTTTCTGTAGAACTGTGTCGCAAGTTACCGTTGCTTTTGCCAATTTTTCATTGAGGGTTTTCTTATTCTATTCCAGACAAGTAGTCACCAGAGTTGACATAGAAAAATATCCTGAAGCCTCCTAAATACACTCACAGAAACCCAAACATACACGTGTGTAAAATTAATAATACCACCGCAAACTGGAGTGTTAGAGAGAGAAAGAAATAAGGTACTCGTGTAATAAAAAAAATATATATATATAATCAATTCCGAGCATTCTTGTAAAACGAGCCTGAAAAAAAGGTCAATAAAGGACAATGCAAGGAGTGGAGCTCGGGTGGTAGATATAATTTATAGAAATTTTCTATGCCAGTGGTAGAAAAGCTCTGCAAAACAAAAACAACAAAGAGCGAGAAACGCAAACACTTGACAGGAATTTGAGCTTTTGTTAAGGAGGAAGCAAAAAAAAAATTAAGGATATAATGTAAAATGGAAAAAAAAATCCTGAACAGGAGGATGATTGGTTTAGTTTATACCAAGGACTCGCCAGTAACTTGTGATGAAACTAAGAAACCTAAGATGGAAACTGTAAATTAAATAATTTATTAATGTTTTTTTCTTTTGCATGAAATCATCCGAACTCATAACGATTATATGGAACTCAGAAAACCAGGATGTTGCTTACATAGTATAGTATTTTCTTGAACATTTTCCAAGGATTACACAATCTTTTCAGAGAGCTAGAGAAGAAAAAAATGATGCCAAATTAGACAGAAAGTGTGTTCGGAGAAGTAGGTATGGTTTCGAGAGCCAGCATTGGTCCGTGTGCTACAATTTTTCCAGATTAATGCCCATCGTCCCGGCCTTAATAGGTTTGCAGATGTTTTCATTGTAGTTTTATACTTGTTGTGACCTTTTTAGAGCTTCAAAGTTAAGGTAATATTCGGATCGATAAAGAATTTAGAAACAGAAGAAAATTTAGAATAATGGACCGTAAATAAATATTCAGCATTTATTTAACTTTTCAGCTTTTCAGCAAAAAAAAAAAAAAATTAAAGGAAGGATGTAAAAAAAATTGCCTTGTCATTAATTATTAATAATTGAACTTTTTAAGCCTCTTTTTTATTTCTGCCTACAGTTGATTTTAAATAAATAAAGAAATATAAAAGAGGCTTTAAAAGTTCAATTAAAATTAAATCTAAGAAAAGGGTCCTCCAATATTGACTTCCAAATTTTGACAGTTGCCAACAGCCATATTTTTAAAGCTACATCTATCAAATTAACTGTCATTTGTTCAGCTTGAACCGGATAAAGCGTTCAACAACACGTGGAAATGAATGATAAAATTGTTTTATCAGAATGTGCGTTCTATTCAGGCAACGTTTCGCTGGCTTTGCGTATTTAACGTTCGGCATAATCGTCTTACCGAGAGGATAAATTTGAGTTAACCAATACCCCTAAAATACCCTCAGATTAAATGAGTTTAATTTGAAACAAATAAATATTTTCCCCAATTATTTTAATTGTATAATTGATCTGATTTTTATTAACAAGCAACTTCGTGGTGACATAGATTTGATCTCTTAAATTCCACTTTCCAAATCTCCTCATCACTTTGCACTTGGCATAACAATAAAATTTTATGAATATTTTAAAAATTCGAACATAAAAAAGAACAGGCGCAAATTCCCAAAATAATTCCACTCAAATTCAAAAAAGAACAAGAGAAAATGAAATACAAAATAGGCGGAGTTTCGTTAAAGTAGAAAGTAGATGAAGATATTGGGGTGTGTGTGTGTGGATTTAATGAGAGTGTTTGTGGGTGTGAGTTAACGGTCTGTATGTTGGTGTTGCTGCAATCAATGTTTTCTTATGACGTTATCACGTAAAATTATCGTCCGTAAACCGGCTTTACAGACAACCAACTCTGATTCGTTAATGAACCTACCTGTTGTAATAGTTTTAAGTGAAATTTGGATATATAGTAATGAATTAGATTTATATAATATACAGGGTTATACTCTTTTTACTTGCGATTATAGGGCTATAAGGCAAGTTTAGGATTCGTAAATATAAAAAAAATTTAGATAACAATCAAACATGACATTACGATCAAATGTCTGTCTGTCTGTCTGTCTGGGTGTATATCGATCTGCAACTTAAACGGGTTAAGCGATTGCGTTCAAATTTGGTATGTGTGTATCTTTTGGCATTCCTCAGAGGTTAAATTGAAAGTTTATTTTAAGGGCTAAAAATAACGGTACTTGCCACACGACCGTTTCGGAAAACGGCTGCAACGATTTTGATGAACATTTTTGAAAATTTTTTTGTTGGCATTGGCTATCATTTGATCGGAACCACATATACGGGAAAAGTCTATTAACGGGACCTTTCATGTAACGGTTTTTTTATAAGACCAAACTGTGTTACTTTCAACGTAAATGTTATTTGTTTTTGTCCAAGATCTTGCCCTCCAATGTAATAAGGCACATAAGAGCAAGTACGTGCGACCCAGTCGTGCTCATTTTTTGTAACTGTAATGACTCTTATTCTGTTGGAGGTAAAGCTGTTTATGTAAAAAAATGTATATATGTGTGACTGCTAATTTATCTAGCGCTGAAGTATTAAAATTAATTAATTAATTTGGCGGTGCGAAATAAGTCCCCTGACAAAACGGCCCAAAAACAAAAATGAAATTAATCCCCAAAAATGGGGTACATTTTCACAATGAAATGAAACCATTTTTTTGTTTATGAAATTACGCCCCAAAAAATGAAAAAGACAATGATGGTGTATCTAGTAGATTGTTGAAAAATGTTGCTCTGTTGTAGACGTACCTACTAGCCTTGGTTATTTAAAAAAAGGGTTGAAATTGGTTGTTTTCCTGAACATCTTAAATGTGCAGAAGTTATACCACTGTTGAAAAAAGGAAATAGAAAAAATATTTCGAATTATTTTTCATATTTTTCAACCTTTTAAAATGTTGTTTTTTTTTTTTGATTTACATTATTTCCATTTTCAAACTTAAATTAAATGGCATTTCAACTGCTTTTGCTGACGACATAGTTTTTACGTTTTCATTTGTGACTGTCTTTGAAAATATTGTGATGATTGAAGATCTTGAAATCATAAGGTTGTGGTTTACTTACAATAAATTAATTATTAGCGGAAAAACTAAATTGATGTGTTTTAAGGTAATTGGTAATAGTCTCTATGACTTTAATTTAAGTTTTAATGCTCATGACTATGACTGTAAACAGTTTTCGTTACCTTATCATAAATGTCGTAGAAGTAATTTCAAGACCAATCTTCAATTCACAGAAAATTGCTTTAAAATTGAAACAGTTCAACAGTTTAAGTACTCAGGAGTAGTCATTGATTTCAATCTAAATTGAAAAGATCATATTGGAATATTAAAAACATATAAATGTTATTAGTCACAAGAAAAATGTATTTAATTAAACCATTTTACTCTCAACAAGGTCTACAAATTATATATTATGGACTTGCAAACTTAAAGTTGCAATACGGCATAACAAGCTGGGGTGGTTCGTATTTTAATACTTTTCGACCTTTACTGTAAGCACACAAACATTTAATACGGATTATTTAAACAAAAATCGTTTAGCTAAAAGTTGGCCCTATATTTAAGATGTTGCATATTTTACCAATGATACTCTTATATGTTTTTAAAGTTTTGAGAGAGTTTTTTAAACAAAGCGGAAATGTTCCTAGTAGGAATTAGAAAATGTATAACCTCCGTATAAATAATATGAGTACCATTTGCAAATAAAACACATTTCTCTCATTTTTATTCATATACAGCTCCTAACATTTTCAATTAATTGCCTCTATTTATAAGAGAAATCCTTAGTTATTCATGTTTTAGTAAAAAAAAATAAAAGACTGGTTATTCACTTTGAATTTTAATTGTATAGATAAGTATTATTATGAATTGAATTGTTAAGTACCAGTTATTATTTTTACTTGCGTTTATAGGTACTATAAGGCAAGTTATGGATTCGTGCACAAATAAAAAAATATAAAAATTACGATAATAGAGAAGTCGAAAAAAGTGGGTCCGGAAATTCTGTCCGTCTGCCTGTCTGTCCCTTCGCACCTCTGTGCAGCCTAAACGGATGGGCCGATTTGCTTCAAACTTGGTATTTAGTATTTATTTGGTAGTATCTCAGGGGGTGTTTTTCATTTTTGCTCTAGATCGAAAAATAACGGTACCTACCATACAATTTTTAAGAAAAACATTTTATCGAAAACGGCTCTTACGATTTTGATAAAACTTTGCGAGTGCTATTTACAATACATCTTTCAGTTGGAATGAATTTTTCGAAATTTGTTCTATAACGGCATCTCTCATAGAACCGGTTTTTTTCAATTGCCGTTCTATCTTAAACCATTATCCCGGTTTCAATAAAATTTTGCACACAAGAAGTCATTTATAATTCAATTAATATTGCAATTCAAAATTTTAAAAAAACTTTTTTTTTTCGATATTTTTAAATTTTCTAAAAAAAAATGGTTTTCGAAATATTTTGAAAACGCGTTGATTGAATATTTTTTAAATAATTTTTCAGATGAAAACTACAGATTTATTTTATTTTTTTAGTATGTCATTACTACAAAAATATAAAAAAAAAAAAATTCGAAAAGTTTTTCAAAAAAACGACTTTAAAAAAAAAACTGGCCGAACGATTTTCAATATATTTTTCCTCAATAGACATTTAGTTTTCAAATTTTATTGCATACTTAGTTTTTTCCGAGAAAACTTTAAATTAATTAAAAATATGAAAGAATTTTCGATAAAAATTTTATTTTTTTATTTTTATGTATACATCATACATATGCAGATACTAAGCAATTATTTAGCATAAGAACAAGTTCGTGCGATCCAGTCGTGCATTTTATTTAAATTTTATTCGACTATGTGACCGCACCTAGTGCAATTTATTTTAATTCATAACGATTGTACAATTAGGCACGGTTTTCAGGGAATGTATTTCGTTTGTTAATTTGTCTTTTCCAATTTTTCGGAATTGCAAAAATTCTTGGATAAAACAAATTCAGTGAAACTTATATTTAATTGGCTTTAGACATGGAACAACCTAAAACCGGGAGACTTTTCTACGTTTTCAGATGACAACCAGGCAAACAATGTATGTAATGTATGTGGAAACTTAAGATGAAGCAGTATAATTATATGTATATATGTAGGGATGACGGCCGTAGGAACAACTACCTCGAGTCAATGGAAACTTTGACCAATAATAAATGCCAAATTACATAAAGTTTACAAAACCGCTGGTCGGACAGAGTTTTTCTTGCCTTGGCGGTAAAATGGCCACTTCTAGTTGCGTCTTCGGTGATGGTCTACTTCATTGGGATCGATTCAATAAACAAATGGGGTATTAAATGAAAGCTTAAGCCGTCTACATTAATAATCTGCTGGTCGGACAAACTTACATGGGCCAAACAAAAATTACTGTACATTTCTTAAAATTTTCTTAAGTCAAAAGCAAAAAAAAGTGATCGTACGCATGTTTGGTACATGTTAAGTTTGTCCGACCAGCAGATTCTTATGGTAGATGGTCTAAGCTTTCATTTGATACCCCATTTGTCCGTTGACCCTATTAAGTAGGCAAAAATTAAACCAGAGGTGGCCATTTTACCGCCAAAGGGACAAGAAAAAGTCTGTCCGACCAGCCGGTTTGTAAACTTTATGTAATTTGGCATTTATGAATGGCCAAATTTTCTATTGACTCGATGAGGTAGGTGTGCCTACGACCGCCTTTTGGACTAATAGTGGGATAGTTCCGATCTTTATCGAGGTCATACCAATGGTCGGAAAAAGAAGGAAGGAGGACTTACCAATTCTTTTCATTAGTAGGTCCTGCAAATTCAGAAAGTCTTTCACATTTTCTTAGAGCAATCCTGATAATCCCAAATATGGAGCCTGTATGTGAATCATAAGTGAGTCAGCTTTGATCATAACTGTCGTGAGTTCAAATATCAATAATTAATGGCACAAACCTTCTTATCTGTTGATTGAATTATATATGTAAATACATACATATATAATGCTTGAACCTCAATAAAAAAGTTTCCAAACGAAGTCTTCATATATGTACCTTTCTTGGGTAAGCGAATGTAGAATCCTGTTTGATTTATTCGAGATATTGGTAGGATTCCACATACATATCTCTAGACTCACTACAGAACATATTTGATGATGTTCTTATTGCAATTATGTTCATACATATTTATATTTAATTTGAAAAACTGACAACAATCTATTAAAAGAAAATAGACCGACAATTCTTATCATTTCTATTAAAGTAAATAAATTGAGCTGTCAAAATGTTGGATAAAAAAAAACTAATCTATATTTTCAAAGCAACAGCAAGTTAAAAAGCAGAAATTGAATCATTGAAAAACCTTTAATAAATTATTTCTTGATTAATTTATATCAGAGACCAATTAATAGAACACAATGTATAATTCAGAAACCTGGACTACGAAAGTTTGATGATCCTTTAATTACCAAATACTCCAACCTTTGTATGGTCTGTGCGCACTTTACTTGTTATTGGTTTTAATTGATTCCAAATGTATTTATTTAAGAGCTCATCACCCATCCATCACCATACCCAGAATAATAGTTCATGTCAGTATTGTTGGAAAAAAGGACATTTTATCTAATTCCACATCGACACAGTCTAGCCATCTCACATAAAGCTTTGTTTTTTATCGTTGTTTATACTTCATATTGGTTCAATTAGTTGCAACAATAATCCCAACCTCGATTTTGACCCGCAGGGGTTCTTCTAAACTGTTTTAATTAGAAGCGTAAACGTTCAACATTCTGTTTCGCTTTTGGAAATATTAATGATGATTATAAAAGTCACTGCGAGGCACGATTTCACGACCTCCCGTACCAACAAATTCATTCTAACCTCACATCAACCTTTTGCAGGACGAAGGACAACAATTCCATAATTTAAGTAACAAGAATAACTTTTTCTATCTTTTTTTTCATGTGAATTCCAACGCGTAGGACTAAAAAAAAATAAAAAAAAAGAAAACACCTCCCGTCTCCCACTATAAAACAAAAGTCAGCAGCCATTAAGACGTGACATTTTGCGTTAGCTTTTATGTTAATTTTCATGCCCGCAATACAGTCACACGATGGGAAGTGTTTTTCCGATTTGGTCCTTGTAAGTTGTTTTTTTTTTTTTTTGTATAGTTTAAGATCCTTGGCAATACTATTGCTACTGTAGGAAGGATATTAAGATGGAGGTACTTTTGAAACCTTACAAGAATGATAGATAAAGCTGTATATTTCTTACTCAAGGATTTAAACTTAGATAGATTCACACAACATTAGGTTGGTGGAAAAGCCACTATTAAATAAGTTTGATTAAGCAATGTGCCTTGAAAAACTTCTTTTTTTTTTTTTTTTTTTTTTTTTATAATTAGCCCGCACTAAAGGGATTTTGACTACCCTTATAATGTTAATTAAACACAGCGAGGGCTTAAGGAAAATAGGAAAGGATGTGAAAGGAGGTAACGATGCACATTTGTTTTAAAGTTCTGCACTTCAAAGTGGGAGGGAAAAACAGAGTCTGGCAAGGCATTCCACATTCGCGTGGTACGACTAAAGAAAGAATCCCTGTACTTGACAGTACGTCCGAAGTTGGGCTCAAGGGTATAATGATGGGCATTCCTTGCAGTGCGAGTATTACCGTTAAAGCGTTTCAGGGGAGGAATGCAACTGGTTATTTCGCTAGAGCATTTGGAAGTAGCTCCAGAGATGTAAATGTTTCTGTTATTGTTCGATCGCCTATCATTTTTAAAGCTCTTTTTTGTATTCTATCTAGAAAACTCAAGTGGGTTACAGGAGCACCTGCCCAAATGTGGGAGTTATACTCAAGTTTAGGGCGAATATATGCTTTATATACTGTAGCCATCAAAAGGGGTGAAGAACTTCTTGCATCTTCGAAGGAAACCTAAACATCTCGCGGCATTTTTGGCAACGTCAAATATGTAGTCATTTCACAGAAGGTGGTCTGTAATGCACATACCGAGAACTGAGAGATGGTTGGTTTCCTTTATGCAAGTGTCACTCATGGATAGTGGCATTAGGGGTATATTTCGCTTTAACGACAGAAGACAACATTGTGTTTTCGAAGCATTAAATTCTACGCGGTTTCTTATTCCCCATTGTACAATGCTGTCAAGATCAGAATTTAATGAACTTATCATACGCTGCCGTTGCAGTTCCACATCCGAAGAACGAGGATGTGAATCTGGAAACGAATATGAGAAGCTGAGAGTACTGTCGTCTGCGAAACAATTGATAGGATTAGTTGTTTCAGATAATAAGTCGTTGATAAAAATAAGGAAGAGAGTCGGAGACAAAACAGAACCCTGGGGCACGCCAGCGTTTATTTTGTGAGAATCAGACTTGAATCCTTCCAATACAACTTGTATTGAGCGTTTCGAAAGGTAATTACTAATCCAACGAAGAAGAGATTTGTCCATCATTTTCCGACTTTATTTTGTTGTTGTTAAAGGAATTCTATTTTTCGGATGGGGGAAATGAGATATGGAATAATATGGAGGCGCAGCGGCACCTGCTGTAAATAAATTGAACTTGAAATCCTTCAGCATATGGAACTTTTATTAAAATCCCTCCAGCGGTTCAGGAGCTTTGTTAAGGACAGCTGTTGGTGTTTTTAACTAAATGAAAAATCGGTTATAATTTTAGGGCAATCACAATGTAAATTGTGAAAGATAACAACGTTTTCTCAATTAATTCAGCAATTAGATAGATAGAAAGATATATTTATTGTGTCCATTTATATTTAACATTTTTTACAAATTGATAATGTCATTGCACAGTACAGAGATATGATAGTTTATTTTGTATCTTAGAACTGAAAAATTATTCTACTGGGTTTTAATATAAAAATTGGAAGGAAAAATATGGAGAGAGAAAAAACCTTCATATAAATGTTTATATTTTATGTTTTATCACATTTTTTTAAATTTTATATTGCTTGTAACATATTACAAAAATAAATAAAATAATATATAAATGAATGAATTAATAAATAACTATAAAAAATTATATCATATATATAACAAATTATATCATATATATAAGTACAAAATAAATATAAAAACAAATAAATAAATAAATAAATAATTAAGTAAAAAAATATATAAATAAGTAAATGTACTAAAAAAATAAAGAAAAATTGATAAATTATCTAATTAATAAACAAAATCACAAATAAATAAATAAATGCATATTACAAATGAAGAAAATAAATAAATAAAAGACTAAATAAATTAATTAATAAGTATATAAATAAATTAACAATGAGTTTTCTTAAAGATAAATACAAATATTTCCAAATAAATAAATTAATATACAAATCTACATAGATTTAAAAAGATACAAGAAAATTGTAATAAATTGTGTTATATCACGAGGTATTGTATTGATACATTTTCGTTGTGTTGGCATCGTCTAATGATTTTTTCATTCAGGAACGCGAAGGACCAAAATGAGGAATTTGTTTTGGAATATTTGAAGTTTTTTAAAAATCCATTTGGGTGCAGTTTCCCCAAACGGGAAATCCATATAAAATTATAGCTTGAAAAACGACTTTGTAGATAGAAAGCTTATTTTGGTCGCTTAATAATGATTTTCGGCTTATTAAAGGGTGTAATAATCTGATTGCTATATTAAGTTTATTTAATATGTTTTTAGTATGATCCTTGAAAGTCAATTTCTTGTCTAAGTTAATACCTAAATACTTAATCGATCCAAGGAATATCACAGTTATTTATTTTAAGATTTAAGCCGGATAGGAAACAGTCCTTTCTTTTTCTTGTGAAAAAAATAGCCTGACACTTCCCAGCGTTTATTTTGATTTTCCAGTGCTTATAATATTCGAAAATAACATTAAGCGCAGTTTAAGTTTTGAGGATAACTGAGAAACCATATTCTTTAGAAAAATATATAGCAATATCATCTGCATACATTCCAAATTCTCAGTTTTTTAATCTGGGAAAATCGGAAGTAAAAATATTTAAGAGTGTTGGGGACAGTAAAGAACCTTGTGGGATGCCTGAAGGTAACGTATTAGCTTTACATGAAGAACATATTCCACTTAGCATAACGAGAAACTGTCTATCGTTCAAAAAACTTTTAACAATTTTAACCGGGAAAATCATAATTTATTAATTTGTGAATGAGCCCATTGTGCCATACAGTGTTAAAAGCTTTTTCAACATCAGAAGAACAAGGCCAGTAGATTAATTATTTTTTAAAGTTATTTTTTACATGATTGCATAATCTTAATACCTGGTGGCAAGTGTTATGGTTTTTTACGAAAACCATACTGTTTTTGGCGGGATGATAAATTTGTCATTAATAAAAAAGTAATAATTTTTGGACACTAATTTTCTCTATTTTACCTACGTTGCTTAGCAGACTAATAGGTCTGTAACTGTTGGCGTCATTACGGGGTTTTCCAGGCTTCAGAATTGGAATTCAGAAATTAATTATAATAACACTGACCAAACTGAGAAATAACCCATATTTGTTTGGTTTTCCTCACTTTATACATTTTAATTATACAAAATAGCTGTGTAACATTTTAATAATAACTAACCGCCATTTAATTTAAAAATTCTAATTTGAAATTCAAATAAACAACCCCGATAGATAGACCGCTAGAGCGCACAGCAGGCAGCCATCTTTTATTATTTTCTCTGGCCATTCTTATTCGTGTTCCTGGCTTCGGCCGGTCATCACGTGTTTTCACATTTTTTCTTCATTTATAATTGACCCTTTTGCTTATAAAATAAATTAATTTGTGTATATATATATAACAGAAATTAATTTATTATATATATATATATTGGTGTGAAAACTCCGGAAATAGAATGCCAAAAAAATTTCAAATGATATAAACTTGGTATTTTTTGAACTTTACTAAATAACTAAATAAAAACCTTTTAATTGTCTATTTTTAGTTTTTGAAATTGTAACTTCATTTCACACGAAATTGAAATAATTGTGGGGAAATAACACCTGAATAAATGTCACACGAAAACGATCGCAAAAAAGCGACGGTCAAAGTGATTATCACCTTACATGGAGCAAGATTTATGATTTTGACCGTCAACGATCGCTTATCAACTTAGCTGATTCCACCCCAGGTTTTTTTTATGGTAGAAGATAGACCTTGTTTACGTTGAAATGATGGACTCCCGAAATCTTTGGGTTCTCTAAACTTGTTGGATGAGGTTCGGGCTTGATTCGGGTTGTTGCACCGTTGATGATAATGATCAGTTCATATAGATCTTGCAATTTTGAATTTTTGAGAATTATTAGACAGAATTTTCAGTACGTGATATTTGTTGATTCCTCATCAATAGAAGAGGAATGAATGTGCGGGTTTTAAAAAATTATATTAATCTATTAATCGATGATAGGCTACACGTACGAAATAACATGACTCATGCTGATAAGACTTATGCTGATAAGACTAATGCTAATAAGACTCATGACTCATGCTAACCGCGATAAAGTGGTTCTTTCAGCCAAAATCGATCGCAAGCAACAGGCGAATATGAAAAAGAACAGGCGCAAATTCCCAAAATAATTCCACTCAAATTCAAAAAGAACAAGAAGAGAAAAAGAAATGCAAAATAGGCGGAGTTTTGTTAAAGTCGAAAGTAGATGTAGATATTGGGATGTATGTGTGTGGATTTAATGAGAGTGTTTGTGGGTGTGAGTTAACGGTCTGTATGTTGGTGTTGCTGCAATCAATGTTTTCTTATGACGTTATCACGTAAAATTATCGTCCGTAAACCGGCTTTACAGATAACCAACTCTGATTTGTTAATGAACCTATCTGTTGTAATAGTTTTAAGTGAATTTTGGATATATTGTAATGAATTAGATTTATATAATATACAGGGTTATACTCTTTTAACTTGCGATTATAGGGACTATAAGGCTGCCATCAATGTTTTCTTATGACGTTCTCGTACGTAAACCGACTTAACAGACAACCAACTTTTTTATGAGAGATCGAATATGAGAACTAAAAACATTCAAAAATCAGATAAAGTACATAGGTGACTGGAACAAGGATAATGATATGTAGACATGTCAACCTACCAAACCAAAAGATGGAATATGTAAGTTGATCTGGCATACTTGTCATTGGGAAGTATTGTCTAATAGTCAGCGATTTTTTTTGTTTCTATCGTCCATATTGCAGAGACTATTAGCCCCATTGCTACATAGTATGCCACGTATCAAACTATCCATACGTTGATATCAAAACAACTGTCGGTTCAAAAAGACAAAGACAACGAAGTAAACTTGCATCTTGCAAGCAGATCTGCTATTTAAACAATTTCATCTACAATGGAAATACTACTTTATAGAAGGTTTTTGAACGAAGAACAACAACTTCTGTGTACTAACACTAAGTTCAAAGGCTGAAGTTATAGCTATTTCACGGGAGCCAACCCAATCATCAGACTCCTTTAGTGGTTCTTTATCGCTTTATGTTCAATATTATCGAAAAACTGATTCAAAATAGCTTTTTACGGCCTTTAAGTGAATCCACAAATTAGCGTTTCGTCTCGGTTACTTAGTTCACTTCAGTTGACAGTGAGTACCTTGTCAAGACGCAACTTTTGGATGGACTTAAATGCCGTAAAAACCTATTTGGAATCAATAATTCAACAAAGTCCAAAATTAGAGTCTTCTACTTAGTTGTTTTTAATTTTTATTTTTCTTGCAACATACTAAGTTGTATGAGTATAGAGTTTTTATAAAAACCTTCAATTTATTTATCGAAAAACCTTTTTGATCCCGAGCTGGGTTTGAACAAGCGATCCAGCAGCAATTACAACAATTACGTCCTACATATCGCACCATTGCAGACATGATAAGACCGGGTTGGCGGTATTTTAGGATTTTGTCTTCCTATTTATAACTGGAATCAAATTTTCTTAATCGAAAAGTTACATTGTCCTTGGAGTTAGTTTATATTCCTATGTTAATCTGAAAATTTGTTCGAAGTTTGTGTAAACCATTTCCCAAAAAAGGTTGATATTCTGTTAATTCATGTATTAAAAAAGAAATTCTTCTATATTTATGGCCGTTATATAAATTCTATTAAAATTCTATTTAATGGAGGTTAGATTTAGATCATGTCAGCCTTTGAATCGCTCCTGCGGAATTGCCAATGTGACATGAGCTGTGTGGCACTAAGCGCCGTCCTTTTAAAACCATATGCCGTTGGTGTCCATATCATCCAATGCAGGCCAACAGATGTTGATAATCATTGCTCTCCGTTGACGGTAAGTTCTCAAAGAAATATGTTAACAATGTTGTCGCCGTCGCCAGCGCGTGCTCACCAAACAGTGACTTTCGAGATTCAATTAACGCTCTTGGATCTCGGATTAATACTGTCCCAAATTCGACAATTTAGTTTGTTGACGTACCAATTCATCCGGAAATGAGGCTCATCGCTGAAGATGATTTTCGATGAAAATTATGGTCAGTTTCCAACTGACTAACAAATTGGAAATTTATAATGGATACAGAATTTATTTTTTCTTGCGATTATAAGGACATAAAGCAAGTTATGCATGCGTAAAAATACACTAAATTCTAACAATCAAACATGACACTATGACCATAGAGAAGCCTAAAAAAGTGATCGACAAAAAAATGTCTGTCTGTCAGTCTGTCAGTCTGTCAGTCTGTCATTCTGTCAGTCTGTCTGTATGTATGTATTATAAGCTGCAGCCTCAACGGCTAAAGCGATTACCTTCAAATTTGGTATGTGATTCGTTTGGCATTCCTTAGAGAGGAAATTAAAATTTTATTTTAGGCCTAAAAATAACGGTACCTGCCATATAACCGTTAAGGAAAAGCTTAGGCTCCAACGATTTTAATGAAGTTTCTCGAGAATTTTCTTGTTTGTACTAGCTATCATTTGATGAGAACCAAATTTACGGGAAAAGTCTATTAACGGTACCTTTCATATAACGGTTTTTTTAATTTTTGGCTTTCTCGGTAACGGCTCTTTGGATTTCACCAAATTTTATACTTGAGAAGATCTAAGTAGCCAAATTAATTCTGTGTATCAAAATTTTGAATATTTGTTTTGTTTTAATTAAAATAAATTTTTGAATTCTTTTTTTTTGAAAAATCAATATTTTTAAAACTAATCGAAAAAAATATTTAAAATTTTATAATCACATGTATATTAATAAACTCTAAAAATCTGCATATCAAAATTAAAAAAAAAATTGTTTACAAAAAACTAAAAATAGAAAACAGGATTTTACTAAAATCCGTCGTAAATTTTCGAAAAACTTTTTTCATAAATTCGTTATTATACAAGACGTATGATGGCGTACTCCGTTTTTACTAAAACCCGTTAAATGTTGTGATTTTGACACCTTATTAAGTTCAGATTGTTTTATTTTTCTACGTTAATGTTATTTATTTTGTAAATTTTATTCGACGATGTGTCCGCACATATGAGCAAGTACGTGCGATCCAGTCGTGCAATTTATTTTTAGTTCAAGAAGTTTGGTCAACCGCTTTGAGGAACGGCATTCATTGGCCTACTGTCCTGAAATTGGGCATGTCTAGAACAACATTGCGAATTTTGAAGTTCGATCTTAAGATGTACCCACTACTCATACAAAATTCAAATTTTTCTAACACTGTTACCGCAAGACCACCGACAACGACTTCAATATGATAAATAGGAAGGTATGTAGGTCTTATTTGGTCCACCCAGTACTAGTAAGGATTGCACAATGATCAAGAAAATTTTAAAAGTTTATTTTTGTATGCGTAATGAACTAAAAGCTTTGAATATAAAAACAAATGATAAACTTACATATCAGAATATTTTTTAACAAAAAATATACCTAAATATTTAAATTAATTACTTTAAACAGTTTTTTAAGAACGAGGTGTTTCGTGTTATTCACTTATCGTTAATATCACAATTTTATCGTTTCAATTTAATGTTTGTTTTAATTTATTTAGAATTAATATTTAATGACCTGGAAAGCTGTCAAGTTCATCAATATTTAATGTAAATTATAATGTGCGTGCAAAACAAAATTCCCTGTAACCCTGAACTAAACACATTTACCGATACATACATACATACATGTTTTTTTTTTTATTTTGCGTGAGCTCCAATGAAAATAAGCGTTTAATATTAATGGATTTATTGTAAACACTTTAATGATATTTTTGTATGGAAATAACAAGAAAAGCCATCAAATGTTTTTAACACATCTTCGACAATTTTCAGTCTTTAGATTTTCATATCCCGGATATCGTTAAAAGTCCTACTTACGTCTTAAAATTGCCATTAATTTGCTTTTAAGTTATCTTTCTAATAATTTGCCTAGGCTTGACCGTTTTTATATCTTCATTTGTCAAATGACCCAAACTTCCTTAATCGATTAATGTCGATACTAACGTGACCGACTAAAATACCTCTTATGCGATATATATGTACTTAAAAAGTGACGTTTTCCCTCATAAAGGGTGTAAAATTACAATCTGACACATGGTATCTGAGTATCTGTATCTATATAACAAAAAACTCTACAATTAGTTTGCAAAATTAAATTAAAATTAAACAATTAAGAACAAAATTATTTCTTTCACCTGACATCAATTTTAATTAAAAAAATATGTAAATAAATAAAAGGACTTTTTAATTTTCCGTTTTAAACTAAATTTATCAAAACAAGTGAAAAATCGTTCAACTAATCGAAGTTAGGTTAGGTTCTTGCAAGAAAAGCTTCTTTTTTCCATTAACCTCCCTCCCTTCGTTTGTCGGGAGAAAAATCTAAAGCACTATTTCCTCTCGTGTATACCCACTCTCCCTCTCTCATTTCTCATTCTTCTTTACATCAATTTTTAACCTCCTCTGAAAGTATTTATTCATTTCGTCGACAATTCTTCTTCTTCTTCTATCATGTCATGATAAAAGTACATCAAAGGTTATGGGGGTAAAAAAATACGTTTTTTTTCTTCAAGGAAACCCTTATTAGATCAAAAAAAAAAAAAAACTATTGATCTAAAAAACAATTCAAAATATTTTAACAGGATTGAGATAAGAATCTGTAAGATGACCAGAACTGAGAGTTTCCTTGAGCTAGAACATCCTGAAAATTTATGCGAAAAAAAACTTTGAAAAAGGACCTTTTTTTTGACTTACCTAATGTAAAAACACAAACGGAAGTGGAATTCGAGGATCCGTGATGTTTGTCTTTTCGTTTTTTTTTTTTTAATCTTATGCTTATTTTAAATCCTTCTTCTTAATGTACATATATATCAATTTTTTTCGATTAAATGTATCTGCAAATTATTATCCTTCTACGTCACGGGGCGGTTGGGTTTCAGTTATATTCTTGCACCGACATTTTGGTAGAGCTTTTTTTTCTGTAAGAATTTCTTCCTTTTCGATTGGAATTTCTTCTTACTTTTGTATATAAAAATTATATATTTTTAACACCAAAATCTAAATTTAACAAAAAGAAATTAATTTTCCATATATGGATCAATCAATATAGGTTGAGAATAAAAAACTAATTTTTTCTCGATATCAAAACACCACTCTCTGCAAAAAAAAACTCACTTTTTTGGGGTGAAAAACTTTTTTTTCGGTATTTGATGGAAAGAAAATTATGAAAATATTAGGATATTTTATCCATGTTGGCCTAGATCACTAATCAAATTTTTATTAATTTTTTTTTATTAAGTAAGATAAGTAGTGTGAATTAATTTTGATTTTATTTTTTAATAAGTTTTAATTCAAGGCAGAACAACACACGCAGAGATGAAAGAATTCACTCGCGTTTTGGTCACAAAACCTAAGGCGAATCTGTGAAATTTTTCCTGAAAATCGATTTCGAAACATGGAAAAAGTTCACTGGTGGTATATGTGAATGAGTAAGCTTGGAATTGGATGTGTTTGTGTGGGTGTTCGACGGGATATTTTAGTCGAGTTGGCGCATGGAGGTGATATCGAAGGGAAGCTTTCAAATGGACGACCATTATCTGCTTTATACAGAGAGTAACTATAGTGTACACACATTCTTTGGTGTGAAGGTTGATTTTAGGGGGGAGGGTTGTAACTTTAGTAGCGCAGTTTAGTACGCCTGTATTAGAGGAAGGGGGGTTGACTATCAATAAATAAAGTGACAACTGTAACGGCAGTATGTGATAAGGACTTTTTCTCAATGACATCAAAAGCTGTTGTAATTGTATGAGTGAGACTATTTTTAAATGGGCTTGGGAGAGCTTTCGAACGGGAAAAATGTATAGCTCTTGTGTTGATTTTCTCGAAACGGTTTGCAGTAAGGATAAGATGGGGAAAACTTTTAATTTGACAAAGCTTTAGTATTTTTGACAAGTTTGTTTACTGAAATTTATTTGACAAATGAAAGTAAGGCGTTTTTCAACTGGTGGCGTAAATGTTAATTTGGTGACATCTGTCAAAAATGTTGTTAATTAACTGATTATTAAGTCACTGATGTTAAATAACGCTGGCAAAACCACAGTGTAAGCTTTTCCATATGTCGTATTCTACAGGCCTCTATCCAAGAGGATCGAAAACTGCATTTGTCCAGTCCATACCTGTAAAAGGAGTATCTTCATCTCCCTTTAACTACCGATCAATTGCGCTTAAATCCCTTCTTTCCAAGTTCATGAAAACGCTGGTAAACTATCAGATTAAGAAATATCTTGAGACACGGAAACTTCTAAATGACCGGCAATACAGTTTTCGTAGCAATAGGTCCACTGGTGATATGATGGTATATATCACAGAACACTGGAATCAATCTTTACACCGTTTTGGAGAAAGTAAGATTATTGCAATTGATATTTCAAAAGCATTTGATTGAGTTTGGCATCAACCTCTTTTATCGAAAAATGCGTGCATTTGTAATCGGCGAACCTCTTATTCGATGGATTATAAATTACCTTTGGAACGTTCAATTCGCATTGTTTTGGATGGCTTACTGTCTGATAGTCACACAATAAGGCTCCGTTCTTTCTTCGACACTCTTTCCTTGTTTTTATCAATGATCTCTTGACTATTGACAATCTTATGCAGTCAATCCACAAGTTCGATTCTGTGTTTCAGAATTTAGCAAGGCTAACCCTGGCTTATGTCGGGTACCACCGGTTAACAGGATATATCAAAGCTAATTGCGTTAGTTCGGTAGTAGCTGCATGATAATTTGAGGTAGGCCTCCTTATGAAAGCTTTTTGGTTTTTGTGGTGTCTTTGGTTTCTGGGAGCATAGCTAAGCTTTGTAACAGAAGTTTTACATATCGCCGTATTTAACCTTGCAGATGGACCTCGCTCCTTAGCAAGGAGAATATGGTAGGAATATGGCATAACAAACTGGTCATGCTCATTTGACTCCTATGCGAGTAGGCTCGCCGTGAAATTAAGCCTTTAACAAATAGGTGTTCACGTAAAAATAAATGACAAATCACACTGAACCAGAAACTCAAAGTTCATGGCCATAGACAATACCGTTTATTCGCTGCCTGGCCTTCTGAACATTTGGAAGAGGACTTTCATTTTTGGCCGAAAAATCATCTTTAGTGAGGAGCCTCTTTTAATATGAATAATAATGAGCGCATAATTGCCATTTACTGGACACCAACCCACACGCTATTCAGCAGGTAGCAATGTGTCATTAAAAGCAAGGTCACCGTTTAGTCTAGATTTTAGCCAGACACGTCATTGGTCTAACTTTTTAGAAAACGATATTGGTGAAGTGCTAATGGCGAGCGCTAAAAAATAATGATAACTGATTTCTTATGGCCGAAATTGAACCATATGAACATAGACGACAAGTATTTACAGTTGTAAGGCGTTACTTGCTACACAGCGGACACCTTGAATGACGCATTCTGAATGAATAATTTCATGGTAAGGTTATCTCTCGAAGAGGTGACATGAATTGGCTAACAAGGTCATGCGATTGGACCACTTAGACTAAACTTTTTCTTGTGGGGTTTAATCAAGTCGTTGGTCTATTGGAATAAGCCGCAATCGTCCGGTACCCTTAACGCAAGCATTACATAGACCGTTGCTTAATTTCAGCCATTTTTAAGCGGAATGGTAACTAAAAATTTGATCACTCGAATCTGTTATTACCTATCCTATTACCCGAGAACCTTGACAATAACGGCATCTCCTTTCAAAAGAATTAAGGTCTGATGATCCGTAAGTCACACCAAACAGTCCATTCTTGTTGATGTATTGATGTTTAGTTAAAAGCTTGTGGATTGTGTTCTTTCCAATAACGGCGATTTTGCAATTTTGATTAAATTCGCAATGGTCAACGGTTGTTGGCCCTAAATCGCGCAAGCCAGATTGAATCTCTGGCTAGGTGTGCAATAAAAAAATTAACAAAATCTATTCACTGAACAAAGCCTTTTAGATTCTCTGTCTGTCTGCTGCCATTGTTTGCCGATCTGTCACACTGTGAAGGGATCGCACCAGCGATCACTTAATTAATTGCCTCAAACCTCAAAACAATTAATAGAACATTCAACCTGCTTCGATGTTTAATATCCATATTCCCATCGCATTACATTTCATGATCAGCTATAGCAAAGCCAAAACACAAACAATACAACATTCATATTTCCGGTGGCACACTCAGTGCATTGTGCATATAGCTATAAATAAATGCTCATATAGTTCAACTGGCACCTTCAGTGCACGAGCTATATAATATGACACCAAATATACAACAACACTTTCAGTGATTGAAGAAAAACAAACATAATTAAGGGTCGCTGACTTATGGTAGTAAAATATGCATCATAAGCAAGCTAGCCCAAAACACTTGAAGTGCATGGCTATTATGCTGATGCTGCATTTTATGGGAATTCTTATTGAATATCGAAGTATTGTTGAATACCAATACAGGCATTATTTTATTGACAAATTTTGTATAAAAAGAGAAGAATAAAATTAAAACAGTCACTTCTTATTCTACATTCAAAGATTGTGTTTCACTTAATCAAGCAACTCGCTGGAGTCAAACCAATTTTTGATGTAATTATAGTAATATAGACGCCCTAAAGAGTTACTCGCTTTTGGGTCAAGGTTTACTAGGCTACTCGCCGGACCACGTCTAAATTGCTAAGGAGTAAAAGTCATAATATATATATATTCCAAGCGTTATCCAGCAACAGACTTTGCAACACCATTTACATGTCCCGGAAACAACAGCCATTTCATTAGATGAGTAAAACGCATTTCCGACGAGTTGTTCTTTTTGTTTTTTTTTGGCACGGCAGACAGCCATTTTAATTTGATAAAATTGTAAAGTTATACGAAAATTTAAGCCAACTGAATGTTGTATTTTATGTTGTATCGAGCTTAAATGTTGAGTTTTTTATTAGTCACAATCTTTGACACTTCAGTCTGTTCAACAAAAAATTGTCAATACAAGGAAAATGGGACATTTGCCTCTCAGTCTGTTTGCATTGGCTTGTATATTTCTGTTTCAAGTAAAAGCTCTAACAGGGTTTCCGTACTTATCATAATAAATCGTCGCAAATGGGAGAGCAATGTGCGTAGGGTTACCACTTGTTGATTACAAAACATTACATTACTATTAATACAAAAAATATATTCACTTTTTATTAAAAAAAACATTAGCACTTTACGGTTTAAAAACAATTAAAACAAATTTCAGTTCACTGTATTTATAATACTATATATAAGTATTTATTTATATTAATGAAAATACCATATCACTCTTATGAAAAAACACGTTAAAATACTTCTCCGAGAAAATATGACCACGTAATGCACTTGCAAACTTCGAGAAAATAACTTCTTTCTACTAAAATACCAAAAGCCAACAAAATTAAACTCCATTTTAACGATTTTCCAACTATTAGTATTATTAACATAGATACACGACAACACCTACCCTCTCACACTGCTAAATTTGTTCTCAAAAGCTCCAAAACCGAAAGCCCAATAATAAAAACCAATAAAAAAGCTATATAGTAGTGTTTTCAATTGGCAAAGGTAGCTCTGTTGTTGGAATACCTTTTTTAATTTACACAGAAAGGGTAGGTAGAAATAAGTAAACGATCATTATTCATTCATTATTTCGTTAACGTTGATAGTGATCGGTTATGGTGGAGTGTACGAGTTTTTTTTTTAAGAGATACACAGAATACATGTACGTTTGTCAGTGGCTTTGTATCTTTTTCAGTAGAAGTTTTCTCCCTGTACTGGCAATTTTTACTGAACAGACTATTAGTCCGGGAGGTGGTGTCACTTTTTTATCAGTGATTTATCTCCGACTCAAATGTAATTGATTGAAGAGTTTAACCATTACTCTGTTCGAAATGGAAAGTCAGTCAGCGCGACCGCGGTGGGTGTGGGCGTGGCAGGCTGTGAAACTCTTCGGAAAAACTATGAAAAAAAGTGATAGATCTGGTGATGAAAATTTGTTATATTGTAAATTATTGATGATTAAACGTGAAAATATTCGTCAGTCACTTTCCCGACGGGGGAAACACCGTCAGTCAGAGGTTTGAAGCCGTCGGAAAAATTGGAAAATTCAAGTGATCGATCTTCACTTGAAATTTTGTGGAATGATTATTAATATCTAATCAAGCATGAAAATGAACGTCAGCCACGTTTATTGTGGTGGATTCCTTGTCAGTCGGCTTTCCAAAGTCGAGAGTGATGAGCAGGTTCCTGTGGAGCGCTGCATCTTATGCAGCTCGACTGACGAAGAATCCACCAGCGTCGTGCCGACTGACGATTGTTTGTTTGAAGTGTGAAACAAGTTCTCTATAATTTATTAATTTCAAGTCAATATAAATCCCTTGATTGAATTTTTGAGTCGTTATTAGCAATATCACTAGGAATTAAAAAGTCACGCTTTAAATTGCATTTTTTTTATTAGTTGAACAAAAATCTTTTAAAATTAATCAATTTCTCCTTCACTCTGGCTGTCTGACTCATCCGTGGAAGTATCATCTTCACCATCATAATCTGATGAATGTTCGTCTCCCTCCGAATCCTCCTGACAGTCTGAAAATAATACAGGGTTTCAGTATGAAATTAATAAATGAGTTGGTATTATATGAAATGTTTATATATGTACCTGAAATATTTTCTGATACATCTTCAATTTCAAGAAATGACTAATCATCCAAGCAAAGTCTACTCTTTTATATTGCAATAAGATACTTACTTCTGACGATCGTAAAGGGCTGTCATATTTTTCTAGTTTTTCTGCGTATCTTGGTCTCTTGTTGTAGGTTTCCAACTCATGTGTAATAGCATCCATTGATCGCTTTTTTTTTTTTGGTAATCTGACTAAACTGTCGGATTTTCCATTGCAATTGAAGAGGAAATTTCGGTACTCTCTTGGGAAGTCTCTTCGACTATGTTTTGAAATATAATGCCCACGGTATCGTGAAGAGTATCTTTACCACTGGTAGTATCGACGAATCGATCAAAATTGTCGTATGCCAAACCAGTGGATAGTTCTGGCGATCTTTTGATATCTTCAGGACAGACATCAGCATTACAAACGGACGCGAAAGTTGCTTCGGTTTCCAACTCCTCAAGAACGGTGTAGCTAACGCAATGCCCGAAACGATTCAATATGTTGATTATTTTTTTACTATTCGTCAAACTTTTCACTGTCATACCGAGAGTGATATGTTTGGACGGCTTGATTTTACCACTAGTCATTGCAAAAATCAAATCTTCAGATAATGACTCTGCTATTCTCTTCTTGAAAGAACTTTTTTGGCGACGTTTTGTTGTGGAGATCAAGTTAGAGAAGAACTCAGAAACTGTTTCTGGAATTGTACATTCACCTGCTATTAAACTATTTACAGTAAGTTTTTCTGGTAACGGTTTCTTTTCGATCTTACTAATCTCAGATTTCAAGATTAAGATAGCTCTATTTAAAACATCGCGTTTTTCTATGTCTTCGAGATTGGTAGTTACTAGATGTCCATCAAATGGCTTGATAACTTTTCGTTTATTGAGGGAAACTATTGCTATTTTACGTGGAAAAGACTGAAGTAACCTATTTTCTAGATCGTAAGGTTCACAACTAGTTTCAACGTTAAAATTCCCCGATTCAATAAAATTGCTATACAATTCTTTACAGTATGAAACAAAATAACATTCTCTCATCTGTATTACTTTGTTGCTAATAAAAGAACATACAAGTTCATAAGCCAGCTTATGAGCATCTCTTTTTATATGCCAGTCCTGCGGAGGATTTTGTTTCTTTCCCGTGGATAACAATTCTGATCTGCAGTTATATTTACATATGGTATGATGCATGATCTGTACATTCAAATTCTCTTTCTCTCGTATTCTCTGACGTAAACCATGTACATTAAACTGTTCGGAATACGATTTGAATAGTTCAATCGATGACGATTCGCTAAACTGCAAGGGTTGCTCACGCCCTTTCAGTTTTTTTCTTTTTTTTTCGCAAACTATGCATACCTCCTGGATTTGATTATCAGCAACACAAATTTCCTGTCCCTCTTGCATGCTGCCTTGCAGCCCCTCTTCTCTTGGAATTTCTTCCCCTCCATCTTCTTGCTGCCCCTCCTCTTCCTTAACAGATGTTGTTGGATCCAGTACATCACTGGCATCTTGACTCCTGCTGAAATACATTTCAAGTCAATATATGTACAATTTTTGGTGAAAATAGAAAATTATTGATCAATTAATATCATCAAATTATCATCGATTAATTAACAAAATCTTCTTGCACTTTATAACTAAACGTAAAACTTCACAACTAAAGTCGAGCTAACGGTAAAGTATACACAACAAATTTTAAATGAATAGAAAATTACCTTGGTAAATCTGATGTTTCTGAAGAATCAATTTCCTTAGGTTTTCTATATTTTTTCGACAGAGCGGTGAATTGTCTGTAACATTTCGAATGATACTTGCTCGCAGATGAAATGTTTTCGGGCAATCTCACATCACTCATTAACAAATCATTTTCTTTTCGAATTTTCAACACTGTTTGACACTTTTTTAATGTATCACTGGTGAATGAAATTAACGGTTCACTCTTTTTCGAGCAAATAAAACAGAAAGGCTTTGGATAAGTCATTTTCAAAACAAGTTATCCAGTAAACAGCGCAGTCTGTATAGAGATATAGCCTGCACTGAAACAATCTATTCCTACTGTTCGGTCTTATTTATTTATTATCGATATCTGAAAATAAGCAATACAAAATAAATGTTATTTAAATGAGCGCGATATTTTAATTTACAATTATAGTGTTGATGGGTCAATATTTCAAAACATTAATATTTTGCATCTCGAAATGGACATTAACTTATATGAATATATTTCATATTTTTTTAGTTACTCTGCAGTTAAAAACCGTTATTAAACATTTTAAGCTGTTTGAAATACATTTTGTTATTAAATTCGTAAAAAAGACATGCATTGAAAACGGGATTGGATTTTATTATTATATTATAACAATAAAAAACACTTACCACGGTAGTGACAACTTTGGGGAACACGAAACACGTACACCACGTGAAATATACTTCGCTACTGATTTTTTTGTGCTTATTGCTAAATGTGTCGAAAACAACCAACGAGTCCCGTTATTGAGGTGATCTGAGCAACCACTGGGGACATGCCATGGTAATGACATTTTTGGTGTTTAAGTTAAAATATCTGAATAAAATCAAATTTTTATTTTTATTTTGTTATGAGTTCACGTTTAAAGAGTTTTGGCAAAAGCTTTTTTCGGTAAAATATTTAAAAAAAACAATATCTACGTTTTTTAATATTTAAACTCCTGACCGCAGAATATTAATAATTTGAAATATTGACCCTGATACCGATTATATAATTCAATCAAGGGATTTATATTGACTTAAAATTAATAAATTATAGAGAACTTGTTTCACACTTCAAACAAACAATCGTCAGTCGGCACGACGCTGGTGGATTCTTCGTCAGTCGAGCTGCATAAGATGCAGCGCTCCACAGGAACCTGCTCATCACTCTCGACTTTGGAAAGCCGACTGACAAGGAATCCACCACAATAAACGTGGCTGACGTTCATTTTCATGCTTGATTAGATATTAATAATCATTCCACAAAATTTCAAGTGAAGATCGATCACTTGAATTTTCCAATTTTTCCGACGGCTTCAAACCTCTGACTGACGGTGTTTCCCCCATCGGGAAAGTGACTGACGAATATTTTCACGTTTAATCATCAATAATTTACAATATAACAAATTTTCATCACCAGATCTATCACTTTTTTTCATAGTTTTTCCGAAGAGTTTCACAGCCTGCCACGCCCACACCCCCCGTTTCTGGACTGACTGACGCGCGGATCGTATATGTTTGTGTGGAGAACTACGCATGGTAAAAAATTCGTGTGCAGATCGATCACTAGTCCAAAAGTGACACCACCTCCCGGACTATATAGGTACAAATAAGAACCTAAAAAAAGCGAATTCAGTTCCACCTAGGAAGGCAGCTCTGCAACAAACAATGATGGAATTAAAATGATGTTTATTATTTGTGCAGAAATTAAAATTCAATTTTTGTTAAATAAAAAAAAAACTCTAAAAAACCAATCTGCCTATTGGACTATCTATATTGTTATTTTTTTCTTTCAGTTTTTTGTTAAAAACTGAGAAATTGTTTGAATGAGGAATAAAAAAAGAACCCAAAATAAAGGAACAATCTTCCTTAAAAACCTGAACAGCTTACTTCTTCGCATTTCTTCAGAAAGCTTAATTAAATCAGTTTAAGCTTTTAAGTTTTTGTTTAATGCTTTTTTGGCTCGTGTATTCAATTTAAGCTTCAAAAGAATGTTTGAGAAGGCATATTTGAAAAGCTTATTTTCTCGTTTGCATAATAAGCTCCGAAAGTTAAGTTTTTGTACTGAGTTAACTCACCAGATGGCGATTTTTTTATGATTTCTAATATGAATAAATAACTGGCGAATTTCTTATACTTGTTAACACGAAATTAAAAAGAACATTCCTCGCTTTAAGAATTTATAGATTAAAATAGAGCTACATACTTACATGTGTTTTGAATATCAATTTTGGTGGTAATCGGTTAACCGAGAAGGTCAAAGAAATGCAAGCTGTGCTTAAAAGCCCAATAAATAAAGAATGTATATAGTGAGTTACCATACAAAAGGTTGGGCAGTTGTGAATTTAAGAAGTCTGAGCTGAGTGGTTCTTGCGTGTTAAGATCACTATCTTCTGCCAGATAAAAACGTAACTTCCCATAGGACCGGTTTTATATACTTTGACTTTCTAGAGAACTGGTTATCCGATTATAATAAAAATTGATAGTCAGGAAGATGTAGATAGCCAAAGTTATTTCATATTAAAATATTTCGAAAACTTTTTTTCTTGTATTAATTAAAAAAAATAATTATAAAAATTATATTAATATTTGAAATTCTGTTTTCTAATGTACATACATGTGCTTAAGTTTGGATTCTTGAATAATTTTTTTTTATTAAAAAAAAAAGTTTTTTCCTACGTTTTTGAAAAATAAATTAACACTTTTTCGCATTATTTAAAAAAATAAAATGGCGTTTAAATTTTTGACCTGAAAACTATTTTACGTACTTTTTTATAAACAATCAAAAGTTAGAAAAATTGAATAAAAACTGTGTTCAACCCGTTGTGTACCGTAGATCCACGCTGTTTTAAACACATAATTGTAAGAACTTTTTTATAGTAAAGCTCTTAGAAGGGAATATTTTATCCTTTTTTTTTAATTTGACAAAATTTAATATTAACCCATTAACAAGGCAAATATTAGCTTTGTACAGGGACGCATGACCATTAGCATCGGCGCGCAATCGGGATCCAATTGTGGTCTCGTTCAACAAGTTTTCCATACATCCAGATTGCTCGCCGACGCTATCCAGTTGCGTACCCCAATCCTAAAGGCTTCGGGGACGTGCGGCACGTCATTTCTACCATAGAAATAACTGCAAAAGACTTTCCTCTCTAATCCACGGGCCAACAAATATTCTCTGAAATACTTTCCATTGAACGCGGTTAAGAGATCAGAATGCTTTTTAGTAAGCACCCAAGGCTCGGTTCATTAATTATGTACGTACTGGTAAGATCATAGTATTTTACAGCAGCAGCTGTAGCAGGATTAGAAAAGCTTGACAGAATATAGAAGGTTCTGTTAGATTTTAGCAGCCGCCCGCATATTTCATCCTCCGTAGTATTTTTGGCTGCTATTTTTGACCCAAGGCTTGGTAGGCCTTGTTATTTCTCAGCCGAATAATTGCCTTTTGTATCTCTTCAATGAATGTTGGCTGCAGCTTTCATATCTTCCGTGAGTGGGCCGTTCAACAATTCATTAAAGTAAACTTCGCATCCCTTTACATTTCAGACTTTCCAATACAAGTTGTAAAGGATCAGTTCAAGCTTGATACCCTCAAAATAAATGCTGCTCTGTCCCACTATTACGTCTCCGACCCTCTTACTTTTTTTTTAATTAATGATCTTTCATCTAAAAAGTCTATTCCACTAAACAGTTTAGTTGACAGATCGTGAAGAGGCTTTACGTGGACACCTGCCTATTAAGGCTTAATTCCACGCTGGGCCTACCCACTTATGGAGTTCCCTTGGGGCGGACAAGACCCCTAAAGTGGTTTACCAGACCACACTATCAACTAGAGTGGTCCGCTAAACCACTCTATTAGCAAATGATGAATTTCTCATGGTAAATTCATCCTCCTTGCTAAGAAGCAGGGTCTATCATGCACCCCTAGTATCAAGGTTAAATAAGACAATGAACACACGTTTCTTACGAAACCTTTTCGCTTCCGCATTTGGAGTAACCACAGCCCCCATGAAGCTCCCACAAGGGAGCCTACCTCAATATTAACAGGCAACTGCTACCGAGACAAGCTCGTGTAATCAAACGGGGCTCCTATTAACCCATGGTACCTACTGTTAGACCTTAGGTGAGGCCTCGCCCGTCTCTCATGAGACGCACTTGTGGTTCGACTCCATGAAATCACTAGCCCACCATCCAGTAAGGCAACAGTTCAGTAATCCAGTCAACCAAGGTGAAGACTAGGACACTCCCTGAATGCCCGCCTAGAAGCAAAGTTACTACCACGTTTCCTTACGGATAAAGTGGTAGTTGCTTAGCTTGGTATTGGAAGGCTCGTTCTTTTGGCAACCCGGTCATAGGCCAATTCTGCCCCCAAACCTATAGGGGAGGATATTTTAGCAGACTCTTACTGCAGGCACATCCATACCGTGGGCCTATTCTTTCATCCCCGAACCCACAGGGGTAAGTTTAGTTGACAATAGTAAACTAAGCTTTTCATATTATTTTTGGATTCACATCCCAGCTGTTTGGATGTGGATCTTCTTCAGAAATTCGATCTTTAGCCGCACAACTCGAATGTTAAATGTTTTGTCTTACTCTCTTCTCCTATCCTATTATGATGTTCAGAATCCTAAACCAATGTGCATAGGCATCTCCTTTCAAGCCCCCTCCATTTTTCCTAATTTCGCGCTGTGTTCACCGACATTTAATGGGTACTTAAAACCTTTATGTCTAAGATGAACGTGTAATTTGAAGCGGACTAAAAAATCTGAAGCCCACGCAGACGAAATAAAAGAAATCAATAAAAATGATATGTCCACAAATCTCACCCAACTTCCTTTCGAAACTCACTCTCAAATGTTCCTCACCACTCACACAAAATGTAAAAAAAACAACATCGACATAAACATCACAATAAATTGCCTGATCATGGCCGTTCCTATATCTACATAATTATTTCCAGCATCCTCAAGGACCTTTTAAACATCAATTACATCCCTTAAAGCTTCAAAACATCTATTCACATCAATCTCCTGTCGATTCTGCTATCTTTTTTCCCACTCTAGGCGCATGAACACCCAATTCACTTACACTTAACTGTATCATGTCGGTATGCCACATAAACTTGGATTCTATCCTTCCACCCAACACAATTCTGTCCCAATCCAAAACAACTCAAAAAAAAGGTAACAAAAGACAGAAAAAAAAACAAACAAAAAAACGGAACCCTTCCCCGTTAAATTCACTTTCGAAGTAAATCAGTTGAAAGCTTTGGCGGCTTTTAGCCAAAATTGAAACACGGACTGAACTCCACAGTTCCCATAGTAATCTCCTTCATTCACTGCTATAAATAAGTTCAATACTCTGCAATCCATACATCTGAAGCTCGTTCTGCGTTCAGCAATAAGGACATAACTCCTTTCTCCACTCCTTATTCATTCTAGTCGAGAGTCAGGTAAGGAATACGGAAAAGAAGCGTTTGCTCAAGCCCTGCAACCCCGACCCAGATCAGTCACACAATCATCCTCGTGTTTTATACATATAAGGACTTCGGGATTAGCAGAAGGATTACGTTCTGGTCAAAAAACCTAACCACACTTTACCCTGCTCTATGTGTAGCTTTTAAAGTGATTCGGAGTCACAGAGAAGCTTAGAACTCGCAGCTGAAAGATACAAAGACTGTGGGCTCTTCACTTGGAAAAATATTGATTCTGCCAGAGATTTATGATCCTTGCGGTGAAATATTGTTTGTGCCAATATGTACTCGAATACGTCTATAGCGCGTTTGATGCCTGGCCAAATAGCACAGAGAGTTATCCTTCGGCAGTTTGTGTCTACACAGTGTGTGGATGATGTTGGTTTGAGAAAGTGCAGACCGCAGGCATCATCCCGTCCGTCGTCCTGCCAACTCCCATTTAATGGGTAAATATGAAGGGACAACGAAATCCTTGAAGTACACACAAGTTAGAAAAATGAAAGAATTATTATTGGAAAAACGTAATATGGTTCGGGGATGGGTATCCTTATTACATATATATGTTCCTACATCCTTGTGTGTCCCTTTTGTTGGTTGTGCGAAAAAAAAATATTGAGGAAAGGAGATTGCATTGCGGAATAAGCCTTCAGAGCTTATGGATTGATTCTGAGAGTCATAGTTGAACGAAGTCGTTTTGGGTGATTGTTTTTTTTTTGTTCTCTTTTTCTTCTTATTTATTGGAAAAGATTGATGGGACCTTCACACGCAGTTTGATATGTCAGAAGGTACCGTCGACCTTCCATCCGTCTTGGAGGACTTTAAGTTGCTTTAAAATGGTGCTAAAGCTCACATAATCCTCGGGGTTTTTATTTATACGCCAGAAATTCGAAATTGTTTCCGATATTTTTTTTTTTTTTTTTGATTCTGGATTTAAAGGACAAGAGAAATGTTAAAGGTGTCGGGCGAAGAAATCTCGAAAGGGTTTTTATTTTGTAGATTGGAACAAATTTCGTAAGATGTGTTAGTGTTTCTTGGATAAGAAATATAAGTCATGGTTTTTAAAGAGCTTTCGAACAGGAAACCCGATAATAGCGTTTTCAGGATTTTTGAAAATTCTTTGAAAAACATATTTTAAGATCTTTGAAACAAAATTATTTTTGCAGATTAAAAATTTTTGAGATAACAATCAAACATGACATTACGGTGATAGAGAAACATATTTGAGTTACAGGCAAAATTCTGTCCGTTTGTCTGTCTGTCTGTCTGTCTGTCTGTCTGTTCGGATGTATTTTCGACTGCAGCCTAAACGGTTTGTCCAATCGTCTTCAAATTTTGAACTTAATTTTTTTTTAGCTCAAAAATTAACGGTACCTGTCATATTGATATTCACGAAGATGTAGGCTTGAGTTATTTTGCATTACTTTATTTTAATAATTAAAAAAAAATGTTTTTTGAAAAAATCAATATTTAGAAAACGGGTAAGTGAATTTTTTTTAAATGTACGTTATTTTTTTGCTTGAGTTTGTGTTCTTGAATTATTTTTTTTAAATTTTTTTAAGAAAAGTTGTTAAATAAAAACCGTTTTATTTAAAAACGGCTCTAACGATTTTGAAAAAAAAAATTCACACTTCTTCATAAGCGTTTAAATTTTTCCGCTGAAAACTATTTTACGTATTTTTTTCAAACAATAAAAAAGTCAGAAAAATCAAATAAAATCTTTGAAGTTCCCTTAATATTTTAAAATGTTATTCCAAGCTGTAACCGCACATAAGAGCAAGTACGTGCGATTCAATCTTGCAATTTATTTAATTTTGATAACACGGCGCTAAAATATGAAAATGATTTCAAAAAAAGTTTGGACTTCGTTTTGTTGGCTTACGGACAACAATGATAGGTAAGGCTAGGCTAAGGTGGCTTTCAGTAATATGAGCGATGGGCTCATCGTTTTTTTTACTGAGCGCCCGAACAAGGGATTTTTGTTGCCCTTATAATGTTAAACACACTGCGCGAGCATCGGAAGGTTAGGGAAGGAGAGAAAGGAGGTGTCGATTAACATTGGTTTTGAATGCTTTCAAATTGAAATGGCAAAGAAAAACCTCACCGGGTAAACTATTCCAAATTCGTGTTGTTTGGTTAAAAAAAAAGTATTCCTATATTTCACATTACGTCCGAAATTATGCTCAAGGGTGAACTGATGAGCATTCCTTGCGAGACGAGCATTGCGGGGGAAACTTTTAAGAGGGGGAATGCAGCTGGCTACTTCGAGTGAACATTTTTGTAAAAGAACCGATAAAACAAGGAAAGATATGAAACATTGCAACGGTGTTCAAAAGGGGCAATTGTTTCAGAGACAATTCACTATCAAGCAGGTGCAGCGATGTTTGCAAAGCACCTACCGAGATGTTTGTGATTTTCTCTTATATATATCAAGTAAGAGTGTGGCTTGAATGAATTGAACTTTTTGAAAGTTAAAAATAAAGATCGAGTAAGAATATTTTGTTTTTGTTTAAACTATCTTATCAATATATTTTCCCGCGCTTTTTAACTAACATTAACGTAAAACACAATGAAATGATTAGCCGATGAGGGAAAATACGTTAAAATTCTGCAAACAATACGTTATCGATATCGCATACACAGATAGGATCCCCGATTTCCCCAGCAGTTGTGATAAAGGCTCTTCACCATCCTCAACCAGTAACTCAGCCACGGCACTTGTTTTAACAAATCAAACTGACTTACCCATGATTAACAACAATATTGCACTTTCTTTAAAAGCTTTAGAAAAGAAGCTTAAAAACCAAAACGCCGTTTTAATTGGAATGTTAAAAAATCTAAAACCACTATATATCTCTTTTAATTTTGAAAAGGCTTAATTTTTTATTTACTTATTTTACTTTCCTTATATATATTTCTTGATATAAAATTTATTTATTTTTATATCTTTGTTATGGACGTATCTTTTTAAAGGCCAATTTGTATAATATAGATTTTTTGATTAATTTTTTCTTAAAATATTTGCAATTCTTCTACAGAATGTTCTGTGCTCTTTTTTTATAATATTCAACTACAGCTATGCTAAATAATATTAACCAAAGGAATTTCAATATAAATGTTATGACGTGCTTAGAGTACTCAGATCTCAAAATGCAAAACCATTTTTAGATCGGAGCCAGCTTGATCTATTGAATTTATATTTATTGAGCTGTCTCTTAAATATGAAAAAAATCTTAATCTGCATTGGATATAGACCGCACAAAAATATTACGCTTCAGCCTTTTGATTAACGCTCTTGAAGGTTATCATGTACCTCTCCAAATATTGTTTTGCGCGGTGACCTCAATTGTGATCTTTTAGATGTTTCTAACGGTACTTCCTTTTTTGAACAAATAAGAACATTCAATATGTTTTCCGTCAATATTTCACACACTTTGTTCATAATTCTTATTCACTCCAAGATGTCTTCTTTTTCATTGATAAACAAAGGCAATTAACAGGCTCGCTGAGAGAATATTCGGCACTGGGAATCATCATGTACGCCCGTCCTTTCTAATCGTAAATAAGACTCCATCTTATAATTAATAGAAAACTTTGTTAAATCATTCAAATCACTATATAAAAATCTGTGTTTTCTGTGTTTATTTCTATACATGTGCAATGCAAGCGGAATTCAAATCCTATTTCCCAGCCAATTCCGATTTTAGGCAAAGTATTGCTAATCCTGATAGTCTTTTTGGGCCGGATAGACACGATGATAATTTTTGATCCTTACGAGTACGCACACCACTAGACACTGAGATTGGTAATGTACCGAATATGTGAAATGCTATTAAAAGGTTTGGAAAAAGTGCGCTCAATTTCTTCGAAGTAATGTCAATCAACAATTTAAATGGAGGACTAACAGACTTTTCTGCAAAAGTATGCTGGAAGGAAAACCGGGTAATAAACGAAAATCCCATATCGGTCTAAACAGACGGTTCAAAAACGGAAGCAGGGGTAAAGTCTGGTATCATCTCGATAAACCCACCAATGAATAGATCTATAGATATTATAGATATAATAGCTGCCAAACTTTTCAAGTGTTTTTTCAGGCTAAAGTGCACGCAGTAGGCGAAGCTGCAAAGCACCTTTTATCTTTTAACCTAGAGAGTAAAAGTATTGATATTTTCATAGACAGCCAGGCGGAAATCAAGGCCACATCGTAAATCGTCTCCAAACTGATTGATCGCTGTTGCAACGATCTGCGATAAATCAGTAAAACACACCTTCTTACGCTCCGATAGACACTGTGACATTCACGGTAGTAAAAAGGCTGATGAACTGGCCAAAAACGGTTCATCCATGGAACCCAGCCAAACTGTACCTTGGGTACTTGAGACAGTGGAAAATAAGAAAAATGGAGTTCACGATAATTTGGCCAAACATCTCAAAGATAAATACAGAATACATTTAAAAGCTACGTAGACTTCAACTGTCCCTTTTCGTTGGTACTCAATTCAATGGGGGCCCCATGAGCAGAGTGGGCATTAGCACATCAAGGCTTATGTAGATTCAGAAGGTGTCAAAACGTTGATGTAGAAGAAGGCTCGTATTAATTTCTTTGTGAATGCTCCAGCCTAGCCCAGACCAGAAAAACAGCCCTTTGGAAAATACTTCTTGAATAAACTGGGCGACGTTTCAAAAAATCCATTTAAAAACATTCTGAAATTCATCAACATTTCAGAATAGTTTAAGGACCCAACAACTAATACTCCCTCGAATTCCTCACCGCTCACAACACCTCCTACTTCTGGGTACAGCAATGGATTCTCGAGATCCGAGTGAGATGAATCTGCTGCCGAATCATCACTCCATCCAACCTAACCTAACCTTTAAATGTTTTTACGTGAATAATTTCAGTCGATAATTCTTGAAATACGTCAACAGAATATTTCTCATAAAAACTGGTTGTGGTATTCATGATATATCACCTTCTTTCATCTTTGGAAACATCCACAAAAAAAAAACAAATTACAACGTTTTGAACCACGGAAAATTTATGATCGATTGCTGATATGACTGAAGCAATTATTACAAAAATTACTCTCTTGAATCCTATTTCTTCCCCAGAATTGTTTTTGTCTTCAATTTCGGGTACAAGTGTTTTTTTTGCGAACATAAGGTATCGTCTTCGATGTTTGATTTCGCAAAAGCTCCAAATCCTAGGGAACGCTGGCGAGATGTTTTATTTCGATTTCTATGGTCGAGCATCTGGCCTGCAGTAGAAGATTTCTACCATTGATGGCTTTAAAAAAATTTAACCATACACCTAGACCCCATAAAAACACATTTTCCTAGAAAAATTAAAGTATTAATAGTAATTGACGAGACCCTTCCAAGAACTACAGCCCCTCTAAAAACTACGGGACCGTTCATCTTCTTTTGGCCCTTAAAACGAACTAGTTAAATCCTAAATTTAACTTATATTTTAATTTTTAATATATTTTTTCTCTCAATTAATTTCTTAAATTGAAGTAAATTAATTTTTTCCTGTTAAACACTTTTTTAAAGCCTAACGTACCTTAAAAGATTGTTATCTTACTTGTATTTTATTTATTTATTTTATTAATTTTTATCCTTTGAGTTTTACATAGAACGAAAGTCCATGACGTAAGGTAATTAATATCAAATCCATGACTGGAATAGGGGTGATAACATTAAAGTCCATAGACATCGATACTCAAACCGACTATATTCTAACACACACTTAGAATTTTAACACTGTCGCATTAACAGACCTGTTTAACAAAAGAATGTTGTAGGAAAAACGGATCATAAAAGAAAATCATATCTCGGTATACACAGACGGTTCTGAGAAGGAAGCAATATGCAAATGTAATTTTTCCAATTTCTCTAAAAAAAATGCCAAAAAGCTAAATTTCACGTTATTTCTTTTGTTATACCCAATTAATGATGAAATGTTGTTGTAATTATAATTCTTAGATAAAATCTCTAACTTTTAACATCATCAAAATATACCCTTCCCCTCCAATCCCAAAAACCCAAAGTAATAAAAGCTAATTTTCTTTTCTCATCGACGTCAAAACTATATTCAAATTATGTTGGTTTTGATATTAGTTACTTTTTGGATCAATATCTTCCCTTCCCCACCCGCACTTTTTCATACCTGTCGATTAGACTAAAATGCTTGAGAAATAAAGAAAGTTTTCCTTTCATTTTTTAAATATATCCGACATATTTACAAAATATTTCTTTGATGTGGACACACCTTTACGGGACACAACTCAATGGAAACCCACATGAGCAAGCTTATCCATCAGAAGGTGTCGGCACGCTGATGGGGATGAGGGTTCATATCACTTCCTCTGTAAATGCCCCAGTCTAACCCAGATCAGAAAAGCAGCCCTCGGATAATACTTTTTCGATGAACAGGGAGTAATTTCAAAAGGATCTTAAAAATATTCTTACACTCAAGATGGATTAAGGAGGCACTCTACACCTGACTTTCCACTAAATTCCTCAACGTTCCCCACCCGTAGGTTCCTTTTCACTCTTGGGGAACGCAATAGATCCTTTGAAATCCCTGTGAGGTGATGCGGCTTGCCGTATCCTCACCTAGCCCCTAACCTGTAACCTAACCCATATAATCTAGTTTCTTTTTACTTGCGATTATAGGGACTATAAGGCAAGTTATGCATTCGTAAAAAAAAAAAAAAAAATTCTAACAATCAAACATGATATTACGATGATAGAGAAGTCAAAAAAAGTGGGTCCGGAAATTCCGTCCGTCTGTCTGTCTGTCTGTCTGTCCGTATCGATATCTACAGCCTAAACGGTTGGGCCGATTTGATTCAAACTTGGTATATAGTATTTTTAGAGTGCTCTACCCGACAGTTTTTGGAAATGGCATTCTAGCTCCAAAACTAACGGTACCTGCCATATAACTTTTATTAAAAAACTTATTTTTCTCGAAAACGGCTCCTACGATTTTGATTAAACTTTCAGAATGATGTTTTCTGTGCAAAATCTATCTTTTAATTTTAATGGATTTTTCAGAAAAAGTTTTATAACGGTACCTCCCATATGACCGGTTTTTTAAAATCAGACTTTCTCGTTAACTAATTGACGGATTTTGATGAAATTTTCAAAATATGTAGTGTTTTATGATTTAAATAATATTACTTATCAAAATTTTCAAAAACATTTTTTTTTAAATTTTAATAATTTTTTTAAAAAAATATTTTGTTTTTTGAATATTTTGAAAACGGATCATAGATTTTTTTTTAAATTTTTCTCCTAGTATAAACTATAGATTTCTTAAAATTGACATACTAAAAAAAATTAAAAATATGTTATCGCAGTGCTTTCGCTTTTGAAGCTTTTGAGAGCTAATTTAGTTGTGTGAGAGGGTAGGTGTTGTCGTATTTGTATATTTGTTAGTACTAATAGTTGGAAAATCGTTAAAATGCGGCAACCTTGTTAGAGCTTTTAGTTAAAACAGAAATATGCAGGTATATGCAACAAGACTGATAGGCAAACGTCCTATCTTCCCTGTGCAGACAATTTTTTAACAGACTATAGTCACACACTGAAAGTATTTTTTGTAAAGGAAAGGAAATCGCTTGCAAAAAACGCTTTAAAGAAAGTGGTTTTTAGGTGTGACGCTATGAAAGTTTTTCTTTTCCTCTCTTGGTGTAATGGTACCTTTAATTGCCTGCAAGACACTTAAACAACAAAAAAATAGAATCAAGTCAAAGAAAATGGCCACCCCTCCCGATCCACTGATACAAAAATCGGTAATATCTTAAAGTAAACCTACGACTATATTAAAAACCATATCAAAATGTATGCTCATCAGTGCGCCAAAAATAAGTAATAAAAATGAGATTTTTAATTAAATGCCCCAGTGACCTTTTCAATCGTCAAAAAGAGTTCATTCACCATACTTTGGTGCACTTTATTCGATGAGCTTAAATCATACAAATCCCACCGTTACATAATCATTCCCAACTGCATTACACACTTCACTCCATAATACACATTACAATCTCTTTCCAGGTATTTACTCTATATCCTGACAGCATTCCTGAATAGCGCAAAGGACATTTCAGTAAAACTGATAAAATATTTTCCTCATACTATTTAAATTGTCCACGTCCATCCAGTCCACTCATTCCGACATCCAGAGAGATCGCATCAGTTTCACAGTATCAGTATTATGGCCTCAATATGCCTTCACGTCATAATATTTACAAAATGTCCACTGAATACGCTCAAAAACACACACACACACCATCAAACTCACTATCCATAAACAATGTAAAATTAATTCGCTTGGCACTGCTTTGTTGGTATCTGGATTGGCAGAACCAGGATATCTGAAGAGAATCTTGAAATTATGCAAATTTTTTGAATAATTGAATTTCGTATCTGTTCGATAAAATCCTGACAAAGGCCTACCTTTTTAGCCTTGCTGCCCAGCCCACCTTCTCATCCCCAAACGATGATGATGATGATGCTTCTGTTCCTAGGACGATATTTATCCTGGTATATTTGTTCGTATAATGATGGAAGACCTACACTCAAGATGCAAGGATCCAATTTAGTGCCACCTGAGTAGGCTTGATTTTATTGATTTTGATGTGAGGATAGAGGACTTAGTCGAGTGCAGTCAGGTGTGTGTCAGGAAGGACAACTCAAGCATCAATTTGTTGCAAGGGCTGGCATTCCTTAATATGCACAACATGTAAGTGTAGATGTCATTTTCTCCAAGAAGGACTTTCAAATTCGAACGTTTTTGACATTGTTGTTGTTGTTGTTGTTGTTGTTGTCATTTGATCTAAGATGTGCGAATAATCGTGTTTTACTCTTTTGTCACCTTGTATTATGTCGATATCGATGCCAACGGGAATAAGTGAAGGTCTGGTATCCTTTGGACATAATAATATAAATATATGGATTTACTCCTGGTTTGGGTATTTGTACCGTTGACTTGTAAATGAATCCAGATTGTTGCCTTGAAACGATTATCTTGTTCAATGAAATTAATGCATTAATTTAACCACTATCATCGGATTGCATCAACAACCAAAATACAACAACAACAACAAACGATGCTTATAAGGACAATATAATACGATTGCAACTGGTTAACAAAAAGGTAACATGACAGGGACACACGCTTTCCTGATCCTGAATAGAACTCCATTTGGCCATTACCTCTGGTAATAAATTATGTTAAAATAAAGGAAGGAAAACGATGGAAATAAAGTGGAGACAGGCGGAAACAGAGAGGATTGGGTTATTGTTATATATAGCGAGGGCAGTTGGATTAATTTATCCAAACCAAATCATCCATGGAGAAGCAATTGCCATATGTTTCCTTAATGGGAATACAAAAAACAGTTGCTATCAAAAATAATCGAACGAACTTAACGTTGATTGTAGATTCATTACAGTTGGTAGTATAGGAATGTGTAAGTGATTTTTAGAACATAATTATGCCATTTGTAAGGAAAGAAGAAAATAAATTTATTTAACTTTTGTTTTCATTAAAGAAAAACTTGTCATGGAACTCAAGACTTAAAACGATGACCATGCAATTCTTTACAGGTGGCATTAGTGGGGCTTATCTTTAGACCAATATTTGACCTTGACGTCAAAAACACCAAAACTGGTAAGCTTTCGAGTTTTCATTTCATTTGATTTTCATTTAAGTAAAAGTTACATGAAGTTGATGGACACAGATTTTTTTTATAATAGCCACGCGCGAAAGGGGTTGCTTTTCTACCCTTATAATGTTAATACACCGTGCAAACGAGCAAGAAGGGAACGATTTAAAAGGAGATGTTGATGGACATAAGTTTTGAAATTCTGCATATCAAAATGTGAGGGAAAAAACGAATCAGGTAAAGCGTTCCACATTCATGTGGTTCGACTAAAGAAAAAATCTCTGCACTTAACAGTACGTCTGAAATTGTGCTCAAGGGTATACTGATGAAAATTCCTAGCAGAGCGAGTATTACGGTTGAATTGTTTCAGGGGAGGCATGCAACTGGCTATTTCACTGGAGCACTGTTGGTAAAAATAGTGATAGAAATAGTGAAAGACACATTACGTTACGATGGTGCTCGAGAGATGTAATTGAATTCGTAACTTTTCTATCACCTATTAATTTTAAAGCTCTTTTTTGGATACGATCCAGAAAACTCAAGTGAATTAAAGGAGTAACTGCCCAAACTCGAGTTTTGGTCAAATATATGCTTTATATACTGTAACCAGATCAGACGGGGTAAAGAACTTCTTGCATCTTCGAAGGAAACCTTCGCAGCATTCTTGGCGAAGTAAAATATGTGGTCATTCCACAGAAGGTGGTCTGTAATACACATACCGAGAACTGAGAGGTGGTCGGTTTCTTCGACGCAAGTGCCACTCTTGGATAGTGGCATTGGAGGTATGTTTCGCTTTAATGACAAAAGACAACATTGAGTTTTTGAAGCATTGAATTCTACGCGATTTTTAATTCCCCTTTGTAAAACGCTGTCAAGATCCGAATTTAATGAACTTATCAAACGCTGTCGTTGCACCTCTATATCCGAAGAACATGGATGTGACTCTAGAAACGAATGTGAGTATTGTCGTCAGCAAAACAATTAATTGGATTAGTAGACAGTTTCAAAGAGTAGGTGGTTGATAAATATTAGGAAGAGAGTTGGAGACAAAACAGAGCCCTGGGGCACACCAGCATTTATTTTGGGAATATCTGACTTAAATCCGTCCAACACAGTTTGTATTGATCGGGTCCGAAAGGTAATTACTAATCCAACGAAGAAAAGATTCATCGAGCCCAAATGCACGTTAGAAATATTAAATGTAATAATTTTGCTTTGCCGAAACAATGGAGAGATTGGTTCCACTTTTCGGTGAGATATGCCATCAGATCACTAGTGGACTACTTAGAAGTTATCGAATTCAACGTTTAATATAATCTCCTGTTGTTTTAGAAATTTCATAAATTACTTAGCTTTCTTTACATTTCATTTTAAGAGAATGAGAACTGTTCAGGAAATTCCATTAATATTAATTGTTTTTAATTTCTTTCGCGAAATGATTTATCAGTTGTTTTCCACAAAATTTTAAACCAACTCGTATTTCACTATGAGATGATTTGTTTCTTCCAATATCGACTGCTATGTCATTTTGACTCCCTGACAGCCACTCGCAAAAAAAGAACAGTGTTTGAACTCTCCGTTCTGAGCTTTTCTCGATAGCGATTTAATTCAACCGTAAAGCTAGTATTAGGGGTCCTTGTATTGTGTCAGTGCCGCGACACTCTGACGCCTCTATGACGTAGTTGTTTGCCCTAAAAGTGTCACATCGTGTGAAAGTCATTGTTTTACATGTCATTGCCCTGACGGCAACAATGACAGGCACGCTGACATATCACATTTAAATTATTGCAGTGATTACTTGTCGTGAACGTTCGATAGCCCTGTCATTGTTGATGGGACAACGTGACACGAAGCCAGTCGCTGCAATGACTGCGCCCCAACCGTGACACGGCAGACATTTTTGCCATGTCGTTATTTGTCATGATTGGGCGTTCGGAGTTGAACAGCCCTATATTCAATAGCTTTGGTGGTGCTATCGGATTTGCAATTTCGTATACAGAAAACACGAGTTGACAGCCAGATGGTGAACAAATCATTTTATTTCAAAGAAATTTGAAAAATTTTAACAAAAACAAGAAAAAAAATGTATTACCGCAAATAAATATTTTTTTGGGAATTGTTTTCAATTAAAAAAAGTATTATTTTTATATCGTTCCTAGAATTTGTATTCTCAAACGACGTCAAACGTGAAACGTCATAGTTTAAGCATGGACTAAAAATGAGAACTTTTAAAATTGAAAACAATAAATAAAAAAAAAAACAAAACGAACCAATTTGTAGCAAATTTGAGCAAATGTAGGAGGTTTTGACAGAAATAGCTACCTATTAGGTTAGGCGTTCAAAAAACAAACAATATATTTTTCAGCTATTAAATCAGAAAAGTCTACGACCAGGGATGGGAATACTGAGTAAAGATAATGAAGCCCAAAAAAAAAAAAAAACGAAATAGATTTGCTTACATATTTAGCAAATCTATTTCGATAATAAAAACAATAATTATAACAGAAAAGTAATTTATTTTCATCTTATTGAAAAATAAATATCACATCCACGTATATCTTAAATCTACCAAGCTAAACATGTGATTACAACACACTTTTTTATTTAAATCGGCCAAGCCATTTAAATAAAACATTGTTGAAATGGAAATTTAAAGGTATATAGGGAAGACTACATTTTCGTAGATATATCTCAACAATAGCTCCGCCTTTCGGGTCGAAATTTTGCTAAATCGTTCTAAAAATAAGAAGTTTTGTAAAAGGACCCAGCGCCATCTAAGGTGTAATTACATTACCCTAAGTTACTCCTTACAACGTTAACTATTTGCTAAATAGTTCTAGCCATTTCTGAGATTAGCTAGAAAAAACATACAGAGATGATAATAAATGAGTTTTTCGATTTGCAAAAATAAATCAATACAACATTTTAAATGAAATTTTTATCTTTTCATGAAAACAAGTGAAACGAAGTAGAAATAAGTTGCTACGTAGCAGATGCATAAAAATAAATACAAACATATATATGAAGTAAATTTACTATATATGAAGTAAATTGGCAGCCCTGTCTACGAACCGTTGTACATTATCTTTATTCGTTTGTTAACCGTACAAATTCAATTTTAATTTTTAAAATACCACCAAAAAAAAGAGTTGGTTGTCTGTAAAGTGGGTTTACGGACGATATTTTTATGTGATAACATTATTTTGTGAAAACTCGTTAACGTTAACTCACATCCACAAACCCTCTCGTTAAATCCACATACACACACACCCCAATATCTACATCTTCTTTATACTTTAAGCAAACTCCGCCTATTTTGTATTTCTTTTTCTCTTCCTGCTCTTTTTGAATTTGAGTGATTTTATTTTGGGAATTTGTGCCTGTTCTTTTTCATGTTCGCCAGAATACGTTTGCGATCGATTTTGGTTGGCAAAAATGACCCACAAACCCTCTCGTTAAATTTACACACACACACACCCCATTATTACATGATTCTTCTTCTCGTATGTTTCTCTTTTCGGACTTGATGTTCACTGATCTTAATTATTCATGAAACTGTCCATTATTTTATAGAAACTGCGCTCTTATTACAAACAAATTTACAAATTTATCACAAAATCAAGAAGAAAATACCTATCCAATACCACTTTTGAGCTATAAAAGTAAAAAGGTCTGCAACCCCGAACGCAAGCAGTGTAGCTGGCGATGACGCTGAAAATTAAAACAGAATATTAAAAAAAAGAGCTGAAGTACCAACAATTTAAGAGGAAACCAAGTCACAATGACACAATTAATTGGCGGCGTGTGATCGTGATTCCTAAAAATGAATAGTTTCATTGCAGTTTCAGCTCACCGTCAACGATCAGCTGTTTGACAGTTGTCACGCCGTGTGATATTCATTGTGTTGCATGCCATTGCCCTGACACCGAGACACAGAAATCAACTTGACACACTTTGACGGTCATTATGTTTTGGGACAAGAATGACAGGCTTGAGTCATTCGTGTGCAATGACACGATGACCTATTTCAGGGCTATGACGGACCGTCTAATATCATCTTAGTATTCATCTCGCTCGGAATGTTCATCAGTTCACACTTAAGTCCAATTACAGACGTACCGTGAAATATAGAGATTCTTTTTTTTTTTTGCTGAACAACACGAATTTGGAAAGGTTTACGTGGAAAATTTTTCCTTGCCATTTTAATTTAAAAGCATTCAAAACCAATGTTAATCGACACCTTCTATCAAAAATCAACACACCCTTTCAATTTCCGACTTAAAGCCAAAGCACCCTGTACAGCAATTGGTTTATCCTAATAACACAAACTATGCGTTTCCATCTGCCACTAAACTTTTTAACGAACTCATCTCAAAATCCTCAATTTTTCGTTACATTTAATAAGTTTGTTTTGTAAATACAAAACTTTTCCCATCTATTTCGTAGTTGTTGGGTAATTTTTCGCAGTGAATGTGCCCATTCACTGTTGTTGTGTCACCCATAATAGAATATGTTCATCGACCACCCTCTGTGTGCAATAAATCAGTGGAAAAAACTGTTGATCACCAGCCGCCTGTTGTTGGCCCATAGACCACCACCAGCAGGAGCAGGAGCAGGATATCCAACCAGAAAAGGAATAACACCAACAAAAAGAAAAAAATTGTATGAATGAAGTCATGGAAAACATATTTCAAAATAAAAATACAAAAGGGATGCCCATATCCCCAAAGGTCCTTTATCATATACACAGAACATTGGTCCATTCCCTATCTTGTTTTTTTTTTTTATATTTTTTGCCTACCCGGGTTTATGTATTTGAAGGCACAGAGGTCGCAAACTGTCACCAAACAAATTCAATAAAGAGTTATGTACACAAAAAAGTAACGACAAGGTTTTTTCGTCCTTAACTTTATGCTTCCCTCCGCGTGCGACCCCTTCGACCGTATGTTTTGGATTTATACGATTTGGCCAGGATGAACAAAAAATTACAAAGATTGCCGAGAAGGGAGCCTTTTCACCCTTTATGTCTGTCTTACCCACGCACCAGCCTTCGCAGAGGACCAACATAAATCTGCAGGACAATACAGACAGGACCCAGAAGACGTTTTGTTTGTTTGACTTAATAGCCGAAAGTTTGTAAACACATTTGTCAGAGTGTTGAATTATTGACAGGATACTTTCAAGAAATAAGTTTTTGCTTTAAATAATATTTTCGCAGCATCCATATGCGTCAGTCCTGGAACTCCATGTGGAGATGTGAGAGCTCGAACTCGGTAGATTGTGTCGTAAATTGAGAAAAATGCGTGCCTTGGCTGTCAGCTTGGCACAGCTGGGGGTAAGGATGTGTCGCCGAGCTGCAAGGAGCAGGTGTGGGTGTTATTAGTGTTAATCGATAAATGGGCGTTCGAAGTGGGCCGGACGATGACAATTTTATGGTCATTCAGCTATAGGTTGGCAATAAATATTGGTGACAGAGGGATGATGTCGAGTCGTTTAGAGAGGCGAGGACTTATTAATTTTCCGGTGCAAATGAAGTGATAAATTTGAACGTAAAAAGGCACTTAAAGGGTGATTCTGAATTGGTTAAATGATTAACGGAATTTTCGTACCCAGGGTGAAATAATGGCTTGAAGGTAAACAACTATGTGAATGAGGTTAAGATTGTTATTCTCAACCAACTGGGTGAAAGGACTTCGCCGATTCAAACTAAGACCATCAACCATCCCTTCTGAAGACAAATATGGTTTGACCAGATGGCTTTGACCAAAATGGAGATAAAAGGTAGAAAAGTCGCATTCTATAGCGGCAGCACAGCCAGACAGCATTTTAACCTCGATTCCATATAAAGTAGACGTCCTTTTTTATCTCTTCTTGCAATGCGTTTGCTATGAAAAATGCACAAATAGACTCGAGGGTGTAGGGTGCCGCTTACCCTCGGCAGCAAAATGTCCTTCACATGTGTATTTATTTTTGCAAAAAGAATATTTTTAGCACATCCTTTAAGAAAGTTCAGATGCAATCACCAGGAGGCATAAAATACTGTGTCGGCATCTTTTTTACACTTTCTAATTAATTGGCCGCATCTGGAACACACAATGTTGTTAATAGGATATACTGATGTTGTTTTTTAATATTCTAGAAACATCTAAAAGTGAAAGATACTTTAAATTCTTTTGGTAAAAATGATTATAAGTATGCAAATGTAGAAGATGCATGGGCATGTTTCCATGGAATAGTGTCAGGTGTAAACCACTTGGCGCCTTTGAACTCCATTGCGCGTCATTTTACAGAATGTAGGTCCATGACATCATTATTTTAAGGTTAAAGCTATTCTTAGAAGAATCCTTTTCGTTCGTAGGTTTTGTTTTTCTGGTAACCCAGTTTATAATTGAAAATCAACGGTCTGCGGGAATGGGGGATCAACATGCAACATATGTGAAAATGAACGTGCCGTAACTATCACTAACGGAAGTGCCTATATTGCTTTCTCTTGGTGACCGCTCTGGTGACAAAGTTCTTAATAAATAAATAAATAAATACATTTATTGGCGCGACAGCTCCTTAAGCAGCCAAGGCTTAGTGACTTATACTCTCAACCATTCCTGTGTGTGTGTTGTTAATCTGCAAGAATGGAAGGGACCTACAGTTTACCGCCGAGTCCGAACGGCTACATTAGATGCACTTTTTTGAGACAAATTTTACTCTTGGAGGTTTTGTCAGTTCCTCGAAAGAGGCAGTACTCCCGAAAAGAAGGTGGCCATGAGCGGGATTCGAACCCAGGCTCATTCTCTTAGCAGTCCGACACACTAACCACTAAGCCACGAGGCACTACAAAGCCAAGGTGACAAAGTTCTATTACTCCTAATAAGAGTTTGGTTAATTATGAAGGGGGTTAGAACCTCAGGGTTAGCGAGATGCTGATAAACTCTCCCGTAAAAATCTGATTCAGGCTTGCAATGCCAGTAGTATTTCAGTGAAATCAGATTTTAAAATACTGTCAGATGTGAGTTATGGGTTTAAAGTTGTCTAAACCTGCATAAACTGGACTTTTTCAAGTTTGTCTTTTATGAATGGCGATGTTATATGCATCACTGAAACATGGTTTAAGCCCGAAGTTCCTAGTGATGTATATGAGTTGAATAACAATAAGTTAATGACAGGATTACGGATACTGTTGGCGGGGGAGTTGCACTTTATTGCAAACAGTCTCTTTCATATAAGGTCTTGGCAAAATCTAAAAATCAGGGTGTAGAATTTATTTTCGTGAGATAACTGGTGGAAACACTTAAAGTGTTTTTTGGGCGTTGGTTACAATCCAAACAAAAATTTTTCTCCCGAGCCGCTTTTTGAAGCTATTAAGGAATTTTTATTATCATATGAACATATTACTATTTGCGGTGATTTTAATGTGATCAACTGCAATATGACTCTGGGGCTAATCAATTAAGAGACGAAATAGCAACAGCTGGACTTGCAATTTTCAACTCCTATGCCACACGATTTTCTCCAAATTGCACTCCCAGTCTCCACGACTTCATAATTGTCTCGGATGTATATAATGTTCTTTTTCAAGACCAATTATCCTGGGATGGTATATCTGATCACGACCTATTGTTTTGCACAGCTTCAACATTTCAATTCAGAGATATTAAATCGATAAATAACCGTGCACTGATTAATGATGCCACTGATTATCCCTGGAATGAGTGTTATGCTTTCTCAGATACCAAAGGTAAAGTTAACTACCTTCAATCTCTAATTTTTGAGTTATTTGTAAAACACTTTCCTATTAAAACTGTTACAGTGCGTAGTAAGAATACTGCCATTGGTTCACGACGGATTAAAAATCGGAAAAAATGTTACACAAAATGGAACCCTTCGGATATCAATTCGGAATTTGTCTGCCGTACTCACGATAGAGATATATTGGTTACTCGCAAAGCCAAAAAAAAAAGATTTTTTTATTTCAAAACTAAGCGCTAACCAACCTTCTCGTTGGTTTTGGAATAACCTCCGCTCTATTGGTATTGGAAGAAACCAACGATTCCATAGTCTGCCTGACCTAAATGACTTAAATAGGAGTTTTATATATAGTCTCGAACTTCCCAAGAAGAATTTATACTCAACAATGAAGCCCTCTACCATTCTACGACCGAATTTAAATTTTGAGGTGGTTTCGGAGCTCGAAATTTTTGATAGTTTTCAGTCAATTCTAGGGTACTTATATGTTTTGTAAAAAAAATTAAAAAGTCATTTTCTAAGTGCCATAATTCATGTGATAAATATCTTCCTTCGCGTTCAATTCTCGATTACAATTTTTTTTAAAAATTTTGCAATCTATATGAAACACTCTACAATGACTTTGCTTCCAACATTCAAGCAAATTTAATAACGGATACTAAATCATTTTATAAGTTTAATAACTATAAAAAGAAAAAAGACGACCAATCCAAATATCCATCTACCATTGCCAATTTCTTCGCTAGTTACTTCAAACAGTCATTTGCACCAAAAACCTTAGATCCTGACAAATTTTATTTTTCCTACCTTCCTCATTTTAATACTGGCCCTTCAAATTCGAATTATATGGATACTTCATTTGCCCTTAATGGCATCCTTGAATGTAAAGACGAGTATACTCCTGGTCCCGATGGTATACCGGCCAATTTATTCAAAAAATATTGCTCGAGTTTGGTCCTTCCTATTACTAACTTTTTCCACATGTCCCTTTCCACCGAATCTTTCCCTAATGTATGGAAAATATCCACTATCACATCAATGCATAAAAAGGGTTCCAAAAAATAAGTTTTTAACTATCAGCCCATAGCCAAACTTTCTCATATCCCAAACTCTTCGAAAGCACTCTGTCTGTATGTTTCACTCTATTTCCAATGCAAATCTCTGATATCTTGAAATCAACACGGTTTTTGTAATGGAAGATCTACCACAACAAATTTCGTTGAGTTCGTTACATTTTCACTCTCTGCCATGGAAAATGGTAACGAGGTAGACGTCATCACTACAGATTTCAGCAAGGCTTTCGACAAAATCTCTGATAGTTTAATTCTTTTTAAGCTTTCCTTTCTCGGTTTCAGTCCTTACCTTCTTAAATTTATATCCTCGTGTCTTAACAACGGTCAATACAGAGTCCGTTTTCGTTCTGCTCTTTCAGTTCCTTTTGTGGTCACCTCTGGGTTACCGCAAGGTAGCCATCTTAGACCTCTCTTGTTTATCCTTGGCTTTAAAAAAAAAAATTTCTCCGTTTATGGTGATAATGCTAAAATTATCAAGGTGATCTCCTCTGGTCATGATTCTCTCCTTAAGCCGCATGTTGAGTAAAATCAATTCGATATCCATATTCCAAGTCCTTGTCTGAAACCCACCTCTAACATCATCTTTCCTCCTTATAAGTAAAGTTAGTTTAATTAGTTTTTTTAAGTTTAGTTAAATTTAAGTTAAGCTTGTATTAAGTTAATGAATGGGGTGTTAGCCCCAACAAAATTAAAAAATTCTTCATTTCCCAATAGCTGGAAAACAGCTAAGATTATACCTACATATATTTGAGTTACTGGCAAATCTCTATCTGTCTGTCTGTATTTTCGTATGTATTTTGGACTAAAGCCTAAATGGTTGAAATTAAGTAAATAGGTTTGGCATTCTACAGACGATTTTTTTAATTTTCATATAACCGTTATCTAAAAGCTTATTTTTCTCAAAAAAGGCAAAAACGTGAAAAAAATATTTAAAAAACGGTACCCCATAGGACCGTTTTATTTTTATTCGACTTTCTCGAAAACTGGTTAATTGATTACAATGAAAATTCATACTCAGGAAGATGTAGGTACATACAAATATTTTTGATTTTGTTTTCTATTTTTAATAATATAAAAAAATTATTTTTGAAAAATTCATATTTTGAAAACGGGTTGGCGATTTTTTTTAAATGTAAGTAATTTGTGTGCCTAAGTTTAGCTTCTTGAATAATTTTATTTTTAATTTTTTAAGAAAAGTTGATAAATAAAGACAGTTTCATTTAAAATTATTTCGATTAAAAAAAAATCAAATTTTTACATTTTTTTAATTAAATAAAATTGCGTTGACATTTTTTCGCTGAAAACTATTTTACGTACTTTTTTCCAACTATAAAAGTCACAAAAATCGAATAAGAAATTTGAAGTTGCTTGTGCTAGACGATTAACGAATTTTCTGATGGAACGTAAGATTGCTCTAAAGAGCTCGAGCTGCACTACATGGTATTTATACGTCTGCGAGATTTGTTGGTCTGAAGATTTTCCGAAATATTGTAATGTCTAGTACCCAGTTCCAACACCTCAACATTCATTAAAGTGATATGGAAATGCCCTGATCAATCTATTAAACAGATTGACCACATTGAGATCAATGCAAGGCACTGACTGCTTCTGTATCGTGGATGTCCGAAATTTCTGAGGGGCAAACATTGATTCGGACCACTATCTCCTTGTAACCAAGGTACAAATATTTTGTGAGAAAGTTTGACGCAGTTGGCTACACGTGGAATCGCAGTCGATGCTGAGAATATGGAAAAACTAATTTCTGCAGACGACGACGAAACGAATGCGCTGTCTGGCAGAATGATCCATTCAATCTGGGTAAAATAGAACAACAATTTCTCCCAACACATATGGATGAAGTAAGACTAGCTTTATCTAAGCTTAAGAAAAAACAGAGCCACTCGAACCAATGGCCTAGCTGCCGAACTCTTCTAAGCTGGAGGCGATGACTTAGTTATAACACAGCAGCTTTTTTAAACAAATTCTATTTAATTATTAAGAAACTTCTTAATAAAATCTTTTGCTAAGACTGTTGTTGTGAAAGTGAATATAAATTACTTAATGCTTCCAAGGATCATCTTGTACTCATAAATTTATTCAACAAATCACAACAACAAATTTGCAAAACCAAATGAAACCCTGCCCTCGAAGACTCCAAATAAGACATTAACTTTTGTAAGCAAAGCAAAGGGAAAGCATCTGTAAGCTGCATTCCAAATCACCTTGTTAATTTCAAACAAACCAATTATATTCCTGCAAAACTTGAACAAAAAATAATCATCATCCAAGTTGTAACATAGAGATTAAAATCTGCAAACTTTATTCTTCCTGGCATCGGTGAAATCATCATCCTCATCTGCCTGCAACAATGACTAGTTGTTTTGTCCTCTCAGAAGCAGGATTTCTGAGAGAAAAAACCTTCATCGTTACCGTTGTCGTCGTCATCTTCGTCCATTTGAGGTAACAAGGACTTCACTAGCGATTATCACCATCGCCATCATCACATCGTTTTGGTTGTCATCATAGTTTTTGCCATGTCGTAAGTGGTGGAAAATAGTGCGCCCAGTCTTATGCTACAATAATATCATAATCCAAACACCTAAAGCTGTCGTTACACAAATTACATTGAAATAGCTTCAGGATAATAAAATCATTCTATATACGTAAGAGAGAGAGAGATGAAAAAAAAAGATAATTTAAATCCTTAACTATGCGACCAAAGCTGAAGATATCACGATGACGCGTCGGTCGTCATCTTCATCGCCATACACGAGTGTCAAAGTGGGTGTTGGTCCCCAGTTGGGCGCCATTCTTCTGCCCAAACGAACATTTTCAATTGGATTCCTCCCCGGCGTCACTTTTAATTTAATAAAAATACTGTAATTGCATGCTTCAATTTCAATTCCGTGAACCAGCAAACGGTAACTGTGATGACAACGACCAACGACCGAGAGACCAACGACGACCAATTGGAAATACGCCCCAAGGACGAATTCCAAAGGTTGGGAGAGTGTTAAGCACAACACCTCTTAGCCTAGGTGTTAACATCAACGGCCATGGTATCTAACGGCAACGTGTTTTGTAGAGCGGATATTTTGATCTAGATTATAACATCCCGCACACAGGGCCAGAAACAATCTTTCAGTTCGTCCTCGCTGTTGGATCTATCTCGTCAGGATGGAAAAAAAACTTTTTTTCAGCGCAATTTTGCTTTGAATTTATTTTCTATCTTGATGAATAAATCAAGATTTAGATTGCGATGGGTTGCCAAATAGGATTATATTCAGGACTGTGAGTTTGACTTCGTGGGCTGAAGAACAGGAAAAAGTAACGGAAAAATTAAAACATCAAGTAGACCCTTCAATCTGCCTAGACTTAGTGAAAATACAAATTCTTAATCAGAAATAGTGATTTAAATCTGCAAATCAACGGTGTGGCAACCATAAACACAAATAGCAACATCCAGGTGCGCTTGCAAAGATGACAACAAGTCCTTAAAGAGGCGAATCGTTTCTTTTTTCCGTATTTCATTTACTTCAGTCTTCGTCTTCCTTTTTCCTTGAATTGCTTTGTTGTAATTGAATTACACTGAATTACAAAAAGTAATTAGCAATGGAGATTGGAGAAGAAAAATCCATTACAACTCCTCTGGAGTGAAGGTTTTCCCTTTAATTTTTCAATTTCGCTGTCCTTTTTGTTACTCGTTATTATAATTCTGCTCCTTTATGGTGTAAAAGGACAATTATACTTTTTGATGGCATTGGTAGAATTGAAATAGTAAAATGGCAAACAGGACGAAAAACTCAAATTGTTTTTCGATAAAGAAATGGTTTTTTTTTTTTTTTTTTGGTTCAAATATTGATTGCATTTCATGGGTTTGTGAAAAAGTTCAGCGTTTCATTCAAACATGAACTCGCATCGTGTTCAATTGAATAATCAATAAAAATTGTAGTAGAACTTAGAGTTAAGCGACCGGAAGTAATGTTTTCAAAGGGTATTTGGAGCCGAAAACTGCGCTGTAAATATTTCAATAATTGTTTTTGGAAAATTTTTAGTTTTTTTCTTTTTTAAAACAAAGAAAATAATTTCTATTTTGCTTTTGGTATTTCTGTTTAAAATGTTTTTTTAGGACTTTGATTAAAGGCGGGATTTCCCTCCTTTGATATGGAAAGAAAGTTTTCCTAGAAAGAGTAAGTTTAGAAGAGTTGTTTCGGGGAAATCCAACCGCTTAGACTGTTACACTTGTTGTAATGAAACGCCCCTAACGCCGTGTTATAAAATTGTAAAATAAGCAATTCCGTCCGACCACCGCACATTAATTGAGAATTTCACTCCTCCCCGACCGTACCATATTATATTGCACAAGCCATTGCATACGAACAATACCAGCCAAATAAGTTTTGCCCCCATAATCATTTAACACATACAACAACCAATAGCAAGCTACAATTAACTTGCGATTTGCATTGCAATGGAATTTTCCATGCATTATTGTAGTTCATTTTATAATTACCACTGTCTTGCATCGGAAATATACATAAGATAACCAATTTGATTCAGTGCAAAGGGAAAAGGTTGCGCCGGTGACCATGACGGTGTACTAATCTTGAATACAGTTTCGAACTCCAATATTTTGACAAGCTAATAACCCAAAGTTGACGTGGCCTTCCAGGTTCTTAAAAAAATTAGTGTCCGCTGCTATCTGAGCCGAGAATTTAGTGTTCGCTGCTATCTCAGCCGACAATTTCGTGTCCACCCAATGCTATCTCAGCCGAGAATTTTATGTCCGCTGCTTTCTCAGCCGAGAATTCAGTGTCCGCTGCTACCTCAGCTGCGAATTTAGTGTAAACTGCTATCTCAATCGAGAATTTAGTGTCCGCTACTATCTCAGCTGAGAATTTAGTAGACCTTGCTATCTCCGGGTCAAAGTAGATTAAATCGAAGCCGTAGATTTATATGAGGAATTGTATAAATATAATATCAATAATCTGTGAATATAAACAACCTTAACAAACTAAAGTTCTTGCTTCTTTAGTGGATCCAGGACCCGCTGAGCTTACCTCAGCCTAAGATAAAAAGTATCTCACACTTTAGAAATTCTAGAAGTTCAAAAGTTGTATAGAGTTTTGTTTTAAGATATGCTTAGGTTAGAAGCCATTTTTGTTGATCACAAAAGAGGGTGAAATAAAGAATAGTGCTATACTGTATTGACCAATAGGAAATGGAAGCATTTTCTACTGTAAAAAGAAATTACTTGCGAACGGTATAAGTTGTATTACATGTTTTTAATAAGATTGGAAAATTTTAAATATGAACGTTTGAAGTGTGGAATAGAAAATATGTTGAATAAATAAAAAGGGCGAAACTCTGGAATTGGGTACTGTTTCTTCAACATTTAGACATAGGTAATTATGATGTTCCACTTAGGAGTATCAAACTTAGGGAACATTTACTTGACAACGTCTTGGTTATTTCAAAATTAAGTGATAAATTGATATCTATGAACATAGTGATGCAAGGAAATATGTTGGATGTTGTCAGCGCTTACGTCTTCAAATAATATTGGTGAACATTCCAGAAAAAATCGGGTTTCGCTAGATTTTCACAATCACATTAACTTTCTGAAGACATTATTAAAGCAAAAAGGAAAAGTGTTAGACGAACTCGGCATTGATAACCAGGAAATGATTGTCTTTCAATAAATTTCATAAATTCAATAAATATCTGGCCAATATCACTCGATCTGTGAATGCAATGGATAACTCGGAGTAGCTTACAACTAATGCAAATCAAGGCCAACTTTGTAGATGGCTAGAAGAATAATATTTAATTATTTATATCTTTATTAACACCTCTTATGTCAGCAGATCATATTTAAAGCATTTCTTCTCAATATTGATTGAGCATAATTTTACATAGTTTTACAACGCTTTCCAAATAAATGAATTTTTGGTAGGCGGTTTTTTAGAATTTATTAATATACATGTGATTATGAAATTTAAAATATTTTTTTTTGATTAGTTTTAAAAATATTGATTTTTCAAAAAAAAAAAAAAAAAAAAATTTAAAATTAATTTTAATTAGAACAAAAAGTTATTCAAAATTTTAATATGCAGAATTAATTCGGCTACCTATTTCTTTTCAAATGAAAAATATGACAGAAATCTAAGGAGCCGTTACAGAGAAAGCCAAAAATTTAAAAAACCGTTATATAAAAGGTACCGTTAATAAACTTTTCTCGTAAATTTCGTTCTAATCAAATGATAGCCAATACCAGCAAAAAAAATCTCAACATTTTTTCGTTTACGATCATATGCCAGGTACCAGGTATTCAGAAGTTAATTTTGATTTTCACTGCGCAGTTCGACTTAATCAGAGTTGTGTTTTGTATGTAAGTATTTTTAAATGGTAAGTCATTTTTGTGTCGTGTATTCAAATGTTCGTGGTTTAAGAAAGAATTTCTTTCACGTGTACGTCTACACTGTTCAACACAGGCTAGCTGTTTTGGCATTAAGTGAAACTCAGGTTGGAGCAAATAATGATTTATCAGAATTTGCTCTACATGGGTATAGCTTGGTGCCATTACTCTTTTCTCATCATGGTCTCGTGGTCTATGTTAGGAATGATATTGCTTGCCAGAGCCTTCCCCAATATGGGCAATGTTCCAACACGGACTTTAACTTCTTATGGCTCAAATTCACTGTCCGCAAGCATGTCATTCATTATTGTTTTATTTACAGGAGTCCAAATCTTGACAGTAATTCGACTTGTAACGAGTTTGATGCACTGTCTGATTCCATCTCGAAAATTGTTTCCCTTTGTCCTCGCACTGAAATCGTTATTGCGGGCGATTTCAATGTACACAATTCCAACTGGCTCCGCTATTCTGGTCAGACAACACCCGAAGGAAGGTATGTCGAGCTCTTTGCCGGGTTACATCACCTTACCCAACTGATCGATGTGCCAACGCGTATACCGGATGTTGCTGGGCAAGCAGCCCATACTCTTGACTTGTTTCTTACTTCTCACCCTGATAAATATACCATTATTGTAACTTCTCCATTTGGCACTTCAGACCATTGTATCATTTCAGCTAATTTCTCATCCCCCACCCATCCAGTTAAAGAAAAACTTCCCACCAGGACCGTTTGGCAATACGAGAAAGCCAACTGGGACGGCCTGAATTTCTTTTTCCGAAACTTTAACTGGTCACTATGCTTCCTCGATAGTGACATTGATGCCAGTGCTGAAATGATCACAAATGTGATTCTTCTAGGGATGCGTGCTTTTATTCCTAACAGAGTAAAAAGCATCAAACCTAAAGAAAAGTCTTGGTTTAATTCTGAGTGTAAAGAAGCTATCAGGCTCAAAGAAGTAAGTTTCCGATCTTACAAAGCCAACCCTACAGAGGAAAATCGGAAAAAGCACAAACAAGCAAGGAACTCATGCAACTCCGTCATAGAAAGAACCAAATTTTTGCATGACCAAAAATTACGGCAAAAAATTCTGCAGTGTACCAAAGGCAGTAAAAATTTTTGGTCATTTGTAAAAAATATAAAAAACTCCTCAACATCTTCGGTTCCAACGCTCATCGACAATAACAAACCAATTGTTTACTCTTCAGAGAAGGCAAACTTGCTCGCCGCCCATTTCGCTGCCAGCTCCACGCTGCCTCAAAGCAACGTTGCCCCTCCTGTACTTGAGAATGTAAATTTTTCCATGGGACACATTTTTTTCCGCACTCGTACAGTAGCAAGAGTTCTCAAAGATCTCGATATACACAAATCCGCTGGCCCGGATGGTATACCCCCGATTCTTCTGAAGAGGTGTTCTTCCACACTGGCAAAGCCACTGCGTAAGCTTTTCCATCGCTCCTACTCTTCTGGAATCTTTCCTAGAAGATGGAAAACAGCATTTGTCCAGCCTGTCCCTAAGAAAGGTGACCCATCCTCCCCCTCCTCCTACCGACCCATAGCACTGACATCCCTTCTTTTTAAGGTCATGGAAACACTGATTAACCGTCAGCTTAAGGAATATCTCGAAGATCGTAAGCTTCTCCATGACCGTCAGTATGGCTTCCGCAGCAACCGTTCCACTGGTGATCTGATGGCATATCTCACCGAACAGTGGAACAAATCTTTACATCGCTTTGGTGAAAGTAAGATTATTGCTCTTGATATCTCCAAGGCATTTGATAGAGTTTGGCATGAAGCTCTCTTATCGAAAATGCGTGCTTTTGGGATCGATAATACTCTTGTTCGTTGGATTAGAAGCTATCTCCTGGACCGTTCAATACAAGTTGTATTGGACGGATTTAAGTCTGATTCCCATAAAATAAATGCTGGTGTGCCCCAGGGCTCTGTTCTGTCTCCGAATCTTTTCCTTATTTTTATAAATGATCTTCTGTCTGTTACTTCTAATCCACTTAACTGTTTTGCTGACGACTCTACCCTCAGCTTTTCATATTCGTTCGATAATTCACGTCCTTCGCCTTCGGACGTACACAATTGCAACGGTGCCGTATGTCAAGCTCATTAAACTCCGATTTATACAGCATTGTCAAATGGGGTAATAGAAATCGTGTGGAGTTTAATGCTTCGAAAACTCAATGCTGTCTTCTGTCGTTAAAGCTAAACATACCCCCAATGCCATTGTCCATGAATGGCACTTACATCGAAGAAACCGAAAAGCTCTCCGTACTCGGTATGTGTGTCAACGACGACCTCCGTTGGAACGACCATATATTTGAGATCGCTAAGAATGCTGCAAAGTGCTTAGGTTTTCTGTATCGGTGTAAGAAGTACTTTTCCCCATCTGATCTGGCTACAATTTATAAAGCGTTTATACGCCCTAAACTCGAGTATAACTCCCACCTCTGGGCAGGTGCTTCGCAAACATCGCTTTACCTGCTTGATAGAATACAAAATCGAGCGTTAAGATTGATAGGTAATAGAACTGCCGCTGAAACAATTGCTCCACTCGAACACCGACGCAATGTTTCATGTCTTTCCTTATTTTATCGTTTCTTTTACAAAAAATGTTCACTCGAAGTAGCCAGTTGCATTCCTCCCCTTAAAAGTTTCTCCCGTAATACTCGTCTCGCAAGGAATGCTCATCAGTTCACCCTTGAGCCTAATTTCGGACGTACCGTGAAATATAGGGATTCTTTTTTTAGCCGAACGGCACGAATTTGGAGTTTACCCGGCGGGATTTTCCCTTGCCATTTTGATCTGCAAACATTCAAAACCAATTTTAATCGGCACCTCCTATCTCTCCCCTCCCTATCTTCGTAATGCCCGCGCAGTGTGTTCTACATTAAAAGGGAAACACATAATCCCTTGTGCGCGCGTTAATTATAAAAAAAAAACCTTTATTTTTACGCCCACAAATAAAATTTTAATTTCCCAAAAGAATCACACACACCTAATTTGAAGATAATCGCTTGAGCCGTGCTGCAGCTTGTTATACATACTGACAGACAGACAACATTTCTTGTCGATCACTTTTTTTAGAATTCTCGAATTTGCCGAACAGCAAAAAAATACGAAATTAACACAATATTGCTATTTTAATGTTCATTATCAAACACAATCCATAACAATTAAATTAACCGTTCATTTAAAGCGTGACATAAATTCTACAGGTATCTCTCTCCTAAGAAAGCTTAAGATTAAACGTTTTATTGAATGCATTCTTTTTTGAACTTGGAGTCCAGAACCAAAAATAAGAAAGCATTCAACAATACATTTTTCTGTTCACAGCTGTATATTGATTTTTGAACTTTTTTGGGAAATAATATATATTAGATATATATACATATAATATATATTCAATATATTTGAAACTAATCAAAAAAATTTTTTTTTATTTGAAATTAGCTGTATATTAAAAAAAAACCTGAAAAACTGCAAACAAAAATCTCAAAAAAAAAATTGTTCAAAAAGCTAAAAATAAAAACAGGATTTTATCAAAATCCGTCGCATATGTTAGAAACGTTGTTGTAGCCTATTTGGATTGCGATATCATTTATTCCAAGCTTTGGATCTTAAAGTCAAAAAAGGAGTGCTTAAACACGGCTAGTATTTAAATGTATTGTATTTTTAGTAGATGCAATAAAATATTTCCAAACTAGAAATAAATTGCACGACTGGATCGCACGTACTTGTTCATATGTGCGGTCACATTGTCAAATAAAACTTAAAAAAACTAAAGTGAACATCAAAACATTTATTCGATTTTTGTGACTTTTGTTTCTTTGAAAAAGTACGTAAAATTGTATTGAGTCTAATAATTTAAACGCCATTTTATTTCTTTAAAAAATTGTGATATTTTTGCCTGGGGTTCGACAAATAAAACTCAATCAAAATTCCAAATTAATACAACAAATCCCTTTATTTTATTAAACACAACGTCTTTCAGTTTAAATAACACCAATTTAACTTATTCCACTTATTCACAATTCATATACGTTTTTATCATTCAACACTTTTTATTTAATCTCAATTCAATCACTTTTTATTAACGCTTCCAGTTGTTAACAATTCCACTTTCGAAAATAAACTGAACTGTCAATGCAATCTACTCTTGTATTTATACAACTTTAAAAGCTTCTGGAAGCTTCTGTCTGGTTCTGGCACAATCTAAGCTTTCGGTACTAATTCGAGTCTCGAATTGTTTCGTCAAGTTCGATTTAGTACTAAGTTAAAACATGTGGCAAATATGTAGCATACTTTTAGGGGCATGGTTGTTGTACACAATAAATGGTGGTTGTTGTACACAATAAATGGTGGTTGTTGTACACAATGAATCCAACAGATGTCGTTAGTTTACAAAATGTATCTAAACTTGTTGCCACATCACATTGTCCCCCTCTTAGTTTTGTTCGTCCCGAACAAGCACATCATCATTGTTTCCGTGGTAACGATGCAGTCGATCCAAATGGACAATTTTCATTTTTGCTCTTGGTCCTCGTTGGATTCGGAAAACGACGTCATTAATGCACGTAACTACTTGGTAGGGCCCTTCCCAGTCCTGCTGAAGCTTGGGCGATTCTCCTTTTCTGCGATGTGGGTTGTAAAGCCATACCAGATCTCCCTCATTGAATTCAGGTGCTGTTGCTCGCGCATCGTATCTGGTCCTCAGGCGGTCTCTCGCAATGTTTATATTGCTTTGGGTTCTTTGGTGTGTGTCGTTGATCCTTTTAATCGGGGCGCTCACTTTGTTCGGGTGCATCTTAACGCTTGCCTTGACTTTGGGTCCTCTACCAGCTTTGCACGTGGTGCACTTTCGACACCATCTCTCGACATCTTTTCTTACAGTTAACCAATAAAAACGTACCCGTACCTTTTTCCGTGTCTTGTTGATTCCTAAGTGGCCGCCGGATTCTTCATCGTGCATTTCCCTTAAAATCTCCTGCACTTTCGACCGTGGCACCACAAGCTGCATCTTAAAGGATCTTCCATTCGGCATTTCCCATATTCTCCACAAAACACCATCTTTTACATGGAGAGAGTCCCAATGCGCCCAGTATGCCTTTAAGGTAGGACTTCTGTCAGAGATGTCTCTTGCATTCGGCTTATCCATAGATTCCTTCCATACAAGAATGGGCTCGATATCAGGATCTTCCTTTTGTGCATTACGAAATTCTTCCGCAGTCCAACCCTTTACAGGTTCAGCCCTTAGTCTCTGAACAGAAATACTTTCGTCCTTCTTACCGTTCAAACACCTAGGATGCGCTCTTTCTGAAGATGGCCGGAGAATTTCATCACTGCTTATGATCGTCCGAAGATTTACAGCATTCTCGTTTCCGTACACCATTGGAATCTCGACGATTGAATACCTTAACACCTGCATTCGAAAGTCTAGGACTACTTCATGTGCCTTCATAAAATCCACACCTAGTATGCAGTCGTCGCATATGTCAGCTACCAAGAATGTATGTGCGAAGGTCAGCCCTGCCAGTTCTATCTTCAGAAGTACCTCTCCGTATAATTTTGCTACTTCTCCTGTAGCTGCCTTCAGACTTTTCCAGCTGGTGTTGTGTAGCCAGGACGTCTGGACAAGGCCTCTTCTAATTATGGAGGCCGTGGCACCCGTGTCGATAGTGGCCACACATTTTCTGTTGGCGATGACGGTCTCCACCGTCAAACTCTGGTTGCAGCGTTTCGTTTGCGCAACTTGGATAATGGTCCTGGGGGCGTTCATTTCATCAACCGACTTCTGCTCTGCAAAGTTGGTTCTTACGCGCTTTCCACACTGATGTATCCCCAAATCATGCCCGGTAGGGTAAGCGATATCCCTGTCAGTAGGCCTTTTTCTCGCGCTATGTGGGCAGCTTACCTGTGGAGATCTGCACTGTCGCTGTAGATGTCCTAGCTTGTTGCAATTCCAGCATCTCATTTGACCTCGAGCAGTGTTCGGGTTTTGTCTTTCAATGTCCACACGTTGACATGAGCACTCTAGCGTAGCCATTTCCCTGACGCGATGGCTACCTTGCGAAGCTTGGTCTGCTGCTTCCATTGTCAGGGCAAATGCTAAAGCCTCAGCGAGCGTTTTCTTACCTGCCATTCTCACAGCCATTTGTAGTTTTCCATCTGCAATGGCATTAGTGAACGCATCGGTTGCCAGTTCGTTTATGATTTCCCTGCTGGTATTGGGATAAGACAGATTTGCCAAGCGCTCGATGTCAGCTTGCAATTGTTGTAGCGTTTCACCTCTTGTCTGGACCCTTCGGCGCAACTGGACTCGGTAAACTTGCTGCATGTGGTCGTCGCCAAACCTCATCTCGATTGCCTTGACCATGGCATCATAATCCTGATGTTTGTCTTCAGGAATGGTCTGCAGTAATTCGGCAGCTGTTCCTCTGAGAGCAAGCGTAAGAGCAATTGATTTGTCTTCGTTGTCCCAGTTGTTCGTCAAGGCGGCAGCTTCAAACTGCCTCTTATAAATTGGCCATGATGTTTGACCATCGAAGACAGGGGGCTGCATTTCCTTTCTTCGTGGACCGTCGCTCGAATATTCCCGAAGTTTCTGTTTCCTCAGAGAATCAACCTCCTTAGCCAGATGTTCGTACTGTTGTTCTACACTTTCTATCTGCTTTCCGAATTTTTCTTCTAAAATTTCTATTTTCTGGTCTACTATTTGGAGTCTTTTGTCGAGGAAAACATTCTGTGCATCGAGCTTATTTTCGAGAGCATCCCTTTGTTCGCTTAGTTGCTTCTGGAGAACTTCTAAAGAATTCTTTTGCTCATTCTTTTGTTCATCAAATTTACGTTCGAGAACGTTCTTTTGTTCTTTCGAGGAACTTTCCAGAGCATCGAATTTCGACAGAAGCAACTTCATGAAAGCAGGCATTTCATCGGCTGTACTTACTGTGCTTTCTCTCCCTTGTTCTTCAACATCGAACAACATGGTATCGGGGTCTCCACCATCCTGAGTGATAGCATTCTGAAGTCGGAGCAATAGTTCCTTTTTCAGCCCCGAAGTCTGAAGATTTCGTTTTCCTAATTCTTCTTTCAACTCAGCTGTTGTTAATTGTTCTAACTTGCGACCCATTTTATGTAACTGAAACACTATTTTCGCAACACAGTCAGTTTTATTTTAATGTCTCTTCTAGAAAGATCTTTTTCCAACACTATTTTTAACAAAAATACTCGCTATTCACAGTTTTATAGCACAATCAGTTCAATAGTTTCTGGAAAATTCCACTTTCACAATTAAATGAGTCACCGAAACTGTTTTAGAAAATGTCACTATGGAATTTTCTAGCACTTTACTGAGTTTTATCCCCAATTTCTGACACCAATGTGATATTTTTGCCTGGGGTTCGACAAATAAAACTCAATCAAAATTCCAAATTAATACAACAAATCCCTTTATTTTATTAAACACAACGTCTTTCAGTTTAAATAACACCAATTTAACTTATTCCACTTATTCACAATTCATATACGTTTTTATCATTCAACACTTTTTATTTAATCTCAATTCAATCACTTTTTATTAACGCTTCCAGTTGTTAACAATTCCACTTTCGAAAATAAACTGAACTGTCAATGCAATCTACTCTTGTATTTATACAACTTTAAAAGCTTCTGGAAGCTTCTGTCTGGTTCTGGCACAATCTAAGCTTTCGGTACTAATTCGAGTCTCGAATTGTTTCGTCAAGTTCGATTTAGTACTAAGTTAAAACATGTGGCAAATATGTAGCATACTTTTAGGGGCATGGTTGTTGTACACAATAAATGGTGGTTGTTGTACACAATAAATGGTGGTTGTTGTACACAATGAATCCAACAGATGTCGTTGGTTTACAAAATGTATCTAAACTTGTTGCCACATCACAAAATGTTAAAAAAGTGTGTTTTTTTCCAAAATCGTAGGTACGGTTTTTTTCAACAACTTAAAAAAAAAAATAAAAAAAAATCAAGAATGCAAACTTAAGCACAAAAATAACCTACATTTTAAAACAAAATTTAAAAAAAAAATTCACCTGCACATTTAATAATAATATAATTTTTCAAAAAAAACTAAAAAATATTTAAAAAAAACAAAAAAAAATTTAATGCGCAATTACTTAGGCTACCTACATTCTTCTGAATTTCAATTTTGATTGTAATCGGATAACCAGTTTTCGAAGAGAAAACCGGTTCTATAGAAGGTACCGTTTTTAGCCCACCATCTTAATTTTTTATAATTTGTAAATATATAATGCTTAGTTGCTGTAGTACATTGATTTTTTTTTTGTAGAAACTCTTGGAGCCGTTTCCGGGAAAAAAAAACTTTTACATAACGGTTATAACACATGTCATTAACTTTAATTAATTTTTCAGCTAAAAAAAAAAAATTGAAAAAAGTCCTCTGAAATTTCTAAATTCTAAATTTGAAGACGATTGGCTCAACCGTTTAGGCTACAGTTGAAAATACATCCGTAAAGACAGACAGACAGACAGACAGATGGACAGCAGTTTGCCAGTAACTCAAATATGTTTCTCTATCATCGTTATGTCATGGTTGATTATTATCTCAATTTTTTTTGCACGAATGCATAACTTGCCTTATAGTACTTATAATTGCAAGCAAAAATATTATTTTAAAACTGACTCGTAACTGAACAAATGTGTTTTGGATGAAATTATCAACATGAATTAATGGGAGTTCTTTAGTGAGTGTTTTGCAACCGTTAAAAACCTTCACAGCCTAATATTTCCAAAAATGACCTTTAGTTTTCAAAGCTATTGCTTTCCATGACTATAGGAGCCAAAAGAACATGATTTGGATAACTAAACCAAATGAAATGAGCTAAAACAATTGACTTTATTGTTTGTTTTTGGCTTATTGTGGCTGATACAATTTGAATCATTTCTAATTAAAATTCGGTAGAAACAGGGATTTGGATCCTCCAAGTGATATCAAAAAGATTCAAGATTTCAATTCTTTTTACGGCGACCGCATCACTCGGAGATCATAATCCTGTGAAATGGACGTGGAAGAGGAAACAATTATTATTTTTACTCTGGCTCTTTTACAAATAAAAACAAGAAAAATTGTGGCCGATATGACAAATGCGTGTTTTTATGTAACTTAGAAGGACTAAAAGTGTACCTTTCTTGAGCCAACTTTTTTTTTAATCTTCTGCCACATCTTGCGTTTGTTCTTGAGTGAAAATGTTTTCCCAATTTTGGCCGCAGTCTTTCAAATACAGCCAAAAGCTATTTGGTTAGTGCATCCACTACCGGACACCACATGCTGGGCTGTCACAAAAAGAAAATTGAACTCAGCATGGCTTGTGTGATGGGATGCTGTTATTAAGAAGTGCAAGAGGACACTCCACACTTTCTATACCACACTTTCTAGCACCTAAGAAACAAGTTCCTGGGAAGACAATTCCAAATGGCTTGAAAATCCCTAAATTTTGTTTACTCTTTCTAATTGTAAGTCTTTATTAAGAGAGTCTTAGAACATCACAATGGATCAAAATTCTTATTCGTTAATTAATTAAACATATACTTCCACCGGTTATACGAACTCAATTGGTAGAAAATATTGGAATTGAGATCTAATTAAAAATATATTGTTTTTATTTTCCTGGACTTTTATCCTCCAATTATAAAAAGCTTTGTTTGAATCATGAATGAGTTACTCCTCAGTCAAAAGAAACTTTATAGTTATTTCTTTAATTTATTTAATTTTAGTTAACACGAAACTATTAAGTAACTATTTAAAGTGATTTCACGCAAGTTACACTGCAACTTCATAGTAATTAGAATGTACAGGGGAGTTTTTTTAATTTTTTTTTTTAGCTCCATAGGACCGGGTTTTTTTTCTTCGACTTTCTCGAAAACTAGAGATCCGATTACAATCAAAATTAATATTCAAGAAGATGTAGGTAGCCTAAGTAATTTTGCATTAATTTTTTTTCGAAAACTTTTTTTTTTGTATTTTTAATAATTTTTTTAAATTTTTTTTTGAAAAATCAATATTTTGAAAAGGGGTAAGTGAATTTTTTTTTTAACTTTGTTTTTAAATGTACGTTATTTTTTTGTTTAAGTTTGTATTCTTGGGTTATTTTTTTTAATTTAAAAAAAAAAATTGTTAAAAAAACCGTTTTATTTAAAAACCATTCCTACGATTTTGAAAAAAAAATCATGCTTTCTTACATTACTTAAAAAAATAAAATGGCGTTTAAATTATTTCACCCAATACATTTTAACGTACTTTATTCGAACCATCAAAAGTCACAAAAATCGAATAAATGCTTTGATGTTCACTTTAATTTTTTTAATTTTATTCTACAATGTGACCGCACATATGAGCAAATACGTGCGATCCAGTCGTGCAATTTATATTAGATCTCCGGAGTGTAATAAATTAAAATTGTTATTATGCAAAAACTAATTTCGAAGGCATTGTGAGTTATGTGTCGCTTATTCCGTGGCGTGTATACTGTTATTCTTATTCTTCCGATTTATTGAAATATTATAATTTTTTTATCGATAAACTAAAGTCGGCAATTGATATTCATGTACCTAAAGTAAGAATTAATAAAAATTTAAAGCCTCCTTGGTTCAACAAAAGGCGTGGTAACTTAAGTAACAGATAGAACAAAGCCTTTAAACGGATGCGCATTTCAGGTAATAATTGGGATTTAAAAAGTGTATACATTCAATTACAAAGTAAATTCAATGTTTTAAGCAAATTTCCGTACCAAACTTATATTTTGTCAATTGAATCTTACCTGAAAAAAAATAGCAAGTGTTTCTGGTCTTATATTTAAAGCAAAAAAAGTTCTAGTGGCATTCCCAGTAGTATGTATTATTTCGGTTCAACATCCGAAAATCCAATGATAATCTTTCAAGGGAAGATATATTTCAATCCCAAGATTATAAAGTGGATATCGGTCAGTTAGAATTAAATATTTCAGAAATCGAAGAAGGTATTTTGAGTTTAAATAACGACAACAACTCAGGTTCTGATTAAATCCCAGTACCTCTCTTTAACATTTTAAATAGGTCCGTTGTAAATGGCGAATTCATTTCAGTGCGGAAAAAATCATTTTTAACCACAATTCGTAAAAAATGTAACTCCACTCCATCTTGGTTAAGAAATTGAAGTTATTTGGTTTTCATTTAAATTTGTTGAAATGGTTAGAATCCTACCTTTAGGGACGTATTCAATTTGTTGGCACTAACCAAGTACTTTCAAGTCCAGTTGGGTAACCACAGGCGTCCCTCAAGGTAGCCATCTTGGGCCACTTTTTTTTTATTTTTTATCAACGACTTACCGGATATTTTCTTAAATTCTATTCAACTTCTATTTCCTGACGATTTAAAGTTTTTTAGATGTATAAAGTCTTTAAATGATGATTATCTTTTACAAGATGGTATTGAAAAAACTGACACAATGGTGCACTGCTAACCAATTATTTTTAAATATCTCTAAGTGTCAATATTTTACTTTTTGTCGCAACTTTTCGGAAATTCACTTCGAATAAAAAAATTGTGAACCATGTTCTTAATAAAGTTTCGGAGAAGGAAGATCTAGTTGTAATTTTTTGTTCTAAACTAAACTTTGTTAAACATAATAGAATTCATTGAAGCCAAAGCAAATTCCATGCTAGGCTTTGTTAAACGCAATTGTATGGACTTCAAGGACCCTTTTGCTCTTAAATTGCTATATACCTCTTATGTCAGATTAATCTTAGAATACTGCTGTGTGGTTTACATTCATTAAAACAGAATTGAAATGATCAACAAAAAAATTACAAGGTTTACAATATGGAAATTAGGTTTGAACATCGATACTCTTATATTACCAGGTGTCAACTTTTAGCAATTCAATCACTAAAATAGAAGAAAATGTATTCAGTTATGGTTATAATTGATATTTTAACTTATCATATCAAATGCGACAGCTTAGAGTACGTTGTTTGCTTTGTGAAGATGAATACAGACTTAACTATGCAAATAATGAACCTATAACTCGGTGTGTCAAGGAAACTAATTTCATTTTAAGTTTTTTTGACATTGATTTTCAAATAAGCCGATCTTCTATAAAAAAATAAATTATTACTGCACCTTTCTTTCTAATTTGATATTTTAATTTGTTTTTATATCGTTTTTTTAATTATTATTAATTATGTTATGTAATATGTATTTTATGATAAATATTTTTTTCTAAATATTTTATTTCAAAACTGAAATGTGTCTTCAAAAATGCTAAAAGGTTAATAGAAATATTCTTATTTATCTGGGTGTCTAACCGATGAGAATCAACAAGAATTAATTTGAAACTCTTCATCAAATCAAAATTATATAAGGGATTTTCTTAGGAGATTTGTTTTTTATAAAATATAGATATAAACGAAAATACTTATTATGATAGTTCTTTTAAGGACTAAAAATGACATTTTAAAAAGAAAACTGCCGTTAAATAGTAATCCCGCCAAAAAGTAGCACATACTCTCGGTAAGAAAACATTCCTTGCCAACATTTTTGTTTTTCTCAATGTTTCTGATTGAAAAAAAGAGTAGGCAAAAACACGGGAAAACGTTTTAATATTATACGTTATTATATAAAACTGTCAATTAGCTTGTAATAATATTAAAAGCTTTTTCCACAAGGACACTTTCATTTCTGGCTCACATTGAATCGCTTTTTAATCATACCCTAGTTCGTGTAATTTTTAGAGCACCTTAATAACGCTGTTAATACTTCATCTAATTCATGGGATTTTCTGTAACAACCTAGCATAATAACTTTCTCCACCACCAGAGTGAACTCACCGACATTTACAATACTAAATCCTCCTGCAGCACTAAGAACACTTCCAACTGAAGTTCATTGTCAATCTTATGGAAACCAAAATTCCTTCATCATCCTATAACCTCATCCATCTCCATCTAATCTAACATCCTGTCCATCTTAGAAGATAAGCAAAACCGTTTGTCATAATTAAAATGAATAAAAAGATATTTCCCATATAAATACACACACACCCACAAACACACACATACACCTTCCGATTTTCTCAAAGCCCGCTCTCTTATCAATAATTTAATCCAGAACACTGACAACACTGTCACGAGCAGAGTAGCTAGAAAAAAAAAATTATCGCCATGACAGTTAAAATAATGAAGTTCGTCCCTAATCCTTTGCGAGATGGTTAACACTTGAAACGTGTCCTTAATACAAATTATCGTTTAATGGAATTCCGCTGGCAAAGGACGAGCGCGCAGTACAAAATCTTGGAAGAATGAACTTGAAATCTTTTCGGCAGGAAGATTGAGGGATGGGGATTCTTTCATCGGAAGGCTTGGAATGGAATTATTCATCTAAAAGGGACGAAGGATCCTGCTCGATGTCGATTTAATGGTAATAGTGCTTGTTTGTTGTTCAATCAGCTCTCAACAGAAAATAGGACACAAGGGTCCTTGCATTTCCCAAATGGAAATCGAACGAAATGCACCAACATGGAAGCCTGTTTCTATAGCTGTGCGACCATTTCTGGTGTAATGTCCTTGGGTGGAAATTTGCGCCTTCGATACGGTTGAAATGGCTTCAAGTGAAATACACTAAATCACCCAATTGCTTTCGTCGAACACAAATGAGTGTATTCAGATACACAACATTATTTCCGAAAAGAGTATTCAATTCTAATGTTTTTGTGGAATGTTGAAGGATGTTTCGCCAGGCGGAGGATCCATCTATTTTTTTTTCTTTTTTGAAACAAAATACTCGCATAACAAAAATAGTGCTTAGTCGTTATTTTGTGCCGAGAATTTGTGGGTGTTGTTTCGAGGGGAGGTTGGGGTGCGATGTGCTCCTATATATATTTACAAAAGAGTAATTCGGAATTCAGGTCGACTGGCTGTGTATGTAGGGGGGAGGGTGGAAGGAGGGAAGGATATGCGATGAAGGATGAAGATGGTTCCGCACCAAACTTCTTCATTCATGCGCTGGGAACTACTTCATTTTGCAAATTGCTTTCTGAATAGATGTCTCAATTTGGGTTAAGATACCTCGTCCTTCAAGACTTCGTCAGTTATTCGGTTCCCGCTTGGTGCTTTCAACGAACTCGACATCGTCGTTGACGTTCTTCTGCTGTCGGTATTTTGTGTTTTTTTTTTTTGTTGAAAGCATAGAATCAGGTGGCGGATAGGGACGACATAGGGCATCTATATATGTAACTTTGTGGATGATGGCAAGGTAATGGATGATGGGCGTCACTGCCAAATGGAAGGGATTGATTTGTTACAACTTCAAGTGGTGCTGCTTTGCTCTCGTTGTGATTATATCATGGTTTAGGGGTTTCACCTTGATGTGGTTGAATAAAATCGGAAGTACATCAATATGATGAGTTTATAGGTTTTTGGTTTTGCTGTTAAGGGATTCCATGGAATACATATATACACAGTTAACGGCAACTGATGGAGGTAAATGTGGTCCATTATATTTATTTGTTGATTCCTTTGGTATTTTTTTGAAGGTGAAGTTTAAAATCGTACAACTTTTCATGGATGGGTTTTGCGAAGGTTGCTGAATGTTGTGATATGTGATTACTTGAGGGAGGGCAGGATATTCTGAAAATTATTCGTTTATTGAATTTTTTGGGAGGTTTTGCTTTATTAAAAACATTAAATCAAGGAATATGGTGCTTTAAATCGAAATCCTCATGTGTGTCTATTTGAATAAAAATGTAATTTAAGTATTCAGATATTGTTTATCACATTAGCATTGAAATGTGGTGCCAGTGCTGAAGTATTGTGTGTTCTGTGTTGTTGAATACGTAATACTTGATTAGTGACGATGGTAGAAAGCGAGGCAGACGACGATGAATTGATACAAATAAGAACACATTTTAAGTTTATCCTTAAAAATGTCGCATCCTCATTAATTTTTAGCTGTTACCCGCCTGAAATTTATCAAAAACTGTTTATGTTCCAGTACCACCTACGGTTCCATCAAAATTGGCCCATAAATAAAAATTTTCGAAAAACAAATGACACCTTAATTAAAAATAAATTTACTGGCGCGACAGCTAGTTAAGGAGCCAAGGCCTAGTGACTTATACTCTCAACCATTCCTGTGCGTGTGTTGTTAATCTGCAAGAATGGAAGGGACCTACAGTTTACCGCCGAGTCCGAACGGCTACATGAGATGCACTTTTTCGAGACAAATTTTACTCAAGTAAAAAGCTTTTATTTTGATTTTAAAAACAGACACTTCATTTTTATTTATGTGTGTAGATGTATAGATAAGGTCTCTTTGCAGACGCATTAATACCGCAGTGAAGAGAACAGCGGCACAAAGCTCCAGATGAGGAATAGTTGCTTGTTCTGCTAATTTTATTTCCTTTGATGGAGCTACTCTTGATTTGGAGCATAAGTATGGTAGCATTGTCACTATGCTGGTTATAAGCATCCAATAAACTAAGGCTTCCCCTTAATTGGCACTAAACATATACGTAATATAACGTTAAGGCTTTCCATAATTCCATCAACAACTCTTTCCAAAATTAAACGGGAATGGACAGCTAAAAAAAAAACCATAAATAACTAAAAACTAACTCAAAATATATAAAAAAAATGAAATATTCTCAAATGAAAATTGCTTATTTTAATTCACAAAAGTAAAAGAAAAAAACATTTGATAAGACATTTTTTATCCGATGTTGTAATTTTTTTGAGAACGTGAGGTTCCGAGCATGTTCGTAGCGTTTGGTAGTTTTGTCACTATTTGGTTTTTATCGAATAAAACGTGCATCTGGGCTCTCTGGAAAAACGAAGCTATTTCCTCGCGCAGCACATTTTTTCATAAATCTGACTTATAACTCTCCAGATTCGACTATATTCTTTATGACTACTCCCACAAAAAACTTAGGAACCTTTTTGCCATACATTCTTTTATTACTTCTGGCGGATCAATTTCCAATGGGTCAATTTCTTGTATTGAGATGTCCCGATCTTGATCCGAGTCAAATATAACATACTTCCTGCTTGTCATCTTCGGATAATGAAGGCTCAACCAAATTTTAAATTTTTTTGACTGTCCTTTTTTACTTTTTCCTTAAGCAGCCGTTTTCTCTCCTTCTCAGCTCTTTCTTTTAATATTCGATCCTTTTCTGGAGTGCTGGTCAAAATTGAAGAACATTTTTTGTTTTGGCCCTTCTCGATGGACCCCTTTGATTGATTGATTTTTTTAGTATCATATACATGAAAGTGAAAAACATAACATAACCATACATAACTATGATGAATAGTTTTCTCAGGGAATTTTTAAGAAAAATAGCACAGAAAGAAAGGTGGTAGCAAAAGTGTCGCAGCGGTAACGCTGATTGACAAGCGTGGTATCACAGTATTGCCAGATATATTTTATTTACATTTTTTTTTGTTTGTTGTGGCAGCAATGAAACTAGGCATCTATTTTAGAAATAGAGACATCGTGCAGAGCGAGCTGCATGCAGACATTAAAATGGGGGTTCCCTCATAAGAGCCTGCGTAATTTATTTTGGCTGCATGGGAAAAGGCTGCACATCTGTTGTGACCATAAAGAACTTAAGATCTTCTGCTAAAATATGAAAATTAAAAATAAGAACCTACCTTGCGGTACGCCAGACGTAACTAAAATCGGAAAAGAATGAATTTTATCTAAAGACACAAGTTGGAGGAGATGCTCAATTTTTTTAAATAACTGGAGGAATTTCATCCGAACCAGCATTTTTTATCGCAGCTTAACTCTCGTAAAGCGTTTTTAACTTCATTTATATTTAAACACTCAAGGCCTTCGACCAAAATTTCGAGCTCAAATTCGAAGATCAGCAATTTCGAAACCAGGCAAAATATTTCCTGCCAAATTCTGTTGTAGTTCATCTCTCTTTTCTGCAACCCTACAACCGGTTATGCATAAAGTATATAGCTTCTTTCGTTTTCTAATCACAAGGGTTTTGAGTGAAAATTTCTAGTGTCACTCAGAAAGCTAAGTAATCAAAAAGAGAAATTATGATTTTTTAAAAATGCAAAATATAAAATAATAAATAATATTTTTAATTTATTTAATTAATATATAATACCTACTTACTCCTTTTAGAAAAACAAGAAAATGGTAACGCTCAATGGGCATCGGAATGGAATATACAACCTACACATATGTACACTTGTTGTGCTTGTTTCCCTCATCCGAGCGGCATACCTATTTCTTCCACTTACCCTATGCCTTCATTTTTCTTCACTTAAAGAAGGTATCTATTGTATTTTTTAACGTGATAACGACTTATACGTAAATCGATGACAGGCTACACATACGAAATAATAAGACTCATGCTGGTAAGGCTCATGACTGATGCTAACCGCGATACTGTGGTTCTTTCAACCAAAATCGATCGCAAGCCCCAGGCGAACATGAAAAAGAACAGGCGCAAATTCCCAAAATAATTCCACTCAAATTTAAAAAGTACAAGAAGAGAAAAAGAAATACAAAATGGCGCCCCACAAAAAAGGGCCCCAAAAACAAAAATGAAATAAGGCCCCAAAAGTAAGTAAGAATACAACAACAAAAAAATCTTTATTTTGGGGTTTAATTTCACTTTTTGGGGCCTAATTTCATTTTCCGAATTGGGGTTATATTTCATTATAAAAAAGCCCCTAATATCAAAAAATTAAATAAGACCCCACAAAAATATTATCTCAAATACAAAAATTGGCAATAAAAGCCTCTTAGGCCAGTATAAGCCCCAAACAAACAAACAACAAATTTGAAGATATGTCCCACTTTGATAAATGTTAGTATAAAAAAGGTATAGGGGGGCATGTTGCCCCTGCAATCCCCTGCTTGGACTCACTAGGATTTGGAGAAGGTGCAAGGTTGGGTATGTGCAACGTTTCTTTTTGATTTAAAGAACTTTTGCATAAACCCAATCTCGCACATACTCCAAATCCTATAGTGAGCCCTAGCCGGGGGGTTGCAGGGGGCAGCATGCTCCCCATACCTATCCATACTGATTGGGTGATAAAATCTCAAGAAATTTCTTTGCACACTTATTCGGTAATAACGCCGAAATTCTGATCCACATTATAAGCTAAGATGATGATGAAGTTCATGGTGATGATGAAGATGACGAAGGTGTTGATGAAAATAAATTACATATTGCAGCAGCAGCCACAGGAGTAAATGAAAGAGGCAATGACAATAATTTATTGTGGTTTGGTAGTGACTTGGAATCAGATAATTATTAGCTCTCTTATCATGAATGCACATTGAGGTAGATGTAATCGAGTAAAAATTCCTCTTGGCGCCAGCCTCCTTTTGACAGAAGTTTGCCTGAAGCCAAATACTGATACCGTTATTCTAGCTTTATTAACGGCTGTTAACGTATAGTTGTTGTCGCAAACAGCAGGAAGAACAATATTAAGGTACTGGTTAAAATTTAAAAAAAGTGATCCAGATTTTTGAGGACACTTTATTTCTATATGCGTGTTCCCTATTGCTCCAACTACATGTGACATTCCAATCTTTTCATAAAATGCATTTCCATAATCTAATCCATTTTAGATAACTTCGGATGTGTCAAAAAATAATTCAGCAATGGTAGAAACACCTACTCCAAAAGACCAGGCCAACGACCACAAACTTCGTGAGGCAAGAACCTGTTATTTGGAAAACATCGGTTTGAAATCGAATTTACAATATTCAGAGATCGGTACATAGAGTTCTTTTCGAAAAATCGTTTTATCGATAGTTAAGAAAACAAAAGAAAAATACAACTCAACGTATTAAGAAATAAAACTAACATTATTGGACTATAAATGCTCCCTTCAGGCACTCCAGCTGAATTTTTACAAGGTCTTTCTTTATATTGATGCCGCTACAAAATGCATTACGTTAGCTGTTAGAGTTATCAATATTTAAATGAAAAATCAACCAAATTTGGAATTTAACAAGTCATCTACATACACAAAATTATGTTGAAAGGTTTTAGAACTTTCATAAACCATGAATGTTCGTTGAAGAAATTTCTCAATTAATTTCGATATTTTTGTTCAATAATATGGAGAAAATCTGTCACTGTGGCCTTATTTTTATGATAAAATTTCTAATAAATTAAAACAATGTTAATAAAACAAATCATTGTGTTACTCATAAAAAAACTGCCATACCTTAAAACTGAATTAAGTGTAATTGCCGCTCTAAATCTTCAATTTGTTGATAAGATTCAGACTTTTTATTAATTTTTTTAATATTTTATCTTAAACTAAAAAAGTAGACTTGGAATTGATCAAACGTGGATAACTACTTCCATAAATCAATACTATTGATTTAAGAGATACTTTTCGAAAAACTAAAGATATGAGTACAAAGTAGGTACACAAAGAGTTCTTCAAAATTTGATTAACCTCTGCCACTTCTTTCATAATCAAACAATGGTTCTGAGCATTCATTCAATTAATTCATTGTCATCTTATAAAAGAACACCCAAATCAAGTGTTTCTAAATACGTAAGTCGTACTTATCAATCTGATATCTTCTAATCCCTAAGTTGTTAATGTCATTCGCACGAGCACTTAACAAACTAAATAACAATCTTATCGATAAGAACATAAAAAACCCACTTTCTCGAAAGTCCGTCGGTTTTCAAGTATCAATCAAAAAAAAAATCAACCTTCAATCGATTGGTGAACAAGCGATTAGATAACAGTTTTGCATTTTTCTGATATTTGTGTAAGAAAGCTTTTTTGGGACATTTTTGTATAAATTGGTTGGGCTTAGCTGAAAATACCCCATTTCAGACAGAATTGGGCATTTCATTCAATTTAGAAATGATGAAGTCAATCGTTGGATTTGTGATTTTCTTGGCCTTTGCTGGCCTTGCCGTTGGATATCCTACTCGAGTGGAAAAGGACCCAGAACTGGGAGATCACTTTGAGGGTGATATGGTCCTTTCACCAGCACAAAAGATGAACATCGAGGGAAAAGCTCGAAATGGTCTGATTGCAAGCAAATACCATTGGCCTGATCGAAAAGTCTACTACAAAATAGCAGATGGACATTTTGGTAAACTCTTAAAACACGGTTTCCTCTATGGCAACGTACTAATTTGAACTTTAATCTTTAGACAAAGTGCATAAGAGACACATCTTCCGTGGTATGCAACTGCTCGAAGAGGTATCATGCATTCGCTTCATTCCAGCCAATAGGACCACAACAGCCTTCGTCAATATCACTGGCCTACCCACCGGTTGCCATTCGAGTGTTGGTTACCAAAATAAGCCGCAAATGGTGAACTTCCAAATCTATGAACTGGACAAGGGTTGCTTCCGATTGGCAACCATAGTTCATGAATTCTTACATGCCCTTGGATTCTATCACCAGCAAAGTGCCTCGGATCGGGATGAATTTGTGAAAATAATTTTCAATAATATTAGCGAGGGCAAGGAGAATAATTTCAATGTCTACAATTCTTCGGTTGTTGAAGATTTTGGTATTGAGTATGATTATGGAAGCGTGATGCATTATTCAACAACAGCGTTTTCGAAAAATGGAGAGAAAACCATTATTCCAATTCGAGATACAAACGCTGAAATTGGGCAAAGGAAGGGTATGAGTGCGAAGGATATCCACAAGCTGAATATTATGTATAGGTGTCCTATTCCAACATAGTTGGGAGATGTTTAGTGCTTGGAAAGATCTGATGGTTAGGATAGATTTTGAGTGATATTATTGATTGAGAAAGTCATATTTTAAGACTTTTTGTTTATTTATTGAAATTCAATACGAATATTTAGGGTTAAAATAAAAACAAATATAAACAATGTTTTATTTAGATGCTTGTAGTTTCTTTGATCATTTGCTTATTACAGTTCTCAGTAAAAACAAGTATTCCACCATCGTTCCCTATCATCAGACAAATCGCTTAAACATTTCATGGTATTACAATCTTACGGGTCCAACAAATTGTGGTAAGACTTTCCTCTCGAATGCAGTGCAGATATATTGAGATATTGGATCTGTATCTGAACACTGGTTACATCAAAGTCTTGTTAAGCAAAAGCTAAGTTTTTATGGTAAGGTTTCTGGATGTGGAGAACTATTATAGACAAGCGAAGGTAGAATCTGTTGGATTTTCGCAAATGTGCACGTATTTCTTCCTCTGTATTATTATCAGCTGCTACTTTTGATCCAACGTAGATAAAGGATTGCACTACTTAATATTCATGCTCCACTTCCCTTACTAATGGACCAAAACAACTTAATTAAGAAGTCATTCCCATTATGTATTTGGTTTCATTTTATTAATGTACAGCCCCAAATTTTGTGCCGCATGTTTGATCTGGATGAAGGAATTTAGTACAACTTTGGTGAATTGTAGATGATTTCTGCGAAAGCTTGTATTTGTTTGTCCTCCTTGTTGATTTCAACACCAGGTCAATGAAGATATAAGTCAGATAATACTCCTGTCGGAGCTTATTAGAGATATTGATTCATCTGGAAAATGATTCGGCTACATTAACTTGGTTTTTTAATGCTGGTTATAATCAGCAGTGCACACAGTGGTTAGTGTGTCGGACTGTTAAGCGAATGAACCTGGGTTCAAATCCAGCTCATAGCCATCTTCTTCTCCGGGATACTGCCTCTTGCGAGGCTCCAAGAGTAAAATTTGTCTCGAAAAAGTGCATCTCATGTAGCCGTTCGGACTCGGCGGTAAACTGTAAATCCCTTCCATTCCATTCTTGCAGATTAACAACACACGCAGAGGAATGGTTGAGAGTATAAGTTACTAGGCCTTGACTCCTTAAGGAGCTGTCGCAATAAGTGACAGATCTTAAAAAGCCAAGGCCTAGCGACTTAAACTTTCAACCATTTCTATGAGTGTATTGTGAATGTGCAAACTACACTAAAACACGGGTCTACATAATCGTGTTAATTTTTTTGGGATAACGAATTCTCTCTTTTTGTAATTTATATTATAAAAGCAAAATAACGTCACAAAGCCGTTCAGTTTGGGAAAATGAGGAGCCTGGAGAAAACCCAAAAATTTAACATCGAGACGGACCATCTGTTCATCAATTTTAAAGCAGCCTTTGACAGCGTAAACAGAAAAGAACTGTATCGAGTCATGTCTAATTTTGGAATTCCTGCTAAGCTGATACGTCTTATCAGGATGGTCCATCGAATTGGCCATCTTGGTTGGAGGAGACCTTCAACAACACCAAAGGGTTACGACAAGGTCGTGCAACTGTTTCAACATTGTGCTTGAAAAGATGGTACCCCACACCTAAACCAGCATATCAAGCAATATCTTCAAGAAATTAACACAACTACTTGGGTTTGCTGAAGTTGAAGAGGTTGATGTGATGAGAAGAACCAAGTGCTCAGTAACCGGTGCTTTCGCTTTCATAGTGTCAGCGAGTAGAATGGGACTGGCTTAAACGAAAACAAAACTATGCTTTCATCAAAGTCTAATCCCACCACCGACTTGGTAAGAACGTGTGATGATTGATGGGTATAACTTCGAGGTAGTCAGTGAGTCTGTCTACCTGGGCTATGTCGTGAATACGGGGAACAACACCAGCCTAGAAATCAAGCTTAAAATAAATCTTGCTAATCGCTGTTACTTTGGGCTGAATAAACAATTGAGGAATAAAGGCGTATCGAGAAGAAACAAGGAAATGCTATGCAAACCAATCATCATCATCAATATACAACAACGAGTTGTAAGTACGTGTAGAGCGATATAAGCCTAGCCAAAAAAATCCGTATCTAGTGGCTGAACTGCCTCGGCCATAGAGAACGGATGAACAACGACGCTCCTCAGGGTAAGGTCTTTGATGCCGTACTTGAGGGAGTTAGATGCAAGGAGGAACCTCATTCTTCGATGGCCGTTTACTTGAACCACAACTCTATACATAATTGGAAGGAAGTGAAGGTGAAATCGAGGGATCGGACAGTGAAATAGAACACAATTTATTGGTAAGATCACTGAAAATTTAAGTCCCAAATGTAACAGCAACGACCAAGTCAACAACAACTTGTGAAGAAATTCTAGTCTTTATTAAAATATTTTCTCTAACAGAAGCTTTCAAAGATAACCACTGTTTGATTGTCCTTATGTTGGAAATAGACACGTAGAGAAAGGTTTGACTATTTGATAAAATGCCTGCAAGTGGATTACAAAACTTTGCGACCCAGTTGTCTATTTCACAAACTTACAATTTTGTATTTACAAGCATTTTTGTTTACTTAATGTTGTTTCACCAAACTCTGTAGTTTACAATTTTGTATTTGTATTCTACAACGGGAAATTTGTGGACAAAATTCCTTTTTTGTGCCACCAAAAAAAAAAATATATATATCTGCATAATGTTTATAGACATGGAAAGCTTTTCATTAATGGTATGTTGGTATGCGGTTTTGGCTATAACTTCTACAACGCATAGGTAAATAGGCCCAAAACACAATTTGTGTTCAAACTCAGATTTTAATTTCATGTGGCTTAAATTCAGAATAAATATTATTTATAGGAGCCCAAACTTAGACATTGTGTCAACTTCTAATGAATTTGATGCTCTGTCAGATTTCATTCAAAGAATTTTTGCCCATTATCCTGACACTGAAATCGTTATTATAGGTGATTTCAATGCACACAATTCTGATTGGCTTCGATATTCCGGCCAGACAACACCCGAAGGAAGGTATGTTGAGATTTTTGCTTAGCTCGTGAATGAGCCTATCCCAATTCCTGACATTGCAGGTCATACCCCACTCCTCAAAAAATAGTGTGTTTGGATTTGCTGTGCACAAATCAATTGGAAGAGACTTATTGATTGTCAGTTTTTTTTTTTTTTTTTTTTGGTTCAGCTTGACAATCTTCATCTTTCTGTGTACAAACATTTTTGTAGCAGGGTCCGGAAATTTGTTACTGTTATGAGCTATCTCTTCTGCGAAAAATTACGAGATGGAACTGCTTTCGACAGTTTTTCTTTGATTTTCGGCGAATTCCACATCAATTGGAACAGATCTAAGATTTGTATTTTACGTAGTCTTGCCATAAGTTCTGTTCCTCACACAAACACGTCTTATTCAAATAATATACAAGTTATCAAAATTCTTTTTACGATATTTATTTTGTATTAAATTGACGTTAAAGATTTGTAGGAAATTATTCAAAGTGGCCACCCTTAGTCTTGAAACACTTTCTTAAACGATCCGGCCATTCGTCTATCGCCGCACGCACGACTTCCAGTATTAGCGAAGCTGCTGTCTTCACCAAATCAGCTTTAAGAGACTCAATATTTCGATGAGGCTTACAGCAAGCCTTCTCCTCCAAGACATTCCATAGACGGTAGTCCAGCGGATTAAGATCCGGGCTGCCCGAGGGCCAATCTTCAGCGGCGATAAACCCCGGTAAATTGTCCTTAAGCCAAAGTTGGGTGGTTTTTGCCTTGTGAGCCGGCGCAGAGGGTTTCTGGAAAATCCAGTGCTTGCCCGCAAATAAGGTGTTAGTTAAGGGCTTCACAACATTCTCTAAGACATCACTTTGATAGTTGGAAGCACGTGTGTTCACTCCCTGCTCACAAAAATGCAAATTTGTAACACCGTCATACGACACTCCCCACCAAACCATCACTGAAGCTGGATGGCCTCTTTGGACTTTTCCAACCTTTTCAGCAGCTTCCTTGGAGCTATGGACGTAAATTCTGTCGTTTTGGCGATTAAATTTCTGTTCCACTGTGAAAATTTTCTCATCTGTGAAAAGAATATTTTTGTGTCCTCCGTTTGCGTGTCTTTGAAGCAACACCTTTGATCTTGTCGCTCTTATATTGCGCAGAGCCTCAGTCAGTACTTGTTTATCGTTTCGCGTATTAAATTTAACCGACTCATAACTGTTACTTAAGGTATCCATTTGTCCGTTATATATTTTGAGAACAACAACAGATCAATACAATTTTTGTTTTGCGTCTTATAAGTTAGGAACAGAACTTATGGCAGGACTACGTATATGACAGGCGATTGAACGCGTCCAGTAAAATTAATGAGATTGAGTGCATGTAACTAAAAAGTGTATTCTACATGTATGCCATTGCGAATTTAATTTTTTTTTAAATTTTTGAATAGGAAAACATTTGTGTGTGTTAAGACATCGGAAAACTTTCCAAACAAAATATCTTTATCCCTAATAAGGGAGGCAGAATAATTAAAATGATGTATGTTTTTTCCACAACGTTTAACAAAATTGTGAGGAAACAGTTAAGGATTATAAGTTATTCAGAAACCCGGTGCAACGGGAGTTTTGAGCACTTGTTATCTACAATTTTTTTTACTCAATGAATTGAGAACTTGTGGTTCGTGAAATAAAAACTTAAAAATAAATTTTTAGTTGTGATTTACAAATAAAAATTAATGATTGTAACTTGTATTTTGGTGAAATAGGCCACATACCGTAAGCTAACTGACACACTCTCTCTTATATGACTGACTACTATACTGGACAATAAAGACCGACGCTCGTATTCGCACTAACTTCTATTAGTTGACTGACGACCGGCTCACTGCAGAATTACAAAAATGCAATATTTTTTATGTTTAGTCCCTTGTTTGTATTTATCATCAAACTATAGTCGATCTGATCTCTAGTTCCTAAGATGGAGTCAGCAGTTCTAATGGCGCTCTGTCCCTAGATCAGCTAGAAGGTCGAAAGGATCCTCGTTTCGTCAAATGCACATGAAATTATACATAAGAAGATCACCATCTTGACCAGAAATGTTCAGCTTTGAGCCTAAGCTATTTTGATAACCATTCCGAAAATCAATCATCGTGGCTAGGAGGAAAAAAAGTGAAACGCCAAAAAAAACACTGAGACAATTTTTAAGCCAGCCTAGTTACTCCAAGTTTGAACTTATGGAGATGAAGGCTCCAAAAATGACGTGAAAAATAAGAGCGAAACGGTTTACATTCAAGCGCGAATCTTTTAATGTTTCCTAAGCTATTGATAATGTCTTGCAAGACGGTTGAAAATTTAAGTAAAGGCTGGTTTTTCAAAGAAATTTTATTAGCCTAAATGCTAGTGTTCCACAAGGAAATACGTTTAGCCATCAGTATTGTTCGTTCTTCTTACTTGAGAAATCTCACACCAAACCAAATTCAAAGCCAAACTTACAGGAAGTCAGAAACTTTTCCATAATTAATTACAAAACTTATCATTTTCTAAAACAAAATCAAATATTCAAATTCGCAAAGTATCATGAATGCCTTCATATCTACGAACATTTAGGGCCAAAACAAATTTACAGTTTTCCCATCTTCACTAACAAACTATAAACTTTTGAAATCCGAATGTGTGGTACTATAATTAATAAAACAACGGAATCACACAGTCGAGCCGGCTTGGAAAAGGATTTTCACCAAAAACGAAGAGACCCCAACCAAACCACATATCGTGCTACCAAAATGTCAAAGTATCCCGGCGCACCAAAAACACAGAGCCGCTTGAATGCACTAACCCAAACACATAAATCACGAAACTACAAACTCCATTTAAACTTTCAACCTCCAACTGTCAAATGAATTTCATGAAAAGGACTCTAAAGGACGTAGCATTGGCGCCAAACCAGCCACTCAAAACTCATAGATATTCTAATTCGTTTTGTGTATCTACATATCTATCTATGACTCTAAGAGTCCATTCTCATAGTCATTAGCTGCAAATGCTGCTGATTGTGGTGATAGTCGTCGTCGTTCTGTATCTATGCACGCGAATTATGTCCTTTAGAATTGTGAAGTTCCTTGTTTTAAAACGCCCTGCACTGTCGCCGCGCTTCCATTCATAAAAGGCGGAACTTTCAACTTACAGCCATTCAGGAGGCGAGAGCAAAAGTCATAGTTTAATATTTTTGGGCATTCTCTTGTCTAGTTCCATATAATTCTTTGTCATATGTGTAGAGTGTTCCCGTTCCAAGTTAAATATTTCCATTTAACTGTTGTATGCCCACCGAGCAGCGAGACACACCATTTCAATTCTCGAAAAACTCAATTAAACTCTAAAATCCAATAAAATTTTCCAGACACTCTGTTGTATACTCTAAGGACATTTGATGCGATTTTCAATTTACAATCGGTCTCCAGCTCCAGCTCCAAGTTCGGGCGAGCATAAGGACTGCGAGAATCGGAAGTGGGACAATAACAAAGGATGACCGTCCTAACCAAAACCAACAGCCATTTTCTTTTTGACATGTCAGATAATAAATTTATTTATCTTTTCTCATTTTTTTTTTTTTGGTTGTTGGTGCAGGGAATCGTTGGGTCGTCGTCATCGGCGGCGTCGTCGTCGAATTTGGTCCAGTTTTGCATCTTTGTACCGTTTTGTGGTGTTCCTCGATGCATTTGGAAATCTCTGGAGAAGTATGTATATGCTTGCAAATAGATGGAACGCGGGCACGGCGAGAACAGATACAATGGATGTGTATCTTTAGGAATCTTTCGATTTCATTACAACTGTAGGACTTTTAGGGTTGCCATGAGTTAGTTAAGTCTGTTTGATATAAACTTATAACTATAAAAGATGTATAACTAGTAGTTGACAGACGTATTCACACAGAAGTATTCACACCAATATTTAAGTTAGGGGGGCTATGCTTTAGGGCGAGGATGCGGATTTGTTTATTCTGTGTTGTGTCCGTTGCTGGTTCTCTCGGAGAAACGGGCTTCGTCATTGTTCATAATATCCTCGAATCGGTCCTCTTTGATTATTTAAACGTTATGGTAGCGTTGGTTCGGCTTTAGTTTTTGCTGCTATATTAGCTGGACATCCAAGTAAGGCTGGTCCCTCTTATGTTCTTCTTCTTGGAGAGCTGTAGCATGAACTGATTAGCTGGGATCAGTTTGGCGTCATCATACAGCTTTTGGTTTGGAACTGCAGTAAAGACCTGTACAGCTACGAAGTATCTTCCTTTCGAAAAGTTGGTGATATCGTAAACCAGATGGGACAGGCGTACGTTGCTTATAGATCAGGAGTTTAGCCCTTCTGCTTTGTTCGTTTCTCCCCCTAAGAAGCGGATGGACTATATGTAGGGAGAAGTAAGCTCTCTTAAGTATAAATGAAACGTGCTTGTTGATTTTAAACGTCTGATGAAATGTACTCCAAGTTATTTATTTGATTATTGTCCTTGTCCTTATCATTGTGTTATCTGGTTAGCTTGATACTGATGTTATCACAGCGTAATGCAAAACCCTTTCGATTCCTTGTTGCTGTTGTTCTTTCGAGGTAATAGTCCCACAAGTTTCTTATGTGAAACTCAACTCTCCTGACCGCGATTTCCGTTGAAAAGGATGTTGCATAATGCATGTTGGCAGGTTGGTCAGCAGTATATATGAATTTTAATCTTGATTAAGCAGGTTGACTAAAAAGGTCGGTAGCCGTGTTGGCTCTTGATAGTTCGGTTAGCTAGTTCAGGATCAATTAGAGTGGATGTCCTTAGGAAGCATATCCTAGTATTCCAATGTGCCTTAACTCGTCAAGTAATATGAGAACAGCGATGAGTAAGCTTGATTAAAATACTTTATTTGAAACGTATAACTTAGTTACTAATACATTAGACAATTTCTTTAATAATAAGAAAGGCTTAGAGGTATTTGTCGCGACTGAACCAAAGTGTAGTACGATGTGCGTGACTGTAGCGGAGTTATAAGAATGTTCCTCTGGTAGTTTATCCAGTGGTATTTATACTGTGTGTGTACATGACTTCTTGTTATCTTCTGGAAGTGGCGTACGTGATATATTGGTAGTTTTTATGATGTTTGGTTAATCTACTGATTATGTTTTATGGTTCCTCTTGGGTCCGTATGCAAATATCGTCTTGTGACTTTCCTTGGTGTCGGATGTAAATGTGCTTATCTGGTTGGTGCCGTTATCTTTGTTTAAAGATGACCTCACCCAGTTTTGGGTGTTGTGTTGTGTGTTATTCTAGCGAGAATACTCCTCTTTGGGTAGGTTGTTCTAGTGGGATCATAACCTATGTATATTGAAAAGTATGGGACCAACTTGGAACCTTGTGGAATCCAGGGCAAGTCGTTTTTCTTGGTGAATATTCCTTGTTAATCTGTACATAAAAAAGATCTATGGCTTATAGTCCAGTCGACAAGTCGAACAAAAATTGGTTTAGGGTGACATAGGTCCGTACTTAATGAAACGTTGGTATAATGTTTAGGAATAAGAGGTAAATCAACATTTTCTCAAGTTTTGACCTCGTGAACCCTGTGCAAAAAATGTAGGGGGGGGGGGTGCAACTACAGAATTATCGCCCTTTCTTTGGTTTTATATTCATAACTTTTTTGATTATGTCTTACATCAAAACCGTTCCGATATATCTTGTAGATCATAAATTTCCTGCAACTACAATATTGACCATTCAAATATGTTTGTATTAAAGTAGTAAGAAAAAAGATGAGAGAGAGAGAAAGTTTAAAAAATCTAAAGTGATACAGTCAGAGTCATTTGTGATCTAATCGTTATGCAGAACAGACGTGTTTTACTTCCTTTCCATGAAAGTGAGAACCCCAAAATTGAAATTACAAAACAAAACATGTTAGATTAAATAATGTCAATTCGTTACCAAGATATGGCGCTTTGAAAAAAGGCAATTCACACATTTTGACAACTTTAACATGACAAAACATATTCAGTCGGCCTTTCAATACGCTTTTAAAAGCGCCGTTATTTCTTAAAGAAATGTATGGTACCAGGGTCTAGTAGTTTAATTTGATACCTATCTAAAAATGTAAAATAAAGTCAGTTAGGACTCCTACATAATGAAAGGCATGTGAAAGCTTGATTGAAAAAAAAAATTATTATTTGATTTGTGACCCTTCAATCCGCTCCTGGAGACGCAGTTTTTTAGAAGATTTTTGGTGTATGGATCAAGTAGATATATTCAATGTCTACTTAATCAAAAAATAATTGCATAAATTCTGTGTATTTCTTTAAAAAAAAAATCGTACTCTCCACCATTTTATGACACAAAGTGTCAAAGAGAAGTGAGAAGAAGATGCTGGTGCTGGTGGCAATGTGTTTCACTTTCTTTTGCTGGTCACCGTGCTGTTGACGGTGCTGGTGCTGTTGCTGGTTCAATCTATTCCGCGCTTTACTGGATGAACACAATGAGCTGGAACGGAAAATGGAGTTGGAGCTGGAACAGATGTCAAAAATGTTGAATATACACAAATTTAATGTTGCGAAAACAATGGGACGCAGTTGCAGACGGAGATGCAATACGGTGACGAAAAGTTGGTAAACTTTTAATGAAGACGTGCAGTTTTTTGTCATTTCACAAAAACAAAAAAACAACAAATGGAACACAACAGTGGTGTTGTGCGTTCTTTTTGAAAGATCTTTGATACATTTACATGATTCCTATTTTCTGTAGTTTTTTTTCTTATTTTTACAAAAATGGTAAAAGGGAAAGAATTAATGAATGGAAGAATGAAAGTTTTAATATTTTAAGGGTTGAACTTTGATATTTCTCGTTTGAAAAAGAAAATGCTTGACAATGTCTAAAAATAAGAACTTGATTGTAGAGCATATGGAAATAGCGCGAAATCCAAAGGTATCCTGAAAATTCTGGGCTACTTTTCTTCTTGATGATACAAATGAAGAACGGCTGACTATTTTTTTTTTTTGTATCGATTTTTTTAGCACAAAATAAAAGAATCCATTCTTCTTTTGGACAGACTCGTAACGTTGACATTTACACTGATCTTGATAATCACGAACATTTCCTATACTTTCGTATATACTGCGCTATTTTATTCCAAAAAAAAGAAAAAACAATCAAAAATTATCCATTACCACAAAAGAAAAATATGATTGAAAATTTGTGATTGTTTTTAGTCATAGATTGTTTTTTGCATTGTATTCGACCAGTTAGTAGTGCCCCGTGGCTTAGTGGTTTGTGTGTCGGACTGCTAAGCGAAAGAACCTGGGTTCAAACCCAGCTCATAGCCACATTTTTTTCTGGGCTACTGCCTCTTGCGAGGAATTGACAAAACCTTCAAGAGTAAAATTTGTCTCGAAAAAGTGCATCTCATGTAGCCGTTCGGACTCGGCGGTAAACTGTAGGTCCCTTCCATTCTTGCAGATTAACAACACACACACAGGAATGGTTGAGCGTTTGTTGTCCTTTTCCCCGTGTAGATTCAAGATTTTAGGAAGACAAAGTCCCTCAATGTAAAAGCTGTCGATAGTCATGTGTGTTCAATGATTGATTACAGTTTATACATAGTTTTGGACTTATTGCCTAATTAATGATGTACCTAATATTCAGATTTGGAATCGATGAAAGTTATTGGGTTACGTTCTGTGGTTCTGAATTTCTTCTTCCCTTATTTCAATATTTGGTCCATATCGATTGTTGAATTTTCTGGCCTACATCACCAATGATATCAAGCTATCAGGAAATTGGAAGGTCGTTTCGTGGTCTGTTCTTTCTTAAGGATCCGGCAAACTTCTCTCAATGTCCATTCATCTGACCATATCTTGGTTATCTGTTCATTCATACACTAAGTAATCACCACATACAACCTTGTAGCTCCTAGGCTTTCTATGACTTAAGCCGAGATATAGCAAGTTTCCCAATACTGCGTACTAAATGCTAGGATTTCCTTGGAGCATATTGAAGTATCGATCAATAAATTGTTCAATTCTTGGAACGTAGCAAGCTATTGCCTTTTGAACTGGATTGACAAGGAAACTTCTTCTTTCACGGGAGTTTCAGCATGCTGGTTCCGGGTTATGGTAATTCGAAGTTTCAAGATTGTAAATCTGGGTGGTCTTTTGATGTCACGATTTCAAAATGAAACAAAAAACAAAATACTCTGGCAACCCTTTTCATCTGGACACTTTATTCTGCTACAAAGGGTAAGATAGGATTGTTGGCGCCCAGAGATTTTGGTGTTGCAATATTTTTTAAAATTTATGGAGCCTGGCAAATCTATGGGGCAAGAAGCAACAGAAAAATAACCTTGTCTCTCATTTTGCTCGCTGGTGTGGGCCTAGGCTCCGCCACCGACGACACCAACGTTTGCCGTTTTATGGAAAAATTTATGTCAAGTCATTATGGTGTCCGGCTCGGTCTTGCTTTTTGAACATCTGCACTGCACGGCTACTGTTCTGCTACTTAAGGACTTGTATCGCGTAACCAGAGAAAGAACTATGGTGTAGGCAATATGCAGTTTTGTGTCTAAGAATTCATGATGCCATAGATTTGAGAATATGTCTTGGAGCATTGTGGGGTGATTTATTGGTGATTAGTTGGACTGCAAATCATTTGCGGAAAGGAATTCAAACACTTTTGCTGCAAGTGTCCGCGTATACCGCTTTGCTGCTGCTGTTGCTGCTCTCTGGAGGCATGTTTTAAGTGAAGTGAAAGATTTATAGGATATGGCTAAGAAAAAAGGTTGGTGGACAGGGAAGGGCGGAGGAAGCCCATTGCCTTGGAGTAGTTGGATAAATTTAAATAAATCCATAAATCCTGATGAAATAAAATTAAAAGGATTTGAATAAATTTTGTTTCTATTTTGTTTAATAGAAGTAAGCTAGCTAGTTAGGGAGGATGTCTTACCACAGCTGGTATGTGGGTAATTTTTTTAAAATACGGAAAAGTATAGCGCCTGAATGGATTCATTTACTGACAGTCCGGATAGTATTGGCAGTTTTGGAAATGTAGGTATCACCCTTTCTTATTTGTTCAATCAAAAAGGAAATTCTTTTACGCGTTAACAAAAACGGCTCGTCATTACCTGGAATTACCTTGATTTATGCTCTTTATGGCTTTAATTCCAATAATTATCACTTTGAGTCAAACATTAAAAAAAAAAAATTATCACAGGACCTCCAACACATCATTATACTGAAAATATAATTCATCGTATGAACTCTGGTCCTTTGGGGCCGAAATGAAGTGTTTGTTTTCTCCGGTCTATAGAGCTTGGCCCCAATTGGTATATAATTGGCCTCTGTGGGACCATATCGTTGAGCGTTATTTTGCAATTGTATACCAAAAGTAGAGTGGGACAGTGGGGTAAACTGAGTAAATAAAATTGTAATAACATTTTATTTTCAATTAAAATGAGGTTTACCATCACACCAACCGACATGAGCACTACGGCAACACACATATTCCACAATTACACATTTCCTCTCCCTATATGTATATAAATATAATATATATTCAAAGGACAAAAAGAGAGTGTTTGTAATTGCTTAAGGGAATAATGTCCTTCACCCACGGGAATGGGGTTACTTTTAATGCGAATGTGAATTTAAACTGACCACTTGTATCATGAAGTGGGGTTAATGGATAATAATATAAAAATAAGTGTTCCATGATAAATGGCAATGTTGTTGTTGTATATTGTTGGATGTGATGCAACAATAATTTGCAACATTTTTATTAAAGATATTCATGGCGGTGGCTACTACTCCGAGTGTATAAATCGAAGCATGATTTATTTGATCGTATGTAATGAGGATGTGGCAGTTTCATCGTATTTTTTGTTTTCAAGCTCATTAATTGGAATACAAAAATATATGAATTTTATGAATTTATTTAAAGTTTAAAATTAAAATAATAAGAGTTTTTTTCAAGACTTGTTGGATGTGAAAAGTCCACCCATTATAATTTTTAACTTAAAACAAAATGTTTTTAGGAAGTTTTTTTTTATTGTATTGTTTTAAATTTGACTTAAAAAAAATTGGCCCTACTGGGTCGCACGTACTTGCACTTATGTACCTAATTACATTGGAAAGCAAATTCTTTGACAGAAACAAGTAACATTTACGTTGAAAATAACACAGTTTGAACTTATAAAAAGTATTAAAAACCACAACACATAACGGTTTTTAGTAAAAACAAAGTACGCCATCACACGTCTAAAAACAAAGAATTTATGAAAAAAAATTATGATAAAATCGTGTTTTTTTATTTTTATTTTTGATAAGTTCTAAAAATATTGAATTAAAAAAAAAAGAAATTAAAAATTAGTTATAAATAGAAAAAAATTATTTTTCAAAATGATGGTATGCAGAATTTATTTGCTATCTAGGTCTTTTCAAATATGAAATTTGATTGAAATCAATTTAGCCGTTACCGAGAAAGTCGAAAATTAAAAAACCGTTATATGAAAAGTATGTACCGTTAATACAATTTTCCGGTGAATTTGGTTTCCATAAGATGGTAGCTAATGCCTACAAAAAAATTCTTAAAAAATTTCATCAAAAGCGTTGTAGCCGTTATGGAGAAAAATAAACTTTTCCTGAACGATCATATGGCAGCTACCGTTATTTTTAGGCCTAAAAATAAAATTTCAGTTTGCCCTCTGGGGAATGCCAAAAGAATCATACAATTTAAAGATAATCGTTTAAGACGTTTAGGCTACAGCTACACCTATACATTCTCAAGCCATTTTGAGTTATTAATAAATCTGAGTAGGTTTGTACCCATTTGTTCAGATAGTTCTTCTAAGTCCTGGAAGAAATGACTTCCTAGAACTTTCTTTGTTATCACTTTTAGTGATAGAGAAAATGAGGAGTGTCCTCATGCACATCTATGTCGCCAAAACCTCTGCACAAGTCGTCCGTGCTGAGCTTTGTGGTAACCCAGCATGTTATGCCCGGTCAGTATGGGATGTAGAATATTTTCTGTTCTTTGTTTATTAAAGTAGGGCCTTAGTTTCCTGGTTACGACACAGGAGTCGAGCGAGTTCCATTTCTCGTTAGTTGCGGCGAGTACCTTATTCCCTATCGTCTGTTTGATGTTACAGGTTGGGATCTTTATCCTTGTGTCGGCTCGGTTAAATTCTAGGTATGATCCCTTTCTTGCCAGCTCATCAGGTCTTTCGTTTCCTTGCACACCACTGTGGCCAGGAACCCAACAGAGTCTTATATTATGCTGCGCGCCATGTTTTTAGCTCTTCGCGACAGCAAGCTACAAGCTTTGATTTTATTTCAATGGCAGGAATTGCTTTAAAAAGCTGCTTGGCTGTCAATGAAAAAGGTGATATCTGCATGTGGTACTGCCTTCATTGCAGTCTCTTTAGCAGCTGCCGTCACTGCCAGGACGCTGCTGTAATCGGGGAGCTTATTTGATCCGGCCAGTTCGAGTGCTTCTGAGTAGAAACCTGCACCAATACCAATTTCCATTTTAGAGCCATCTGTAAAGATTTCAATGGCTGATTTTTATGGTGTCTGGTTGTTAAGCCAGTCTTCTCTATTAGGAAAAGAAGTGGTGAATGGTCTTTCGAAATCAAAACGGGGTGTTGTGTAGTCTGTGCATACATTGTAGCCCGTATATGTCTGTAAAATCTGTGCATGGCCTGTCAGACTCGATTTCCAGTTTTGAGTTTGGCTTAACCGGAGGGCGCTGTTTGCTGCAGATTCTTTCACATAGAGGACTAAGGGTTTTAGATTGAGAATAGCTTCCAGTTCTGCAGTAGGGGTAGTTCTCATAGCCCCGGTGCTGCCTATACAAGCCATTTTTTGTATTCTTGTAATGGTTCTTAGGTTGGAAGCAATTTTCGTAGCCTGCCACCAGACCAGATTACCAAATGTCAGTATTGGTCCCATGCTTATTGGGCCCAAACCCTCCAGGATATCACAATGGATCTACATTGATCTAAGTGTGATAGACACCACATCATCCATCAACCTAGGCTACAGCTCGTTATGCATACTGACAGGCAGACAGACAGATAGACATTTTTTGCCACTAATTTTTTAAACTTCTCTATGATCGTTTGATTGCTATCTAATTCTTTTGTAGAATGTCAAAATAACCGTTTATGCTACAAACCAAAATACATCCGTAATGACAGACAGACAGACGGATCGAATTTTGCCAGTAACTCAAATATATGCAATATAGTACTTATAATCGCAAGTAAAAAGATAGTAATGAATATCACTGGCGTACAGCTGGCCGCGCATTGATTGGTTCCGCTGCTTTCAACCTTCAACCGTATTAATGCATTCATTTAGATTTTTGTTCATATACTACGACAACACTGTTAGAGCTTTTTTTAGAATAGTAACTTATGAAAGCTCAACGAATGGTGCGAATGAGAGGCAACATCTCTATCTGTTGATTGGTAGGAGGAGTTAAGCTTTTAGACATGCGTTGACTCTAAATCAGCATAAAAGATTACTGGTTATTCGTTGGCGGAGTTGATATGATATCCTTACCTTACCTTACATTAGGTGGCGCTACAGTCCTCAACTAAAAAGTCTCAGTAGGCATCTCGGTACCAAGCTATCTCTCCCCCCCCCTGACTTTGCACGTAAAGCATATCGACGAGTCATAGAAATAGAAACATCCACGAAATTGGTCATAGCGAGTACCAGGCGCCGAACTCAATTTGGTATCACTTAAACAAATTGGCCATTTGTCTTTTAACACATTACTAAATCATCAGTCAATCAATGCTCTTCGGGCCTTTTGGGTTGCGGAATGATTCCATTGATAGTTTTGTTGTCGTTTTGACGTTAAGTCGCTCCTGTTCCACGATGATATTTTTTTTCACAACAGAAGCATTGTAAGTTTTCTAAAGTTAATGAGGTGTGACATCGAACCTGCAATTTTACACTTTTAAGCAAAGTACATAATTGTTGTTGACCAGTTCTTTTGATGTTTACTAAGAGCATGATTACGGTCCTTAGAAGCACAATTACAAACCCTTTGCAGGATTGCTTAAAGGGTAACAATAGTACAATAGTACTAAATAATCCAAATTTAAAAGTAATTATAACTCTTCCATACAACTGTCTGATTAGATAATTGATTCCTATTGATTGACAGTTGTTTTTAATTGAAATCGATAACAGTCTTATTACTCACATAAGCCTTTGAACTGTCAATTAAGAAAGTGAAGAGGTTATAAAAATGTGGGTCTAATTGTAAGCACTTCGAACTGATTTACTCAAATGTGTTTGGTGTGCTAGAAGGGCGGAATATTGCTATCAATTTCGTGTTCTTATCTTCTAAAGCTATCAAAATCAAAAGTCGCAAATTCAAGTAAAAAAATGAATTGCATTTTGTATTGATGGTTAGTCGTATCTAAAAGTTCAACTGAGTACCAGCTTTTAAGAATTTAAAAACCAAAAAAAAAAAAAAAAACAACAAAATGGCTCACGTCTACTTGGTATTTGTTTCCTTACTCATCGCCCATTTTTCTTCCGGATATCCGAGCAAGCATTACATTTCTGAAAATCCCGAAGAAGTTGGAGGATACTTCCAAGGCGATTTAGATCTTACTGACGAACAGTTTGCAGCACTTCGCTCCCGAAACGGATTGACCTCACGATCCAAGCACTGGCCTAATAAATTAGTTTTGTACAAAGTCAGTCCTGAAATTGGTAAGTTTCTCGATAGAATCAGCTATCTCAAATGAATATTCGAATTTTTATGTGAACAGATCATGCTCATAAGTTTCACATACAAACGGCGATTAAAATAATCGAAGATGCTTCTTGTGTACGTTTCAAGGAGGCTAGCAACACAGACAAGAACTACATCAACATAACAGCATCAAATACTGGCTGTCATTCAACGGTTGGCTATCAAGCCAAGGTCCAAAGTATGAACCTTCAGATATTTCCCTTAGACAAGGGATGCTTTAGAATCGGTTCGATATTGCATGAACTCCTTCACACTCTCGGCTTCTATCATCAGCAAAGTGCCTCTGATCGGGATGACTATATAACTGTTGTCGAAGAAAATATCCAGCCAGGCATGGAGTATAATTTCCAGCAGTTGGGTGATACCGAAAATTTCGGTATTTCCTACGATTATAACAGTGTGCTGCACTACAGTAGTATTGCTTTCTCGAAGAATGGTGAGAAAACCATCATAACAAAGGATCCCAATGCAGTTATTGGCCAAAGGAAGTCCTTGAGTAGTAAGGATATTGCGAAATTGAATACCATGTATCTGTGTCCTATGCAGACGTAATATTAGTGTAAAAAGTTGATACTTGATAACAGAAGCTAGAGGTGGGAATGTTTTGAGAACTTTTTCGAATTGTTTGCAATCAATGCAAACGCAATTGGCCCAGTTGGATGAATTTATTTGTATTCACAAGGAATCAGGCAATAAATAATAATATTCTTATCACAGATTTTTGTTATCGATATTTATTGACCAAATTTGACCAGTTCTTTGAATAACCTAAGAGCTTGTGACGATTTCATCAGTTGATTGATAAGGAAAGCTTATGATGGCAATATTTTGCTGATCACTTCTGTTTTCTGAATCACTAATTCTTCGATACCCCGTAGGGTTAACATTTTTGTGTTAATACTGCTTACTGATTCAGAAAGTCACTCTCAAAGTATTTCCAGCAAATATACTCGTTATCAGGTTTGATTTCGAGAAATGTTATGTAAATACTTTTTTAATTAGTATTATTATTGATGGGGGCTTTTAGTTAATGGTGAAGAGCAACTAAATTGACAATGCACTTTTCTAATCAGAAGTGGACAAAAATAAAAATAAACAAAAATATTTGTAAGTGAAAAAGTAATGGTGCTGTGTTTGTTTGAGTGTAATAGGTCCTATTATTATTTTGATAGGAAAACTACAGACCGACCCAACCTCCATTAAGGTCCAACATTTTTATTGTTTTTTTTGGGACAAACTTGAAACATTAATGCTATTTGAGCAAAAACAATGTCAGAATCCTTGGCGGCTTCCCGACTGGACATTGCAGGCTAAGGAAACCCCTCAAAATTATAGTTGGGACAGAAGACCAATGCAGATACTGTAACGAGCAGGAAGAATCTCCAAATAATATCCTTAGAGACTGCGAAGCTCTCATACACCAAAGAAAGAATTTCCTAGGTTCATATTACATAGAAGAAAAGAAGCTCAATTCTCTTAATGTAGCCCAGATTCTTAGCTTCATTAAGAAAATCTAACTGGACGATGTATTAGAAATTAGGACTTACTCTTATGGATCAATTGATCTTCAAGTTCGAAGTGCATTAGACAAAACCCCGATTTAATTTTTTTTTTTTTTTTATAATTAACGCGCGCACAAGAAACTACTTGTTTCCCTTTTAATGCAACACACTGCGCGGGCATTCGGAAGATAGGGAGGGAAGAAATAGGAGGTGTCGATTAACATTGGTTTTGAATATTTGCAGATCAAAATGGCAAGGGAAAATCTCGCCGGGTAAACTATTCCAAATTCGTGTCGTTCGGCTAAAAAAAGAATCCCTATATTTCACGGTACGTCTGAAATTGGGCTCAAGGGTTAACTGATGAGCATTCCTTGCGAGACGAGTATTACGGGAGAAACTTTTAAGGGGAGGAATGCAACTGGCTACTTCGAGTGAACATTTTTTGTAAAAGAAACGATAAAATAAGGAAAGACATGAAACATTGCGTCGGTGTTCGAGTGGGGCAATTGTTTCTGCGGCAGTTCTATTTCCTATCAATCTTAACGCTCGATTTTGTATTCTATGAAGTAGGTGGAGCGATGTTTGTGAAGCACCTGCCCAGAGGTGGGAGTTATACTCGAGTTTAGGGCGTATAAACGCTTTATAAATTGAAGCCAAATCAGATGGGGAAAAATACTTCTTACACTGATACAGAAAACCTAAGCACTTAGCAGCATTCTTAGCGAAATATATGGTCGTTCCAACGAAAGTCGTCGTTGACACACATACCGAGTACTGAAAGTTTTTCGGTTTCTTCAATGTAAGTGCCATTCATGGGCAATGGCATTAGGGGTATATTTAGCTCTAACGACAGAAGACAGCATTGAGTTTTCGAAGCATTAAACTTCACAAGATTCCTATTACTCCTATTATAAATCGGAGTTTAATGAGCTTGACATACGGCACCGTTGCAATTGTACGTCCGAAGGCGAAGGACGTGAATTATCGAACGAATATGAAAAGCTGAGTGTAGAGTCGTCAGCAATACAGTTAAGTGGATTAGAAGTAACACACAGAAGATCATTTATAAAAATGAGGAAAAGAGTCGGAGACAAAACAGAGCCCTGGGGCACACCAGCATTTATTTTATGGGAATCAGACTTGAATCCGTCCAATACAACTTGTATTGAACGGTCCAGAAGATAGCTTCTAATCCAACGAACAAGAGTATTATCGATCCCAAAAGCACGCATTTTCGGTAAGAGAGCTTCATGCCAAACTCTATCAAATGCCTTGGAGATATCAAGAGCAATAATCTTACTTTCACCAAAGCGATGTAAAGATTTGTTCCACTGTTCGGTGAGATATGCCATCAGATCACCAGTGGAACGGTTGCTGCTGAAGCCATACTGACGGTCATGGAGAAGCTTTCGATCTACGAGATATTCCTTAAGGTGACGGTTAATCAGTGTTTCCATGAGCTTATAGGTAGGAGGAGGGGGAGGATGGGTCACCTTTCTTAGGGACAGGCTGGACAAATGCTGTTTTCCATCTTCTAGGAAAGATCCCAGAAGATTAGGAGCGATGGAAAAGCTTACGCAGTGGCTTTGCCAGTGTTGAAGAACATCTCTTCAGAAGAATCGGGGGTATACCATCCGGGCCAGCGGATTTGTGTATATCGAGATCTTTGAGAACTCTTGCTACTATACGAGTGCGGAAAAAAATCTGTCCCATGGAAAAATAATTTACATTCTCAAGTACAGGAGGGGTAACGTTGCTATGCGGCAGCGTGGAGCTGGCAGCGTGGAGCTGGCAGCGAAATGGGCGGTGAGCAAGTTTGCCTTCTCTGAAGAGTAAACAATTTGTTTGTTATTGTCGATGAGCGTTGGAACCGAAGATGTCGAGGAGTTTTTTATATTTTTTACAAATGACCAAAAATTTTTACTGCCTTTGAGACACTGCAGAATTTTTTGCCGTAATTTTTGGTCATGCAAAAATTTGGTTCTTTCAATAACGGAGTTGCATGAGTTCCTTGCTTGTTTGTGCTTTTTCCGATTCTCCTCTGTAGGGTTGGCTTTGTAGGATTGGAAACTTACTTCTTTGAGCCTGATAGCTTCTTTACACTCAGAGTTAAACCAGGACTTTTCTTTAGGCTTGATGCCTTTTACTCTGTTAGAAATAAAAGCACGCATCCCTAGAAGAATCACATTTGTGATCATTTCAGCACTGGCAGCAATGTCACTATCGAGGAAGCATAGTGACCAGTTAAAGTTTCGGAAAAAAATATTCAGGCCGTCCCATTTGGCTTTCTCGTATTGCCAAAGGTCCTGGTGTGAAGTTTTTCTTTAACTGGATGGGTGGAGGATGAGAAATTAGCTGAAATGATACAATGGTCTGAAGTGCCAAATGGAGAAGTTACACTGGTATATTTATCAGGGTGAGAAGTAAGAAACAAGTCAAGAGTATGGGCGGCTTGCCCAGCAACATCCGGTATACGCGTTGGCACATCGATCAGTTAGGTAAGGTGATGTAACCCGGCAAAGATCTCGACATACCTTCTTTCGGGTGTTGTCTGACCAGAATAGCGGACCCAATTGGAATTGTGTACATTGAAATCGCCCGCAATAACGATTTCAGTGCGAGGATAAAGGGAAACAATTTTCGAGATGGAATCAGACAGTGCATCAAACTCGTTACAAGTCGAATTACTGTCAATATTTGGACTCCTGTAAATAAAACAATAATTCGTTAGAAGAAATAAAATATTATTAGAAACAGAATGCATCTTAAGAGATAGATAACGGAAGAAACCGGACAGAGTTAATCAATATCAGAGGGCCTCTAAAGGCAGGTTTAAGAATATATATTTAATCCATGCACTTTTGCGCCTTCCATTCTTTCGCGATATTTTCAGAATGTTTCATGCTATTGGCTTTTAAACTGGGTTTTAGAGCCTTGTATATCGGTCTAGAGCGCATTATTTGATCACAGAAGAAATCGGAGTTTTTTTATGACAAGACCCCGCTATTATGATTAAAGATCTAAACCAAATAAGCTTGTCGTAATCGCGAAGAACTGTTCCATTTAAATAAATGTCAGTGGTACAGGATGAAGTGCTCCTTGCAAGGATGTTAGATCTTCATTTTGAATGGCTCTAAAGGGTCAGTAAAGTATAACTGCTTCGCTTTCGGGTCGGTCACCGTACTTTTTAGCAGGAAAAAGTAATTTAAGAAGTGTTATACGAAGAAAAGGACTTAATACGCTGCTCTGATGGAAAGTGGGACTCCGTGTTGCTTAATTGGCCTCCGGATATTCTTATAATCTGAGGTCTTGTCGTCCGGAAGCCGCATTTTTTCTGTCGGAAGTGGCTCCGGAGCGGCAGTTTAAGACCCGTTCAAAGATTTTCACAGTGTTTCAACTAAGCCTTATTGAACGGTCGTTATTGTGATTTCGTATATCACCTCTGTCCTTTAGATTGGGAGAAGGTTACTTTCCCTATTATCTCCACTGATTAAGAATTAATCTAGTTCGGTTCCTTGCTAGCTGCCTCCAGTTTCGCACATGAAGTCGGTCGAGGTCTTCTTCCACTTGTGTGTGCCACTTGAGTCTCGGTCTTCCTCTACTGCGATGTCCCTCTGGGTTGGAATCGAAGTTTTTCCGGACTGAAGCATTGACGTTCATTCGCTCTTTATGACCCAGCCATCTGAGATGTTGAACTTTTACTCTTTTGGCTAGATATCAGTTCTTCGTTATTTCTTCTTCTCCACTCTTCTTTAATGCATACGGGTCAAAAAACAACCCGGAGAATCTTTCTTACGAAGCAACCTAGCATCCTCATCCAATTTTAACAACGTCCATGCGTATCTGCACCATAGAGCATAACTAGGATGATGACGGTTTTGTAAAAACACGATTTAGTTGCCCGAGAGAGGGCTTTGCTACTCAAGCCGGAAGAAGCAGCGATTGACAAGAGTTATTCTTCGTTTGAATTCAACGTTAGTGTTGTTGTCTGCGTTAATAGCGGAGAGCAGGTAGACAAAGTCCCTAACTCCCTCAAAGTTTTAGCTATCTAGTGTCTATGGTGATTCTTGATGACAGCATGTACTTGGTTTTGCCCTTACTGACTGCTTAACCCATCTTCGCTGCTTCCGTCTGCTACTGACATCACGCTGTGTTCTACCAATTAAGTCAATATCGTCGGCGTATGCAAGTAATTGGGTAGACTTTTGAAAGACTGTCCCTCTGGTGTTGGCGTCGCTTGAAAACGTATCGCCTGTTCTAAATCCTTTTTTGACTTCAAATGTATGCGTGAGGTCTTTACCGATCTTGACAGCCTGCGTTTTCCATCGTTATTTCGCACAGCGGATGGGTCACTTATCTTAGGGACAGGCTGTACAATGCTGTTTTCCATCTTCTGGGCTGCGAGCAAGTTTGTCTTCTCTGAAGAGTAGACAATAGGTTTGTCATTAGCGATGAGCGTTGGAACCGAAGATGTTGAGTTTTTAATATTTTTTTAAAATAACCAGAAATTTGTACTGCCTTAAAAACAATGCGGAATTTTTTGCCATAATTTTTGGTCATGCATACATTTGTTTCTTTCAACAACGGAGTTGCATGAGTTCTTTACTTGTTTGTTCTTTTTCCGATTTTCTTCTGTAAGATTGGCCTTGTGAGATCGAAAACTTACTTCTGTTAGCCTGATAGCTTCTTAAGGTGACGTGAAATAAGGCCAAGGGAACTTAAATGTTGGCGTCACCGCTTCTTAATACTCAGAGTTAAGCCAAGACTTTTCTTTAGGCTTGATACTTTTTCCTTTGTAAGGAACAAAAGCGCGCATTCCTATAAAAAATCACATTTGTGATCATTCCAGCACTGTCATCAATGTCGCTATAGAGGAAGCATAGTGACCACTGATCATTAGTTAAAGTGACGGAGGAACTTATTCACGCCGGCGTCCCAGTTAGCTTTCTCGTATTGCCAAACAGTCCTGGTGGAAGTTTATCTTTAACTGGTATAATTATCAGGCAGGACGAGAAGTAAGAAAAAAATCAATAGTATGTGCGACTTGCCCAGGGATATCCGGGATTTAAGTTAGCACATCGATCAGCAAGATAAGGTGGTGTAAGCCAGAAAAAATTTCGACATACCTTTCTTGGGGTGTTGTCTTCCCAGAATAGCTAAGCCAGTTGAAATTGTATGTACACAATTTCAGTGCGAGGACAAGGGGAAATAATTTTCGAAATTGAATCAGACAGCGCACCTGGCACGTTTAAAGTAGAATAAACGCCGAGATTTGGGCTCCTGTGAATATTAATAAGTACAGTTATTGGAAATTATAACTTAAGAAACTGTTAATTTTGCTTCAGCGGGTTAAAGGTACATAAAGGTAGACATATAGAAATGCAGTACCCTATTGCTCATGTTTTCTATCATTGTAATCCCATGTTTGAATGATATCTCAATTATTTTAATTTGCACAACAATCTAAAGCAAAAATTGACTATTTTTACCAAGACTTGCCACACCCAGCCATAGTTCTTTGAACGATTTGTATTTATATTCTTCTTTTTTTTTTAAATAAAGTAGGTTAATTGATTCATATTCATTATGCATTTCAACTGACTTTGATGATAATCAAACGATAACCACCAATTTGCGGTCGAAATGATAAATTGCGCATTCCAAAAATAAAGTCATTCACAAGCTCGTTAACCCTATTTAAAGAGTAAACAGAAAGCAGTATTTACGTTTGTTTTCGTTTTATAACAATAAATAATGTGCACACGTAAATGATTATGATTTGTTTGCCTATATTCTGAATTAAGTAGTCAAATTTAGTAATACAAAGATATTATAATGGAAGCCTTGATACGCTTTAATAAGGCACTGGTGCTGGCTAATGCTACTTGCAAGATGCAACTTACAAGGTACAAGCCTAGAATTTCATAGCCCAGTGTCGCCATATTTGTTTGCGTACATAGCTTTATAAAGTGTGTTTTTTTTAGACCTGTGGTTTTCAAGAAGAAATAAAATGCATATAATTTTACGTTAAAGCCTTTTAGCTTTATTATAAAGACAAGGGTTTGCCATTATGTTTTAAAAATGATTTCGGGCAAGTAGCCGCCGCGGCTGGTTCGAATAAATTCCAGCCGAGAGGCCTAATTTTCTAACACTTTTTGAAGTAATTAGGGCCCTATGTCAGCAATAATGTGCTGAATATTCTCTTCAAAGGCTCCAATCTTCTCTGGCGTGTCTGCGTAGACAAGCGACTTCACATAACCCTACAAAAAATATTCCAGCGATGTTAAATCGCACGATCTGGAGGCCACGCCACATGCCCACGACGCGAGATAATGCGCTTACCAAAAGTGTCCTTCAATAAATTGATTGTTTCGTTGACATGTAGCGTTGGCATGTAGCGCCCTCTTGTTGGAACCGAAGGTCGCCCATGTTAACATCCTCCAATTTAGGCACGAAAAAGTTATTAATCATGGCCCCATAAACTGTAACATTATGGCCGGCTTCATTTTTGAAGAAATATGGACCAATGATTCCCTCTCCCTATAGCTTATTAGCGTACCCATTCAACCAGAAATGAGCTTCATCCCTGAACAAATTTTTCTTGTAAAAATTAGGATCGGTGACCATCTCGTTTTGGGCCAATTCACCGAACTTGCGACGCGCTTGATGGTCGTTCAGCTTGAATTATTCCACGAGTTGGATTTTGTAAGCCCGCAAACCAAGATCCTTCCGTAAAATCTTACATAAAGTGGATGAACACAGCTCCAATTGTTGCGCGCAATGACAGATGGACTCATTCGGGTCTTCTTCGATACTCAGCTCTACAGCAGCAATAGCGTTTTCGGTGCGCACTGTACGGCGTCTCTGAGGAGGTGCATTATCTATTAGAGTAAACGTGGTGCGAAACCGATCCATGGTTGCTCGAATTACCGACTCTGCTGGGCGATTATGTCGAGCGAATTTTGGACGCAGCGTGAACCGAACCATTATTTTGGAAATAAATTTGCACGTTGTTCAGAAATAAGTCTATTCATTGTAAAATGGCAAACCAAACTGAACTCCAGGGACAGTGTCGATCAGCTTCCCATCGCCTGTGCACGCGCGGAATGTAAACTTAATCAAGTGTCGGCCTATTGTTCGCTCATTCTGTTTTTTTTTCGCTTACATGTGTACATAAAAACTTGTCTAATTGTTGCTGGCTCTATTACAAAAAAAAAAATTGAAAATAGCCCCAAATCTACACCAACAAAAATTGGAGTCACGTGCGCGCTAAAACAAATTTAATGCAGTTCAGTGCATTGTGAAAATTTTTTTGTCAGTGTGCCTTCTGGATTAAATACAAACATGTTTTTTTTTTTGTTGCGAAGTGAAAAACTAAATTGCATAATATATGCGGCGGGTAATCCCTTCCCTTGATTCCTTGTCCATTCCTCGCAGGCGATTGTGTTTGGCTCTTGGTTTTAATCAATGGCTAAACTAGATCGTTATCGGATAGATTAATTGATGTGCACTAAGAAATCCAGGGGCGGCTCAATTTAATTGTTATTAATTGTTGTTATTATTATATATTTATTTATATTAAGAGGAATAATAATAATAATAAAATAACTTTATTAATAAATGTTGATTTTATTGGGAGGAATTTACTAATTTAAATTATTTAATTATATTTAATTTTTATAAAAAAAAAATATTTTATAATATAAATATATAATAATAAAATATTTTTTTTTATAAAAATAATTAAGATAAATAATTATAATTATATGTATATACTAATTAAAATTATTTATTTAATATATATTTTTTATAAATTTTAAATATTTTATTATTTAATAATGTATAAAGTTTTATTTTGGCTTAAAAATTTATTATTAATTTATATTATATGTAAATTTTTGTATTAATTTATATTTATTTAAAAAGTAAATATAATTTAGTTACTTACAATAATTAATATTAATTTAATTGAAAAACTCAATTTGGGCCTTAGTTGTGCATTAATTATAGTTTATTGTCTGATTTTGTTTTTTTTTTTTAAGTTTTGTTTTTTAAATTGGTGGGTACATTCAGTGTTGACTACGCAAAAATTCGTGGGTTAAGGAAGAATTTTTGTTCTGTATACGTCTACACTACCTTAAACAGGCCAGCTGTTTTTGCACTAAGTGAAACCCAGGTAGGTGAAAATACCGACCACACGGAATTTAACCTGCATGGATATAATTTAGTGCCATTATTCTTTGCCCACCACGGCCTCGTCGTTTATGCTAGGAATGATGTTGCAAACTAACTTCAACCAAAATACGGTCTATGTTCTAACTCAGATTTCAACTTCATGTGGTTCAAATTCACGGTTAACAAGCGCGCATCCACACACAGGAGCCCAAATTTAGATAGTGTGTCAACTTCAAATGAATTTGATGCTCTGTCTGACTCCATCCAGAGAATTGTTGTCCATTATCCTCACACTGAAATCGTCATTACGGGCGATTTCAATGTACACAATTCTAGTTGGCTCTGCTATTCTGGCCAGACAACACCCGAAGGAAGGTATGTTGAGATTTTTGCTGAGCTCAACCAACTAACTCAGCTCATTGACGAGCCAACCCGAGTGCCTGACATTGCAGGTCAAACTCCCAACACCCTAGACTTGTTTCTTACATCCGATCCGGATAAATACACTGTTCGTGTTTTTTCACCTCTAGGCACATCTGATCATTGCGTCATTTCTGCAAATTTCTCGTGTCAAGAAAACAAAGTTAATGGAAAAATCCCTAGGAGAACCGTCTGGAAATACGAGAAAGCCAACTGGGGCGGTCTCAATAATTTTTTTAGGACCTTTAACTGGTCACTATGCTTCCTTGGTAGTGACGTAGACTTCAGTGCAGATCTGGTAATAAATATTATTCTTTTAGGAATGAGAAATTTTATACCAAATAGGTCAAAGAGTATCAAACCTAAAAATAACTCATGGTTCGATGCGAGCTGCAAAGAGGTTATTAGGTTGAAAGATGTAAGTTTCCGTTGTTACAAAGCCAACACTACCGAGAAAAACCGGAAAAAGTTTCAACAAGCTAGGAAGGCCTGCAATGCTCACATTCGCAAGACGAAATTTTTACATGAGCAAAAAATTCTTCAAAAATTCTTCAATGTCCCAAAGGAAGTAAAAATGTTTGGTCTTTTGTGAAAAACATTCGGAATTCTTCGTCATCATCGTTTCCTACGCTCGTCTTTAACGATACACCTGTTGTCGATTCCCAAGAAAAATCAAATCTGCTTGAAGCCCTATTTGCAGCAAACTCAATGCTTCCGGCAGGTGTTATCAATCCCCCTGTAATTCAGAACGTAAATGACATTATGGGACCAATTTTCTTCCGCACTCGTTTAGTTGCAAGGGTTTTAAAAGATCTTAACATTCACAAATTCGCTGGCCCGGATAGTATCCCCGCTATTGTTCTGAAGAGGTGTTCTTCAACGCTGGCAAAACCATTGCGTAAGTTTTTCCATCTGCCCTATTCCTCTGGGCTCTTTCCGAGCGGATGGAAAACAGCATTTGTCCAGCCTGTCCCTAAAAAAGGCGAATCCTCCTCTCCCTCAAACTATCGACCAATTGCACTTACGTCCCTTTTTTCTAAGGTCATGGAAACGCTGATTAACTTTGAGCTTAAGAAATATCTTGAGGACCGAAAGCTTCTTAATGACCGGCAATACGGCTTTCGCAGCAATAGATCCACTGGTGATTTGATGGTTTATCTCACCGAAAAGTGGAGTCAATCTCTTCACCGTTTTGGTGAAAGTAAGATCATTGCACTTGCTATTTCAAAGGCATTTGATAGAGTTTGACATCAGGCCCTTTTATCGAAAATGCGTGCATTTGGACTCGACGAATCTCTTCTTCGTTGGATTAGTAATTACCTTTCGAAGCGGTCAATACAAGTTGTGTTGGACGGATTCAAGTCTGATACCCACAAAATAAATGCTGGTGTGCCCCAGGGCTCTGTTTTATCTCCAACTCTCTTCCTGATTTTTATCAACGACTTATTATCTGAAACTACTAATCCAATTAATTGTTTCGCTGACGACAGCACTCTCAGCTTTTCATATTCGTTTCCAGACTCTCATCCATGTGCTTCGGATGTGGAACCGCAACGGTAGCGTATGATTAGTTCATTAAATTCTGATCTTGACAGCATTGCACAATGGGGAATAAGAAATCGTGATGAATTTAATGCTTCAAAAACTCAATGTTGTCTTTTGTCGTTAAAGCGAAACATACCCCCATTGCCACTATCGATGAGTGGCACTTGTATCGAAGAAACAGAACACCTATCAGTTCTCGGTATGTGCATTACAGACCACCTTCTGTGGAACGACCACATATGCAAAGTCGCCAAAAATGCTGCTAGGTGTCTAGGTTTCCTTCGAAGATGCAAGAAATTTTGTACCCCTTCTGATCTGGCTACGATCTATAAACCGTATATTCGTCCAAAACTTGAGTATAATTCCCATATTTGGGCAGGTGCTCCTATTACACACTTGAGTTTCTTACACAGAATACAAAAAAGAGCTTTGAAAATGATAGGCGACCGAACAATAAAAGAAACATTTTCATCTCTTGAGCACCGTCGTAATGTTTCGTGCCTTTCGTTATTTTACCGTTATTTTTATAATCAATGCTCTAACGAAATAGCCAGCTGCATTCCTCCTTTGAAACAATTCAACCGTAATATTCGCGCCGCTAGGAATGCCAATAAATTTACCCTTGAGCCTAACTTCGGACGTACAGTTAAATACAGAGATTCTTTCTTTAGCCGTACCACGCGAATGTGGAATGCCTTGCCAGACTCTGTTTTTCCCTCCCATTATGACTTGCTGAACTTTAAAACAAATGTGCATCGATATCTCCTTTTATACCCCTCCCTATTTTCCTAACGCCCCCGCAGTGTTTAACATTATGAGGGTAGCCAAAATCCCTTTTGCGCGGGCCATTTATATAAAAAAAAAAAAAACTGTCAAAAAGACCAACCCTAAAAAAGTATTGCCAGATTAAAAACCACACGTCTAAGAAAAACACCCTTTATGTGAGGGTATTATAGCCCACCTTTGATGTCTTGAAAACATTACTTTCAACCTTAAAAAAATGCCACTCAGCTATTTCTTAGCCTTTTATACAGTATACGTACTCTTCTCTCCCTCAATAATTACATCCAAGGGATTTGACAAATAGTCATCAGTCAACTAAACGACGAAACATTCTTGTAGCTTTTTTCCAGCACCTTAACGTTGTCTTTAATGACATAAGCAGATATTGAAGATTTCCTTTTTTGTCCAAAAACATCTCAAATTTCATGATAATTTAGTTCCATATAAAAGCATCCTTGCTGGCGTACGCGCCATGAAAACTAATGAAACACGACAAAATCGATTACATCCCATCTGTCGCACTTGTATTTACTCTGATTTCTTCACACTGGGTGACAAATCCTTCCCAGTGCCACTTTCTTTTTTTCTTTCCTTCCAATTCAACATACAAAAAAACACTTCAAGAAAATGCTGCCATTATCCAACAATAATCCGAAATTAACAAACGGAAACATCTAGATAAATAAACGAATTGTGATTCATTACTAAGCATCTCGAAAAAATTGTAATAACGAAAAAAATACGCACGTAATGTCCTTCATGAACTATGAGTGAAAGAGGGAGAAGCAGAAATAAAAAAGAACTGTTTCTATTGTAAATGATAAATAAACATCCATGCACAGCACATTTATCAACATAATCATGTTCGGAACGACGTGCGTTTCCGGCGGAAAGGTCTTCAACCTCTTCCCCCATTTTGCCTAGAACACACACACACAGCCCCGCCTGTTAGGATATCCTGCTTCTAATCCATGCCAACATGGTGGATTCCAGCCGACACGACACGACGATGAGAAAGAATGGAATATTCAACTAGACGTCGAATCACTTTGCCTTCCACCGATTGAAGAAGGATGCGGAAAGTCCTTTTGTTTCCGCAGTTGATTCTCAGGACTCAGAGGTTAGGGAACAATGATTGATAATAACTTTAGGTGTCACTATCAATTCATAATGAGATTAGTAAGGAACAAATGATTTGTCTATAAAAGAACCTTGAAAATGGATGTTCTTTTAGAAGATGGGGTTTTTTAGGAGATAGTAAAGGAAGTGGAGAAGTTGAAGAATCTAAGGAAAAAAGGAAATAAAGGTAAGTAGGAATAAGAAATAAAAAAGTTAGACAGGAACAACGATTGAAATTAATAGAAGAAGTAAAAGTTTTAGAAGAGGAAGATGCAAAGAAGATAGAGATTAAAATATGTGGAAGAAATCGGGAACATTTATACTAAAATCATTAAAACCAAAGTTAAGGAAGTCAAATTTAAAGAATCAAAGAAAGCATCAACAAATAAGTGAGTTTAGGTATGTTTTCTTTTATAAGTGCGTGCAAAAGCGATTTTGCCCTTTTAATGTCAAAACACACTGCACGAGCTTTAGGAGCTTTAATGTTTATTTGGGTTCTGATTTATTTAGCTAGAAGCTAGACTTGTGTCACTGTACAGCACGAACAACTCGTTGTTCTATCTTCTTCGCCATTCGTTATTTCCTAGACTGCAAAATCAATTGTTAGTCCTTTTTTCTCCATACAACAGGAGCAGGATGATGAGTGTTTTATATAGAATCTGTCTGGTTCATCTCGATAGGACTTTATATCTCAGTTGCTTACTTCGCTTAAAGAAACAGAAGCTACTAGCTAAACTAGCAATAGTGACTAAGTTTTATTTCTGCGCTGATATTGTTCCTGCGTTAACAGCAGTGCACAGCTAGATAAATTCACTGAATACCTTGATGTTACATCTAAAGCTTTCAATTGTCACGTGTTGACCTAGTCAGTAGTGGGATTTGACTTTTGTTGATCAAAACATGTACATTTCGTTCGTTTATAATCAGTCCCATTCTGCTTCCTGCTGATTTCATGTGCTAACCTGGCTGTTCCGTACTATCTTTTCAAGCACAATGTTTAAACAGCTGCACAACCGTGCGTCACCTTGTCCTCAACTGTCGAAGATCTCAGTATTTAAGCAGGAATTCCAAAGCTATAGACATGACCCTGCAGTTTATCCCGGTTTACATTATCGCAGGTTGCCTTAAAATTGGTGAACAGGGATTCTTGATTCCAGGCAGATTTTCCAAGCCTTAAACTCATATTACCTTGCATAACTCATTTGTTTAATTCAATTCTCACAACTGGTATCTTTCCTAAGCTTTGGAAGCTAGCCAAAGTTGTCCCCGTACCAAAATCTTCCAGTGGCAAAGAATTTCGTCCAATGACTATACTTTCTTTTTTACTTGCAATTATAGGTATTATAATGCAAGTTATGCATTCGTGCAGATTAAAAAAAATTGAGATAACAATCAAACATTACATTAATATGATAGAAACACATATTTGAGTAACTGGCAAAATTCTGTCCGTCTGTCTCTCTGTACGGATGTATTTTGGACTGTAGCCTAAACGGTTAGGCCAATCGTCTTCAAATTCAGAACTTAAGATTATATTACTTATATTAATATTAACGGTACCTACCATATAACCATTTAGTAAAAGCTTATTTTTCTCGGAAAAGGCTCTAAGAATTTTTAGGAAAAAAATCAGTTTACTGTAGGTGTGAGTCATATTTAGGTGAAAAAAAAATAAAACTGTTGGCAAAAACGGTACCACCCATAGATTTTGTTCAACTTTCTCGAATATGGGTTATCCGATTACAATCAAAATTGATATTTAAGATGTAGGTAGGCTAAGTAATTTTACTTTAAAATATATTTTTCGCACGAATCCATAACTTGCCTATACCTATAATCGCAAATAAAACATAAATAAAAATAAATGAATAAAAATAAATGAATATGCAAGGACCTATTATTTTCAGTCAGCAAATGGCTTAAGATGTTTACATAAAACACTAGCCATAATCTTATAGGCGATACTTAAAAGGTTAAATCCTCTATAGCTGAGGCATAGTAGACAATTTGCTTTATTGTGGATCGGGTAGATGGTACTAAGAGTCAAATCATCGGGCATACTTTCTTCCAACAATATTTCGTTGAATTGATGTATGAAAGCACCTCGTCAGTTCATCTCGAGCGTGTCTAAAAAGTTCTGCTTTTACACCTGCTGCTTGTTTTTAGTCTGGCAATGGCTACTTCGATCTCATTTTGGACAGGCGAATATAATACAGTGTTTCTATCCTCGGACGGCTAGTGAAACCTAATGTTACAATGTTGGCTGTTTCAATCTTCTGTATAGAACCTCTTTCCTATTAAAACATCATTGCATCTCCCGACTACAAGAAGCCAATGATCCTTTTTTCTTTTTCTTTTGCGGAGCCTTATTATGTATGCATCCGTTTTGGTTTTGTTTCCATGAACACAATCGGAGTCGAACGGAGATGGTTGTGAAACCACCAACACCTATGACGAAGACCAATGTAAGATAGAGCAAAATTAACCCAACCTTTATTAAATACAGTCCGATTGATAATAATACTACCAAACCAATTGCATGCTTGATTTGATGCTTGCTAGCCCGCTTTTTTATTTTGCATCACATGAAAGAGAGAGAAAAGAAAAAAAATACATGTGCTTCTATACTCTGTTCAATTTATATTTTCAGTACAGGGAAGATAGAATATTTATTTGCCTTTCACTCTTACTGTTATGGATTTCAATAAACTATCTCCATTTTCAAGCTCTCAAATGGTTGCCATACTGGGCATTATAAATTGGTATAATTCTCACACAAATGTAGGTATGGTTACCAACTGGTTATTCAAACTTGCTCAAATAAAAATTCTTCCTTAAATAAATTGCACGACGGTCATAGCTCGAATAAAATTTTAAAAATATTAAGGGAATTTCAAAGTAGTCTGTAGAATGTCAAAATAATGTTATGTTATAAATTTGAAGACGATCGACCAAGCCGTTCAGGCTGTAGTCCAAAATATATCGTACAGACGGACAAAAATAATTTTCCAGTAACTCAAATACGTTTCTCAATCGCAATGTAATGTTTGATTATTATCTCAATTCATTTTTGTGTACTAATGCATAACTTGAATTAAAGTACCTATAATCGCAAAAAAAATTGCCAACAAATATTGCCTTATATTTTTTTATTTTAACGGTTTTTTAAGAAAAATAAAAACGAAAATATGTAAGCAAAAAAAAAATTTAGAGACAACACCTTCTTCTTTAAACTTAAAATATGCTCTCATTCGCTCTAAGAAAGCTTCACTTCTGGAACTTCCATAATAAAAACCAAAGAAAAAGGTATTAAAATGTCCATTAATGGCGAATGGTAAGTCTGCAGTAGTGCTTTTTTTTTAAATAAACACAATAAGCGAGAGGCGAATTGATAATCAATATCCTCTCCTCGCAGCCGGGGAGCAGACAGGTCTGGTGGAATGTACGTGGGTAAAATGTAATAATACAACAACAATTTCAATGCATTTCAAAGTTCTCTTTTATATTTAAGTGGCAATTTCTTAAGTTGTGTGCGATGCAAACACTTGCAGGTACCAGTGTGTCGGAAAGCTCTCTTCCATAAGGTCTGCACTGAAAATATAAATTGAACAGAGTGTAGAGATATATTTCAAGTTTCTTTGCTCGTATGGTTTTCGTTGCTTATTTCTCAATTCCACTGTATTAATTTCAATAACTATTAAATGTTAATCGTATATCAGGAAGTTAGCCATGATCTTCCCTCAGCTGAATTTTAACTACACCACTCCGGAAGCAAGTTCATAACATCCCATTACAAAATGTTAAAACATACTTCCTAGTGAATCATTTATTTATATGTAATAAGAGCTTAAGACCGTATATCACCTTACCCCACCTTTCTTTACTTTCAAAGGAATCCGGAAATCCACCAAACCACTAACCTGGTCAACAATTTTTATAACATTCTCTCCCCAGGTTCACCCACAACACTATATCTACTATTCTCTACTCTCTTATTCCACATTAGTCATTTTATTTCCGTCTCAGCATTATCCTTTCCTTTGTGCCATTGTTCTATTATATATTCCGAGCACTTTCCGCCTCTACTCTTGTTTTATTATTCTGTGGCTTTGCGCCAGCGGTTAATTAATTTAAATTTACACTAATAATCTCACTAAAAACGGTCTCGGATCCGGACAAACAAAAATAATAACCCTGGCATTAGTTAAGGTAATAACTACACCTCTTAAGATAATTACCGTTACACAGCCACTGAGAGACAACTAAATCTTTCTTCTCTTTTTTTTTGTTCCATTTTGTCTGCTTTAGTATGCGTCTCGTCCTTATTTTTGTATGGACCAGTTGTTATGATCCTTTTTTAAAAAGGCTTAAAGAAGTGCATCAATGGTTAGGAAGAGGTGGTTGGCAAACACGGACGAGGTAGGTGCAGAGAGTATAGCAAACCAAAAATGTCCTTCCGCCTTTTTATAGGTTATGTGGGTTTTTGTTTGAATTTCGTTATGTCTGCATATTTGCGTAAACCGGAATAATCCGTGGCGCTAGTGCCGGATTTTGTTAGGATAATGGATGACAATGCACATCCACTTTAATAAACCTGACACACACTACCACCTATATGGCATGGGTGATGCAAGAACAAACTAACACCTTAAATTTTACGGACAACTAAGCTACATGTTGAGCCAAGTGTCCTAGAAATGGTCTTCGTCGTCCTGGTGGTGGTTCCAAGGGCGGTTTCATGAACGAAAAATCGATTTCACTGGTTTTGTGGGTAAACACTCGTATGAACGGAAGGTTTTAAATACTCCCATCCATCGTTAACACAAAACTTTACCCTTTTTCTAGTTCTAGGGCGAGCCTTAATTTTTCATCAGGAAATGCTGGTGGGTATTTTATGAAAAAACCAAATAGCTCTAGATGCCCTCCTCCATGTGGTGTGTATGTAGGTTTTTCTGAGGTGGGCCGTGGAGTGAGCTGGTGCTCTTGGGTTGGTCCCCTAATTATTTGCTTAGATTTTTTTTTAATTGTTATTTTAGTTTATGAAAGGCCGGAGAAGGAGGAAAGTTTTGCTTTTGAAAGGCTTCTTAGCACGATTTTTAATTATTTCGAAGGGTAGCTTTTTGCGTGCCTTTTTATGAAGGCTGCTGAGCGTGTTAATTGTGGTTCTAATGTTTGGTAATACAGCTTTCAATACGAAGGTATTTAAACCGTTTTTAATTGTGTAAGGCTATATTATTTAGAATATTTGCTTTCCTTTAGCAGAGGCAGAACTTTGAATTATCAAATTATTATGCGTTGACGGTTTTATTGAAAGACTTTTTGGGGAAAGTTGTCACTTGTTGATTACATAAACCTTTCGGAATCAAGAAGAAAGTTCCGCTTAAATTAGCATTTTAGTTGAAGCTACAGTTGAGGCGAGGATTTTTTGTCAACGTGGGTCCCCAATCTTTTTCGATATGCGGTTTACTACAAGCCATTGTGTTGTGACTGTTTCTCAGGATATGGTAAATTACCCCATCAATTTTTTTTTCGACAGGCACACCGCCCTTTAGATGATACTGGACATAACTGTAGTTAATAGGTTACAATTTAAAGTTCTAATTTTGCAAAATGTTGTTGGCTTTTCATTCTCTTAAATTACCTATGGATTTTGCATTAAAAATTCTGACTTGACTTAACTTACAAACGCGTCATTATCGGTCAAAAAATCCTTTGATAAGAAAATACCTTTTTAGCGAATCACCTTTTGCTTTGAAAAATCCCCATGAATTACAAATGAGAACATTTCAAAATTATTTCCTATGGCGAAATCAACCTGCCAACATATCTGGTCACAGGATAGAAAACCCCTTTTTCACCATAATAAACAAAGTTCCTCGCAATCCATACCGCAACCGCAATCAAATCATACATATCCAACTCAATTAAGAACTCACAGTTTGAAAATTCCAACTAACGACCTTGTCAAAACTCAAAACTGACACTCAAACAAAATTCCACTCCAATAAAACGAGGATTTTCATCGATGCCCCTGACCGTATCGCAATTCCATTGCGAAAATAAACTCATTTAAATCTTCTTCCAAAAAAAAAAAAAAGAAAAGATGATAGCACGCTCTCCAAAAATCCATTTAATCCTTTTCGTGCACTTTGACCTTCATAGAGGAGAAATGATAGCAAAAAAAAAAACGGCCCAAACTCTTGATCGAAATTCAATATCACGTTTCACATACACCCCCTGGTGTAGATGCCAGAAATACAATGTATGTCGTCGTCATCCTGGTCCTGGGTGTGTATGGAAAGTAGCAGTTCAGCTCCTGGAAGAGTGCCAGAAATTTTTTGGGAAATTGTTGAGAAAAGTTTTGACTACCAGAACTTTTCGAGCACCCATGTATGTGGCTGAGGAACTTTTTTGATAGCAGGGAAGATTTTTTGTTGCCAAAATGGCCATTTCGCAACTTTGCGGCTTGTAGGATTCTACTAATGTTTTCATTGTGAACAATTTGGTAAACGAAGAGGATTCTATAATTTTTGAATGAATAAGTGCTTTTTGTGCGTAGATATTTGTATGTTTTATTAGGGGCTTTGTTAGTAGTTGTAGCCGTGGAGGATTTACACTATCGTGTGCCTAATTACTGATGACTATTTTCTTTAATTTTCAAACAATTATGTGCTTAAATATAAAATGCGAAAAAAGCCAATGAATGAATGAATTTCTTTTCTTTGATCCAATTTTGGGTGTAATGGTTTGAAATAATTGGCAAAGTATGGAAATCAAAAACATAAAATCCGAGGGAATACCGTCTTTATACTGGAGTTGTCGGCTACAGACAGACTGCCGTTCACAAGAAGCGGTATTTCTTCTAAATCTATTATGATTAGACACAAGAGTGACAGTAAGTGACCGTGAACTTTCCACCGTTATACAGCTTCTGGACGAATTTCTGGTGTTAAATGAATTTGTGCATGTGCGTTCCTACAAATTCAGTTGAATGAGATTGCTCCGTTTTTTTTAAACACGGAGATTTCCCCTCCAAATGACAGGAAACTATTGAACGTAGAGATCGATGTATACCAGATGAAAGGGTTCATAAAACAAACGATGGACAGAACAATCCCTAGTTATAAGGAACAAAATGAAACGGCTATTTACAAGAAAGCTACAATATAAATACTATCCGGACAAAAAAGTGGTTAACCATTGTACAAGCGGTTTACAGACAGAAACGATCTAGAGATTAGCACTTTGAAATGCTCAATTAGGAAGTCTTAACTCACTCATAAAATAAAACAAAAGCTCTTAGGTTTCCAACAACTGAAAACTGTGTTGATTGAAATGAGAATCAATTCAGTCGAAAAGATCTACTTGGGAAAATTTTGTCAACACTATGAACCCGTCATTAGACTCGAGAACTTTATGGAACAGAATGCGCTCCCTTCACGCCAGGACTTTCCTTTCATCTTCTTAGATGATATAAGGGAAAATGTTCCTGAAATTATAGAATGACTGATGCATTTGCAGGAAAATGGAAAATATATAGTGACAACAACACCCAGCCTAAATCTGTTAATCGAAGAAAAAAATGTTTTTCTCAAAATGCACTCCCAGCACATAGAAATCAATGCGACCTTTTTGCAGAAAAAAATTGACTCTCAGAATGGTTAAAGGCACAACTGCGAAGAATTGTCAAACATCAGTGTTCGCACAACCTCAAAGAAAGAATCTGCTTGTTATAAGATCTTATTAAGACGGCTTTTAAACCTTGTAATATTTTAGCTGCGATTCCCTGTTTGGTTCTCCTTCCAAACACGAATCACTTTTAAATGCTTTCACACAAAGTTTACGTTCTGTATTTCTCCTTTATTTCGCACCAGCCAACAACAACGACAACAAATGAAGAAAAGAAGTAAAAGAGATTGACACAAAATCAGTTCTGTGATCAGCCCGATCTGTGCGATCTGAGCGATTTTTTGTACCCCCACCACCACATACGTTTCTCACCATTGTATCACAACATCTCAGGGGAAAATCGCAAGGTCTAAAAGCCGTTTAACTGGCGTTTTTCCACACGATTGGAGAAGAGCACAGCTCAAACTAATTATGAAAGCTCTCGAAATAGGCGCAGTTTTGATGAGTATCCGTTTATCTCACGGCTTCCTATTCTCTCCAAAATGTTTGCAAAGATTTTAGAAAGACAAATTAGTTAGATGGCTTTAAAAAAGAGCGAATTTAGGGCAACATGCATTTAGACAGAACCGAGGAGTTCATACTCTAACACACTTTTTAGAACACAAGCTTGAGGGAAATCTGTCTAAGACAAAGCATAGTGTTGTCATGTGATCTGACTTAGGCTAGGCGGAGGCGCGGATGAACCGATTGTTCTTAAACGGATATCCGAAAGGGGAAATACATATCAAATACTTAAAATCAAATAATGTCTTTAATAACTGGAAGAACATTTCAAGTCATTATGGACGGGCACAAATCTGCATTCCATAAACTAGACCATCGATTCTCAACCTGACCAGGGGGTCCGCGACAGCTGTTCTATAAAGTATCAGAAATACGTCTTTAATATTGCTCCAATGTGACACTTAACAAACTTTGTTTCAAAACGAACATTATCTTTTTTACCCCTCTCAATAAAAAATACCTACATGAATAGTTTTAATTACAAGAGTGCACTGAAGTGCTTTTCTAGACGTTTTATGCTAATTACGTTATGTTGTTGTTATATAGGTGGTTACACGTTGTTTTTACTTTTCACCGCACTTTTTGGACATAAACGATCGACATTATAACGTTATGGGCATCACACGTCGGGACATGCACAAGCAGCTCAACTGACTAAAAATGATTTTAAAAAAAATAAAGAAGATACAACTATCGGCTCAGTCTCTTATTTTTTGTTTGTAGGCTGTAATTGCGAAGAGTTTTGTTGAAGTGCTTGCTTTTCTTGAAAATGGTATCTGCATTTGAGTTTGAATCCGAAGTTTGCAGTAGGCGACGTTTTAATTGTTATGCGTATTTTCTTTTTTTAACGGAAAAACTCAGAATCAAATTTGTTGTGTCTCGTTCGCATTTAATGTTTGTTCCTCGTTTACAAATGGATCGCTGCCTTAAAAGAAAATTAGTGAAGACGTTCACTCCAATCCGGGAACATCAACTTCAAAATTCAGCGATGACATTAAAAATAAAAAACAACCAAAGTATTTCTCTAAATATCTTTCCTTTGGATTCGGGTGTTTAGAATTAAATGGCAAACATAAGCCACAGTGTTTGTGCTGCGATGTTTTGAGCAACGAATCTATGAAGCCTGCCAAATTAAAGCGACATTTTGAGACAAAGTACAAGGCATGATACTCAAGATACAAGGTATGTTCACTTTGGCTGATTAAGCGTGTGACGTCACATTCTTCTGATTTTTATTCTTAAAGAGTGTAAATAAATGTATTAATTTGCCGATTTTGTTATTGAATTTTTCAACATAAAACTACAGAAGTTACAGAGGAATAAGAAATCCCTACGGAAAGTTGCTACATGAAGTACAAATGAAAATGCTGTACTTGCATCCTACAAAGTATCCCTGATGATAGGTAAGTTTGAGAAATCTAATGTCGAGCTCCTTTAACCACTTGTTGTCGACCTCAGTGGATACTAAAATTCGATTATTTTTGGCCATTTATCAAATTAAAAAGTAGCTTTACTACATATTATCCTTTTTTTGTGAATGTATGCATGTTTGTATCTCCTGACCAAAACATTTATTTTAAACACAAATAGAAGTATCCAAATTGTCAAACTTGATATGTCTGTAAAAATCTGTTTAAAAGTTTGTACAAATTGTTCCTAAAGAGAGATTCAAAAAGGATTAATTTATTGATTTCCAATGAAAAAAATCGACTGCAGTTAACTAGTCAAACTTCTAGTTGTTTGGAAATCAACATACAATTTTCCATTTGTATTATATCCATGTTGATTTTTTGTTGATAGACAAAGCTGGAAAGGTTCATACTATCGGTAGTGATTTGATTTTACTGGCAGCAAAAGTATTGGTTGCAACTATGCAGGGTGAGAAAGAGTCACGAAATTTAGAATAAGTTTCTCTTTCGAATGATACCGTCAAGAGAAGAATTATTGATATGTCCTGCGGTCTCAAGACACAGCTTATAAAAAAAATAAAGGTGAGTCCTGTTTTGCACTGAAAACACTGAACTATCAAACAATTCTTATCTGATGACGTATGTGCGGTACGAATTTTAGGACTCTATTCATGAAAATTTCTTGTTCTGGCTGCCTCTTCCTGACCATACAACCATTAAAAGCCATTTTTAATCTTTTAAATGAATTTATAACATCAAATGGAATAAATTGGAAAAAATGTATAGGGATTTGCACTGATGGTGCAAGAGCAATGTCTGGATGTAAGAGTGGTCTACGCGCTTTGTTAAAAATGTTTCACCCGAAGCTACATGGCAACACTGATGCATACATCGAGAGGCATTGGTAGCAAAACGAATACCAGCAGAATTAAAATCACTTCTCGATGAAGTTGTGAAAAATATTAATTTTATAAAATCAAGGCCGCTAAACCAATAAAATATGTAATGATATGGGCAGCATCCACAGTCAGCTATTACACCATAGTGAGGTTCGTTGGCTATCCCGAGGAAAAAATCTTAAACGGTTTTTCGAGTTTCGCGAAGAAATACGAATGTTTTTCGTCTAAGAAAGTAATTTAACATTTGAATTGCGCGACCTTGTCAATGATTTTACATAGTGCGCAGAAGTTATAGATATGCGACGTTTTTTAATATTTAAATGAGTTAAACATGGATTTACAAAACTCACAAAAGACGGTAACTGTATTCCAATTTGAAGAAAAATCGAATCGACACTTAAAAAATTGATATGTGGCAAAGACGATTTGAAAAAAAAAAGAATTATTCGTCATTTTCTACACTAAATGAATTTTTAACAACTGCCAACGATATTTTACCAGACTCAGTTTTTCAAAGTTTTCTCAAACATTTCAAGGACCTAAAAAAAAAGTTTTTGAGTAAACTTTCCGATTCCTGATAACAGCAAATTATGGATTGAAAATCCATTTTCAGTTGACTTAAGTGAAATAAGCAGTTTTAGCTTTAGAAGAAAACCAGCATATTGATATTTCTTGTGATTCAGCTCTACAACTTGTATTTAAAAACATCAGTCTTTTTGAATCCTGGTTTATTGCTATAAAGCAATATCCTTTAATATCAGAAAGAGCTATTAAAGTATTTATTCCCTTTTCTCCCACATATTTATGTGAAAAAGCTTTTTCAACTCTAGTATATACGAAAAATAAATAAAGAAATAAATTGGACGTAGAACCTGATTTAAGAATTCAGTTATGTTCGTTTGATCCAAATATAAATAACTTGGTAGTTAAAAAACAACACCAGCCATCACATTGATTATTTTACTAACTATGTATGTACTTTCAATAAAATTTTAATGAAAGATATTTTTATAAAAACAACATGTTTTCAACTTTCTGGGTGTAACGGTGTTAATTTAAAGATAATACACAATAATACATTAAATTTTATTGTTGGGAGGGGTCCGCCGACTGATAAATTCGTTGCCAGGGGTCCGCACCCTCTTAAAGTTTGAGAACCGTTGAACTAGACATGGGGAATCCGCAAGGATCGCCGCTTTCTGTGGTTATCTATAATGCTTACAATGATTCATTAGTAGTCAACATTTTGCAGCCATCTCTTGTCTAGATTTAGATTTAGTTGGAGTCCAACTCCTTGAAATTTTGGTAAGCAGTTTTTTAGAGTTCATTAATATACATGTGATTATAAAATTTAAAATGTTTTTTTTTATTGGTTTTTAAAATTTTGATATTTAAAAAAAAAAATCAAAAATTTATTTTAATTAAAAAGAAAAATATATAAAAAACTTTGAATGAAAATATAAAATATAAAAAACTTATGAAATTTGACAGAAATACAAAGAGCCATTACCGAGAAAGCCCAAAAAATAAAAAAACCGTTAGATGAAAAGTACCGTTAATAAACTTTTCTCGTAAATTTGGTTCTATACAAATGATAGCCAATACCAAGTTTGAAGATAATCGCTTAAGCCGCTTAGACTGCAGCTCATTATACATACTGAAAAATAGACAGACACACAGACAGATAGACAGACAGACAGACAGACATTTTTTCTCGATCACTTTTTAAGACTTTAAGACTTGTTTGATTGTTATCTCAATTTTTTAATATTCACGAATCCTAAACTTGGCGTATAGTCCCTATAATCGCAAGTAAAACGGACCTCATCTACAAACAGCGCTGAGAATAGCAAAAGTCCTGTCGGGAAATACTTTGCAACATGGTGTTACTATCTTTATGTAGACTACAATCAAAAACTGCAAAGATATTGACACCGCAATTAACACCTGCTTTGGCACAGCTTCTGGAGCACTAAAAGCAACGAAAATAGAAGCTTTACTATTAGAAACTGTCTATCAATTTCTTTAAGAACGCTTAAGCTGTCCCAGAGCATCCTCTTTACAACGTGCTCAAGAAATTATTTCATTGCAAAAAACTCCACTTCTGCTTTTAATTATTATATGCTTACTCATGTTTCTTCGCAAATAAGTTATCATCCAGACTCAATCCCAGCAGTAGAACACCCTCCTCCATGGAAAAGAAATCTAATGCTGATAAATACAAGTTTGGCTAAATTTAAATAAATTAAATAGGCCTAATGCATTGTTTCAAATGTTTATCATCAAGAATTGATCAAAACCAACAAAATACTTTTTTTACACTGAATGATCACACAAAGATATCAACTTACTCATCATTTATGCAGTTGTTGTAGTTGAATTTAACTAGAATGTACAATTATCTACGCTTTATAAAGGACTTCTTCCGAAAAAGACAGTAAGCTACATTGCAGAATTGGTAGGCTAAAGACTATATCCATGACTCAAACGATGAAGATTGTATAAAAATTCTGCGGATCAGACTCCATATCTGTATAACAGCGAACCTCCGGAAGGGTTTAACCATTGTCATTGTATCCTTAGCATATGACACGTCTTTCCCGAATACAAATGCGCCAAATAAAGATCCGTTTCTTAAAGGTGTGTTCACACCAAAGAAACATTTCAGAAACATTTAAAAAACATTTCAGAAATGTTTCTTTGCTAAGATTGCTACTTTTTTACTTGCGATTTATAGGGACTATTAGGCAAGTTATGCATTCGGAAAAAAATTCTAACAATCAGACATGAAATTACGATGATAGAGAAACATATTTGAGTTACTGGCAAAATTCTGTATGTCTGTACGAATGTATATTGAACTACAGCCTAAACGGTTTGGTCAATCGTGTTCAAATTTGGAACATAAGGTAAAAACAACGGTACCTGTCATATAACCGTTATGTTAGTTTTTTTTTAACGACTCAAAGAATTTTTAATAAAAAATATCTGAGTACCTGTAGGTAAAAGCATTATATTTTGGTGAAAAAAAAAATAATATGGCGGGCTAAAAACGGTACCTCCAATAGGACGGGCTTTTTTTCTTCGACTTTCTCGAAAACTGGTGATCCGATTACTATTTTAATTGATATTTAAGAATATGTATTTAGCCTAAGTAATTTCGCATACGTTTTTTGTCGAAAACTTTTTTTGTATTTTTAATAATTAATTTTTTTTTTTGAAAAATGAATATTTTTAAAGCGGGTAGGTGATTTTTTTTTAATTTTGTTTTTAAATGTATGTTATTTTTGTGCTTTAGTTTGTATTCTTAAATTATTTTTTTTTTTATTTTTTTTTTAAAGTTGTTAAAACCGTTCCTAGGATTTTGAAACACAATCACACTTTTTAACATTTCTTAAAGAAATAAAATGGCGTTTAAATTATTTTACTCAATACAATTTAACGTACTTCATTCGAATAATCAAAAGTCACAAAAATTAAGTTAATGCTTTGATGCTAACTTAACAGTCGTGGAATTTATTTATTTTCCATCTTGAAGGAAACAAATAAATATTTCGGAAATGTTTCTGAAAGCGTGCACACAAAAAAAAACATTTTAGAAACATTTCTGAAATGTTTCTTTGGTGTGGAAAGAGAACGAAAACCTACTTATCATGACCGCATGAATAGATTTGAAGAACGTCGTTTTGGGCGGAAAATTTCGGTGAAGAAGGTGGAGAATGTGAAGTCGACTTTTCACGAAGAGTATAAGTTGAATGAGTGCAGTCGCCCGAATCACGTCCGCAGGGTAGGGACATTTTTTAACTTCTGAAGAGCTCTCTCTTCTGTGAAAAACTACGAAAAAATTACGAGATGGAGCAGCATTCCATGGTTTTTCGGTGATTTTCGGGGAATTTTATAGTTTTGAACACCAATGCAATCGGCATGTTGATGCTGCTCTGGCCAGGGTTAAGGGAGCTTTTGCTCTGACAAGAGGTGGTTTTTTTTTGAAAATGAACGGATTTTTACGGAACTTTCACAGGCAGATAACTGGAGTAACTATATGTAGGTGGCGCTGGGGTCGTTTTTTTTTTTAATAAAATTCTTCTTGTTGGGCCGATTTTGATGGGACTTTCACAGTCAGATGCCTATTTTTTAAGATTGTAGGAATAAGTAACTAAGGCTACCTTACATAATTGTTTCATATCAACAATATTTAATTTAGTTTGTGTACTAACACGACTACATTAGTTTAGTGTTTAATTATTGCTGAGGTGGTGTTCTCGGGATCCGGAAAATGTTTGGTTCACTCGATAAACTTCGGGTGGGTCAGCTAGTTGCCTATGAAAGCCTTTCTTAATTTTTGTCTAAATAAAGAAAAATAAAAGGGGCACAAGACATTTAAAATACTGTTCCTGTGTTGTCCCATTTTTATGGTTTTTTAAAACTCATGCGATAATGGGATGATTTCTTTTCAAAAACTGTCTTTTTGATACTTTTTTTTTCAAAAATCTTGCCTATTTAATGAATAATCTTTAGAATAGAAATTTTGTATGTCCTAGATCTAGAACAGTGTATTTTAAACCCGCAGTCATTTACACAGTGAGAACTGTATCGGTAGCTCAGCGGTTCGCTAGAAGAGAGAATAAAAACTACTTCCGGTATAAATAAAAGAACTTGATTTATAGTAGAAAAATATATAAAAAACCTCTTAATCTATCTTTATTGAACTCTTTCCTAAAGACCCTTTTGGGCCGGACTCTCTCTTGCTACTGACATGAATATGCGTTCTTACTACATATTCATGCCAAGCTTTCGTTAAGTTTTCTTATGTCAACTAATACATCGAACGCAGAGTCTAAATACTCATGCAGTTGACAGTTCGGTACAAGAACAAAGATTTGCATAAGAAGTTTTGCATGCCTTGAGTTTTTTATATTTCCAAAACTACTTCTATTTCTGCCTGTCGGAGAAATGGCATTTGATAGCAAGTGGGCCTTCACAGTCAAGAGCAATACAACTGGTTCTATCAACCGCTGCAAGGCTCGGCTTCTTATCAAGGGCTATTGGTCAATTAAAGGCATAGATGAGACCTATTGTTCTGTTGCCCGTTACTGTTTCCGATTTCTTTACCTCTTTACCTTCTCTGCAAGAAAAAATCGAATTTATTCAAGAACACCCTGTTTAAGAGTAAAACTGACTTTCAATACCTTGTATATCACAATTTTTTGTTTCGATTAGGAAGGAATTCCTTGATCCTTGAACTTTTTCCTTAAATTTTATTTAAAAAAGGCATTTTTTTAATTTTTTCTTTTTATTTTATAAGAGAAAACAAATTAACATTACAGAAAAAAATTTCTAGATGCAACAAAATTAAATCTCTACAAACAAAAACTGACTGGAGGCCCCCGGGACAATTATTTATTTCCCCCACTCACTCTAGTGATTGGGTGGTTTGCACTTTTCCATTAGAATTTCAGAAACAGATGAGGAAGACAGATAAGGGACAGGAAGATGAAGAAAAGAAAAGCTTGATGATCAGCATTGGGTGGTGATGAGTCAAAAGGTGAACACACCTTATAGAGTTCCTGGAGCTGGTTGCAGATTGACCGAAGCAGCAGATTGTGCATGTCCTGGCAGTGGGGCAACGTGGACAGCACCACGGGTCTTGGCCACATAAGTGCCCTCAGCACCAACAACAACTGGAGCTACAGCTGGAGCAACAGCAATAGCTGGGGCGGTTTGCAGAGAGATGGCACCTGGAGCAGCTTGGATGGACACAGCACCGGGAACGGTCACCAGACCAGCTGGCCCTGAGACAGCCAACAATGGGCCTGGAGCTCCCAAGATCACAGATGAGTGGGCACCAAGGGCCAAAGCAAGCACGACTACGGCAAATACGGCGAACTGAAATGGAAATATTTTTACTCAGATTTCCTTTTTGTGAATACAAGTCCTACCTTCATGTTGCTAAATGGGTTTTGGTATATCTGGACTTTATAAGGTCTTGACTGTGCTACGATAGAATCGCTACTGATGCCTCCCAATGGACATGGCAGAAGTTTTTATACCCACCCGACGGAGTTCTTCAGTTGCACGACAAAGAAATGGGTTAGCCCGGCTGTCAAGTGCTCGCATTCCATACAAAATATTCAATGCCAGGAGTTAAGCCATGTGGAGGCAGCTTTAATGCAATGCAAACAACTTGTCAATATTAATCGCATATTTATTATTATTTAATGTCATTAATTGCACCGACTTAATTGGGCGTGTCTGCATGTCTGCAACGTCGCGTCGTCGTCGGTTGTGCGGTGGCGACTCCATTTGATTTGTGCGGAAATCCAGTTCGCCCGACGGTAGTGTGGTCAATTGTGCTGATTTGTTTGTTTGGGTGGCTTAGATTGAGATCAAAGATGCAGGCTCCAGCTCTAGGGCATTGGTGCGGATCAACAAGCCGCAACACTTTTAGTGGTGCCAGGTGAGAGTGTAATTCATGGCTTTTGCGAAGCAGGTAGCACGGGCCAAGTAATGTGAGTGACGAAATCAAGTGTAAGGCTGGGACAAGTTTTTTTTATTTGCAGTCAGAATGAATTTGGCATTTCGTTAAGGTCATCTGTGTGTGGCTCGTGTATCGACTCTGGACGCCGACTTATGAAATTGTATTAAAGAATTGCAGAAGGTTTTTCTTTGCATTGTTGTCATTCCATTTGTGGCAAGAAAACTGGATGGAGACACTAATAGATGGTTGATCTGGTTTCCTCTGCAACTGGGTTAAGAGGGGCAGGTTGTCTTATGTAATTTGTTAAAGTTGTTTGATAAGCCTGTGTGGTTAAGTGTCAGATTGGACAGTTGATTTGTTATTGTTGGTTGAAGTTCTTGATCTCGAGGAATGTATTTAATTGCTCAATTAATTGCTATTATTTCCTGGAATGAAAGAACAAAAATGTTAAATAAATACTGGCTTCCAGAATCTTTACAAGTATAGCTTAACTTTTTTTTGATGAAATTTTCTACGACTCAGGGGTCTTAACGTTTTGAATAGAAATTGATGGTTTCGTCCTAAAGAAGATGTGCAGGTCATAAATTTGTAAAGGTTTTAATATCCCATTCATTCGGAAACAATGGCGCCTTATCATTCACAGCAATAGTGGTGAAAAATAAGCTCAGATAAATCTTTAAACCAGTTTGGGGGAATCTATCTCCCAGAAATATCGTCTTCTGCTGAAAGTTTTTTTTTATTGAAGACATTAAAGGAAGCAAACAGAGGCTACTAGAGAGTCCAAGTAGAATAATTTGGGCATAAAAAAGAATACCCACTTATGTCTATTATGAAAAATCATTATTATCATACCATTGATATGGAAAAAGAAGAAATGTGGCCAAATTTATACGGAGAGCGCGGAGGTCATATATCCTCAGCTTGAAATATCTAAAATATTCAGGAACTCCGAAATGCCAATTTAACAAGTTACGACTATTTTCAAAATTGTGCCCAAAAATAGGAGAAATTTTCAGGATATTCTTTTATCGAAATCATACACTAATTGCATCAGTTTTGTGAAGAAATTTCGAATTTAGAGTTTCATATGCTATATACTCCCAATAGCTGCACCCCACAACGAAGAAGTCTCCGACTACACAGAATAACAGAAAACATCATGTGTTGAAAGATCACGATTCTCATTTCCTAGAGGAAACATCTAAGCTGTCTTCAAAGGCCTAATAAGTTGAGGAAAAGTTACCTTCTCCTAGAACCTAGTGGAATACAAGAAGTTGGAAAAGCCACCCTTGAATCAAGCTGATGTGTCACATCATACAGTACATTAACCGCAGATGCAATCCAGAGCTTATGAATCTGAATGGAAAAATATCGTGGTTCTTCGAGAGATTTTCAGATTATGTTAAATGATTTTTTAAAAAAGGCATACACAACAATGAGATCTGATATTAGTTTGCTTAAGGCATCGTGGAGTTCTTAAAATCTACGGGGAACTTGTACGACCCAGTCAAAACAAATGTTATATGCACAGCATGAGTCACTGATGAGTTCCCACAGTTGATGTGCCATAGGGAAGCATGTTCAGTCCTTTGGTTTTTATCACACTCCTTGTAAATCCGGCGGACCATAACGGGTGGAACTAAATGTCATCGTTCAAGGGGCTGCCTCGGCTGGCTTCGCAGTAGCGCATCCTGTCACTCCAATTTTCCAAGACCTTATTGATGGACGGATTGCATAGCATAAGTGCTTGAATTGTTTTCGTTTCCCTACAAAAAAAAAATCCAAAGGGGTCACATGCCAGCTCTGAGGAAATCGCCAGAACCACTGATAACACGATATAGGAATTTGGTGCCCAAAAGACCAGTTGTGGCATAGACTGTGTAGCATGACGCGCCATTCTGCATGAACCAAAGGTCGTCAAAATCCATGTGTTCAATTTCAGTAAAAAAAAAGTCGTTTCACATGGCTCTGTAACGCCCACCGTTGACCGAAACGTTGTTCCCAGCCTCATGTTTGAAGAAAAATGGTTTAATGACGCCACCACTCGACAATTAGGAAGATAGGGAGGGAAAGGATAGAAGTTGTCGATTAACATTGGTTTTGAATGCTTGCAGATCAAAATGGCAAGAGAAAATCTCGCCTGGTAAACTATGCCAAACTCGTGTGGTTCGGCTTAAAAAAGAAACCCTATTTCACTGTGTGCCTCGCAGAACTCACTTTGGAAAGCGTAAAGCGACTCATTTCGTTCCGCGGATGTATGATACTGACTTTCTGGCAAGATGTCGAGCGGAAAACAGCTGTCAGTGTCAAAATAACGTGTTAACGTGGCTGTAAGAAATTAAATATAAGCTAACAATACGTACGCCATCTGTTTTAGAGTAGAAAAACCTTATAATACTATGTATGCATTGGACGTAAAAAATAAACAAAAGTACTTATATTCTGTCATTTTGCATGATGTGGTAAGCAAATTTTTTCTTGGGCCAATTAACAATGTTTTAGTTAATTAATTAAAAAAAGTGATCTATATGTTTCTCCAGTAAATATCCTATTAACTAAAGAAAGATTCGTTCAAATACATTTTGCCGTTCTCGCGTGATGCGCAGTCAGACCGAAACTTTTTTTTTTAATTTTTTATATATACATACATACATTTATTGGCGCGACAGCTCCTGAAGGAGCCAAGGCCTAGTGACTTATACTCTCAACCATTCCTGTGTGTGTGTTGATAATCTGCAAGAATGGAAGGGACCTACAGTTTACCGCCGAGTCCGAACGGCTACATAAGATGCACTTTTTCGAGACAAATTTTACTCTTGGAGGTTTTGTCAGTTCCTCGCAAGAGGCAGTACCCCGGAAAAGAAGATGGCTATGAGCTGGATTCGAACCCAGGCTCATTCGCTTAGCAGTCCGACACACTAACCACTACGCCACGGGGCACATTTTTTATATATAGTGATTATTAATAATCATCATAAGAAAGAATAAGAATAAGAAAGATGAAATTGCAACTAATGGTCTGGTTGTCTTAATCGATATGCAACGCGTTTTGCTCCTTATCTATTGAACTTCTAGTCTTCTTGATTTTATAATTGCCACAAATGAGTTGTCTGACATTATTTATGATCTGTGCTGCTGCATATAATTAATTTCATTGTACGTTCAAAAAGTTGGATGCAACACAAAATTCAAATGTCAAATTCAATTTAAAATCTTCAAAACTCCAATTTTACATTCTTTTAGTTTTTCAAAACTGTGAGTGAACTATTGGTCTCACAGAATTAGCTTTGTGCTTAAATAAAAGGATATTATATTTTTTACCAAAATGCACCATATCTAAAAATTGTCAATTTTCGTTACAAATGATCCATTTTCAAAGAGCCATAGCGTGGTCTGTATATGGTGTATAAAGAGGAATTTTTGGTAATTTAATGAACTTAAAAAAAGTACTTAATTTTTTTTTTGTCGAAAAAACGCATAGTTTATGAGTTTATAAGCAAAAAGTGAAAAAAAATCCCAACATTTTGCAGTTTTTCGCGTGCTGCGCAGCGAGCACAAGTTTTTCCAAGTTGCAAATTTAAGTTAACACTAACTAGTCCATACAACATACCAAAAATGCAGAACTACATCAAGTTTTGCGATTTAAGCCTTTTTAGTGTCGATTTCTACTGGGCTACATCTGTATGTTTTATTTATTTAACGTTCTAATGTCTGATGCGCATTCATCACTTTATCGTTCCAAATAAGTTTCGGGCAAAGTTTCTTTATACTCCCTTTTTGCTGCAGTAACCTTAAATGTAGATCTTGCAAGAATATTGATCCGTCAGTTGGAACGTTTTCCAAATAAAAACAAGGCCACCTTCCTGATAATATACAATAATAATCGATTATGATGATTCTTTCCATATATATCCAATAACTACATAATTTTAATTTTAATTTTGATTTTCCCACTCAAGTCAGACATACATATCTAGATGACCTTAAATTCAATCCAATTCTATACACTGGCAACATTTATTTATTTAGTGACTTAATTCTGTATCCTGGCGATTAAATTAAACCGGAATATAATACATTTGTGGCTATTAATTTCATTATAAATCTTGCGTACACAGTTGGTTAAGCACTCAAAGCCAAGCCTCGCATATGCAAACACATGCCATCGCGTCGCGCCACAAGCATATTGCAACCAATATACGTCCTGTTGGCCTCACTGTGTCCATCTGATATAATTATACGCACAAATATATTTTGTCAATAAAGTGCGAACACAGATTTTAATGGATGCGTTTAATTTAACCGGTCAACCTCTTTAAACAAAACGATTGAATTAATGTCCCAACAGCGTTTTTTTAATTCACTTCAACCCGAAAGTGCCATTAACTTTGCCTTTGTTGCAGGCGATCATCAAGTAGATACTTCTAGAGATACTTTAACACCAACAAATTGTACATTATATAGATACTTTGTACAACTACATGAGTGAAGGTTTTGCTGCAACAATTTACCCCCCGAACCCGAGCTTGAGCCTTAATCACGCAATAAAATCTCAGAAATTCAACTCGAAACTCTTTATCTTTGAGTTCAATCACAAAACAATGGATGCGGATGGGAAATGAAAATCAATTTCCTTTGCCGCAATCTTATTGATTTTCCTTAATGAATGACAGCAGCGAGTGAAAGGACTTTGTCCTACAAGGTTGTTGTGGCTTTTGAACCATTTGAAGTGTTACTTTGTGTTAAACCACACAATCCATCAAAATTGACCTCGAGTTAAGTGTTCAAAGGGAATTTTACATTCAAAGGACATTATGGTAGCTGCGGAAGAGGGCTCTTGAGATGGAAAATGAAAGAGAAAAGCTTAGAGGACGAAAATCATGGCAAAGAATAAGTTGTTTCTTATGTTTTTTCTTACAAAGCTTGGAAGGATAATAGAAGCTTTGTTTTAGTTTTGAAACGTACATCATATTGCAATTATTTTTGTTTGATATCGGTTGGTTGGGTGTTGGGTGACACACCTACACCTTTTGAGATAAGTAAATGCTACAAGAGCTCATTGGGGATAAGGTTATGGTTATTATTTCGAACGCACCTTTGTGTTTGTTGTAATCGTCATTATCAAGAAATGGTCTACTTTCTTCAAGTGTTGAGTGACCTTGATACTTTGGCGGAAAAGTTTTGTTCTGAGAGTCTCTTTCTGCAGTTGTAATTGAGGTTGCGATGATATCCTTTCAAATTATGATCTTGAAGCTCTCCAATGTACTAATGACTTCTGGTTATCAAAATATTCACTAACGAAAGTGTGGAAGCTATACAATTTTTTTTTTTTTTTGAAGTTCGGGCTAGGTGAGTTCGTAGTATAAGCTGGAAAAGTGTTAGCTTCAATACTCTTTCTTGGACCTTAGGCATCAAACAAGGCAGATAATGGTGCAAAATTAAGACACAATATCTGGTGTAGTGGGCGCAGTACCGCAAAAGATCCAGAAATGTTGAAAAGTAAATATATACAGTTAGATGTAATGGCATTTCGCGACAAAAATGAAATAAAACATGATAATTATAACGATAAAAAAGTAATTTGTCACTTGTGGGTGACACTAGGCGTTACTATTAAAATACCAAAGTTCCATGAATTAATGATTATGGGATTTTAAAGTATATTAACGTCTTGCAGGTTGACTTTGGATGAAATTGTCGAGGAGTTGCATGCCGGAGAAGAGCCACGCGATATTTTATTTCCTCCGGATGATGAGGTGGTGACCGACGAAGACAATGGTGATAAAAGTGAAGCTAACGTTTTGCATCTTCCAAGTCGGATACTTGGGTCTCAAGTAGAGCTACAAAGCAGACGATATGTCCCTGAAAAAAACCAGCAGGAGGAAGAACAAGCTCCTCCTCCAAAAAAAAGATGAAAGTAAATACCATTAGCAAATGGTACAATAACACTTCTTTTACTACTTGCGGTAAGGGAGACGTCGACGAAGAACCCTTTATAAACTTACAGATCAAGATGAGCTTTACGCCAGCACCTGTCTATTAAGGCTTAATCTGGCGATGGGCCTACCCATCTGGAGTCAAAATCAGCATTGACCAGATCCCTAGAGTGGTTCCCAGTCACTCTTAGAGTGGTGCCTTCAGTCCTTTCTAACTACATAACACCATATAAATATGATGTTATTTCACTAGAGTGGCTCCTCAAACCAATCTAGTAGCAAATTAATAATCATGTTGTGGTCATGGTTATTCCCCTTGCTAAGGAGCGAGGCCTATCACGCACCTCTAGTAAGTCATCTTGTGACAAACCATTTGCTCCCGCTATGGGTACAACCACAGACCCCACGAATCCTTCCTCAACTATCAGGCAGTTGCTACCGAGCATTGCTCTCGTAATCAACTGGGCTCTCCTGATAACCCCTGGTACCCAACATTTATTCAGCCATGGGTATGGCCTAGCTTCAAAGGAAACTTGAGGTCTGACTTACCACAAGCTGTTGTGTTGAGAAATGTCACTGAATCTTCACCATCACCCCGCCTAGTTAAGCTGCACTTGAATGTTAGGCAAACCAAACCATGAGTTTATAAACCCAACTCATAGGGGGCATGTCAGCCTCGGCAACTTTTCCGTCAATTCCTTTCGTAATGTGGGTATCCATTACAGATACCCAGATGCCACACGTGATCATCGTGACGCATCATGTGAGACCGAGCGCTCAGAGCTCCTTTTTCCTAGGTTGGTTTCCTACATCTCAAGACAGAGGTTAGGATATCATGAGTTTCAGAAACCAACCCTCTATAACCTCGCTCATACTGGGTGTAATTAAACACCAAGCAGAGCTCAGCTATCTACACACACTTTTCTGTTGGAACCTACTCGCACCGACTGGGTGCCCGAAAGCACCAGTCAACGTTCTCGGTGTCAACCACCACATACATGCCTTCTCTTCACAACTATTCCCTGGTTAAATCTTACTAAGATAGAGGTACAGTAGCACCTCTTCTTTTCAGCCTTTAACCTTATTCACACCGTGTTTCATCACCCTTTCTCTACTCTACGCTCTCTCTTCGCCAAGGACTTACTTATAGTAACTGAATTATCAGTCACACTTTCAGATCCTTGTTACCAGGGGTACCACGTGGAGGTGGAGAGCACACGCCCCCTTATAAACTTACAGATCGTGAAGAGGCTTTACGTGGACACCTGCCTATTAAGGCTTAATTCCACGCCCCCATGAAGCTCCCACAAGGGGGCCTACCTCAATTTTTACAGGCGACTGCTACCGAGACAAGCTCACGTAATCAGCCGGGGCTCCTGTTAACCCACGGTACCTACTTTTAGACCCTAGGTGAGGCCTCGCCCGTCTGTCATGAGACGCACTTGTGGTTCGACTCCATGAAGTCGCTAGCCCTCCATCCAGTAAGGCAACAGTTCAGTTATCCAGTCAACCAAGGTGAAGACTAGGACACTCCCTGAATACCCGCCTAGAAGCATGGTTACTACATCTTTTCCTTACGGAATAAGTGGTGATTGCGTAACTAGACTAGGTATTGGAAGGGTCGTACTTCCGGCAACTTGACCATAGGCCAATTCTGCCCCCGGACATATAGGGGAGGATGTTTTAGCAGACTCTTACTTACTTACTTGCTACTCACAGGATACTTGACCCCAAAGTACATGCGAATATTCTGGGAAGTGAAAAGTGATACCCACCACAACGACATTGTATCTTCCAGTATGCGACGAAACAGATTTTTCGAGATTCAGCAATATGTGCATCTCTGTGAAAGTACGTCTGTATCATCATATTGATAAATTTGCGAAAGTTCATTAGTTTATTTCTCAAAACTTACAACAAACTTCATATTGAATTTGGAAAAGGCTGGTTCTTCCCATATTTCAATTCATGAAACTATAGTACCATACTTCGGGAGACACGGTTAAAAACAACATATCCAAGGGAAGCCAACAAGGTTTGGTTACAAGCTTTGGTCAGTGGCGAATCGCCATGAATATTGAGTAAATTGTGAACTTTATCAAGGTGCTAGTGGCCCTACCCTCAAGATGCAGTCAGATATGGGGCTAGGAGCAGCAAACACTTTGAAACTTTAATCCACATTACCACCGGAATCGGGAATAAAACTTGTACTTCGATAACTATTTTACTAGTTTACCACTACTAAAGTATTTGCGGGATTAAAATGTTGGGGGATTAGGTACTGCTCGTGAAAAGCGCCTAGAAAATTGCAAGATGCCGAGTTCAAAAGAAATGAAAAAAAAACCGAGGGGTGACCTGTCATATCAAGTGCCTGGAGAAATTATTGCAGCTAAGTGGCCCTACAATAGTGTCGTCACCATTGTATCTAAATGCCGCGGATTGGATTCATAAATAAAAAACGATCGAAAATCTAAGTTGATTGCCCAGCTGCCATCAAGATGTATAACAAATATATGGTTGGAGTTGACCGTTTTGAGGAAAATGTTGAAGTGGTGATAATGCTTGTCAAAATGCATGGCTTTTTCAGAGGCAAACAGCAAATAACTGGACCTACTGTGACTTTCGCCTAAGTGTCGCTACTATCTACTTGCAAAAATATGGTTCGCCTCAAACCTGTGATTCAGCTTTTGGAGTTCCAGTGCAGATTAGAGTGCCTATTGAAGTAAGATCAGTGGGTGGAGCTGAAGATCACTCGGAAATTGACTGTTCACAGCGACGTCGTGGACTTTGTCATCAACGTACGCAAAAAATTTGGGCCAAGTGTAACATTGGTTTGCACCTAAAGTGTTGGTACATGTTCCATAATAAATAAAAGGTGGGGACAGACGTTTTATTTTTATATTTTTTTTTGTATCCTATACCAAAGCTATTGACGCTCATCAGTAGGAGAGAAAGTTTTTTTTCTCTTAAATAGAGACATGGGAATTAAAGACATATCTCTATATAGTTATAAAAGACTTTTTCTCACTTAAACACTATCACTGTCATCTCAAAACAATTTATTGGATCAGTTGTTTCAGACAAGTTTTGTTCATACTAGAAAGAATATCGGGAACAGTAGATAAGCCTGGGGGCACCAGAACTTATTTTGTGAAGAAAAGACTCCAATTATATTAAAAGAAATTGCATTGAGCTGTTTGAAAATTAATATTATTAATCCAACAAAAAAGAGATTTATAAAAAAATTAAGTTCTAGAAAAAGATATGAGTCGTAGGGTCTACATGGCTCATGATTTCCATATTAAGACTTTTTAGCGGTGACAAGTGCCTATCAGTGGGAAGAAAGTCACCTTTAACGAATTTACAAAGAAGAAGGGTTTTACATTAAATTGCGAAGACTACCGTTCAATCAAGCTGATTTTACACACCATGATGAAGGTTTCAGATAGCCGTTTGCCAAAAATAAAACAGCTTTCTGACTGCAAGTGCAAGTTTGTTTCGAATAAATTAACGATAGATGCAATCCAGAGTATAAGAATCAGGTTGGAAAAATATCGGTTTTCCTGAAGAGAGGAATGTTAAGATAACCTCGAGATAACACCTAAGACAGTTTGATTATTACAGAAGTTAATTTTGATTTTCACTGCGCAGTTCGACTTAATCAGAGTTGTGTTTTGTATGTAAGTATTTTTAAATGGTAAGTGATTTTTGTGTCGTGTATTCAAATGTTCGTGGTTTAAGAAAGAATTTCTTTCACGTGTACGTCTACACTGTTCAACACAGGCCAGCTGTTTTGGCATTAAATGAAACTCAGGTTGGAGCAAATACTGATTTATCAGAATTTGCTCTACATGGGTATAGCTTGGTGCCATTACTCTTTTCTCATCATGGTCTCGTGGTCTATGTTAGGAATGATATTGCTTGGGCAATGTTCCAACACGGACTTTAACTTCTTATGGCTCAAATTCACTGTCCGCAAGCATGTCATTCATTATTGTTTTATTTACAGGAGTCCAAATCTTGACAGTAATTCGACTTGTAACGAGTTTGATGCACTGTCTGATTCCATCTCGAAAATTGTTTCCCTTTGTCCTCGCACTGAAATCGTTATTGCGGGCGATTTCAATGTACACAATTCCAACTGGCTCCGCTATTCTGGTCAGACAACACCCGAAGGAAGGTATGTCGAGCTCTTTGCCGGGTTACATCACCTTACCCAACTGATCGATGTGCCAACGCGTATACCGGATGTTGCTGGGCAAGCAGCCCATACTCTTGACTTGTTTCTTACTTCTCACCCTGATAAATATACCATTAGTGTAACTTCTCCATTTGGCACTTCAGACCATTGTATCATTTCAGCTAATTTCTCATCCACCACCCATCCAGTTAAAGAAAAACTTCCCACCAGGACCGTTTGGCAATACGAGAAAGCCAACTGGGACGGCCTGAATTTCTTTTTCCGAAACTTTAACTGGTCACTATGCTTCCTCGATAGTGACATTGATGCCAGTGCTGAAATGATCACAAATGTGATTCTTCTAGGGATGCGTGCTTTTATTCCTAACAGAGTAAAAAGCATCAAACCTAAAGAAAAGTCTTGGTTTAATTCTGAGTGTAAAGAAGCTATCAGGCTCAAAGAAGTAAGTTTCCGATCTTACAAAGCCAACCCTACAGAGGAAAATCGGAAAAAGCACAAACAAGCAAGGAACTCATGCAACTCCGTTATAGAAAGAACCAAATTTTTGCATGACCAAAAATTACGGCAAAAAATTCTGCAGTGTCCTAAAGGCAGTAAAAATTTTTGGTCATTTGTAAAAAATATAAAAAACTCCTCGACATCTTCGGTTCCAACGCTCATCGACAATAACAAACCAATTGTTTACTCTTCAGAGAAGGCAAACTTGCTCGCCGCCCATTTCGCTGCCAGCTCCACGCTGCCTCAAAGCAACGTTGCCCCTCCTGTACTTGAGAATGTAAATTTTTCCATGGGACACATTTTTTTCCGCACTCGTACAGTAGCAAGAGTTCTCAAAGATCTCGATATACACAAATCCGCTGGCCCGGATGGTATACCCCCGATTCTTCTGAAGAGGTGTTCTTCCACACTGGCAAAGCCACTGCGTAAGCTTTTCCATCGCTCCTACTCTTCTGGAATCTTTCCTAGAAGATGGAAAACAGCATTTGTCCAGCCTGTCCCTAAGAAAGGTGACCCATCCTCCCCCTCCTCCTACCGACCCATAGCACTGACATCCCTTCTTTCTAAGGTCATGGAAACACTGATTTACCGTCAGCTTAAGGAATATCTCGAAGATCGTAAGCTTCTCCATGACCGTCAGTATGGCTTCCGCAGCAACCGTTCCACTGGTGATCTGATGGCATATCTCACCGAACAGTGGAACAAATCTTTACATCGCTTTGGTGAAAGTAAGATTATTGCTCTTGATATCTCCAAGGCATTTGATAGAGTTTGGCATGAAGCTCTCTTATCGAAAATGCGTGCTTTTGGGATCGATAATACTCTTGTTCGTTGGATTAGAAGCTATCTTCTGGACCGTTCAATGCAAGTTGTATTGGACGGATTTAAGTCTGATTCCCATAAAATAAATGCTGGTGTGCCCCAGGGCTCTGTTCTGTCTCCGACTCTTTTCCTTATTTTTATAAATGATCTTCTGTCTGTTACTTCTAATCCACTTAACTGTTTTGCTGACGACTCTACCCTCAGCTTTTCATATTCGTTCGATAATTCACGTCCTTCGCCTTCGGACGTACACAATTGCAACGGTGCCGTATGTCAAGCTCATTAAACTCCGATTTATACAGCATTGTCAAATGGGGTAATAGAAATCGTGTGGAGTTTAATGCTTCGAAAACTCAATGCTGTCTTCTGTCGTTAAAGCTAAACATTCCCCCAATGCCATTGTCCATGAATGGCACTTACATCGAAGAAACCGAAAAGCTCTCAGTACTCGGTATGTGTGTCAACGACGACCTCCGTTGGAACGACCATATATTTGAGATCGCTAAGAATGCTGGAAAGTGCTTAGGTTTTCTGTATCGGTGTAAGAAGTACTTTTCCCCATCTGATCTGGATACAATTTATAAAGCGTTTATACGCCCTAAACTCGAGTATAACTCCCACCTCTGGGCAGGTGCTTCGCAAACATCGCTTCACCTGCTTGATAGAATACAAAATCGAGCGTTAAGATTGATAGGTAATAGAACTGCTGCTGAAACAATTGCCCCACTCGAACACCGACGCAATGTTTCATGTCTTTCCTTATTTTATCGTTTCTTTTACAAAAAATGTTCACTCGAAGTAGCCAGTTGCATTCCTCCCCTTAAAAGTTTCTCCCGTAATACTCGTCTCGCAAGGAATGCTCATCAGTTCACCCTTGAGCCTAATTTCGGACGTACCGTGAAATATAGGGATTCTTTTTTTAGCCGAACGACACGAATCTGGAATAGTTTACCCGGCGGGATTTTCCCTTGCCATTTTGATCTGCAAACATTCAAAACCAATGTTAATCGGCACCTCCTATCTCTCCCCTCCCTATCTTCGTAATGCCCGCGCAGTGTGTTCTACATTAAAAGGGAAACACATAATCCCTTGTGCGCGCGTTAATTATAAAAAAAAAAAAAAAAAAAAAAGAGATCAGATACGGTTTGCTCTTTGGCTACGCATTATTTCGGTGAACAACATGTGAATAATGATGGACATTTACGCGCAAATCAAAAGACAGGTAAGATAAGCAGGAATCAGCGTAGAGTTTCCAATCAAATTTGGTGTACACCAGGAAAGCGTCTTGAGCCCTTTGCTTTTAGTGCAGCCCTTGACTTTCTGAAGGTTAGGGGACGAGCCCGAAAGTATATCAATTACTCCTTGCTGATGATGGAATCATCATAGATCTTTTATCCTTGCAACGAGCACTTATTGTATGGATAGATGTTCTGGAACGAAATGGGTACCACATTTCTCCGAAAAAGACTGAATATCTATGCTGCCTGTTTCCTTATTAGAATTTGCCTTACAAGATTATACTGCATTGCCATTACTTTATTTAACGATTTTAAGAAACACAATTCCACCTGGCTCCGCTATTAACACCCAAAGGAAGGTATGCCGAGATTTTTGCTGGATTACACCATCTTACCCAGCTGATCAATGAGTTAACTCGACATGTTTGACATGTTTCTTACATCTCACACTAACCATTAGTGTAACTTCTTCATTTAGCATTTCAGACCATTGTGATATTCAGCAAACTTCTCTTTTAACTCATCCAGTTAGAAAAACTTCCCACCAGTACAGTTTAGCAAGACGAGAAAGCCATTTGAGATGGTCTGAAAAATTTCATCCGTAACTTCAACTGGTCAATATGCTTCTTCGATAATGACATTGATGCCAGTGCTGAAATGATCACAAACATGATTTTTCTAGGGATGCGTGCTTTTATTCTTAACAGAGTAAAAAGTAACAATACCAAAGTTTTGGTTAGGTTCAAAGAAGTAACGTGCTGATCCTACAAAGCTAACCCTTCAGAGGAAAATCGGAAGAAGCACAAACAATTAAGAAACTCAACTATTTTGCAACGTCAGTAAAAAATTTTTGATAATTTCTTAGAAAATATTAAAAACTCTTCATCATCTTTGGGTCCAACGATCGTGGCCAATGACAAACCAATTGCTAACTTTTCAAAAAGGCAAACTTGCTTACAGCCCATTGCACTAATAGTTGCAATTCCTGTACTGAAACAGGTAAATTTGTCCATGGGTCGGTTTTTTTCCGCACTCGTACAGTAGCCAGATTTGTCAAAGTTCTAAATGTATACATTCTTCTGAAGAGGTGTTCTTTCACATTGGAAAAGTCACTTCGTAGGCTTTTTTTTATTTTTGTTTCCATTAGAAAGATGACTCCTTATCCCTCTCTAAATGCCTGCTTTTGGGATCCATGAAACTCTTGTTCGTTTCATTAGAGTCTATTTTTTGGACCGTTCAATACAAGTTGAATTTGACAGTTGCAAGTCTGATTCCCACAAAATAAATGCTGGTGTGCCCGAGGGTTCTCTTCTGTCTCCAACATTTTTCCTAATTTTTAAAATGATGATCTATGTATTAAGCATGAAATACACGATGGAATCATCGTACCGCCTTGCATCGTGTATCGTATCAGTAGCGATGACGCACTCCATATGTTTACTTACGTCACAGTCGCGAACTCAATAATATAGGATATAGGTGCAGCAATAGATGAATACTCATCTATATACTTAGTTTACAGTGGGGATTTAAAGTGAAAGATGGAAGAGTCAAGCACTAGTAATATAGTTGACACCTCGACAGGTACCCTTGTAACCATCCTTTCCAGAACAGGTTGGCATACTTTTGAGACTTAATCCAGTTTCTCCGCAGGAGCTTAGACTCAGTGGTCAAGCCGTGTCGAATTTTTTTTACGTTTTTCGTTGTTGTGGCGGTTGTATTTGTCGTGGTAAGAGGCTATCATCAGCCTCATGATAAGGTGATCTCTTGACAGTCAAATTGGCCTCTTTGAGTCGATTTGTATCCCAGTGAAGGCGTTTACATATTCACAGAACCGCCAAACGCCTTTTTGATTCAAGAATGGTAACAATTTTCCGATTTAACTGGATTTATCCAAGGGTTTCTGGAGGAAGTTTCGTGTTGTATTTCAAAACCGCTATGTCATTTCGAAATGATTCAAATTGCGCCTGACGATAAAGTTCAAGTTCTGCTTGGATGTACTCTTCGTTGGTTATGTATTCTTCATTCCTTTTCGGAACATCGCTTTTCTCTGATGTAATGTTCCATGTAAAGCGTGCTTGGATTCTTACCAACATCTTTCATTTGGAAAAACATTCGGGTTCAATTAGACATCAAAGCATGATGAGAAATGCTTGATGAAAGGAGGTCCAACGAACCACTGACCATACTCATCGAAGTCAGTAACTTTCCACTTTGTAGCGTCGTATGCAACATTGGTCCTGGAAGGTACTCGAGAGTCGAAGGTGACTCGAGGAATTCACTTACCTTGAATCCGACATATTGCTTATATTTTCCATGATCGGACACAATCCAGGAGAGGACCATCTTAGAGCCTGGCTAGTAGAATTCTTCCGAAATTTTGATGGTTTCGTACTGGTTTATACTTTTCGCTATCCTCATACCTAAGCTAGCGGCTTCAAGTTCTAGCCGTGCTTTCGACGCACGTAGGGTGAATTCTGCATTCGATTTGGTTGCCTTTTGTTGCACGAATGTAGGCCACAGCCGCAAATGCATCAGCGCTCGCGTCCACGAAGATGTTGAGTTGATAGGTATCGTGGTGACCAAACTTGATAGTTCTTAAGTAACACCTGGGAATTCTTATCTTTACCCATTTTTCATACAGCTGACCATCAATGATCTCGTCCGATCCAAAAGTCTAGCTCGCCATATCTCCTTTATCAGAATTTTAATGTAGATCCAATGAATTGGCACCGGGGGTCAAAGACACTCATTAGAAGTCGGAGCACCTGTCGCTTGGTTCGTTGTGTGTCCTCCGATATCAACTCACTTATAGAAGCCTTAGATGACAGTGCATATGTTAACCTATCGAGATGCACCATCACATGCCTAAGACCTAAGCATTATCACTTGTATTCCAGGATATATTTTTTCAAAAAAGTTACCAAAAATATCATAAAAGTAACATCAAGTTAATGAAAAATAACTCAACAACAATGCACTTTTTACCCAGCCAATCCCTCAAGAATCTCCATCTACACATGCTACCAAACAAAAAGTTATATCCTTTCAACCTTGGAGAATTTGTCAAAATTAAATCTCTACACAACTTCCCAAGGCACGAACGACTCTGCAACTACAATCATTTCCGGATTGCATTTGTTGGAAAATGTCTTTTTCGTTCATTCTTTCTTACATTTTTTTCTTCGTTTGTTTTCCATTTCCATCTTAAACAAAGTGTAACCACGAAAGACACAAAAAGATAGAAACACTATAGAACTTTATCCGCCGAAAATCCGAAAGTTTTGCCACCGATTTTGCTTCATTTCAAGGAAGAAGATTCCAACCAAAAAAAAGTACTAAACAAGAGTATAAAACAAATTAAAAAACTTCTTTATCACTCTTTTAAGAGAGGTAAATTTTAGAAAGAAAAAATGCGTTTTTTGTGTTCCTTATAACGGGAAGAAGTTTCTTTTTCTTTGTGCGGTCTCCTGGTTGTGGTCGGTCTTACCAAAAACACACGGAAATTCGCTTTCGCGACAAATTTCCATCACAATCTTGGCGAACAAGGATGTGCATACAAGTCTACCTGTGTTCCAGGGAACTATCTGCCAAAGTTTTATCCTTTTATTCTTCCAGAAGGACGAAAAGAAAAAAAAAAACAAAAACAGTTAACTTTACACGAAGAAGACGAGTCCCCAAATGAAATTAACGAAAAACTAGAATCATCGTAAGAAAATCGGTCCTGCCGGGCTAAGGATGACACAAACAAAAGAAGGAAGGAAGTGAGCCACAGGAAAGTGATAAAACTACGTGAGGGAGTTTCCTTAATGCCCACAAGAATTTACAGCTTTTTCTCCTGGTTGTTCTTTTTAATTCCTTCTTTCATTCTCCCTAAGCTGACCATGACAGGAATATAGAATACACGCAAAAGGGGAAAGGAAAAGGAAACGACTGCCAACGATTAACGGTCCCGCCGCGCCGTTGTTGGAAGGAAAGTTTCCTTTGAAAATTCAGTTCATCGTCTTAGTCGTTTTAGCTGCTTATCTAGGTGCCTGGATAATTGAGCATAAACGCCCTTCAAATTAACACAAGTCAAGATGGCTATTCGATGGGACTGGGAACAGCGTGCTATGGATGGCCAGTTGGGTTACCCTCTTAACCAGCAACCCCTGCAGAGAACCCCACCATGATTGGGTAATAATTCCCAACGCTTAATTAAAGGTCCTGTGAACCCTTAATTAGTTTCTTTGCAACGAAGGGACTGTATCCTCTGTATTGATATGCTATATTTGGAATGAGAATGCGAATCCTTTTTATCGATATTGATTGAATTTATGTTTTGTGTAATAAATTAGACAATTTCTGTATTTGTGTGAAGCTATAAACAGGGTTTGGTAATAATAGATTGAAGAAATCGTTTATGAACCAGACAGCGAGTAAAGAAAAAGCCGCCCAATTTTTTTATAAGAAATCATAAAGGTTGACCTTCACAAGAAGGGAAATATTGCTTCATTTGTGAAATTGGCCATAGCAAATGATGTCAGCAGATGAGGCCAACTTTGGAGCTGCTGTTTGTAATTAGAACGATTTGAATGCACACCTGTGAGAAAGTTTTTAAGTGTCAAAGCCTTACAAAGCTCATTTTAATGTTAATTGTCTCTATCTAATTTCATTCTTAGTCGGCCTCCACTATTGGAGAAGCGCTGCAGGAATATTCTTCCACGTCCCTACGCGGGACTGCTAACTATTAGAATATTCTGACCCCGACGATATGTTGATGAGCCATGAGATGACAGTCATTTAATTGAATAACTTAGGTAACCAGCAAAACAAGAATTCACGTTTTATGGCCCCTAGGTTAATCTGACCTTTTTTTCATTTCTGCAAATTTCCCCACCCAAAAAAAAACTGAGAACAGTTTGGCAATAAAAAAAGGATAGTCTCAACAATTTCTTCATAAGCTTTAACTGAGTAAAACTTTGCTATTTATGCATTCTTTAAAGGCATGATAAATTTTTTCCCGAATTAGAACAAAATTATCAAACCAATTATGGTTTGATTCGAGCTGTAAACTGGTTAAGAGAGGTAACTTTTCGTTGTGACAAAGACAAAAAACCACTAATCGATTCTACCAATCTAAGTTTTAAGTATGCCAAGATAGATTCTTCTCTATTGCGTTACCATTTATTTGCAGCCAGCTGATGGGAAGAAAACAAGCTTTTCTTAATGGCTTGAATTTTTCCAACATTCAGCTAAATTTTCCATTTGTTATAATATTTTTTAGTATTTTAATCGCATTTTTTAGGTTTTTTTAATGTTGAGAGCGAATTAATGCGGCGGAAACACCTTTTTCATTGCGGAAGATTAGGAAAATCAGAAGTCTAAGTATCATGTAGGATGGACCAAGGATTGGGCCTTGGAGCATACCTGCATCAAACCAAAAATTTTAGAAATACCAAAATTAATATGAACTTAAATATATCTACTAAATAAGAAACTCTGAATAATTTAACAAAAATATGAAGCAAATTCAAAATTGGATTATTTTATGTATTATTAAATTGTGCCAAATACAAGGTGGGCCAAAAGAGATCACCCTATTGGAAGATACTCTCATTTTTGCAAATGGCCGCCAATGTAAAAATCTGTTTTGACAATTGTAGACTAGACAGACGCAGAATACAAGTGAATAAGCCGTGGAGCGATACATGAACCGACATGAACCGATATTCTGAAGGCGGCGTTCCCGGGTCGCCTCATCACTCGTTTTGGCGATTTGCACTGACCCGCAAGATCGCGCGATTTAACCGTTTCAGACTTTTTTTGTGGGGTTTTTGAAGTCCCGTGTTTACGTGAACAAGCTTGAGACCCTAGAAGCCCTCAAGGACAACATTCGACACAAGTGCGAGAGTCTGTCGCCCGAAGTTTTCGCCTAAGTGATGAAAAATTGTGAATGCGTGCGGCACCCACGGCTCCAAGAATTTTTATGAAAAAATATCAGTGTAAGCATTATATTTTGGTGAAAAAATGTAATATGGTGGCCTAAAAACGGTACCTCCCCTAGGACCGGTTTTTTGCTTCGACTTTCTCGAAAACTGGTAATCCGATTACTATCAAAATTTATATTCAAGAACATGCAGTTAGCCTTAATAATTTCGCATTAATTTTTTTTCGAAAACTTTTTTTTTTGTATTTTTAATAATTCTTATAAAAAAATTGTTTGAAAAATCAATATTTTGAAAACGTGTAAGTGAATTTTTTTTTGAAATTTGTTTTTAAATGTATGTTATTTTTGTGCTTAAGTTTGTATTCTAGAATTGTATTTTAAAAAAAGTTGTTAAAAAAACCGTTTTATTTGAAAACTGCTCCTACAATTTTGAAAGAAAAATTTACACTTTTTTACATTTCTTAAAGAAATAAAATGGCGTTTAAATTATTTTACTCAATACAATTTAACGTACTTTATTCGAACAATCAAAAGTCACAAAAATCGAATATATGCTTTGATGTTATTTTTCATTTTCTTACATTTTATTCTAGAATGTGACCGCACATATGAGCAAGTACGTGCGATCCAGTCGTGCAATTTATTTCAATATTGCTTTTGATTATATGGTACACTTTGAAATAAGGCAATTGGATGAGGAAGGGATAGGATCGTGATAGGCAGGAGGGAAGATATCTGGGGGAAAGGAAGAGGATATCAGGATGGAAAAGGGAACTCGGGCAGAAGAGGAATCCGAGACAAGGTAATAGGATGGGAAGTGTAGGATAAGAGCGGGGAGGATTGTAATTTGGAAGGATATTGTGAAGGGGAAGAGGAGAGGGTAGTAGGAACTGGGAAGATGGTGAGTAGGAAGGACATGGGACAGGCAAATGGGAAAAGAACAAGGTAGGTAGGTATAAAAAGGGGAAGAATGTCCACCGTGGAGGCGTAGGCACGCTTGCGTGCTCACTAAGCTCGCCGGATATGGGAGGATCTTACCCCACAGATGGACCTCATGTTTTTCAAAAAAACTTAAATCGTGACATATTCACACCACATACATCACGGGATGCCCTGCTGGTGTCGTCGCAGGGAGAACCTTTTTCCCAGCCAACCTGGAATCCTTTGGTTCCAAAATTTTGGAGATTTCCCATCTACTTTCGTGCGTTGTCCCATTCTTATTCGGTGTCCCGATTGTGTGTCCCCACTTCTTGTTCTCCAATCGGTTGCGCTGGCCATCCTAGGACGCACGGCTTGACTGGAGTTCCTTATGTCCCACAGAACAAAGACCCATCCCAGTTACTCGAACAGGTGAGCCCTGTATCTTCGTGGGTTTCTCTATGACCTAAGTTACGTCCTGGTCATGTCTCGTGTCACCGAATAGTCTTTGCCGTTCGATGGAAGAGGCATGCCTAGGTGGGCGCAACAACTCCATTTAAAGCATTTCTTGGTATAGCAGTTGAAGTGCCAAAAGCTTATGATTAGTTTAGTAGGTGTATGTCTATTACTTCGAATTTTTGGCATTATTGCTTTCATTGTGTTTTATGGTGATCTTTCTGCGAATACCCTGGCAGTAGTGGAACCAATACCCTATTTAAAGGCTTTTTGCAAGCCTTTTTCATAATCAAGCAAAAAAAAGAACTTTTGGGCCTTATTTCCATTTTTTCCCGATTTTGGGTGTTAGCAATTTGTTGGGCGTTATTTACAAATCAATTTGGGCGATATATTCTTGGACGTTATTTCTTTATGCCAGAAAAAATGGCTTGTAGTTATCCTCAGGAATTAAATTACTAGTATCAATACTATTGGAGCATGGAGAAAGCTATTTATTTTCTAGATTCGGCATTCTGCAAACAATTGTCACAAATAATGGGACCAATCTTACGTCTAGAATATTTCAACAATTCCTAGAAAGAAACAGCATTGCATAGACTTCGTATGCAGTATCGGAAGACGCAGAGCTCATCGAAGTAGAGTTAGAAGTAGAACTCCTAGCACTCAACATAACGTACTTCCATAAGGCAACTGGACTTTATCTCTGCGATGCCTTTAAAACGTGAAGAACCACTTCGATTTCCCACTATCATGCATCTACTGGCCATAAAGAGTGTAAGCTATATGCAAGTGCAAGTGCCATTGACTGCGATGAGAATGCTATAATATTTACTATGTGTGTGTCCGGAATCCTTTTGAGAGCAGGAACAATTTGAAACGGAAGTGTGCGGCTAGGACGGGCAAGCAAAGAGAATGCAAAGGCAGCAAAGTGTCTTCTTCCTATTCGGCGTGGCGGCCGGTGGCAGCGTTGAAATGCATTTTCCTTTATTACTGCAAGGAGCCAGGAGGTCGCATGTCCGACCAACATTAATCCACTCGACATGCAATAGGATACTTAACTGTGCTTGGTTTATTGTGTGAGTTTAAGGATCCTCTTTTCTTTTTCTTTTTTACATACATATCTCGATTTCTATCTTTCCTTTTGTTTGTCTTTTTTGCGTTTTTCAAACATCCGTTGATGACTGTTGGATGGAAAGGATAATGTCTGTACGTTTGATGCTGGTTTGTGGGGTAAATGGACGTAAAGATGGACTCCTCGAGAACTGAATGGGTTGAGTGGAGTTATGAACTATGCAGAGGGATGATGATGATGTCTTAATTTAATTAATTAATGCCATACTGGGAGATTGTTTTAGGTGTGAGTTAGATGGACGTTTATTTAAGTTTGCTTAATTGTTTTTAAGTTAAGCGATAATGCATTGGCATGGTTAGAAAGCGTTTAAGTTTAAACTTTCAACTTTAACTGAAACATTTTAATTTTTTTTCAGGAAGTTTATGAGTTTTGAGGTTTTAATCATCTCAAAACGTGGAAATGAAGACTCCATCTTGTTCCTTCCCTTCGAGGTTATTATACACTTTCGCGGTTACATGGTTTTTTGCTTGTACACAATTTAAAACTGGGCCGATTTTCGTGATTTTGACGGCGGATTTATTAAAAAATATAATTTTTTTTTAATGTCATAAATACTTATGTATTTCTGATGCTGATTTGAAAAAAATTTGTTTGCCTTTTTTCTGCTGATTTGTTTGTTTTTTTTTTTTTGCTTGGATTACGATAAAAAATTGTGAATTTGCTGAAAAAAAAAGTTATGAAGAATTGTTTATAAAAATAAATTTTATTCAGCATTTAAAGCTAAAACTATCTGAGATGAGAAATATATATGTTAAAATCCGAACGGCGCAGGGACATAAGTCCCCGGGACATAATTCCCACCAAGGTGTGACATAAGTCCCAAAACGTAAAACTGGGACTTATTTCCCTGCGCCTACACGAACATTTAAAAAAAGAATCATGAAAATCGGTCCAGTTTTGAATGTTGTACGAGCAAAAAACCAGGTGACCTCGAAAGTCTATAATTTCCCCCTTAGATTTCATAAATGATTTGGTACTATTCCGCCAAGTGTTTTCGAACCAACACTCTTATAAGTGAAACACATGTTATATATTTCTCATTTTTTCATTTAATTTTATTAAGGGGAAATATTTTACAACAAGGCAGTTTATGAAAACTTTTAGTTTATGAAATTTGATTTACAAGGTTCCTGGAGCCGGCTGGAGATTAACTGAAGCTGCGGACTGCAGATGTCCAGCTAAAGGTGCCACGTGAACAGCACCGCGGTTCTTGGCGACATATGTTCCTTCAGCCCCAATAACAACTGGCGCTGGAACTGCTACTGCAACAGGAGATTGGGCGACACTCACAACAGGTGGAACACCTTGAAGTGAAATGACGTTCGAAGCCTGAACGGCAACACTGCCTTCGTTTGGTTGCACGACTGAGGATTGAATGGCAACACTACCTTCGTTTGGTTGAACTACTGGGGATTGGACGGCGACACTGCCTTCGTTTGGTTGTACGACTGTGGATTGAACAGCGACACTGCCCTCATTTGCTTGCACGACTGAGGATTGAATGGCAACACTGCCTTCACCTGGCTGCACAGCTGGAGATTGAACGGCAATACTGCCTTCGTTTGGCTGGACAACTGGAGATTGAACGGCAACACTGCCCTCATTTGGCTGCACAACTGAAGATTGAACGGCAATACTGCCTTCGTTTGGCTGTACGACTGATGATTGAATGGCAACACTTCCTTCATTGGGTTGAACGACCGGGGCTTGAACGGCAACCGAACCGCCAGGAATTACAACAGTTCCAAGAGGTTCTGAGATAGACACAAGCTGACCAACGCCGTCCAAAGCAATACTACCTGCATTTGGCTGTACAACCGATGATTGAATGGCAACAGATCCACCAGGAATGACCACTGCTCCAAGAGGTCCTGAAACAGGTATAAGTTCACTAATACCATTCAAACCGATTGGAATGATAGATGAGTGGGCTTTGAAGACCAAGGCAAGCAAGACTACGCCTAAGAAGACGAACTAAAATTGGAAAAAAATAAATTACCATTACACTTTTTCGAGCAACTGTAACTAGGTTAGTACGAATACACCAATTACCTTCATGTTGCTAATGGTATCTTTGGATTAAACTGACTAAAAAAGTTGTTATGTTGACCACGAATAAATCGTAACTAAAGCCATTCATTGTGACAAAGAGATATTTTATAGAAAAAAACTCAGTACTAAGTGCGTTGAACTAAAATTATATTCAAATGAACTGCGCAATTTATTATTTTTTATATTTAATTGAGTCAGCGCCCGTATTCATTGAAGAAAACAAACCTTTGATGTGTCCGTAGAGTATGTTAAACAAGTTGGTCTTGATATCTTATTTTCAATGCCAGTTATGGAAAAACTAGGAACTAGTTCATTAATAACTTGAAATCGGTTATAAAAGCTATCGACTTAATCGTAGGTAATTATTTTTGTGAAAACGTGGTTTCTATGCTGATGCAAGTATGCACAAATATGATGCATTTCTTTATTTCAATTCAAACAACTTGTTGGCAATATTCTTTTTTATTTAAATGAAAAAATATCAGAAAGAAATTCAATTGAATTGTTTATACTTTGGAAGAGTTCCATTAACAATACTCAAAAAATCATCATCATCATCATCGGCGCAACAACCGGGATCCGGTCCGGGCCTACTTCAACAAATTCTTCCATACATCCCGATTGCTGGCCGACGCCATCCAATTGCGCACCCCAATGCTTCTGGCGTCCTGGTCTACGCCATCCTTCCAACGTAAGCAAGGTCTGCCACGTTGTCTTCTACCATAAAAAGTACGGCAAAAGACTTTCCGAGTTGGTTCCTCTTCGCTCATGCGAGCTAGGTGTCCAGCCCACCGGAGTGTACCGAGCTTTATTTCTTCAACAACATCTGCTTCTCACACGGGGCCAAAAATTCTCCGTAAGACTTTTCTCTCGAACGCGGATAAGAGATCAGAGTGCCTTTTTGTAAGCACCCAAGTCTCGGATTCGTATGTGAGTACTGGTAAGACCATAGTCTTGTACAGCAGCAGTTTGGTTTTAATGATAAGGTTTCTGGATTTAAAGAGCCTTGACAGACTATAGTAGGTTTTGTTGGATTTCAGCAGCCGCCCGCGTATTTCTTCCTCCATATTGTTATCGGCTGCTACTTTTGACCCAAGATAGTTAAAGGACTGCACTACGTCAAGTTCGTGCTCCGCTACCCTGATGGTTGTACCAACATTTCTCGCAGACGTTGCCGCCATGTACTTAGTCTTCCCTTCATTTATGTGCAGCCCCAGGTATTTTGCCGCTTGCTCGACCTGGGTAAAGGAGTCTTGTACAGCTTGTTGGCTTCTGCCGATGATGTCGATGTCGTCTGCGTAAGCTAGTATCTGCCTGGACTTGGTGACGATAGTCCCTCTTGTTGACGTGCCAGAGTCACGGATTTCTCCAACGCCAGGTTGAAGAGGATGCAAGCCAGACCATCCCCTTGTCGGAGTCCACTAAAGATGTTGATTGGTCTGGATAGCAAACCGGCTACTTTTACTTGGCTTGTGATGTTGGTCATGGTCAGCCTACATAGTCGTGTCAATATATTTGGGATGCCGAATTCTCTCATGGCCTTATAAAGCTCTACCCTGGCTATGCTATCGTAGGCGGCTTTAAAGTCTATAAAAAGATGGTATGTTGGGATATTAAATTCCAGACTTTTTTCCATCACCTGCCTAAGGGTAAGGATCTGATCAATTGTTGATTTGCCTGGTATAAAACCACATTGATATTTGCCGATTATGGTATTAGCGTATGGGGCTATCCGTTCTCGCAGGATAGAGGAGAATATCTTACAGGATGTACTCAACAATGTTATACCCCTATAGTTGCTGCATTTTGTGATATCTCCCTTCTTATGTATGGGACATATGATGCCTTTTCGCCAGTCTTCTGGTATCTCTTCGTGTTCCCATACGTGTACTATGATTTCATGAATTGCTTCATGTAGTGTTGGCCCTCCAGGTTTGATCAGCTCGGCAGGTATGCCATCGGCTCCTGAGGCCTTATTATCCGTGAGCTGACCGTTCAGCAGTTCATTAAAGTACACTTCCCATCGCCCCAGAAAGCCTTCAGGATCGATGATCAGATTACCCTCTCCGTCTTTACAATATGTACAGCGTGGTGTGTATTGCGACATGTTTCTGACGGATTGGTTGAACTTCCGCGCCTGGTGCGGACCTCGCTCTCTATTTCTTTCCATTTCACAGACAATGTTTTTTTCCCAGGCTGCCTTTTTTCGTCTGTGAAGTCTTTTTTCTATTCTTCTGAGCTCTTTATATTCATCTTCGCGTGCCCGCGTTCTATGAGACTGTTGCATTGCTCGGTATGCAGCATTCTTACGTTCAGACGCTACTTTGCATTCATCATCAAACCAGTCGCTCCGATCTCTGCGACTACTGCCTAAGATGGTATCAGCAGTACTAATGACTTTGTTCTTAAGGCGTGACCATTTTTCCTCTACGCCCGGCATTCTGTCCCCTGGACTTACTCTTCCCTCATCGGCTCACCGAGGGCGAGCCTTAGTGCGCGACTTTATTGTTTGCTTTTGCATTCATCGCGTAGGGCAGCCGTGTTGATTCGAGCCTGACCAGCGGATGCAAAACTTCTTCGCATAGCAATCCGCCCTCGGAACACCATACCAACGAGATAGTGGTCCGAGTCGATGTTGGCACCTCGATACGTTCGTATCGTCCTCAGGCTCGAGTAGTGGGCGGCGATCTATCAACACGTGGTCAATTTGGTTACGAGTGACTCCATCAGCCGATACCCAAGTGACTTTGTGGATATCCTTACGCGGGAGGCTGGTACTCGTAACGACCAATTTTGTTGATGCTGCCATTTCTATGACTCGTAGTCCGTTGTCATTAGTGTTCTCATGCAAACTATGGGATCCTATGTACTGCCTCAATACTGGCTCCCTACCTAATTTTGCGTTGAAGTCACCAAGGATGATTTTAACGTCATACCTTGGGCAGGCATTGAGGGTCCTCTCTACAAGTTCGTAGTAGGAATCTTTTTTTTCTTCTTCGGACTCCTCAGTAAGTGCGTGAACGTTTATGAGGCTGATGTTATTGAATTTTCCTCGCACGCGAAGGGTGCATAGCCTTTCATTTATTGCGTTAAAGCCGATGACGGTAGGCTTCATTTTTTGGCTGACAAGGAAGCCTACCCCGAGCACATGGTGTTTTGAGTGACCGCTAAAATATATGCCGTATTCTTTTTTCTGCAAAACACCATTCCTTGGCCATCTCACTTCCTGAAGTGCTGTTATGTCAGCTTTATACATGGCCAGGACATCAGCTAGCTGTTGTGCAGCTCGAGTTCTATAGAGCGTTCTGACCTTCAATGAGAAAATTCTTAAATCGTTTAGCCGTTGTCGTTGCTTGGTTCCTCGTTGAGAAATCAGTATATTTCCGAGGCTTGTTGTCGGGTTCTGAGTAATATTTTTTTACGGGAGAGGTTGCTAGCCCCTCGCCAACCCTTAGGAAGTGCTTGCAATTTTTGCTAATTTGTGTACAAAAATATACACAAATCATTGCCCGGGGACCACCACGTGGAGGTAAAGCAAGCTTCAGGTCCCCTCAAAAAATGGCGCTTCAAAATTATTGAAAGCGAACTTTCTTCCTTTCTGACATATGTAGGCCATCGTGTCATCGCTAACTACATCGACTATCACACGATAGTCATTGTTGTCCCAAAATGCGACGACCGTCAAAGTGTGTCAGTGTATTTTTGGGTCTCGGTGTCAGCACGATGACAAGCCAAACAATGACTATCACACAACGACGTGACCACTTCAAAACAGCTGATTGTTGACGGTGAGCTGAAACTGCGATGAAACCTGTCATTTTCAGAATTGATGATAACACGGCGTCAAATAATTGAGTCTTGGTTCCCTATTTTGATACTTCAGCTTTTTACTTGCAGTTATAGGTAGATACTATAATGCAAGATATGCATTGTGCAACAAAAAAATTGCACGACTGCGTTGCACGTACTTGCTCATATGTCCGGTCACATTGTAGAATAAAATTTAAGAAAATTAAAGTTAACATCAAGCATTTATTCAATTTTTGTGACTTGATTGTTCGAATAAAGTCCGTTAAGTTGCATTGAGTGAAATAATTTAAACGCCATTTTATTTCTTTAAGAAATATTAAAAAGTGTGAGTTTTTTTTTAAATCGTAGGAACGGTTTTTAAATAAAACGGATTTTCTTAAACAACTTTTTTTAAAAAATTAAAAAAAAATAATTTAAGAATACAAACATAAGCAAAAAACTAACATTCATTTAGAAAAAAAATATATATAAAAAAAATTCACCTAACCGTTTTCAAATATTGATTTTTCAAAAAAAAAAAAAAAAAAATTTCACCAAAATATCGGGTTTTTTAACAGGGACGCTACATGAGTAGAGCGACAGGGACAGCAAACGATTTTGTGCCGCTCTTTGGACATTTCTCTTCAGTAAGGTTTACCATTTCATGATGGAAAGATATACTAGCCAACAACGAGTCGAAATTATTAAAATTTACTACCGGAATTCGGAATCAGTGGCCTCAACGTTAAGAGCGCTACGTCCAATTTATGGTCGTCATAATCGTCCTAGCAGATCAACAATTGAGCGTCTAGTGGAAAAATTTGAATCCACAGGCACAGTACAAACTGTTCCCGTGCCAGTGAGACAAAGAAGTGCCCGTAGTGTCGAGAATATTGCTGCCGCTGAGGCTTCAGTTGCAGAAAGCCCAAATGTGTCTCTCACACGACGTTCTGAAGCGTTGGGAATCTCTGTGACGTCGTTGTGGCGAATTTTGCGAAAAGATCTTGGCCTTCATCCTTACAACATTAAATTGACGCAAGGGCTACGTCAAGTCAATGGTCTATGCCAACAAGCCAGCGACGATTGATGAACTTCGTACGAATATCGAACGTAAAATTGCAGCAGTATCGGCTGATTTATGCTTGAAAACCGTCGAAAATTGGGTTTAGCGTCTGGACTTCTGCAAGCGTGCCCGTGGTGGCCATGCAAAAGAAATAGAGTTCCATACATAATACGTACTTTCACAGGAATAAAGAATTTCATTGATATCCAAAACCGTTTAGTTTTATTTAAAAAAACTTTTGTAGCGCTCATATTGAAAAACCCTGTATAACGAGCTGCAGCCTAAACGGCTTAAGCGATTATGTGATTATTTTGGCATTCCCCAGAGGCGAAATTGAAATTTTATTTTTAGGCCATTCTTGCAGATTAACAACACACACAGGAATGGTTGAGAGTATAAGTCACTAGGCCTTGGCTCCTTAAGGAGCTGTCGCGCCAATAAATTTATTTATTTTTAAAAATAACGATAGGTACCTACCATATGACCGTTTAGGAAAAGCTTATTTTTCTCGAAAACGGCTCCAACGATTTTGATCAACATTTTTAAGAACTTTTTTGTTGGTATTGGCTATTATTTGACGGGAAAAGTCTATTAACGGTACCTTTCATATAACGGTGTTTTTAATGTTTGGCTTTCTCGGTTACGGCTCTTTGGATTTCTATAAAATTTTATATTTAAGAAGATCTAGGTAGCCAAATTAATTCTGCATATCAAAATTTTGAATAACTTTTTTTATAATTAAAATTAATTTTTGAATTTTTTTATTTTAATAAATTCTAAGAAACTGCACCAAAATTTTAAAAATTATTTTTTTTCAAAAAACTCAAAATACAAAAAACTGGATTTTATCAAAACCGGTCCTACAATTTTCGAAATACGTACAATTTTTCATACGTATGATGGCATACTTAATTTTTAAAAAAACCGTTAAGTATTGTGGTTTTTAATACTTTTTTATAAGTTCAAACTGTGTTATTTTCAACGCAATTGTTACTTGTTTCTGTCAAAGATCTTGTTTTCCAATGTAATTATGCACATAAGGGCCAATACGTGCGACCCAGTCGTGTCCATTTTTTAATTGCGAATCAAGTCGAAATGAGGCGCGCTGAAATCGCCAATTGGTTTTGATATAGAATAAGAACACGCAACACAACTGTATTAAATACTGGTAAAATATGGGGAAATGTTCTCATCTGTACTATTTAGAGTTGGTTACGAATCAACCAGGAAGATGGCCAGACGAAAAATGACACCATGAGAGTACTATAGGCAGTGTATAAACCAAGCTTTGACGTTTGTTAAAGAACTGTTTTGTTATAGAACTGTTTTTAAACACAGTGTGTTCGACTTCACATTACATAAATTGCAACCTAATTTCGTCAAAATTAGGTGGAAATGAGATAATTTCGAAATGTAATTCTGTGTGGGAAATGTGATGATTTGGAATCAAATTAGGAAATTTGATACAAAATAAGCTCATTTGCCCTAATTTAAACGTAGTATTAGTTTTAATAATGAATTTATAACGGGTCCGCCAAATAACTTCTTTTTGTTTTAAATGCTATACAAAAAAACTACTGTATATTTTCTCAAATTTCTTTTTTTAATTGAAAGTACAATCCTTCCGGTTAATAATGGAAAATAATTTCATTCAAATGGCTGCATCGGCTGGCCAGGCAGTAGCCTACACGATCGGTCCAATTTTTAAGCATATTATCGATTGTGTGCAGCTGTATTCCACCAATGGCTTCCCCAATATTGTCCTTTAAAGCGTCAATTGTCTCTGGTTTGTGGGCGTAATACTTATCTTTTACGGCACCCCACAAATAATAGTCCAACGGTGTCAAATCGGCTTTTCAATGTATGAGTGCGGGTTTTCTGTGCCCCAAATGCGACAATTTTGCTTGTTTACATACCCGCCAAGATCAAAATGAGCTTCATCTGAAAAGATGATTTTTTTTGCCAAAATCGGCATCTTCTCTAAGTTGATCGCAGGCCCACTCAGCGAAGCGAAAACGCATTGGATGGTCAGTTGGCTTCAACTCCTGAACCAATAGGACTTTGTATGGCGTCATTCCAAGGTCTTTATGCAAAATTCGTCTCAATGATGTCTCCGAAATGTTCAATTGTTGAGAACGACGGTGAATTGATGTTGATGGCGCTTCACGCACACTTTCTGCCACAGCAGCAATATTCTCGGGTGTACGCACTGTTTTTGGCTTTTCACGCTTTGGGTTATCGATGCGACTTTCTTTCACTTTTTTCACAAGATAACGAAAATACGGAGCTGACGGTGCTTCTCTTCTTCCAAAATCCGTACGCAATTTTCGCACACATTCTGCAACATTACCATGATTTTCAAAGTAATCTCGCAATATTTCCCAGCGTTGTTCAAGCGTATACACAAACATATTCGTTCAGCGAAAGGATAAAACTAATTATCTGTCAAATCAGACATGAGCTAAGTATTACTATTCACGAAATAAGCACTAGTTGAAAAAAAAAGTTAAATGGCGGACCCTTTACTTCACACTCCGCCCTTCAATTCAATCACTTTTAAATATAGCTTCCGTTGTTTACAATTCAATTTTTGAAAATAAACTGAAACTGCTATAACCATCTATTGGTTTATTTAAACAAATTTACAGACGCAAACTCTCCACTGATAATTTTCCATTGCATTGTTTTTCGAACAATCTAAGCTTTCGGTTGTTTGTGCTTTCGTGTTCGAATTCGAACTCAGTCGAGACATATTGCAAATGTTTTGCATAATTTTCGGATCATTTTGTTTAGATTGAAAATGGTTGTTGTAAACAAGGTATCCTGCGGAAGTCGTTAAATTGAAAACACAATGTGTCCTCAGAATATCTTAACATTTTGTTGGCACATTACAATACTTTAACAAGGATTACAAATCCTTCAAGACTATTTCGTTTTAATTCATTCCCAAATTTTTCCAATTTATTGATGAATTTTGTTATCCAGTCTTCTCTCTTTTCTAGCGGTGGCAGTAGTAACTATTTTGGGAAGGCCCGAGGGATAGAAATCTATGAACATTTAAAAGTTTAAAAAAGATGCCAACTCTTCTTCTTTCGGTTTTACCTCAAACTTTCAAAACCCTAAAAATTAAAAACCAAAATCAAATCAGTATTTCCTAAAAATAATCTTCATTAAAAACATAAGGTCATAGCCACAGGGGATCCGATGAAAATCACATCTTTCCATCGCCTTAATAAGTTCTCTTTGATCTCTACACTTCTGCGGCACAAAACTCATATAATCCCACGACTATTTAACATTAGAACACACACGACTTTCATTCTTACAGTATTTAACCTTCCATCATTCTCATACGTCAAAGGCTTCCTCAAAAACCAAGCGCCTTCCAGTCACAATTTCTTTATCCTTCAAAACCACTTCCTGAGGCATCACCACACCCACAGCGACTGGCAAAAAAAAATCCCCTTCAATCATTCATTCGAAAATCTCGATGGAAGAGTCTCTGTGTTCTTCTGCAGCTGCTTCTATCTTCCCATACGTATGGATACGCTCCATTTGCATATCGAGTACCATGTCCTTTATTCCTGGTCATATGAAGCTACCATCGCTATACCTACCAAGTTGCCGCCGCGCCGCGCCACTGTTTCTGCTGCTGTCGCCATCACAATGCCTGCTGCGACTTCAAGAGATTGCTCTGCGCTGCTCTATGGAAACAATACTAAAGGATATTGTGGAAAAAAACCATCAGGAACGCAAAAAGGATTCCCAATAGCCTAACCACAAATATGCGAACGCCAGGACATCAGCTTCTCTCCATCATGTAGTCTAGAACTGAATCATTTCATAATCCATTCATCCAACCAGCCTGCAGACAAAAACGCTGCACAATTCCATGCCGCCGGTCCGGGACCGGGATCCGGTGAAATTATGATGACAAACGGGATACAAAACGATTTGTTGTCAAAGCTAGGAAACGCGCGTTTGGCAAATCGCTTCGAGGCATGTCGATTGACATTTATGAATTGAATATTCATACCGACATGACAGTTGTGATTCAATCCTGTCAATTAGATAAACGACGACGCGACGGTGGCAGTGGTGGCAGCGTGATTTATTCAAGCCTTTTGGGATAACTGGCGGACGGGTAGAGTGTATGTGGTGTACACAGTATTAGAACCGGATGAAGAGGACTTGCTAGGGCATTGTTGTGGATGGCTTTTCAAACAGCGATAATGACAACTACTTCATCTGTTGTCAGGATGAGTTCCGTGAACTGCCGATGGGTGTTAGATAAACGATAATAGTCGATCCAAATGTACCCACAAAGTCATAAAAGATTGATAATAGTGAGGAAGCGGAAGCGGATATGCGTAATGATTTCTTCAAAAGGAAGACATCAAAATAAATTAATCGCCAACAGATAGGCGCGTCTTTGTATTTACAAAAGGACTACACTTATCCCTTGAGAAAATGCGTAGATTTTTTTGTTTAGATTGAACTTTTAACGATAGAGCATTGCTCCATGAGAAAGAGTCATTCTGCTTTTCAAAAGTTTTAGGTTCGACTCTTGTTTGTGGCACAAACATACGTTAAGTTTGGTTACTACCTTTTGCGAGAAACTTACTAATTTCCAAGAGTAAACTTTGTCTTGGAAAAGTGTTACTATTTTGAATATTAAGATTCCGCAGAAAATGTGACGTTCCTTGCATTCCAAGAGATTATCTCCGAGGATAAGAAGTGATAATGAGTCACAATCAAAAGATTCCTCAAGAATTTAACATGTCAGCTTATGGTTTCCCTCTTTGCTTGCGATTATTTTATTGAAGGATTGCAAAATGTCTTAAATTTAAGGACGTAATAGAATTTTACTCAAAAATAAATTAAAAATACTCTTCGGAAAGTTTTGTGTCAGCCATCATGAATAAAATACAAACAAAAATTATTCATCGATTAATATTGATTTGTAAACTTCGTCCGGGATACAAGAGTATTTATCAAATTCAAATCCTCATCCCCTTGCCGAATTGAATTATAATTAATTTCTCTACGATAATCGGAAAATGGAATGAGTGCATCTAATGTTCTGGAAGTTACTTGAAAATCCGGAAAAGAGTAGATGAATTTGAATGAATTTGAATATATATTTCCAAATTTTTGGGAATTTTATCAACCGATAAAAACCAGCTGATATTTTTAAAATATTCATTTATTTAGTTATTCGATATGATAATGATTGAATTTGAGTGTTTTGGATTAGGAATAAGTAAACACGATAGGGTAAGTGTGCTTTGTTGAAAAACAAACAAAGTAATTCATATTGAAAAATCACATTTCTAATAAACTTCAACACTACATTTATATGATAAAAATGGCTTTTTTCAGTTTTCAAAAACGTAGCGAATTAAGGTGAAAATAAAATAAACTACTTTTGCCTTTATTTTTTTTTTACTTGAGTTTATAGGTACCTACTATTATAAGGCAAGTTATGGATTCGTGCAAAAAAAAATCTAACAATCGAACATGACATTATGATGATAGAGATGTCGAAAAAAGTGGGTCCGGAAATTCCGTCCGTCTGTCTGTCTGTCTGTCTTTTCAAACATCTACAGTCTAACCGGATAGGCCGATTTGCTTCAAACTTCGTATTTAGTATTAATTTGGTAGTATCTCGGGGGTGTTTTTCATATTTGCTCTACGTCGAAAAAAAACGGTACCTGCCATACAATCTTTAACAAAGTTTGATTTTCTCGAAAACGGCTCTAACGATTTTGATAAAACTTTCAGGGTTCTATTTGTTTTACAACAATACATCTTTCTGTTTGAATGAATTTTTCGAAATTTGTTCTATTACGTTACCTCTCATAGAACCGGTTTTTTCAAATGCGGTTTTATCAGCAACCATTCTCCCGATTTCAAATAAAATTCTGCACGTGATTTATAATTCAATTAATATTGCATTTCAAAATTTCCAAAAACTTTTTTTTTTAGATTTTTTTAAATTTTCTAAGAAAAAATTGGTTTTCGAAATATTTTGAAAACGGGTATGTTGATTTTTTTAAAAATAATTTTCCCAGATGAAAACTACATATTTTCTTGTAATGACATAATAAAAAAAAATTTTATATTTTTTCGAAAAGTTTTTCAAAAAAACGACTTTAAAAAAAACTGGTCGAACGATTTTCAATACTTTTTTTTTCTTGATAGACATTTATTTTTCAAATTTTATTTCATACTTAGTTAATCCGAGAAAACTCTTAAGCTAATGAAAATAAAAGGCACAACTGGGTCGCACGTACTTGCTCCCGTGTGCTAATCCTTTTTAGGTACAGGCGTCTTTTTGACAAAGATTTAATTTTAATGTTTTTTTGACGTGCAACTCGTGCTCGAACGAATATGCGTCACGACAAAGGGATAAACACATATATATATTATCTTTCCACTTGTTGTTTACTGTTTATAATATAATTTGCTGATAAAAAGATATAAAGGACTTTTTTCAGTTCAATTTTCAATTTTGGTACGGAAAAATTTGAACAACTGGGAATCAGCATGTTGTAAGCCATCTTATTTCTTTTGCTGTTTTCTTTTTAATGAATTTTTCATTTCAAAATCGTTCGACCAAAAAAATGTTTTTTTTTTAAACTTTTCGAAAACATATTTTAAAATTTTTTTGAGTATGTTAATTTAAAGAAATCTATAGTTTATACTAGGAGAAAAATTTAAAAAAAAAATCTATAGATCCGTTTTCAAAATATTCAAAAAACAAAATATTTTTTTTTAAATAATTGAAAATAAAAATAAATGTTTTTGAAAATTTTAATAAGCAATATTTAAAATTTAAAATAAAACACTACATATTTTGAAAATTTCATCAAAATCCGTCAATTAGTCTGATTTTGAAAAACCGGTCATATGGGAGGTACCGTTATAAAACTTTTTCTGAAAAATCCATTAAAACTAAAAGATAGATTTTGCATAGAAAACATCATTCAGAAAGTTTTATCGAAATCGCAGTAGCCGTTTTCGAGAAAAATAAGTTAGTTTTGGAGCTAGAACGCCAATTCAAAAAATTGTCGGGTAGAGCACTCTAAAAATACTATATACCAAGATTGAATCAAATCGGCCCAACCGTTTAGGCTGTAGATATCGATACGGACAGACAGACAGACAGACAGACGGACGGAATTTCCGGACCCACTTTTTTTGACTTCTTTATCATCGTTATGTCATGTTTGATTGTTCGAATTTTTTTTTTTACGAATGCATAACTTGCCTTATAGTCCCTATAAATCACAAGTAAAAATAAAAGAATTTTCGAAAAAAAAATTATTTTTTTTTATTTTATATATATACATATGCAGCCACTAAACAATTATCTAGCAAAAAAAAAAATTCGTGCGACCCAGTCGTGCATTTTATTTAAATTTTATCCGACGATGTGACCACACATATGAGCAAGAACGTGCGATCCAGTCGTGCAATTTATTTATAATTGGCGGGCATTCAAAGGGTTTTTAATTCCCTTTTAATGTAATAACACAATGCGAGCGTTAAGTTAAGAAGAATTAGAAAGACAGGAAAGAATTTTTTCGGCACATTTGATCGAGAATTAGATGATTTTTTTCCCGTTTAAAACTCATGGACGGCTCTAGCTTTTACTAGGAGTTAGAAAAAATTTCTTCTCAACCTTAGGGCCATCAGAAGCTTGCAACGCCCCTGCCCAGCCATATCCCTGTAAAATACCCTAAGAGCTTTGGAAAGCTTCTTGATCCTTGGGTATAACTAGAAAAATTAGCTAGAATAGAGACTAGACCACAGTAAAGTGAAAAAAAGTTTTATTTTGTCCGCCATACAAAAAGGTTAGAATGAGTTTTAGCTTGTAAAAAATTATTAAATTAAAGCATAAGTGTAAAATAAAGTGTTTTAAGGAGAAAATTAAAACTTGTTTTTTTTTTTAATAAAGTTAATGGTTTTTTTTAGTGAACTAAAACTCTAGACTTGGTGATGATTTTCAGAACAAGCCTCACATTGCCTAGCTATTGTGGTTTGTGAAGGAAAGTATATTTGAAAGTGTGAAAGTAAAGAATCAGAGGAAAGAGAGGAAAGTCCAATATTGCGGCCTTATTTCATTTTTTGATTTCGGACATTATTTCTTGAGGCCTTACTTCACGGAGCAGACATTTAAATGATAGCTTTAGTTCCTTTTTATATATATATATAACGGGTGATTTTTTAAGAGCTTGAGAACTTTTTTTATAAAAAAACGCATAAAATTTGCAAAATCTCATCGGTTCTTTATTTGAAACGTTAGATTGGTCCATGACATTTACTTTTTGAAGATAATTTCATTTAAATGTTGACCGCGGCTGCGTCTTAGGTGGTCCATTCGGAAAGTCCAATTTTGGGCAACTTTTTCGAGCATTTCGGCCGGAATAGCCCGAATTTCTTCGGAAATGTTATCTTCCAAAGCTGGAATAGTTGCTGGCTTATTTCTGTATTTAGACTTGACGTAGCCCCACAAAAAATAATCTAAAGGCGTCAAATCGCATGATCTTGGTGGTCAACTTACCGGTCCATTTCTTGAGATGAATTGTTCTCCGAAGTTTTCCCTCAAAATGGCCATAGAATCGCGAGCTGTGTGGCATGTAGCACCATCTTGTTGAAACCACATGTCAACCAAGTTCAGTTCTTCCATTTTTGGCAACAAAAAGTTTGTTAGCATCGAACGATAGCGATCGCCATTCACCGTAACGTTGCGTCCAACAGCATCTTTGAAAAAATACGGTCCAATGATTCCACCAGCGTACAAACCACACCAAACAGTGCATTTTTCGGGATGCATGGGCAGTTCTTGAACGGCTTCTGGTTGCTCTTCACTCCAAATGCGGCAATTTTGCTTATTTACGTAGCCATTCAACCAGAAATGAGCCTCATCGCTGAACAAAATTTGTCATTTTCGTCAATTTGTCACATTTCGAACCGAACACTGATTTTGGTAATAAAATTCAATGATTTGCAAGCGTTGCTCGTTAGTAAGTCTATTCATGATAAAATGTCAAAGCATACTGAGCATCTTTTTCTTTGACACCATGTCTGAAATCCCACGTGATCTGTCAAATACTAATGCATGAAAATCCTAACCTCAAAAAAATCACCCGTTACTATCTCTTATGGGACTTTTGTCCCATCTTCTATAAATAAAAGTTGGGATTTATGTCCCACCAAGGTGGGTTATAAGACCCAAATTAGATTTTGGGACTTAAGTTCCACCAATGTGGGACAAAAAAAAAAAAAAACAAATGCAACTTAAGCATAAAAATAACTTATATTTAAAAAAAAAATTAAAAAAAAATTCACTAACCCGTTTTTAAAATACCTATTGATTTTTCAAAAAAAAAATTGGTTTACTGTAAAGTCGGTTTACGGATGATATTTTTACGTGATAACGTCATAAGAAAACATGGATTGCAGAAACACCAACATACAGCCCGTTAACTCACACCCACAAAACCTCTCGTTAAATTCACACACACAAACCCCAATATCTACATCTACTTTCTACTTTAACAAAACTCCGCCTATTTTTTATTTCGTTTTCTCTTCTTGTTTTTTGTGGAATTATTTTGGAAATTTGCGCCTGTTATTTTTCATGTTCGCCTAGTGCTTGCGATCGATTTTGGTTGAAAGAACCACAGTATCGCGCATTGTATATACATTGCCTATAGTACTATCATGAGACGAGAAAAAATCTTTTTCCCTAGAGCCGCTTGGAGTGCTAGTGTAGGACATTTTATTTGAGTGAGAGAGAATTAAGAGCATGGTTTTTAGTGTTATGCTTTGTGCTTAGTTTCCTGCGCATGTGCAATGTGACAATGTGAGGCAAGAAAAAACCGAAGGAGAACATGAAATAATTCAGTATCTTGTTTTGTTCATTGTATATATGTGTATAAACTGCTAGCAGTTTTGAAGTTAATATACAATGGTTTCGCTTAGCTGAGGCGAATAGTTTTTTGTAAGGATTTATACACGATCCAACATTTTCATTGTTTATGTTTTTTTTATAGGGAATATGTAATATGAGAACTGGTTCTCACATAAGCATTTATACATGCGTACGTCATTGACCAGACTTTTGGTTTAAGTTTTTTAGGATTTTCAAGTTTTGTACAAGCACTACCTACATACATATTTGTCATATTTGTACATATATACATCATTGACCAGACTTTTGATTCGAATTCTTTAGGATTTTCAATTTTTTTACTATTATGAAGGTTGTCGTCTTCAAATAATGTACACATTCATTCTTGAAATTTAAACACAAACTTACTTCTTGCTATATTTATACAAAGATACAAACGTCCTTGCAGTGGATGGATTTTTGTTTTGAATTTAACTTTCCATACAGATAGTTACCTACATATACATATAGGTACATACATATGTATATATAGGTATCTATCTGAATGAACTATGTGCAGAAATTCAATCAAAAATTGTTTGTAAATTGATTTATATTATTATTGATTGATTATATATTATTGATTTATAGTAACAAAGATCTTTTGTTTGTTTGAGGTTTATATAATAGGTACTAGTTGACCTACCCAGCTTAGCTCGCGGGAAAGAAATTTATAGTTAAACCAAAATATTTCTTTGTACTAATCTTCTATAGAATTGCTAAAAATACCACGGGTTTTTTACATTTGTAACACCTAATTGTTTAATTTTTACTTGCAATTATTATAGGTAGGTACTAAGTACAAGTTATGCATTCATGCAGAAAAAAAATTTGAGATAACAATCAAATACCTATAACATTACGATGATAGAGACACATATTTGAGTTACTGGCAAAATTCTGTCCGTCTACTAAACGGTTTGGCCAGTTGTCTTTAAATTTGGAATATAAGTAGGAGTTTTTTTTTGGCATCGAATTTTCTGAGAACTGGTTAGGTTACCGATTACAACCAACATTGATATTCAGGAAAATGTAAGTAGCCTAAGTAATCTTACACTAAAATATTTTTATATAGGTATATAGGAAAAAAATAAATATACATATAAAAGGCAAGACTGGATCGCACGTACTTGCTCCTGTGTGCTAATTTGTTTATTTAGGGGCAGGTGTAAGCTTTCGTTTTCTCGATTGAAATTTTTGCATTCACTAGTAATCGAATAGTTTTTTACTTGCGATTTATAGGGACTATAAGGCAAGTTATGCATTCGTAAAAAAAATTCTAACAATCAAACATGACATTACGATGATAGAGAAGTCAAAAAAGTGGGTACGGAAATTCCGTCCGTCTGTCTGTTTGTCTGTCTGTCTGTTCGTATCGATATCTACAGCCTAAACAGTTAGGCCGATTTGATTCAAACTTGGTACATAGTATTTTTAGAGTGCTCTACTCGACAGTTTTTGGAATTGGCATTCTAGCTCCAAAACTAACGGTACCTGCCATATAACTTTTAATGAAAAACTTATTTTTCTCGAAAACGGCTCCTACGATTTTGATAAAACTTTTAGAATGCAAAATCTATCTTTTAGTTTAAATGGATTTTTGAGAAAAAGTTTTATAACGGTACCTCCCATATGACCGGTTTTTTTCAAATTAGACTTTCTCGTTAACTAATCGACGGATTTTGATAAAATTTTCAAAATATGTAGTTTTTTATGATTTAAATAATATTGCTTATTAAAATTTTCAAAAACATTTTTTTCTTAATTTTTAATTTTTTTTTTAAACTTATTTTGTTTTTTGAATATTTTGACAAAGATTTTTTTAATTTTTTCTCCTAGTATAAACTATAGATTTCTTTAAATTGACATACTCAAAAAAAATGTATATATATGTTTTCGAAAGTTTTTTCAAAAAACTGGTCGAACGAGTTTGAAATGAAAAATTTATAAAATAGAAAACAGCAAGAGAAATAAGATGGCTTACAACATTTTTTCCAAAAAACGTTATGAATAGTTTTTTTTTTTTGATTTCATTAAACAAATAATATTTTCCCCCAAATTTTGTTTTATATTGCTCGGTTGAGCCCTAGCCACTAGTCTAATGAAAGCAAATTTCATTATTTATATTATTATTTATTTATCGTTATTTATTTGAAAGCATTTTATGATCGTAACAGCATACAGCATACAGAATAAATAATAAGGACGCCTATGATAAACACATAAACATGCAAAAACAACTAACAAATAAAAAAAATACTCGATTACCTACTGAATGCAAAAATTTCAATCAAGAAAACAACTCAACTCAACGGTCATATGGCACTTCCTTTACTTTTAGGCCTACAATTTAAATTTCAATGTCCCCTCTGGGGAATGCCAAAATAATCACACACACCAAGTTTAAAGATAATCGCTTAAGCCATTTAGGCTGCAGCTCGTTATACATACCTACTGACAGACAGACAGTCATTTTTTGTCGATCACTTTTTTAGACTTATCTATGATCGTAATGTCATGTTTCATTGTTATCTAAATTTTTTTTTATATTCACAAATTCTAAACTTGCCTTATAGTCCCTATAATCTCAAGTAAAATTTGAAAAAAACTCCTGTGTAAAATGTCAAAATAACCTTAAGTTCTAAATTTGAAGTCGATTGCCTCATCGGTTTAGGCTATAGTCCAAAATACATCCGTACAGACAGACCTACAGACAGACGGACAGAATTTTGCCAGCAACTCAAATATGTTTCTCTATCATCGTAATGTAATGTTTGATTATTATCACAATTTTTTTATGTTCACGAATCCTAAACTTGACTCATAGGCCCTATAATCTCAAAGCTACACATACACATGTGCTTATTAAGTTTTCCTTGCTAGTATCTCCCTCACCCTCGCTCACACCATCTACCACACCGCCGACCTACCGATCGACCTGAATTTAGCTGAACATTTTATCGAAGATAATATAACAAGTATACCTACGTAAATACACACATTATGTAGGGATGTATGTAGGTACATACCTAAATATCTACCTACCCTCGAAAGTTTTATATGAAAAAAATATAAAACTCAAAATAAACTTATCAACCAGCTTAAACCTTTACCCACCCCCCAGACACCATTCATTTACAAGTCGTTTTTCTTCTTTTTTGTCAATCCTTTTAACTAGCCATCTCGTCGCCCTGCTTGTGTGAAGCAATCCAGTTGTGCAAAAAAAAAACTATACTCGCATTATTGTATATATGTAAACTGCAAACTGCAAAGAGTAAAGTACATGTTCACAGAGTTTCTCTTAGAATTCTCTTTGTTCGACTCGTTCGCCTCTTTCAATTTACCAAGTTAATTTTCCCTAGAGCCGCTTGGAACGCCACCGTCCACCGGTCGTCATGATAGTACTATAGCAGTCTATATACAATGGTATCGCGGTTAGCATGAGTCATGAGTCATGAGTCTTATCAGCATGAGTCATGTTATATCGTACGTGTAGCCTGTCATCGATTTATAAGACGTTATGACGTCAAAAAAAAACTCTAAAAATTATTAAACATACAAAAAAGTTTTCGAAAATATTTTTAAGTATATGTTCTTACTTAACGGTTATATAACAGGTACCGTTAATATTTGCGCTAAAAAATAAATAAAAAAGTCCTCAGTATAATATCAAAATAACCCAATTTATTAAATTTGAAGATGATTGGCCAAACCGTTAAGGCTGTAGTCCAAAATACATACGAACAGACAGACAGACAGACATACGGACACAGAGAATTTTGCCAGTAACACAAAGATGTTTCTCTATCATCATAATGTCATATTTGATTGAAATATATTTTACGGCCTATTCCCATACCTACCGAATACACACACAAAATTGCATAATAAATCGGTAAAGCCGTTTAAGAGGGGTACGATCACAAACACCTTGACACGAGATTTTTATACATATATTAGAAAGTAGATTGTCCCACATAAAGCAAATAAATTGCGAAAGAGGATGTTCCAAATTTATTTGCTTCTTTTTGAACTTTTGGACTTTGAACACTGATTTCTTATGACCTCAGTCAAGCTTAATAATTTAGGAAGTAGTTGACACATATTTAAAACATTGGCTTTTTAAAACAACGAACAATATTTAAATTGAACTGCTCGCGATGTCTGGTCTTCTGTTTTTTGTTTTTCTAAACATAACTCCGCTGGTGATTTCCTGAAAGGCAATTAGAAAACTTCTCCGAAATCAAAACAAACACAATCCTCCAATTCCATGAGCATTTCCAACTTAGATTGAAATACTTTCTCCGTTTATCCATCGCACACAACATGGCTCACGGTCATTTTAAAATGCTTTTCAATTTCCCTCATATTTTTGTGTCCTTGAAAGAAAAAAAGATAATAAAACCATAAACTAATATTAGTTTGTCAATCATTCCCCAACCATGTATCCTATTTAGCCAAACTCAAATTCCACCAAAGGACGTGCCACTTTTGATTTGTTCCGAAACATTTGTGCCGACATAAGCTGACGTCCCCAATTAAATTCCTTGTTCCATTTAAATACTTAATTCGTCAGAGCTCCAAAATAACCCACCCCACCCTCGGCTATTGACGGATATTATACCCCTTCGGGTTGTGCTTAAAATTGAGCTTATACCCCAGCAAGCGTATATAATTACATTCTTCGATCCTTAATCAATTTTCCTTTCGGGGAATTGTGTTTGTCTAGCGGCATTTAATGTTTTCGGATATTATCCACGATATGGAATCCTTGGCACGCCCTGTGAGGCGAAGGATGTTGTTTTTTTTTTATTTTTTTCCTGTACAAAATTTAAACTCTGACAGCAACCCCTTTAAAGCGAATTTTAAACCGACACTGAGGAGGAGTCAAGAAGATCCTTGAATGCTGCTCATGCAATACACAACAAGAGATGTGGAGGCGTTAGGCATGGTGTTTGCCAAAACGAGAAAGAAACCAATTCACTGATTGCGACAAGGAAGCAACAGAAATTCATGAGTTGAACAAAAAAAAAATACTCCCAAGATGGTGGTCTGGGGCAATAAAGAAGACAAAGTCCTTAAATTCTCCATTGAGCCTTATTTATTGCCGGGAGGCTATAAAATTGGAAGCAATTTTATTTTTTTTTGTGGTGATGAAATCCGAAATATAAGGATGTTGCAGGGGTGGCAGGTTTTTTTTTTTATATTGGAATATTGGTGAAACTGCCACATTCGTGACAGTGATTTGAAGCTTACATGTCAGCAATAATAAAAAAGCATATAAAAAACATTTTCCCATTTAGCAGTTCTTAATCGCATCAATTATTTCCATAAGCGTCTCGTCCTTACAAATCGTCCTTCCTTCATTTAAGGGAATTTATTCCTCAATCATGTAAACATCGTGTAAACACACAAAGTTGTAAAGAACAACGGAAAAAGTCGCTCAATCTCTGGGAAACTTCCCTCTACCAAAACAAAAAAAAAAGGACTCCAAAAATAATAACCATGTTGAGCACTTTAACTCGTAATCTAAGTACAAAGCGAGCATATGTACACTGTTAAATAATTTACCCCGAGATCCTTACAACACATTGTTGTTCTTAGTGATGATGCATTATTATACTATAATGCAACACATCCATCCATTTGCATTTAGAGTGAGGAACAACCATCGAGACACTGCTACGTGGCGGCGCTAGCATTCTGCAACAGCGATTAAAGTTAATAATTTAAAATATCCTTTACTATGGTCTGGTCTCTGTTGCACGAGAACTCTGTGGTGCAGTGTGGAAAGGATAACTCGAACTCGGCTAGTAGTGGGGCAAAATGTTGGACGGGAAATGTGAACGGAGTGTGTGGTTTTTCCAAGAAAATAAGTAAACGGAAGTTGCTTTTTATTGGAACGATTTAAGCATGCACACTTCATGCAGGGAAACGTACAGTTTTCACTTAATAATGTGAGTGAGTGGATTTGTTGGTGATTTGCAAGGATTTTTTTGTTTTATAGTTTCTTCGAAGAGCTTGCTGTTCTTTATAAGAATGCGGAAGTTTTAGTTTAATTTCAAGGAAAAGAAAAATGTTCTGGTTTTGAAGGACGTCTCGAAATATATAATAAGGATAGTGTAAGCGAACTTGGTTTCACCGAATTCATGAATTTGACAACTAAAGCGAGACGACCTTAAGTAAGAATTAATGTGCCTGTTTCATCTAAGTTAAAAAAATTTAATATTAAGGTATTTTCCTATAAAAATAATAAGAATGATTATTGAATTCAAAAATAAAGAAAAGTCAATGTAAGCTATCGAAAGACTTTGTACAGCTGCAGTTCCAATGTAATCATGCGAGTGCTTAAGTTAAACATGAGTAGACTAAAGATCCCTCAACAGGGTCAAAAATCAGGGACCACCTTTCTGACTGAGACAACAATCACCCAGTACAAAACCCGATTCCATTGAAAACCACTCCAATCATTCATATCAGGCGCATTGCATTGTATATACATTGCCTATAGTACTATCATGAGACGAGAAAAAATCTTTTTCCCTAGAGCCGCTTGGAGTGCTAGTGTAGGACATTTTATTTGAGTGAGAGAGAATTAAGAGCATGGTTTTTAGTGTTATGCTTTGTGCTTAGTTTCCTGCGCATGTGCAATGTGACAATGTGAGGCAAGAAAAAACCGAAGGAGAACATGAAATAATTCAGTATCTTGTTTTGTTCATTGTATATATGTGTATAAACTGCTAGCAGTTTTGAAGTTAATATACAATGGTTTCGCTTAGCTGAGGCGAATAGTTTTTTGTAAGGATTTATACACGATCCAACATTTTCATTGTTTATGTTTTTTTTATAGGGAATATGTAATATGAGAACTGGTTCTCACATAAGCATTTATACATGCGTACGTCATTGACCAGACTTTTGGTTTAAGTTTTTTAGGATTTTCAAGTTTTGTACAAGCACTACCTACATACATATTTGTCATATTTGTACATATATACATCATTGACCAGACTTTTGATTCGAATTCTTTAGGATTTTCAATTTTTTTACTATTATGAAGGTTGTCGTCTTCAAATAATGTACACATTCATTCTTGAAATTTAAACACAAACTTACTTCTTGCTATATTTATACAAAGATACAAACGTCCTTGCAGTGGATGGATTTTTGTTTTGAATTTAACTTTCCATACAGATAGTTACCTACATATACATATAGGTACATACATATGTATATATAGGTATCTATCTGAATGAACTATGTGCAGAAATTCAATCAAAAATTGTTTGTAAATTGATTTATATTATTATTGATTGATTATATATTATTGATTTATAGTAACAAAGATCTTTTGTTTGTTTGAGGTTTATATAATAGGTACTAGTTGACCTACCCAGCTTAGCTCGCGGGAAAGAAATTTATAGTTAAACCAAAATATTTCTTTGTACTAATCTTCTATAGAATTGCTAAAAATACCACGGGTTTTTTACATTTGTAACACCTAATTGTTTAATTTTTACTTGCAATTATTATAGGTAGGTACTAAGTACAAGTTATGCATTCATGCAGAAAAAAAATTTGAGATAACAATCAAATACCTATAACATTATAGAGACACATATTTGAGTTACTGGCAAAATTCTTTCCGTTTGTCTGTAGGTCTGTCTGTACGGATGTATTTTGGACTATAGCCTAAACCGATGAGCCAATCGTCTTCAAATTTAGAACTTAAGGTTATTTTGACATTTTACACAGGAGTTTTTTTCAAATTTTACTTATAGGGACTATAAGGCAAGTTTAGAATTTGTGAATATAAAAAAAAATTTAGATAACAATGAAACATGACATTACGATCATAGATAAGTCTAAAAAAGTGATCGACAAAAAATGACTGTCTGTCTGTCAGTAGGTATGTATATATCTATGGTATGATTATCTTTTTTTTTTGGTGTGTGTGATTATTTTGGCATTCCCCAGAGGGGACATTGAAATTTAAATTGTAGGCCTAAAAGGAAAGGAAGTGCCATATGACCGTAGAGTTGAGTTGTTTTCTTGATTGAAATTTTTTTTTTTTGTTAGTTGTTTTTGCATGTTTATGTGTTTATTATATTAGGCGTCCTTATTATTTATTCTGTATGCTGTATGCTGTTACGATCATGAAATGCTTTAAAATAAATAACGATAAATAAATAATAATACAAATAACGAAGTTTGCTTTCATTAGACTAGTGGCAAAATTTGGGGGAAAATATTAAACAAATAATTTTTTTATGAAATCAAAAAACACTATTCATAACGTTTTTTGGAAAAAACATATAATATATTTTTTTTGACTATGTCAATTTAAAGAAATCTATAGTTTATACTAGGAAAAAAAATCAATAGATTCGTTTTCAAAATAAAAAATAAATTTTTTAAAAAAATATTAAAAATTAAAAAAAATTTTTTTTTGAAGATTTTAATAAACAATATTATTTAAATCATAAAACACTACATATTTTGAAAATTTTATCAAAATCCGTCAATTAGTTAACGAGGAAGTCTAATTTAAAAAAATCGGTCATATGGGAGGTACCGTTATAAAACTTTTTATGAAAATCCATTAAAACTAAAAGATAGATTTTGCATAGAAAACATCATTCTGAAAGTTTTATCAAAATCGTAGTAGCCGTTTTCGAGAAAAATAAGTTTTTCATTAAAAGTTATATGGCAGGTGCCGTTAGTTTTAGAGCTAGAATGCCAATTCCAAAAACTGTCGGGTAGAGCACTCTTAAACTACTATGTACCAAGTTTGAATCAAATCGGCCAAACCGTTTTGGCTGTAGATATCGATACGGACAGACAGACAGACAGACAGACAGACAGACGGACGGAATTTCCGGACCCACTTTTTTGAACTTCTCTATCATTGTAATGTCATGTTTGATTGTTAGAATTTTTTTACGAATGCATAACTTGCCTTATAGTTCCTATAAATCGCAAATAAAAAACTATTCGATTACTACTGAATGCAAAAATTTCAATCGAGAAAACGAAAGCTTACACCTGCCCCTAAATAAACAAATTAGCACACAGGAGCAAGTACGTGCGATCCAGTCTTGCCTTTTATATGTATATTTATTTTTTTCCTATATACCTATATAAATATATTTTAGTGTAAGATTACTTAGGCTACTTACATTTTCCTGAATATCAATGTTGGTTGTAATCGGTAACCTAACCAGTTCTCAGAAAATTCGATGCCAAAAAAAAACTCCTATGGGTGGTACCAGTTTTAGCCCACCGTCAATTTTTTTTTTATTTATTGAATGCACATTGATTTTTTACATACAAAAATCTTGGAGCTGTTTTTGACAAAAATAAGCTTTTACTTGACGGTTATATCGCAAGTACCGTAAATATTTCAGCTAAAAAAGAAACTAAAAAAATCCTATGTCGAATGTCAAAATAAACTTATATTCCAAATTTAAAGACAACTGGCCAAACCGTTTAGTAGACGGACAGAATTTTGCCAGTGACTCAAATATGTTTCTCTATCATCGTAACGTTTTAAGTTATTTGATTGTTATCTCAATTTTTTTTCTGCACGAATGCATAACTTGTACTTAGTACCTACCTATAATAATTGTAAGTAAAAATTAAACAATTAGGTATTACAAATGTAAAAAACCCGTGGTATTTTAAGCAATTCTATAGAAGATTAGTACAAAAAAAATTTGTTTAACTATAAATTTCTTTCCCGCGAGCTAACCTGGGTAGGTCAACTAGTACCTATTATATAAACCTCAAACAAACAAAAGATCTTTGTTACTATAAATCAATAATATATAAACAATCAATAATAATATAAATCAATTTACAAACAATTTTTGATTGAATTTCTGCACATAGTTCATTCAGATAGGTACCTACATATGTATGTACCTATATGTATATGTAGGTACCTATCTGAATGGAAAGTAAAATTAAAAACAAAAATCCATCCACTGCAAGGACGTTTGTATCTTTGTATAAATATAGCAAGAAGTAGGTTTGTGTTTAAATTTCAAGAAAGAATGTGTATATTATTTGAAGACGACAACCTAAATCCTAAAGAACTCGAATCAAAAGATTGGTCAATATATATATAAATACTTATGTAAGAACCAGTTCTCATATTACATATTCCATATAAAAAAAAAACGTATACAATGAAAATGTTGGATCGTGTATAAATCCTTACAAAAAACTATTAGCCTCAGCTAAGCGAAACCATTATGTATTAACTTCAAAACTGCCAGCAGTTTATATACATATACATAGGTATACAATGAACAAAACAAAATACTGAATTATATCATGTTCTCCTTCTGTTTTTTCTTGCCTCACATTGCACATGCGCAATAAACTAAGCACAAAGCATAACACTAAAAACCATGCTCTTAATTCTCTCTCACTCAAATAAAATATCCCTACACTAGCACTCCAAGCGGCTCTAGGTAAAAAGATTTTTTCTCGTCTCATGATAGTACTATAGGCAATGTATATACAATGATCAGGCGCTGAAAAAATAGTAGGTAAAGTGTAGGGAAGCAACAACACCTGGCATTCTGAGGAAACTTGGATACGAATCAATGAACGTAAAGAACTAAAGGCTCGAATAGCAGCTGCACAAGGACAAGAAACCTTCGAGCTGGAATCTTCGTACTGCATGGAAAAAACATAGAGGTTCACCGTACTGAGCAAGAGGGCAAGCGCTACCAACGCTGCAAATATTTGCAGCAGCAGAACCTTGAAAATTGGAAATCGGTTTTAAACAGATTGACAGATAGCAATGTGTAGCTAATACCCGCTGAACTCCCTGAACTAACAAACTCCCGAATTCACACCACACCCCTACTAGTGATGAGATTTTCATCGCAATCAAAGCAGTGAAGACTAACAAAGCCGTAGTGCTTGATTTGGGATGCGCAAACGACATCCCGCGAATTCCTATATCATCTCATCTGGGTCTCAGAAGATTTTCACGAAAAGGGGAAAAAGGAAATGATCGTCAAGATTCAGAAAAAAATTGGTTGTCTGTAAAGTCGGTTTACGGACGATAATTGTAGGTGATAAAGTCTTAGACAAAAATTGATGACACCAACACCAACATACTCACACCACATACAATTGCACTTACTTCACTAGATACACAAGTCATTATACGTTTCTTAATTACATGACAATAAGGAAAAAAAGTCAGTAAAATACCTATATCCCCATACTCCAACTAACAATAAATTCAATTCATTTCAATTCATTTTTTATTAAGACATTCAAAAAATCAATACATTTGCTTACCTTACGTCTAGGTACTTTGGCCGACTTTTAAAGGTATGCCTGGCTTAACACCTAACAATAATAAAATGCTAGCTTTGCAAAAAGGTTGTTGCATTAAATACAAAATACAATGCCATCTGTTGGAATAAGTACAAAGGTTCGTATACATTTATCAATCCTCTTTCAGTTGTTATAAAAAGTATTCAATACACAAACCACACATTGTGCTTAGGCCGTTCCGCGGAACGTGAGCATGAGTCATGCGTTTTAGTGTGTGCAGTTGGTGTCATCGATTTATAAGACGTTATCACGTCAAAAAAGCAATTAAAATAAAGTGCGAAAACCGGAAGAGTATATGCGTTTTGGCTGCTGTTAACAAAATAGGAGCAAAAATTACTCTGCAACGCATAGGAGAACACATAAAAGCCACACTAGATGTCGACAATGCAGGTTTCCGTGCTGGATTCTCATGCATTGATCATATCAGCAACTTAAGAACCATTACTGCGCTGTGCGTTGAATATTGATCACCGCTTGCCTATGCAAGCATTCCGGATAAAAATAATTGCTATTACTAAAGCGGTACATGAAAGATCCAAATATCATATTTTGCAAGAGGAGGGTAGGTTGTCGAATGAGTTTGAAGTCAAAAGTGGAGACAGGCAGGGCTGTATATTATTGCCAATACTGTTTTTATTGGTGATAAGCGATGTTCTGCGCACAACCTTAACAGGAAACGGAAGGATTCGATGGTTTCTGATATCCTGCCCGAAACGCCTAAATCATGCGGACGACGTATGTATGCTTACTCACTCACAGAGGATTGTAATGATCAGCTCGGGATCCAGTTATCTTTTGTAATAAATATTTCTCTTCAGCCGATTGTGAAAACACAGAGCTTACAATATTTTGAAAGTGACAAGCGGAACCGTAGAAAGTACAAAGCATCAACAGCCGTACCGGGAAAGTAAAGGCTGCTTTCGATATTTTAAAAAATATATGGAGGAATAATTTTGAGCTTAAGGATGAAGCTGCGACTGACTGCGTGAACAATAGATCCAATAAATTTTCCCGAAGACCATACGTTTGTGGAAAAACTGATCACAGTCTTGTGACGTTAGTAAATACGAAAATATAATTCATCTTCAGCGGTGCCTAATAGAGGTGGATTTTAGTTTATTGGTGATAGATATACCGTATCCCTTCTTTGGTAGTATCAACACATTTCCCTACCAAGTACCAGGGTTATGACAGAGATAAGATTGCACCACGTCGAAGAATATGTTCAAAAGGGCTATACCAAAAATTTAACAATTTTTTTCCCCAAAAAACATTAATAAGCGGATAAACTACGGATAGTTTGAGATGTGGCAGCGAAGGTTATTGTCCGTCTTTCTTAATGTGAAGACCAAGGGCCTGTTTCTCATTCACTTCATTACCTTCATCAACTACATGCTACATACATTTGTTTGTGCTACATCAGCCACATTTTTTCTGTTAGAAAAGAACGGAATTAAAATATACATCCTTCCAGTATTTCCAGTCTTCTATATTGCTGCTGTGAAACAGAAATGATGTTACAGCATTGTTAGTGTAATACAATGTAACAATGTAGCTGATATAAGCTATGAGAAACAGAATCGGGATATATGCGCGAAATTTTCCACCAAATAGAAATTTTCGAGGAACACCAAGATGCTGAACAATTCTTGTGTCGAAATACCAAAACCCGTGATATTGAATTGTAGCAGTTGCAAGTTATGACATTTAGGTTAGCTTCTTCACCCTTTTGCGCTTAGTTCATACAAAACTTTTTTTTTTTTACAAGAAAATTTGAGATACAATTTTCAACATCATCAAAGATTATTTTGCAAAATCACTATGTGGATGACTTTTTATATAATACAGATACAGAAGAAGAAGCTTTAAGCGTGGCAGAAGCAAGTTACTTTTCGAAATTTCATATCAAATTGCATATACATTCAGAACTCCCTTTCATCACAAACTTCAAGATCTAGTAAACTCTTTACTGATAATGCACAGAAACGAGTTCGAGAATCTTCTGGGTATGTGGTGTTTTCCGGGCATCAAGACATCATTGGCGGTGCATGCTTTCCTAATAAAATGGGAGGTTTTGAGAGAACTCATGTGCATATTTGAGCCCCTGGGACTGATCGCAAGCTTTACATTTCATTTAAAGATTATACCACCGGCACTCAGGTAGAATGGGATGAGAATATAAAAGAAAACAAATTTGAAACACGGAAAATGGATTCGTTGATGAAAGCTTAACCAAAGATCTTTATAAGATCTTCAAGATCTTTGGTTTAACGATTCCTTAGCTAAAAAAATCAACCAACAACAATTTTAAAGGGGTACGTATCGGAGGAATACCTGGAAATTCAGACGCAATTGGGTTGTTAACAAAGATCACGTTACCGACGAAATGTCGAAATATAAAAAAAATATATTTTTCAGAGACCGTATGGATGCAAAAAAAAAAAACGTACCACTAGAAACAAAAAGACCAGTCATTCTTCCCCTAAGACCATTATATCACCTTATTGTGAATGAATATCATATTAATTTTAACCACAAGTTTAGCGATACTGTGGCCAACAAGCTATGCCCGCATTTTTCTAAAACAGGAGAAGGAGTGAACTACTTTGGATCACTTTATGTAAAGGTCGGAAGGCACTTAGAGATAGGGCATGTTGCTCATCTGCTTAACTGTCCGGGCAATCCGAATTGAGATCATTCACAGTCTCTCTAGCTATTCCTGTAAATTACTTTTTAAAAGACCAGTTATAAGAAAAATAAATTGCACGCCTAGATCGCATGTACTTTGCTCATATGTGCGGTCACATCGTGGAATAAAGTTTAAAATATAAGTAATATAATAATAACACTATCTGAACTTAAAAAAAGTGTCAAAACCACAACATTTAACGGTTTTTTGTAAATATGAAGTACGAATTTATGAAAAAAATATTTCGAAAACTGCAGGACGGATTTTGAAAATCCTGATTTTTATTGTTAGTATTTTAAAAACAATTTTTTTTTTAATATTTGTATGCAGTTTCTTAAAGTTTATTAATATACATGTGAATATAAAATTTAAAATAATTTTTTTTTTGAATTAGTTTTAAAAATATCGATTTTTCAATAAAAAAATTAAAAAAATTATTATAATTAGAAAAAAAAAAATATTTATAATGTTGATATGCAGAATTAATTTGGCTACCTAGATCTTCTCAAATATAAAATTTGACAGATATCCAAAGAGCCGTTACCGAGAAAGCCAAAAATTAAAAAAAAAAAACTTTATATGAAAGGTACTGTTAATAGTCTTTTTTCGTACATTTGGTTCCGATCAAATGATAGCCAATACCAACAAAAAACTTCTCAAAAATTTCATCAAAATCGTTAGAGCCGTTTTCGAGAAAAATAAGCTTTTCCTAAACGGTCATATGGCAGATACCGTCATTTTTAGGCCTAAAAATAAAATTTCAATTTCCCCTCTGGGTAATACCAAAAGAATCACACAAACCAAATTTGAAGATAATCACTTCAGCCGTTTAGGCTGGAGCTCATTATACAGACAGATAGACATACAGACAGACATTTTTTTGCCACTAACAATTAGGAGTAAGGGTAACACCAAAGTCTTATACAGAATCATCTTGCTTTTAATGGTAAGATTTCTGGATTTGAATAGACTTGACAGACTATAGCAGGTTCTGTGAGATTTTAGCAGCCGTACACACACTTCTTCCTTCAAAGTATAATCGGCGGAGACTTTTTAATCAAGATAGATCACACTATTTCAAATTCATGTACCCAGATTATTGGACAAACACTTCATCAGACGGTTAATAGTTCTTCAATGAAATAGCGAGTTGCCAATCCTACCCATACATAATGCCTTACCTGTTTGATATACATATACATTTTTGCGGTTTCCGCTGGTAACGAAAACGAAACGGATACGCTATTCATTATTCCATAGTAAGTAAGGTCTTCGGCTAAATGATAGGTAGGTTGATCCAGATTTTGAGAGTCAGTTCCAAAAGAAGATATTTTAGCAGTGGTCTGTGACTGCTAGTTAGATGTGATACTTGACCGAATTTGGGAGCCCAGCGATGCTGGTGCTGATAGTAGCTGCATGCCGGCGTTGGATAGTCTTTTACTAAAAGCTGAAACCCAACCCAACTTCAACTTATTTGTATGCCCTCTACTATCGTTATGTCAGAAGAAGAAACATATATATCAGTTACGAACTCAGGAGGATCATATTAGGTTAATAGCAAGAAAAATTATATATCATGACACAGATTCTAAGATAAATAGAAATACCTTGCAGAATTTGTACAGGAAAAGGAACGTCATAACCAGCATTTTAAGTTGCACAACAAACAAACGCATTTCCTCCCAACTTCACCCGTCTAGAGAAAAATAACAAAACTTTTATCCGAGTTCCAGCCACGAAATCAAAAACTATTAAAAGTATTAAGGGGTGTGTACGGTGAAGGTGGCCGAATGCCACCCCTGGTGTGGTGATGCTATAGATAGCAGACACACAGTATGGCCAAGATAGCTTGCGGTGGTTGTGCGGCCGGCCTGCATGCCCCACACACTATACACCCCTGAGTGCAATAAATAATTAAAAGTTATTATATTAATTTGCCGGTCGTTTGGTTGGCCATTTAAGGGAGCGAGTGCGCCGGCATTCAATGAATCATAAAATCAATTAATTATCAATTATCGGTCTCCATCCTTGGGATTTATTTTTTCTGCTCGTTTTTTTTGTCCTTTTCCCTTTCAGAGTAATTTTTCTTAATTTGCCAACAGGACTATAGCCACATCAAGAAGACAAGGATCAAGAGAGGCGGAGGTGGTTTTAAAAACGCAGGAAATGAGTGAATCATTTTTTTCTTCTTTGCTCTACTACACTTTATAGTGTAAAGTTGTTAAGAAGACCAAGTTTCGAAAAAGTGCCACACCGACCGCAGCTTGGAAATGTTGCTTGTTGGTGTATGAGACCATCAATTTGAAGAGTTATGGCTTCACATGTATATTTATGTTGAAAAGTTGAAAGTTTTTGAAGAAACTTTCAGCTTCTGGGACGTCGTTGTTGGCAATTACTGGAGAGATGCCCAGGAGATTCTTAGAATGGGAAAGATTTTGAGAATGTTTTTTGCCTCCCTGGTTAATCAGGACTGCTGTTGCTGTTGGGGCTGTTTTGCTCCGTGATGTTTCTGCATGGAGCGTGTTGATAATTAAAATGTTTTAATCATTTGGAATTTCAAGGGAAAACATGAAACAAAGATTAATTTAGTTATGTTTCTTTTTGGGGTTCTATGAGTCTCTCTGTTGGGATCAAATGTTTTTTTCAGCCCATTCCTATTCATGGAGTGTATATCTTTGGGTTAAAGTGTGAATTTGACAATTTAGTTATGATATTTTATTTCTTCAAGACTATTATGAGATTTTTTTTTCTGGTCACTATGAGGTTTAAAACCATTTTGCCAATTGTTTTGTTTTGTTCATCTTACTCAATTTACTGGCACTAAAACTTCCGGGCAAGAAAGGAAATAATATAACACAAACAGATTTTATTGTTGGCAAAATATAATTAAAATCCCCACATTTATTTTAGATTTCACAAATATCCTCTATCGTATTCAATTAAAGACTGAATCGCTACATACACAAAAAAAAATAGTACATTGGAAAGAGATATATATGAACTGAGACTGTGGGCAAAAGTAGGCAGCCGATGTCCAATGATAGCTTGAGGGTTTGTTACACGTGATTGGCGGGCAATTGCCAAGAGCGACCACCGGCTATTCCAGAGACATCTTCGGTAACACCCGCGATATTTGGGAGTCTGAGCAGGTAGCAGAATTGTTGCTCCGGACCGGCGACGGCTCCAGGAAATCTGCGACGAAATTCAAACCTTGCAATACCACAAGCGAATTTTAAAGATTATAGCGTTACATGTACTGCCGTATATTGTGATTGTGCTTACCTCACAAAAGTCAAGTCAGAGTTGACGTTTATTGCCATTTCCAAATGTTATAGCTTCTTCTAAGAAAGTGATTACTTTTACCTTGTACTTTTTATACAATGGCAAACTGTTTTTAGGAAGAATAAGTAATCATCTAAAAATAATCAAATTTATAGGCCCGAGAGCTCTTGAAGGCGCCAGGGCCTAGTGACTTATACTCTTAACCCTTCCTGTGTGTGTGTTGTGAATCTGCAAGAATGAAAGGGACCTACAATTTAGCGCCGAGTCCGAACCACTACGTGAGATGCACTTTTTCAAGAAAAAAATTTATCTTGGCGGTTTTGTTAATTACTCACAAGAGGCATTACCCCGAAAAAAAGGCGGCCGTGCCGGGAAGTCGAACCCCGACCCTTCGCTTAACAGTCCGAAACACTAACCACAAAGCCACGGGCCACTGCATTAGTGATCTTCTAATAAGCAAAAAAAAAAAAAAACTATCCGCTTAAAAGATACTCCAAGGGGAATCTAGATTTTAGAGTCATGGTCTTAATTGGCGTTTTTGATGAGAGAGTAGCTGAGTAATTTGTAATTTGTTAATAAGGAATAGACAAGGATAAATCCAAAAGCAATCATCCGTGTCTTTAGCTCTTAAGAAAGATAGAGGACAAAAACGTACTCTGAACGCGTAAATAGTTCTAGGCAACGTCACCTTGGATAAAAACTTGTTAATTCTAAAAAGAAGGTAGAGGTGGTTAGGCTTAGGGCTGCTTTTCAGAAGGTGTATGAGATAATGATTTGCTCGAATCACGACCTAGAGAACAGAGCTCTTCTGAATCTGTTCTATTTTTGAAAAATTATTTCGGAACCCGTTTTCATCGGGTTCAATAGAAATTAATTGCACCACTAGATCGCCCGTACCCTCTTATATGTGCGGTCACATCATCGAATAAAATTTAAAAAAATGGGTAACATCAACGTAGAAAAATAAGATTATCTGAATTTAAAATTAAATGCACGACTGGGTCGCACGAACTTGTCCTTATGCTAGTGCCTGCATATTAAAATACAAAAAAATGTTTTTTTTTTTTAATTCTTTCATATTTTAATTAGTAATAAAATTTAAAAACTAAATGTCTATCGAGGAAAAAAAATATTGAAAATCGTTTGACCAGTTTTTTTAAAACTCGTTTTTTTTAAACTTTTCGAAAAATATTTTAAATTTTTTTTCAGTATGTCACATTATAGGAAATCTTTAGTTATCATCTGGGAAAATGGTTTTAAAAAAATTCAACTACCCCGATTTCAAAATATTTAGAAAACCAATTTTTTTTATTAAATTTAAAAAAGTCAAAAAAAAAAGTTTTTGAAAATTTTGAAAGGAAATAATAATTTAATTATATATGACTTCCTGTGCGCAACATTTTATTAAAATCGGGATAATAGTTTACGATAAGACCTTGAAAAAATCGGTTCTATAAGGGGTGCCGCTATAGAACAAATTTCGAAAAATTCATTCTAACGAAAAGATGTAATTTAAAAAATTAAAAACATCCCCTGAGATATTACCAAATAAATGCTAAATAACAAGTTTGAAAGTTTATTAATATACAGTGAATCATACAATTTAAAATAATATCTATTGATTACTTTTAAAAATATTGAATATCAAAAAAAAAATTCGAAAATTAATTATATATAGAAAAAATATTATTCAAAATGTTGGTATGAAGAATTGATTTGGCTACCTAAAACTTCTTAAATATAAAATTTGATCGATATCCAATAAGCCGTTACCGATAAAGTCGAAAATTAAAAAAAAACGTTATATGAATGATACCGTTAATAGATTTTTCCGGTAAATTCGGTTTTGATAAGATGATAGCTAATATCTAAAAAAAACAACCTTAAATATTTTCATCACAATGTTTGGGGTCGTAGAGAAAAATAAACTTTTCCTTGACGATCATAGCAGTTACCGTTATTTTTAGCCCCACATATTAAAATTTTCCTTTTGGGGAATGCACACGTACCAAATTTGAGGATAATCGCTTAAGCCGTTTAGGCTGCAGCTCGTTATACATACTGACAGACAGACAGGCAGATAGAGAGACAGACAGACATTTCTTGCCTTTAACTTTTTTAGGCTTCTCTATGATCGTAATGTCATTTTTGATTGTTGTCTCATTTTTTTTTATATTCATAAATCCTAAACTTTAACTAACTGTTAAAGGACACTACCAACGCAGCAAGAATTCATGACGAAGCCAAGGCAATGATAACTGACTGATAGATGAAAAAGCACGCTTCTGACTGATTTACAGAAGATGAACTTGAAGAAGGTAGTGCTGCGGTAACAAAACTGAAAAAAAAATCCATTGGCCCACACGAGTTCTGAAAAAATGCTGTATAGTCGGGTCTAGCTCACAATTCTCATCAAAATTTATCAACCGGACCGAATGCCTAGTCAGTGGTGGGAAGGTAAGCTTCTTTCTATCTACGAAAGTCCGATATCTATTAATTAATTAACCTGATGTTACACACCTTGAAGATGGGTAACAGATGGCCGTTTACGAAATATGAAACGGCTTTCTAATGAACAGTGCTGGTTTGTTTCCGAGTAAATCAACTACCAGGGTATTAGAATCAAAATGTATAAAAGTATCGGAATTTTTCAAGAAATTTGCAGATGGTGTTGGCAGATTTTGAAAAAGCATTCGATAGTAAACCAAGAGAAGAAGAGATACGAAAAGAAGGTTCTACACAAGTCGTATGAGATAAAATTTACGGCAACTGAAATGAAGACATTTAGTATGGAAGCAGGAATGACATACACCATACATAATCAAATAGGTAAGAAGCAACAAAAATCCGATGAAGCCTCCACATGAAGAACACCATGTTTGACAAAATTCAGTATGACCAAAATGCCCCGGCCGAGAACACAGTTCAAAAGGCTTTAGCATACCAAGTTCCAACACTATCGCGGAAGAAATGCAGGCGCAAAAACTTCTGAATGCTGGCCACAGACATGGAATAATCCAAAACCGGGGGTCTGCTGACGTTTTCTGAGGTCAACCAGGCAAACTCCACAGGTCTTATTTTAGGGTGATTTTTTTTTCATTTTATTTAAATTTATTTTTTTATATTTTTAATGAATATTTTAATTTTTTTTTCTTTGTATTTAAAATTTACTTTTTTCTTTAAATACATTTTTATAATGCTATTGGTTATTAAATATTTATTTCAACATACATTTTAATTTTTTTTACATTTTATGTTTTACCATAAAATTTCTCAAAAAACTATAAGTCATTGCAGTATTTGTATAACTAAGTCATCCCAATGTATTTTGATACCTTACTCAGCTGAGTATCTTTCATTTGGAAGTCTATTGCAAAGTATTTGTCCTCATTCGAGAAATATATCAAATTCTTGCGTCAGTCTTCACCCCACATATTTTCTCTTAAAACTATTTCTGAAGGTTTGTACACAAAAGCCTGTTGCAGTTAACACAGCTCACGCAGCAGTTCCGTGGTTCTACAACTTGGTATTGAAATATCTGGTCAATCTGACCAGATTACTTCTCGTTGCCATAATCTTGGCTTGTTTTTCTCAATGGCTGCATCTATTTATAACTGAATAGGTTGAATCAACATATGTATCTTAACTATACAACCGCATTACATGTGCCAATAATGTATCTACAATTCAATCTGCATATGGTAGTTCAATGTACCCCAACATGAACTGGACTATAAAAATGTCTAATTTATCGGTTGGCTGGTATCAGTAACGATTCAATCGTAGTGCAGTTCACAACTGAAATTTAAAGTGAAATAATTCCAAAGAAACCAGCAACATGAAGGTATAGTTTCTAATTTGATTTTTGGAAGCAGAAAACTTTGATTAAATTAATCCTTATTTCCAGTTCGCCGTATTCACCGTAGTCGTGCTTGCATTGGTATTCCGTGCCCAGTCATCCATCATTCCTCTGGGCTTGGGTGGTGTTGGTCCAGTTCTGTCTGTCTCAGGACCTCTTGGACCAGTTGTTGTGCCTGGTGGCTCAGTATCCATTCAAGGTTCAGTCATTTCGGGACTTCCATCCAGTGTAGCCGTTCAAGTTCCAAATGTCATCTCCGTCCAAGGCCTTCCCTCTGCTGTGACCGTTGCTCAATCACCAGTTCCTGTTGCTGTTGCAGCTCCAGTTGCTGTTGCCGCCCCAGTCGCTGTCGGAGTTGAAGGTACCTATGTTGCCAAAACACGTGGTGCTGTCCATGTCGCTCCTCTAGCCGGACACACCCAATCTGCCGCTTCAGTCAATCTTCAACCAGCCCCAGGAACTTTGTAAATATGAACATGATTTGGAAACGAATTTGGAACTTCTAACGGACCACTGATCCTGCCGATACTTCAAAATATCTCAACCCCATATTGCACTGCCATGTCTAGTTAACAAAAAAATTGATCTTTAATAGAGTAATTTTAAGAAAATAAAAATAATGCAACAAGGACTTCCAACAGTCACATACAAACTTGTCTCTGTTTTTAATAAACATATCCATAAGTAGCCAGTAGCCATTTTTTTCTTATTTCCGGTTCAACCCAACAATCCCCCATTTTGATTTAATTAACTCCGGAATAAATTATTCGCTAAAAAAACCTTAACCGGAGGAAACTTTGGAAACTTCGTTTCGAACTGAAGTTACAGCATCAACCGAGTGCCACTAATGACCCACAACACTCTATATACTCTCATGGACGACGGTTTGATGTAATGATGCCAAAAGTAACAACTTTCAGTAACTTTTCGTTCCAACTAAAGCCCGGAGGGCATAATTAAGAAAAAGGGTTTGCCACTTAAATTTTAAGTTAAATTAGTTTTATTTTTTGGTTATTCTATTCGTTTTAATTTTTCCTTGGCTTTCCCGCCAATTAAATGGGTTTGCTCCACAAAATGTCCTCCATTGAAACCATCTAATCAAGTGGTGACGAGAGGACGACCGTTCAAATGATTGTGACGGACGGTCGCCTTCACACATATCCTTGTCAATTTGCTGACAAAAGCAATTTCCTTGCCTTCTTTTTCGGGGTAATATGTGTTGTGGTGTGTGTGTGGTATGGTGCCGTTATAATGAACATACAGCGAAAATTGTCCCCGTCAAATTGCATGTCATCCATGCCCGGGAGCGGCCTGTAGCCGGGGTATTGCCAATCTCTAGGAGACATAGTGTGGTGATATTCTGTGATGTGTTTTTACGGGATGAAATATGTATTTTCTTCTTCCTTCTTTTTTTTTGGGGACAACTTTCCTACAATCTCTCAACTTTCAGTTAAGTTACCACTTGGTATACACGGATGGCCATGATGAGCGAGTGTGAGCTGACGGCTGACAGTATTTTGTTGAGGAAAAGTTGATAAATTAGTCGATTTCTTGATATAAAAAAAATGGATATTTTTGGAAATTTTTTTGGGAAATAAAATTTTGTAGCAAACATTAAAAATCCTTGCAACGTGCCCTGTTGATATCGGCTCACATATTTGCTTCAATGATGTTCTATGCATGGCATCTTCTTTAATACGATCTGGTACAGTGGAAGTAGAGTGAGCGTTTGGGTCTTGTTATGTAACACTGTCGAAACTTTTCTCATGGTATCCTATTTCCTCATCCGGTGAAGCAGGAGACGGCATAATCGTCTAGATTTAAATGCCAATTCTGGCATCCAAAATACAGACCCGAAAAGAGGTTTACGTCGCTCTTGAGGGATTTCATTTTCTGCTTGTCTTTTGACTGACGTTTTGTAGCAAGCCGACCAAATATTTTGATCGGTTTCGTTCTCTCCACCGTTCTCTCCACCAGGTGTTCCATGCGAAGTTTTTAAACTGCACCTGTCCCACTTTTTATGCTCCTTGGAGGTCATCTACAGTTTGAGTTGGTGCGATCTCCTTGGTGTCAAATAGGTACCATCCTTACTATATGAATTCCCAAAGTCTTCCATCACTTTGATGATCATTGACTGAACTTTTTTTTTGGAAAGCAGTCTGCGCACCTGATCATGAAGCATTGTGTCTTTTGTGAGCACCTTGGTTAAAGTCCTGGAACCTTGCAATAAGCGTCTTGTCTTATCATCAGCTACCGTCACTGCACTGCGTTGGGATTGTCAGTCCGGCGTTGACCTGATTGACGGAGATGGCAGAGAACGGTCGAGTCGTTTCCCTGCTCAGAATTCATAGCTTTTTCAGAGTGTGCCGTTTACAGTTCCACAGAAATCAAGCGCACGTAGTTCGTGTGATCCAGAACATGAAACCACACTGGTAATCAGCTCCAGTTCAACTCAGACTCTGAAGTTCTGTGCGGAACAAGACAGGTAAGAAGACACTGCTACCCATAATCACCAGAATATTTTTTTATTAGATATGGTGCAACATTTAACCACCATGTAGCAAATCAACTTTAACCTTCTGATGTAAAACAGACATCTGATGAAAGCAAAGGCTCCTAAGCAGCAGCTGTTCTTCTTCCTAATCGATTGAAAGATGATTTGTAGCTCCGCTGAACGTTGTTCTTTGTGCAAAACGAAACACCTTGCGTTGTTGTAAGAGAAAGACAATTTGCCTCAGGAATGCCTTGCTTTCTCAAAATCTTCAAACATGAGGTAAAGCCGTGATTGAGACTCAGATGATGTTCAAGGATGATTTGCAAAGATATCGCTGGATGCCTGCTGGGTTTAAATTCGATCTTGGACTTTAACTAATCGAGAGTAGTATTGCCGGTAACTTCCGTAAAATGGTTATACCCATGCCAAGTTATTACAGTTTATGAGATTTCCTTTCCTTTTTTTTTATAATTAACGCGCGCACAAGGGACTATTTGTTTCCCTTTTAATGTAACACACTGCGTGGGCATTCGGAAGATAGGGAGGGGAGAGATAGGAGTTGTCGATTAACATTGGTTTTGAATGCTTGCAAATCGAAATCGCAAGGGAAAATCTCGCTGGGTAAACTATTTCAAAGTCGTGTTGTACGGCTGAAAAAAGAATCTCTATATTTCACGGTACGTCCGAAATTGGGTTTAAGGGTGAACTGATGGGCATTCCTAGCAAGACGAGTATTACGGCGAAACTTTTAAGGGGAGGAATGCAGCTGGCTACCTCGAGTGAACATTTTTTATAAAAGAAACGATAAAATAAGGAAAGACATGAAACATTGCGTCGGTGTTCGAGAGGGGCAATTGTTTCAGCGGCAGTTCTCGCTCGATTTTGAATTCTATCAAGCAGGTGAAGCGATGTTTGTGAAGCACCTGCCTAGAGGTGGGAGTTATACTCGAGTTTAGGGCGTATAAACGCTTTATAAATTGTAGCCAGATAGGATGGGGAAAAATTCTTCTTACACCGATACAAAAAACCTAAGCACTTAGCAGCATTCTTAGCGATCTCAAATATATGGTCGTTCCAACGGAGGTCGTCGTTGACACACATACCGAGTACTGAGAGCTTTTCGGTTTCTTCGATGTAAGTGCCATTCATGGACAATGGCATTAGGGGTATGTTTAGCTCTAACGACAGAAGACAGCATTGAGTTTTCGAAGCATTAAACTTCACAAGATTTCTATGACCCCATTTGACAATGCTGTATAAATTGGGCTTGACATACGGTACCGTTGCAATTATACGTCCGAAGGACGTGAATTATCGAACGAATATGAAAAGCTGAGGGTAGAGTCTTCAGCAAAACAGTTAAGTGGATTAGAAGTAACAGACAGAATGGAGCCCTGGGGCACACCAGCATTTATTTTGTGGGAATCAGACTTGAATCCGTCTAATACAACTTGTATTGAACGGTCCAGAAGATAGCTTCTAATCCAACGAACAAGAGTATTATCGATCCCAAAAGCACGAATTTTCGATAAGAGAGCTTCATGCCAAACTCTATCAAATGCCTTGGAGATATCAAGAGCAATAATCTTACTTTGACCAAAGCGATGTAAAGATTTGTTCCACTGTTCGGTGAGATATGCCATCAGATCACCAGTGGAACGGTTGCTGCGGAAGCCATACTGACGGTCATGGAGAAGCTTTCGATCTTCGAGATATTCCTTAAGCTGACGGTAAATCAGTGTTTTCATGACCTTAGAAAGAAGGGATGTCAGTGCTATGGGTCGGTAGGAGGAGGGGGAGGATGGGTCACCTTTCTTAGGGACAGGCTGGACAAATGCTGTTTTCCATCTGCTAGGAAAGATTCCAGAAGAGTAGGAGCGATGGAAAAGCTTACGCAGTGGATTTGCCAGTGTGGAAGAACACCTCTTCTGAAGAATCGGGAGTATATCATCTGGGCCAGCGGATTTGTGTATATCGAGATATTTGAGAACTCTTGCTACTGTACAAGTGCGGAAAAAAATCTGTCCCATGGAAAAATTTACATTCTCAAGTACAGGAGGGGCAACGTTGCTATGCGGCAGCGAGCAAGTTTACCTTCTCTGAAGAGTTAACAATTGGTTTGTTTTTGTCGATGAGCGTTGGAACCGATGATGTTGAGGAGTTTTTAATATTTTTTACAAATGACCAAACATTTTTACTGCCTTTAGGACACTGCAGAATCTTTTGCTTTGGTGGGAAATTTTTGCTTTAACTGGATGGGTGGAGGATGAGAAATTAGCTGAAATGAGACAATGGTCTGAAGTGCCAAATGGAGAAGTTACACTAATGGTATATTTATCAGGGTGAGAAGTAAGAAACAAGTCAAGAGTATGAGCGGCTTGCCCAGCAACATCCGGTATACTCGTTGGCACATCGATCAATTGGGTAAGGTGATGTAACCCGGCAAAGAGCTCATTATACCTTCCTTCGGGTGTTGTCCGACCAGAATAGCGGAGCCAATTGGAATTGTGTACATTGAAATCGCCCGCAATAACGATTTCAGTGCGAGGACAAAGAGATGGAATAAGACAGCGCATCAAACTCGTTACAAGTCCAATTGCTGTCGAGATTTGGACTCCTGTAATAAAAACAATAATGAATGACATGCTTGCGGACAGTGAATTTGATCCACAAGAAGTTAAAGTCCGTGTTGGAACATTGCCCATATTAGGGAAGGCTCTGACAAGCAATATCATTCCTTGGCAGCCTTACAATAACTCCATCTTTCTATCTCCCAAACAACCTGGACTTGTTTGAGCAAAATACAGGAAGCTGTTTCTAGGTCTACTTTTATCAAATTTTCACATATACTTTCAAGTGCAGCTGCTTTGTTTTTCCTTAGAAGATGGATCGCGTTTGTTACTTTGTATTTGGAGGACAAGTGTCTCCTAGACGCATGTTTTTCAATTAGGTTTAAAATCTGCATCATGGTCGTCATTAGCAGCTCACAAAAATGATCCATTTGTGCATTCTTGCCTTCTTATCAAGCCTCAAATACCGCTATACAGTTTAATAAGATGGTCTCTACTCGTTTAGTAGAATCTTTTTACGATGAGCATCACTTTCTGAATTGATCCTTACATTTTGTTCGTATGAAAACCCATTCGTAGTTGGTGATTATGTTATCTTGTTGGGAAGAGGATATCGTATATAGGATGTACTCGAAACTGTTGAACCCCTATAATTGCTGCAATTGTGATATCTCAGGTTCAGGTTTCAGGATCGCTAATTAGATTTCGCTCTCCGTCCTTATAGAGTTTATTATATGCATTTCTAGGTATACAGCATTCTTACGTTCAGAGGCTAGCTTATATTCATCATCAAAGATCATTAAAGTTAATGAAAAAAACTTCCCACCAGGACCGTTTGGGCAATATGAGAAAGCCAACTGAAACGGCCTGAATAATTTGTTCCGTAACTTTCCCTGGTCACTATGATTCCTCGATAGTAAAATTGATGCCAATGCAGAAATGATCACAAATGTGATTCTTCTAGGAATGATTGCTTTTATTGCTAACAGAGTAAAAACTATTAATGTAAAGAAGCTCAAGCTGTCAGACTCAAAGAAGCTGCCTCACAGCAACGTTGCCCCACTTGTACTTGTTAATGTAAACTTTTCTATGTACAGTAGCAAAAGTTCTCAAAGATCTCGATGTACACAAATCCGTTGGCACGGATGGTATACCCCCAATTCTTCTGAAGAGGTATTCTTCTACACTGGAGAAGCCATTGCTTAAGCTTTTCCATCGCTCCAACCTTCTGTAATCTTTTCTTAAAGATGGAAAACAGCCTTTCTCCAGCCTGTGCCTAAGAAAGGTGACCCCTCCTCACCCTCCACTTACCGACCCCTAGCATTTACGTTACTTCTTTCTTAAGTCATGGAAACGCTGACTAACCGTCAAACTAAGGAATATCTCGAAGATCGAAAGCTTCTTAATGACCGCCAGTATGGCTTTCGCAGTAATTGTTCCACTGGTGATCCGATGGCTTATCTCAGCAAACAGTTCAACAAAATATTTACATTATTGCAAAATTATATTAAATTATTATATTACATTATACAAAATAAATGCTGGTGTGCCCCAGGTATCCGTTCTGTCTCCAACTCTTTTCATTTTTATAAATAATCTTCTGTCTGTTACTTCTAATACACTTACTTGTTTTGCTGACAACTCTACCCTCAGCTTTTGATATTCGTTGGCTGATTCACGTCCTTCGCCTTCGGACGTGAAATTGCAACGGTACCGTATGTTAAGATTTAGATTTTTAGATTATTTTTATTACATTCGTTAAAATGTATGTACAATTGGCCTTAAACTGGCTTATAACTAAAATAAATCATGTCGGCTCAACAGGGGCCCGACGTATTTCAGATGACTCTTTACAATGCTATATTTTTACGTAAATCATATTTTTGTTTGTATGGAGAAGTTGGCTCTCTTAAGCATAAATGAAGAGTGCTTGTTAAATATGAAGCGGTTAGTGAAGTTCACTCCAAGGTAATTTGCTGTTGTCTTTGTCGTGATCACTGTGTTGCTTGATACTGATATTATCACAGCGTGATGCGAAACCTCTTCGACCTCCTGTTGTTGTTGTTGGGGTTCTGAAGCAGATAAGCTCTCTCTTATCGCTATTTATCTTTAGTTCCCATTTAAGATAGTAGTACCACAAGTTTCTTATGTGATCTTTAACTCTCCTGGCAGCGATTTCTGGTGAAATGGATGTTGAATATGTTAAGGAGTCAACGGCATATAGCTTAATTTTCGTCCATGGGATGTTGGTAAGCTGGTCAGCTGTATAAAGGTTAAAAAGTATGGGACCCAACTTGGAACCTTGTGGAACTCCAGCGCTGATCGTCTTTTTTCGTGAATATAGATATAGAATAGAACTGCCGCTGAAACAACTGCCCCTCTTGAACACCGACGCAATGTTTTGTGTCTTTCCTTATTTTATCGGTTCTTTTATAAAAAAAAATGTTCACTCGAAGTAACCAGCTGCATTCCTCCTCTTAAAATTTTCTCCCATAATACTCGTCTCGCAAGGAATGCTCATCAGTTCACCTTTGAGCCCAATTTTGGACGTAAGGTGAAATATAGGGATTCTTTTTTTTTAGCCGAACACACGAATTTGGAATAGTTTACGCGGCGAGATTTTCCTGTGCCATTTTGATTTGCAAGCATTCAAAACCAATGTTAATCGACACCTCCTGTCTCCTTACATTCCCAATCTTTCTAATGCCTACGCAATATGCTCTGCATTAAAAGGGAAACAAATAATCCCTTGAGCGCACTCTAATTAAAAAAAAAAAATAATCTAAGAAGTTTTCGATCTCAGCGGCTATGTCAAGAGGACTTACATATGTATAAATTTGTTCTTTAGGCGTTACCATTTCTCATCAGCCTCTGTCCCCAGGATTTTCTCTTCCCCCATGGACCTCATGGAAGGGCTAATCCTAGCATGCGACTGAAGGTTTTGCTTTTGTTTTATGAGCGGCTGGCGGTAAAGCATTCCGTTCTCGGAACAACATGCCATTTAAGATTGTGATCCGAGTCTATATTGCGACATCGATACCTTCACATTGAAGGTTCCAGTAATGGCGAAAATTTATTAACACATAGTCAATTGCGTTGCTAGTGATTCCATCAGATGATTTTGACGTCATTAGTTTGGCAGGCATTGAGGATTCAATCTGCAAGTTCATAGAGGTAATATTTTGCCACTCTTTATGATCAAGGTTTGCTCCATTATTTCTCAAAAACTCTCTTCCATAATATTCCAGAATCTTAAAAAGATTTTAAATTTGGAGATGAAATTTCGGGAGAATAGAAACCAAGAAGTATTACATATTAAAGCCAAGAGTTTTCCTAAAATCTTTATATGCATGTTCAAAATTTCGAATATGGTCAAACATTAAAAATGTGTTAGCTATGTGTGTGTGATCTGAATCGTTGAATGATTGAAACTTTTTAATCATAACGTCGTACAATTTTTTTAATTTTCTGATTATTGTTTTTGATATTCAATATTTTATATATCTTATAACAATTAAACTATGAAAAATATAATAAAAAAAAAAAAAAATCCAAATCTTTATAACTTACTAGCGGACCCGGCGAACTTTGTCTCGCCCCAATTCAGATAAACTTCAGAGTCATAACAAAACACATTTCAATGTGATTTCACAATTATTGGGACAATTAAACAACAAATTCAAAAAAAAAAAAATCAATTTTCCATGTTTCCAATTTCTCGTATTTTCCGGAAGGTTTTCCAAAATTGTCTTTCGTAAAAAACTTTTTGTTATAAAAACAAATCACGGGCGAATAATCAGGAAAGCTTAATGCAAATAGCAAGCGTTTTGTTTTCTTTTTCTAACTCATTTAAAATGTAGCATCGCCAGGCAGTAGAAAACTATTGCGTCCAAAACTCATGGCCGTCATGCATAGATGCATCTCCATAAATTCCAGCGAAACATGTGTATCTACACTTCAACGAGCAATTTATTGCATAACTCACTCATTCCGCGAAACAACAAAAAACACTTCACTTAATTGATGTTTTTCCAGGACCCACGCTCTTTATGGCCATCCTCTCAGGACAACAGAAGCAGAAGCAGAAGTGTATAGTAGCAGCAGCGGAGCAACAACTACATCTGCATAATCCACTAAAATGCGTTGTTGACATTTAATGTCCACACATAGTTCCTCCAAGCCGTCGACGATGAAAATTAAAACGTACCGAAATGCATCCACAATAATCTTCCCTTCACCATCCCCCAGGGGAGCCTGTGAACAACAATCGAGGGTAAAAACCGGCAGCCCATGCACCAGAAGGACGAATTCGATGCATTGAAGAGCTTTGTCCATTTTCGCCGGTCTGTGTCTAATCGTAATGAAATGTACACGCCACCAAACAACCCCAATGACCACACCCCAAATTGAATCCACACTGAGACCACAAATATTTTGTTAAGGGTGTCGAGCTGATTTGAGTGACGCCGCGAATGTATTTACATGGACCAGAGTCCTGTGAGTCCGGCCATAGCTGGCTCATTCGCCCCAAACAGACCACAGACTGTGAGTGCGTTTGGTTGCGAACTACCATGACGTCAAATTGCTGAATAATTGTCACACTCCGAGTGGACTTACCGCGGCAATGCAGTGTCGGCCCCGTCAGTGACAAAGGTCACTTTATTTCTCACTTTCCGTCGCCCACCCGTCGTCGCCTCCTCAACCAGGGTCAATTATGGGAGTATGTAAATTCGAGCAATGAAGGCCAACCAGGCTGAAAAGGGACTCCCGCTGTCCCAGTTGCTATAGCTGGTGGAAGCCGTACGAAATATTTTGCGGTGGCTTTTCATTGTGAATGAGCCCTATCAAAACAGAACACATAATAATTTTGTTTATAAATTCTGTGGAAATTAAAATCACTGACGGGAATTACGGTCATTGGGGATGTAATGTAATGGACCTTGTTTGGGTGTATGGGGGCTACTACGTTGGTGGTCTGGAGTCCTGGTTACAGGAAAGTGTAATTCTGTGGTATGGTTGTTTTGAAATTTTGTTTTTTTTTTTTTAATTAGGAATTTGTTGTAGATTTATGTTGATTATTAAATATTTGCAACATTTTACAAACATTCGTCCATAAAATTTAATTAGGTTTGTTAAGGCCACGAAAAGCAATTTTTAAGAGGCATCAGGGCAAGTGTCAATGCTTTCTTTATGCAAATGCTAAGTTTTTTAGCTTTAGATACTTATTGTATCTTGAAATTTGATTAATTTTTGTAATCGATATATTCTATAAATCCACACTCATGGAATCACTCACTACTCAGTTATTTCACTTTCATTTTGAAAATGATTTATTGAATAATCGAATCGAATTATGACAACTTTACATATTTATTTCAATTTTAATCTGAGGAAAAATAACATTTTTGAAAATTTTGTTCGGATTTGAATTTAGCTGTGTAATTTTGTTGTGCTTATTCCCATACTAAAATGTTGTTGTTTATTGGATGATCAACTCATGAGTTGAATTGAACATAAGTTTACGGAAATATTGCACTAAATCAAGCTGCAAACAGGAGAAAATGTTGAACCTTAAATTCGAAACCAGCATTGTCTCACTGAAAGTAGAGGCGGAATAAAAAGTATGTATTCTTATTTATATATATGTTTGTATGTAGGTACTATATGAATATGTATGTATTTAACATCGTTTTCGTTTTTTTCGAACAGAAAAAATAAAAAAACAAATCCCCAAGCCTTTTTCATAACATGGCCGTCACATAGTGAAAACAAAGTGCTTTCAGAAACCGTTTCGAGAGTTCCTATTTAGAAATTTTCCCGATAGATCTTTAAAAGAACCCATTATAGTAAGTGCTGTCACACAATGACAGGAAAATGCAAGACATGCTAAATTTTCATGGTATGACGACCTGAAAAGTTCTTTCTTGAAAGAATTTTCTGAAAGCGATTTGCTTTCTTAAAAACGCCTTCACAATAACGCTTTCAGTTTTGAATATTTCATGACAGCGTTTTCATTAGCAAATCATTATCTGAAAGCCCTTTCCACTTCTAGAAACCGCTCCTGAAAGTTTTTGCTTCCTTGAAAGCGAACGTACATAAATGTATGTTTTTTCACTTTAATTGGGTCCAATGTACCGCCCATACAAACAATACAGTAACAAATCACTTGCAATATGTATTGTATTGATTCTATGTAATGTCAATTTAATTAGTAACCTATCTATTTGCGAGTGCACTTCATTCGCTTATTTGTTTCGAAAAGTCATGCTTTTTACTTGCGTTTATAGGAACTATAAGGCAAGTTATGGATCAAACATGACATTACGATGACAGAGAAGTCGAAAATAGTAGATCCGGAAATTCGGTTCGTCTGTCTGTCTATTCGCACCTCTACAACCTTAACGGATTGGCAGATTTGCTTCAAACTTGTTATTTAGTACTATTATCTCGGGGGGGTTTTCATTTTTGCTCTAGGTTGAAAAATAACGGTACCTGCCATAGAATCTCCAACAAATAGTTTGATTTTCTCGAAAAAAGCTCTACCGATTTTGATAAAACTTTCAGGGTGGTATTTTTTTACAATTACACATCTTCCGGTTAGAATGAATTGTTCGAAATTTGTTCTATAACGGTAACCCTCATAGAATCGGTTATTTCAAATGCGGTTTACTCGCATTAATATTTCAATTAATATTGCATTCATTTCATTTCAAAAACTTTTTTTTTCGATTTTTCAATTTTTTCTAAAAAATATTTTGAAAACGGGTTGATTGAATATTTTTAAATTTTTTTCCTCGATAGACATTTAATTTTCGAATTTTATTGCATACTTACTTTTTCGGAGAAAACCCTTAAACTAATTAAAAAAAATGGGCCGTGTACGTATTTTGCCCTTATGTGCCTAATTATATTGGAAAGAAGATCTTTAACAGAAACAAGTAACATTTACGTTGAAAATAACACAGTTTGAACTTATAAAAAGTATCAAAACCACAATACTTAACGTTTTTTAGTAAAAATCCATCACACGTAAATAGCAAAGAATTAATAAAAAAAGTATTTCGAAAATTGTAGGACAGGTTTTGATAAAATCCTGTTTTTTATTTTTAGTTTAAAAAAAAAGTTTAGAAAAAAAAGTTATTAAAAATGTTGATATGCAGAATTAGTTAAACTATCTAATCCTTCTCAAATATAAAATTTGAAATAAATCCAAAGAGCCGTTACCGAGAAAGCCTAAAATTAAAAAACCGTTATATGAAAGGTACCGTTAATAGACTTTTTTTTTTTTTTTTTTTTTTTTTTTATAATTAACGCGCGCACAAGGGACTATTTGTTTCCCTTTTAATGTAACACACTGCGCGGGCATTAGGAAGATAGGGAGGGGAGAGATAGGAGGTGTCGATTAACATTGGTTTTGAATGTTTGCATGTTGAAATGGCAAGGGAAAATCTCGCCGGGTAAACCATTCCAAAGTCGTGTTGTACGGCTAAAAAAAGAATCTCTATATTTCACGGTACGTCCGAAATTGGGCTCAAGGGTGAACTGATGGGCATTCCTAGCAAGACGAGTATTACGGGCGAAACTTTTAAGGGGAGGAATGCAGCTGGCTACCTCGAGTGAACATTTTTTATAAAAGAACCGATAAAATAAGGAAAGACATGAAACATTGCGTCGGTGTTCGAGAGGGGCAATTGTTTCAGCGGCAGTTCTATTTCCTATCAATCTTAACGCTCGATTTTGTATTCTATCAAGCAGGTGAAGCGATGATTGTGAAGCACCTGCCCACAGGTGGGAGTTGTACTCGAGTTTAGGGCGTATAAACGCTTTATAAATTGTAGCCAGATCAGATGGGGAAAAATACTTCTTACACCGATACAGAAAACCTAAGCACTTTGCAGCATTCTTAGCGATCTCAAATATATGGTCGTTCCAACGGAGGTCATCGTTGACACACATACCGAGTACTGAGAGCTTTTCGGTTTCTTCGATGTAAGTGCCATTCATGGACAATGGCATTGGGGGAATGTTTAGCTTTAACGACAGAAGACAGCATTGAGTTTTCGAAGCATTAAACTCCACACGATTTCTATTACCCCATTTGACAATGCTGTATAAATCGGAGTTTAATGAGCTTGACATACGGCACCGTTGCAATTGTACGTCCGAAGGCGAAGGACGTGAATTATCGAACGAATATGAAAAGCTGAGGGTAGAGTCGTCAGCAAAACAGTTAAGTGGATTAGAAGTAACAGACAGAAGATCATTTATAAAAATGAGGAAAAGAGTCGGAGACAGAACAGAGCCCTGGGGCACACCAGCATTTATTTTATGGGAATCAGACTTGAATCCGTCCAATACACTTGTATTGAACGGTCCAGGAGATAGCTTCTAATCCAACGAACAAGAGTATTATCGATCCCAAAAGCACGCATTTTCGATAAGAGAGCTTCATGCCAAACTCTATCAAATGCCTTGGAGATATCAAGAGCAATAATCTTACTTTCACCAAAGCGATGTAAAGATTTGTTCCACTGTTCGGTGAGATATGCCATCAGATCACCAGTGGAACGGTTGCTGCGGAAGCCATACTGACGGTCATGGAGAAGCTTACGATCTTCGAGATATTCCTTAAGCTGACGGTTAATCAGTGTTTCCATGACCTTAGAAAGAAGGGATGTCAGTGCTATGGGTCGGTATGAGGAGGGGGAGGATGGGTCACCTTTCTTAGGGACAGGCTGGACAAATGCTGTTTTCCATCTTCTAGGAAAGATTCCAGAAGAGTAGGAGCGATGGAAAAGCTTACGCAGTGGCTTTGCCAGTGTGGAAGAACACCTCTTCAGAATAATCGGGGGTATACCATCCGGGCCAGCGGATTTGTGTATATCGAGATCTTTGAGAACTCTTGCTACTGTACGAGTGCGGAAAAAAATCTGTCCCATGGAAAAATTTACATTCTCAAGTACAGGAGGGGCAACGTTGCTATGCGGCAGCGTGGAACTGGCAGCGAAATGGGCGGCGAGCAAGTTTGCCTTCTGCATATTTTAATTACATGTAAAATGAATGTTTAATACAAAAATATGAAATTTAATTTTTAATATAAAAATACGAAATAATGTTTTTAATTAAGAAATTGTTTTTTTTTCTGTTTTTTTTTTAACAAAATAATAGATCAAAAATTGAAAAAAACTAGTTTAAAAAGAACAATTTTATACATTTTTTACGTTTTTTTGAAATTTTGAATGTTTTTTAAGTTGGCTGGTAGCTGGTTCATAATTGATGGTATCGCATAACTCAGTTGTCTTCTTCCGTCGTTGTTGTATACCGCTGGAATCTCGAGTAGACCTTGCGCTCGTCTTCTGGTGTTTATGTTGTGTGAGATAGGTTGCTGAAACCTTAAATCGTCGTAGTATTCTATTATAGCTGACATTTTATAAATATTTTTAACATTCAAAAACTTGAACTCATGATTTTTATCAATTATTTTAAAGATTCTATGCTGTAGATTGACGATATTATTCATGTAAGTATTTGATGCGTTTCCAGGCCAAAATTCCATACCTCAATTGAGATTCAACAAGCGAGTAGTAAACGAGTTGTTCCACTTTCTGTCAAAAAACAATCAGCTGACACGAAAAACGAATTTGCATCAGGAAAACAGATAAAAACATTTTTAATAAAAAATATTTGTGCAAATTGGTTTTTTCTTGTTGATAAAAATTCTTCGTATCATTCGTATATTATTTGTGTTACTAATCAAAGGAAAACATGTAAAAAAATCGGTTTAAAGTTTTTCAATGATGCATTTCAATGATAGCTATAACTGGCCCCTTAGAGTGTCAAATGCTTTGCTGAAGTCCACGAACATAACTAAAATATGATGATTTTTATTTAGGCTCATGTTGACGACGTTACAAAATTCCCCAAGTAGTTTTTCCGTACTTTTTCCTCTTTGAAAACCATACTGATTGCTTTGCACTAGGCAGTGTTTTTCAATAAACTTGTTCAAGCGTTTTAAGACGACTTCTTCCAAGCATTTTTCAAAAGCGGGTAAAATAGAAATAGGCCTATAGTTTTGTATTTCGTTTTTCTTTCCTTCTTTATAAATGGGTCGTATAAGTGATGTTTTTAAAACTTTTGGAATACATCCTTGCATCAGACTTTGGTTGATAATTACTTGCAAGATTGGTGTCAGAAAATCAGCATTCAGTTTGATATCACACGCTCTTATCCCATCAGCTCCTAGGCTTTTTCTCGTTTTTAAATTATAAAGTATGTTTTGGGTTTCAATTTCATCAGCCTCTTCTATAAATATAGACTGAGCGATATGTTGACTTGTCTGATTGGACGTTTTGTAAGTACAATTATGTATAATTTTAGATGCTTGTGTGGAAAAAAACTCGGCAAATTCTTCAGCTATGTCACAAACATTCGATTGAGTACAAAGATTGTTTTCTATTGTTTCATCAATTGATAGTTTTTTTCTAACCAATAATTCATTTACAATACTCCAAGTTTTCCTCGGGTCATGTTTTGCATTTGTCAGTTTTGTTTTGTAAAAGTTTGCCTTTTTTATTTGTATATTTTTGTTCACGTAATTTCGTAGCTTTTTGTAGTCAGATTTGAAAACTTCGTTTCTTGGGTTATTTTTCCACCTTTTATAAAACACGTCTCTTTTTTTGCACAGTTCAATAATGTCTTTCGTGATCCAATTTTTGTTTTGTCGTTTTCTTGTTTTTTGAGTTTCGGTTGAGTTTGCATATATGTCCATCATTTTCTTAACAAATTGATTATAAAGCCGTTCGACGTCATTTTCATTTTCATACATTTCTTGCCAATTTGTTTGCTGAATAAGTCGATTTACTTTTTCTTGGTTTATTTTTGTTAGTGTTTTATTACATGTCTTTATCTGGTTCGTTTGTTGTTTTATACCGTAGAATGTTGCAAAGTGATCAGATATATCTGTTTCTATAACTGCTGAAACGACATCGTTTTTCGGGATTGTAACAGATATGTGGTCAATTAAAGTCCTGGTGCCTGTTGATATGTTAACTCGTGTACTTTTTTGAATAATGTTCATTAAACCTTTTGATGACATCATCTCAATATATTTTTTGGTGTTGTTATTGTCCAGATCTTTAGTGTCAATATTAATGTCTCCAAGAACTATTAAGTCTTTTTCGTTTTTAGTATGTTGGTCAAATTCATCGATAAATAATGTTTTACTTCGTGATGGTGGTCTATAAATTGCAAGAATATGTTTAATTCCCCATTTGTCTTTTGTTTTTATACTAAGACTATCGTAGCTTAACGTCTCCGACGAACATCTTTCAAAATGTATGCCTTTTTTTATGAACACTGCAATTCCTCCTTTCCCAGATTTTTTCCTATGCATAAATTCAGCATTAAAACCTTCAATGTGGTACAGGCAATTTTCTTCTTCATGTATGTTTATTTCAGTTAAAACAATAATATTTAAATAACAAAGAAAACTTTCGATTTCGGCAATAAAACAGTTCCAGTTTTTTCGAAGCGATTGAATATTAAAACTTACACAACAATAATTTAATTCTTTTAGTTCAATTTCATTCATACCCATTATACCCTGCACTACCCTACATTCAACTTCTATTACATTATCTTGTTCTTCCATCATATCAGCTGTTATCATACGCTCTTCACATTTTCTCATAATATCGCAGATTAGTTATGTATTTTGTCAATATCATTTACCGTGCATATATGTATAATTTCTTCATTCTCGTATTTACGAGCTAATATTTTTCCTGCAGCTTCCCATACAAATTTCCAATTGCACTCTCTAGCTTTGTTTTTGGCAAGCCAAAGCAAGTGTTTATTTGTTGGTGTAAGGTGGTTGTTTACAAAAACAGGATTGTTGGTGTTGGTGGTATGCACAGACAGACAGAAAGACAGAAAGACAGACAGACAGACAGACAGACAGACAGACAGACAGACATACATACATACATACATACAGACAGACAGACATACAGACAGACAGACAGACAGACAGACAGACAGACAGACAGACAGACAGACAGACAGACATACATACATACAGACAGACAGACAGACAGACAGACAGACATTTTTTCTCGATCACTTTTTTAGACAGACAGAAAGACAGACAGACAGACAGACATACATACATACATACATACATACATACATACATACATACATACATACATACATACATACATATGATCGTAATGTCATATTTGATTGTTATTTCAATTTTTTTTAAATTCAGGAATCCTAAACTTGCCTTATAGTCCCTATAATCGAAAGTAAAAATGTAAGAATTTTCTGATAATAACTACCAGAAGCTATTTGTTGGCATACTCAAAAAAAAAATTGGAATATGTTTTCGAAAAATTTTTCAAAAAAAAGTTTTTTGAAAAAAAACTGGTCAAACGATTATAAGAAAAATTTTCCATAAAATTCAAAACTGTAAATTAAATTAGATGGCTTACTTCATTTTTTCCAAAAAACCTTTTAACTAGTGATTTTTTTAGTGATTAACAAAATTTCAAATGATATTTTCCCTGCTTTTTTTCAAAAATCTCATGCCCCAAGACCACTTTCGGCTGTCGCACATTAGAGCAAGTTCGTGCGACCCAGTCGTGCCCATTTTGTATATTAAAAACTTAATTTAAATGGCAGAAAAGTTTGGCAAATCTATTGTTTTTTTGTAAAGGAAATGTGAGGAAAATTACGGAAGAAATCGTATCCCTCTGAGCGCAAATCTCAAGAATATTATGTTTAATACTGATTGTCAGAACACCACGGCACCCAAATTAACCTACGATTAGTCGCATTTTGTTCAGTGACATGCTACAAAATCCGTAGAATGATTTCCAGAAGAGTAAATTGGAATCGAACAATTCTTCTACAGGAAAATTTGAAAATTGCAGCTAATCTGGATCAAACATCAGAGTTCTTCTAAGGTTTTTAAATATTTTTAGAATTTTTCTCCTTTGATTTATCTTTTAAAAGGTTTAGCATATGACTTAAACTTCAAAATATTAAGTCAAGCTTTATTTTGAAGTTGTTGATCGGGAATTCATTTTAAATAATTCAAGGATTCCATTCAAATGAATCATTTTTAATGCTTCAAATTAATGCAATCTTCTATGATTTAAGTGACGTCATCGTCAATCTAAAATGATTGCGTTCTTTCAAAACTCTGCTCTGGATATACAATAAACGAAACTAAGCTCAGAGTGTCAAATACCACATTTTCAGAAAGCACTTTCAGAAAACACTTCTGCTTTCATGTTGTGACAACTCGAAAAGTGCTCTAAGAATTTTTGCTATATTGAAAGTAAATAGTCGCTTTATGAAAGCATTTAGTTTTTTATAGTATGAATCTCTCTAAAACCACTTTTACAACATTTTAAAATAGGATTTTTAGAAACATTTTCTGAAAGCGCTTTCTTTGTGTGACACCTTCTTAATACTGATTGGTTTTATAGTTCTTTTTATTTTTCGATCTAAATATGTGTTAGATTATTAGTCAACATTTGAGCCTTTATTATGATAAATTATGGTTTATTTTATTTAACGGTCATATTTCTTAAAAGTTCCTGTCTGTTTTTTACTTTAAGTGCTTTTTTAAATCTCCAAATCCTATATTGAGCCCTAGCAGGGGGGTTGCAGGGGGGCAGCATTTATCAAAGTGGGGCATATCTTTACATTTGTTGTTTGTGCTTATACTGGCCTTAGTGGCTTTTATTGCCAATTTTCGTATTCTGCATAATATTTTTGTGTGGTCTTATTTCATTCTTTGATATTAGGGGCTTTTTCATAATGAACTACAACCCCAAAAATGGAGTCCTCTTTGAAGCGCTTCGAATTCCAGTCAGCGAAAAATCGGCGTAGTCTAGCCTTAGCTCTCCTGTATGAGTTACCTTAAGCTTGAGAAGGTGTCCCTACCAAAATCATTACACTTGAAATATTTCATCTAACATGTATTTCCTATGGGCAGTTTAGAATGCAAAGTCGATAAACTGGCGTTAAGTATTTTTTTTTTTTTTTTTTTTTTTTATTTATTTTTTTTTTATTTATTTTTTTGATTATAATGTGAGCGATAAATATGAAAGTTTCTTCCCTTAAAATGTTAATGGGCACAGTCTTGATAATAAAGGTATGTAAAAGAAGATAACGACATCAGTTTTGAAGTTCTGAGTGTCAAAATGAAAGAGATAAACAGAACCAAGTAAAACATTCCACATTCGTGTGGTGCGGTTAAAATAAATCTCTCTACCTAATCATGCATTTGGTGCAAGGATTAATGTCTGTAATGACTAATTCAAAAGTTTTCAGACTGACAGTCTCTGTTTTGTTTTTTATATATTTATATTTTTATTTTCTTACAAACATACGTCAACCTTTTTACACAAAATTATATCCTCCAGCCACACATAACTCCTTTACCCAGCAAAATTGAATTGGCCAGGCCTAACTAATTGATCAGAATATGGCAATTAAATTAATATACTTGCTCTTATCGTTCCTGCATTTAACAGTGATAATGTAAATTACAAGTTTCCCAATTAATCCACCCTTCTAAAATGCCAGCACCGAACCATTCCTATATCATCTGGCACACATGCCTTTACATCAGTCTGGAAGGACTGGACACTGGACAGAGGATGAAACTCACACTTTGTACCTCAAACATCACCATCTATTCATTTTACTTTATCACTCGGTGAGCATTTGTCATCATTCCTGTGTGCTTCCTGATGGCGACTGTTCAGACAGCCCTGCGTCTGGTTGCTGCTTCCAGTTAATATGCAAATTACATTTACCAATCCCACATACAGTCCGCTCTCCCAGGGAGGATATTACGATATGGCAAAACGGAAGTTCAGGACAAAATGTCCCAAAGGAGCATTGCATTGCATACCTAACAGGAGCAGCAGCAGTTATCATATCTTCAGGCCAATTATAAACAACAATTAGCCCCGTCGATCGATAACAGACATTGGTACTCTCGCCACAGTTAGCTAAAGGGAAGGATACCTTCGGGTTGGTGCTTCCAACAAAACCACCGATGAAGCAAATGATTCATTGCCAGCCAGGTGAGCGCACAGGACACCACTGATGTAATAAATTCCTTTTCAGCTCATAATTTGTGATTTGCCTGGCGTGGTGCTCCTCCGGACACGAATTCAATTTCACTCATCTGTCTGGGAATAAACTTCGCATAACCCCTTCCCCCACACAGAGAAAGGATTTCTCGGACAGCTCTTCCCTGGAGCTCCGGATTTATGTCCATGTCGAACAAATCACGATAAAACAAAATTTAATTTCAACCACTCTCGTCCAGCACTCGTCCATCTCATCAACACACAAAACCCTCGTTCTCCGTCCGTCCAGGATTCCGTTAATAAATCTACCCATTATTAAGCTATGCTATGTCATCCTTGCTCTGCTAAAAGGTAAATTTGTTGTAGGTTCATCATCATCATCAAAAAAGGCCATTTGTCATGTATTTTTGTTAACAAAATATACAAAATCCGAATGTGAATGTGAAATCCTTTTGGATGACTTCCTCTCTTCGTCAACTACACGCCGTAAGGCAGGACATGCTTCCGTGGTGCTTTTGTACAAATGGTTGTGTTTTTTGTATTTGGGCTTTGAATATCCTTTAGTCATCTCGTGCAAACGATGATCCTGAAGTTCGTTTATGAATTTGTATTTTTGAATAACAAATTCATCCGATTTAACGATTGATTTGGTTTTATTGGTTCATAATCAAAAATTCAGGATTTGAAATGGCAATGTTGGAGGATTTATATTATAAGTCTGCAGTGAATTGAAATGGCCAACAAAAATGTCAGAAAAATATTTTAATAAATTCTCTTTGTGCCATGAGCAATGTGATGTGATTTAGGGTTGCCAGGGTGATTGTTTTTTTTTTTTTTTTTTTTTTTTTGGAATTGAGAGGTTTTAAATGAGGGACATGAAGGGGATGTTAAGACTTTTCGGTAAAAAAAATCAAAAGTGGTAAATCAACATGATAAGCAATCGACTAACTAAAGAAAGAAAAGCTTCGGCGGAATACTTTTCAAGTATTCATCTTGGAGTTAATCGACCCTGCAATGTGACCTCGAATCAGTCTAATTAAAAAAATTAAAAAGTTACCTCCAGATCTATGGCTGTGGCCGGAGTATGTGTTCCTTTTATGTCGTTTTCTGAAGCTTAAGATACAGAAGATCGTTTTCATTATTCCTTTTATGGATTTTATTTATCTCAGAAAACATACTCAGGTTACAATATTTAACAGTTTCTGACATTCTAAAAAATATAAAAAAATATAAAAAAAATACTATGGCAACCCTAACCATTATATTTAAAGTCATTCGACATTATTTGCAAGTGTTTAAGTTATTCTCTCAAATAACTTAAGGATTTCCGACTTCCTTATCCTTTTCTTCTTCCACATCCTTCCCGGTACTCGCTCCATAGCTTTAGCAAAAAAAAAACCAACTCCTCCCCCTTGCCATCCCGTTCAGCATGAAATTGGCAGATTATTTTTATAGCCAATTGTTGGAAATCTGTGTGTATATTATGAATTGAAAGGATTCAACGCGAAATACATATCCTCAATCGCGGGGGATGATTTCAAAGTGAATCAATTTTTTTTGTTGCCAAATAGAAAATAGAATCCTGGTTGGAACTATCGTTGTTCCATCCTTTGGCATGCTAGGCCGAAAAATTTGTTTCGGGCAGAGATGCGGGAGTAGGATATAGTAAAACGTTTTCCAAATTTAGGTTATGGCTCATCATATTCAATCCTTTTTGTATATGCCCTTTTAGTTGGGAATCGCTGTGCTCCCCAACTGGAAGCCATAGTCGTTTTCTTTTTTTTTTTGGTATGTCTTGAATTTTATAGCTTCATTATTTTGAAACGCTGAACGTTTGTTCATGCTTGGATTGTAACAGAAGGCTTCGTAATCGACCATAATGGTTTTTTTGGGTGTATCTTTACAGAAAGGATGGAAAAAAGATATTATTTGTTCATTCTACACAACATATATCTATTAAATGGTAATAATTCCTTCCATTTTTCCATTTATTGTTTATATTAAAAAAAAAGTATCTTTGATTTATTAACTGCTTTTTTCATTTACGGAAAATAAATGGAATATTGTAAGTAAATTAAAAGAGAAACAAAGCGATTAGAGTTTATTGTTTTATTTATTTTTTATTCTCCTATTGAAAACGAGGATGACTGATGTGTAGCCTTTCATATCCTGAAAAAGGACAGAGTTCGATGATGTTGTAGGACGAAAGAGTGACACATTTGACATTCATTATGACTTAGAAATTATTAAATATAAATTGTGAAAAAAATCACAAGTATTTGATGTCATAATATATGTTTTTGTTATAAAGAAACCTAGCACATCAGTTGCGGCATCTCTGATGGCTTGTTGGCAGTGTTGCCACTGATCTTCGGCACTTGATGCTGGCGGTACTGGATTTCTTGAGAGGTTACGGGATATTCGATCGGCATAGGTTCTGGCGGTTTCTTGCGATTGCAGCTTTCCGATGTCATACTTCCTCACAGTATTACTCCGTTGTTGTGGAGTTCGGGTTATTCGCATTCTTACCTTTGCTGCAACAAGGTAGTGATCCGAGTCGATGTTAGCTGCTCGGAAGGTGCGAACATCCAAGATACTGGAGGCGTGTCTTGCATCGATCGCAACGTGATCAATCTGATTGACGGTTCTTTGATCTGGGTGTCGCCAAGTCCCTTTGTGTATATCGAGATGAGGAAACCGTGTGCTTGCAATGGTGACGTTATGTGCCGCTGCGAAGTCAATTAGCCTAAGTCCGTTTTCAGACGTTGTGTCGTGTAGGCTATGTTTTCCGACAGTCTTACCAAAGATTTCCTCTTTACCTATTTTGGCATTAAAATCGCCTAGTACGATCTTAACGTCGTATTTAGGGCATTGCTCATAGGTTTTTTCGAGGAGCTCATAGAAGTCATCCTTGGTGGCGTCATCTTTGTCCTCTGTGGGGGCATGAGCGCATATTAGGCTAATGTTGGCGAATTTAGCCTTGATACGGATTGTCACAAGCGTGTCGAAAGCCCAAGACTTCTTGCCTAAGTCTACTGCTTATGACGAATCCGCACCCAAATAAACGCTGTGGTCTTCTTGCGCAATCACCGTAGTACACGTCACAGTTTTTCATCCTCCTTTTGCCCGGCCCATTCCATCGCACTTCCTGGATGGCAGTAATTCCTGCTCTGTAGCAGTCTAGGGCCTCCGCTAGTTGTTTGGATGCACGTGGTCTGTTAAGAGTTCTAACATTCCACGTGCAGATCCGAAGGTCGTTGTCCTTGATTCGTTTTTCCGGGTCGTCAACAGTAAATCCGTCCTTTTCCGAGGCTATTGGTCGCTTCGCAACTTTTTCTTTTTTCCGTGGCAGGGTTGTTAACCCCACGCACAACCCCCAACCTGGAGGGCCAGGTCCTTTGTTGGATTCCTTGGATAAAAGGAACCGGAGAATCCGGAGTCAGTAACCCACTTCGGGGATATGAGCGCTGCCGTTGGCCCATTAAGGGTTCATCCGCCACCATCTCTATTTCAATGCCCTGACTTGCATTGAATTGTCCTAATGACCTTATCTCCAGATACGTCGAAGTAGCTCATTAGGGCGTCTGCTTCGTTGACTGTTGACGCCACCGTTGGTCCAATTGGTTGGGCTCATCCGCCGTACGTCCTCTTTCTGAGGGGCTCGTGCAAGACTTCTGCGAATCGATCAGAACAGTTATTAAAGCAGAGCATTATAGTGTTGCTATTTTTTCTGTGTTCAACACTCGCGCTTATAAGTTTAGCAGGAATGTTCGGGTGGACAGACCAGTACCCGGTGGTTACCGCGGGGAGGTAAAATAAGCACAATTGATGTGTACGATATAGTTGCAGCGACTGTGCATCACCAGTTTGATGCCTTTCCGTGCCTACCCTATTCATACAGCACCCAACCACCGTTTCAATAGTTATTTCAATTTCAATTCAATATGAATTCAATTCAATTCGACTCTTCCGTACAGATAGATTTGGGCCAATCGCTTTGGCCCAAATTCTGCTCCTAGTTTCCTCGATCTGATGATTGTATCTGATTCATCTAATGTTCTTCTTATCGATCAACTATCTCTTGAAGATATTTCAGATCACGATTTAATTTTTTGCTTGATCAATATTGACTTTTCTCGATCCGCATTTTCTTCTACTTTTCAATTTCGTGAATTTAAAACTATTAATAATATTGCATTGCAATTCGATGCTGGCAGTTTTCCTTAGGATTCTTGTTATATCTTATACAACGTCAACGAAAAAGTGAATTTTTTCCAATACCTAATATTAGAACTTTATGAAAAACATGTTCCTTTGAAGACAGTTAATGTGCGTAATAAAAATTGTACATGGTTCACTTCTGAAGTACTCAGTTTAATTAAAACTCTTAGGAAATTGTACTCTAAATGAAAGCATAACTCAACAACCACCAATTGGGAGGTCTTTTGCTAAGCTCGTAACCATTCATCCTTCATAACACGAAGAGTGAAAAAAAGGTATTTCATGTCTACAAACCAAATATCCTGATCCTAATGATTTGAACAACTTTTTTGCACCTGACAGTTTGCAGGCATCTAACTTCACACCGAACGGTAACATCCTACAAATTGTTCCAAATGACTTTTACTTTGAGGTTATTTCTGAGTATGAATTGCTTTTGAGCATTAACTCTCTTAAGTCGAATTCTGTAGGAGAAGATGGAATGCCCATTAAATTTGTGAAATTGATACTACTTAAAATAATATCCGTATTAAAACACATTATAAATGTTTGTATAACTTCCTCTTCGTTTCCTGACTGTTGGAAACTTGCAAAGGTTATTCCAATCCCCAAAAAGGCTCAAACCTCATCCTGTGCATGACTTCCGGCCTATAAGCATCTTGCCTTGCTTGTCAAAGGTCTTTGAAAAAATCATGGCAAATCAAATATCTAACCACATTGGTCAAAATAATCTGTTATCTCTAGTACAATCGGGTTTTCGCGTGAATCATAGCTGTTCTACTGCTATTGTAAAGGTACTCGATGATATTAGAATTCAGTATGACCAAGACTAACTTACGTTATTGTGTTCGCTTGATTTTTCAATGGCATTTGACAGGGTTAATCATAACATTCAGTTTATATTTTGGTTTTAGTAGCAGATCAGTACGTTTGATTGAAAACTACTTGCAAAATCAATGAGTAATTCGTTTTCTGCATTAAAAACTTTACTTGCTGGTGTTCCCCAGGGTTCAATTCTGGGTCTTATTTTATTTTGTATGTTCATCAATGACTTTCCTCAAATATGCCAAAATGTCATGATACATCTTTACGCAGATGATGTCCAAATTTATCTCTCCTTTCAACTTACTCGCAGATATGGTCTGCAGATTAAATGAAGATCTGTCTTATATCTACAGTTGGATTTTATGCAATGGTTTAACTCTTAATCCTGCTAAATCGCAAGTAATAATTGCAATATCCAAAAAGAAATTTTATACTGAAAACCTTTCGCCTGAATATCTATCAACTTTTCAACTAGAGTTTGTAGACACGATCTCTAATCTTGGCTTTAAAATAAACCGAAAACTTTCAGCTAATGACCATGTGAATTTTTGTGTAGGTCGTATCTATGGAGGTCTCCAAAAATTAAGCCTTTTTTCTAACTTAACTCCTGTTAGCACCAAGTTGAGATTAATAAAATCCCTTTTCGAGAAAAAATTAGCTTTTACTTAGCGGTTATAACGCAGGTACCGTTAATATTTGAGCTACAAAAATAAATTGCACGACTGAATCGCACGTACTTGTTCTTATGTGGGATCACAGCCAGCGCATCGAAATCCAAAATAAAGCTATATTAATGAATTTCAAAGTTTTTTGTTCCATTTTTGTGAGTTTTGATCGTTCGAAAAAAGCACTTAAAATAGCTTTCAGCGGAATAATTCAAACGCATACAACATATTATGTACAAAATCTTGTGGCTGTTTCCGAGAAAAAATAAGCTTTTATTAAGGGTTATATGGCAGGTACCGTTAATATTTGAGCTGAAAAAAAATTAAAAAAATGAAATGGTTGCAGCCCCTGATAGAGTTGGAAAATACTCCTACTAATGATGTTATTTCAGACCGACGTTTCGAGTATGGTTATACTCTTCATCAGGCCTTTATTTATTTTATTTATCTTTAACTAAAGAAATAAAAATAATATAGATCACATGGTGGGGCCTAGTTATACTAAACCTAAGCGTTGGCTTCAGCCCAGTCAAGCCACCATTATTTTCCTCTATTTAACCGACTAGAGTTATTTCTATCTCTTTCAGGTATGCTAATGCAGTATTTAAGATTAGTAACGGGTGATTTTTTTGAGGTTAGGATTTTCATGCATTAGTATTTGACAAATCACGCGGGATTTCAGACATAGTGTCAAAGAGAAAGATGCTCAGTATGCTTTGACATTTCATCATGAATAGACTTACTAACGAGGAACGCTTGCAAATCATTGAATTTTATTACCAAAATCAGTGTTCGGTTCGAAATGTGTTTCGCGCTTTACGTCCGATTTATGGTCTATATAATCGACCAAGTGAGCAAACAATTAATGCGATTGTGACCAAGTTTCGCACTCAGTTTACTTTATTGGACATTAAACCAACCACACGAATGCGTACAGTGCGTACAGAAGAGAATATTGCGTCTGTTTCTGAGAGTGTTGCTGAAGACCGTGAAATGTCGATTCGTCGCCGTTCGCAGCAATTGGGTTTGTGTTATTCGACCACATGGAAGATTTTACGCAAAGATCTTGGTGTAAAACCGTATAAAATACAGCTCGTGCAAGAACTGAAGCCGAACGATCTGCCACAACGTCGAATTTTCAGTGAATGGGCCCTAGAAAAGTTGGCAGAAAATCCGCTTTTTTATCGACAAATTTTGTTCAGCGATGAGGCTCATTTCTAGTTAAATGGCTACGTAAATAAGCAAAATTGCCGCATTTGGAGTGAAGAGCAACCAAAAGCCGTTCAAGAACTGCCCATGCATCCCGAAAAATGCACTGTTTGGTGTGGTTTGTACGCTGGTGGAATCATTGGACCGTATTTTTTCAAAGATGCTGTTGGACGCAACGTTACGGTGAATGGCGATCGCTATCGTTCGATGCTAACAAACTTTTTGTTGCCCAAAATGGAAGAACTGAACTTGGTTGACATGTGGTTTCAACAAGATGGCGCTACATGCCACACAGCTCGCGATTCTATGGCCATTTTGAGGGAAAACTTCGGAGAACAATTCATCTCAAGAAATGGACCGGTAAGTTGGCCACCAAGATCATGCGATTTGACGCCTTTAGATTATTTTTTGTGGGGCTACGTCAAGTCTAAAGTCTACAGAAATAAGCCAGCAACTATTCCAGCTTTGGAAGACAACATTTCCGAAGAAATTCGGGCTATTCCGGCCAAAATGCTCGAAAAAGTTGCCCAAAATTGGACTTTCCGAATGGACCACCTAAGACGCAGCATTTAAATGAAATTATCTTCAAAAAGTAAATGTCATGGACCAATCTAACGTTTCAAATAAAGAACCGATGAGATTTTGAAAATTTTATGCGTTTTTTTTTTTAAAAAAAAGTTCTCAAGCTCTTAAAAAATCACCCGTTATTTCCATCCCCCTGACTCATGGTGCTTGTCATATTTCTTTTCTGTAGAATTTTTAGCCTGTCTGAGAATTGTTGCCATCTAACGATATATGGTTTTGAAAATGAACCCTCATACACTATCGCCACGTTTGGTCCCTTTTCACTATGGTTTTCTTGAAATTCTTCCAACTTTTCGAGAAATTAAGACAAGCCAGCAGTCTTTAGTTGTGATGTGAACCCGATATTTGTTTTCTTTATAATTTGAGCATGCACAAGGGATTGTTGTTGCCCTTTCAATATCAAAATACACTCTACGACCATAGGTAGATTTGGGAGGGTTTGACAGAAGGTATTATTGGTTAACATTGATTTTGAATGCTTTCAAATTGAGATGGCTAGGCGAAACCTAAACTATACCAAAACCACTTCTATCCCCTTGAATTGTCCGTTCATTGAGACTCTTTAAAAGACAAATGCACGCAGATATTTTGATATGATGCTGCAAACATCAATAAGGGTGGAATTGTCTGAGTCAGAAGTTTTTCCATTCCATGGGGTTCTGAATTTCACAGAGAAATTGGGTGCGGCCTTAATGTCAACGACAGTTTCATCGTTCTGCAATGTTGATTGCTCTCTATGCCAATAGGTGATTAAGAGTCATGGTTCGGCCTTTGACAAGCTCCAGTTTGGACCCCATTACTTTTTCTATACTCTACATTTCTTAGATTCTGGGTCACCTTCCATAAGGGAACACAAAACAACAAAACAAAGATGATGGCTACCCTGATGCTACTGACTGAAGATGAAAAGTTCAAGGCTGACACTGAAACAACCCTGATATCCAACCTTGAAGAACTCTTTAGAGCATATTTTCGAGGTAATATGATTCCTTGAGAACACTCTTATTTTTTTCCCCACACACGAGAATATTATGCAAACGCACGACTCGCATTCAATCAAGGAAGTGGAACATGTGCACGTTTCGGGAATTAAGTTGTTATCACTCGGAGGCCATAACCACAATCTCAGTATGCATTACATTAACGCGGTAGTCCTGCCATTAGAAATATTGAATATTGTTTCCAGAAATTCTACATTTTCAATATTAACGAAACCCTAACAATTCGATCCCCAATTGGAACATCCAGTTGCGCGTTTCTTGGATTAATATTGAAATTACTCCTTTCCTTGTCGAAGGATTCATCAGGGCCAGGATGTGTGTGATAGAAAATTCAATTTTATGTATGAATTTCGGAAATATTACGTTCTCCTGAGTGTGTAGTATTTTTTGTTTATTTTTGTTTTCCTGGAGAATGAAGATCGTGCGGTTTGCCATTAACGCAACATCGCCGCCACGCTAAAGGTGTAATGATTAAGGTTATGTGGATTTGAATAATAAACGACAAAAGCAACTCAGGAATACGTTCTTAGCGGTCGGTGGTGCTGTGGTTAGATTATCAAGGATTTTTTTTTTGTTGGCACATTAGTGGAGGTTATAGCATAATGCTTTGTGTGGAATGTTTGTAATACAAGGAAGTTCGTTAAGGTCAAATAAAGCTCTTAGAGTATATATTTCTTAGTCTTCCTGTCAATTAATGGAATATTGATTGAGAAAATTATTCCTTGTGTCTTGTGTAAGAAGCAGTTTTTTTTCTCAAAGTCGAATGGAAAGCTAAAAGCCCTGGAAGCTACTCGCTTTTAAGTATTGCACTTTAAGTACATTTATGTATAGTTGAATAAATAATAATAATAATAATAATGGATTCGAAAAATCCGACAACTTTTACATATCTAACATACACCGAAGCCTTATCTTATTCAATGGACAAATGATAATTGTTCCAAAATAAAAGTTTTGCATATTCGTGAAGTGCGGCTAAATAATGAGTTCCCATACTAAACAGTACATCTACAATTTTTCTCAAAGATAAACCGGTGGACATTCTTACACCTCGAATAATATTAACTAGAATCGCCTATATGCTCGAAATTCGAGCACCTCTCAATTCTGTATAACGAAATGACACATTAAGTCGATGAACACTTAATTTAAAACTAAATAATTAATTCCGTATAAATATGTACATATCTATATATATAAATTAAAGTTTGGTTTTAGGTACGTTCGATAACCAGCCAAACCGGTTGACCGATTTTCTTAATTTTTTTTTTTAAATTAAAGAGGAATAAGGATAGAAGGTTTAGTACAAAAAAAAATAAAAATAAAAAAAAGTCGGTTAAAAAAAGAAATGAAATTTCAATTATTTTTCAATGCAAAATAACGTTGGAGAGTCGCGGGAATCTGTGTAGCTTTCGTGATTTTTCGAATATTTAGAGAAACAAACGGGTATCGAACAAAAAAATATTGAGTTACACATTTTCTTCTGCGGCTTTAAATTTTTTAATTTTTTTTAAATTATTTTTCTAAAAATAAATCCAGAAAACTATGAAAAAAGAAGAATAACGCATTTTTACGCACACAAGAAGCGATAGGTATACCTTCTAAAAAAGTATTGAAATCAAATAAACTTTGCAAAGCTACTGAAGACGAAAAAAAATCTTTTTTTCAACACATTCGCTGCAATTCAAAATGCATGGCCTAAACCAATTTTTTGGCGAGGAAACGACAAGCAATGCAGTGCCCAATATGTTTATATTTTTTTTTAACATTTTTTTTATCAAATTATAGCAACGCCGAACTTTTTAAAGCTGCCGGAGATGACCTGGTGGAGTGCATACACCAACTCATCTCTAAAGTTTGGTCAGAAGAAAGTATGCCTGATGAATGGAACCTCAGCATCGTTTGCCCGATCCACAAGAAAGGAGACCCTCTAAACCGCGCCAGCTATAGAGGAATAAAAGCTCCTGAATATCGCCTACAAGATCCTCTGCCGTAATATGTGAACGCCTGAAACCTTTCGTCAGCAACCTGATTGGCCCCTATCAGTGTGGTTTCAGACCAGGAAAGTCCACAATCGATCAAATGTTCACTCTACGGCAGATCCTGGGAACCACCCAAGAATTCCAAATCGATACCCACCACCTCTTTATCGATTTTAAGGCCGCGTACGATAGCATTTATAGAGACGAGCTATACAGAGCCATGTCAGGTTTTGGCATTCCCACAAAACTCGTCCGACTGTGCAGGATGACGATGGAGAACTCTCGCTGCTCCGTCAAGGTTGGTTCTGACCTCACAGAAGCTTTTGACGTCAAAAAAGGATTCCGACAAGGTGATGCGCTATCATGCGATTTCTTCAACTTAATTCTTGAAAAAATTATAAGAAACTCGCAAGTCAATTGTAGTGGGACAATTTTTTTCAAGTCTGTGCAATTGCTAGCATACGCTGACGACATAGACATCATTGGCAGAACTCGGCGAGCTGTCAGTGGAACGTTTGCTAGCATTGAAGCTGAAGCGGCTAAGATGGGACTAGCAGTCAATGAGACCAAAACGAAGTACCTGCTGTCCACAAAAAGGGATACACAACACCGGCGGATTGGACAAAACATCACAATAGACAGGTACAACTTTGAGGTAGTTAGGGACTTTGTGTACCTCGGATCCGCTATAACATCTGACAACAACATCTCGTCAGAAATAAAGCGAAGAATTACTCTTGCCAATCGCTGTTTCTATGGGCTAGGAAGGCAATTGAGTAGCAAAGCCCTCTCTCGAAAAACAAAGGAGACTCTGTATAAGACCCTAATCATCCCAGTCCTGCTCTATGGCGCCGAGGCATGGACTCTATCTAAGGCGGATGAAGATATCCTTAGTCGTTTCGAGCGTAAGATTCTTCGGAGGATTTTTGGCCCTATCTGCGTTAACGGGCTTTGGAGGAGAAGGTTCAACCAAGAACTATACGAGCTGTACAGCGACATTGGCCTGGTCAAAAAAATACGCATATCACGTTTAAGATGGCTAGGTCATGTAGAGCGAATGGACAACAATGCTCCGGCTCGCAGGATCTTCGATTCCATCCCAAATTCCATCTAGACGCAGTCATGGAAGACCTCGCCTTAGGTGGCGCGCTCAAGTGGAGGACGACCTGAACCAACTTGGAATGCAAAACTGGAGGCTGCTAGCCAAAGACCGAGTTGGCTGGAGAGGCATGCTGGTTGAGGCCCAGGTTCGTCCCGAACTGTAGCGCAACCTAAGTAAGTAAGTATAGCAACAAAATAGTTAATTCATTTACAGTTTCTTTTGATTAAATTTAAGAAAAATTTTACGATAAAAATACAAAGAATCACGCACACATAGATACATATATCGATTCAAGAAATTGCTACTAGTTGGCTAAATGGAATATTCGTTTTTCTTCCCGCATTCTCAATTTTTTTCTTTTTAAACCGCATCCGTCGAGTTCGTCATGTATGGGTCGGTTTTCACAAAAACGTGTGCATTTTATTGAGCTGTCAATTAAATCCGTCGACGTAACTTATGCAACGGATTCTATGGGTTGGGCCCTTGAGATTTCTTTCACACCAATACATGCAAGCACATTTACATGAAGTTTGAGTTCGATGGTTTGGGACACCCAGCCTTCGATCCTGTTTGTCGAATGTCTGCGTTTGCGCTAACCTATACATGCCAATATTGTCAAATTTTTTTTTTTTTTTTTTTGATTTGTTGAAGAGTAAACACATGCGGTATGTAAACAAAAATAGTTTATCCATTAAAAGGAGATGTTCTCGAGAACGCCTACTCCAACTTAGACGGGACCCTCACATGTATATAGCTGGTGTTTTAAGGAATAACTTAGACCAGGTGGCGTGGCGCTGAGATGGTTTTTTTTCGAAAAAAAGGTCAGGTAACTAAGACCATTATTCCCTAGGGGGGGGGGGGTGGTATCACCTTTTTTTAATTCAAATAAAAAATAAAGAAAGCCTTTAGCAAAATTTTTACCCGATAGCTTGACACTGGGCAGGAGATATTGGAGAACGGAGTGTTCCATGAACCTTTACACTTCGTATATATCAACAATATTGAATTAAAATGACTTGACCTGTCTTTAAAAAATTCTTTGTATGTATTTACATGTACATTTACAATTTTATTACCAAAATCAGAAATCAGTGTTCGGTTCATTCACCGTAACGTTGCGTCCAACAGCATCTTTGAAAAAATACGGTCCAATGATTCCACCAGCGTACAAACCACACCAAACAGTGCATTCATCGGGATGCATGGGCAGTTCTTGAACGGCTTCTGGTTGCTCTTCACTCCAAATGCGGCAATTTTGCTTATTTACGTAGCCATTCAACCAGAAATGAGCCTCAAGCGGATTTTCTGCCAACTTTTCTAGGGCACTGATTTTGGTAATAAAATTCAATGATTTGCAAGCGTTGCTCGTTAGTAAGTCTATTCATGATGAAATGTCAAAGCATATTGAGCATCTTTCTCTTTGACACCATGTCGGAAATCCCGCGTGATCTGTCAAATACTAATGCATGAAAATCCTAACCTCAAAAAAATCACCCGTTACATTCGTAAAATAAAAATTCTAACCATCAAACATGACATGACGATCATAGAGAATCCTTAAAAAGTGATCGACAAAAAAATTCTGTCTGTCTGTCTGTCCGTCAAATTTGGTTTTTATCTTTCCTCAGAGGGTAATTGAAATTTAATTTTTAGGACTAAAAACAACAGCACCTGCTTTTCCTTAACGGTAATATGTTAAGGAAAAACGAAAACGGCTACAACGATTTCGATGAATATTTTTGACAGTTGTTTGGTTGGAACGCACAACCACAAATTCATCAACACCTCAATCTCGTTCGGAACCTTATAATGGCGGCAAGTCCGCTTTGATCACTGTCGTACTCGACCGTCTAAAAGTAATTGATCTTGAAAAGCATACCGATCTACGCCGTTCATTATTAAATTTATATGACCTTATAACTTATACCTTGTCGCATAAAGAGCCGAACCGGAACGCTTATTACACAAGGGCTTATACAGGGGGAGGTCACGGGATCATGAAACATCTTATAATATACGTCAATTTGTCTTTTTGGTAAAGCTTGGTTTCGCTAGCCAAAAAGACATCTAGACTTGATCTTGCAACAATTGAACCAAATATGCTCGACCCGTGATTCTAATCGGTTAATTTACATTCACAGTAGGTATTACAGACATGATATCTGCCTGCAACGTGCGTAGGCCGTGCCAAAGATTTAGAGTGTTTGATTTTCAAAGATTTTAAATTAATAATAAATAAATAAAAATAAGTAAATAATAAAACTATCAAGTCCGTGGTGCATACAAAAATGTTTAAGAATATTTTTCTTACATCTCATCTTCCATCCCTGACCTCAACTCAAATTTCTCACCTTGATGTTGAGCAGAGGCATGATAAAATAAAAGATCATAATTTTTGCCATTGTAGCTTCTGCTTCAACTGACAAGAGTATATCCATCCAACCTTCATTCTGTGGCACCTTTGTTCGGAAATATCTTCTTTTTTTTCAAATTTCATTCATTTAATTCTTTTCCTTTTTGACTGCGAAATATCTTTTTAGCCAGGATTCTCTTTCTTGGTGCCGCATTGTTGTGCATCTAAATGCATGCAGTTGAGGCCTACTGTATGTTGTTTTAGAAAATCTACTTTGTTTTTTGCAGATATTGTTTTCCACTTCTTTGAACTTCACCTTAAAGACACTGATATTGTGGCATCAAATGGATGCATCCTGCGCGATGACGATGACGACGTTCAGCCATGACAAGGTGGCGAGGGTGGATTTGGATTGTATTTTTTTATGGCTTTGTGATTATTCCGTTTTTATGTATCATGGCCATGTCAAGGGATCAGATGCTTTGTTTTTATAGAAAATTCTGTGTCCTTGAGCTGTTTTGATTCGGCTTAAGTTTGCCATGAAATTAAGAGAGAGGAATTCAAGATTTATGGCGGTCTTTATCAATACCTTAGACAGGTTTTAGGGACTTAATTTTTGAAAAGAATTCTATACACAATCGAATCATAAAAGGACATTTTTGTTACATTTGATGGTAAGAAATTTTCAAAAACTTAACCCAAAATAAGGCAAACTTGTATCAACATTCGTCATTAAAATAATGAAATATGTCGTTTCATATTTCGGCGGCCATTTTTCCTTTCGAATAATTACCAAAAATCCTTCTAAATTTATTTTATAATTTATTCCGCAAGCTGCCAAAACTAATAAATCATATTTCTTCCCCAATTCGATGGTGGTTTTCCCAAAGCAGGCATAAACATTCCAATTATTACTGTCGCCAGGATAACAGAATGAACGTTAATTTGAATTCATCGGATCTTCATGCTTTTACAAATTACATAGCAGGCTAACTGTGATGTTGATTGGCATCCGGTCCGTTCTGTCATTAAATTTTAACTTGTCTTTCCGGTGCCTAAGAGTTTATTGAATAATTCCACTTCCGCCTTCCTTTATAAGAACTGAATATTTGATTACTCAAGGTTTTCCAAGAGTATGCATTCTTCTTCCCAAAAAATGTTAAGTCTTCCCAATCAAGTGTGAGTTTGATATTTTTTAATCACATTCAAGGACAAAGTCAACAAGTTTTCAATAAATCTGGAGAGTTACCCAAGTCAATTTCATATATTTTTTTTTTAAATTAAATTGCCAGGACGAATTTATGGAACAGAATTTAAATGCAAAAATACCCAATTTGAAAAAAATTCAAGTGAAAATGAAAAATTAATAAATTCATCTTTTTTTGTACTGACTGATTCCATCTGCTGTAAGCGAGGGGGAGGTAAGGATGCCAAGGACACAACCAAACCGAACAGTAGAACCACCCAATAAATTCATTCTCTGGCAATGAATTAATTTAAAATTCAGCCAACAATGCAATTCGAGAAATCCAAGAATAACCTTTGTGTCTGTGTGCGTAGGGCGACCGGATGGCCGAGTTCTTCCCGTTAGTGATTAATTCAGTTTATTCAAGAGTGCTCCTTGTGCTTGGAATGAAGAGTCCGGGTTTCAAGAGCTTCGAAAAGATGCTCATAGACGAAAGTACTATTGAAGAACATTATTGTTGTTTTGTCGGTATAGCCAGAACCAGAAGGCACTCGCTGGAAAAGGGGGTTAGCGTCGTTTGAGGAGGTTTAATGGAAATAAACAAATTTCTCCGAGGAGCGCCTAGATTAAGGTGATTTTTTCCATTGTTTGTGCTTTATAAAAGGACTTTTGGGGTATAATGATTCTTAAAAGCTTTATTACACTAATTGATTCGGATGCTTTCAATAGTATCCTTAATTTTTGAAGAGTTATTGCCTGAAATAAATTTTAATTGGTGAATAAAGATGCCTGTATTGGGATTAATGATTTCATGGAAAAGATATAATGATCGGTTGAATTTGTGGAATTTTTAAAAAATACTTTAGTATTTTGGTTATTTATTTGGAACATTTGTTGGTTGTGTTCCAGCAACTTTGGTTTTTATCAGAATTGTTAAAATGTTGTTTTTTATTTTTATTTTTTTAATGGTAAAGGATATGAAATGCCAAGGTTACATAAACACATAAATGCTTATTTATTATCTAAATACTGAAAATGAAAAAAATATAAGATAAATATAAAATTAAAGTCACTAAACTTGATACTGAAACTTATTTAGTGTGGAATTAGTTTTAAATTTGTATTTAAGCTCAGTCAAGTTAAGTTTTTGATAATGTCGAGTTTAGTGTTTATAATTTTGGGCTATGTACCTGCTGTCCACAAAAAGGGACACACAACACCGGCGGATTGGACAAAACATCACAATAGACAGGTACAACTTTGAGGTAGTTAGGGACTTTGTGTACCTCGGATCCGCTATAACATCTGACAACAACATCTCGTCAGAAATAAAGCGAAGAATTACTCTTGCCAATCGCTGTTTCTATGGGCTAGGAAGGCAATTGAGTAGCAAAGCCCTCTCTCGAAAGACAAAGGAGACTCTGTATAAGACCCTAATCATCCCAGTCCTGCTATATGGCGCCGAGGCATGGACTCTATCTAAAGCGGATGAAGATATCCTTAGTCGTTTCGAGCGTAAGATTCTTCGGAAGATTTTTGGCCCTATCTGCGTTAACGGGCTTTGGAGGAGAAGGTTCAACCAAGAACTATACGAGCTGTACAGCGACATTGACCTGGTCAAAAAAATACGCATATCACGTTTAAGATGGCTAGGTCATGTAGAGCGAATGGATAACAATGCTCCGGCTCGCAGGATCTTCAATTCCATCCCAGAGGGTAGACGCAGTCAAGGAAGACCTCGCCTTAGGTGGCGCGCTCAAGTGGAGGACGACCTCAACCAACTTGGAGTGCAAAACTGGAGGCAGCTAGCCAAAGACCGAGTTGGCTGGAGAGGCATGTTGGTTGAGGCCCAGGTTCGTCCGGAACTGTAGCGCCGCCTAAGTAAGTAAGTAAGTATATTTTTTTGTAATATTAATTTAAATGTATGTGGGATTTAAACAATTTAGTTATGCGAAAAACAACAAGACTCGTGGATGTTAAAATACTTTCTTTGATAAATTTATTTTTTTTATAAATTAAGTTTTTCTGTAGTATAATTTGTCCGTTTTTCCGAAATTAATGGCAACCATTGTTCTCGAAAGGATAAAATCCAGGATCGAATCTACCCTCAAGAGGCACCAGGCGGGATTTCGTATTGGTCGGTCTTGTGTCGACCACATCAACACCTTGCGAATCATACTCGAACAATCGTCTGAGTACCAATCACCGCTGTACCTCATGTTTGTGGATTTTGAGAAGGCATTCGACAGGGTTAATCGTGAATGCATATGGAGATCGCTTATTGCGAGAGGTATCCCTGAAAAAATTGTCGCCATTATTAAAGAATCTTACAACAACGCAAGGTGTTTCGTTTTGCACAATGGACAACTTTCCGATTCCTTTAATGTGCGTCAAGGAGTTAGACAAGGAGATGTCCTGTCACCAATTCTGTTTTTTACTGGCAATTGACGATGTGATGACTGCCACGGTGGATGAAACTGAGAGGCATGGTATCCAATGGAGAATGTTTGACAAACTCAGCCACATAGACTATGCTGACGATATATGTCTCATGGCGAACAACACGGCTGGCTTAAATCAAATATGTCATTCGCTGCAGCTAAATGGGGAGGTGGATGGCTTAGGATCAACGCAAATAAGACCAAAATAATGACTACGGGCCAAAGCACACAACAAGTTACTCTAAGGCAGGGACCCATCGAAGAGGTCACGCAGTTTAACTACCTGGGCAATTTCATAGCACTCGATGGCGGAACGGACCTGGATGTAAACAATATAATAAACAAAGCCCGTAGTGCATTTGGAATCCTTTCTCCTGTGTGGAACTCCAGCAAAATATCGCTACGCACCAAGTTGAGACTCTTCGAATCCAACGTAAAATCTGTGCTGTTATATTCTTCAGAAACATGGAAATGCTGTGCAATCATCTCGAACAGGCTGCAAGCCTTCGTTAACCGTTGTCTGCGGTACATTCTGAAGATCCGGTGGCCGCAAACCATATCGAACGCTGAACTGTGGAATAGGACCGGACAGAGAAAATTGGACGCCGACATCAGACAACGGAAGTGGCGTTGGATAGGCCAAACACTGAGGAAACCTAACGACAACATAGCGAAGCAAGACTGAAAATAACTTGGAGGTCATCTGTTTTGGGGGAAGCTCGATCTTAAGGTTTTCAATCGTGGCCACAGCTAAGGTCAGTCGCGGCGAATAGGGAAAGATGGAAGGATCTTGTTTCTGCCCTATGCTCCAGGAGGAGTTGAAGCGCTGCATTGCAGCCGGATAACATATATAATTTCGGCCACTTAACTACAAATAAGTGACAAGTGGTTTGACAACTACTTTACAACTGAAACTGAAACTGAACTGAATGGCAGACCCACATTAGTGTTGATGATAGTGTTTTTTCCTTTTTCTCACTTTCGTTTCGTTCGTTCATTTGAATGTGTATGTTGTCTGATCAGTTGTGTCGTTCGTTTTGTCAAGTCACGTATGCCTTTTTCTTTTTTTTGTTAGTTCATTCTTCTGTCTGTAGGAGTGTTTCCTCACTTGGTCAAACACTTCAAGACAAATATATATTCTTAGACTGGTGAAAGAGGTAATGTATTGTTAGACTTCCTTTATATTTGTGAAAGCAGGAGCAGCCATTCATACAAGCAATGTAGACTCAAGACTGACGGTAACTGACTCTGTGGGCTAACAAATAGGAAATTATTTATAAAGAAGTCGTCCATCAAAAATTTCAACTCGCTCATATAGCAACATTACGGATTATCTATTAACTCATACTGGGATAACAAAATTCTCAGAGTCAATTCGAGCAACCCGAGTATGTTTCCTGAGATAAATAAAATCTTCAGAAAAAATAATCAAAACGATATTCTACGTCTTAAACTTCAGAGAACGACAGACAGCGAAAACATACTCTTGACCGCGGGAATAGATCTAGGGGACGCTGCCTTGGACGACGATTTCTTTGTGATCGAAGATCCATTGGAGAAGATTGAGACAGTGGGTTCTGCTTTTCAACAAGTATATAAGATGAATGACCAAATCACGACCTGGAAAACAGAGCTCTGCTAAATCACTTTTACCTTTGAGATAGCATCACGCAATGGCGACCTGAGAATCTTGGTTTTACCAGTTTCAATGAAGACAATCTGTCAAACGCCACCATCGCGGGAGTCGAAATTTCGAAAATAAATTTAAAGGATATTTTTTTAGTATATCCCATAGAATACTGAATTCGGTTGTTTAATGTCAAATATAATGCTTAAAATTTGAGTGGTTCTCTCAAACAGATTGCCGGGATGAAAAAGTTAATAGTTCGTTGTGCGTTGCGTTCATTGCATGCGATACCTCTGGGACGCCCCTCATAAGAATGTGTGTACATATTTAATAAAGTGCTCATGCTCAGTCGTAAATTACAACCCAACGGACGGAAGGATTGTATGGGTCGGGCTCTTAATGCATATGTTCCAGTGAGTTTGAAGACAGCTGTTGTACATCCTCTCCCGTAGAAAGGAAAGGATAATTCAAATCCGGCAAATCTCCGGTCGATTCCGAGTATCAGCAAAGTATTCAAAAAATTTCTCAATAGAGCTCTATCCAAGGGGCCGACGACAAAAAACATAATTCCAGACACCCAGTTCGGCTTCAAGGCGGTAAGTTAGTACCTGCTTTCCAATGGAATAATGCTATCCGTATGGTTAGAGGGTCTTTATCTGAAGCTAACCAGATGGGGCATAAGTAAACCACTTCTATATATACTTTACGACATGCTTAATTAAAGAAAGATTGTTGTTAAGAATGGTAATGTAACATCTACCACAACGTTTGATATTAAAAACGGTCTGCAACAGGAAGCGATGATCTCGCGGATTCTCTTTAGTATTTACACCAGCAATCTCATTGGAAGTCTACCTCATGCAATTGCGTCTGCCGGCGATTTAGTTGCGTACAGAACAGGCCCAAAATTTGAAGTCATCAGAATTCTCTTGCAACGTGATTTCGATAAAATTCAACAATACTGTAACGATTGGAAGCTGAAAATTAACTTCCAGAAATGTGAAACTATCCTGTTTAGTAACCCTTGTGTCTGGGGAATCTAGGCATACGAAAAAGAACTGGCGCAAGCTAGAGATGACTGGGCCACATGGACATCAGGTGGCGAATAAAGATGTAGTAAAGTACCATGGCATCTGGTTGGATCAGTATCTATATTTCAATCGATATATAGAGGCTGCTCTGGCTAAGGCTAGGGGAGCTTTTGCCCTGACACTAGAGATGCTTCAATGTTGATCCACACAGGGCATCCATAGGCAATCATCAGCTTAATAAGGGCCATGTAGCAAGTCACTTTCACCCTGTTATCAAGGAGGTGTTCAAAAGACAGTGTCTTCTCTGTCACAACACTATTATTCCAACGAGGTTCTCTACAACGGGTCCAATTCAAACAGGATAGATAATTTTTTAATTAAGCTCATTCGCGGACACATTGCAAGAGCGATGACCTGAACTTATGTACAAATCTTCGTCGCTTACTCCACCCGAGGCTTTTATATACCTTGATAGTCGAGGGCTGATCCAGGATAGACCGGCGATTCCGTTTATCTACCACGTCAGCTGTTAAACAGTCGATAGGCGCCAGGCGGCTCCTTTACGACCGAGACATAGGCAGAGCGCCTCCGTTGCAGTAGGGTCGTGCCCGACCAGGATCGGAAGGAAGCCCTTGATCAGAACCACCAATTCTGGTGGCTTAGTTAAAAGCTAATATTTTTAGTCGACTAACATATGTCTAAGGTATCTCTAAGTTAGGTAGGGCAGTTGCGGCGGCACCAAAAAAAATATTAAAAACATTAAAAAAAAAACAAAAAAAAAATACAAAAAAGTATAACCAAAAAATACAAAAAAAAATATATAAAATTTAAAAGTAGAAGTTTATGTTTAGTTCATTTTAAGTAAGTTTTAAGTAGGTTAAGATAGGTTAAGCAAAAATCCATATTGGTCCTCAGTTTTTCTTTTAAACATAAATTTAAGTTATTTTTAGGCCGAAAGGTGATTCAAATTAAGATATAGAATAATTTAGAGTGCTATATGGCTATGGTCTTTACAAGTACCCAAAAAAGGGGTCGGAGACTTGGATGCTTACTAAAAGGCGCTCTTATCTCTTAACCGCATTCGATAAAAAAGTCTTAGTAAGAATTCCGAAGAAGATACAATCATGAATTTTATGGCAGATGTTGTGGAAAATATGAAGCTCGGTGGTCTGGGCACCTTGCTTTTATGAGCGAAGAGAAACCAGCTCGGAAAACGTTTTGCAATATTTTTTATCGCAGGGCACCCAAAACCTTGATGTGCGCAACTGAATCGCGTTGGCCAGCATCGACATGTACAGGGTGGCTCACCAATTGTGCAGCAATAAGAAATTCAAATAACTTTTTTTTTAATCGATGTATTTCATTTATTTTTTTTTTATTGGTTAGAAAATTAAATTTTATTTTAAATAATTAGTTGTTTTTAAAGATTATAGACCGCAAATGACCTCCACGCTCTCCCACGCATATGCGGCACCTGGTCAAAAAATTATTCATTGCGGCCTGAAGAGTTGAAGTTGGGATCGCCTCAATTATTGTCGTTATGGACTGCTTTAATTCAGTTAAATTCCTGGGCTTCGTTTTATACACCTCTTGCTTGACATAACCCCATAAAAAGAAGTCTGGTGCAGTCAGGTCAGGTGACCTTGGGGGCCAGCGAAGAGTGGAGTTCCTAGAAATTAATTTGTTTGCGAATTTTTTGTTTAGCTCCGCCATAACTGGTCTGGCTATATGTGCAGTTGCTCCATCTTGCTGAAACCAAACGCTGTTGAATGGTATACGTCTTCAGCGCAACAACATATTTAACTAACGGTCCCCATTGACAGTAACGGTTACACCGTTTTCTTCAAAGAAGTACGGCCCGACAATACACCTTGATGAAACTGCGCACCACACAGTGACTCGTTCTGGGTGCAGTTCCGTCTCATGGAGCATTTCTGGATTAGACTCATTCCATATACGGCAATTTTGCTTGTTTACATTGCCGTTAAGATCAAAATGGGCCTCATCAGACATGAACAAACAATTGATCAATGTGTTGTCTTCTTCGGCCATTTATATCATTTTTTGGCAAAATTCCAGGCGAACAAGCAAATCCTGAGGGTTTAACTTGCTAGTAATTTGGACTTTGTACGGAAACAAGTTTAAATCGTCATGAAGTATCCGTTGTAATGACCGTCTACTAATTACAATTTGCCCTGATAAGTTTCGGGTCGAAACGCTCGGATTGGCCTGTATTGCAGATGCTACTGCTGCGATTGTATCCTGAACCCGAACATTGGCATCTCGATGGTACGGCCTTCGAGCGATGCTTCCAGATTCGGCAAACATGTTTACAAACCTCATAATGGTCCATCTACTCGGGGGATTACCGCCAAACTCCCGCCTAAATTCCCTTTGGACGGAAATGACGGACTGCAAAGCATGGTACCGTTGCACTATCCAAATTCTTTTCTCCGTATCCCAAGCATCCATTTTTATAAATCTAAATAGTAACCTATAAAATAAAAACAAAATAAGCCGATTACTCACACAGAAAAAAAGTTATTACGTTTTATTTTTGTAGCACGATTCGTGCGCCACCCTGTATGAGAGAAATTATTCAACTAGGCCCGAACCCGATCCAGAACCTGGTTTTTGCGCCGATGATGATGATCATGATGAGATGTGATTCCTCAAATAGTTGCCTTTCACAACGAGATCCGAGAATTTTGCCTTGCAGAAATATTCAACCCCAAAGAATAAGCAGTGCCCCATCTTTGATTATTATGATCAAGTTTTAAACAAACTTCAAGAAATCTTTTGCTATCAGCATCAAGTCTTAAAACGGTGTAACAACACCCAAATCTCATGAAATATTTTATTAAAACAAAAGCTTATGCAACTTCTGTTCTTACTTGAAGTTTGGCTATTTTCATGAATCATGACGCATAGGCGGCTGATATTTATAGAAATGCGAAAGATGGTAGCGTATCAAAATCTCTTCCACTCTTCTCATTATTTTCAAACCAAACCAATGACCTCAAATACCCAAAGAGTTCATATCCCATTAAAATCTTAATTTGCTCGCGATGCATGTTACTTCCACAATGCAAAACACCCGACACTATTATACGCCGTAAGCCTTAATGCATTCACAGCAAACTTTACAGAAAAAAATAAAACAACAACAAAAACTTTCCAACGCATAATTGACACCTCCATTACAAAAACTTTCGAACGCAGAAACAAGATTAAAGTCAACAAAATTTCAAAACCTCCCTCGCATGCATGGTGTCGCGAACCATAATGAGGTTTCTTATGCCAAGCCATCTAGAGACATTGCCATCCATGTGAGTGAAGTTTCATTTAGTTTGCCGCTTTCATTTATGACCAGCGCCAGCCTGTTCCACCAGCTACAACGGCAGCCAAGAACCGCATCGACCGTTAATGTCATTTTCCGTATACTCCTGGCTGCAATCTACCTGCCTCCTTGCAGGAGGTGTGTGCAATATTCAAGGAAATATAGGTTAGTGGATACTACGCCACAAATATTAGAGGTAAAAGTAATTTACCGAGCTTTTAAAAGAACAAGAAGGCAAAGACCCGAAGCGAACTAAACTAGGGCATTTGTATAAAAAAACTAATAATAAGGACGCGAAAGGATGGAAATAAAGAACGCATCACCACACTCAGCGCAGCAGCTGCTGAGCTGTTAACCAGTGCATCTGTTTGGATTCCTGGAGCTGGAGGTGGCGGCGATGATGGTGGTACATATCGGTATGTATATGGGTTCTTGGAGGAGGTGGTTCTGGGTTGGAGCACAGTGTAATGAAGTGGCTTTAGGGCACTCGTGGAATTGAAGTGCACCCTTCATCTAAACATATTTGAGAGAAGAGTAATTTATTAAAATTTATAACTTTACCTCCCCACTCCGTATCATAATATGGTTGGTTCGGTTCGTTTTGCTTGGGTTGGCTTCATATGGACGCGTTGGAGGAATTGTGAGATGCACTTGCTTCCGCATTTTATAATTCTGTGAGGAATGGCAGAATTCGAAGATGATATGACAAATATAGGGATCCGAGGATGGTGCGCTGGTGATGGTGCACTTGGCAGGATACTCGGTTTGTCATTTGGTGACGTACTTGCTGCCAAGTGCGGTACACCTCGTTGCGATAATTTAGAAGCAGTCGGCATACATATATTAGAGGGGAATGTAAGGCGGTTCAAAAGTTGTTGTATTAGAAAATGAAACTAGCGGCTGGAGGCCGCTTTGTCAAAAAGCAAAAGAATATCAAATTGTTAACAAAATTTTCTCTGAATTCCTGTAAAACTTATGAAAGCCACTCAGGACGTTCAGGTTATTTGCCGTAAGGGGTAGATTAGGAAAGAAGTCTCAAAATTTCAACACAGAAGAAGAAATGTGATTCTTCTTGGGATGCGTGCTTTTATTCCTAACAGAGTAAAAAGTATTAAATCTAAAGAAAAGTCTTGGTTTAACTCTGAGTGTAAAGAAGCTATCAGGCTCAAAGAAGTAAGTTTCCGAAAGGCAGTACAAATTATTGGTCATTTGTAAAAAATATTAAAAACTCCTCGACATCTTCGGTTCCTACGCTCATCGCTAATGATAAACCTATTGTCTACTCTTCAGAAAAGGCAAACTTGCTTGCAGCTCATTTCGCTGTCAGCTCTTCGCCGCCTTACAGCAACGTTGCCCCTCCTGTACTTGAGAATGTAAATTTTTCCATGGGACATATTTTTTTCCGCACTCGTACAATAGCAAGAGTTCTCATAGATCTCGATATACACAAATCCGCTGGCCTGGATAGTGTACCCCCCATTCTTCTGAAGAGGTGTTCTTCCACACTGGCAAAGCCACTGCGTAAGCTTTTCCATCGCTCCTACTCTTCTGGAATCTTTCCTAGAAAATGGAAAACAGCATTTGTCCAGCCTGTCCCTAAGAAAGGTGACCCATCCACCGCCTCCTCCTACCGACGCATAGCACTAACGTCCCTTCTTTCTAAGGTCATGGAAACGCTGATTAACCGTCAGCTCAAGGAATATCTCGAAGATCGTAAGCTTCTCCATGACCGTCAGTAATCGTTCCACTGGTGATCGGATGGCATATCTCACCGAACAGTGGAACAAATCTTTACATCGCTTTGGTGAAAGTAAGATTATTGCTCTTGATATCTCCAAGGCATTTGATAGAGTTTGGCATGAAGCCCTCTTATCGAAAATGCGTGCTTTTGGGATCGATAATACTCTTGTTCGTTGGATTAGAAGCTATCTTCTGGACCGTTCAATGCAAGTTGTATTGGACCGATTCAAGTCTGACTCCCACAAAATAAATGCTGGTGTGCCCCAGGGCTCCGTTCTGTTTCCGACTCTTTTCCTCATTTTTATAAATGATCTTCTGTCTGTTACTTCTAATCCACTTATCTGTTTTGCTGACGACTCTACCCTCAGCTTTTCATATTCGTTTGATGATTCACGTACTTCGCCTTCGGACGTACAATTGCAACGGTGCAGTATGTCAAGCTCATTAAACTCCGATTTATACAGCATTGTCAAATGGGGTAATAGGAATCGTGTGCAGTTTAATGCTTCGAAAACTCAATGCTGTCTTCTGTCGTTAAGGCTTAATATACCCCTAACGCCATTGTCCATGAATGGCACTTACATCGAAGAAACCGAAAAGCTCTCAGTACTCGGTATGTGTGTCAACGACGACCTCCGTTGGAATGACCATATATTTGAAATCGCTAAGAATGCTGCTAAGTGCTTAGGTTTTCTGTATCGGTGTAAGAAGTATTTTTCCCCATCTGATCTGGCTACAATTTATAAAGCGTTTATACGCCCTAAACTCGAGTATAACTCCCACCTGTGGGCAGGTGCTTCACAAACATCGCTTCACCTGCTTGATAGGAAATAGAACTGCCGCTGAAACAATTGCCCCTCTCGAACACCGACGCAATGTTTCATGTCTTTCCTTATTTTATTTTTATAAAAAATGTTCACTTGACGTAGCCAGCTGCATTCCTCCCCTTAAAAGTTCCGCCCGTAATACTCGTCTTTCTAGGAATGCCCATCAGTTCACCCTTGAGCCCAATTTCGGACGTACCGTGAAATATAGGGATTCTTTTTTTAGCCGTACAACACGACTTTGGAATGGTTTACCCGGCGAAATTTTCCCTTGCCATTTCAATTTGCAAACATTCAAAATCAATGTTAATCGACACCTCCCATCTCTCCCCTCCCTATCTTCCTAATGCCCGCGCAGTGTGTTACATTAAAAGGGGAATAAATAGTCCCTTGTGCGCGCGTTAATTATAAAAAAAAAAAAAATACGTGCAGACATAATCCAGATCCAGATCAGAAGATAATAAAACACAGCTTCTGTTGGTGTAATACTTTTTTTTTAGTGCACATAGTGTAGGATGTAGGTAGAAGTGAGTAAACGATCATTATTCATTATTCCATCAACGTTGATGGTGATCGATTATGGTGGTGTACGAGTATTTTTTTAAAGAAGATACCAATGTTTGTCATAGGCTTTGTATCGTTTTCGGTAAACGTTTTCTCAATTCAGTGTCGTGATAATATACACCGGCAACACTGTTTTGAAAAAAGCTCCCCAATAAGCCCTGTACTGACAGTCGTTACCCAACAGACTCTAGTGAGAGGTATACAGAAGGCGTTTTTCTTTTTTAGCTCGGAGCGGGGCACTTAGCTGTCAAAAAAAGAACTGTGTTTCTTTTTTAACTCGGAGCGCTCTGATCGCTCTACTTGTTTTTCTTTTTTAGCTTTAAAATACCAGAGCACATCGAGCGAATTGCTGAGTGGGGCTAACTTCACTCGTTTTTTGTGACATTTTTATGTGGTGACAGTGCTCAATTGTGTTTCTTCATTAGCCCCGAGCGCTCGGGTCACGCTCGATTCGCAGCGAGCTCTATTCGCTCTGGCCCCGCTCTTTGGCCCGTTTGGGGCTAAAAAAGAATAACGCCTTCTAGGCAACGAAAGTCTAGATCCAGACATGCACGTTGGCTCCTTGAGCAGAAAATGCACCCAGAAGAGATTAGCAATATTTCTTTGTTTCTGTTTATTGCCTCGCAAGCATTGAATAAGAAGAACAGGAAGACGTGTTGTGTATATTTGTGTATATTTAGTCATTCGAATTTTGGTAATTGTTAATCCATAGATATTAAGCTTTATAAGTTTTATTAAACAAATGATTTAGTGAGAAAATTGTATAATTTCAAAAAGAAAATCAAGAATCAGGATGAGCTCCATTGTTAAAACTTGTAAAACTAGCGTTTTTTAAGAAGAATGAACACATTTCTTTTCACAGGTAAGTATTGTTTTATTTAGAACGTAAAGCGGTGTGGAGTGGTGTTTTGAATATATTTTAAATATTGTAGAACAACTTAGAATAGTTTTTTTTTGTGGTATTAAACAATAAAAAATAATAAATTCTTTGAAAATAAAAATGTACATCTTCAATGGATACAATTCACTTTGTATCTGTCAAATGAGAGAGTTGAAGTCAGGGACGCATTCGTTTTCATTGTTTTTTGGAAAGGCGCTTCAATACATTGAGTGCATGTAGAATGAATTTATGTTTGAAAAAATTTTACATTTGTGAATCGTGAATATTTTTTGATAAAAATATTCTTTTTACTTGCGATTATAGGTACTATAGGCAATTTTTGGATTCGTGAATATTAAAAAAATTCAGATAACAATCAAACATGACATTACGATCATAGAGAAGTCTAAAAAAGTGATCGAGAAAAAATGTCTGTCTGTCTGTCTGTCTGTCAGTATGTATAACGAGCTGCAGTCTAAACGGCTAAACCGATTATCTTCAAATTTGGTATGTAGGATTATTTTGGAATTCCCCAGAGGAGAAATTTCAATTTAATTTTTAGGCCTAAAAATAACGGTACCTGCCATATGACCGTTTAGGAAAAGCTTTTTTTTCTCGAAAACGGCTTCAACGATTTTGATGAAAATTTTTGAGAATTTTTTTGATAGCATTGGCTATCATTTCGTTAGAACCACATATGTGGGAAAAGTCTATTAACGGGACCTTTCATATAAAGTTTTTTTTTTAATTTAGGGTTTTCTCGGTTACGGCTATTTGGATTTCTATCAAATTTTACATTTGAGAAGACCAATTCTGCATATCGAATTTTTTAATAACTTTTTTTTTCTAATAAAAATTTATTTTTGAAATTTTTTTTTGAAAATCAATTTTTAAAGCTAATCAAATAAATATTTTAAATATTATATTCACAATAAAGTCTAAAAAACTACATACCAAAGTTTTAACAAAAAAAAAAATTCAAAAAACTAAAAATAAAAAACAGGATTTTATCAAAACCGGTCCTACAATTTTCAAAATAATTTTTTCGTAAATTCTTTGTTATTTAGGACGTGTGATGGCATACTTCATTTTTACTAACAACCGTTAAGTATTGTGGTTTTTATACTTCTTATAAGTTCAAACTGTACTATTTTCAACGTAAATGTTGCTTGTTTCTGTCAAAGAAATTGGTTTCCAATGTAATCAGGCATATAAGAGCAAGTACTTGCGACACAGTCGTGCCCATTTTTTTAAGGTATTTGTCATTTTGTGAAAATCTTAGTATCGTCTTATTTGTATTATATCTACGTCCAGTGATGTAAATATGCAGTTTATTTTTTTTGAGTGTTTTTTTTTTTCTTTTTTATTGTGTGAAACGAATGAGCAGAAATAACTTAAGGAACAATTTTTAAAGATTTCCGAGAGCCGAGTGGAAAAGAGAAAACTCGTTAGAAATACTTTAGTTGAATACAGATGAAGTCAAAACTTAATATGCAAATCAAAAAAAAAAAAACAAATTAATCAAACAATACATTTCAGGGGAATGCTGCTAATAAAATTGATAAAAACTGTGATAAATTATTTAAATAAAACAAACCTTACTTTAAAACAGATAAAAAAGAGTTGTCGCTGTTTCACTTGTTTGTATTTTTCAGATTTTTGTAACAGGTAAGTTTTATTAATAAAACAAATCCAAATCTATTTTACAGTAACTATTTATTTCCATTACACGCTTTATAACATTATAGTTGGCGCCCCACGATGGTTCTTAATCTTCTGCACTCCGCCCCAGTGTTAATACTTGTGTGTATGTGATAACTCACACTATTAAGAAAGAGGCTTCATTTATTTTCAAAAACACGTCTTCCTGTACTTCTTAATCAATGCTCGCAAGGCGCTTAAAGTAAAAAAAAAAATAATTGCTAGAGAGAGAGAGAGTAGCAGTAGATCGTTCAGTTTGTATAAACCTTTCTTTCATTCATTAACTGTCCAACTTAAATCTATCTCACAATTGTTGTAACCGACATAAACAACTCAAAGAATCAAGACTCATACAACTCAAATGCTTCATTGCGATTCTAGTTGCACTTCAGTCTGCATCTGCACCTGCCCTTGATTCGGAATGTGCAGAACGTTGCGTTTGGTCTGGTATCAAGTAAAGTGTTTAATTTGTATTTGGGTGTAAGGATTATTTCGAGTATTTTCTTCAGAAATAAAAAATGTGCCAGTCAGGTTTTTGATTATTTAAACGACGTTAAACATATCAGCGTTTTTGTCCGTTATTGATTTTCTATAAGAATTCTGGCTATTTTAAAAAATTGTTTTTTTATTTTCAGAAATTCAGATTGTTACTTAACCAACAAATTATGTTCTTAAAAGTAGTATAGCTTGAACCAAATCACTTGGCCAATGGTCGGTTGCGCAGACAGAGGATTCAAGAGAACAAAAATGGTGTTCCAGAGATTTAGTGAGTCCAATGCCAGAGATGAAACACTTTTTTTGAAAACTGCATAATAAACCTTTAACATACCTCATGTAAAGAAAGTCCATCGCTGGAATGCGATTGAGTGAATATTTAAAAGTTCGTGATAAATTTGAAGAGAGATGAGCGTAGAATGGCCAGGTCCAAAGTGAATTGGTTCAAGCTATATCTGTAAAATACAAACGCTTCAATCGAAGAATGACTGTTGTCAAAAATTGGTGGCTCTTTGGTCTAAGAAGGTTGAATAGGCGATAATTGTGTAGAAAATTCTCTCTCGAACACGTTAAATGTGCCTCTATAAGATCTTTACTATATTAGCCCTCTATATGACCAGAGGTTTGTATATTTTTAAAACAATATGAAGACGCTTTAAGCTGAAGTTATAGAAAAATTCACCGTGAATTTTACTCCCGTATATACTTCTTCATACTTTTTAACGAGTAAATCTGAGTATAATGCATTTACTTTTATAAACGGCTGTGTTTTTTCCACAGCAAAGCTCGGCAAACTCTAGTGGATTGGCAGCTAGCTTGCATGAGCCAAGAGAAACCACCTCGGAAAGTCATTTGCATATCTTTTATGGTAGAAGAAAACGTGGCAGACCTTACTTACGTTGAAAGTATGGCGTATAGACTAGGACGCTTAAAGACACGGGGTGCCAATTTGGATGACGTCGTCCAGCAATCGCAATTTACATACAGAAATTAGGCTCGGGCCGGATCTTAGTTACTGCACCGATGAAGGAAATACAAGAAAAGGCAGTACGGGCAAGAAAATGCTGTACTAGCCACAAGAGTAAAAGGCCAACGTCTCAGATAGATGGATCAGATGGGAACTATTATTTCAGTTCAGGAAAATTTTCAATTCGACATTTTAAGAACTGAGAAAGACCGATAGTTAGGTGGCATACGTAAATTGAGAAGGATAACGCCCAACTTCACGTTTAAAATTGAAGGCAAGTAAGAGGTACCTAAAGAAGCTACAAGGGTTGAGGTACGGATGTTCCATCCTAATAGCGTGTTGAAATTGTCCTTGTGCATGTGTTTATTAAACCGATCACCAATTATATCACCTTTACTTGCAACTTTGTTTCCGAAAAAAAGAAATGTTTTCATATATACCGCATAAATACCAAAGAACAGCAGCCTCTACCTTGAGATAAAAATTGGAAAGTCTTAGTAGAATCACGTTCGGGAAGGAGAATAGTAAGCCGTCAAGCTGAATGTGCCATTCATTATGGACACAGAATGTTAGGGAATATCCATGGGCTGACGGTTGATCTTGCTACCGTCACACTTACAAAAATGATGATCCATTGCTATACCTTGGAATTTATGACTTCCATACTTAAGACTTCTAATTAAAAGACAGGCGCTTACAAAATTCTGCTTTCTATTCAGTTTTCCGGAACATTGTGAGAAAGCCTCTAGATTCTCGACTAAATATCTTCCTATGGTCCTGTTTCTTAGGGGATAGAGGGCTGTGCATTAAATGGCATTATGGCATAGTACTTCTTCATAGCCAGTTCCTCTACAAATGTCATTCGTGATGAGTTTAATTTTGTTTGTGGTAACCCTCTTACCAGTAACGAAAGAGTTCGGAGACTTTGTGTCGGCTCTATTTGTCGTGGCAATAGTTTCGTTGTTATGACACAAGCCTCCAACGGGTTCCATCTCTTGTTTGTGTCTCTTAATTATTTTGAAGTGATTTTTGGTTTGAAGTTACAAAGGTGGAATCCTACGGTTAATCCATAAGCGTTTTTGTTTTCCCGTGCACCATTGCATTGTGCCCAGGGACCCATCTGATTCTTATTTTTCCTAAGCGCCATAAACCAAGAAGAAAAATTAGCCCTACTCGAGCTAATACAAAGACAGAGATTATGGCAGATTAGATGTCAATAAAGAAGGTGTGGGTGTGGCGACACTTCAAATTCCTGGCACCCAAAGAATCTTAATCACAGCATAGTACGCCAGAGTTTATATAAATATAAAAGCGTTTATACCCTCGAAACAAATAAACATGGAAAATCAACTTTCTCATCTTTGTCTTGCCTTTAAGGTTGTGCTTTAGTTCGTTCCTTGGAATCGCAGTCTTACAAATATATAGGTACACGAGTTTTTTGTTCTCTTATAATTTATTCTAATTATTTACTCAATTTTGTAAGATATCTCACTCTCTTGGCTCATCCAACATCAATAAATATTTTGTTTGCACAAAGTCACTCTCTCTTAAAATGATCTTATTAATTTTAAGTAATTTATACATTCAAACTCTACTCTCAAGCCAAAACATATTTGCCTTCTTAAAACATTTCCACCCAGTGAAAATTTAAATCTTCATTCTTGCAAACCTGCAATTCTCCTTAGCTGCTCCTTAAACAATTACCCAATATCTTGACATCCTCCCCAGAGCCTTCGGAAAATAAACGAAAAGCCATTACTTGTGGTGCCAAACAAACACCAAGGTCGCCTTTCCGTTTGCCGGATGCATTATACAATATTGCCATCAGCAGGACTCCAGATCTGTGAATGAGAAATGTTACTTGGAAGAATCACCAAAGGAGGAGAGTGCTCTTGTGCCCGCTTTCCTTTCCTGGGATCCTAGCTTCTTATAAATAATTTTTTTCGCTTGCATTGGCATTGCCATCAACTCCAGGACACTAGTATATACTATGTGGAAATCTATTCCCCAGCTCTATGCAGTTTCTGGGGTTTTTCACGTCAAGAGGGAAATAAAGTATGCGGCGGTAAGAATTTTTGTGTCCTGCCAAAAACGATACACACTTTTGCAAGTGATATCGTTTGGCTCACCATACAGTTTTCATTTTTCGTTTTCTATTTTTTGGGTCCTTTTATCTTCCTTAAAGGAAAAAAATGCAACGGCATGGAAGAGGAAAAACCACTCGACAGGAAAAAGTGTGAGCCACTAAAAGGAAGACAAAATCAGAAAACTAAAAATGAAATAATTTAATAGTCTGTGTGTGATGCAATTTCTTAGCAAAGCAAAAGGACACCACTCTGCTGGAGCTGGTGTCTTTGGTGTGATTTGATGGTATGGGTGTATCTATTTTTAACTGGCCTCTTCTGGTTTTGTGGCAAAATGGGTATTTATTTTGTTGGTTATTTATTCAGCCCAGGGGAGCATTTTTGGACAAGCTGTTTTGGTTTTGTTTTCTAGAAACATTTTCTTCTTCTAGGTTCTTGTCTGGGAGACATAAACTGGGGGTTCCTAGAATTTTTCCTGTGGCAGCAATCGATGAATTCAATGAAAATCATTCAAGTGTTTAGGTATGCATGAAATGGAGTTCATTGCACCAATTTTCTTCTTCGTCTTCTTTACTGACGAATGACGCGATTGTTATGATCTCGACTTGGACCATATTTCTCCCACTTCTCTGCCTGTGGGATTTTAGAAAATATCGGCGATCCTACCGATTTTGGATTGTTCCATGCTTGAGACCAACTAAAGCGTTGGTGCATTTGTTTTATCCAGGATTTTGTCCTGTCTTTCTTCTACGATAGAACTTTTTCGACAATTTTCAATTTTTTTGTATTCAATATTTTTTTTAAGGACACCGCTTATTGTTTTGTCAACCCAAAGATTTGCGTACACACTTGTTGGAATTTTTGTAGGTATTTAAGTGTCGTTAGGCTCACCTTGATGTTCATTGCCTATAAATTATTTCCCCTTAAGAAGCCTACTTAGAGCGAAGAGCACAGGGAAGGTCTTTGCTCACACCTGCTGCATCCATAAGGAGCTCCTTGAGGGCAAATGTCTCCTTCTAATACTAAGCAAGCGTAATCATTTGCTATTTTTCAAAATGTGTTTCAATGCTCTCCAACTTCCTTGCAGTTGTTCAGACCGCTAGATTGTTTTAGTTTTAATTTTAGTTTTATTGATTTTGTCAAAATTATTACACAAATTTATATAAAAAATTTAAAATAATAATAAAAAAAAGAAAATAATAAATGAACCAATAATACAAAAAGTCAAGAAGATTGTTCAGTTATTATTCGGGTTAATATTTAGTTCTTAAAACAGTTTCTGCTTATTGTTATATCAAACAAGTCGCAATACTTATTAAACGCTCTCGAGCACCGATTAAAAGATTCGTGAAATGAATAATTAGTCCTTGAATTTCTTTCAATTAAAAATGTTGTATGTTTTAAAACTACAACATTTTGGTTAACTGACACTTTGGAACACAGATAAACTGACTCAATATTACCTTTCAATAGATCAAACGCAAACAAAGCCTCAGATAACTCTCTACGATTCAGACGGTGGCAATAACGAGTTAACACAAAAGAGTATATGTTCCATTCAAGACCTCTTAAAGCGAACAACAGGAATTGCTTTTGGACGGTTTCAAGACGGAGACCAAATGACACTACAATATTCTAATAATGAACGCACCAATGAACAATAAATTGACTTTGTAATAAAAGGGTCGTTAAATTCCTTTGACCTTCTTTTTACAAAACCTAGCATACCAAGACTTTTAGAGTGAACTTTGTCGATATGGTGTTTAAAAGTCACCTTTTTGTTAATTATAACTAGCTTTTGCGCGTCAATAAAATAGCCAACATTTATTACACTTTTTTCCTCAAAAATTAAATAATATTGCACTTCTCCACATTTAGCAACATGCCATTCTATTTACACCAGCTGACAAGAGTATCAAGACATTCTTGTAAAAAAGTCCATCTGTTTCGCTGTTGACGTTACAAAATATCTTAAGGTCATCGGCATACAAAAGGTATCTGCATCTTGTAAAAGACAAAGGCAGATCGTTTATAAATACTATTAATAGAAGTGGGCCAACATTTCAGACCTTGGGGCACTCCAGAAGTTACCTTTATTTCACACGAATTGACGTCACAAAACCTAACACACTGCGTTCTTTTATTCAAATAAGACTATCCATTTCAATAAATTACTACAATCTAATTTAAGTACAAGAAGACTACTTTATCAAAAGCCTTACTAAAATCAGTGTATATCGCATCAACCTGGTTCTTTTTCTCCTTTTCCAAAAGAATGTAGGAGGTGTAATCAGCAAGATTTGTAGTAGTAGATCTACCCTTAAGGAAACCATTCACTTATTACTGGCTTGAGTATTGTACTTCACTGGTCAGTGACGAGTTTTTCAAAAAGTGTCGGTATAGCCGATAAAATTGCCATACGCCGTTTTCACTTGCGATAAAAGGTACTATGATCCAAGTTATGCATTAGTGCAGATTAAAAATTTTGCGATAACAATCAAACATGACATTACGATGATAGAGAAACATATTTGAGCTACTGGCAAAATTTTGTCCGTCTGTCTATCTGTCTGTCTGTCTGTCTGTACGGATGTATTTTGGACTGCAGCCTAAACGGTTGGCTAATCGTCTTCAAATTTGGAACTTAAGGTTATTTTGACATTCTACAGAGGAGTTTTTTTCAATTTTTGTAGCTCAAAAATTAACGGTACCTGTCATATAACCGTTATATAGAAGCTTATTTTTCTCGAAAACGGCTCTAAGAATTTTTATTAAAAAAAATCAGTGTACTACTTACTGTAGGTATGCATTATATTTTGGTGGAAAAAAATGTAATATGGTGGGCTAAAAACGGTACCTCCCATAGAACCGGTTTTTTTTCTTCAACTTTCTCGAAAACTGGTTATCCGATTATAATCAAAATTAATATTCAAGAAGATGTAGGTAGCCTAAGTAATTTTGAATTAAGTTTTTTTTTCGAAAACTTTTTTTTTGTATTTTTATTAATTTAATTTTTTTTTTTTTTTTTTGAAAAATCAATATTTTAAAAATGGTCAGTTTTTTTAATTTTGTTTTTGAATGTACGTTATTTTTATGCTTAAGTTTGTGTTCTCGAATTATTTTTTTTTAATTTTTTAAAAAAAAGTTGTTAAAAAAAACCGTTTTATTTAAAAACGATTTTGAAAAAAAAAATCACATTTTTTTCATTTTTCAAAGAAATAAAATGGCGTTCAAATTATTTCACCCAATACAATTTAACGTACTTTATTCGAACAATCAAAAGTCACAAAAATCGAAGAAATGCTTTGATGTTCACTTTAATTTTCTTTAATTTTATTCTACAATGTGACCGCACATATGAGCAAGTACGCGCGATCCAGTCGTGCAATTTATTTATATTGGCTTATCAAATCACGTCAAAAAAGAATTTCGCCAGCTAGTAGGGAAAATACCACAAGCTAGTGACTGATTAAAAAGTTTAAATATGGACTTTGCTTTATAATTGGCGGTTCTTTTTAAAAATAATGGCGGAATACCAGCAGGGCCACTGCCTTTGTTAATATCTAAAGTATTGAGGCTACGCATAATGTCAGACATTTCAACGATGCGATGAAAGTCCTCGTTATTAAATGTGATGGGGCTTGAATAAAATTATCTTCTTTGCGTTTGTAATTAACTTATTTGTAAAAGTGACGGAGAGAGATTTTTCTTTATAATGGAACCAGTTCTAAATGCATAACGATTATGGTATATTTCGTCATAGTTTTTAAATCCGTCGTTGAAAGTAAAAAAATCGTTTGCGATAAGCTTTGTTCCTACGATGTTTTAAATTATTCAAAGTTTTATCATACCAAGGAGAAACATTGTTTGAAGTTATTACTTTTTTTTGAAACAATGTTTTGAAAAATAGAATACAAAGTTGATGAAAGCTTTCGAACTTCATCGTCTACCGTTGGTGAGTCAGTAAGCCAGTCGAAGTTATTTAGCACTAAACTAATTTGCTCGTAATCACCATCGTAAATATTTTATGAAATATACTTGTTTTGTTAGCCAAGATAGATGAAGTTTCCTGTAAAACAAAATTATCACAAATATTGATAAAAACAAAATCTAGAACATTTGAAAAATTATTATTTAAACAACATATTTGATTGTAACCATGCTCATTAAAGAAATCAATAACACAAGACTGCTGCTCAGTTAAAATATTAACCGGATCGAAAATGGAGTCGTTGTCATCACAGGGCTACCAGTCCAGCCCAGGATGTTTGAAGTAACCAAAGAAGAAAAACTCGTCTGATTCATCGAGTGTTGATAAGATATCCGTTAGGTTAGGTTAGGATGTAGGCACATCCTAAGTTAATATTTTTGTTGTGGCATTAATTGTGCACCAAACTTTTTTAAAACATTAAAAAAAATGGGCACGACTGGGTCGCACGTACTTGCTCTTACGTGCCTAATTACATTGGGAAACAAGATTTTTGACAGAAACAAGTAACATTTGCGTTGAAAATAACACACTTTGAACTTATAAAAAGTATGAAAAACCACAATACTTAACGGTTTTTAGTAAAAATGAGGTATGCGATCACACGTCTTAAATAACAAGGAATTTATGAAAAATGTATTTCGAAAATTGTAGGACCGGTTTTGATAAAATCCTGTTTTTTATTTTTAGTTTTTTGAAAAAAAAAATTATTTTTAAAATTTTGGTACGCAGTTGTTTAGAATTTATTACAATACATGTGATTATAAAATTTAAAATAATTTTTTTGGATAAGTTTTCAAAATATTGATTTTTGAAAAATTTTAATTAGATAAAAGAGTTATTCAAAATTTTGATAGGCAGAATTAATTTGGCTAGTTAGATCTTCTTAAAAATAAAATTTCACAGAAATCCAAAGAGCCGTAACCGAGAAAGCCAAGAATTAAATATACCCATATATGAAAGGTCCCGTTAATAGACTTTTCCCTTATATGTGGTTCTAATCAAATGATAGCCAATACCAACAAAAAAATTCTCAAAATTTTTTATTAAAATCGTTGGAGCCGTTATCGAGGTAAATAAGATTTTCCTAAACGGTCATATGGCAGGTACCGTTATTTTTTAGGGCTAAAAATAAAATTTCAATTTTTCCTCGGGGGAATGCCCAAAAAGAACCACACAAACCAACTTTGAAGATAATCGCTTAAGCCGTTTAGGCTGTAGCTCGTTATACATACTGACAGACAGACAGACAGACATTTTTTCTCGATCACTTTTTTAGACTTCTCTATGATCGTAATGTCATGTTTGATTGTTATCTCATTTTTTTACTTGCGATTTAAGGCAAGTTATGCATTCGTAAAAAAAAATCTAACAATCAAACATGACATTACGATGATAGAGAAGTCAAAAGAAGTGGGTCCGGAAATTCTGTCCGTCTGTCTGTCTGTCTGTCTGCTGTCTGTCTGTCCGTATCGATTCCTACAGCCTAAACGGTTGGGCCGATTTGATTCAAACTTGATATATAGTATTTTTAGAGTACTATACCCGACAGTTTTTTGAATTGGCATTCTAGCTCCAAAACTAACGGTACCTGCCATATAACTTTTAATGAAAAACTTATTTTTCTCGAAAACGGCTCCTACGATTTTGATAAAACTTTCTGAATGGTGTTTTCTATGCAAAAGCTATCTTTAAATTTTAATGGATTTTTTAGAAAAAGTTTTATAACTATACCTCCCATATGACCGGTTTTTTTTTAAATCCGACTTTCTCGTTAACTAATTGACGGATTTTGATGAAATTTTCAAAATATGTAGTGTTTTATGATATAAATAATATTGCTTATTAAAATTTTTAAAAATATTTTTTTTTTTATTTTTAATATTTTTTTAAAACATTTATTTTGTTTTTTTTCGAATACTTGGAAAACGAATCTATAGATTTTTTTTTAATTTTTCTCCGAGTATAAACTATAGATTGCTTTAAATTGACATACTCAAAAAAAAATTTAAATATGTTTTCGAAGTTTAAAAAAAAAAAAAACATTTTTTTGAAAAAAACTGGTCGAACGATTTTGAAAGGAAAAATTCATAAAATAGAAAACAGCAAAAGAAATAAGATGGCTTACAACATTTTTCCAAAAAAACGTTATGAATAGTGTTTTTTTGATTTCATAAAAATTTCATTTGTTTAATATTTCCCCAAAATTGTGTTCCATATTGCTCGGCTAAGCCCTAGCCATTAGTCAAATAAAAGAAGTTGACAACCTACATACATACCTACGTATTTTAAAGCATTTCGTCATCATGAAAGCACACATAATAAATAAGGAAGCCTATGATAAACACGCAAAAACAACTAACAAATAAAAAAACTATTCGATTACTACTGAAAGCAAAAATTTCAATGGAGAAAACAAAAGTTTACACCTGCCTATAAATAAACAAAACCACTGTTAACTTTTAATATTGTCTATCTTAATTTTAGTACCTACCTTCCTTCCAACCTTATTATAGGTACCTAATATTCCTTAATAAATTCCATTAATACCTAACCACACGATACGTTTATCGATCCATTAAACATAATTAAGCTAGCCTTATTGCTCTACTGCTGATTCCGACGAATCTTTATGCCAGTTGTTTAAATTTAAAAATTAAACTGAAAAATGTCCTTTATATCTTTCTATTAGCAAATTATATTATAAACAGTAGTAAGTAGTAAGTGGAAAGATGTACTATCTCTAAAAAACTGCAAAAGCTAATAATCCTATATATTTATGTGTTTATCCCTTTGTCGTGACGCATGTTCTTTCGGGCTTCAAACCACAACGATTCTAAAGAAAATGCAACTCAAAAAACAAACATTAAAATAAAATCTTTTTCAAAAAGACGCCTGCACTTAAAAAGGATTAGCACATAAGAGCAAGTACGTGCGACCCAGTCGTGCCTTTTATTTAATATTCACGAATCCTAAACTTGCCTAATAGTCCCTATAATAAAAAAATATTTAAGAATGGAAACAAAATCAATTACTAGTTTTCAAAATATTGATTTTTGAAAAAAAATAAGAAAATTATTAAAAATACAAAAAAAAAGTTTTCGAAAATATTTTAAAATAAAATAACTTAAGCAACCTACAGCTTTCTGAATATCAATTTTGATTGAAATCGGATTTTCGAGAAAGTCGATGAAAAAAAACCGTTCTATGGGAGTTACCGTTTTTAGTCCACCATCTTGATTTTTTTTTTTTCACCAAAACATAACCTACACCACTGATTGTTTTTTATAAAAATTCTTGGAGCCGTTTCCGAGAAAAATAAGCTTTTACTTAACGGCATATGACTGGTGTATTTAATATTTGAATTTTTAGAATTTTTTTACGAATGCTTAACTTGCTTTATAGTCCCTATAATCGCAAGTAAAAATATATCCATCCCTTACTAACCGGCAGTCTCTTTATTCAGCCAATTCAGCTCTTTTTTATTCTTATTTGGAAGTGTTGCCACACTATTAACAATATTGAGTAGTAACTATTTGACAGCTGACGTGATACGTTTTAATAGCATTACATATTTCCCATTGGATTGAAAGAATCTTCCTTTTCTCTACTTTATCACATAAGTTCTCTGTTCCCACAGTTGCACTGCATTAGCTATTTTCCTAGGGTTAAGGCATCCTAATAATTACCATTTACATCCTTTAAAGTCACACTTATTAAGCCATTAGATGCAATTCAAAAATAATTTTCAGAACCATTAGAAGCACCATTATACTAACTTTCTCATAATTATTTTTCAATTCCCTTGCCTGCTAATGGTGGCATAGAAGCATCAAAGTCCTTTTCTAATAACTCCTATTAACCAGAAATCCCGAAATGATTCTGTTTAAAATTCATACCTCCACAGCCGAGAAGTTTCCTTCAATGCGATTCCTTCCACCAGGACCAGATGTTGCATGCTGAATGCAGCCGCACCATTACTAGATTCTTCTGTTGAAGCTCAATAATTCCCATCCACAACTCCTTTGCATACAAATAAAATCGATAGAAATAAAAAAAAAAACTTTTTTGTGTGTGCACCAAGAACTTCTTACACAAAAAGGACCTTAAACGGATCATTTGGAATAATAATCAGGGATTTGAATAGTTCCATGATTGGCTTCGTGTTGAACTAAAAGTTCAAGTGGGCGTGGCTCCTTGCAAGAGAGCGAAAATTAATTTGATTTGTATGTGGCTTTAACTTTTTGTACCAATTTTTTTCGCTTTCTGGCCTTTTTCTCATATAATTGATCCTTCCAAATGGCGGGTCGAAAGAGCGAATGAAAGTTAAGGAAAAAAAAGAATATCCTTTCTCCCGGATGAAGTGTGGAAAAAGTTTTTTTTTTCCAACGCCTGCCGCCGCTCCGGAAGACCAAGACTATGCGGAGCACATACTATAGTTCGCAAGAGCTGGTGGTAAGGATTATTTGAGATGAGGCAGGGCAGGTCCTCCTACCGACGACGGACGAAAGCGAGTGTATTTTAAAAGTCAGACCGATGCGAATAATAATTCCAACTCATTTGAAAGTTTTAAATAACTCGAGTGTCGAAAACGACGCGCTCTCGGAAGGCAGAAGGAAAATGTGTGTGTTTTCCTCAAGTGGCAACTGATTGGGTCCTTTTGTGAGAAAATTTAAAAGTTGAACATTTTGTAACACATCTTGGTTTTGGCGCCGAGGCGCATGAAGATGATGGTAGTGCGACGACGGTGACAAGGATCCGTCACCATTCAACACCATTGCCATCGCACGATTCCGACAATGACGAGCAATTTCCATTTCCACACTCCACAGACATTTCCATTTTCGATATAAAAGGTTCGTCGTGTATGCTAAGGACAAACTGAAAGGACGAACAAATTGAGGAAAACAAATGTGCGATGACGAGTAACTTACGAGGAGCGAAAACTAAATTTTCCATGTCATAAAGTTGTTCGTGTAAAAATATGGAAAAGTGTGTACCGAGAAGCGTGTGTGGGCGGAAGATGCAGGGCCAGGACAGGAGGCGATGCAATATTGGCTTTTGTTCGGCAGGAGGAAGAAGACCACTTAGGTTGATGAAATGTTTATAGCACACACGTCATGATGGGACCACTTCAGCCGAGGTGAATCTGTAAATATTATGAAGTTTCGAGTGTAGTTGATGTGATTCATGGGAGTGGAAAGTGCGATTTTTTTTCTAAGTTATGAATAGTTACAAGGATTCGAAAAAGACTAGAATTTGTAATTGAAAATAGTATTTTGTAAGTTAAAAGTAATTTTATGAAGTGGTTTGCATTTTATTTTATTTAACTGAAAGAAGAAGAATTAATATCAGTAGATATCATATCCTCAGAATTAGGAAGAATATAAAGCAATATTAACCGACTTTTTGTGGCCAGACGTCAATTGCATTTAATACTAGGGAAACTGCTATAGACAAACGTATATTGGAATTTGATACGTCATTTTGGAGGCATACTATTGACGACAATTCGCATCAAGACTAAATTCATCATAATAAGAATTATACGAGTGTATTCCCCACAGTAGTGCCCCGTGGCTTAGTGTTTATTGTGTCGGACTGCTTAGCGAAGGTTCGGAGTTTGACTCCCCGTCAGAGCCACCTTCTTTCCACCTCTAGAATAAAATGTATCTCAAAAAAGTTCATCTCATCTAACCGTTCGGACTCGGCAGTAAATTTTAGGTCCCTTGCATTCTTGCAGATTCACAACACACACACAGGAATGGTTGAGAGTATAAGTCACTAGGCCTTGGCTCCTTAAGTTGCTGTTGCGCCAGTAAATTTATTTATTTATTCCATCAGAACAGGAATATTACGAACTTATCTTTCCTTACCTTAGGTTGCACCGGGGTAGACCTGGGTCTCAACCAACTAGCTTTTCCTGGCAGCTCGGTCCCTAGCTAGGTGTCTCCAGTTTTACCCATGAAGTTCAAGTCGGTCGAGGTCCTGTTTCACACATAAGTGTTGGTCTTACTCTACCTCACCGTTCTTCTGGGTGGGGTCGAAGATTTTCCGATCCGGAGTATTGATGTCCTTCCGCTATGATCCAGTCATCTGAGACGTTGGAGTTTTACTATTTTTTTGTTGGTTCCTAGTCCCGAATGAATAAATTGCAAGTGAAAAGGAGGTTAAACGAAGAAATTTCCAAGCTCTACAGTATCACAGTTTTAACAAAAAGAGTTAAAGTCAACTGACTTAAATGGTTGGGCTATATGGAGTGGGTGGATACCAATATTTTGGGCAGCTAAATCTTAGAAGAGGGCTTGTTCAATTTGGAGCGGCTGGTGAAATTCAATGCGAAACCTCTTCGATTCCTTTTGGCTATCGTTTTGAAGAAGATATCGCTGGCTCTTATTTGTCTTTAGTCCCCATTTGAGGTAGTACTCCTGGCAACGATATTCGGCGAAAAATGTGTTGCGTATGTAATTGAGTCATTGAGCTGGTGGGCTGCTCAGCTGAACATATGTTGAAAAGTATATTTTCTAACCTAGAACCTTGTGGTACTTCAGCGCTAATCCTAAGAAAAATATTGTCCGAAATAGAGAGCGAGGTCCGCAACAGCCGCAGAATTTCAACCAATTCATCACAAACATGTCGCAATATTCACCACGCTGCACATACTGTAAGGACGTAGAAGAAAATCTGATTTCCGATCCTAAAGGCATTCTGGAGCGATGGAAAGTGTACTTTAATGAATTGTTGAAAAGTCAACTCACGGAAGAAAAGGAGACTTCAACAATTTGAAATCATAGTACACGTATATAAATACGAAGAAATACCAGAAGACTGTCAAAAAGGCATTATAATATCCCATACATAAGAAGGGAGAAGGGGTAAAGCATTGTTTAGTATATCCTATAAGATATTTTGATCTGTACTACAAGAACGGATAGTCCCATACGCTTAAAATATAAACGGCAAATATCAATGTAGTTTTATACCAAATCAACAATTGATCAGATTTTTACCCTTAGGCCGGTGATGGAAAGAATTCTGGAATATAATAGTCCAACACACCGTCTTTTTATAGACTTCAAAGCCGTCTACAATCGCAAAGCGAGGGTAGGACTCTGTAAGGCCATGAGAGAATTACGCATCCCAAATAAATTGACACAATACTCTATAGGCTGACCATGACCATCATTACAAGCCAAGTAAAAGTAGCTGGTTTGCTGTCCAGACCAATCAGCATCTTAAAGGTTTTCGATAAGGGGTGACTCTGGTACGTCAACAAGGAGGACTATCGTCACCAAATCCAGCCAAATATTGGTCTACGCAGACGACATTGACATCATCGGCAGAAGCCAACAAACTGTACAAGACTCCTTTACTCAATGGAGCAGGGAGAAGTAAGTGGTGGCTTCTTTTTCTTGCCGACATAGCAGAGTAGCGAAATTAGCCGATATACTACGGCGCCCTTCCGGTTGGTTTCTTCGGCACGGGTACCACAGGAAGATTGCGAGATTTGGTAGCTTTTTAAGCACAACGTTTTCAAGATCATAACTTCTTAGAATATTCCCCGTGGATGAAGTCAGTCTCCCCCGAAGAAAGAACAGGCGTCTCCAACTAGTGGATCTATTGCAGGATTGTCCTCAATGAAAGTGGTGACTGTAGAGTTAGAAGGTTCAACTCCTTCATACCTGTTCTTCACTTCTTCAATGAAATCAGGAAGCGCTGATCTTAGAAGATTTTCTCGAAGTGTTTCGCGAAAGCTTCTGCTTACTCGTCTATGTTCTAAGACTAATCTTCTAATGAGAAGTGTTAAAAAATAAAAGCAGTTACTTTTTCTTTAATTTTTTAAACCAAACAGTCTTTTTATTGTTTATTTCGTCAACGGCCTTGGCTCCGTGAGATCAGCGAAATCAAGCATCGTTGCGCGTGGTTAGTGGAAAGATGGAGGACCGTCCGAAAACCAACTGCGTGCTGTTGACATGTGTTATGTGTTTTCTGTTTTCCGTTATCCTTCTATCTTCTCTTCTGTCCTGTATCAATGTCGTCTTGTGTGTTGTCTTGTAATTGTCTGAGCCAGTGCTCATGAGAGTCTCTACTTCGTAGATTTATCTACGGAGCAGATCAATATGTAATGTAATGTATTGTTTATTTCAATTTAATTGTTAATATTCAACTTGATACATCCCCTGAAGAGCACAGGAACCACTGTCGAAACGTTAGAAAAAAGTACATGAAAATCACTTTCATTTAAATACCAGAACGACCAACAGAGCCGATGAGAATCAGCTTTTAAAAGATGCCCGGTGTATGTTCCGTCATATTTGCATAACGGTCCCTGCTGGTTATACTTTTTAGCTTCTTTAAGGCGCTGTTGACTGTTGTTATTCACAAAATATTTTTATATATCTAACCTCTAACCCTGGGGCCCTATTCCTGAACACGATATACAAGTCGAGTAAGTTTTCATGTGAGATCGATAAATTGGTATTTTCGAACACGAATCACTAACTATTGGTATTCTTCAACTCGAATTTCGAACGTCAAATCATACTCGAATACCTATTCCTGAACTTAAAAGTGACGCTGGGAGAATGTTGATGAAGTTCGAATTTATCAGAAACTAAATTAAAGGGATGAAATTTTTGGGTTAGTTAGTTTTGGCTAAAACATGACAACCAGATTGTGATGCTCGAGGTTTCCTTGTAGCCAATCGACAATTGCTTTCCCTTCGGATTTAATCAACCGCAACATTCTGTTAGATACTATTTTTCTTCAAATTTGTTGTTATTATAAAGCAATCCTACAAGGATGCAGTATGTCGTTTTACAGAAAAGTTCTAAATAGTCCTGGTTCGATATAAATTGTCAAAGAAAATGCATTCTTTGTTCAACAAAGCATTGCATTGAAAACAAGACAATGCACATACAATCCCATCTTGATTTAAAGTTCAATATTAATGCATCTCCATTCGTCCTTGGAAAAACTCCTTTATACAAAACACTTCCAATCCAAGTCAACTTCTGTAACTAATTCTATTTATGTAGCGTGTTCTTCAAGTGATTTTATCATTTCAACTATTGCCAAAATTACTCCAAAACAGCTTATCCCGATAAAAGGCTTTTGTATCCTTTTAACATCCACAACCTTTACCAACAAGCAATACAATTCTTCACGATGAAGGACATTTTCATCTCAAAGACATTATCGTTTATTTCAAATTTCCAATTCACAATGTTGTGCAGATTTCACTTCTTCAGCTGAGTACCACCAATGCCGCCTTCGTCGTCATCGTCAACGTCGTCTTCTTGTTTGTTTTTCCACAAGGATTACTATTGCCCAATTTCATCCTTTCCGATTCTTGTTTTTCCCTTACTATTCACTTGTATTCTCATTTTTTGTTTCGTATCGTTTTAAGACAATACGATGCAGTACTTACTGTTCGTTCTGTTTTCTGGGCGATGACAGGAACCACGTAGCCACCACCTCCAATTCTATACTTGACAAGACGGAACATCGAAACATCTTCCTTATTTGTCCCATGACATCCTATTAAAATCATCTTGTATTCATTACACTGAACAAGTTTATCAACTATTTGATGGCTGAATTTGACTGAAAAGTCCTTCGAGTCGTTTCCGTTTCATCCTCTGTTTCAATTTCTGTTTTATGTGTTTTTTGTTTCCTTTGAAAAGAGGAAGAACCTTTTGTAGAGAAAGTGATGCACATTCCAACTTGTGTTCTTTGTAAGCGAAATTACTTGGTTATCGTTTTGCTGGATCCTGTGTCTTGGATCCTGCAGGCGCAATAAGGTTTCCAATAACGAATATTGATTCGTAACTATAAAATAGGCACTTTTGAGTTTGTCGTGTTTTTTATCGTTTTTATTCAGTTTTGGTGCAAAAAAACAGTGTTGTTCTTTGTTATCACTTTAATAAAAAAATATGTTGTATAGTTAACATTTTTTTTAATTCTAAAAAAATTAAAGGATAAGGATGCAGAGCCAACATGATGCCAACCTGGCATCATCTCTTCAGTTAAGGATACAAAGTTATCTTATAAACGTATTAACGTATGATCGGAAAGGAACGTGGCTAAGGCGCCAGTTATAGCGATCATTAAAAATCCATTATTAAAAGTTGAAACATCTGGAAACTGGAATTTTTTACGTGCGGGTAGTTAAAGCAATCAGTAAAGTTATGTCAAAATTTAAAGGCCAACTACAGCAGCCAAAACCTCAAATTTTTTTAATAATGTAAAATGCTTCAGTAAACTTTTTACTGATGAGTGGAAGGAACATTAAAAAACGGACCACAAACAAAGTCTGGAACGAAAAGTTCCGCTATTCTATCAAATGCCCATCAGCTCTTCAGTAAAACTAATTTTCATCATTAAAATAAATAAATGTTTTTTTTTTTTAATAAATACCACTGTTTCTCGGGGTTTTTTTGTCAAAATCAATTCTTTCAATTGATTTGCCATCGATTGGCATAAGTTTCATGTTTTAAATCTTTTTCTAAAACACAAAAAATATCCAATTGAAATTTTTTTAATGATGGTTTTTAATGATCGCTATAACTGGCCCCTAAAGTATGAGCAAGGAATCAGTACAAAATATGATTGAATACATGTAGAATTTTAATGATTTACAAAAGACGAAATAAAATAAAACTCTGATAAATTATAATATATTGTTTTTTTATTGTAGCAGAAAAATCGGTACATTGTTATCTTAATCTTATATTGCACAATTTACAGAGTTATGGTACATGATTACCTTACTACTGACAATATTACATATCTTAAAAAAAAATGAAAAAATCAAAATGAAAAATGAAGGAAACGCTACTAAAAAAACCTTCATTAAAATAGTTTAATTAGTTAGAGTAGACATGGGAATGTGGTCTCGCATTTGACAGAAACCACACTTTACAATACAATTAAATAAATATTTTAATAGATACTACACAAATAATGATTACAATATAGTAAATATGAAGAATTATTAATTAAAATGACTAGAATCGAAAGATAAATAAACATTTCAGTAAATAAATAACAAAATAATAAATAATTAATCAAACAAAATAATTGAATAAATAGATAAATAAACTAATAATTACAAAAATAAATAATAAGGAAATAAATAAAATAAATAAATAAATGAAATATTTAATAAACAACTAACATAATAAATAAATAAATAAATAAATAATATGAATAAATAAATAAATAAAAAGAAATAAATAAAATATATATTAAATAAAAAGTAATAAATAAATATACAAGTTAATATAGCAAATAAATGTGTTTAATATTAAGTAGCTAGGCTTGCTATTAATATGTTATCCGAAGAGATGCAAGAATTGTTATATCTTTAATAGAGCTTAGACATTTTTTTTGCGACTAATTTATTTGAAATCTGGTGCAGTTCTTCAGTTGAGAAAAACCACGGAAGTTTCAAAATCAGTTTCAAAACCTTGTTTTGGGCTATTTGAAACTTTCGAATATGACTTACTGCACATTGTCCCCAAGCCGGCGACCCGTAAAACATAATTCCTTGAAAGACTGTTTTATATATTATTATTTTTTATTTATTACTAAGCCTTTTCTTTCAAAAAAAATTATCTCTGCCACTGAATTACAATTATTCAACTTATTCAACTTGGTTGTTGGTGGTTTGACGACTAATTTGCAACTGACTTGACTTTAGCTTCAGATAGGCACATATTATTGTTGATTCTGGTTTTCTCATGCGTTTGGTTTGTGTGTATATTCTACGATCGTTTTCTAATAGCGAGTTTCATTCAAGAAGAGATTTGCTCTTTCTGTCAAAAGATTTGATCTTTTTCAATTTCTAGAGTTTCATTGCAAGAAAAAGAGCAAATCTAGATCAAATCTCAACACGAAAGATTTGATCTCTGATGGGTTGGCAGATTTGATCTGAATGCACACATACATGTAAATAGTCTTTCGGTCAAACGTCAAATGGAAAATAATTTGTCATTTGTTGTGAACTTGTGCCAGCCCGTGCTTAGCCAAAAAATTAACAAATATCCATTGAATATACAAAATAACAAATAAAGTTGTTTTTAAAGTGAGAAATACAAATATGGGATTTTGAATATATCAACTGTGTATGCCTGGTATTTTTGTGTGTGATATCAAATACTGTGTATGCTCGTCAGTGAATGACCAATACTAGGATTAAATGATGAAACAAGTTTCATTGAAAAAAGCAAATCTCGATTTTCAGAACAAATCTTTGAAATTTGAATGAAACTCGCTATAAGTATCTTGTTGTATCCGAGTGTCGTTCGTTCGTCTAGTCACGTACGCCGTTGTTCGTTCGTTATGTCTTCTGTCTAATGGGGATTTACTCGAGCATCGTTTGTACCTAGTGGATTTTAAAAATTATGTGGTAGGATATAAAAAGAGTGTTGTGGTGTATGTACACCTGTGAAGCAGGGAGAGCGTCTACGGGCCTAGCAAAATAAAAAAAACAGCCATATGGATCTATTCGAGCGCGTTAGAAACTAATAGTGCATATGTCTCACGTTTCTCCGATAACGGAGAGATATTAATCTGCCGGGCAAAAAAATGAAAACAAAAAAAAAGTTATTCGAGCGCGTCAGATTTTCAAAGGGGGCGTTATGTGAACCCGAAAGAAGCTTCCATTTAAAAGACTGACGATTCGGACCGGACGCAGGCTCGTGGTGGCTTCTAGAAAATGCAAACAAAAACGCCATTTTGAAATACTCGAGCGTGTCAGGCGATTATTTGCAGGGATTTGCTTTATCGGACTGTTTAAAAAAAAAATGTTGAAAAACAAACATTTCATCACGAAATGTGACAAATAAATTGCATTCGAATTAAAAACCTATTTCTTGTAATTAAAATAAATGTATATACAGGAAAAAAAAAACAAAAAAAAAAAGTTCACTAAAACACTTTTTTTAAATAAAATAAAAGAAATGATTTCTGGCCTTACAAAAAAGTTTAAGAATTTGTATAAAAATTTCATAAATGTTTCTGAAATTTCTGAAACTTTTCCTAAATGTTTATTTGTTTCCCATTTTATGTATCCAATTTTGTACTTCAAGATACATCGATGTAAAAAAGGAGCAATCATAGCGTCACGTTTTTTCATCATGAACAAAATACAAACAAATAAAAACAAAAAACCTGTCAACTAGACTTAAATGCTTGATATTTCTGTTCGGAAGGGGAAACAGAGACATTTCATAAACATTTCATACATGTTTCGCAAAGCGTCCAGACCAAAAAAACATTTCAGAAACATTAAAAACATTTTAGAACGAAAGAAACATTTCTGTTTTTTTCTGAAATGTTTAAAATGTTTTTTTGGTGTGAACATACTATACATAAGGCAAGTTTAGGATTCGTGAATATAAAAAAAATTGAGATAACAACAATCAAACATAACATTACGATCATAGAGAAGCCTAAACAAATCATTGACAAAAAATGTCCTTCTCTCTGTCTATCTGTCTGTCTGTCTGTCTGTCTGCCTGTTTGTCTGCCTGTCTGTATGTCCAGGTGTATAACGAGCTACAGCCTAAACGGGTTAAGCAATTGCCTTCAAATTTGATATATGTGTTTTTGTATCTTTTGGCATTCCTCAAAAAGGGAAATTGAAATTTTATTTTTAGGGCTAAAAATAACGGTATCTGCCATATAACGGTTAAGGAAAAACTTATTTTTCTCGAAAACCAATCCAAAGATTTTGATGAACATTTTTGAAATTTTTTTTTTATACTAGCTACCATCTGATCAAGCCAAATTAACTGGAGAAGTCTATTAACAGTACCTTTTATATAACGGTTTTTTAATTTTCGACTTTCTCGGTAACGGCTCAATGGATTTCAATAAAATTTTATATTTGAAAAGATCTAAGTAGCCCAATTAAAAAAAAATTTGAACAGTTATTTTTTTCTATTTTTACAATTATTTTTTTTAATTTTTTTTTTTTTGAAAATTTTTCAAACCTATCAAAAAAATATTTGAAATCAGGTGTAAATTAATAAACTCTATAAAACTGCATACCAAAATTAAAAAAAAAAATTAAAAAATTAAAAATTCAAAAAAAGATTTTGTCAACTGTCCTACAATTTTCGAAATACTTTTTTTTCATAAATTCTTTGTTATTTAAGACGTGTGATGGCGTACTTAATTATTACTAAAAACCGTTAAGTATTGTGGTTTTGATTCTTTTATAAGTTCAAATTGTGTTAGTTTCAACGTAAATGTCACTTGTGTTTGTCAAAAATCTTGTTTTCCAATGTAATTAGGCACATAAGAGCAAGTACGTGCGACCCAGTCGTGCCCATTTTTTAAGAAATGTTTTTCTGTTTAAAGTCATTTTTTTAGAAAATTCCCCTTCCTGGCTAAAATAGGGGTGAATAGACCCCCTTCCATAAAAAAGCTTGCTTCACTACAGCAGCAAAAAAAAAATAAAAAAAAAACATTCTATTCCGCTCGAGAATGTCAAGGTCACGATTTTTTTGCAAGTTTGTGACCCGGCCACTCCCTTCCGTCATGCTCAAATCGTCAGATTATTGAAATCCACACTTTTTGGCATATAATTAACACATCTTACCTTAATCTGATGCGCTCGAGTATATCGAAGGATCAATTTTTTTGTTTACTATTCTGACCGGTTGCCCTGTATACTTACTTACTTACTTAGTTGGCGCTACAGTTCGGGACGAACCTGGGCCTCAACCAACATGCCTCTCCAGCCAGCTCGGTCTTTGGCTAGCTGCAATTTTGCACTCCAAGTTGGTTCAGGTCGTCCTCCACTTGAGCGCGCCACCTAAGGCGAGGTCTTCTTGACTGCGTCTACCCTCTGGGGTGGAATCGAAGATCCTGCGAGCCGGAGCATTGTTGTCCATTCGCTCTACATGACCTAGCCATCTTAAACGTGATATGCGTATTTTTTTGACCAGGTCAATGTCGCTGTACAGCTCGTATAGTTCTTGGTTGAACCTTCTCCTCCAAAGCCCGTTAACGCAGATAGGGCCAAAAATCCTCCGAAGAATCTTACGCTCGAAACGACTAAGGATATCTTCATCCGCCTTAGATAGATAGAGTCCATGCCTCGGCGCCATAGAGCAGGACTGGGATGATTAGGGTCTTATACAGAGTCTCCTTTGTCTTTCGAGAGAGGGCTTTGCTACTCAATTGCCTTCCTAGCCCATAGAAACAGCGATTGGCAAGAGTAATTCTTCGCTTTATTTCTGACGAGATGTTGTTGTCAGATGTTATAGCGGATCCGAGGTACACAAAGTCCCTAACTACCTCAAAGTTGTACCTGTCTATTATGATGTTTTGTCCAATCCGCCGATGTTGTGTGTCCCTTTTTGTGGACAGCAGGTACTTCGTTTTGGCCTCATTGACTGCTAGTCCCATCTTAGCCGCTTCAGTTTCTATGCTAGCAAACGTTCCAGTGACAGCTCGCCGAGTTCTGCCAATGATGTCTATGTCGTCAGCGTATGCTAGCACTTCCACAGACTTGAAAAAAATTGTCCCACTACAATTGACATGCGAGTTTCTTATAATTTTTTCAAGTATTAAGTTGAAGAAATCGCACGATAGCGCATCACCTTGTCGGAATCCTTTTTTGACGTCAAAAGCCTCTGTGAGGCCAGTACCAACCTTGACGGAGCAGCGAGAGTTCTCCATCGTCATCCTGCACAGTCGGACGAGTTTTGTGGGGATGCCAAAACCGGACATGGCTCTGTATAGCTCGTCTATATAAATGCTATCGTACGCGGCCTTAAAATCGATAAAGAGGTGGTGGGTATCGATTTGGAATTCTTGGGTCGTTTCCAGGATCTGCCGTAGCGTGAACATTTGATCGATTGTGGACTTTCCTGGTCTGAAACATAGTACGGCAGAGAGGATCTTGTAGGTTGCCCTGTATAAAGATCTAAAACATGGCACACGTAGTCAACAATCAGCAAGGAATACCACTTTATATTAATCTGCCGCGCTCGAGCAAATCCCGAAATCCCTTCTAGGGCTCCCCTACTATAAAGAGTAGTTTGTTGGGGGCTATCAGTGGGCTATAAGGAGGCTGCTCGAGGATTTTTTAAGTTTTTTTTTTTCAACAGTTTCTCATGATAGCGACGAGATTAGTTGGATATTCTTCATAATTTTATTTGAATATAATAATATTGGAAAGCCTACAACATCCTTTCCGTATAACATCGCTGCTTCGCCAGACTTTGCAGGTACCAGAGATAAAGTCCTTTTGTTTCAACTTTATTCGTCTCTGATTACTTAATTTTGTTATTTTTTCTGGGCACATCGTCCTTGAATATCTCCTTTTTATACACTTTTTATTCCTTAACTTTGTGTTTTTTCTGCTCAAAGTATGCCCCTGAGACAAATTTGTTTGATTTTGGTTTTTTTTTTGCTAAAGTTGAAAAAAGAAGAAAAAATTCAAATCATAGATAAGATGGTTAGGAAAAACAACGCCCGCGGAAAAAAATGAAATGGAAATGTCTATCCGATTTGTTGTAAGGCCATGGGAAAAGTTGGAACATAGGGCAGGATCAAAAGCAACTTATAGGTCTTCTTCTTTTAAAGCAACGAAAAGGTATTTTTGTATTATTGCTTCAAGGGTAAACGATTAGTTGCTTTGTTGTCTAAACAAAGTGTGGTGAGTTGCCTAGGTGCCGTAAGATAGATAAACTTCTTGGAAATTTTGGGCAGAAGTAATAAATTTGTCGAATTTGAAAATAAGCTGTGAGCTGTTTTGAAAGTTCGAGGAAGATAAACTTTTGAGAACCGAATGAAAGGTTTTGGATTGAAGCGACTAGATAAGGGGACAGTTTCGCCAGACAAATAAAGTTAGACAGATTTTTTTTTTGTTAATTTAGCATTATTCTGGAAAAGATAAGGTGTTTGTGGGCCTCAAATAAATACCTGAATAAACTTTTGAATTGACAATCTGATGAAAGATAATTGTTAATAAACTTTTTATTATACAATACAGAAAAAAATGTTATGGAAGCACAGAATTCTTCACCAAAAATAGGTAACGAATTTGAAATTTAAATCTGATATTTACAAATTTTTTTGAATGTTTAAACCGTGAACTGAGTTTCATTATCCATGATGATTACTTTCGGAAGTGGAGGCTTCCTGTTTCTATATTCTTGGCCGATTTTGTTCAAAGATATCTCCTAGGAAGTATCATCAAGAAAATTGCGTGCGTTGTCAAGAACCACCTCGGATTCCGTTGAGGATAGCCGTGCAACACTAAGCGTGCAATCACCCTTCTATTGCCCCAACGAAGTCCCCTGGGGAATCCTTACCAACATGCAATCAAAACCACCTTATAGAATATTTTTTTTAATTTTTGTTTCTCATTTTAAGCTTACAAACAGTGGGAATTCTTTATTTGTCAAAAAGCGCCCTCTATAAGCCCAAACTATCAACAGTAAAAATCTTCTACAAAACTCTTTGAATAAAACTTTTGTTTAAATATTTTCAAAAACAGATTTCCTCAATTTCATTCCTTGGAATGTTTCCTGCCTTAATTGTTGAACCACTTTTTGGCAATTTGTTATTTGAAATTACTTCAAGCGTTTTTGGGTCGAATATTCCTTCAAAAATAGGAAACTTTACGTTCAATCCAAACAATGCATTTTCACCTGCCTGAGCAGAAAAAAAAATGCAAAACAAAACTTTAGTTTTCTTCTTTTTTCCGAAAAATTGAATTTCCAAACTTTTAATCGAATTTCCACATCCGAATTCAATTTATTATGTAAATAGAAAAATAAAACGATTCATGCACCCAAACCTACTGTAGTACCCGACACTCGGAAAAACTTTAATTGAGGCAATATTCTGTAACAATTTTCGGAAAACCCGAAAACCATTTACTCTCGAGCTTATAGACAATTGGGCTGAAAATTGGCCCGCAAGTTCTGGAAGAGAATTCAATGTTGCCCCAGAAAGGGTATATGCTGCTTGCCTCATTTACAGGACATTAACATCCTGTCGAACAATTGTTGGACTTTAAGTTTGGTTTAAGAGGACATCATCATCAATGGAGAGAGACAAGAGAGTAAGAGATGAAAACCAACCCCACCAGAGAAACAGCAATGGATAAACCTACCGGTTGCTGGAAAACTCAATAACTAAAAGTAAATTGAAAACATGAAATGTTTCCATTCCAGGGTCCGAGACAGGACGAAAACTCTGCACTCCACCTAAGATGAACTCGCATTCATCAGGGTGAGAGTGAAGCCTTTGGCCGACACGGCCACACCACCATCCACCACCATCAGGACCGGATAAGACCAAAAACATGCTCTTTGGGTATAAAGTTAATTGAGTTTTGAATTGCTCCGGAATGTTAGTATAGAAGGGTTCAGGTCCGGAACTTCGAACAGCTCAAGCTGCTATTTGCCTTACTGTTGCACTATACTCTGTCTATGTATCCTAATGGCCATTTATTTCTCCACCTCGTTTTTTTTTTTGCTTTGTTCCTTTACATCGCCGAGTATATCCTTTTACTTTTTCTGGTTCGTTACAAAACAAGGACCTCCGACGACGAAGCCGACGTCCAGTCTTTGTATACAGAGATGGACAGACAGATAGTAGAGAGTTAAACAAAAAATTTACACCAGTACAACACTTGGAGTACAGATGGAGTAAAGTAAACGAGTTGACACCAATTTCGGATTGCAAGTGCTTAAGAGGCACTACTGCCATACCACCCACCCTCCACCGTAAAGCTGGAGGGCTTGATGTCGGATAATGACTGTGAATCGGGCGTCGGCGTTGTTGGGGGAGATAAGAAAAGTCGTCTCTTATTTAAATGGTTGCTGTATTTCTTGGATAGAGCAAACCCCACCTACTTTCAATGCAATTGCAAGGCGTAATGAGCTATGAAAGGATTCAAAAAGTTTTGCACGTCATGATAAATGGGTGCGACGAACCCTTTAGCACCCCACAAAGTCGGAAGGAAGCGCTCAAGGGCTTGCATTCATTAATTCATAAGACCAAATGAAGTCAGAGTAAATGGATTCTGCTGAATGGATGCAACCGGCTAAGGACTTATAATTTCGGTGTAAGTTTTCTAAGGCGTGGGAGGGGTGCGAGGGCAAGGACGGGTAAGAGTTTTATGATAAATTGCTGATTAATTTCGATTTGAATAGTTAATTGGCAAATGAAAGGCTTTCTGAAATTTTTTTTTTAACTATGTCTAGACGATAGAGGCTTAGAGCATATCCCTTTATGCCCTCGAAGTAGGTGTGGATGTCATACCTTTAACCTGGAGTTGTTATCTAATTCATATGATGTTTTTAGTCGTTTAAATAATAAAAATTTCTTAACAAATTCGATAAATATTCAAATTGAATATTAAATGGCCGTGAGCAAAAACAGCAAACTAAAATGATTTCTATCACGAGTTCGTTATGGACATCTGATGTCCTCATTTATCAAAATGGATAAATCAATCATTTGATTTCACCAAGTGTCCTTATTCACAGGCATTAGGGGTTGTATTTAGTTTTTAGCAGTTTAATGAAATTTAAATGACAGTTTTGCTGAAAATAAGATTTTGGGATCGATAAATATTTACTAGATGTGTAAGCTTGTGGTCAGATAACCGGCGAAGGATGTTAATTAGCTGCATCGAACCCTTTACACTGCTACAAGAGCTTACCCAACAATGTTTCTATTACGAAATCGTATAGAAAAGGCGTTTAAGACCATTTAAATCTAAGTGATAACTAAATGACAGGGCCGGCCTTAGACTTTGTGAGGCCTGCAAGCAACCTTTATACAAACGTTTTCATTAAAGCAGAACACATATAATTTATGAATTGGAAGTACACTATAGAAGTCATTTAAACTAGATTTTCAATAAGAATTGGTTAAAAAGGACTATGAATGGTGATAATCTGATCATATCGGATGGCAAACGGCACCGCGGAGGGTATAAAAGAAAAACCAAATCGGAGTCGAAAATCGCATTCCGCATACGTTAGGTTTGGCAAAAAGAATGATCCTTGTACATAACATTTCTACAGTTGTTGGTAACAAGTGCAAACATAAGACGAACATAAATAGTACTGCCGCAGAAGAATTCAGCTCGCTATTTTGAGTGGAGCATTGTGTTTTTTTTGAAAATAGCAATGAGACAATAAAATATACGAAAAATTATGGCATTGTTTCTCAAATGTACAAGTTTCAATTATTTAACTGTAGCCTTTTACCATTGAAGCTTTCTTTTTTATGATTAACCAATAAATTTCCCCTTTAAAATTGTCAAAATTTTATAAGTTTGTTTTTTTTTTTCTTAATTTTTTGATATTTTAAAATTATTTTTGTTAGTTTTTGGGTGGAAGGGGGATTCCTTCTGGTGTGCGGAGGGCCAAGATCTTGTGCATCAGCGAAGAATCGATTGCCTCTGAATCTGCTGTATATTTTCACAGGCCGGGGCGATGTGTTCGCTCGATCTTAGATTCCTTTAAGGTGTGAATGTTGATTAATTTATTACCAAATCATTCGCCTCAAATTTGGCCACCAAACGTTGAAGAGTCGGCCGTGAAGGGCCACCACGTATTTCGTGTAATGAGCGCAACGTTTGCACTAATGAATCCCCATTTTAATAATAAAATCCTATCATTTGGACGTGATTTTCAATCCCGTTACTTTTATTTAATTTTGACAAATATCACCAAACCAACATGGCTTCCACAGGCCATCAATATCTAACGGCGCCAATCAAAAACTCCAAATCCTGTTTTCATCATCATTCTTCACATTCTACATATATTTTTAATTGCTGCACAGTCCGCAATGAGTGGCGCTGAAATCGCCAATTGATGTGAATATAGAATATGTACAAAGCACGAAAGTGTATTACATGTCGCCAAATGTTTTTTCATAATTTTTTTTTCATAATTTTATTAAAAAATTGTACACATTTCGTACATTTTGGATGTTCAATGTACTCATTCTTCCCCCAGATGGAAAACCTTAAAATTAAGCACGCAACAAGCAGGCTCCGCCAGCCTTCCTAATCTTATCTTCAGCCTTCTTTGAAAAGAATTTGGCCTTAACGATGACGGGACGTTTAGGAAGATGTCCGCGTCCCAACAATTTGTAAAAACCGAAATCAACCAAGTCAATAACTGGAGCCTTGGTGCTCTTCTCCTTTTCGAGTTCGGCGAACTTGTCGGCACCAACAAGAGACCAGAGTTTGTCCAAGTTGATTGATGGGCAGAATTTGTGTTGCCTCCTCAAATGGAAGTTCCTCATACCAACTTTACCGAAGTAACCGGGATGGTATTTGTCGAAGTTGATGCGGTGATGGTGCATACCACCAGCGTTACCGCGACCTCCAGGATGCTTACGGTGCTTACCGATACGACCATGTCCATGACTGACATGACCACGGAGCTTCCTGGTCTTCTTCCTCTTCTGGTTCGACATTTTGCAGTTTTTTGAAAGAAAAGGACTCGACTCCACTATTAGGAGTTAGTTTAATTAATAATTAACCGTGAAGATGGCCATTAGCCAAATTTCATTCATGAGAGTGCTATACTAGAATGTATTTATGTATATGGCATAGACAGACGAGTATGGCTGGGACAGAAATTCGTTTGAAATAGGACTTTCCATAGCAGATCGTTAGTTAAATCAAGGTATTGGTAAAGGTCAAAGTTTTCCCCTCGGAATGCAGGAAATCCATGATATATGAGAAATGCTTATGTGTCGACCGCAATGTGGTCATTCTGGTTGATAGTTGATCGTTCATCAGGTCTCCATGTTCCAATATGATTGATGATCAGCGATTATATGGGCAATCTGATACTTTGTCTAAAATAGGCAATCTATTGGTCTTTGTCGACGACCATATCACGTTGAATGATGCTACGAAAATCGAGGTTATACCAAAATCCAATGCAGTGTCACTTCGACAAAGATTCAGCGATATTCTGATAATTTGACGTTGAAAATAAGCCTCAAAGTAAAAAAATATTCGTTGGATCAGTATTTTTATTTCAATAGTTATAGAGGTGTGTTGCTTTGGTAGTTTTTTAACGGTCGTTTTCATTGACGAAATCGTTGTTTTTTTACTGCTTGACAAATCAGTGTGAATCTGATTAGCTACATTGTCTTATGGGTGCCCGCCATGGTTCAACGTCCATCTTATATCGAAGTGCTTGAGAATTAAGATGCAGTGTCTTGGACAATTCCATTTGGCATTTCTGATCATTGTGTCATTACACAAATATTTCGTCCTCCATTATTCCTGTTAAAAGAAAACCTTACCATCAGGACCGTTTGGCAATACGAGAAAACCAACTGGGACGGCCTGAATATTTTGATCCGTAAGTTTAACTGATCACTATGTTAACTCGATAGTGACATTGATACCAGTGCTAAAATGACCAACAATGTGATTTTTTCTAGGAATGCGTGCTTTTATTCCTAACAGAGTTAAAAATTTTAAACCCAAAGAAAAGTCTTGGTTTGAATCCGAATGTGAAGAAGCTTACAAGTTGAAAGATGTAAGTTTCCGATCCTAAAAAGGCAACCCTAAAGAGGAAAATCGGAAAAGCATACACAAGTAAGGGACTCATATGCAATTCCGTTATTGATAGAACCAAATTCTTGTATGACCAAAAATTATGGCAACAAATTCATCTAAGTCCCAAAGACAGTAAATATTTTTGTGATTTGTAAAGAATATTAAAAACTCCTCAACATCTTCGGTTCCAATGCTCATCATCAATGAACAACCTTTTCTTTAGTCTTCACAGAAGGCAAACTTGCTAGAAGCCCATTTTGCTGCTAGCTCTATGTTGCCTTATAGCAACTTTGCCCCTCCTGTACTTGACAATGTAAGTTTTTCCATGGGATAGATTTTTTTCCGCACTCGCACAGTAGCAAGAGCTCTCAAAGATCTTGATATACACAAAACCGCTGGCCCCTGGTAAACGCCAAATCTTCTGAAGAGGTGTTCTTCAACACTGGAAAAACCACTGCGTAAGCTTTTCCATCGTCCCTACTCTTCAGAAATTTTTCCTAGAAGATGCAAATCAGCATTTGTCCAGCCTGTACCTAAGAAAGATGACCCATTCTCCCCCTTTTCACCTACCTTTAGCACTTATGACCCTTCTTTCTAAGTTCATGGAAACGCTGATTAACAGTCAGTACAAGGAATATTTCGAAGACCGAAAGCTTCAACATGACCGTCAGTATGGCTTTCGTAGTAACTGGTGATCTGATGGCATATCTCACCGAACAGTGGAACAAATGCTTACATCGCTTTGGTGAAAGTAAGATTATTGCGCTTGATATTTGCAAAGCATTTATTAGAGTTTGGCATGAAGCTCTCTTATCGAAAATGTGTGCTGGCTTTAGGATCGTTGGATTAGAAGCTATGTTCAGGACCGTTCAATACAAGTTGGAAAGTTAGAAGTTACAAGTCAAATACCTGCAAAATAAATGATGGTGTGCCCCAGGGCACCTCCTCATTTTCATAAATGATCTATTTATTGTTACTTCTAATCCAATAAACTGATTTGCTGACGACTTTAGCTTTTAGCTTTTCAAATTTGTTCGGTGATTTACATCCTCCGCCTTCTGATATACAATCACAACGGTACCGTATGTTAAACTCAATAAAATCCGATTTACACAGCATTGTCAAATGGGGTAATAGAAATTTTGCGGAGTTTAATGTTTCGAAAACTCATGTCTTCTGTCGTTAAAGCTAAACATACCCCAAATGCCATTGTCCATGAATGGAACTTACACCGAATAAACGGAAAAGCACTTGGTGTGTATTGTCAACTCAAATATAACTTCCACCTCTTGGGTAGGCGCTTCTCAAGCATCGCTACACTTCCTCCATAGAATACAAAACAGAGCTTTAAAATTACTACCTCAAAAACCAACGCAATATTTCACGCCTTTCCTTATTCCACTGCTTCTTTTATACACACTCGAGGTAAGCAGCTGCATTCCTCGCCTTAAAACTTTAACTCATAAAATTCATCTCCCTCGGAATGCACATTAGTTTAAGCTTGAGCCCCCATCGTACCGTGATATATAGATAATATGTTTTTAGCCGAACAACACGAATTTGAAGTAGTTTTCCCAGTGAGATTTTACCAATTTTAATTGACACATTTTGTTCTAATCTACAACATTTCCTAATGTTTTAACATTAAGAGTGCGTCCTCATTATAAAAAGAAACTCATCATCATGTTCATTGTTATACACATTGTGAGGAGTAGAGAAAACAACTTATGGTACCCTCTATGCTAAAAAATACGCTCATAGCCATAGCAACTCCCTTTAAAATATACGAACCTTGATTTACACTCCTAAACACTCTTAAATCGGCTATAACGCCTATAAGTATACCTCGATTTATGTTTTTCCAATTCCTGGTGTTCCATATACAACGTTAACGAAGCCGCGGCTAAATTCTAGTGAAATATTAACTAGAGCACCGCAGGGGTCCAATAAGTTACTCACCAATACTCAACTACAATCCAATAATCTTTATGTACCTTTATCTTATTTAAGTATAAATTGTTGTGTCCTTCATCCCAATGTTTCTCACCGATAAAGATTTACATTTAATTCAATGACATGGAAACCTACATATACCTATAGACACCCTACCCATACTTCCTGTATAATCAACCCCCCTCAATTGGGTCCTTTTGTGTACCAAATCTATCCATCACTCGCAGGTAATATAAACCAAGCCATATCCTGCGAGCACACCGATTGAGTCCTGATTGACATTTTAAGTAATTGGAAATGGAATGAATACATCAAGTCGATTAATACACCTCACACTTTCATTGTAAATTCCGGAGAAAAGTATCGAACGATGGAGGAAAGTTTTACTGGTAACATAAGCAAGGATCTCCTTCAATATAGGTAACGAAGGATATTGGGCCTGAATTTAAATTTTATTTTTTTATTTCTTCTTCCATTGTATATCTAGAGTAACAGTTATCAACTTCAATTACTTTTGGCATAAATTTATTGTTTTCTTCTTTTTTTTGTCAAAACTAAATCCATGTCAGGTGGAATAGAATTTGAGGGAGAATGTCAAGTTTAACAACTTCCAAACGAGGTCTACTTGAATATTTGGGATTTGGAAGAGTATTCAAACCTTGGGGGTTAGTTTGTCAAGGACGATTGATATATTCTGTCGTAAACTGGAGGTTTTGTGGTATAAGTAATTTGATTAAGTGGATTTGGTAATTTGGAAGCGGATTTAGTCGATAATTATTTATTTAAACCCTTGTTAATGGCTTTAATAGAATTAATTGAGACAGACCAAGGAGTCTTTAGGAACACTAGGTTGTGTTTTTCAGTTTTAAAGGAAATCCTTGCATATATTACTGTCATAATTGAAATTACGATTACAGCTTAACAAATATAACCCTGCTTCGCTGCACAGCAAACATAACCTAAATTATTTAAACCCCACACATAATGAAAACCTGAATAGAATATCAATCTAGAGACTGTCATTGCAGTTCAAATCACTAATTACAATAACGTTCCAACAGAAAACAAAATTCCACTGCACCCACTCATGGATGACATCCAGATATCTAGCTTTACCAGTGTCCTACGTCCGTACATGATGTAATGATAGTTTAAGCACCAAAATGGCTAATTTTTAATTCAAAAGCCATTTCAACCAATTACGCAGTTAACGATCTGTTTCCTTCGACCATTCATTCACCTCATTTGATAGGTTGATTGCCCCGTACAATGGATAATCCTATGCACGGGCACCATATCCGTATCCGCCTATCCTTGCCGCACTCACTAAAATATGCAACGAGTCATGTGCACGATATATAGATCTACGATATTAGAACACAATTTACCGCAATACTGCGAATATGCATGTGGCATTTCATTTTCATTACAGGCAATACACAAATACATTCATAACACAGGTGTGCGTATGTGTGTTTGTCGACATTATACGATGGTCATAGCAATAATGTTAAATGGCCAGGCAATCGAATCCTGTTCGAACGCAGTCCTGACCATAAAACTGGAACAACAATTTGCCAAAATGTCTGTTAACAGGGTGACCGTAAAGGTATTACATTCGACGTGCGAACACACTCAAATTGCACACAGATCCCGAGAAGACTGCTAATTTCAATTATTACACTCATTGTCGTTTGGCTAGCAGAAAGGATATACCTGTTGTACAACCAGGCTAAGGATTGTACGGCAACTGGAATTCAGCTTGGGCTTCGCAGTGATGTTAGTGCAGGTAGTCTTTCACGTAATTGGACAGATTTTACGGCCAACAAATTTACACCTTTACCCGAGAGTTTGTAGGACTTGGCCAACGACGACGATACAGACTCGAATTCGGATGGAAACACTCTTCGAGTGATTATTCTGTGTAACACACATTTGGGTGGTTGAAAGAAGGAGATGGTTGCCAAATAAGAAATATTTTACAAGGTGTGTTTTGGTACTGCATTTTTAAAGTGCAGCTGTCATAGGTGCCGGTGAAGAAAGCATAGGAAATGGCTTCACAATACCAACGAATCCATATGCCTATAATATCAAGTAACAGACATAGAAAGAAATATGAGAACTTAGTGACTGTAAAAAAATTGATGGGCAAAAATCCGCAACTACACCCTATTACTTCAAGACAAGGTCCCAAAAACCCAACATCCTGGAAAGTATAAAAGTTGACCTGTTTATTCGCTTTAAGAGAAATTTTAAATGTCAGCCTTTCAAAAGGAAACAAATATGGCAGACAGCAGAGCCTGTAAGCGGCACGACTGGTGCGCTTTTTATGCGCCGTCGTCGAATAAAATTTTAAATAAATGTAATTTCAAAGTTTTTATTCGATTTTGTGAGTTTTGATTGTTCGAAAATTTAAACGCCATTAAATTTCTATAAGAAAATGTTTTTTTTTTAAACCGTAGGAACGGTTAAAGAAAAAGGTTTTAGTAACAATTAAAAAAAAAAATAACGCAAACATATGGACATTTTTTTTTAGTTATTAAAAATACAAAAAAAAACGTAATTCGAAAATATTTTAATACGAAATTAATTTGGATACCTACATTTCTTTGAATATCAAATTTGATTGTAATCGGTTAACCATTTCTCGAGAAAGTTTAAGAAAAATGGTATGGTAATTTTGAATTTATTTTTTTTTCACTAAGACGAAATCCACAGCTTCAATAGAACACTGAGTTTTTTTTATAAGAAAAATTCGACCCCTTTCCGATAAAATAAGATTTTACTAAACGGCAGGTACCGTTAAAAGCTGAGCTAAAAAATTGAAAATATTAATCTGTATAACGTTAAAATAACTGTATGTAATACGTTTGATAGTTATCTCAATATTTTATTCACAAGAACTTATAACTTGAATAACTTGCATAATCGGAGGTAAACATTTTAAGATGGTGTGCTAAAAACAGTACCTCCCATAGGACCGTTTGTTTTTCTTCGACTTTTTTGAAAACTGGTTATCCGATAACCATCAAAATTGATATTCAGGAAGTTGTAAATACCCAAACTTAATTCGCATTGAATTATGTCCGTTTAACGTTTTTTTTTTCTTTTTTTAAACTAAAACAATTTTATTTTTTGAAAAAATCAATATTTTGAAAATGGCTCATTTTTTATTTTGTTTTTAATTGAGAATCATAAATGTGTTTTAGCTTGCATCCTTAAATTTTTTTTCAATTTTTGAAAGTTTTATTTTTTAAACTGGTTCTACGATTTTCAAAAAAAAAGTTCTGAGATTTATACACTTTAGCGGTGGTGTTTTACTGTAAAAAAATCAAAACTGGACCGATTTTAATGATTTTTTTTATAAATGTTTATTTTGACGAGTTTGTATCAATCGATGCCTTATATTATTATGCATAACACCCCCTTCCTCCACTCTATGGTTCTTGGTTCTCGCCCTTACTTCGAGTGGATACACTGAGGGTATTAACAACCCTTGATTGCACGCTGATTATCGGCTATGGTCAAAATAATAGGAACACTCCGTATTTTCTTAAATTTTTATGTACAACTTACGTTAGGTAATGATATCAACCCAAGACCGGTTATATTAATTGGAAACAAATGTCCAAATTATCAAGAAAATTTCTTTTTTTTTAATACAAAATAAATTCACTTCATATAGAATTCTTAAAGTCCTGGCCAAAAAAAAGACCACTTTAAAATTGTTCGAAAACTTATTTTTTAAAACCATTTTTTTTAATTTTTCAAAAAATAAAGAAATACAAATTTGTATTTTGTTGGGAATCCATTCTAAGTCCCAAGTCTACCGTTTTTGTGTACTTTTCTTGTGGAAGTACAGACCAAATTTCTTTGAATATTTTTCGAAATTTTGTAAATTTTTGACGAATGTTTGGTTCGTTGTCTTGCTGGAAAGACCATATTAAAGGAATATTTTTGTTCGGCCAACAAAGGTAGCATTACATCCATAAAGCTGACTTATGACTCTTTTAACATAACGAGCCCTAACCGCCATTTTATCTACAGCGACATTTTTACCAAAATCAAGTTAATAATGCAGTTCGATAGCTTACGCTTTTACACATGTATCCTTATCATTAGTTTTATCAATATGAATTTTTAACAAAGAATTACAGAGAAAACAAAATTTATCGTAACCGACATTCATGTAATAGGCTCGGTCGGTTTTGAAGCTCAGGAAAACATAAAAAATGTGTTTCCTGTAAGATTTACAATTTGTCGCTTACGATAAAAAGCAGTTAGGGCTCGATAATACTTTCAATAGAAAAAATTAGGCACACACCCTACAAAAAAAACCAAACAACATGATGTTGTCATACCATGTTTTATTGTGTGTGAGCTTTGTGTAGCGTGGATTAAAAGCTTGACCCTTTAGACGTCGAACAAACCATTGTCCATCGATTCCAAACAGTTTTATTTTTTTCCCGACACTCCACACAACATTCCTCCAATATTTTCTTTTTTTCGGGAGATCATCATTGATTTAATAGAATTTGGCAAAAAAAAAACCTTTTGCCTGTGTACTTTTTTTAACAATCGAACTTTTCTGGCCGATATTGAAGTAAGATCTGCATTCTGTAGTAAACGAAGGATCATTCTGCAACTAGCACTGATCCATCTTTCTTGCTGCAAAATCTTTGAATGATAGAAATGTATATGGATTTAGCAGAACTTCCGGTGGCTTTCGCGATATCCTGTATCCATTTTCATGCAAGGCTAAAATGATCGGTGATACAGTATTTAACCCTACCCAAGAGAAGACAATACCTAATTAATATCTTTACATGATACAAGAATGGCCCTATAACCAGCAAATATGGCTGTTTTTATCTCCAATTTAAAGTACGAATAACATACTGGATCAAAAACACTTCCTTGGGGGACACCAGCATTTATTTCTTTAAATCTTGAATATTTCACTCTTTGTTTTACTATGTATGAAGTCTATTTTCTAGGTAAGATTCCAGAATATGACATATTTTGCTCAAAATGATTTTTTTTACAAAAATGGCAGCGGTAAATCTCGAGCTCTATCTAATATCACTGACGATCTCTGGAACGGGCAGTTCTAAAGTTTAAGGAATCAGAATTGAGTGATTTGAGGGCAATGGCTCTTTGAGAAGATGCTGATATCTAATTTTCTTATTTTGGCTTGGAACTCGCTACAATGGACTGGGAGATAGAAACTTGGAGTAAGATTATATCTGTCTGATTATTATACGCGACCAACCACCCAGTTTCAGTGTAGTAATAAATTGAAACATCTCTAACAATTCATCTCTGTTACCCCTTAAGAAAGATGCAATTAAAAAAGAATAAATTTGTGAAGCAAATAACATAACAAACGCATATCCTAAAACTATGCAATGTGGAACAGTAGAACCTTTAAAACACTTACAGGGTGGCACACAAATAATATGTTTTTTTAATTAATTAATATGTTCTATTAAAACGATGGACTACCTCTAACTCATGACTTAAAAACAAAATAATTTCATTGAAAGCATACATTTTGTTAGTTTTTCTGTTGAAATAAAAAGTTTGTTTTTTGGTTATCAAGTACGTTATGTTTCTCAACACTGGTTTCCACTGTTTTATTCATTGCGTTTTCAACAAGGGCAGGAAGATGTTGTTTGTGTCAATCATAGCTTACTGCTGGAAACATATGTCGTCTAGTTATATATTGTTAAACTGGTTATCATCAATTTTATCCACAATTTAATCGTAAATCATCATTCCAAAGATCCGCTCGGAGTGAAAATCCTGTGAGATTTCTACATACGGTATGCGGAAATTTCGCTGATTATTACAGCAATTCATCTAAAAATGTCCCTATTCAATAAAGATGATTTTTCGGCAAAATTGAGATCCGATTTCAAATACTCCGAAGCCCAGTCAGCAAACAACTTCAATTATAATGAACTGTGAGGTCCAGGACGGATATAGGTTTAAGTGAGAAATTGAAGTCTACGAAAGGACAAGTTCTTGTGTACGGCGAGGAATTGACTGCCTCGGGTTCTGATCTATACTTCTACGGAACGCACACATGTTCTCTGCACGTCTTGCGTTCTTTTCACGTACAAATCTTTGCTGATTGATTACCTAACCGGTTGTTCCAAATTCCGCCACCAAACGTTCAGGAGTCGAATGTGAAGGGTTACCACGTCAGTTTTCACTAACAAATACTCATTTTGATAATAAAGTTTTATCATTTCGACGTGCTGTTCAATATTGAAACTTGTCATAATGATTTGGCAACAGCAACTGAATAATAAACTATAAGTCTGACAGATTTCACCAAAACAATATGGCCGCAACAGGCCACCAAATTTGTTCCGTGTAAATTGAAAACCCTACATAAGATAGCTTCATCAATTCTCTGCAAGTGAAGCACTTACATTGGCCACCAATGTGGAATTCTTTCAAAAGCCTTCTGGTAGTAGTAGATTTCTAAAGGATTAGGTTTCTTGTTCCTAAATTAATTGCAATTCGTTTATAACACCCACTACTCCGATACCGCCTTTTGTTTCTTAGCCATCATTATTATTCGTTTTGTGATGATTCATTCGTTAATTTATTTGTACAATGTCGAAAAATATGTTAGTTTTGTTTAATATACAGCTATATCCAAAATAATAGTAACAGCCAATGCGACTATCCGTTGTTCTTAGATTAGCGATTAGCCGATCAATGAGGAAAAAGTTGTATTGAAATAATTTTGCACACTTTTTTTTTAGTAGCAGAAAATATAGTAAAAAAAAAAAATCTTATTAAATCAAAACTCGCTAAATAAAATTACTCAGATTTCTTACCTCCATATTTCTATATTTCTGTCTCTATATCTCCATATCTCTATATCTATATATCTCTATATCTCTATACCTCTATATCTCTATATCTCTATATTTCTGTATCTCTTTATCTCTATATCTCTATAACTCTATCTATCCCCATGTCTCTGTATCCTTATATCTTTATACCTACATTTCTATAATTCTAAATCTTTGTATCTCTATGTATCTACATATATCTCTAAATCACTATATCTTTATATCTCCAAATTTCTTTATGGTAAAGTGAATCCTGTAACTCTTTGCCTTTAACAAAAATCGAACATTAATATAACAGCAGCTGGCAACCACAAAGGGCAATGCGTAACGAAACACACACACCAAACTAGACGACAGCTTTGAAAGTATACATCACATCCGCTATTAGCCATTAAATCTGCCCAAAAGAGTGTTGTGTATCGATATACTACACTGCCCACATGGTACATGCCAGAAACAAAACCAGCCGGAGCGCAAATATCCGTTCTCCACATCCGTAGCTCACCCAGGGAATTTATTTTCGAGAATATCCATGCATAGAACCAGAGTTTGCCCCCGATAACTACAGGATAACTGGGATTGCTGTCGGCCTGCCTGGACCAGCATACCATATGGATTATACGATCATAAGCTTTCGGTAAAGGTACTTAGATTGTTGCCAAGAGCAACAATTTCAGCCACCATCTCAGCCAAACTCACCTGAAACATGATGGCTGGCACTTGGCACCCTTCGTTCCCCGCAAATGTCCTAAATTCAGGAGTGGAGAATCGTCAGCAGTCGAGCAAATAACAAACAGATTATGCTTTGTCCCTTGTTGGACCGACAACATCACCGTAATGCTGCAAACTATCTTCCGGACTTCAAGTCCGGAATGGAAAATGGACGAATTAGGTTTTATCGTAAATGATATGGCCGATAGATGGTGCGGGAGGGTGTAGTATACACATGGACCGATGTGTTTTGCAATAATTCGCAATCGCTCTTAAGGCTGAAAGTGCTTTTTGGTCGGCACAGAGTAACGGCTATATGGAAGTCCTTAGTCCTTTTCCGGGTACTAACTTGCATTTTGTGTTTATTGGGCAGAAACTTTCACAGATACATATCTTATCAATTGTGAAAAGTGAATTGGGAAAAGTGGGTTGGAGTGGGGTGGGCATTGCGAAGAAGAACAAACCGAAACTGATGGTAGTTATCTCAAGTGTTGTGTTTATGTTTTAGGCCTGGTAGATGCCAGGGAAACGAATTCTCGTCTGGCGATTTTCGAGAAAATTTCTCGGTTTTGTTGCGAAACGTAAACATGTTCGGTATAAAAGGAATCATTCCATTTTATTTCCTTTTTTATTGAATTTGTAATGATTGGTATTGATGGTATGGATTCGAAAAAAGAAGGGATTTACAGGTCAGTTTACTAAAAGCTCTTAGGTCGATGTTTGAAGTTGAAAATAAACCAAGTAAAGCAATTGAAAGCCGGGTTTAAAATGAATCCAACATTGAGTAACATGGGAATTTTAATTTTGAAAGTAAAATAAATTGTGAAAGTAAATAGCTTATACAGATATTATTTTTTTTTAATCAATGAAGTTTTTGTGGGGAATAATCCTAATTTAAAACAAACGAAACCTCTCCATTGGTTGCGGGATTCTTTGGGCACATATGACCTTTGTGTTATTTCTGCAAATTTCTCGTGTCAACAAAATCTAATTGAATGAAAAACACCTAAGAGAACCGTTTGGTAATACGAGAAAGCCAACTGAATTAGTCATTATGTTTCCTTGATAGTGACGTAAAGTCTAGTGCAGGTATTTTTTACAAATTCAATTCTTTCAGAAATGAGAAATTTCGTCCCAAAAAGGTCAAAAAGTATCAAATATAAAAATATATATACAGGTTATGATCCCACTACAACAATCTACCCAAAGAGGAGTATTCTCGCTAGAATAACAGACAACACAACACCCAAAACTGGATGAGGTCATCTTTAAACAAAGATAACGTCACCAACCAGATAAGCACATTTACATCCGACACCAAGGAAAGTCACAAGACATTAAGAGTATTTGCATACGGACCCAAGAGGAACCATAAAACATAATCAGTAGACTAACCAAACATCACAAAAACTGCCAATATATCACGTACGCCACTTCCAGAAGATAACTAGAAGTCATGTACACACACAGTATATATACCACTGGATAAACTACCAGAGGAACATTCTTATTACTCCGCTACAGTCACGCACATCGTACTACACTTTGGTTCAGTCGCGACATATACCTCTAAGCCTTTCTTATTATTAAAGAAATTGTCTAATGTACTAGTAACTAAATTATACGTTTCAAATAAAGTATTTTAATCGAGCTTAATCATCGCTGTTCTCATATTACATCCACTCTAATTGATCCTGAACTATCTAACCGAACTATCAAGAGCCAACACGGCTACCGACCTTCTTAGTCAACCTGCTAAATTAAGATTAAAATTTACATATATATAAAATGTATCGGCAACCGCCTGGGGGGTTTGTTCGTAGACTCAGGTATTTGCCATAAACGTTTATGGATGAAGAAATGGCCATAGTGCTTGGTGGTCGCGATTGGTTTCAAAAATCTATTTTAATATCGCAGATATGTACTCTCAAAACTCCAAAATTGCACCAATATATAGTAAATAATATTAGAAAAATGTTTTTTTAAAGCGTATCTACTCCTCATTTTAATTAAATAATTTAAAGATTGCTAAAAGAACGTCAGCAGATTTTTACTTGCGATTATAGGGACTATAGGGCAAGTTTAGGATCCGTGAATATAAAAAATTGAGATAACAATCAAACATGACATTACGATAATAGAGAAGTCTAAAAAAAGTTAGTGGCAAGAAATGTCTGTCTGTCTGTCTGCTTGTATGTCTCTCAGTATGTATAACGAGCTACAGCATAAACGGCTTCAGCGATTATCTTCAAATTTGGTGTGTGTGATTCTTTTGGCATTCCCCAGATAGTCTAGAAAAGTTTGCAAGAATATCTACTAAAATAGGTAAAGAGAATTTTTCTAGGTCGTCCGCCAATTTGAAAAAAGTTTTAAAACGCGTTTACTCGATTTTCTCGGCCACTAATAGTTATATAGTACTTATTTTGGTTTCCTTTTTTAGGAAACAATATCCTTTTAAGTTTTTGGGTTATTTGTTTCTTGACATCTCTTTGCAATAAAGTTATTATTAAAAAAACTGTTAAATTTTCGAGTTAAAAATGGTGGATTTTCAAGTTTTTCTTGGATGAGATATCCGAACCAAAAAAGACTTTAATTACTTTTTATAGAACATTAAATTTGATAGATTTTTGTATACATATATAGTAACTGGGCGTTTTTATATCGGCACATGTGGGTGTATTTGTAATGTTTGTAGAAAAACAAGGCTGTTCTTTCGTGTTATTTTCATTGCTACAACTGCTGTCAGCTCTCAAGAAAAAGTAAATTATCTTGCAGTCTAATTTGCGGTAAACTCAATAATCAAACTACCGTTTGTTTGTTCTATAGGCTTCATACTCTCAATTAGTATGTAATTTGTCTAAAAAAAAGTTAATTGTTAATAAGAAAATGCATTTTTGATTAATCATATTCTTGACAAGAATTTTTTCAGGCAACCTATTATATTTGATATAAAATATATTTCATCCATTAAACAGATCGTTGTATGGTCGGATCTCCTACTATAAACTTTTCGCGCAAAATCTAACCTTACCCTTACTATTTATTCAAGTCAAATGTCAAAATAAATACATCACATTCAGCAAAATAGATTTTATTCATTACTTCCAATCAAATCCATGAAACAGATAATTGTTAGTGATGTATGAAAATTATTTTAATGTATGTTGTATTTAAAATGTAATGTATATGATGTTTTATCTAGGAAACAGGCCCCTGGTCTCTTTCCGAGTGGATGGAAAACATTGAATTGTTTATTATCAGAAACAGCACTCTTAGCGTCAGCTTTTCATATTCGTTTCAGATGTGAATTTGCAACGGCAGCGTATCATCTTGAGAATATTGTACGATACGAAATCAAGTAGAATTTAATGCTTAAAAAATTCTATGCTGTCTTTTGCAAATAACACGAAATATATTCCCAATGCCCCCTTGCATCGAAGGAACCGAACACCTCTCAGATCACTGTATTTGCATTACAGAACACCTTCTGTGGAATGCCCACATATTCGACGTTGCAAAGACTAGTGACTAGTTTTTCTTCGAAGATGCAAGAAATTTTGTACGCCGTCTGATATGGCTACATTCTATAAAGAGCATATTCGAACAAAACTTAAGTGTAATTCTCATATGAGCAAGTACTCCCATAAGCCATAACCCACTTAAGTTTCTTGGACAGAATTAAAAAAAGAGCTTTAAAAATGATAGGCGAACTGAAAGCCATGGCATGGAAACATTACAAGCAAACCTCCAGCAATACATCATTTCACATTTAAGCCTCTCCCACAGAAACCCTGTATTTTTCCCAGATGAGAAGTAACCTATTTTTCAATCCAGCAGCTCATATATCAACCTACCAAATTTCATCCAAATCCGTACTGCCTTCGAAGCGTGATTGGGGAACAAACATCCAAACATAGAAATATTCGCATTTCTAATATAAATAGTATTTATTTCATTAACGTAACGTATTATATGGATAGACAAACAATATCCCATTATGTTTGTTCATTATTTATGTTGGTAGAATAAAAGTAAATAAATTATTGAATTGAATTGAATTCACACTTACATTTTTTTTATTAAATAAAATTGTTTTGACCTATACCACTTTTTTCCTGCTAAACCATAATATGTCAAAAAGAAGCGCGCATGATTTGCTTAAAGTACAATATTCCTGCTAAATCTAGCAGGAAAAAAAAGCTAAATTGGCCACATTGGCGACCGGACATTAATAGAAACATTTGCATCTCTAGAGCACCGACATAATGTTTTTTGCGTTTCGCTCTTTTATCGCTATTTCTATAAACAATGCTCTAGTGAAATAGCCAGCTGCATTCCTCCGTACGTAAAATAGTTTTCAGCGGAAAAATTTAAACGCCATTTTATTTTTTTTTAAAATGTGAAAGTGATTTTTTTTTCAAAATCGTTAGAGCCGTTTTTAAAAAACGGTTTTTTTGAACAACTTTTTTTAAAAAACTAAAAAAAATAATTCAAGAATACAAACTTAGGCACAAAAATAACGTACATTTAAAAACAAAATTAAAAAAAAAAATTCACTTACCCGTTTTCAAAATATTGATTTTTAAAAAAAATTTTTTTTTTAATTATTAAAAATACAAAAAAAAAATTCGAAAAAAATGTATGCAAAATACCCACATCTTCTTGAATATCAATTTTGATTGTAATCGGATGACCAGTTTTCGAAAAAGTCGAAGAAAAAAAACCGGTCCTATGGGAGGTACGGTTTTTAGCCCGACATATTAATTTTTTTTTTCACCAAAATATAATGCATACCTACAGTACTACACTGGTTTTTTATAAAAATTCTTGGAGCCGTTTTTGAGAAAAATAAGCTTTTACATAACGGTTATATGACAGGTACCGTTAATTTTTGAGCTAAAAAAATTGAATGGCAAAATAACCTTAAGTTCAAAATTTGAAGACGATTGGACCAACCGTTTAGGCTGCAGTCCAAAATACATCCGAACAGACAGACAGACAAACAGACGGACAGAATTTTGCCAGTAACTCAAATATGTTTCTCTATCATCGTAATGTCATGTTTGATTGTTATCTCAAAATTTTTAATCAGCACGAATGCATAACTTGTATTATAGTACCTATAATCGCAAGTAAAAAATTCTACCGTAATACACTGCAAGGAATGCCAATTAGTTTTCCCTCGAGCCCAACTTCGGACGTACAGTCAAATACAGGGATTTTGGTTTTGAAGTGCATGAAGGAGTAACGATAGTCAAACTTTTGAGTAAGCATAACTTGTATGTAATTCCATTCTACATCAACTGCAATAAGTGGAGTGAGGACTTCGAGCGATTTAACAACATCATGGATCACTTTGGAAACAAAAGCGTCTTAGTTATTGGTAACTTCAATGCAAGATCCAGAAATTTACAAACTAAAACAGTACAAAGCGCAACAAACAATTTAATAAATTATAGTCAAAGGACATCAATGGATGGAGTTTCAAATCAAAAAGGAACAAATCTTCTAGATCTTCTCCAGTTGTTTAATTGTACAATTTTGAATGGCTGTACGAATGGTGACATCAAAGGGCATTTTACATTTCTAGGAGGACAAGGCAAATCTGTGATAGACTATTGTGCGATTAATAACGATTGGAATGATTTAGTGCAAAAAAATTGAAATCCAGTGTACGAACTATTCCGATCACATGCCAATAGTTGTAGACTGGGTTGATGATACTACACCTAAGCGAACAGATCTGAAACTTTTACCACGATTGAAATGGAAACAAGAAACAGCTGCTGTATATCAGCAAAGATTGGAAGAAAACCTAGCGAGTTTAAATGTTACGACCGAGTCGCCGAAGTAAGTGCTAACAAAATAGTATCTTGCATTAGAAATTCAACAGACAATATCTCTCCCAAAAACCGTCCTAACTTTAAACAAAAGTGGTTTGACAAAGAATGTATGATAGCTCGGAAAAAATCATTTACTCTATTAAATGCGATACGAAATTCTAACTGTTTAATTTTGAAGAAGTGGTACCTTGAAGATAACACACGTTATAAGAAATTGTGCCTACGGAAAAAACCTTGTTCACTCGGCCAGATAAAAAGTTCGAAGGAATTTCGGAAGACAGTCAGGGAGATTAATGGATCGAGTTTTGCAATAGGAATCTGCTGAAGTTCTGTCTAACCATTTCAAAAGTCTTCTATACAGCAATCCAGATGTGAGATTCTCTTATGCGTAGCCGATGATTCTCGATGAGATTCTTGATTCGGAAATCTCGTTAGCGGAAAAAAGTACTGTGATCTTAAAAGGCAAAAATGGAAAAGCTCCGGGTGAAGACGTAATTCCATACGAGTTCTTCAAGAATGCAACTGTTGCTTTACATATCCAAACTAAATCGTTATTTATTAAAATAATCTTGGGAGAAAAAGCCCCATCGTCATTCAAAAGATCTGTGATATTTCCAATCCACAAAAAAGGAGACCTAAATAGTGTTGAAAATTATCGAAGCATCTCTTTCATGAATGTCCTGGCAAAATTGTTTTGTGTTTTGCTTGTCAACAGACTAGAAACATTGGTTAACACTAACAACATTTTATCGGACTATCACGCTAGATCCAGAAAAACATTTTCAACAGTTGACCATATTTTCTCCCTAACTTCAATTATTAAAGCGTTTCAAGCCAGAAATAAAAAAGTATATGCACTTTTTGTTGATTTCAAGGCAGCCTTTGATCTCATAAATCGTAATGCCCTCTTTTATAAGCTTTCACAATAGGGACTGTCTTCGAACTTCATCAATATAATAAAAATTTATACACCGAGTAAAAAGCAGCTGTATGGGATGGATAAATCTATTCCGAGTGGTTCGAGACGAATAGTGGCGTTAAACAAGGATGTCTTCTTAGTGCACTTTTGTTTGGGCTCTTCATTAACGATGTTGTAGCTTGTCTTCCTGGAGGAATCCGTATTTCTGATTTAAACATCAATGTCCTTCTGTATGCCGATGATCTGGTGGTACTTTCAGAATCACCAGAAAGCCTTCAACTGATGATTAATCGATTAGCGGAATATTGTCTTAAATGGAGTCTTGTCATTAACTCAGACAAATCAAAAGTAATGGTGTTTTACAGATCAGCAAGAAGTTGGAACACTTATAATTGGTCTTTTAATGGATCTAGATTAGAATTAACCAATGAGTACAAATACCTGGGAGTGAATTTGAGCAGTACTCTTGATTTTAACAAACATCTTTCAGATAAATCAAAAAGTGCGCAAAGTTTGATAAATATCTCATGAAGAAACATATTCTTAAATGAACGGATCGAACTTTTAGCAAAATATAAAATATTTGATGCCGTGGTTAAGTCTAGTCTGTGTTATGCTGCTCAGGTGTGGGGAATTGACGAATACGAGGAGATTGAACAATTTCAAAGAAATTTCATAAAAAAGCTATTTAATCTACCACTGAAAACGCCTAATTATGCACTATATCTCGAAACTGGTCTTCCCAAACTATTTACATAGACGCTGAAACTACAGGCAGATTACATCGTGAAGATGAACGACTTTCTAAAAAATGGGCACGACTGGGTCGCACGTACTTGCTCTTATACGCCCGATTACATTGGAAACGAATATCTTTGACAGAAACAAGTAACATTTACGTTGAAAATAGAACAGTTTGAACTTATAAAAAGTATCAAAATCACAATACTTAACGGTTTTTAGTAAAAATGAAGTATGCCATAACACGTCTTAAATAACAAAGAATTTAAGAAAAAAATATTTTTAAAATTGTAGGACCGGTTTTGATAAAATCCTGTTTTTTACTTTTAGTTTTTTGAAATTTTTTTTTTGTTTAAATTTTGGTATGCAGTTTTTAAGAATTTATTAATATACATGTGGATATAAAATTTAAAATAATTTTTTTTGATTAGTTTTAAAAATATTGATTTTTCAAAAAAAAAATTAATTTTTATTAGAAAAAAAAAGTTATTAAAAAATTTGATATGCAGAATTATAAAGCTACTTAAGTCTTTTCAAATATAAAATTTGACAGAAATCCAAATAGCCGTTACCGAGAAAACCCAAAATTAAAAAAAAACCATTATATGAAGGGTCCCGTTAATAGACTTTTGCCTTATATTTGGTTCTAACCAAATGATAGCCAATGTCATCAAAAAAATTCTCAAAATGTTCATCAAAATCGTTGGAGCCGTTTTCGAGAAAAAAAAGCTTTTCCTAAAAGGTCATATGGCAATTACCGTTATTTTTAGGCCTAAAAATAAAATTTCAATTTCCCCTCTGGAGAATGCCAAAATAATCCTACACACCAAATTTGAAGATAATCGCTTTAGCCGTTTAGGCTGCAGCTTGTTATACATACTGACAGACAGACAGACATACAGACATCACTTTTTTAGACTTCTCTATGATCGTAATGTCATGTTTGATTGTTATCTCAATTTTTTTAATATTCACGAATTCAAAACTTGCCTTATAGTCCCTATAATCGCAAGTAAAATAAAAGGCACGACTACTGGGTCGCACGTACTAGCTCCCGTGTTCTAATCCTTTTTAGGTACAGGCGTCTTTTTGAGAAAGATTTAATTTTAATGTGTTTTTGACGTGCAACTTCTTTAGAATCGTTGTGGTTTGAAGCTCGAACGAACATGCGTCACGACAAAGGGATAAACACATAAATATATAGGATTGTTAGCTTTTGCAGTTTTTTAGTGTAGTATTATCTTTCCACTTGCTGCTTACTGTTTATAATATAATTTGCTAATAGAAAGATATAAAGGACTTCTTTCAGTTAAATTTTCATTTTGGTATGGAAAAATTTGAATAACTGGCATAAAGATTCGTCGGAATCAGCAGTATGGCAATAATGCTAGGTAAAGGGACCTTTATACGTCCCAATATGGGACCAATGGAATTTGAAGAGGATTTAGGTACCTATAATAAGGTTGGAAGGAAGGTAGGTACTAAAATTAAGATACGCGTTCCAACTCCTGTTAAGCAAGTAGGTATAGAGACAATATTTTTGACTTCTCTATCATCGTAATATCATGTTTGATTGTTAGAATTTTTTTTTTACGAATGCATAACTTGCCTTATAGTCCCTATAAATCGCAAGTAAAATGGAATGGTACTATATGAGTTCAAAAACGAGGATTGGTGGATGTCAAGATGGAAAAGTTTAGGAAACAACTACGGCGAAGTTCTCTCCATGGATCCAGGTAATTGTTACATTCTTAAAGAAGAGCTATACCGTATTATCCAGCAATGTGAAAACTCTGTACGCGATAGTCTTATAGCGAAAGCACTCGAATCTTAAAGTAGAATCCTATATTCACAACTTAACACCACTCTATTGCAAAATAACTACTTTAACGACCTGCTAAACTTTAGAGAAATATCGCTCATATTTAAAGTGCGATGTGAGCTTTTAAGCCAAAACGGAAGCCCTTACAATGGAAATTTCAACCAATTCTGTTCTTTGTGCAATTTGAGATCCAAAGAAGACTGTTTCCACTTTGTCAAAACGTCGCAAGAACGTTAAATAATTAATTATTTTACAGTTAATTAAATCAATAATAATTTATTTAAATTAAATTAATTAAATAATTTAATTATTTAATTAAATTAATTATTTGTACATAAAGATAAAAATTGCTAACCAAGCTGACGGCAAAGCCATAGCTTTTAAATTCATTGTTTTTGTTAAACTATGTTAAGAAAAGTAGAAATAAATGAATTAATTACTTACTTTACTTACTTACTACAGGTATTTTTTTAGCCGTTAATGTACAATAATTTTAAAATTTGAAATAATTTTGTTTGATAAGTTTTAAAAATATTTAAATAAAAAAAAATATAATAAAAAAGGAAAACATTTTTTTTTTTTTAAATGTTGGTATGCAGAATTTATTTGATTATTTAGCTCTTTTCAAATTTGATTCAAATCCATTGAGCCGTTACCGATAAAGTCGAAAATTAAGGAAACCGTTATATAATGCCTACAAAATAATTCTCAAAAATTTTCATCGAAATCGTTGGAGCCATTTTTGAGAAAAATAAGCTTTTCCTTAACGGTCATATGGCACGTACTGTTATATTTTAAGCCCTACAAATAAAATTTCCCCCCGTGGGAATGCCAAAAGAATCATACCCACAAAATTTGAAGATAATCGCTAAAGCCCTTTAAGCTGCAGCTAGTTATACATACTGACAGACAGACAGGCAGACAGGCATTTTTTGCCACTAACTTTTTTAGACTTCTCTATGATCGTAATGCCATGTTTGATTATTATCTCAATTTTTTGTATATTCACGAAACTTGACTTATAGTCCCTATAATCGCAAGTAAAAAGATAGTAGCACCCACGATTTATAAAGCGTGACAGCACCAGCACCGTCAACGGCAAACAGCACGCTGACCAGCAAAATAAATTAAAACACATTGCTACCAGCACCAGCATCGCCTTCTTACTTCTGTTTGACACTTTGTGTCATAAAAAAGTATACAAAGTTTTCTTTTGCCCCTGAATTTCACTTGCTCAAAGTTGGTAGCGATTGAACAGCAACAGCAAATTTAGGACTTTGGTCTAACGACGCTGGTGACGTTGCTGGTGCTGGTCTAATCTAATTTGAGCCATTGAAATACATTTGTTCTAAATTAATGGCGGCCGCTGTTGCTGGTGCTGTTGCTGTTGCTGGTTCAATCTGTTTCACGCATAAGGGTTTTTGCGCTAAGCCCAGAAGATAAGAATAGACATGGTCTAGTCTTTCTGTATGCCTTCCAAGCCCCTTTCCACTCTACCGTGAACAACTTTTTTGCGGTCTGAATTATTCCTGGTTCAATCTTAAAATCTCTTCTGTTTATATATAAAGACCTTAAATCACAAACTTGAACATTCAAACAGTTCAATTAACATTTTAGAGTATTTTTCTCATACCCAACAGAAAAAACTGTATCTTTTTTATAATTTTAAACGGTAATCAAAACAGATTTATTTAATGATTGGTATGTTTTCATATTAGTATCTAGCGTTTTACGACAAGAAATCTGGTTCCAAAACAACACAGTCCAACTAGTTTATTCCAACAAAGAAAACATCAGATTTGTTATTCAATCAGCAGCCCAACGCCTAAAGATACATTTCAATAACCGTGACTCCCAAATTCTAAAAATCAAGAACCAAATTAATTAATTCAGCATCGTTCTCACATTAATTACCATCATTAACATGATCCGTTAGTAAAATAGTCAAAAAAAAAAACGCGTAATCCACAAATCACTATCTACCTGTTTGGCATCATAAATACAAAAATTAACTTCAAACACAAAAAAAGATACACGAACAACATACATTGAGAATTTTTTTTATTTTTTATTTAAGAAAAAAACTTAATTTCTATTTTTAATATAATAATCATCCGACGACGTTTTGGTGCTCTGCTCAACAGCCTCGTATCTGCCACACGAAATCAGAATTAAAACCTTTTGTGGTGCCTGGCTTCCAGGAGAACACGTACGAGTAGTCATTGTTCTTTTCATACTTTAAGCTTGGCGCATACATGTACTCATTATATCTGGTACTCTTCAAGTAACACATGCCATCATCCAGGAGCTCCACCTTGAATGCACTCTGCTTGTCCTTGTTGTGACCTTCAATCCACGAGAAGAGGTAACGCATTTCAGCATTGTGTTCTATCTCCGCGAAGTACAGATACTCCTTGGCGAACTCCTCGTTTCTAAATAATATATCATCACCCTTCTTCTCGGGGATCCACGCAGCACTATGAGGTGCATCATCGGAAGGCGTCGTAAATACCCATCGTCGCTCGCCATCTGATCGGAAGGAAACATTAGTTGCTAGTAAGTAGGCTTCTCTGGCCTTGTTCCACAGGCACACTGATGGCTCGAAGAAGAGATTCCTTGCGCACTCGGGGATATTTTTCACCACCTTTTCCATGGAATCTTGCAAATCGCTGCTGATGTCAGAGAAATCGTCCCTCGCAATCAATTCACTGAGGTTCGAAGCGATATCCAACACAAGAACACTGTCATTCAGATGTCCGACTTCCTTGATCTTCCAGAATAGATTTTCGATTCCTGATATCGCCTGGGGGGTATTGCACTGGATGAAGATGTGAGCCAAGAGTGCACGGGACTCCACCTTTCCGTAGGTTTCGTCGACCAAGCGCTGCATCACTTCATCGGACACCTTTGGGCTGAAATCGTAGAGAGCCTCCAATAAAGCTTTGATTTCATCATTTGTAGAAAAGTCTCCGAACTTCATGGCCTTGATGAGTACATCTCCAGCTGTCAACTTGGTCTGACGGGCCAGCTCATCACGGAGCGTTAAGTCGCTGCTGTTGTGGCGTTTAATTTCGTTTTCAACAGCTTTCGCTAGAATAATTAGTTTGAGTGGCTTGAGGTGACCATTCGTGGACATTTCTTCGTACAGAGTCTTCAGGACGGTGAAGCAATTGTCGCTGTTGGACACAGCAACTGCAAAATTCAAGATAAGTCCAAAGTTATCCTCGGAATGTGCGTAAACCTCATGAACGATTTTCGGAATCGCAGAGATGTCATTCAGTTGGGTGAATTTTTCATCGGCCAGCTTAAAGTGGGTTCCCCGGATGTCTTCAACAATTTGTCTCAATAGAATGCTTCTGTTTTCGTACAGACCATGCTGCTCAAATTCCATTTGTAGAATCCTCATTCGATCATCGATGGCATTGTAGGAGTTTTTCATGCTTTGCATGGCATCTTCACAGCTGCCACTTTCAGAATTATGGGGCTTGGAGGATTCAACGAGTTTCTCGACTTCAGATTGTAATGCAATTAAACGGGTTTTAAGATCATCCAGGCTATCGCCAATGAGTTCTCCAGTGCGTATGCGAATAATAGTACTTTGTGCGTCCAGAAATTTATCTTGAGCTTCATTGAGAGATGTTTTAGTAGGAATCTTCGTAGTTCGTTTGGCTAAAATGATCGTTGAACTGCAGAGCAGGAAAAACACAACTAACTGGTGGACCCAAGCCATTCTGGATTCGATTGTGAAACACGACAAACGATCTGCGTAATGAGAACCGAAATACTGTGAGGTGTTTGGTGAGATCACTTTGGTTTTATATGAGACATGAAGAAGATGATAGTTTGTGGTTCTGCTTAAGGGCCGCATTCACCAGGAACATTTGGTGTGTCATGCGGGTAAACTTTTTTTGTGTAGGAAAGAGCGTGATATTTTACAGTATTCTGACTCTGACTGTTTGTTGTTTTTTTTAAGAACAATTATTCACGCAATGGGATTAAGTTCCATATAATTCTTTTTATTTGTTATAAAAAATTGTTTTATTACAGTCTCAGAAAATAAAAGGCACGACTGGGTCGCACGTACTTGCTCCCGTGTGCTAATCCTTTTTAGGTACAGGCGTCTTTTTGACAAAGATTTAATTTTAATGTTTTTTTGACGTGCAACTTCTTTAGAATCGTTGTGGTTTGAAGCTCGAACGAACATGCGTCACAATAAAGGCATAAACACATAAATATATAGGATTGTTAGCTTTTGCAGTTTTTTAGTGTATTATCTTTCCACTTGTTGTTTAGTGCTTAAAATATAATTTGCTAATAGAAAGATATAAAGGACTTTTTTCAGTTTAATTTTCGTTTTGGTATGGAAAAAATTGAACAACTGGCATAAAGATTCGTGGGAATCAGCAGTAGGGCAATAATGCTAGGTATAGGGACCTAAATAGATCCCAATAACAATAATTTACTTTTTTGAAATCAAATTAATTAAAATAGCTGAATTATGTTTGATCTACTGTTTGAACTACTGTTAAGCGAGTATGTAAAGCGACAATATTAAAAGTTAACACAGTGGTTTTGTTTATTTATAGGAAGGTGTGAACTTTTGTTTTCTCGATTGAAATTTTTGCATTCAGTAGTAATCGAATAATTCTTTTTATTTGTTAGTTGTTGTTGATGAAATGCTTTAAAATACGTAGGTATGTATGTAGGTTGTCACCTTCTTTAATTTGACTAATGGCTATGGCTATATGAAATAAAATTTTGGGGAAAATATTAAACAAATGAAATTTTTATGAAATCAAAAAAACACTATTCATAACGTTTTTTTGGAAAAAAATGTTGTAAGCCATCTTTTTTCTTTTGCTGTTTTCTATTTTATGAATTTTTCCTTTCAAAATCATTCGACCGTTTTCAAAATATTCAAAAAACAAAATATTTTTTTAAAAAAATTATTAAAAATTAAAATAAATTTTTTTTTGAAAATTTTAAAAGGCAATATTATTTAAATCATAAAGCTCTACATATTTTGAAAATTTCATCAAAATCCGTTAATTAATTAACGAGAAAGTCTGATTTTAAAAAACCGGTCATATGGGAGGTACCGTTATAATTAAGTTTAATCAAAATCGTAGGAGCCGTTTTCGAGAAAAATAAGTTTTTTAATAAAAGTTATATGGCAGGTACCGTTAGTTTTGGAGCTAGAATGCCAATTCCAAAAACCGTCGGGTAGAGCACTCTAAAAATACTATATACCAAGTTTGAATCAAATCGGCCCAACCGTTTGGGCTGTAGATATCGATACGGACAGACAGACAGACAGACAGACAGACAGACAAACAGACAGACGGACGGAATTTCCGGACCCACTTTTTTTGACTTCTCTATCATCGTAATGGCATGTTTGATTGTTAGAATTTTTTTTTTTTTTTGTTACGAATGCATAACTTGCCTTATAGTCCCTATAAATCGCAAGTAAAAATTATGCGTTACTTTAAATTCACGTAAAACTATGGATAAAGATATTTGATCAAATAAAAAAATTAGAATCGTGAATATTAATGCATTGATTCTTGGGCAATCTGTAGAGTATTTTAAAACTTTTAATTTAAACTTTATATACAATTAATGAAAGTTTTTGTTTCTGCTTCCATGTTGTTAGATTTAATTTTTTTACTTTTTAATATGATTTTAAGTTAAAGTATTTATTTAAAAATTTTAATTATAACATTTATTTTTAATTATTAAAATTAATGTCGCGACGCGCGTTTCGGACTTGCGTCCATCATCGGGCTAATAAATACTTTTTTTGCCATTGTTTTAATTTTCTTTGTTTACTTATTTGTTGTTGTTCGCTATAATGTTATATAGTGTTGTCTTCTTTTATCTTGTGTTTTAATTGTTATGTAATTGCAGTGTCGTATAATGCGTTACTTTTAATTGTTAGTTTGTCGTTAAGCACTTTGTCTTGTTCCATCTTATATGACTTGTAAATGCAAAATTCTTCTATTGTGTCCATAGTTTTCCCTTTTTTGCATATGTGTAAAGGTATTAGGTTATTTTCAAAGTGGCTATAGTTGTGGTTTTCATTAATTAAATGTAAAGCGAAATTTGATTAAGTGTTTTTTTTTATAATTAACGCGCGCACACGGGATTATGTGTTTCCCTTTTAATGTAGAACACACTGCGTGGGCATTACGATGATAAGGAGGGGAGAGATAGGAGGTGCCGATTAACATTGGTTTTGAATGTTTGTAGATCAAAATGGCAAGGGAAAATCCCGCCGGGTAAGCTATTCCAAATTCGTGTCGTTCGGCTAAAAAAAGAATCCCTATATTTCACGGTACGTCCGAAATTGGGCTCAATGGTGAACTGATGAGCATTCCTTGCGAGACGAGTATTACGGGAGAAACTTTTAAGGGGAGGAATGCAACTGGCTACTTCGAGTGAACATTTTTTTGTAAAAGAAACGATAAAATAAGGAAAGACATGAAACATTGCGTCGGTGTACGAGTGGGGCAATTGTTTCAGCGGCAGTTCTATTTCCTATCAATCTTAACGCTCGATTTTGTATTCTATCAAGCAGGTGAAGCGATGTTTGCCAAGCACCTGCCCAGAGGTGGGAGTTATACTCGAGTTTAGGGCGTATAAACGCTTTATAAATTGTATCCAGATCAGATGGGGAAAAGTACTTCTTACACCGATACAGAAAACCTAAGCACTTTCCAGCATTCTTAGCGATCTCAAATATATGGTCGTTCCAACGGAGGTCGTCGTTGACACACATACCGAGTACTGAGAGCTTTTCGGTTTCTTCGATGTAAGTACCATTCATGGACAATGGCGTTAGGGGTATATTAAGCTTTAACGACAGAAGACAGCATTGAGTTTTCGAAGCATTAAACTCCACACGATTCCTATTACCCCATTTGACAATGCTGTATAAATCGGAGTTTAATGAGCTTGACATACGGCACCGTTGCAATTGTACGTCCGAAGGCGAAGGACGTGAACGAATATGAAAAGCTGAGGGTAGAGTCGTCAGCAAAACAGTTAAGTGGATTAGAAGTAACAGACAGAAGATCGTTTATAAAAATCAAGAAAAGAGTCGGAGACAAAACAGAGCCCTGGGGCACACCAGCGAATCAGACTTGAATCCGTCCAATACAACTTGTATTGAACGGTCCAGAAGATAGCTTTTAATCCAACGAACAAGTGTATCATCGATCCCAAAAGCACGCATTTTCGATAAAAGAGCTTCATGCCAAACTCTGTCAAATGCCTTGGAGATATCAAGAGCAATAATCTTACTTTCACCAAAGCGATGTAAAGATTTGTTCCACTGTTCGGTGAGATATGCCATCAGATCACCAGTGGAACGGTTGCTGCGGAAGCCGTACTGACGGTCATGGAGAAGCTTTCGATCTTCGAGATATTCCTTAAGCTGACGGTAAATCAGTGTTTCCATGACCTTAGAAAGAAGGGATGTCAGTGCTATGGGTCGGTTGGAGGAGGGGGAGGATGGGTCACCTTTCTTTTTTAGGTTTATTTTCTTTGAATCTTTCGTGAAATGTTCTGCCTGTTTGTCCTATATAGTATTTGTCGCAGTCATTGCAGATTATTTTATATACTCCAAAGCATGATTCAATATTTTTGTTATGTTTTGGTCTTAATATTTGATGAATGTTATTTTTTGTTTTATACGAAATATTTATGTTAAGTTTTTTTAACTCATTTTTTATTGTCTGTGGTATTATATTCGTATATTCTATTGAGATATATTTGTTGTCCTTTTTTGTATCATGCATTATGTCGTTGTTTATGTTTTGGAGTTTTTTTCTTTTTCTTTTTGTAAATTAATTTATCTATTGTTTCTGCATTGTAACCATTTGCAAGTGCTATTTGTTTTATTATGTCAATTTCGTGTTTATAATCTTCTTCATCCATAGGTACGTTTAGTAATCTATTTATGTATGCATTAAATGATGAATTTTTTTGTGAATGTGGGTGGTGGGAGTTTTTGTGTATAACTACGTCAGTAGTAGTAGGTTTTCTATAAATTTTATATTTTAGTTTTTGGTTTTTATCTTTGCTTATATTTAAGTCTAAGAAGTTTATATTATTATTTTGTTCAATTTCTGTTGTGAATTTAATTTTACTGTTTAAGTTTTTAATATATTTTTTTAATATGTCAATTTGTCTGCATGTACCATTAAAGATGAGGAAGGTGTGGTCAACATATCTTGCGTAGAAGATAATTTTGTTGTGTAGAGGGTTATGAGTTGATAAAATGTATTTGTTTTCGTAATAATTGAGATATATATCTGCCATTAATCGACTAATCCTTCGTCTTGTATATAATATTTGTTATTGAATGTAAAATTATTTTGTTTTAAAGTTATTTTTAATAAATGTATGATTTCATTTATTTTTTGATGGTCAATAGTTGCAGTTTGGGTGAGATTTTCTTTTATTAATTCTATGGTTTCGTCTATTGGTATGTTGGTGTACATATTGGTGAAATCAAGTGAAATGAGTTTATGTTGGGATATTATGTTAAGATTTTTTGTTTTATCGATGAATTCGGTATAGTTTTTTATACTGCGGTTATTTTTGAAGGTGATGTTGTTTTTGAGGATTTTCTGTAGTTCTTTAGCGACTTTGTAACATGGTGCTGTGGTGTAATTGATTAATGGTCGGATTGGAGTATTTGTTTTGTGTATTTTGTGTAATCCAGTAAAGTGTGGTGCTTGTGCGTTAGGTTGTTTGAGTTTTATTTTGGTTATGTTTGTAAATAGGTTATTGCAACTGTTAATTGTTTGGTTTATTTGTTTTACATATTCTTTAGTTGGGTCGTTTTGTATGTTTCTTATGTTATTTTCTATTATAAATGTTAAGGTTTTATTTATATATTCTTCCTGGTTAAATATGACTATTGTATTTCCTTTGTCAGCTTTAGTTATTAATGCGTTATTGTCTTTTAGTTTTTGTTTTATGTTTTTTTAAATTATTTATGTTTTCTTTATATTTTTGCTGTAGTATTTTGTGTGAATTGTTATTTTTAAAAATTTGTTTTAGTTTGTTGATTATAGTTCTTACTTCATTTTGTGTTTCTTGGTCTGGTATGGTTTTAATGGCTGCCTCAGCGTTTATTATTTCATTATTTATATTTTTTGGGTTAATATTTGGTATGTTGTATTTAAGTCCTTTGTTAAGAGTGTCGATTTCCGTTTTATTTAAATGTTTTGTTGACGCATCTGGGGTAAAATATGTTTTGGTTGGTTAAGTTTGTTGAATTAGTTCTTTTAGTGAGTTTAATAATTTTCTGTTGTTGTTTTATAGAGATGTATTTGGCGTTTTCTTTAGCCTGAAGATTTATTTTCTGTATATATAGTTCTGCAGTAATGTTGTGTAGTTTGTTGTACAGTTCTAGATATATAATATGTTGTTAGTATTATTTTTCTTACTATATAAATATTTAATTTCTTCTTTTATGCAGATGGTTTGTGCTATTTTTTGTGTTCTCACTGCTGCGATTGAGTTATTTTTAATTTTTATTTGTTCGTATTTTGGTATAATTTGTTTTTTAAGGCAAGTCTTGTTGAATTTTATCTTTTGGTTAATTTTGTATAACTTAGTTATGGCTTTTTTGTATTTAAAGGCAATTTGTGCTTATTCGGCTGTATAAATAATGAAAGTTTTTGTGTCTGCCTCCATGTTGTTAGATTTATGAAAAATAACAACGAAAAATTCTATTAAATAAAACAAATGTCTAGTTTGAAATATGATTTTAAAATTATTTTACATTCAATAACAAATATTATATACAAGACGAAGGATTAGCCATGGGATCCCCCTTAAGTGGATTAATGGCAGATATATATCTCAATTATTACGAAAACAAATACATTTTATCAACTCATAACCCTCTACACAACAAAATTATCTTCTACGCAAGATATGTTGACGACACCTTCCTCATATTTAATGGTACATGCAGACAAATTTACATATTAAAAAAATATATTAACAACTTAAACGACTTTAATTTTAATAATTAAAAATAAATGTTGTAATTTAAATTTTTAAATAAATACTTTAACTTAAAATCATATTAAAAAGTAAACATTTGTTTTATTTAATAGAATTTTTCGTTATTATTTTTATGTACAAGTTTTGTTTTTCTACAATTTTGACTACTCATTTACTTCTTATGAAATTATATGTATGGCAATAATAATATATTTTGTCTATAAAGAAATATTTTAAATCTTCTTAGTTTGTTTTGAAATAAATGTTATGTTTTGTTTTAATTCCATGATTAATAATTAATTAAAAAAGGATTTATATACTAAAACTGGTTATATAATTTTTGAAATGCCGATCAAATGTCGACCAAGAAATTCGGTGTGTTTTTACTGTACTCCTACTCCGTTTAATAAAAAAATATCGGCTTTTGGAAAAGCTTTTCACAAGCAATGACGATTTTGGGCCAAACCTAAGCACCAAACTATGTTGGAAAAAAAAACTGAAAAATAACCAGAGTTGAGCTCAGTTAATTTGAGAACGTTCTGATTAGTCGTTGCTTTTCAATCCTCATTAAGTATTCACATACAACTAGATTCCGGAGTTACCCTTGTCAATTTGGTACCTCATTTTGTGTCTGGTTTCTGTTGATGAGCTTTTGATTGTAAAGCTTTCAAAAAGAATGGTGAGTGTTGTCGTGTAATTTTGTTTGATGTTTTGCTTTTCTTTATTTTTTTTTGTATTTAAAAGAGCTTTAGGGTTAATAAGAGAAACCCTTCAAAAACTTGTTTATTATCTTACCTCTTGGTACTTCTAAAAAAGCTAAATTTAGCTTAATTTTGGCAATTACTTTTAATTTAATTTTAGAAAAATTAAGGGTTAATCTACACAGATTTTGTGAAATTAAAATGCTTACTACAGCAACTCAGTGAGAGCTTTTATTAGAAAAGTAACTAAGAGGACAATAAAATTAACTTCAACTTAAATTAAATGGATGGAGCAGGAGGGAAATAATTACAAAGTTAGGGTCCAGTAGATAGCAATCCTTAGAGAAGAATAATGGAATCATGAACAAAATCTAGAGATCTAGACAATGCATTGGTTTAAAGCAGACATGGCTAGTTCGATGGTGAGAAAGATAGAAAGGAGCATAAAGGCTCATATTACGATTCGCATAGATAATGTCAAAGATTTTGCGTCGTTTTAGCCAATAAGTTTAAGGGGGTCAAAGGGAGGTAAATAAAAATTGTGTTCCCAAGAAATAGTAGTGTCTCGTAGTTTAGTGATAAGTGCGACGTATTGCTGTGTCTAAGGGTCGGGGACCTTTTTTCGACCTTGACAAATTGCATCTCATGTATGTAGCTGTTCGGACTCGGCCGGTTACCTCCGGTCGTGAAGAATCACAACACACAAACAGGAATAGATGAGATGATGAATAAGTCATTAGGGCTTGACTCCTAAGGGAACTTTTTAAGAAATAGTATATTTTAAATGGTAGTGGTATGCTGTCTAAAAGCTTACGTGAAATGTTAATTGTTTTCATTTTCTTACATTTACATTAAAAAATAAGATTTTCTTGCCATTTGAAAAGATTAAAATCTATAAAGGTAAGAAAAACATCACTAAAAGGAAGAAAAAAGAGCAAAGTTCCCAAGTGGCTCCTTTGACGAACACCGGATGTGGCATAAATAGGTTTATATACAGAGTCTCAAAAAAGAATTCTATAAAATTGTTTCTAAAGGAATAAACCCAAATTAAAAACGATTTTGAAATACCAAGAGCTCCTAGCTTAAGACAGATGATTTTATAAGGATTTTTATTGAAGGTTTTACTGAAGGTAATCAATAAAAGTATTATCTAACAAAATCATGCTGGGTTGGGTGTTTATCGACTTACATTGGAAATAAATGGAATCATAGAATGCATTTTTAAAGAGTTTTTCAATACATGATAGTTTTGCATGAGCCTATACTTTATAGCTTCAGTTTTACTACCTTGCTTATGGATTGCAAAAATAAAAGAGTGTTTCCATAAAAAGAAGAACACGCCATGAGATATGTATACATTCAAGAGAAGAGGAACAACTTGGGAAGGATCTGCAAAAATTTTTTTTACCTAAGACTGATGCCAGACTATCGTAGCCAGGCTGTCTGTAGGTCTCCTTGCGCTTCGCATAACCATATTAAGCATTAAAGAAACTGAAACTAAAGAGGTCTGTGTACATGTGTACAATCATGCATATTTGTAGCTGAAGTAGTTAGGATTGGGAACTTACAGAAGTTAAGTATAATGTTGGATGAAAAACCAAACTTGTTTTGTTATTGTTTGGGTCAGAGTGAGAGATATTGAAGAAACTCAAAGCTGAAGGTATTCCATCAGACTTCCCTTTATTAGTAATTAACCTTAAAAACACTTTAGACCAGAAAATTGTTTATTTTTAATTTGACTTAAATACGAATTATATAGAAATTCACTTAGTTCTGAGAAATAGTTGTTCGCAGCAAGTTAATGAAAATATTCCGAGTCAGTTTTTGGAGACATGAAGGACCACTCGTTTTTATTTTATTTTTTTATTAATGATATTTGTTTAGTAATTAATTATTTTGAGTAACGCAGATGAATTTAAACAATCTTTAACGCCATGTCAAACAGAACGCGCGTTTTAACAACTCGTTTTAACACTAAAAAATTAAATGTTTTGAAAATTATCAGAAGATTCAATCTGTAATATGTAACATCACCTTAATATTGACATTGCAGAAAAACTTCTTGCATTTGTTTGACTCTAAAATTGAATATGAATTAATCAATGTTGGTCTTAATATATTGAAGATTTAGGTTTTATGTTGGATTCAACTTTCTTTTTAGTTTCATTTCGACAATTCGATCTCTAAAGCCCAAACCTACTTTAAGTGAAATACTAATAATTTCAGAGACCCAACTAACGTATACCGAACTCTGTTTATTTAATAAAAAATATAGATGTGGTTATACGACTGATTTCATTTAAAGCAATCACGATTAATAAATACGCAAAATATTTTGCCAATTTTTATGATGTACTTTAAGTCGAGTTTTGCAAACAAAGTTTGTATAAGAAAAATATTCAAATTTCTGACTACAAAAAAATAGAAGAAATGAATAATAGAACAATGTCCCACCAATGGGAAATAATTTGAACTATTCTGAGTGTTTGTGTGTGAGATAAATTCTAATTCTCCCCCCCCCCCCCTCCATTCTAAAGTAATATTCATAATCTTAATATTTTTACTGCCATTTACAATGGCCGAAATTAACGGCGCTGCCACTGCCATACAGTTTACTTTTTGCCGTACTTTCGGCCTGTAACTACGGAAAAAAATAATTTTTGACATCTTTAATTTTTCAATTTTTTTTAATGATTTTTAAGTAAAGATAAATAATTTTAATTTATAAAATATCTATGATAAAAAAAGCTTACATAGACATATTTTCCTTTTTTTATAAAGAAATAAAACAGACTATATTTTTTTTACTTAAAACTGTTTAAAATAATTTTGTTAGCAAACATTATTAAAACTCAGAAGAATCGTTTAAAATCGTGGATCCGCGTGAACATCTATATGACCAATCTCGTGCAATGCAATGATACAATTTAACTTGTTTTACACAATCTCATAATCATAACCTCTTTCTGATTAATTTCCAAAACTGTTCCTTCGAAACAAACTAAAATGTTCTGTATCTTTAGCTTGCGTCTGGTGAATACGGCCCTTAATCTAAGAAATACCTGTCTTATCTCTCTTGAATTTGCGAATTAAAAATATGCGAACCACTGGAGTTCTATTCGATGTTGTCGTCTTGTCGAACAAAAATAATGGGCACTATCTCAATCTCAGTAGACAGAAGAACCTTTGAGTTTAAAAATAAAACTTGTCTCGATGACAAAAAAAGAATTGATAGAAGATTAATTGACAAAAAATCGAGTGGGAAAAGAACTTAGTGAACATGGAAAGGTAAACAGAATGAGATAAGAAGAAGACAGTAAAGATTTTATAAGTTCGATGCCTCCATAGGTAGGTTAAAATATTCAACTTGCAAATCCATAATGTATCACATAGGATCACAAAAAAAAAAGGAAAACAATTTTAGTTTGCGTTTAAAAATTTGCAAACATCAATCATTTCCTGTTTTTTCTTTGCTCTTGTGGCAGCGTGTAGACCTATGTTGGAAATTCATACACATAGATGGCGCTCATAGATAAACCGGGAACGCCGATTTTATGTGTCTCATTAGACTTGTTGAATTAGTTTTAATAATTCTTATAAGATATATATTCCTGGGATGCTTAGAACATTTTATTTTATCGTGTATCCGTCAAACCTATCAATTTATTACAATGAGGAAGTAGTTCCTAGTTTCACTAAACAAAAATCTTCTGTTAAACAATCACATCCATATCCAAACTACGTCTAAGCTCACTCTTTGAGGAGTGTTATTTTTTTCGCGTATCGAATATCGATTTAACTGTAAAAAATACAATTTCTGTCCTGAATACAACAAAGTACAAAGTACACCTAGAAACCCAGATATATAAGATAATATCGATTTTAATAGTTAAAATAAAAAAAAACAGTTTTTTTATTTTAACACTATTTTCAAGACTTAATCAAATGAAAATTAAAATGAACTATACTTTTATTGCCTTTGTCGCTTAAAAATATCGTCTCAGAGTAAACCTAGACTGAGAAGAAAGTGAAGATTTTTTTTTTATTCCTTCCCTATGTGATTCCCATACAATAATGTTACCAAATTTAAAATTAGTGATAAAACCAATACAGCGCTGTTTTTTAAGAAACGAAATAGAAAAAAAACTTTGTTCTTGTTGATGCTCATGAATTGGTGCAACCTATTCCATATGAAATGAAAATAATTCTGAAAAACGAGGATATACTCCACATTACTTAATAATATAAATAGCACAGGTATCAAGACTATTTTCAAACATTCGCCGTTCGGAAACTTCACCGTGATGTTATGTCTTACTAAATGTTTGACATTGGCAATTTTGTTATACATATTTGTTTTAGGGTTGAATACAAAATGAGAGTTAAATGTTCTAAATGGAAAACTCCTTATATGTACTTACTTCTAAAAAAATACATTTGGTACAGATAGACATACTTTTTTTGACAGTAACCTTCTTATCTATTTATTAACTTTGCATTTAAAACCCATTGAAATCTTAGAAATAGGTATGGACATAGAAAACTGCTCTGTCAGAACGTATTCTTTCAGAAGAATAATTAAATTATTTGGAAACCATGAAAGCCAATTTCCGCCAATGAAAGTACCTGCTGAGTGATACCCTGTGATTCATCGGGCAAAACCTATGAGTGAAAAAAATAACCTTTGCTACGTCAAATCTTTGTTAATAGACTAATCTCTTTGTGTTTGTATACGACTGACAAGCAAATAGAAGGAAGAACAGTCGATATCTTAAACCCGAAATTTTAAATCAAATTGTCAATGTTCCTATCTCTCCCATAAGTTGCAGGAATACTTATTGTATTCATTTCTTTTTTTGCATTTTGATATTCGGATGCATTCCAGTTCTTATCTTATTTACCTTTAACTATCTAATTTTTAAATGTTTTTAAAAGTCTAAAAAATATTTCAGCAAAAATTCTTCGGCTGAGGCCATCAATCTGTGCGTTTTATTTTTACTTGCAATTAAAGGTACTATAAAGCAATATAAAAAAAAAATTAGATAACAATCAAATATGACATTATGATGACAGAGAAGTCTAAAAAAGTTAGCGGCAATAAATGTCTATCTGTCTGTCTGTCTATCCGTCTGTTTGTATAACGACCTGCAGTCTAAACGGCTTAGGCGATTATCTTCAAGTTTGGTATGTGTGATTCTTTTGGCATTCCTCAGAGGAAATTGAAATTTTATTTTTAGGGCTGAAAATAACGGTACCCGTCATATGACCGTTAAGGAAAAGCTTATTTTTCTGGAAAACATCTCCAATGATTTTGATGAATTTTTTCGTAGGTTTAAGCTAGCATCTTATCAAAACCAAATTTAACGGAAAAGTCTATTAACGGTACCTTTTATATAACAATTTTTTTAATTTTCGAATTTCTCGGTAACGGCTTATTGGATTTCTATGAAATTTTATACATATTTGAAAAAATCTAAGTAGCCAAATTAATTCTACATACCAACATTTTGAATAATTATTTTTGTCTATTTATAATGAATTTTTGATTTTTTTTTAATATTTTTAAAATTAAACAAAAAAATATTATTTTAAATCTTATGACCAACTATTTATTAATAAACTCTACAAAACTGCATACCAAAATAATAGGTTCAGATCATGTGATTTTTTTACGTAAATTTTTTCTTGTTTCTGTCAAAGGCCTTGCGCCTACAAATGTCACTAGGCATATAAGAGCAAATGCCTGCGACCCAGTCGTGCCCATTTTTTTTTCTATACACAACCTTTCCAAAGTTTATGGACGCACGCAGTCGTCTGGGTCTGGTCATCGTCATCGTTTTTCTTCGTTATCGTTTAGAATTACAGAGTACAGACCGCATGTGGGCAAGCCCTTATCGTCATCAAAACAAGTTATGCTGTTGGACTTTCTAGTGGCTACGATGCCAAGATGCTAATTTATTTAATAAAAATATTTTTGTATTCTTTAGCCGCACGCGCATCGTGTTGTTAACCGTCCAATAAATTAGTAAGAAAGGTAACTACAGTATGTTTCACATTTATAGACACAGGGACGAAATAAAATTAAATGGAAGGAAATAAAATTAATTTTAAATGAATCTTAGACAGATAGACAGATATTTTAAAAGAGACAAACTAGCTTTTTTTCATCGCATCTATGATCGTATTCTTATGTTTGATTATAAATTTCTAAAGCAATAAATTCATCACTGTTTCTATAAACTTGGTGGCCTTACTGTGGGAGTGAGTCAATAGTTTATCCAATTTCTAGGCTTTGGATTCCGGACTATACAAGTAAAAAATGCTGATGAAGACGAATTTTCATGTTAAACAGTAAAATGTATGCTTACATACATAAATACATTTATTGGCGCGGCAGCTCCTTAAGGAGCCAAGGCCTGGTGACTTATACTCTCAACCCATTCCTGTGTGTGTGCTGTTAATCTGCAAGAATGGAAGGGACCTACAGTTTATCGCCCAGTCCGAACGGCTACATGAGATGCACTTTTTTCGAGAAAAATTTTACTCTTGGAAGGTTTGTCAGTTCCTCGCAAGAGGCAGTACCCCGGAAAAGAAGGTGGCTATGAGCGGGATTCGAACCCATTCGAATTCATTCGCTTAGCAGTCCAACACACTAACCACTTAGCCACGGAGCACTATGCTTAGGTATTAAATTATCTAAGTGAGTCAGAAAACAACTTGAATAGTAAATTGAACCGTAAGGTATAATACTTAAATGCCATAATTATGGCTTTGGCTTACGAGAGTGACGACAGTTGATCCAGGAATATCGTTCGTAATTTTCCATAAATTTTGTATTGTTCTCCTAAAAGAAACTTACTTACTAAGAACTCAATCGGCAAGGGACATGGTGATTTCTTTCTTACTGGATTACCTCTTCTTGGCCTTGATCGTAATATTCGCAGCTACAACTTAGCTATTATAAGATTGTGGGACACGAGTCAATGCTAATTATCATCGTCTAACGTTAGCTCAAGAACCAGGATCCAATTCGGAACTCACCGAACAAGTTTTTTCATATATCCCAATAGATGGCCGACGCCATTCTTGTATCTCAAGGCTTCAGGCATCCTGGTCTATGCCATCCTGCCAACTGAATTTTTTTTTTTTTTGTTCTTCTAAGCTCTTTAAATACATACATCTTAGCTGAACCCGCGCTTATCGCAAACCAATCGGCCAACCTAGAACACCATACCAAAAAGATAAATTCGCTGTTTTAAAAGTCATGTTTTTTTTCGGCAAAACATCATTCCCTAGCAATTTCATTTCTTGTAGTGATGTTATTTCAGCCCAATATACAGCTGCGGTCAAAATAATAGTAGTGAAACTAGAAATCATTAAAACATGAAAAAAACCAAAGTATTTTATTTACATAATTTATGTTTTGTATCTTTTTAAAAAATTAAAAACTTTATTAACATAAATCTTAACAGAAAATAAAATTTTAATAGATAATAAGACGAGGCTTAAAAATTTAACTTTATATTGATAACGGGCGGTCAAAATAATAGTAGTGTTGCTAGATACAGCTTGAAAGATGTTAGAAAAATAGCCTACTTTCATCAACTTCTTTAGTATTACTGATAACATTCTTAAATATTAATATTGGGTTTTTCAATAAGAGCGCCACAAAAGTTTTTTAAATAAAACAAAAATGGTTGATATTCAAATCAATGAAATTCTTTATTCCTGTGAAAGTAGGTTCGATGCCATGAACCCAATTTTCGACGGTTTTCAAGCATAAATCGGCCGATACTGCTGCAATTTCACGTTCGATATTCGTACGAAGTTCATCAATCATCGCTGGCTTATTGGCATAGACCGTAGACTTGACGTAGCCCCACAGGAAATAGTCTAAGGGCGTCAAATCGCACGACCCAGGCGGCCAAAGGATCTGGACCATTTCTTGAGATAACACGTTCTCCAAACTTGGTTTCCAATAAATTGATTGTGACATTCGCTGTGCGGCTAGTGACGCCATCCTGTTGGAACCACATGTCCTCCAAGTTCATATCATCCAATTGGGGCCAAAAATATTCGGTTATCATTGAACGGTAGCGATCCCCATTCACAGTAACGTGCTGGCCTTGATCATCACGAAAGAAGTACGGCCCATGACGCCGCCGGCCCATAAACCACACCAAACCGTAATTTTTTCGGGATTCAATGATGACTCATGGAGTACGTGTGCATTGCTGCCTGACCAATACCGCATATTTTGTTTATTGACGAAGTCATTCAGCCAGAAATGAGACTCATGGCTGAAGATGATTTTTCGATGAAAATCCAAATCATTTTCAAGTTGTTGCTCAGCCCAATTCACAAACATACGACGCTTCTGGTGGTCAAGCGGCTTCAGTTCTTGCGTCAATTTAATTTTGTAAGGATGTAGGCCAAGATCTTTTCGCAAAATTCGCCACAACGACGTCACAGAGATGCCCAACGCTTGAGAACGACGTGTGAGAGACACATTTGGGCTTTCAAAACTGAAGCCTCAGCGGCAGCAATATTCTCGACACTACGAGCACTTCTTTATCTTACTGGCACAGGAATATTTTGTACTGTGCCTGTGGATTCAATTTTTTGCACTAGACGCTGAATCGTTGATCTGCTAGCACGATTATGACGACCATAAATTGGACGTAGTGCTCTTAACGTTGAGGCAACTGACTCCGAATTTCGGTAGTAAATTTTAATAATTTTGACTCGTTGTTGGCTCGTATATCTTTCCATCATAAAATGGCAAACCTTATTGAAGAGAAATGTCAAAAGAGCAGCAAGAAATATGGCGTCGTTTGCTGTCCTTGTCGCTTTACTTTTGTAGCATCCCTGTTGAAAAACCTTTTATTTGGATTCGTTTTGCGTGAATTTTGTTTGTTATAAGTGGTGCAGCGGCGGCGCAGCGTTGCACATAATCAATCAGAATCAATCTGTTTTTGGCATATTTCTGCGGACATTGATGACCAAGCGTTGCAAAACTTTTTTCCCATAGGTCGAGTTATTTGTTGGTTTCGCTCGGTCAACCATTTTTTTTAACGTCACACCACAAATACTCAATAGGACTAGGATCAGGAGAATGTAGAGGCCATTCTAACACGTTGAAGCTGTTATTCTCAATCTCAATCTCATTCTTTCGCACCCTTCCTGGTGTGTTTTATATTGTTGGAAGATCCAAATCAATGACGTTTCTTCACCTTCAGAGGGAAGCATAACTTCCTGCATAATTTCATTTGTTCTATGCGATAAATAGACGTTATTCAGCAAAATGCCCTATAATATTGGAACTTCCGGGTATAATTATTTTTCCGGTGTATTAAAGTTTAAAAATCGAGTTTGGTCACCCCCGGACATATTATCTTGAGCCTTTGCCAACTTGTTAAACATTTTAAGATTCTTCTGACCTAAAATATTTCTCCATTTCTCAATAGACTCCTTGAAATGCTCTTTCGCAAACTCAAGTTTGCTGGCTAATTTTTTTGGACGAAAACGTTGCTTTCTTGGACTGCCAGGTGGCAGGTGCTTTTATTGCAAATATCTACGACCCACTTCAGTGCTCGTCGCTAATATAAATTCCGCTTTGAGGTCAACCTTCGGTCTTAAGCCGAATATCTGGCCGGGGATTTTATTTCTTTTTTCGTCATAGAGGCAGAATTCCTCGGGTTTTAGGTTGGAAAGTAAACTTTAATGCATTTCGTTCATCAACCACTTCTTAGTAAGTTTTTCCTTCTTAAATCATATTTGTTATAAGAGTGCGCGCTTTTCATCGGAACACTGCTTTCAGCGATCCATAATTGATCAAAACTTTTATCAAAAAATGAAAAAAAAAAAAATAATTGAAAATAAATATATTTTGTTGCAAATATAATACAAACATTTCGAGATTTCTGCAAACACTACTATTATTTTGACTGACCCAAATGTCATGTGTATAAATGATAACTTAAATAACAACAATAAATAACATTTTAGTTGCTCTTGCACAAAACATCGAACTGACAAAGAAAGGAAACAAAAAAGTCATAAAATCACGATAATAAGAGACACATTTAATAAGGAGAACTACAATTATTTTGACCGCAACTGTAGGTACATACATTATGTCCAGGACGTGTCGGCTAAACAGCGCGGAACTCGAGCCCCGTGGAGCGATCGCACATTGCATGAAATCATTCGTCGCAAAATGTTAAGTTGTTGACGTTGCCTATTTCGTCGTAATTTTCGAGGCTTGTTGTGTGATTTTGAGTTTATTTGCTTTTTACGGAAGTATTTTTCACTCAAAACTGAAGGATGATATATGCTGCACTGGGTGATACGTACTGTTCTAAGATTTAACCGCTTTTGATAATCCAAAAATACATTCTGAGAAAAATCTGCAAAAAACAAATCGCCTACATCATATACAGTAGACTCGCGATAACGTGAACTATTAAAAACCGAGCGTGTTCACGTTATCGAAGTTGTTCATGTTGACGAAGGTGTAGTTCTTAAATTTTTTAAAATAAATTAGACCTTTGTTTCAACTAAAATTCATGTTTTTTTTATTTCATGTACATGTACATGAAAAAATGTAATTGTGTTGCAATTAATGAAAAAAATGCGTAATCCTTTTCTGAATTTTCTTATTTTCTATTTGGCTGAAAACTGCCTTTTCGCGAAGTCGTTTAAGTACGCTGATGTCTGCTGTATTAACGTTTTCATATTCAGCCCATTCCAAAGCCTTATTGAAAATGTCGATTGCTTCCCTAGGCTCTATTCTGGTTTGTGCTGTTTACAGAATACTGTCCTCGCTTTCACATTCGTCACTGATCAAAACCTCGTTCGTTTCGGTGTCGTTTGGAAGATCTTCCTTCCATTCATGGACATCAGCAACCGAAAAAATGATCTAAATAGAAGGGCACAAATCGAATCAAATGTTTTTCTGTATACAAGAGAAAATGTTCAAACCTCTGGTTTGATTGGTGAACAAATTCTTTCTCTCAAAACAGCTAGTGGGATATCCTCTTCAGGGTCTTTTTCATTTCTTATTGAGCTTAAAATATTCGTCCAGCATTTTGCTATTGTTTCTTTTTCAAGACGTTGCCAACCCGAATTTAAATAGCAAATAGCGTCTCTTACGTCAATTTTTTTAATGCTTCAATAACATCAGTTTTTTCGGCCACAATTGATGCCAGAAGACTATTTCTGTAGAAAAGTTTTGTTAGTCTTATAGCATTTTGGTCCATCGGCTGTATGAGCGGCGTGACATTCGGCGGCATAAACATCGCAGTTATTACACCGTCCTCAGATGTTAATTCGTTTTCAGGTGGATGAGATGGAGCGTTATCAAGTAAAAGAAGAGCTTTGGTGGACAACCCTTGGTGTTTTAAAAATGTTCTGACCTACACATGAAAACATTTGAAATCAATGCAAAATTGCAATCTGTTTCCTACCTGTGGTACGAAAGAATGATGAATTCAATTTTTAAAAATAGCAGCTGTTATCCATGACAATTTGGAGCAACTGTTGTCAACAGGAGATTTAAAATTCCTAAAAGAGCGAGGATTTTTTGCCTTTCCAATCACTAAAAGCTTAACTTTATGTTCTCCTGTTGCGTTTGTACAAGCAAGAAAAGTGACGCGCTGTTTTTCCGTTTTTCTTCCAGGAGCATTTTTTTCTTGAGATGATACGTATGTCTTGTCAGGAAGCAGCTTCCAAAATAATCCGGATTCATCCGCATTGTATATTTGATTGTGAGATAGACCTAGCTCTTTTATTTTGCAGCTTGTTTTTGAAAGGGTCCACAAGGTCAGGTCTAGAAGATAACTTTTCACCACTTATTTTGATAAAACGCACACCATAACGCTTCTTAAATCTTTGCAACCATCCGTCCGTCACTCGCATTAAAATCGCTCTGAGTTTCATTAATTTTTGAATGGAAAAATTAAGCTTTTTCCTTAACCATCAATCCATTGACTGGATAATTTTTTTCTTGCTGTTTGATGAACCAACGGTAAAGAGCTTTTTCCATTTTAGGAAGTTCAGAACGCTTCATGGTCTTCCAGGTCCAGAAAATAAATTGTTAACACATTTTAAAATTTTCTCCGATTTTTGTTGAGAGCGCAAATTGTTGATTTTGCAACATTGTATTGCTTTGCTAAGCTGGTTACGCTTGATCCTCCTTTTAATTTTTCTAAAACACTCTTTGTCCTTCAAATACATGAATCTTGGTACTTTTTGCGACATTTTTCAAGAAAATCTTCTTTTTGATTACGCCAAACCAACACCGCGCACTAAGACAAATGCCAAACTAAAGTAAATAATACCTGGAAAATCATTAACGGGATTCCCCATTTAGTAAAACGATTTGAAAAACCGAAAAACGATCAAAGGAAGCTATGTTTTTTATGTCAAACGCATTTAAAAGTTGTTCACGTTATAGGGCTTTCACACACTGTTCACGCTACAGAGTAGTCAATGTAAAAAACAAGTGTTCACGTTAGCCGGTGTTCACGTAAGACGGTGTTTTTGCTATCGCGAGTCTACTGTATGTAGTTTCCCTTTGTTTCGAGGTTTGAATAATAATTGTTTTAAATTTTCAAAGCATTTTTTGCTAGATTCGGTAATCTGGTATAAGAAAGAATTTCTTTCACCTGTACGTCTACTCTATTCAATACAGGCCAGCTGTTTTGGCATTAAGTGAAACCCAGGTTGGAGTAAATACTGATTTATCAGAGTTTGCTCTACATGGGTATAGCTTGGTGCCATTACTCTTTTCCCATCATGGTCTCGTGGTCTATGTTAGGAATGATATTGCTTGCCAGAGCCTTCCCCAATTTGGGCAATGTTCCAACACGGACTTTAACTTCTTGTGGCTCAAATTCACTGTCCGCAAGCATGTCATTCATTATTGTTTTATTTACAGGAGTCCAAATCTCGACAGCAATTCCACATGTAACGAGTTTGATGCGCTGTCTGATTCCATCTCGAAAATTGTTTCCCTTTGTCCTCGCACTGAAATCGTTATTACGGGCGATTTCAATGTACACAATTCCAATTGGCTCCGCTATTCTGGTCAGACAACACTCGAAGGAAGGTATGTCGAGCTCTTTGCCGGGTTACATCACCTTACCCAACTGATCGATGTGCCAACGCGTATACCGGATGTTGCTGGGCAAGCCGCCCACACTCTTGACTTGTTTCTTACTTCTCACCCTGATAAATATACCATTAGTGTAACTTCTCCATTTTGCACTTCAGACCATTGTATCATTTCAGCTAATTTCTCATCCCCCACCCATCCAGTTAAAGAAAAACTTCCCACCAGGACCGTTTGGCAATACGAGAAAGCCAACTGGGACGGCCTGAATTTCTTTTTCCGAAACTTTAACTGGTCACTATGCTTCCTCAATAGTGACATTGATGCCAGTGCTGAAATGATCACAAATGTGATTCTTCTAGGGATGCGTGCTTTTATTCCTAACAGAGTAAAAAGCATCAAACCTAAAGAAAAGTCTTGGTTTAATTCTGAGTGTAAAAAAGCTATCAGGCTCAAAGAAGTAAGTTTCCGTTCTTACAAAGCCAACCCTACAGAGGAAAATCGGAAAAAGCACAAACAAGCAAGAAACTCATGCAACTCCGTTATTGAAAGAACCAAATTTTTGCATGACCAAAAATTACGGCAAACAATTCTGCAGTGTCCCAAAGGCAGTAAAAATGTTTGGTCATTTGTAGAAAATATTAAAAACTCCTCAACATCTTCGGTTCCAACGCTCATCGACAGTAACAAACCAATTGTTTACTCTTCAGAGAAGGCAAACTTGCTCGCCGCCCATTTCGCTGCTAGCTCCACGCTGCCGCATAGCAACGTTGCCCCTCCTGTACTTGAGAATGTAATTTTTTCCATGGGACAGATTTTTTTCCGCACTCGTACAGTAGCAAGAGTTCTCAAAGATCTCGATATACACAAATCCGCTGGCCCGGATGGTATACCCCCGATTCTTCTGAAGAGGTGTTCTTCCACACTGGCAAATCCACTGCGTAAGCTTTTCCATCGCTCCTACTCTTCTGGAATCTTTCCTAGAAGATGGAAAACAGCATTTGTCCAGCCTGTCCTTAAGAAAGGTGACCCATCCTCCCCCTCCTCCTACCGACCCATAGCACTGACATCCCTTCTTTCTAAGGTCATGGAAACACTGATTAACCGTCAGCTTAAGGAATATCTCGAAGATCGTAAGCTTCTCCATGACCGTCAGTATGGCTTCCGCAGCAACCGTTCCACTGGTGATCTGATGGCATATCTCACCGAACAGTGGAACAAATCTTTACATCGCTTTGGTGAAAGTAAGATTATTGCTCTTGATATCTCCAAGGCATTTGATAGAGTTTGGCATGAAGCTCTCTTATCGAAAATGCGTGCTTTTGGGATCGATAATACTCTTGTTCGTTGGATTAGAAGCTATCTTCTGGACCGTTCAATACAAGTTGTATTGGACGGATTCAAGTCTGATTCCCATAAAATAAATGCTGGTGTGCCCCAGGGCTCTGTTCTGTCTCCGACTCTTTTCCTCATTTTTATAAATGATCTTCTGTCTGTTCCTTCTAATCCACTTAACTGTTTTGCTGACGACTCTACCCTCAGCTTTTCATATTCGTTCGATAATTCACGTCCTTCGCCTTCGGACGTACAATTGCAACGGTGCCGTATGTCAAGCTCATTAAACTCCGATTTATACAGCATTGTCAAATGGGGTAATAGAAATCGTGTGGAGTTTAATGCTTCGAAAACTCAATGCTGTCTTCTGTCGTTAAAGCTTAACATTCCCCCAATGCCATTGTCCATGAATGGCACTTACATCGAAGAAACCGAAAAGCTCTCAGTACTCGGTATGTGTGTCAACGACGACCTCCGTTGGAACGACCATATATTTGAAATCGCTAAGAATGCTGCTAAGTGCTTAGGTTTTCTGTATCGGTGTAAGAAGTATTTTTCCCCATCTGATCTGGCTACAATTTATAAAGCGTTTATACGCCCTAAGCTCGAGTATAACTCCCACCTGTGGGCAGGTGCTTCACAAACATCGCTTCACCTGCTTGATAGAATACAAAATCGAGCGTTAAGATTGATAGGAAATAGAACTGCCGCTGAAACAATTGCCCCTCTCGAACACCGACGCAATGTTTCATGTCTTTCCTTATTTTATCGTTTCTTTTATAAAAAATGTTCACTCGAGGTAGCCAGCTGCATTCCTCCCCTTAAAAGTTTCGCCCGTAATACTCGTCTTGCTAGGAATGCCCATCAGTTCACCCTTGAGCCCAATTTCGGACGTACCGTGAAATATAGGGATTCTATATTTCACGGTATTTTTTAGCCGTACAACACGACTTTGGAATGGTTTACCCGGCGAGATTTTCCCTTGCCATTTCAATTTGCAAACATTCAAAACCAATGTTAATCGACACCTCCTATCTCTCCCCTCCCTATCTTCCTAATGCCCGCGCAGTGTGTTACATTAAAAGGGAAACAAATAGTCCCTTGTGCGCGCGTTAATTATAAAAAAAAAAAAAAAAAAAAAAATCTTAAATTTTAAAACAATCATGCATTTTTACTCTTGGTACCATTCTTCCGCACAACTGCTTTCAAAAATATTTTATGACGTTACATCGTGTCGGTTGTTTAACAAACTTTCCATTTCAATAAGATAACTAAGATCAGCGTCTTCATTTTGAAACCAAATTAAAATCTGGTTTTTCAGTTTAGATTTCAACTGTATTGAAAATATTTTCTAATACAAAATATATGTATTATGTATAATAACAATAATACTTCAGGCTGTTTTCTTTTTCTACTTTTTAACTTTGTATATATCGGTAAAGGTTCTCGTCTCAACTATTTACAGTTAGTTCTGAATCAACCAGGAAGATGGCCAGACGAAAAATGACCACCATGAGAGTACTATAGAAAATGTATATACAATGCTTTTTAAATAATAGTCCAGGCAACCTTAGCCTGAAAATAATAAATAAACAGAAAAGTCCACGAAGTTTCAATCTTTTCAGGAGTGTACGGGGGGGTTTCTCTATTCCCAAAGTTCGGAGTTAGGCGTGGGGTGGTCGGGTGCTTTGAATGGACCTTCCTGCGGTTGCGCCAGCATATCTCGAAGACGGTGCATCATACAAAAAAAAAAAAAAAATTGAGGTAAAAAATTTTCCTACAATCTCTTCTGCACAATATTTAAAAATAATAAACCACTTTTAAGATACATATCCTCTCTGGAAATGGGAAATTGATTAAATTGTTTTCCTTAAACTAGTTGCTCTAACTTTTTCAACATTTTGTTTTAGCAAAATAGTTGTGATAGGAAAGTCTAATTGCCTTGAAAAATATATACAGAAAGCTTAAGTTATTTTTAACTGGTCGAAAGATACAGTAATTTAAAATGTGTCGGCAAATATCAACTCTTAGCCACAAAATACCAAAACTTATTTTTGGCATTAATTCCTTTGGAAATATGTCGAATAAGGTCCCGTAATGAAGTATAATGTATTGTAATGAATTCCCTTGATGTATTTATCCTGGAGTGAGGGGGGATAAAATGAGATGATAAAAGAATAAATTCGGTTTGCAAAGATGCCCTCTTGGCCACAATGAAGCAAGGATGCACGGCTTCTTTTGTGACATTCGATCAGCCTCTGTATTTGAAGTCTAGAGAAATGACTGCTCCAAGGATACTGAGCAAAGTTGTACTGATTATTGGAGGGTTTCATATGATACTGTTTTTTATGATGCCTTTGTCACACAATGGATGGTAGTGTGCTGAAACCCCTTTTGCGTTCCCTGTTTGCCCCCAATTCCGTTGACAAAATACTTAATGGAAAGGCTTACAGCCGTGCAGTTCGAACCAATTTACTTATACATTCATAAGAGTCGACACGAATGTCTCACTTGGGAGGAACAAATGCTTTGTGGGACCAGTATTTCTCGATGACTGCCCTCGTAAAACACTTCATTGCAACTCAATGTACAGGAGATTGGGCAAGTCCCTTGTTATCCGCACGACCGATCATTCCTTTTTTCACGCGAGCGGCTATTTCCACTACGTTTAATGCACACATCTCTGCGTCCAGGACATGCTGGCAGTACGAAATCACCACCCTGATATTGTGCCACAATTTGTTGATCAATGATACTTCACCACCAACAGAATTGGATCGGCATGGGCTGGAGTTAAGTGTGACCTGACTATTGTACAAACACTTAGCGTTCAATGAAAATTGATGGGAGCCTTACAAGAGGGAAAGGGGTGAGTGATTCAGTGATGGAGAAGTGGGTTCATGGAGCATCAGAATCTACTGTTATTTATTTTTCACTGCAGGAAATTATTGGAGCTAAATTTCTGGGCGGAGAGCAACACATGGATTTTCGGTAGTCACGAAGACAGAGAGATGACCAAGATAGACAAATATTGGTGTGCCCAACATCTTCCTTTTCCTGATACCACTTTTCTGATGTCGTTTTCACCTTGAGCAATTGGGAGAAACAACATTAAATGCGTCACCTAGCATCTGACGTTGGCACTCCTACAATGCAAACCTTTATCGATACTACTTTTGCAGAAATGAAGAAGTCAAAGAAAAACATTGGCTGCTATGAGACATACTATCAAAAAGTATCATAAGCATTGATAAAACAACAGCTTAAGGAGAAGCTGATTATAAGATGTGCTGTAGAGTTAGAGAAGAAGTCGTAGTCGTGATAGTGGGAGAAGACGTTGACCTCGTTGTTCTGATCCTTGTTCTTGCTTCATCTTAAAATAACAGATTCTTTTAAAACCTGAGAAAAGGCCCTTTCACCAGAAGAGAGTACGTTGGGATAGAGTTTATTTTTTACAATCATCAGATGAACAAGTTGAGTTCTTCCGGACAAAAATAAGTAATTTTAATAACGCAAATATTCCCTTGAAAACAAGGTGAATGTCCTTCACACATTAAATAAAAGCAAAAATAAGAGAAAGGAATATGTCATTAAAAAAAATGAAAGTGTTTTAGAATTCAGGATGATGGGTCGTAAATTGTGAAAAAACCTCAAGGATTTAGTAAACAAAATGGTGAATTTGGATGGCAATAATGTGACCTATAAAACAAAAGTTTTCTTTTATCGATTCCAATAAGTTCAACTACTAACTATTCAAATCCACCTAAGTGCGATGTATAATGGCTTACCATTCAGTTTTTATTGGCGAAAGTTTTATTGACATAGTTCAAACTATTATTTCTATAATATCGAATCCTAATGGCTTGGACAACATCCATCCTGTATATTATAAAAGCTATCTTGCCACTCATTTTACCTTACATAACGTATATATATAATTTAATCCTAACTAAAAGCATTTTCCCATCGCAGTGGAAACAATCTAAAATAATACCGATACCTAAAAACACTGCGAACACCGAATTCCGTCCCATCGCAGTCCTAGCATTTCTTATAGTTGTTTTTGGAGATCAGGTTTCAGATTTCTTACCCCTGTCATCCGGAGTTCCGCAAGGATCAATTTTGGGTCCGTCATTCTTTTCATAAATAAATTTCCTAAAATTAATCGCCACTGTGATGAACACATATTTGTTGACGATCTACAGCTGATAAAAAGTACTACTTTAGGCATGATTGAGGATTGTGTGGATAAGATAAATGAGGATTTGAGATCAATCAGAGATTGGTCAATCAAATGTGGTCTCACTCTCAATTCTCAAGAAACCAAATGTCTGGTTATTTCCAAAAGGACTATCGATGTGTCTTATACTGTCTTTATGAAAAATTTGTTCAATTATTATTCATTGGCATAATAATCTTTAAACATAATTTCTGTTTTCTATGTAGATTTTTTTCAAATCACTCTGAATATTATTACTATCATATAATTTTATTTAACTTTTATTTATTTATTTATTTTAAAACAAATTACGTTATAGTTTAAATGTATTTAATGTATTTAATGTTATTCTTTCTTTTAATCAATTTTTGTATTTTTTTTTATTTTATAATTACATTGCCATAACATAAAAATCTCCCACTTTAAGCTATATAGTAAAAAAAGATGTAAATCTTAATATTAAGCTATTAAAGTAATAAATAAATCAAATCAAATCAAATCAAAACAAAACGTAGATATCCAATCAAAATGTATCCAATTTGCATTTAAAATATTCGGTTGTGCTATTGCTAAGTGTCGTGCGTTTCTTAGCGTATATTTCTCAAGCGCTTTATCAGAAGTCTCATGCGAGTAACCATGTAACCATTATCTTGTTATTTAAACCGACCTTCCGAATCTGATAAAAAATGTTACCTTCAGTAATAAATCTCAAATTTTGAATCTTGTTTCAGCTGAGAAAATAAATATTCTTGCTTTTGTATTTGGTGATTTTCATTTCTCAAAAACACTTGTAATATGTTTAACAAGAACAAATACAATAGTATTTTTGAACATGTGTCGCAAAAACTTCAATTTTCTTTAACAAAAGACACACAGATTTTCAACAACAAGTAAAACTACCCTCTTTTTAATAGGGAATTACATTTTCTAAACTCAATACAATTGTTGCATTCAAATTTGAAAATTCCTTGAAAACAAAATCCAAGAAGACAATAGATCAGGTTGACCAGGTATCAGAAAATCCCTACCAAATTAGTTTCGCTTTGCCAAACGAAAAGTATCTTTTTCATCTTATCTTATTGCTCTTCCGGCAAACAATTATTTACCTACTTAAAATACACAATCAAATAGCCTAGACCTAGACCCTTATAGATAACCCACATACCTTAAAATTTGTATCTTCCTCAGTTTTCGTATAAAAGCAACCTGATTTCAGCAAGCAACTCACAGTAGTCCGCTTCCTGTTTTGCTAATCGGGACGTAAATTTCCCAAAAAAAGTAGTTATTTCGATGTCTCGCTTAGTGTTCTTCGTTTTGTTCTGGAGTTCAACATTGATGTTGGCCAGTACGTCTACAGAAAGTTTAACTAAAAACTCATTGAGTGTGGCTCAGGACCAATTTTTGAATGCTCAAAGTGCAATCATTCGCATTCAGGCTGGAGAAATCCTATACGATAGGCTTGACGAACTCAAAATGCATTTGTCTGTTCTGCAAACTGAAATTCAAAAGCTAATTGAATCTTCGAATGGTCGAAATGCTGAAAGTGCATCATGCATTGCTGCCATGAACAACCTAACCATGTCCTACCATTCGCTCTATGACCAACTGAGTGGACTTAAGATGGAGTTTTTGAAACACAATGTGTTCGAGAATAGAACCATTCTATTCAGGGACATCATTGCTGACATCAGAAGTCAGCGATTCCAGTTGGCCGACGAAAAGTTTATCATGTTGAATGATATTGCTGCTGCCCGAAAAATTGTCCACGAAGTTTACGCCCATTCAAGGGATAACATGGGGATGGTTTTGAACTTTGCGATTGCTGTTTCCGATAGCGAACGATGCTTCGCAGTCTTAAGGTCCTTGCAAGAAGAAATCGGAACCCACGGTCACAATGCAGCACTCAACCTTATTAGTTTGATGAAGACAATGGAAAATGAAGCCTTCAACTGCAACAGCAGTGACTTGACTTGGACGAATGACATAACCCGTCAGATCGAAATTGCTGCAGCTGAAGTGTTCATAACCTCCATGAAGAATGATGATTTTCAAAACAAAAACATCAAAGTCTTACTAGATGCTCTGTTTGACTACAATCCGAAAGCATTTGATTTCGTTATGCAGCTCTTGGTTAATGGAACTTACGGCATTGTGGAGCCTCGCATAGTTCTTGGCAATATAGTTTCCCGTTGCAGTACATCCCAGGCGATTTATGGTATCGGAAATCTCTTCTGGAAGATCAAGGAGGTAGGACGAGTGTACGAAAGTGATATCATCATCGAAATTGCTTCAAATTTAAGTGCTCTACGTAAGAATTGGGATTTCGATGCCATCAGTAAAAATGCTCTACATTTCATGAACCAAGTTGTTGCAAGCATTCCAGCTTGTGCCAGAAATCTCTTCTTCCAAGAATCGGTTTGTCTGTGGAACAAGGCTCGAAATGTCTTTTTGCATGCAACTGAAGACAAATTCAACTATGATAAAGATCGTCGCAGGATATTGGCAATTGCATCAGGAGACGTACCCCATGGGGCTGTATGGTTCCCAGAAAAACTGGGTAATGATATTTTATTCAGAAACAAGGAATACCCCATCGAGTATTTGTACTTCGCTAACTTTGCATACAATGATCAGATGCGTTATGTCTTCAGCTGGATTGTTGGCAATAATTTGGATCAGCAAAGTGCATTCAAAATTGAATTGCTTAACGACGAGATGTGTAACCTGAAGAGTGGCAAGTACAACGAGTACTTGTATGCCTCGGACGTTGAGTTCAAGAACTTTACTACTTATTCGTATATTTCGGCATGGAGGGAAGGTACTGCAGGCGGTATGGACTCCGCTTTTGCTTGGCAGATCAAGGCCTGTTAAGTTCTATTTTTTTTTGTTTTTTTTTTTATAAAAACAATTTAATAATTTTTATTTTTTTATAATATGTTGTATATTTTTTTTTTTACAATAAAGACACCTTTTTCCCAATTGTTTTTCTATCTATTTCTATGTTTACTTTTAATTATAAGAACAGGAAGTGATAATAGAATAGGTTCTCCAAAGCCGCGTCGGGTGAGCCAGATAGATCCTCAGTCCGTGGGAGATCTCGAGCTTGCCTGTCATACCCTTTTTCCATTTCTTGGGAAAACCTTTGGAGACACCTGCCAGGAGACCCTTAGAGGTAGAGAGCCGTCGATGTCCTTAACCAGATATTGTCCGAGCAGCGAGCACCAGCCATATCCGTTGTTATCCTATAGACAGTTCATTCTCTGCTTTTTGACCCAAAGAACCTGAACCTGTCTCTTTTTCATGTGGTACGAGGATTCGAGCTTGTATCTTTATTGTCCTTGCGCAGCTGAAATGAGAGCCTTCAGTACGTTACGTTCATTGATCTGAAACCAAGTTTCCCCACCAGGAAGAAAGTTGTTGTTGCGTTATACCGACTACTCCTTTAACACCCTTATCTAGGAGACTGCTTCTAAAACTTCGTCTGATCGTGAAGTGATTCAATTTGGTTGTAAGATGCCAGTCTGTCCATCGACACTCAGCTTACTTTATGGCACACCTTGGGTTCCAACATGGTGCAACAAATCAAAAGGTTGTTATCGTTGCAGAAGCCAATAAACCTCTCAGCATTGTCATTGCAACATAATATCTCCGGGCGGTATTTTTTTAGAGGCGGAAGCAGGGCGGCACCTAGACGACTGTAAAAACATTTTTTCTCTTCATCAGATACGAGTTCTACGTAACATTGTATAATAGTAAAAGGTCGTACTCTAGTTCAGATATCTGGCCTAAGGGATCCTTTCTCGAAGATGCTACTGATAGCTGTTTTGGTTAGCAGCAGCCAAACTCAAGCTTCCCGAGCATTTCCTGCAGCGTTAGCAGAATAAAAGAGCTAAGTTTTACACGTTGGTTATTAGAATTGACCCGATCCCAACCATCGTACTTTTCCAAGCCCTAAGATGTTAATTTTGTACCGAAAGAATTCTCTCTCCAATTGGAGGAATCTGGCAATGTATGGACCTTCTCTGATGTCTACGTCAAGGAACGCCCTCACATTCCAGAAGCCAATCTTTGTCCGGGAACAATATTCAAAAGTTATCAACATGTGCTCATTTCTTATCCGAGGTGTGGTCTCAGATTCCATAGAGGAATGAATATCAGTTACGAAAAATCTTAACTTCCGTAATTAATCTGTTGCAATAATTTGCATAGCTCTGACTTAATCTTTCCTCTATTCTAATCGGTCCAAAATCTATATCATGTATAGCAGTAATACTTGCTATGCAAAAGTCATTAATGTTTTCCATCTTCATTTTTATCTTCATTGCTTCCACTAAGAACCTAACAAATGCCGGAAACAGATATTAAGTTCTCCGAAAAAAGATATTACAACAACAACTGAACATACAAAAACGTCACTCAAAACACAATCCGGAAATTCAGTCAATTTTCTTTAAAGCCCCACGGAATGCATCGAAACCATCAGAAAACCACTTCCTTGACATTTATTAAATCAATTGAACCTCAACTTGACGGTCAATTTCATTTATTTCAACCACAAACGTGTATTAACTACATAAGCGATGACATTTAAAAGGATCACATCCTTGAGCACTCACCGACAAAGTCAATTCCCTTCCAAAAAAAAAAAAAAAAAAAATATTTTTTTTAATTTGCTCCCCACACAAAAATATAAAAACAAAAATATATTGTATACCAGGCTAAAAAACTCCCTATATACGGAAAGAAGTCAAATAACCAGACCTTAACAGCATCTGCTGTCATGCGGCATTAACCCTCCGGAGCAAATAAATTAAGCAAGCATCCCTGACTGCCGCTTAACCACATATACCCGCTGTTGACTGCCCAAAAAGTCAAACATGTCAGTTACATTTTGTGGTGGTTAATCCTCCAAAGGATGCCTTTGATCCTATAGCGAATAGCAAAAGCATACAAAACATCAAGCAATATATACCATAGAGTTCGATGCGGTTTCGCTTTCTCACCCCCCATCCGTCTCAAACAAAAAAGGTTATTACATATCCCAAAACCCCAAATGAATTGTCCTTGTTGTCAATATAAAAACATAAAAAGCCGACAAAGGGAGAACACAACAAATAAAATAATCAACTTGTCAGTTAAGAAAACCACTCTCTGCCACTCAACCGGTCCTACCACAGTCCTTTGCTTATTGCCACCACCCTTGCCACAAAGTACACAAGATCCCTGCAGCTATTGTAAGTCCGACAATCTCCTTGTGGCTTGTCCATCATGACCTTTCGGTAAGGCCGATCATCTCTAACGGCATGGCATTCAAAACTTTACAAAGTGGACCAAAAAAAAAAACAACTCCGGAATCTTATACTCGAAAAAGGACGAAGACCACTTACAACTTGAACACTTACACAAAGCTTATTAATTGTAAATTGTTATTGGTTCGGGTTTCCTTCTGTTATCACACCAGTGACCGACACTCATGATGGGATATCCTATCAAACATTTTATCCTTGGGTGGAGAGTAGAAAGAGGTTTCTATAGCAAAGGCGTTAAAAGGATATCCCGACATTAAGAGTGCTCGCTTTTAGATTGTTTCGATAGTAAGGAAAGATCCTTGAGCTTTTGTTATCCTTGTGAAAGGGTATCTGTTTGGGGACGAGATGGAAAATTATTTTTCATGCCACTCATCTTTGAAAGTGTTGGCTTTGCCGAAAGAGCGTTTTCCCATTTTCTGGAAACTATTTCTGAAGGTCAAGTTAACCTATGCATGAGAAAAATTAATAAATTCTGTTTTCAAACATTCCTCTGTAATAAGTAGTTCCTAGAAATGAAAAGGAAATATAAATTGCAATTGTTTTCAGCCTTAGTAAGGGACTACTCAGGTTTACTAAATACTTATTAAAGTTATATTTGTGTAGGATTTCCTAATACAATTTCTAATTTTAAAATGAAAATCAACGTTTTCAGATAAATAATCCTCAACGATTTATTTCTATGCAAATTGATTTAGTTACAATATTATGTTGCGAACGACCGATCTACTTCAATTCAGTTTGAAGACTAATACTAATTCTGTAATGCAAAAATGTGAACTGCCAAACTGGTTTCTGGTTTAGGGACGCTATTTTTCCTCCGAATGCTATTCATTGTTTTTTCGTCTGTATTTGATATCAGTGAAATAAAATAGAATGTCTTGACAAATTACAAAGGCACTTTAAGAAATACTGACCGAATTGCCAATTACCTCATTCATAATAATGCCCGACAATCGACAAGATAAAAAGAAGAAATAATCTATCTTAATCAAAAACTTTATAAGACCCTCATCATCCCAGTGCTGCTATGTGGTGCAGATGCAGACGCATGGACGCTATCAAAAGCAGATGAGGACGCTTTAGGCGGCTTTGAGAGAAAGATTCTCCGGGTGATATTTGTTCCCGTATTCATTAACGGAGAGTGGAGAAGATACAATGAAGAAATGTACTGGCGGTACAGCGACACAGACATAGCCAAAAGAGTAAGAATTCAACGTCTCAGATGGCTGGGTCATACAGAGCGGATGGAAATCAATGCTACGGTCCGGAAAATCTTCGAATCCACCCCACCGAGGCTCAGGTGGCGCACACAAGTCGAAGAGGACTTCAACCGACTCCACATGCGAAACTGAAGGCAGCTAGCTAGGGACCGAGCTGGCTGAAAAAGCTTGTTGGTTGAGGCCCAGGTCCACCCCGGACTGTAATGCTACCTAAGGCAAGTTAAGATAATAAAAAACTAAATGCAACATATTGGTGGAAATCTGGAAATCAAATAGTGTAGCGAGTTGAATTGTAAGTATGAACCGTCGAAGCTATGAACTGAAAGAGATGACAAGGAGAAGGCGAAAAAATATTCTGTGCGTTCAAGGAACGGAGAAAAAAAATAATCGACGTCATTCTAGTCACAAAGTACGGATTGCTTTCTTTTAAGACGTGTTGAAAAGGATACAATCCAGACCATCACCTTGTCGGAGTCTTTTAAAGATGTTGATTTGTATGGACCCCTTACAGTTGCTGCACATTGTGATATCTCTTTTCTTATATACGGGACATGGGATGTCTTATGAACAGTCTTCTAACATTATCTTCGTATTTATCATACGTGTACTATGATTTCACGAATTGCTAAATAGTGTTTGTCGTCCATTTTCGGTCAGGTTGGCAGGTATGCCATCGGCTCTCGAGGCCTTGTTATTCTTGAGTAGAATTATCGCCTTTGGTGTCTTCATATAGCTTATTGTAATGGGGTTTCGGTGTAGACATGTACAGCTACAGAGTATCCTCCTTTCAAAAACTTCGAACTTCTTCATACATGATGGTGATATGGTGAACCAAATAGAACAAGCGTACGGTTCTTCTTCTCAGAGGCGCTAACCGCTTATTAAACTTGAAGCGGTTAGTGAAATTCACTCAAAGATCTGTCTGTCTGGTAGCTTGATACTGATATTATCATAGCTTGATGCGAAACCTCTTCGACCTCTTGTTGCTAATGTTTTGGTTCTGAAGCAGATAAGCTAGCTCTTATCGCTATTTATCTTTAGTCCCCATCTAAGCCTAGTAGAGTAAGTCCCACAAGTTTCTTATGTGATCTTCACTCTCCTGGCTGTGATTTCCGGTAAAAGGGATGTTGCAAATGTTAAGGAGTCATCGGAATATAGCTTCGTTTTCGTCCCTGGGATGTTGATAGTCTGTCAAGCTGTGTAAATGTTGAAAATTATGGGGCCCAACTTGGAACCTTGTGGAACTCCAGCACTGATCGTCTTTCTTCGTGAATATTCTTTGTTTACCTGGGTTAGAAATATTTTTATTAATCTTACGAAGTGTTCAGGTAGTCCTAGACTTGACAGTTTGTATATTAGTGCTTTTATCGAAACTGTGTCGAAGGTCTTTTCGATGTCCAGTAAACAGACGATTGTTGTTTCTTTCTTGTTAAGTCCGTGTGTGACGTCCAGTGAAAGAAGCGGATAGATGGTGGAGTTTCATGCTCGGAAACCATACTGTCATTACGGTATGATTTCTTTTCTTTCTCTGAAGAAATAGTGAAGGATTCTCAGGATAAGCCCCTTCAGTATTTTACTGACACAGCATAGTAGCGAAATCGGTCACTGTAGGCTTGTTCTTCGTTCTTATATACTCAGGTAGTAGATACACTAAAACTAACTCTACACTAAACGATGTGATTGTGTTTTCTGTGTACCTTTATTATCTTTTTTTACTCTTGTATTGTCGCAGTATTCTTTGCTTTATATTTGATGACATACTGATCACTTTAAAATCGTGGTCAATAGATTGATGGTCTTAGCCCCATAAGACTAATAACTCATTATGTGTATGGTATTTTTATCAAATGTTAGTTCTTGGAGTTGATTTTAATGGGTTTTATGATCAATTGATAAATTATGCAATTAATTTAAAAACTAACTCATACTTTCACCCTTTACCAATAAAATCAACTCTACGAACTAATAATTTATTTAATTTTTTTTTTGTTGGTTTCCGAAAACGTTTCCACTTAAGCATCCCTTTAACCTCCCTTTTTTTCAAAAATACATCCCCTCACAAAACTAAGCTCCTTGATTCAAAAATAAAAATATTAAACTCAACGTGACTGTCTGCCTAAATATCCGAATTCAACCTCATTTACCACACATGCTCGTTACACCTACTTACACCATTTCTTCCGAGAAACAACAAAAGTCAAACCCACGTTAAAAACGAGCTTTGAATAAAAACTGTCGAGCCGAAATGCAAAAAGGATGTGACCTCAATAAAAGGTATCTTTTGCTCCGAAAAACCATTTTAATGAGACATCAGTCAACCGCAGCCAACACAACCAGCAGCTCTTCCCATCATCTAGCCCTAGGCAATGAAATGAATGTCAACTTCAAGTCTCTATGCCTCAACCGCACCTGGAAGATTTGATGATTCCAGGTGTCAAGCCATCGCGCGAGAAAACACAAAGCCCGATAAATAATAGAAACGGTGTCGTTGTCGGCCTGCCAAAACAAACATACCCGTAATTATTATTATTATTATTATCCTTTTTTTTTTTGTTGTGAGTGAGATGAGGACCCTAAAATGGAGGACGAAGTTGTCGTAATGGAGGACAAAATACCAGAAAAACAAGCCGTTTATGCGGGGCTGCAGGATAACCGCTTTAATTCAATCCGTCTCTTGTGTATGCGAGCAAAATTTTAATGAGGATTTATGTCAGACTTTATAACTCCCATCTGTCTGCCAAAGGGTTGTTTGTGCGGGTGTGATGAGTTTTAGAGCGGGGGAGTTGTGGGGGAGTGGTGATATAAAAACGGTCTTCCCTGCTGCCGCTCAAGGGCAATTACATCAGAGTTATGAGTGAGTTCAAAATGTGTAACCTTGACGGAATCGGGAGCAGGCAGGCAGGCAGGCAGGCAGGCACGTGCAGTGCGGTTGCCCATGATCCTTTTTTTAGCTTCCTTATTTCATCATCATCCTACAGGACTAAATATTCAGTTTAATGGAATTTTCATCAGGATTTGAGTTTGAGTAACAAAGCAAAATGCTTAAATTCCAACACCACACTGATAGTGAATAGTGATAGCTTCGTCCTATGTGTGTCACGTTGTGTATGCCTTTGGCTCTCACAGTATCAGGATCAGCATTTGAGTCAGCTTTTGTGTGTCCTTGGGGCGTGCGAGGATAATTAAAATGCATAAAATATTTGATTGCCGTAGTGTTTTTGTTATTTTCCGGATACAAAGTGTAAAAGCTTCATTTTAGTATGAACTGCAGAGATACACGACCGTTACGAGGACGACCGACGCGACGCGACGCCAGCCATGTCACCGACGCGACGTGAGACATTATGACGCGACGTCACGTTATATGGAACCTGGACACAGTTGAGGATTTAATTAAATCCTATGTATAGAAGAGCTGAGTAATTGGGAGTATTCTATGGTTAGAGATTTAGCTGATGGTTTCGCCTTTCACCTCATCCTCTGCCACTGATACTTTTATTATTTTAATAAAAAGGATTAAAAAAATCCCGAAAGTTGAAACAGTCTCTTTGTGACTCTAGTGGAATATAATTCCGTTAAATTCCGGGAAAAAAACGTTTGTAGGAACCAAAACATTTCGGGTTTTATTACTTTGTTTTGTGGACCCATGTAAACAAGATCTGAGTTATCTGATTTAAGACCTTGAAGATGAGATTTTTTTTTTTCTTTGAAAAAGGATAAAAGGGCTTTTCGTTGTAGAAAAATACTGACTATATTAAAAAAACAGTTTTATTTTAATTGGTTTGATTGCCTATTTTATTCTTTGACAGTCTTTAAGTTAACGGTTGAGGTCTCCTTCTACCTGGTCGCTTCAGCGGAGATGAGGTAAACCTTGGCTTCTGAATCCCTCAGGGATAGCGTCGATGTTCATCCGCTCTACTTGTCTGAGGCATCTTAACCGCTGGAAACGAATTTCTTTTGGCTAGGCTTATGTCGCTGCTAAGCACGCTGAATCGCAAACGGGGGCCATAAATCGCACGAAGTATTTACTTATCTTTCGAATACCTTAATGGAGTTTACAATAGACTGGGAAAAGGTCCATGCCTCTGCACCATATACCAGAACCAGGTTGACGAGTATTATTTTATATCGTCTCATTGGTTTTTCTCGCTAGGGTTTTATTTCTCCATTGCTTACTTAGTCCAAGGAAACATCGATATCAAAGAGTGATTCTACGTTTGGCTTCTTCGCTCATGTTATTTTCTTTGTTTACAGCAGTGCCCAGGTAGACAAATTTACTGACTGGATGTTATACCTATCAATCGTCACGTTCACACAAAGTCGGTTGTGGGATTGATGAAAACATATACTTCGTCTTATCCTCGTCTATAATCAATCCCATTTTGATTGCTGCTGACTCCATGGAAGTGAAAGCACCGGCAACGTCCAGACCGCACTTCAATGTCGTCAGCAAGCTCAAGCATATGTGTTGGTTTATTAATAGTGCCTCATGTACAACTGCGCTGGATGTGTTGAATAGATACTAACTTTTCAAGCCCAATGTTGAAACAGCTGCGCGACAATGCGGAGCAGCCAAAATTCTCAAAGGTCTCCAGATTGTTAAACTTTACTGTGTTTCTAAATAGATTAGTATTTCCATCCCAATCTGTGCCGAGTCCAGGGCGGTTTGTGAATACTAATGTTGACTATTTAACTCTTCTTGAAAGTTTTGTTCCTCTTACGTTACGTTACATGCGCGTCTCGACAACACATTAGACGTTTTTCTTTTTAGCTTGGAGCGGGGCACTGAGCTGTCAAACAAAGAACTGTGTCTCTTTTTAAGCTCTATTGCTGTTTTTTTTTCTGGTTCTCTCCCTTAACCACGATCCGCATTCCTCCGTTTCTGCACGATGTTTGCGAGAAGACAGAGCACCTCTTTTTTGACCATTAGTCTTCTGGATTATTGCTAGCTCAAGACACAGGCTGTGGCTGTCCGATTGAAGTCATCCGACATTGAATTTTCTCTTCTTCATTGTTGTACAAATCGTTAAAGTTTCTGTTAAAATACCAAAAAAAAAAAACATTGAAACGGTCCCAGTTGACTTGCGATTATAGGGACTATAAGGCAAGTTATGCATTCGTAAAAAAAAAAAAAATCTAACAATCAAACATGATATTACGATGATAGAGAAGTCAAAAAAAGTGGGTCCGGAAATTCCGTCCGTCTGTCTGTCTGTCTGTCTGTCTGTCTGTCTGTCTGTCTGTCTGTCTGTCCGTATCGATATCTACAGCCTAAACGGTTGGGCCGATTTGATTCAAACTTGGTATATAGTATTTTTAGAGTGCTCTACCCGACGATTTTTGGAATTGGCATTCTAGCTCCAAAACTAACGGTACCTGCCATATAACTTTTATTAAAAAACTTATTTTTCTCGAAAACGGCTCCTACGATTTTGATTAAATTTTCAGAATGATGTTTTCTGTGCAAAATCTATCTTTTTAATGGATTTTTCAGAAAAAGTTTTATAACGGTACCTCCCATATGACCGGTTTTTTTTTAAATCAGACTTTCTCGTTAACTAATTGACGGATTTTGAAGAAATTTTCAAAATATGTAGTGTTTTATGATTTAAATAATAATGCTTATCAAAATTTTCAAAAACATTTTTTTTTTAATTTTAATAATTTTTTTAAAAAAATATTTTATTTTTGAATATTTTGAAAACGGATCTATAGATTTTTTTTTAAATTTTTCTCCTAGTATAAACTATAGATTTCTTAAAATTGACATACTAAAAAAAATTTTAAAATATGTTTTCGAAAAGTTTTTCAAAAAAAACATTTTTTTGAAAAAACTGGTCGAACGATTTTGAAATTAAAAATTCATAAAATAGAAAACAGCAAAAGAAATAAGATGGCTTACAACATTTTTTCCAAAAAACTTTATGAGTAGTGTTTTTTTGAATTCATAAATTTTTTTCCCCAACATTTTATTTCATATTGCTCGGCTAAGCCCTAGCCAAGCCATTAGTCAAATAAAAGAAAGTGACAACCTACATTACATACATACTTACGTATTTTAAAGTATTTTTCATCATCATAAAAGCACAGAATAAATAAGGAAGCCTTTGATAAACACACAAAAACAACTAACAAATAAAAAAAACTATTCGATTACTACTGAATGCAAAAATTTCAATCGAGAAAACAAAAGTTTACACCTTCCTATAAATAAACAAAACCACTGTGATAACTTTTAATATTGTCTCTATACCTACTTGCTTAACAGTAGTTGGAACGCGTATCTTAATTTTAGTACCTACCTTCCTTCCAACCTTATTATAGGTACCTAAATCCTCTTCAAATTCCATTGGTCCCATATTGGGACGTATAAAGGTCCCTTTACCTAGCATTATTGCCATACTGCTGATTCCGACGAATCTTTATGCCAAATGTTCAAATTTTTCCATACCAAAATGAAAATTTAACTGAAAAAAGTCCTTTGTATCTTTCTATTAGCAAATTATATTATAAACAGTAAGCAGCAAGTGGAAAGATAATACTACACTAAAAAACTGCAAAAGCTAACAATCCTATATATTTATGTGTTTATCCCTTTGTCGTGACGCATGTTCGTTCGAGCTTCACCCCAAAACGATTCTAAGGAAGTTGCATGTCATACAAAAAATATTAAAATAAAATCTTTGTCAAAAAGACGCCTGCACTTAAAAAGGATTAGCACATAAGAGCAAGTACGTGCGACCCAGTCGTGCCTTTTATTTTCTATTGCCAAACAAATCTTCTAAAAGTTTTCTAAATAACTGGATGGTCAGATGAACTTTCCTTCGAATGTTGCCTGGCACTATATGTTATAGCCATGTAGGTTAAATTCCGAGTGATCAGTATTGTCTCGTTATGTGATCTTTTAACTTCAATAGAAGTTTCTGTAATTTCAAAATTAACCAGAATTTTGAATTCCCAGGCAAGTCTTATGACCTTACACAAAGGTAAAAATTAAGATGTTTTTGTAAAAAGCAAATCTTTCCGATCCATAAATGTGGGATTTGGCTGATCCTGTATCAACATACCCTACAAACAGAAGACATAACGAACGAAAGAAATAACAATAACTGCTTGCGTGATTATAAAACAAAAGCGCTACACAGAAAAACGTCAGCCTACATACATACACACAAAGGAATGAAACAAGAAAAGGGGCAAACGAAAATAAAACCTAATTGTGTCACGTCGGCCTACCTGAGTAGTTAGTTGTAAAGTAGTCGTCAAACCACCAACTCAAATTGTAATTCAGTGGCAGAGGTTAGTTTTGAGAAAAGATTTCAATTCAAAAGAAGAGTATTTATTAAAAAAGCATATTAAAATCCGGGTTTTTTTTTCTTTTGCATTCGTAAATTGTTTGGGGTATTTACTGTATAGTAAAGTCATAACTATTTTCATGGTCTTTATCTTATTTAATTTCAAGGTGTTGAAGGAATTAAAGTTTTTTTAATGCCAATCTCACATTCAAGCTTCACAACAGAGTTTCAAGGTTAGAAGACTTTTTGTACTGGACTCATATTTACAATGGTTGCGTTATGTTCAAGGTTATCAGGATCTCATCAAAATTGTTACTGATTATTTTTCCCTGAAATACAGGTTTGAATTAAATTTAATTTAAACCTTATAGAAAGTCCAAAGTCTGAATAAAAAAAAAAAACCAATATCCTCACTTTTGTTTCTTTAATCTTTTTTAAACTTAATAAATTTCCTAATAATTTCCTTTGACTTTCTGATTTCCTTCAAAACAAAGCCAAAATTCAGGGAACAAAAACCCAACCACATTCTACAACCATCATATCAACCCAAAAGCTATTCGGGGAACGTTTTTCGAGAAGCGATGATTATCAAAGGTGAGCAACTCTTAGGAAGAACTCAGTTCAAAACTTTTATCCCGTCGTCGTCGTTGATGTAGTAAATTTCAATGAAACGTCTTATTTTTCGCAAAATACCAAAAAATACGAATTCCCGTGCAGACATTAATGGCATGGCAATTAAATCGGGAACATATACTACCAGCAAGGTGCGCGGCTCGCGATAAAGGTTGGGGTGCATCATTATCGTGCTATTGTTTCACCCCCGAACAAACTACAGGAATCAAGAGGATTACACCGAGGAATCATGGCTGTATTATTAAAATCTTCTTATCCAAATTTAGCTGGGTATATTACAACCGACGCAAAATTAATATGGAGCCAGAGAACTTCTCTAATGTATGTATATAAGGGATGTGTAGTGTGTACATGCGGGAGGCAGATCCTTGCGGCAGGATTCCTCAGAGAATGTGCAACAGAATAATCTGGAAGCCGACAAAGGATGAGCAGCGATATAATGTTCTGACATACTCCAAGAATTGGTGGATTTGGCAAGGACACCCTCAAGACGATAAAGGTAAGTAAGTTGAAAGAGAATTTCAGAACAAATGCCAGAAATTAAAATTAAAATTTTATTCTGCACTTGAACTAAATCAAGAAGTTTGTGTTGGGAACTACCATGATGGTGGTACGTTCGGTGAGAAGCAACGATGTGTCCCTCGGCGCTGGCAAGTGAGGTTAGATAGGAGGATATTTGGGAAAAGTTATGAGGATATGACTTTCCAGGATGTCGAGAGTCAGAGTGGAGTGTGGTTGATGTGTACGAGTACGAGTCGTGTTTTCACAGAACTAAAACGCACCTGGAATTGTGTTGATACTGAAAGGAATCTGATTTTTGTGTCGAGGAAGTTTTATGAATCTTTTCAAAAATGCATAGCAAATTTGTTTGGGGGAGATGTTTTTCTGAATCGGAAATAGGGCGCATTATTGTTCTTGTTTTTGTTGAAGAAATTTAAATATACTTTAAAGCATTTTGACACTTGTTATGCGGTTGGAGGTTGGTGCTCTAATTTTATTTAACACTAAGGAAGGCGTAGGATATTGTTCCTTTGCTTCTAAAAATAGATGTTTTCAAAACCGTAAAAAGAGTTGCCACATACTCAAAGAGGCTAAAGTAATTTTTGGTGAAAGCAACATACCTAAGCATTTATGACTCCTCAACGAGCTATCGCGTCATCAAATTAATTCTTATTATAAACGAATTCAACACCCTGAATTTGGCATATGCTATGCATTCTAGGATAAGAATATTAGGTTCCAATTCTATTTCAGGAATGTGGAATGAAGTGGTGGTATCTAACATTACAGGGGTTGGCCACATTCTTTAATTGTGGATACAATAAGGTTAAAGTTTGTAATTCACAGAATGTTGGTGGAAATACGAGAGGATGTTTAAATTGTGAAAAAAAAATATTTGAGAACTTAACAGTGGCTATGTTTCAAGACTAACTGAACAACTAAGTAAACACGTTTAATGGGCTTTTATGAAATACTACGAACTAAGGCCTGAAAGAAACAATCTTTCAAATTCGAGCGTTCTGCGTAGGGATAACTTTCACTAAATCAGCAAGAAAATATTTGTTGTTTAGCAACAAGGTTACCAACGTTCACTCTTTTCAAAGTTTACAAAGATTCCACTGTGCAGTCGACGCGGGATTTGTTCTTCTATGATAGGTTTCCGAAATATATGATGAAGCCAATGTTGTCTATAACTTTTACCTCGATGTCACCAATACCTGTGTATAATCAACTCACGCGACGCCAAGACTATCAGATCATTGTTCCATCTCTATTTACCTTCAATCTAGTTTTTATCCACCGGCATTAACAACTGAGATCATTGGCAACATTTCCAAAATACATAAGAGAGAGGGATAAAAACAGTGGGCAGAAGTTAACTTAAGGAAACCCTGGTTTAAAAATTGATCATTGATCAATGAAAAGATATTACTGAAAGATTTAAGTTTAAACACATTTTACAATACCGTAAAAATGTCAAAGTTAAAGAGTCCAAATCGAAGCTTTTAAAAATGATAAGAATGAAGCATTCAGTGCGATAAATATTCACGTTTAAGGTTGGCACTACTGCTGTAAAAGTAATTAGCTCAATTTCTAAATCGCTCTGATAAATTATTTTAATTTTAAATAGTTAATCATAAAAAAAAACCTTTGAATAATTTGCATATTGATCAGCATTAGTAAATAAGCACCAAATCAAAATTTCATCACTGCCCTTAATTGGTATCACATGACCGAATGCAAAAGAAAGATGGACAAAACTTCTACCGAAGATATTTTTAACCCAAAACCAAAATTTGTAAACAAACCGAGAAAATAGACAGATTTCGTTCAATCATACCAACTTTTGTAGCGAACACAACTAAATTCCAGTTTTTTTACTATTTGTTGGTGGGATTTTCGGTACTCTTTATATTTTCCTGGAATCTGGTTGTTTCTTATAGTATAGCATACCTACAAAGATCATAGTTTCTTACTATAGCTCAGCTCAACACCTTCTCGTAAGCTATTAAAAAGTGTTGTTTTTTGTTCTTGTTGATTCTCATAAATTAGTGTACCGAATTCATATAAATATTATAAACAATATATTATGCAGCATTAACGATTTACGGTTGCTAATTCTACTCCTAAGCCTATAATATTATTTGTATTCAATTTTATATCAACTGGAACTAATGTAGTGAACATTTTAAACCACTCCATTTAAAAAAGTAGTTTATTAATTGGAGATTTTCATATTAAGGATGAAATAGACGGGATCTTGAAGAAGAAGCAATACTGTTTAATTAGAATTCAAAGTAAGAACATTAATGAACGAAGTAAGCAATTTCGTAGTACTTTTTTCTGATATTTTTTTGTAAAGTTTTACATGGGTGTATCGATTTTAATACTAAAGGTCAGTTTATGTTTCTTAGAATGAATTAGTGAACAATTTCGGAGCAAAAAAACGATTATTGTAGACTGGTTCTATGACACTAAGTCAAATATAAGAAACCACCGTCCGGTGCAAAAATGGAATCAGGAGGTTTTAATATAATATAAACTTGGCGGCAATAAATGTATTTAAGTCTCCGAATACTGTAAAAGTCTTTCCCAACACAAGGCTGACAATGCATTATTAATGTTTGCGAATGTATGGAGTTCGGATGTATCGGGTTTTCAATAAGAGCGCTACAAAAGTCTTTTTTAAATAAAACAAAAACGGTTTTGGATATCAATAAAATTCTTTATTCCTATGAAAGTACGTTTGATGCCATTATGTATGAAACTCGATTTCTTTTGTATGGCCACCACGGGCACGCTTGCAGAAGTCCAGACGCTGAACCCAATTTTCGACGGTTTTCAAGCATAAATCGGCCGATACTTCTGAAATTTCACGTTCGATATTCGTACGAAGTTCATCAATCGTCGCTGGCTTGTTGGCATAGACCATAGACTTGACGTAGCCCTACAGGAAATAGTCTAACGGGGTCAAATCGAACGACCGAGGCGGCCAAGCGACTGGACCATTTCGTGAGATAACACGTTCTCCAAACTTGGTTTCCAATAAATTGATTGTGACATTTGCTGTGCGGCTAGTGACGCCATCCTGTTGGAACCACATGTCCTCCAAGTTCATATCATCCAATTGGGGCCAAAAATATTCGGTTATCATTGAACGGTAGCGATCCCCATTCACAGTAACGTGCCGGCCTTGATCATCACGAAAGAAGTACGGCCCATGACGCCGCCGGCCCATAAACCACACCAAACCGTAATTTTTTCGGGATTCAATGATGACTCATGGAGTACGTGTGGATTGCTGTCTAACCAATACCGCATATTTTGTTTACTGACGAAGCCATTCAGCTAGAAATGAGCCTCATCGCTCGATGAAAATCCGAATCATTTTCAAGTTGTTGCTCAGCCCAATTCACTAACATACGACGCTTCTGGTGGTCAAGCGGCTTCAGTCCTTGCGTCAATTTAGTCTTGTAAGGATGTAGGCCAAGATCTTTTCGCAAAATTGGCCACAACGACGTCACAGAGATGCCCAACGCTTGAGAACGACGTGTGAGAGACACATTTGGGCATCCTGCAACTGAAGCCTCAGCGGCAGCAATATTCTTCTTTGTCTCACTGGCACGGGAACATTTTGTACTGTGCCTGTGGATTCAAATTTTTCCACTAGACGCTCAATTGTTGATCTGCTAGAACGATTATGACGACCATAAATTGGACGTAGCGCTCTTAACGTTGAGGCCACTGACTCCGAATTTCGGTAGTAAATTTTAAAAAATTCGACTCGTTGTTGGCCCATATATCTTTCCATCATGACATGGCGAACCTTACTGAAGAGAAATGTCAAAAGAAAGACTGGATCGCACGTACTTGTCTGATGTGCGGTTACAGCGTCCTATAAAATTTGATAAATAATATTAAACAAATTTCAAAAGTTTTTATTTGATTTTTGTGAGTTTTTTGTTTTTAGCGGAAAAAATTAAACGTCATATTATTTCTTTCAAAAATGTAAGAGTGCGATTTTTTTTCCAAAATCGTAGGAACGGTTTTTAAATAAAACGATTTTTATTTAACAACTTCAAAAAAAAAAACCTAAAAAAATAATTACAGAATGCAAACTTTAGCAGAAAATTAAAAAAATTATTAAAAATACAAAAAAAAGTTGTAAACCATTTCTCGAGAAAGTCGAATGAAAAACAACGGTCCTATAGAAGGTACCGTTTTTAGGCCACCATCTTAAATTTTTTTGTCGCCAAAATACAACGATTACCTACGATAGCACATTGGTTTTTTTTCATAAAAATTTGTTTTCGAGAAAAGTAAGCTTTTACATAACGGTTATATGACAGGTACCGTTAATATTTGAGCTACAAAAAAAAATTGTCAAAATAACTTTTATTTCCAAATTTTGAAGATGATTGGCCTAACCGTTCAGGATGTAGTCCAAAATACATACGTACAGACAGACAGACAAAATTTTGCCAGTAACTCAAATATGTTTTCTATGACTGTAATGTAGTGTTTGATTGTTATGTATCTCAAAAAATTTAATCTGCACGAATGCATAACTTGCATTATAGCACCTATAATCGCAAGTAAAAATGGGAAAGGCTACTGGTGAAAGGCTACCGTTGAAAGAGACTACTTGTGGCTCTTCAACAAAATTTTCTGAAGAGAAAAGTCCCATCACTACTCATTTCAAATTAAAAGGATTGGTAATCACCCGAAGGACATTTGAGCAATGACTATTACCGAGGTAGAATTTTTTTATAACTAGGTTACAAAACATAGGTGGATGCAGGATTTTTTTTCAATTTGGTCCTACCATTTGACATATAACATTTAACTTATCTCGCGGAATACTCTTAATAAGGAATATGAAGTTCACTTTTAACATATTTTACTTTTTACTTGAGATTGTATGTAGGCATGTTTCGGATTCATGAATATAACAAAAATTGAGATAACAATCAAACATGACATTACAATCATAGTGAAGAAGGAAAATTAGTGACGAAAAATGTCTGTCTGTCTGAAAAAATTAGATTGAGGATTCAATTTTTGGAATTCATTATACAGTTTACTTGCTGTAAATCTGTTAAATTAATGCCATCAAAGTAAATAAGTTCTTGCATCTTTCTGTGAAGAATTTAGAGAAGCTTCTTGATGTGATCCATTTTCAGAAGGAACCCATTTAATATGAGGAAGAAGTCTCCTAGAAGTAGAATATTGCTGTTAGAAGATGAGAGGTCAAAAACGTAATCTAAGACCATAGAAAGTTTGGTGTAGACCATAGCAGAACTTTTGAGGGGGATATACACATTATGCAAATAAACCCTCTTGGATTGTGTAAATAATTTTATGCAAACTAATTCAATCGAAAGACTAAAATGAAATGAAACTATTGAAGACATAATTTTATTTCTAACTGCGTTCAAAATACGTTGCCGTGTCATATGGCCATGTTTCATATGGCCATATTTCGAAATATGGTCGTATGTATACTAAGATTTACAAGGCGGGATATAAGTCCCAAATCGTAAGACTGGATAAGAAAATGCATTTGAAAGTGACATTAGGCCATAATGGCCATATGACACTTTGGTAAAGCGACACATGGCCACATGTTTGACTATGGCCATATGCGATCAAAATACGGTGCCGTGTCATATGGCCATGTGTCATATAGCCATATTTCGAAATATGGTCATATGACGCATTTTGAAAGTGTCATATTGCCATATTTCAGAATATGGCCACATGGCGCATGGCTAAATGTCCACCTCCACCATCATTATTTCTATCAGCATTACGATCTTTTCTATAAACTAAGAACTCTTGATTAAAAAGTTACGTGTCCAAAAAGCTTGAATTCAGCCAGGTTTCTGTCAAAACAAATATGTCATACGGGAAAACTTGAGAGTTAGAAAAAAATTGTCTCGTTTTACTGCGAAGCTCTCTTACATTTTGGTAGAAGAGGGAGATTTAGTTTTTGTGCAGCTGTCTGTGAGGCCTTCGGTGTGCAGTTAGATTGATTACTTTTCCTACGAGATTCAAACTCTTTTATAAGTGTACCTTTTGGCCAATTGCTACCATCACAAATAGAATTAAATAGTGTCTCTATTTATTTTTTTTACATTTAATGCTGGAACAGTTGGAAATCGTTTTGTTTGAGACTAAATGAGAAAATATATCATCAGCAAAAAGTTCCGGCAAGAGTCGCAAAATAAAGATAGATTTAGACCTGGCCACCGCCTCAACAAACCTTGAAGTAAGAATATTTAGATGCAATTCCAGCATTGGCCAATGATTACACACTAGAATTAATCAATGTGTTTCCATTGCCATTAGAAGGAGGGATAAGAACTGCTCAGGATGTCAAACTATCTAACGGAAAGGGGTAATTCTAAACTATTAAAAACTGTGGGATTGCTTATGATGTTAAAATGTTTTCAATGAAAATCGTTATAGCCGTTTTGTTTTTATATATTATTATATTGTATAGAAGAAAATTTCAAAACTCAGTTACAAAATCTTGCTTTTTCTATGGTCAACACTCCCTTAAGGTTCCCTTTAAGTAAAAAAAGGTCTTTTAAGAAATATCTTCAAAACAATGACAACACATTTTCACAAATAAAATCGAATAAAAATCCCAACTAAACAAATGTCTAGAACCTTCATATCTATTTCTGAGTTCTAAAGTTGTTCTTCATTAGCAATCAAGCGAAAATTAGATCGTCCTCCTACAGCAAAAGAAAATTAAAAACAATCATAATTTTAATGAAAATAATTAAAAAAAAAAAAACAAATAAACACCCTCCGACCTTAGCCTGATGACCGCATCCATCCGTCCCGCACAATGGCAATCATAGCCTTGTCGCTATCTAAGCCATGTTAACCAGAACATGCCTCATTATGAATTAAAAATTATAATAATAATAATAAAAAAAAAAAATCTAATTGAAAAAAGCAAAATGAATTCAATTTCATTTCGTTTCGGTTTCTCCGCTTTAATGCATAAGCACACAAATATGAAGCCCTGGCTCACTTATTTAATGGATTCTTGGTCCGCAAAGAGTCAGTGCCTGAGACACTACAGCAGCCTCGCAAGAGCGAAATCCATTTACATCCGAGGCCTTCGGCCGTCACAGTAGCCTCCATTCGCAACCCCTTATGTATACCATCAGGAGGCCATCATTAGTAAGGACATGAATTCCTTTGGTACAAGACCGCGTGAAAAATCACTCAACATAGTGGGTGGGGGCGGCTGGTTGAAGGAAAGTGGAAAATTGCGCGAAAAACGCGGAGCTGGGGAAGGAAAAAATACCACACCATCAACCGGAGGCCCATTTGTGTTTGAAGTGTGCGCACTTGGTATGAAAAAGTAGCGTGACGGAGCTTAAAAAGGACGAAAACGGGGACACAAATAAATGGCAGAGCCAAGGTCGCCATAATCACTGAACCAACTATGCAGCTCCACCCCTGCCGCCGCCCCCTTAGCCATAGTTTCATTCGGCTGCATGTAATATTGTTACTATAGGACACTTGAGCCGATAGGCGCTATATTGCTGCCCCCCTGCTGTGCGATATGCTGCAGGAGTGTGCTGAAAGAGTTTTCGGTAGAGGCGGCTTTTGAGTTGTTGCCAACTTCCGGTCGTGAACAATTTTTGTTTCACTTATTTTGTAACAGTTTTGATGACGGTGACGACGGGGAAGCTACTTTGTTGAAAAAGGATAACAAACAGGCTTTTCTGTAAGTCATAGAGCCCAGCCGACTGGGCTAAGTGGTTATAGTGTAAAAGGATTTTAAGCCATTCTATAGTTGGAAAGGTATGCTTCACCTGAACAAAGCAGCTTAAATCTGCGATGCAATCAAATTAAATTCACATTCGATTAATTCAACGGATTTTTCTCAAAGGACTTTATAATATGAAAGGTACAATCGGCGGAAGTGGTTGTTTCCCAATGGCAGACAAATATTGCGGTTGGTAGATGGAAATGGACAAGCCGCATGTGCTTTGGACAGGCTGTATCCAATGAACCTGAATAAACGGTAAAATAAAGTTACAAAGCGGAATAATTCGGCTTAAATATAATATTTTAACGGAGGTTTTTCAGCGCAAGGACTATTCAGAGGAAATGATGAATTATCCTTTTGACTGTAATTATTTTCTTTATATTTTCGAAAAATCATTCATACAAGATGGTTTTACAAAGGATTCACGGAATTGGCACGTTTCAATCAAAAACAGGCGGGAAAATGAGTTTCATTATTATCGGGATCATACAGCTTCGCAGTCACAGGCTTTTACTACATCATGGTCTAGGCCAGACTTTACTCTCGAAGATTTTTCGGAGACCAGAGTGAATACTCTTAATTATTACTAGTTTTGTACAGAATCAGCTTAGTTTGTATGGTAAGATTTCTGGATTTGAAGAGGTAGACAGACTATACAGTAAGTTCTATTGGATTTTAGCAGCCGCCAGTATTTTTTCTCCTTAATAGTAAAACTGTTACTTTTCACATAACGTATTTACATGATTGTACTACTTCAAATTCGTCCTTCACTCTCTTAACTGCTGGCCCATCACTTTTTGCAGACGAAGCTACCATGCTTTTCATGGTGCCTGCAATAATGTGCAGCCCAAGGTTTTGTGCTGTCTGATGATCGATCTGGATTTATAAAGCTTCTAGGCTTCTAATGATGATGTCGATGAGTATCTATAGCTAGCAATATTGACATGGCAGGGTCACGGACTAATTTACCCAAGGCCAGGTTGAAGAAGATGCAAGCCAGACTATTCATTTGACGGCGGCCATTAAAGGTGTTGATTGGTCAGCGTTCCGGCTACTTCAGCTTAGCTTGAAATGTTGGACATATATGGTCAACCTACATACTCGTGTTATTTATTGGAATGACTGCAGCATGAGGTCTTCATCTTGAAACAATATGGAGATTCCATTTCTTCCATAAACTATGACCGTTCAAAAATTCATTAATCTTCCATCGATCGAGAATATCTTCAAGACCGGTGATCAAAGATTTCTTACTCCGTCCTTACAGTATGTCTATGTTTGCGTATATTGCAATATGTTTCAGAGGGATTGGTGGAACTTCCGTGTCTGCGGACATGACTCTTTATCTCTTTCCATTTGACAGAAAATGTATTCTTCAAAAGACCTTTTTTGGGAGACTTTCTCTATTCTGTTGAGCTTTTTCTTCATCTTCGTTTCCTCGAATGCTATGAAACTGCTACATATTGTTCGGTAAGCAGCGTTATTACTTTCAGCTTGCAGTCATCATCAAACAAGTCGCTGCAACTGTTGGTGCGTGACAGTTTATCATACATGTGTTATTAAAGTTGGCTTGTACGTGAAGGGTGCAAAACCTTTCATTCACTGCATTTAAGCCGAAAATTAAATACTCAATTTTTTTACTAACCAGGAAGAATACTCCGAAAACATTATAGTTTGGGTGACAATTGCAGTATGTGTCATATTATAGGCCTTCTGCTCTTTTGGCCAGACCTCAGCCGCTGTACAGCTCATATATCATATTCTGCTTTCTCTGTATACACACTACACATGATATCAAGAATGAAGTGTATAATTTTTCCCCCAAAACAATATAAAAGCATCTCATTCAGTTTTGACAACGTTATAGTGATAGATAGTTGCATTCTTTACCTTAAACATTTTCACCTAATAACCGCTCTTCAGGAATGCCCACCAATATAACCTCGACCCTAATTTCGGTCGTGCGATTAAGTACAGAGATTCGTTCTTTAGCCGCACAACTCGAATGTGGAATATTTTGCTTGCCAATTTTAACGTTCAAAAGCTTAAAACAAATAAGGATCAGCATCCCCTATTAAGCCCTCTCCTTCTTTCCCAAGCTCGCGCTGTGTCAACCCAAAGAAGCTGCTATTGACTGCGGCAGTTATAAATTATTTGATCTAATCGCGCATCGCGCTGGTATTGTGTATTATTTGTATCCCAAAGTGAACCTTATTCTGGCAGAAATATTTCTCCTCATTCACTTGTTATTCTATTGAAAATCTAGTTTTATTCTCTACTCCTTTGTTGGCAGAACGTGTGAGGTTTCATAAATTTGCATTGAACGAATGCCCTGTCGACATCAATTTTGAGAATTTCTAAGGAATTTAATAAAGCATTTTACTGACTTTACTACTTTACTTAATTTCAAACCATGGCATTGTAGGTCATGTTCAGATTCTTCTGAACAACAATATTTTCATATTCTTTATAGCGCCAGGTCTAGATTTTCAAAAACCATTTGATACCTTTTTTTTAGTACAGGAAAATGGCAAGAAAACCAACAATAAACTTTAATCGACAATACACGTCTGTAATATTTTAAATGGATAACGGTGTTAGCACTAGATTCTGCTAAGAAACTCTCTGACTAGCGGGTTTAATCAGACTTCCCGACTACAGCACTTTCTATCAGTCTAAATTGCTGGCACTGATCACAGCTGTCTAAACAGTTTGGTAATACACATGCTAATATAACGCAAAAAATAACCTTTCTCGTTTATAACTAGGTTTTCTCCAGGCAAATACCATTCATTGGAAAGTTTTTTTTTTAACTTTTTTAGAAGTGTTCATGTTTGCTCTCAATAATGAAATCAAATTTTGCCAAATATGTACACAAATGGTACCATAATTTTACAATTGTATTTTGCAGTGATGCTGCATTGTTACTTTCTCGGGGAGCCTTATGATCTGTTTACTGAAAAGCCTCAAGTTCAATATCTTCTTTTTTTAGGAAATCCAAAATATTTTTTTATCCCTCGGTAAACATTAGACGCCGAAGCTCTAGTCTAATTGTTTTCTGGCCTCCGAATTTGATTTTGACGTAAACACTTTTGTTAACGCAATCTGCAATTTGTCCGCTACGATGCTTTATGTTGCAGGCACCCACTGTACTTTATCAAACCTTTAGTTTCACAAACACCAATTTGTTTAATTGTCTATGAAACTGTACAAACCGTACACTCTCTTCTCGCACTGTTTTAAAAATAAATTTTAGTTTTTTCACAAAAAGATCCGGCTCGAAGGACCAAAATTTTCGCTCGAATTCCAAAAAAGAACAACAAGAGGCACGTTTTTATTTTATTTTTTTGACTGCATGTACATTATCCTACTTATATTATAAATATGAATGTTTGTATGTTTGGATGTTTGGATGGTTGTTCTCCAATCCCGCCTCAAGGGCTTGACGCATTTTGATGAAATTTGGTAGGTAGATGAATAATGTGTTGAATTGAGACATAAAATATAAATAGATAAATTTATTGGCGCGACAGCTCCTTAAGGAGCCAAGGCCTAGTGACTTATATTCTCAACCATTTCTGTGTGTGTGTTGTTAATCTGCAAGATTGGAAGGGACCTACAGTTTGTCGCCGAGTCCGAACGGCATGGGATGCACTTTTTCGACACAAATTTCACTCTTGGAGGTTTTGTCAGTTCCTCGCAAGAGGCAGTACCCCGGAAAAAAGGTGGCTAAGAGCTGGATTCGAACCTAGGCTCATTCGCTTAGCAGTCCGACAGACTAACCACAAAGCCACGGGGAACTACGAATTGAGACATAGGCAGAAAAAAATTACGGTTCCTGTAGGAAAGGTTTAAATGTGAAATACTGCATTGCTTGAAGTTTGTTTGATATGCTTGCATGCTTTACCGACTGCACGAGTTTGTGAACCATGGTTGACGGAAGAGTTACAGGATTCACTATACTATAAAGAAATATGAAGACATAGAGATATAAAGATATAGATATATGTATAGAGATTTAGAGATTTATGTTATGCATAGGGATACAGAGATATGGAGGTATAAAGATATAAAGATTTAGAGATATATATAGAGAGAAATAGAGAGACAGAGATAAAAAGATATGGAGATACAGATATATAGAGATATAGAAATACAGAGATGTAGAGATATAGAGATATACCTAGAGATAAAGTGATATAGAGATATAGACATATAGAAATATGGATATGTACAATTTTATCCAGGAAAAAAGAGGCTTAAATATGAAATTTTTTTAAAAAAAATGCACCGTTTCCGCGGGAGAAATTTGAGTAATTTTCTTCGGCGAGTTTTGATTTAAATAATAAAAATAATTTAATCTGGCAGATGAAGTCGCTGGTAGAAGCTACTGTTTATAATATATGTAGATGGCTGAACACTGGATCTAAAGGGAAACACCAACATTCAGGGGCCTATAACACAGAACAACAAGTATACTAGTCAACAACCACTTTTTTAACTATGCTTGTTTAACAAGTGAAAATCTTTTCTGTAACACAATAAAAACCATAACAATTGTCAATAAAAAAAATTCCCTTCACTTGTTGAATCAGTTTAACAAGTTTTCCGAAGAAAAAAATAATCATTTAGTCAAAAATCAGAGAAAACACACTTTATTTTGTTGGTGCTTTTTTTCTGATTAGATAACTTAAACAGAAAAAGATGATAAAAGGCAAGAGATATTTTCATTTTCAAAGAACTTATATACATAACATCTGCAGTACAAAACTGGATATAACACATACATATATTTGATAGAGCTTCATTTTACGTCCATAACATTTCCTAAAAGGTACCCTTAAAATTTAGGGGGTTCGAAATTACTCGAAAATTGTACATATTTTCTTTTGAAAGAAATTGTAGGTACACATTTTAGCTTATGTAATTCTACAAAAAAAATTGTCACACTTTTTTCTGTACAAATTATAGATTTCGAGGAAGACGGTCGTAACAACTGGGAAATACATTAGTTAAAAAATTAAATTAATTTATGTTTTTGAATTTCTTTAAATTTGCAAAAACAAATTTTAAGCGAGATTTTAATGACTTCTAAACAGTTTATTTTTTCTAAAAATTATCTAATACAGTAGAAGTATATACAAAATGACATATTGACGACTTCTGTACGTCAAATTCGTTCTTACGTTATAGCGGTCCAAAGTTCATTCCGGCCGTGTTTTTTTTGCCTTGCAAATGAAAAATTATTCCAAACAAAACTAAATTTTAATAATTTTCCATTTTTTAAAAATAAAAAAAATTATAAAAAAAAACAAAATTAAACTAAGTGGAATCATTTTCCAGGTGTATTTCTGTGTCGACATCATTACTGACAAAAAATCATTGACGAAAAATGAAACTTTGGACCGCTATATCACTTAAAAAAAATTTGACGTACAGAAGTTGTTTGGTAGATAATTTTACTGTCTACAAGAAGTTCAGGTCACTTTTTAGTCCCCAACTGTCGGTTGAAATGCATAAACATCTCAACAAGTTTATTTTTTTTTCATAAAGCTAAATGTATCCAATTACAAAAACTGTTAAAAAATTAAATTTCCCTCTTGTTCAATATAGCCAGAACAATTGTTATAGTTCTCCTAGAATTGTTATTCCGTGTTACAAAAATTTTAAAAAAGTTGTTGAATTTCACTTGTTTTTTCATAATTATTTTTTTTTTCATAATTAACGCGCGCACAAGGGATTATGTGTTTCCCTTTTAATGTAGAACACACTGCGCGGGCATTACGAAGATAGGGAGGGGAGAGATAGGAGGTGCCGATTAACATTGGTTTTGAATGTTAGCAGATCAAAATGGCAAGGGAAAATCCCGCCGGGTAAACTATTCCAAATTCGTGTTGTTCGGCTAAAAAAGAATCCCTATATTTCACGGTACGTCTGAAATTGGGCTCTAGGGTGAACTGATGAGCATTCCTTGCGAGACGAGTATTACGGGAGAAACTTTTAAGGGGAGGAATGCAACTGGCTACTTCGAGTGAACATTTTTTGTAAAAGAAACGATAAAATAAGGAAAGACATGAAACATTGCGTCGGTGTTCGAGTGGGGCAATTGTTTCAGCGGCAGTTTTATTTCCTTTCAATCTTAACGCTCGATTTTGTATTCTATCAAGCAGGTGAAGCGATGTTTGCGAAGCACCTGCCCAGAGGTGGGAGTTATACTCGAGTTTAGGGCGTATAAACGCTTTATAAATTGTAGCCAGATCAGATGGGGAAAAATACTTCTTACACCGATACAGAAAACCTAAGCACTTAGCAGCATTCTTAGCGATCTCAAATATATGGTCGTTCCAACGGAGGTCGTCGTTGACACACATACCGAGTACTGAGAGCTTTTCGGTTTCTTCGATGTAAGTGCCATTCATGGACAATGGCATTGGGGGAATGTTTAGCTTTAACGACAGAAGACAGCATTGAGTTTTCGAAGCATTAAACTCCACATGATTTCTATTACCCCATTTGACAATGCTGTATAAATCGGAGTTTAATGAGCTTGACATATGGTACCGTTGCAATTGTACGTCCGAAGGCGAAGGGCGTGAATTATCGAACGAATATAAAAAACTAAGGGTAGAGTCGTCAGCAAAACAGTTAAGTGGATTAGAAGTAACAGACAGAAGATCGTTTATAAAAATCAAGAAAAGAGTCGGAGACAGAACAGAGCCCTGGGGCACACCAGCATTTATTTTGTGCGAATCAGACTTCAATCCGTCCAATACAACTTGTTTTGAACGGTCCAGAAGATAGCTTCTAATCCAACGAACAAGTGTATCATCGATCCCAAAAGCACGCATTTTCGATAAGAGAGCTTCATGCCAAACTCTATCAAATGCCTTGGAGATATCAAGAGCAATAATCTTACTTTCACCAAAGCGATGTAAAGATTTGTTCTACTGTTCGGTGAGATATGCCATCAGATCACCAGTGGAACGGTTGCTGCGGAAGCCGTACTGACGGTCATGGAGAAGCTTTCGATCTTCCAGATATTCCTTAAGCTGACGGGTAATCAGTGTTTCCATGACCTTAGAAAGAAGGGATGTCAGTGCTATGGGTCGGTAGGAGGAGGGAGAGGATGGGTCACCTTTCTTAGGGACAGGCTGGACAAATGCTGTTTTCCATCTTCTAGGAAAGATTCCAGAAGAGTAGGAGCGATGGAAAAGCTTACGCAGTGCCTTTGCCAGTGTGGAAGAACACCTCTTCAGAAGAAGAGATTTGTGTATATCGAGATCTTTGAGAACTCTTGTTACTGTACGAGTGCGGAAAAAAATGTGTCCCATGGAAAAATTTACATTCTCAAGTACAGGAGGGGCAACGTTGCTTTGAGGCAGCGTCGAGTTGGCAGCGAAATGGGCGGCGAGCAAATTTGCCTTCTCTGAAGAGTAAACAATTGGTTTGTTACCGTCGATGAGCGTTGGAACCGAAGATGTTGAGGAGTTTTTAATATTTTTTACAAATGACCAACAATTTTTACTGCCTTTGGGACACTGCAGAATTTTTTGCCGTAATTTTAGGTCATGCAAAAATTTGGTTCTTTCAATAACGGAGTTGCATGAGTTTCTTGCTTGTTTGTGCTTTTTCCGATTTTCCTCTGTAGGGTTGACTTTGTAAGAACGGAAACTTACTTCTTTGAGCCTGATAGCTTATTTACACTCAGAATTAAACCAAGACTTTTCTTTAGGTTTGATGCTTTTTACTCTGTTAGGAATAAAAGCACGCATCCCTAGAAGAATCACATTTGTGATCATTTCAGCACTGGCATCAATGTCACTATCGAGGAAGCATAGTGACCAGTTAAAGTTTCGGAAAAAAATATTCAGGCCGTCCCAGTTGGCTTTCTCGTATTGCCAAACGGTCCTGGTGGGAAGTTTTTCTTTAACTGGATGGGTGGAGGATAAGAAATTAACTGAAATGACACAATGGTCTAAAGTGCCAAATGGAAAAGTTACACTAATGGTATATTTATCAGGGTGAGAAGTAAGAAACAAGTCAAGAGTATGGGCGGCTTGCCCTGCAACATCCGGTATACGCGTTGGCACATCGATCAGTTAGGTATGGTGATGTAACCCGGCAAAGAGATCGACATACCTTCCTTCGGGTGTTGTCTGACCAGAATAGCGGAGCCAGTTGGAATTGTGTACATTGAAATCGCCCGCAATAACGATTTCAGTGCGAGGACAAAGGGAAACAATTTTCGAGATGGAATCAGACAGTGCATCAAACTCGTTACAAGTCGAATTGCTGTCAAGATTTGGACTCCTGTAAATAAAACAATAATGAATGACATGCTTGCGCACAGTGAATTTGAGCCATAAGAAGTTAAAGTCCGTGTTGGAACATTGCCCATATTGCGGAAGGCTCTGGCAAGCAATATCATTCCTAACATAGACCACGAGACCATGATGGGAAAAGAGTAATGGCACCAAGCTATACCCATGTAGAGAAAATTCTGATAAATCAGTATTTACTCCAACCTGGGTTTCACTTAATGCCAAAACAGCTGGCCTGTGTTGAACAGTGTAGACGTACACGTGAAAGAAATTCTTTCTTCAACCACGAACATTTGAATACACGACACAAAAATCACTCACCATTTAAAAATACTTACATACAAAACACACCTCTGATTAAGTCGAACTGCGCAGTGAAAATTCCAAATTAATTTCTGTAATAATCAAACTGTCTTAGGTGTTATGCCCATAAGACAGCCTGTTTACAAAAAATCAATCTAAACATTTAGCACAATAAGACAAATTCAGATGCCCTTATCTATTTACCGCAAGCATTGAATGGTCATACGATGCCTACAGTAGATAAGAAAGAGGCAGTTAAGCACAAAGGTCTTGGGACAGATTAAAGGATAATTTGTTATGCGAATGTGTTTTATTTATTTTTTTTTCTTCCTCAGCGCGAGTGGGCATCTTTATCGTTCATCCTACGACGCGAGTGAATATTATTATTTTTTTTTTACAGCACACGCGAGGTTTTTTTCCAATTTCTCTAACGAGTGTGCATTATTATTTTTTTTAAGCACTCGCGATAACAACGCGCAATAATTATTTTTTTGACTTTTGTTTAATTATTTGTGCGCGCACCTCGACGTCCGTCCTCTACGAGCTTAGGATCGACAATAGTCAACCAATGCGTCAACCTTTGCACTTCAGAGACTTATGCAAAACTAACTGTTTGTTTTGTTTTTTTTTTACATTATTATATTTCTGATCTCTGAAATACTTGTACTTTATTCTAGTTCATTTGTTTCCATTACTTTTTTTTTTGACTTCAGATTCATCTCCTATTCTTCTTGTAATCAAAAAAGGTACGTGTCGTATGTTTAACCGGTTAAATATTCGACCATTTTACACGGCAAAAAGCATTTAAAATGGACATAAATAATTTTTTCTCCAACACGTCATCACAAAAACAAAATGATTTGATCTTCTCTTTATTGTGCCTTAACATTTACATAATTCAACTAAATTTTTAAGAGTTAAAAGTATTTAAAACATGACCATCTCCAATTTAACCAATAAAATCTACCAACACTAGTTTTCCCTATGATAAACCCTTTTCGACAGGATAACCTGCATAAAAACAAGTTTCGTTTAATTTTGGTGATAGTCCTTTTCCATTTGACTAAATCCACAACAACTATCTGCAATTTATTTAAATTCCTCTTAAATATCCCAGTGATTTATTGCCGGGCTTTATAAATCCCCATGCAGCATCGCCTAGGAATATCTACCTATATTTATACACCGAACTAAACCCCACCTTACCACAGTTTTTGCGTTTTTAGCCAAATTAGTACAACTCCTTACCAACAGCACTGGAACCAGGACAATCCGCTCACCACTGCCAGTGCTGCCGTTTAAAACTATTGTCATTCTGTCCTCATTGTCCGTGCAATAAAAGCCACAAACACGTATTCACGTATTTTTTATCCTTTCTATCCCGGGCCCTACCTACCTCACTCGTTAAGCAACAAATAAAATTTGGTGTTTTTAATACAATTTTTTTGTTGGCTTAAATTTAAATGAAAATTTTTACAAACAAAAAAGGAAACAGAGAGAGATCTGTGTCCTGATTTATAAAAAGGATTTTTTGTTCGTATGTATGTTTGTGTATTCGAAATAAACGGCACGGAAATCTGTGTGCGAGTTAATTCAATTCAAAATTAAATGATTCTCATTCATTGGAAATTCACTAGTCCATTCAGTTTTAGAGGTGTGACCGACCAACAGTAACAGGGCGAGAAGGACTTAGAATGAAAATGCTATAACGCTTCGTCGGCGTCGTCGTCTTTTTGAAAGAAACGAGTCAAGTAGATGGAAGAAAATAAATAAAGAAAAATATAAAACGTGGTCCAGTATAGAAAAATATTTGCACGTGAAGGATACACTTAATAATGTTCAGGAAGTGGGAGCCAGCTCCCGCCCATCTCATCTGGATCACCCTCATTAGTCATGCAAATTCAATTCATTTTGAACGTCAGCACACCAAAAAATGTTATGTAGGTTAGTACCTCCTTTACCTACCTTCTAATATAATGGCCATGGAACTCCTATTGTTGGTAATTTTCTTGTAAGCTGTACCAGATGCTAACTCAGGTTGTAAGAATGGAAAACCTTTATGAGAAATGAAAAAGTTCATCGATCATACTAAAAAAAAAATAAATAAATTAGACCTTTTTCGCAGAAGGTCTTCATCATCGTTCTTAATAATGATTGGATTTGTGTCATACTACCCAAAATAATCATATTTTAAGAAAATTGTTGCATACTCTTAGGCGAAGGATAGGGGAGAGCTGGGCGAATATGTGAATTCGAAATTTTCTTTTCACAAATTAGTCTGCTTAAAAATATCCTTAAATGTAATTTTTAAAAGAGCTTATTGATTTAAAAAAAAAAAGTGACGGAAGTTGGACCTAAGGCTGTCACAAGTATGAATTAAAGCTAGGTCAAAGCGCCCGCTTGTAATAAAATATTAAGTTGACAGTTTCGACGGATGGTGATGCAGACTAAACTGTTTTCCAAGATCTGTGATTTTAACACATCTGTATGGTGGAACTATCTCTTTAATAACAGCTCAAAAAAAATTTAAACCAAAATGTTCAGTACTCACTAATAACCAATGACGACAGGACTGTAGATCCCTTCCATTCTTGCAGATTATTAACACACACACAGGAATGGTTGAGAGTATAAGTCACTAGGCCTTGGCTCCTTCAGGAGCTGTCACGCCAATAAATTTATTTATTTATTTATTTATCGCCTGGAGCAATATTTACATAATTGTTATTGATTAGAACTTCATGTTCCTGTTCTGGCTCGGTGATCACTTCGAGGTCACCACTTTAGTTACTCAAACTAAAAAAAGTTAATTTACTGAAAAAACTCTTTTTTACATTACTCTAAATCTAAAGTATAAATCATGAATATATGTAATACGACGAGCTGTGCGTGCGGTCGAGTGGGTGAAAAAGCCAAAGATTTTACTATTGTTTGGTGGCAATATGTGAAATGTGGACATGAGGTTTTCTGATTGTCTGTTAGTTTATTTATTTTCTGCGAGGTTGGTAGCTCTGCACTGAGCACAGTTCTTAAGACCCTGCTACAACGCCACACGAGATTGGTTATGTGCAAAATTACTTTTGTATTTAAGGAATCTTTCGGATATAAAGAAACTTTGCATATACCCAACCTTGCAACTACTCCAAATCTTATAGTGACCCCCAACAGGGGGTGTTGCCGGGGAGACACCATGCCTCCGATACCTATCTGTCATTGTTTATATACCGTAAGTTTTGATACAACATGTGGCGTTAGCTCGCATTTAAGTAATGGCTTTTCTTTTTCTTGGTGGAAGTGGAAATTTATTTGATATTTAAAAGGAATTAAATCCACACAACTTTTTTAGGATTAAATCCACACCTTATATGGGAACTAAGTCTACTTCACTAAAATGCATTAAGTTCCCACTAAGTGTTACCTTAGTCACACGGTGGAGGTTAGTTCCCGAGACTTATTTCCCTGTACCGATTTGAACTTATAAAATGTGTCAAAACCACCAAAACCAATATTTAGTTTTTAGTATACATAAAGTGTTCGTCAAAAATTACAAATAATTTATAAAAAATCGTACAGTAGACTCTCTATAAATAGAAATCTCCGTAAGTCGAATTCCTCTTTAACTCGAAATTTTTCGCCATATTTTAGCATTTTCTCAGTTTTCCAAATAAAAATCATTCTGTAAGTCGAACGCCCTCTAAGTCAAAACTCCCTCTAACACGAACACAGTGAAGATAAGGAAGAAGAACCCAATATGATTAACTGAGAGATTCCAGGAAGATCAGGATCAGCGGCTAAAGTTCAAAAATGTCGTTTTAATCAAAAGTATTTTTTTTATAAAAACAAACACTGGACAAGAAGAACAAACACACTCGCAACGTGCAAGACGAAAGGGAACAAGAACAAATGAGAGCACAATATGGCAAATGTGTGCAACATACACATTCCAGCGCCACAAGCACAATGATCGATTTGCCAAATATGTATTAAACGTAAACACCCAGAAAATCAATTCAAGAAATCAATACATAGTCATAGTACCACCTTATCAAAGGGAACGTGACAGTGGAGATGGAACGGGTGGTAGAGTATGATGAAAAGATGAGTGAACTGTTGTCGGATAGAAATACATATAGGCGAGTAAGAAACAACCCAACAACAGCACTACAGACTCGCAACAACGAACTAGTTAAGTGGCTGAGAAACAATAATTTTATTGATGATCGAGGAAAAGGGAGAATAACAACATATACAGCACAGGTTCCATCTGTCTATGGCTTACCTAAAATCCATTAATCATACATGCCCTTGCGACCCATTACGTCATCAGTAAAATTACCATGTTATGAGCTTGCAAAATTTGTCGGTAAGATTTTACAGTACGTGACGACAAAATCGACATACTCGATTAAAAATTCGTTGGAACTTATTGAGAAATCAAAAAATATTAAGTTAAAAGCCAACGAGGTTCTAGTATCTTATGATGTAGTGTCTCTTTTTACAAACATTTCCACATCACTAGCTGTCACCATAGTAAAAAAGAAATGGGAATTGATAAGTAAGAATACCAACATTAATCAGAAAAAAATTTTAGAGACACTAGATTTTTGTCTCAAAGAAAACAATTATTTACAATTCAAAGATGATATCTTCTAGCAGATTTTTGGAATGCCTATGGGCAACCCTCTGTCACCCACAATCGCTGACTTAGTACTAGATCACGTACTAGACGAATGTTTCGATGCCATGAAAGAGAGACCTTCGTTCTCGCTAAATATATAGACGACATATTTGCTGTGATTGACAAACAGGAAGTTGACAAAGTGCTTCTTATTCTCAACGGATTCCAACCAAAAATACAATTCACTGTTGAAATGGAACACAATAATGCGATTTCATTTCTTGATGTTAAAGTCCACAGGGAAAGCGACAGCTTATTGTACAACTGGCATTAAAAAACATACAGCGTCAGGCAGAATAATCAATTTTAGTTCGAACCAAGCTAAACATATCATCATGAACACTGCCTCCAACCTCGTAAGAAAGGTTTTCGCTCTCAGCAGCAAACAATTTCACCTCTCCAACGAAAAAAGGATAACTAAAATCCTCAAAGATAATGGCTATCCTCCTGCCATAATTCGTAGTTTAATCTTCAAACACAAATATAAAACACAAGCTGTAAGAACAGAGGATCCAAACAATGGTTTCTACAAAAGTATAGTGTACGTTCCAAAGCTCACTGAAAACTTCAAACAAGTTATCAGTGTAAAAGATGTTCGTTTAGCTTTCAAATCAAACAAAACGCTGAACCATCTATATACCAAACTAAAAACAAAACCAGATAAAGACAAACAAACGGATGTTATCTACAAAATCAATTGCAACGGCAAACCGAACGAACCTTGCAACCTATGCTATATAGGAACTACAAAACAATTTCTTCGACAGCGGATCTTAAACCACAAATCTGATATAAAATCCAATAGTTCTGGGAAAACAGCCCTGGCAAGTCACAGCATCTAGAGTGATCATTCTCCAAACTTCGAAGATGTCAAAATCCTACAAAAAGAGAAACATGTATCTAAACCATATACCTTAGAAACATTACACATACTAAATAACAATAATAATATGAATAGAAAACAAGACACACAAAACATTTCTTCCGTTTTTTGCTCTTTAGTGTCTTCATCCTCATAGTTTTCATTCTTTTGTTTTTTTTTTTTAAATACACAGACGAAACTTCATTCGAAGTGTCATTTTCTTGTTAATTTTTTTTTAAATTTTTTATTTAAAAAAGTAAGAGTAATATTCTCACTGTCATAATTATTGTCACTTTTATATTTTCATATAACTAATGTATTGTATATTTTCTTGTTCAAATAAAGTTCCCCTGAGGAAGGCAACATAGTTGTTTCATTGCAAAAACTACAGTGACCAAAAAGCCGACGGAAAGAACCTTTCCAAACACAAATTAATGTGTTGCTTTTAAACCATTTAAAGGTAATTTGTGTAATACCTACTACTACTTACCCCTGATTTTGTTGTCCCATCTTCCCCTATAGGTCTGAAAAAAAAATAGTCGTAGACTAATTTCTCAAGGCAACTGTAAGAAAGAATTTTGTTGTACCTATATAAATATTTTTTTAAATAAAAACATTTTCCAATTATGTTAATTGATTTTCATTTTATTAACAAAACAATTTTTTTCTTATTTTTCTTTTATTATTACATAATGTTTTTTAATTCTGTTCTTACGCTTTTCTCTTCTTACCTTTTTTCCTTAATAATAAATAGTGAAAATTTGAAATGGGATTTTATACAATAGTTATTAATATTTTACAATATGAGAGATTATAATTTAATTGTTTTATATTTTTTACTTTGAAGTTTATAATTTTTTTGTCATTTTTTACACAACCAACAAGTTATTTCATTTTTGTCTTTTTCATATTTTGAATTTTAATGTTGAAATTTTAAAATGTTCTACATACGGTTGTTTCTTTTTTTTTTAAAGGGTTGACCATGGCTAAGGTTGTTCTTCATTCAAAAAGATTCTACTGTGTGACAGTAGTTGCGACAGCAACCTAGTTGCTAGTATGAAAAACACATAAAAACACATTAATTGTTGGTTTCTGTTTCGAAAAAAAATTGTAAATTGAACTTAAAAAAATGAAATTTATTTTGTTCAAAACATATCTGCATAATAATTGTAACAGATTTTTCAACCAACATGACTGATTAAATCCTACAAAATCTGGTAACTCAATTAGGTTTAGTAAAAAAAAATATTTTAGAAACAGGGATACAAAAAAAATTATTCCTTGAAATCACTTTCTAAATATCAAAAGTAAACTAAATTAAATATACTTCAAAATAAATCGTACCAATAAAAAAAAATCAATATATTAAAAATAATAAAAGATCGGTTAAATCATTATAAAACCTTTCTCCATTAAAAAAAAAATAAATATTAAATTTAAAATTTAAAATGTTCATAAAAAAATCAAAAAACTTTTAAGTAGTTTTAAAAAATTAAATTTTGGTCGCAATACCAGTTTTTAAAAATACATTACTATCTCGTTAGATTTAGAATTAAAACGAAAATTGAATTGAAGCAAACACTAAACAAAAAACAATCTAGAACCCACGTGCAACTTCCGGTCCACCCTTTCCCTTGCATTTTTTTAATCTCTTTCATTCATCGAAAATGTACAAAAAATGTATAACTTTCTCTCTCGTTTTAATGTTTTTTTTTTTTTAATAATTTGGTTTTGCTATAACTTTTTTTTTTTTTTTATTTACTTAAATACGCTTATAATTGAATTTTCCCTAACATTATAATAGTTACACTATAAATGATGTTTGATTTAGCATTTCTCGTTTCGTTCTCATTTCATTCTCATTTTCATTTCCATATAAATGTTCTCACGTCTCAACCTCTTTATATATATAAATTCACCGTTTATATAATTGTTTTGTATTTAATAATTTTTTTTATAAATAATCTAATTGATTATGTGTAGATTCGAAGAAAGACTTAAGTTAACTTCGTCATCACCATCAGAGTGTCGAGTTTTTTTTTTTTTTAGTTGCATCCTTAGGTAGAGGAGGCTTAAGAGGAAAAGTTAAGTAAAGGATTCAAGGATCTCTTCGTTTATGCTAAATTCAGTTTATTATTCTCTCTTTATATAAATATAAATCTGTTTTTTTTTTTGAAAATGTGTTTTTGTTTTTTGAAAACATTGTTAACCGAGAATATTATTTTTTTTTAGAGAAACGCGCACCTTTTCTACTAACTGGTATAAACTTAGCCACTATCGTCCGGAAGTTAGCTTTTAAATATGTCCGTCTGTGAGTCATTGAGCCGTTTCAGCATGACATTTCGATGCAGCCAATAGGGCGGTGGTTCTGGTGGTTGGCCCGGTAGGACTGCTTTGTTTTTAAGCATCGTAGTCTTTGGATTTGGCGGGGTATGACAATCGCTGCCGACCAGCTGACTATTGGCCAGGGCAGCGTTGTACATCACTGGGTCGGCGAATTGCGCCGAATGACCCATTGATCCTCGGAGGGGTGCTTCCTTCTTCCGAATGGTGTCGCAGGTTTCTTTCATTTTGCACAGTTGGTCTTGCAGATTGCGGTATTCTTCGAGGAATCGTTCCAACTGGGCCGCATGGTAGTCGTAGGCCGTTACAGTTGATGTAGATGGCGGTGGTGGCGGCGGCACACCTCCCGATCTACTCGTTAGGGTGCTAAAGTCCAGGAGAGGTGTAGCTGCTGAGCTGAAGGATCGTTGATGGTGAGCTGTGGTGGTAGCCTCATGAACGGGGGATGAAGGCAGACTGGGGTTGCGACGATGTGTACTTGCCGCTATGCCTCCACTTGCCTTGGAACTTTGTACGAGATTGAGATAGCTATTCGATCGCTGACTGGTAGTGCGGACACCTGTGTAATTGGAACATGACTCGGCAGAGAATCGTCTTCCCATTGCAAAGTCTCCAAGGTATGTGGCATCACCTAGAGTACTGCTGCCGTATTTGCTGGAATTGTCGGCCAGCAAAGGCGATTGACTGTCGGAGGAATTTTTGAAGTACTTGCCAGTATTTTTCAGCTTCCTTGGTAACGTACAGAGTCCACCACCGATGGCACTCGTTGTATTGACTATTGACGAAGTAGGGAGGCTTGATGAGATGTTGGTGTATTTGGACATGTCCAGTAAGTCAGGGTACTTGCTGTCGAAGAAGTCCGCATCGGGCGTTCGTGAGGAACAAAACACAGAGGAGTTGACGTCATCTCCGATGTAGGTCGTTGCGACATTTGATGGCTTAGCCAGCAGCGGAGAGGATTTCTTGGTGGACCAGGCGTAGCCGGCTGAGAGGCGTGCAGCTGCATCCACTTGGCTGGAGATGGAACTCGTTACAGATTCTGGCACAGAGCTGGAATGAGAATGGAAAAATAAAATAAAATTAAAGAGGAAAAAAAACGTCTGTCAAAAAATGTCAACTTCAAAGTCATTATGTTATAATCTGGTCACACTGACTTGAATACTTCACGTAGTAATTTTAACTGAAAGCCTACGAAACCAAAATTTACTTTCAAAATTCCAACCCCACTCACCTTATATCAATAAGCCTCGGTATATGCAGATCAGCGTCTCCCTCCAATCCCGGTGAGTTTTTCCGCCTAACCTCCTGTGGACTGTTCTTCAGCGTCGCTCCCTTCCAACGATGTGCACTACCCCCACCCACATCCTTCCGCGTTCCTTGCAGTGGCAAACTAAAACTCGTGCAAACATTATTGTCACTATCCTCATATCCGGTACCATCATCATCAGTCGGCACGTTCCGGTACTCGCCGTTGCGTCTAGCTTCCACGTTATTCACAAGTGCCAGCCCGCCATTTTCAATGTGTCGCCCCAAGTAACCGTTTTCATCGCCACTCAGTGAAGAACGGTATTGCCGCATGTCATGTGGCTTATTGTTACCACGGCCACTCATTTCGATCTTCTCGTAACTCTCTGTGCGGGCCGCGGGCGTATTCCACAGACGCATCTTCCGTCGCTTCCGCAACGAACAGAAGCAAATGGCAGCGAACGATGAACCCACGACAAAGAGCAAGGCAATCAGGATGCACACCAGAATGATTTTTACACCAAGTGGTGCCTCGGGCGGCCGACGTGACACAGCCAAAGTGACACTTGCTTCCACCTTGCCGGCTTTGTTTTCGGCGGCACAAGTGTAAATGCCAGCATCCTGCATGTCTGCGGTTAGGATTGTCAAATTGGAGGCATTCCGCAGCAGATTCACAACGTACATCTTGCGCCCTTGGGTTGTGGCAGATGTTCGTGGCGATGACGATTCGCCAGAGAGGTTTGCAATTACCTGAAAAAAATGGAGAGCAAAAAATCATCCTCAGGGTTCACAGGAGTTACAAGGAAGTAATTTAAAGGATTTTTTATGGAATTTTTTTCAACTCACCCTATTTTTGACCATCCATCGTACATTGGGCTCTGGAACACCCTCCACATAGCAACTCATTGTCACATTCCGCCCCTCCACCCCATGCGCTTGGGTGTCTGTAGCTATTATCTGAGGGACGCATGCAAAGTCATCCAAATCAATCTTGTCCCAGGTCTTGCCGGCCAATCGAGGAGGCGCCCTACAAATGGGTGGAATCCCATAGGGAATGTTCTCCCTTAACATCCACGACCTCAACGGTCGCAGGGCACACGAGCAATTCCACTGATTGCGGGCCAATTCAAGGCCATGCAAATTGCTCAGCACTGTTAACGTACTCGAACGTATGTCACTCAATCTATTGCCATCCAACTTCAGCCACTCCAGGGTCGCTTCTAGACCCACAAACGCTCTCGACTCGACCACACCTATCTTACAATCACTCAGCTCCAGTCTCACTAATTGCGGCACCCGGACAAAGGCCTCCGCCGCGACACGATAAATTGGATTGCCCGTCAGTTTTATTTCTCTCAGCTCTGGAATTGATTCGAAGGACTGCGACGGCACGGCCGTTAGCTGGTTATAACTCAGGTCCAGCTCAACGAGGTTGCTCAGCTTGCGGAACGCAAACCTTTCGATGTTCCGCAAACGGCATTTGGCCATAAACACCTTCTGCAGGTTAAGCAGGTTAGCGTTGGAGAACGTATCTTGTGGGATGCTCTGAATGTCGTTACCGGTGAGGTCGAGAACCTGGGTGCCGGCGTCAAGGCGTTGCGGCACATGAGAGAGATTCGCATTAAGGCACAGAACGGACTCCTTGCCGCTTTTCCACTTGCATTCGCACAGATTGGGGCAGTCAGCCATCAATTGGCCGGACAAAGCGGCATACATCATGAGGACGAGGAGCGAGGAAGAATTTAAGCTAAATTTGGAATTCCTTTTCGAACTAACGATGGTGGCTGCTCTACACTGCAATGTCGAGGACGACTCCAATGATGGTGATTCTATTATTGTTTTGCTGGTTATAGTGGTGGATGTTGTGGTTGCTGTGGCTAATTGACGATTTATTGGGGCCATGGCATATCAGGCTGTTGTAGAAGTTGAATTGATTACTCCACATTTGGGTGGACGAGTGACGCTGCGTGTGCTGCTGATGGTGCAGATATCGATGGTTATGCGTGCCGGTCGGATGATGCTCCGTCCATGCCATAACTATCTGTGGATATCTGAGGAGCAAAAAGTGGCGGCGGTGGTTGTGCCGGAGACGGCGTAGGCGCTGGTCTCGCAGTAGATTGGACTCTGGCAATCGGATGGGACGTTGTCGGGTATCATGTCACTTAGGCTTAATGAATTCGTAATTTTCATTCGATTTTCATTTGGCTATCGAGCATTGGCAAAATCTGAAAAAAGACAAATGACGAAGATAGATTGATTAGGCTCTGAGTTTCTGTGTATGTGTGTGTGAGTTTGTGGGTTTATCGATCAAATTAGAATGTTTTTCGGATGGAAGTTGAGATTTTAAATGGCTGTAGTGGTTTGCGGAAATTGCATTTTGATTTGACAAGGAAATTTCACAATAATAGAATCGAATGGGGGCACAGGATTTATTGGGGTCAACGATGTGGATTGAAATCACTTGTTGGGACGAACTGTATTCAGCATGAAAAGATATAATTGTTTTTGGATTGCTGATACAATAGGATTTTCAATATGATGTTGGAAACAAATATGTGGTTATTTTTCATTACAACTTATAAGTAAAGTGAAAGAAAAGTACATTAATTTATCTTATTTATCCAAGAATATCAAAATTCAAGAATTTGTATAAATGAATTTAAGAAAATATTTATATAAAAAAAACACTTAAAAATGGGGATACTAATTCCGACCACGATAAACATACATAGGTGCGAGTATGCGAGTACATAGTTTCGGTTAAAAGATTGTACCACCATTAATTTTTTTTTCAAAACCCGGATAATATTTTATAGTTTTTTAGATTTTATCAATTTACAACTGATTTTAAAGTTTTAAATATTTTTTTTGATGTTTAAAAATATTGATTTTTCAAAATAAAAAGTAAAAAAATAATTAAAAATAGTAAAAAATAATTATTCAAATTTTTTGTATGTAGATATAAATTTGGATACTTAGATCTTTTCAAATGTAAAATTTTATTGAAATCCATTGAGCCGCTACCAAGAAAGTCGAAAATTTAAAAAAAACGTTATATGACAGGTACCGTTAATAGACTTTTCCAGTAAATTTGGTTCTAATCAAATGATACCCACAGAAAAAACGTTATATGAAAGGTACCGTTAATAGACTTTTCCAGTAAAATTGGCTCTTATCAGATACCCACAGAAAAAATCTCAAAAATTTTCATCATTCTGTGATGCTACAGCGAGATGTCGCCTATCGTCAGAATTACTTTACCCCCAGAATTACTGCAAACTGCGAAACAAAGTTGTGAAAATGGTAAGATCGGGTAAAATGAATTTCTACCAGGTAAAGCTCGGGACCTCGACCTCTAGCAAGGAAATTTGAAAAAACCTGAGAGAGATGGGTATTGGAAAACAAACTGAGGATATTTATACAGACATTGATTGTGATGTCTTAAAGCGACCTCAATGGAATTGTAAGTCAGCATTGCTTCTTGTTTCGGACGAAATAAGAATTGCCTTGGATAAAGATAATTTTGTACTACTCACTCTACTTGATTTTTCAAAGGCTTTCGTACTGTGAAACATTTTGTATTTTGTGATAAGCTGCAACATAGCTTTGGTTTTACTATGGAGCCTTGCAACCTGATTCGCTCTTATCTCACAACAATCTGTTGTGGTAAATAGAAAATCGTCTAACCTAGTAACTGTCCTGCATGGTGTCCCACAAGGATCAATACTTGGACCAATTGTCTTTTCAATTTATATAAACAATTGCTCTATTCACTTTTGTACGCAGACAATGTGCAACTTTTGATTTGTCGACCTCTATCTGAGAAACACAAGGCAGTTTCCCTGATGAATGAGGACCTGCTTACTATTTCGCGTTGGTCTAAAATTATTAATCTTCATCTTCATCTTAACCTTATCAACTCAAAAACGATATTGATTATGTTCATATTATGTACTTACGGTGGACATAAAATGTCAACAAGAAATACAACACAATGCTCCAAAAGCAGTGCAAATTTTTGATCAATTTGCCTCCTGTTCCCGGTTCCGCTGGGCTGGATCAGTGCTATCTCTGCAAATTTTCAAAAAAGTGTCCAAAAAGGTGTCCTAAATGTAAAAAAGTGTCCCATACAAAAAATATAACATAAATATTTATAAACTAGCCGACCCACCCGGCGTTGCTTGGGCTTACCTTTGATTTTTCTAGATACCAAGGATAAGGTTCCAATTATAGAAAAAAAAACCACAAACGTAACCGCGGTTAAATTTTTTTTTCAAAATCGGCCACTCCATATAAATATAATGTTGGTTATATGAAAAATAATATAAAATTCCATATAAAAAATCTTCGATTTTTCGATTTCTGATGTGATAAAGATATAAATAAAATGGAAAAATTATTTTGTTTTGTGTTCAGGAGTTAAGATATTCTCTCGAACAAATTGTTTTTTTTATTTCAAAAAGGATAGCTTAATATCTAAAAAGTGTCCAAAACGATGAATTTTCAAAAAGAGGTACCCTGGTATCCGAATGTACGAAAAAGTGTCAAATTGACAGTAAGGTGTCCCGAAGGTAACCTTGCCGGATAGTACCTTCGCTACTGTTTTGAAGAGGTGTTCCACAAAGCTTGAAAAATAGCAAGGTCATTAAAACGCTTATAAACTTTTAGCTTAAAAAATATATCGAAGATCGAATCTTCTTAATGGCAAGTAGTATATCTTCATATATCACAATAAACTACTGTTGAACTGATGCAATCCTCGAGCACAACTTAAGACGTACCTACTGTCAAAAAAAGGGATTCTTTCCATAGCCGTACCACACGAATGTAGAAGGCCTTGCTGGGCTCCGTTATTTTCTCCCGTTAAGTCATATGCATCGGTACCACTCAATATATAATTATATAAAGCAACTTATTTCTTGCAAATGAGGGCGTTTTTTAGTGATTATAAATTTCACACTACTATACGGACATATAATTCCATGAAGTCTTTTTAATTTCAGGCGCAACTTTTGATTTCTGAATTTATGTATAGTGGCCATTAGGTGTCTACCTTCCTTTATGAATATTTAGCACCACAACTCCATATAAAACCAAGGACCGAGTAACGAAGACTGGATACCACCCACAGTTTCCAATCTAACCCATGAAAAATGTTCCGAAAAATTAAGTTATTTTATGAGTTCTGTAAGAAAATGACAAATCTGTCAACAGGAATTTTGTGCTTCTCATGTTAGCCGTTTTGATTTCGCGAAAATTGTAGATATATCCATTCCCGCATGTTGATCTATTCAGATTCAGAGCTACTTGACCTTTTACTTATTCGCGAGCTTTCGTGCTAACTAAGTTTTGACTTATTTGATTTCATGTACCAGGTCATCTGATATTATTAAATTTTGAAAGTAAAAAATATACAAACATATTTTGTCAGCACTATCATCACAAAAGTATGCTTCACGTGCAAATAATTCCATTTTAGCCAAAAATAATTCAAATTTCTCTAGCAAACCATTCTTGGAAATATGAATTTCAAAAAACTTCACTCCCCACCCGCATTCAGTATTCATTACCATGGCTCACATTAAGGTTCACAACAGCAGACCCCTCCTCATTTGCATACTTGGTTATCAAGCCTACATCTGCACGCAATAATTTAATACTAGTTTATATAAATTAAGTTGGTTTCTGGCTTAATTATGATTGGCATTGTGGGAGAGTAAAAGTGGAGAGAAGACAAGTTTTTGCTTCTAAAGATACATTTATGAAAACGCATTTGTCAAATGTTTAATAATAAATTAATTAGTTTTGATTACTTCTGCATATCGATGGGATTATTCTAAGCAAATGGGGTTGTAAATTATGATAAGCTTACAGTTATAGGGTTGTTTGGGCTTAAATCACTCTTGCTGGTTAAATACTAAAAAACTATATAAAGTTGGGTATCAGAGCGGTGAAAGCATCAGTAGCGGGTTGTTCGTGACAGATACATTTTTCAAACAAGGATATTAACAAATCCAACAGAATGAAAGTGTGTGTTGATATTTTTTTGTATTGAATTCCTGAAGAACTTTCTAAAATCCGTTTTTTTTTTTTCAAATTTCAATTCTAGGTTGCAATTTTCACAACAGTCATGTTCGCCTTAGCCGCAGTTGCTCAGTCATCTGTGATTCCTCTACTCGCTGTGACAGGACCGGGTGGTGCAATTGCAGCTCCTGGATCTATTGCTATTCAAGCATCAGTGGCGAATGGCCCACATTCAGCAGTTGCCATTCAGTCGATACCAAATATCGCTGGTGTTGCTGCTGCTGTTGCACCAGTTGTTGCGGGCGAAGCTACATACGTGGCTAAGAACCGTGGTGTTGTTCATACTGCTCCATTGCAAGGACATGTGCAGTCAGCTGTATCTCTAAATTTGCAAGCAGCTCCAGGAACTCTTTAGATGTTCTGTGCATTTATTTTGTATGTACATTTCTCTGAAGAGAGAAATGAATATTGCTTGAAGTTTCTGATAGAGTTTTTTGAATTTTGTTTTTATGGAAAATATTCTACTTAAATTTATTTTTTTTATTTACTAGAATTTCTGCAAATAAAATAAATAATAATTTGATTTTGGACAAAAATGTTTAGGAAATTTTATTTTAAATTAAACGACTTGAAAAACACAGTTGTCAAGGATTTTGAATACTGCAATAAAGTTTCAAAGAGAATTCTGCTACAGAAATTGCTGTGGCGAATTTTTTGAGAAGAATTCTTTAGACGAATTTCCATGGTTCTTGCTGCGTTTAATATAGAAACAATGTCACTAATTATTCGGAGCTGTTGTCCACAAGGTAGGTTCATCCAGCTCCTCATTCATGGAGTTATATTAAAAAAAAATTGGGAAATAGAGAACTCCTGATTAATGAACTATTAGAAAGGCACTGCTCCAATATCATGGTCGTGGGAACTTTCCTCGGATGACTACCTATATGTCGCCAAGGTAGGATTGAGAATATCCTAAACAACGGAAAGAATAGTTTGCCTATTCTTTCCGTTGTTAAGGATTGTGAAAAAGTTTTGGATATCAAATGTTGCGAAAATCGCCTGGTCTTTCTCCAATCGAGTTTCTGATAACCTCTTGATTGACTCTTAAATGCTATGTTTGAAGCGGTCAATACAATAAAAAGTTATGACTTCCAGCAAACATCATGCAGCTAAGAATAAGGCATGCAAAGTGGTACTGCATAAGAGAATTAGAACTTCTCACGGATTCTGCGAGCGGAAGAAGAAAGAGGAATACCAGCTTCTTAGAAGAAAAATGTTTGGACCATGAGAAGCATGTGATTGTAGAAATTGAGAACTAAAGAAACGATGTTAAGTTTTACAATGACGTTACAAAATAAAAAAATGAAAACTTCAGAGAACGAACCGAAGTAGTTGAAGACCAGTAAAACCTCAGTGGAGCCAATGGCCTATTTGTAGTTGCTGAACTCTTCAAAGGTGTACCGGAAATATCTTGTTTAGAAGTATGACTGAACCCAAAAGCAGGATATGGTCAGAAGAAAGCATGCCTGATGAAATGAATTTTAGCATTGTTTGCCCGAATAGCTCCGTCCTTAAACAGAGTGTCCCTCTGCACGCTGCATGTTCTAATAACGTTTTACGGGGCTTATTATGTTAAAGCCACAAGCTAACATACAGACAGAAATTTCCAGAATATTGGGGGGCGTCTTATAACTGAAATATTTTTTTTAAACTGAGTAAGACAATTATAATTTAAAAAGTTTAAAATCTTAAGTTTAAAAACACAAATAAAGTATATAACACGAAAACAGAATATAAAACGCACTACCGGTTACCAGTGTAGTAAATAGACATAGTTTATCGTAAACCTTTGACGAGTGTAGTTGTTTCTTGATTTAAGCAAATTATGTGTTTAAATATAAACTTAATCGTGTGTTTCATTTATTGGGGGCAAACTTTGTATATACACTGCATATAGTACTATCATGGAGCATCATTTTTTAGTTCTGAATCAAGTCGCAAGGAGGCGTGCTGAAATTGGCAATTGGTGTGAATATAGAATAAGTACAGACAACAAAAGTTTATTAAATACTGGTAAAATATAGGTAAAGGTTCTCGTCTCCACTATTTAGAGTTAGTTCTGAATCAACCAGGAAGATGGCCAGACGAAAAATGACTACCATGAGAGTACTATAGAAAATGTATTATACAATGGGGCAAAGTAAGCCAAAATAAACAGGCTCTGCCAGGTTTAACATTAAAGCACATTAAACATAATAATAATAAATGGCATTTTTTTAAATCTCCAATCTTTAAAGGGTTGATAAAATAAATGTTCTCTTTTAACTTGCTATTATAGGTAATGCAAGTTATGCATTCGTGCAGATTAAAAATTTTAAGATAACAATCAAACATGGCATTAAGATGATAGACAAACATATTTGAGTTACTGGCAAAGTTCTGACCGTCTGTCTGTCTGTCTGTCTGTCTGTCTTTTTGTCTGTACGGATGTATTTTGGACTGCAGCCTAAACGGTTGGTCCAATCGTCTTCAAATTTGAACTTAAAGTTATTTTGACATTCTACAGAGGAGTTTTTTTTAATTTTTTTTTGTTTAGCTCAAAAATTAACGGTACCTGTCATATAACCGTTATGTAAAAGCTTATTTTTCTCGAAAACAGTTCTAAGAATTTTTATGAAAAAAATCAGTTTACTACCGTAAGTATGCATTATATTTTGGTGAAAAAAAATTTAATACGGTGGGCTAAAACGGTGCCTCTCATAGGATCGGTTTTTTCGACTCTCTCGAAAACTGGTGATTCGATTACTAACAAAATTGATATTCAAGAAGATGTAGGTAGCGTAAGTAATCTTGCATTAATTTTTTTTCGAAATATTTTTTTTGTAATAATAATAATAAATAATTTTTTTTAATTTTTTTTTGAAAAATCAATATTTTGAAAACGGGTAGGAAATTTTTTTATTAAATGTATATTAATTTTGTGCTTAAGTTTGCATTTTTTAATATTTAAAAACCGCTCCTTAGATTTTGAAAAAAAAAATCACACAACATTTCTTAAAGAAATAACATGGCGTTTAAATTATTTCATTCAATACAATTTAACGTACTTTATTCGAACAATCAAAAGCCAGAAAAATCGAATAAATGCTTTGATGTTAACTTTAATTTTCTAAAATTTTATTCTACAAAGTGACCGCACATATGAGCAAGTACGTGCGATATAGTCGTGTAATTTATTTAATATAGGTGAAAAACCCAAGATTCTTATGAATTTAGGAAAAGCTTAACAAAAAAAATTGCTTTCTTATTTTAGTAAATTTAATTTTTGTAAATTACTTCCATGCAGAGTTGGCAACGTAACATACTCCGAGTAAGTTACCGTAATAAAGTATTAGTTACGTCTCAATGTAACTGATGTAACTTATGTAACTAATATAGCTAAAAAATTGCTGACTAAACATTTTTAAAAATAAACAATTATTTATAAGTAATTAAACAAACATTTTTTATTCAATAAAAAAAAACAAATAACAAAAGAAAGATTATAAAGAATTTAGAGAATAAATACAGAGGTGTTAAATTAGTTTCACTCGTCAAAGTCCTCAAAAGAAAGGTTTATGTATTCCATTCTTAAAGTTCCATTAAGAAACATTAATTTTTTGGAACGTTCGAAAGACAGTCGATTTCTCAAAGGGTTGTGAATCAATGACCGTTTCGAAAAAGTACGCTCTGCGGACAATGCGGGAATTTTAAGCAATAATTTCAGTGCAAGTTTTGAAAAATTAGGTGCATAGAAATCGGCTGTTTTGCAAAATAAAATCGGATTTTCGATATTTTTTTCATATAAAATTTTGAAAACTCCTTGGATTTAAAAAGAGCCCATTCGTTAAGTCTATCAGAATTTAACATTCTTAAGAGAGTTCTCTGATATGTCATTAATGTAGAAAGGATGTAAATAGTAAGATACTAGCTCATAAGTATGAAGTGAGTTATTTAGACGAAATTTGTAGAGATTTTCTAATTGTGCTGGAACGTTTAATTCTAACCAAAACTTGACAGCGTCAGCTAATGAAGTTGTTGACTGTTGGCAATTATTTATTAGTTGACAAATTGGATCGAACAACTCAATGTGTTTTTAACACTCTCGATAAATTCTTCGTCAAATAATAATTTAAGCATTTCTGGTTTCATTTTATTAAATTCCGCGGGGACCATTTTCATTGCAATCAAATTATTAATGAGGCATACGCAGGAATCCCTGTATGAACACCATCGTGTTTCAGATGGCAGTTTTATTTTGGTTCCTTTTTTATTGATTTTTTGCCTGTTCAAGATTTGGTTGTTTAAATTGTTTTAAGATTGTGGAGACTTTGTCATTCAAGCATATTTTTTGCTAACGAATTCCCAGTATGGCTATTACAAGTTGAGTGCCAAACGACATGCTTCAAATTTTTCCCATTTTCAATATTTTCGGAAACGACAGCATAAACATCAACGTTAAGTCCTTTTTAGTGAAATCTATAGCTTCACAAATAATATCAGCTAGCTTATCTTCTGATTCCGAAACTCCGTTGAGATTCCACAAGTCAAGAAATTTCTATGTAAAATAAAATGAATATTATAATAAAAATAAGGATGGTTTCGTATGACCAAATAACATACCTTGGTTTCTGAAGAACAATCATGAAGTATACAAACAACTGTCTTTATATTTGATGACGAGTTTTTCCAGCCGTCTATTAACAGTACGGAATCCTTTTTAGTGGTTGCCAATGACTTTTGTTTGCATTCATCGAGCCACTTTGACGATAGCGATTTTCTGTTGGGAATTTGTGTAGCATATGACGAACGAATTATTTTTATGAACTCCAAAAACAATTTTGACTCCACAACTGGTATGGTATGTTGCACCAGAACAAAAATTTCGACAAAGCTTTAATCACTTCTTCTATATCCGGTTAAGAAATATTTTCAAAAAAACTGTCCATTTTATTGCCTTGTTTTCGTGTCGCGATCTCTTAAGTAACTTTGAATAACTATTTGGATGTTTTGGAGAAGATTGTATGCCCGATGAAGTTGATGGTAAAGATGACGTTGGCGGAAGAGACCACGTTGAAATAGACACTTCTCCAGATGTTTGCTTATCTGATGAACCCATGCCCGTAGAATTTGACGGTATAGAAGAGGAAGCTGAGGGCACAGACCAAGTGGAAACTGAAACTTCTCCGGATGCGTGATTGTCTGCTGAATCTGAGTCCATGCTGGCTTCACCTAGAAGAACTTCATTTGTTAAATCGTTGACCAGGACGGATTGTGAAACTGTCGTGAATACGACTCCATTTGCATCGCACAATGGAATCTTAACATAAACACAGTTCATACTTTAGCTTTCTCATAAGAAGATATGTTGATGAATATTGTAGTTATACTTACTGGTTCGTTTCCATCAATTAAAATATATGTTTCTTCATCATTGCGCTCGGAATCGACTCATTAGTGAACAAATATATTTTTTTTGTCGATTAGAAACATACCTATGTCCTTTCAACCTTTGTAGAGCATTGTTTTGCGAGTTTTTATTTGCAAATTTTGCACAAAAAACCAATCTTGAGGTTTCGGGGCATCTTCTTGATATGAATCCCAAATCCTCATACCAAATGGTAATTGGCTTTCCTGATTGACGCTTTATTTAATTTTTTTCACGGCCATATTTTAACTTTTAAATTAGAACTTATAAAACGTGACTTTTTGCTTCAAACTTTATTTTGATGTGAAGATTTTTCTAGAGAAATGTCAAAATCAAAGATAAGTTGCATTAGTTACGCGTAACTAATTAAAATTTGTAAAACTTACCAACACTGCTTCCATGACAACGATGCTAAGCATCACATAACTAACATACTTCTTAGGACATTAAATTTAATTTCGTAGACCTTTTAACTTTAAAACCGATATTCCATTAATCACCATCTTTCAATTTCCCTAACAAACTAACTCAATTTTATCTATTTCGAAAAATCGTTTTTCTGTAAATCTGATTAAACAACACTCTACATCAACCACTGAATCAAATCATTAATGGACTTTTGAACCTCTTCCAAAAGCAGTTATTGCAAAAAAGTTTTTAAAGGTCTTCGTCTAAGTATCAGCAAAAAAAAAACTAGGATAAAAAAGTATAAATGCGATGCGAAACATTACGTGTCAGTACCGACATCACATACACCTAATCCCTAGGAAGGACAAATTGACTTCAACTTGAACTGGACGATTAAAACCTTTCCCACCTGCTGTTGGAACGAATCCCTTAATAAGAGAGAAATAACCTCCCAAAAACATGACAAAATAACCCTTCCAAAAATCAAGTCACGTATCGATAGGATGGTGTTCCAAGGGAAAGCACATAATATCCCTGTTATGTCACCTTCCAACATTTGCAAGGCTTTTGAAAGGATACAAAAAAAAATGTATCCGAAGAATGGTCAAAACCTTAGCAAAATCGGATATAAGTCACAGCAATATTTTGTTCGTTCAATGGTTATGTTCAATATGCATGCTCAATAGGAAGTCCAGGGGTGGATTAACACTGACTCTAGAACAAGAAGTGGGGCCTTTAAAAAAAATGAGACATGAATTATACATCATCCAAAATAACATTAACTTTAAAATTCAAAACAGTTCATATTAATCAAACCAGGCATTATTTCGAAACTGGAGTATTTTTTCTTAATCAAAATCTACTTTTATTTAAAATTTCAGATAGTCCTAGGCGCCATTTTGTTCCTAATGCGTCGCTGAAAAATTTGTTCATTTTTGCTAGAGATGAATATTTCCTGAATGTCGCAATATCCTGTTTTGCGTTCAAATGTACAAACCCACCTGTACTCAATGTCTGGTCAACAGTATCCCCAGAGAAGTTTCACTTGCCAGAAAACATCCATGCAAGAGAACATGACACCAAAACATCATCCCCTATCTATCATACTAGTGGTCGCATAGACAGGACATAGCAAGGACACACAACAGCACCAATATCAGAATCAAAAAAAAAAAAAAAATGTCCGTCGCTAGCGGTAAAAAGTTTGGAATTTCATTACCATTCTCGGATTTTTTTCCCTGACAGCTAGCTATTCCCTCAGCGCATACACAACTCTCACACACAAAAAGTCAGGACTCCAGGACCTTACAACATGGGAGTATCAAAACAACTACACTGGGATGTTGGCCTGGCACAAATCCGATTACAAATTCATTCGATGCTCCCTACAGACAAACAAATCATTTACGTTCATCCAGGTATTTGTAAAGTTACAGGACATTCGTCCTTTTTGTGTATATTCCTGGTTTTTTTTGCTCATTTTATGACTTCCAGACAGATATAGCTCCTGATATCTGCGATGTTTGTCCTTTTGTGTCCTTCAACGATTCCATTTAGGATACCGCTAGACCATTGTAATAGTTTACGTGGAATAAGGAGACACCGAAAGTTTATTCCAAACGAAACAAGAATAGGCAACAAAAAAAATATCCTGAATGCACTTGGGAAAGGCAATTTGCTAAAAATATTTTTTTCTGTGGTAGGAAGCGATTTTTCGCGAGGCACGGATATTGGACAAAAGCCCCGAGGAAGAACAAAAGACGGGGCTAATGAAAAATTTAGGAATAATAGACCGCGCCGTGCACAGCTGGTGAACTAACAGAGTAGAGTGATTAAAATTTCAAATCCTGTGCGGTTGAGGAACACACAGGAACGCATATACCGAACACAACCAATCGTATTCCCGACCACAGATTGAATTAGAAGAGGAAAAATATTTAAATAGAAATCTATTTCTATTGGGAAAAAAAATCACTAAAGAACTTTGAAGTGTGCGGATGAATCTCTATATCTCTAGGCTTTTATCCATCACTCTTATTCTTATCCTGTCATTGAAGAGGGAAATAGAGTTATTGAAATCCAGTCATGGATGTTAATTGAAGGTGACATCATTCCCCCCCCCCCCTTCTTCATTCTATGGTGTGTAGGTAGTTTTCTGCAGATATTTTTAAACTTTGCGGTGAGAGTCATGCTGTCGGGATAGACAGGGATATATTTGAGAATCTAAGCAAGGATAATGTGCAAAAATTGAAATTCCCATAAATGGATGGTTTGGAAATTAATTGAATGAATTAATTCTGGGTTTGTAGAGATTTTGGAATTTTTAAAATATTCCTTTTATTGAATTTAGTTTGAAGTGGAAAATTTTCAAAATAAATCAAGGGTTTTTCAAAATAAACAAATCTGTTTTTAATATCTTAATATCCTTTAAATGGAATATTTTGTTTTGTTGTATGGAAGATGAAGTCTTAAAGTGTGTTATTATAGCCCTAAGTTATATTGATAAAGAAGAACCTAGTAATTTTTTTTAAATTTTATATCGAGTCCTTGTAAAATTTGGAAGCGATTAGACGTGGAAATGATTTTCACAGTGCGAGAATTATATGGGAAATTTAATTTAAATAAAACAAAAACAATTTTAATTCTCGGCTACATTGTACAGTCTTGACTTAGTACCTGGAATGGTCCAACAAAATATATTTTCCTTGGCAAACAGTGCTAAGAAATAGAAATAACCAAGAAAGTAAAAAGCGGCTTCAGTCTTAGAATAAAAGGCGACCACAGCATTTTCGTCAAATGATGAAGCTTTATCAACTGCTATGATGAGGAAGAAACTGTATAAAATAAACCATGTGAACTTCACTCATCGACAAAAATAGCTCATCTGCAAGTTGAATGAATTAAGATGGCGTCGATTTACAAAGTTACAGCAGCAGCAAAGATTTCCCTTCGAAGTAACGTCAGACATGGAGTGCTCGTTTATGTCTGATAGAGAAGGGGGGAAGGTATCATAGTAGTTTCGTCATTACTCGTTAGAAATATGTGATATAGACAAGTCCTAACACTGGAAGCTCAGATAAGAGCCATAAGCAAGACGAGCGAAGACGATAAAAGAGGCTATACAAAAAGTGAGGAAGGCAGCTAAATTAAGGGTGCTGCACTCTATAGAGCATCTGCGACAACTAACTGAGTGAAAATAAATTGCACGGCTGTATCGCACGTACCATCTCTTATGCGGTTAAAGCTTGGAATACAATAAATTTGAAAAATATTAAGGGAAATTCGATGTTTTTATTCGATTTTTCTGACTTTTGATTGTTTAAAAATGTACGTAGTTTTCAGTGAAAATTAAAATAATTTTAAATATAATCATCATTTAAAATATAATCATTTTTAATAAAATCATTTTAAAAATAAACGACAAGACTGTGGGCAGGCTCAAAATAATGCCACTAAGAGTTAGTTATATCCAAAGGTAACTCCCTATTTTCTCCTACTTGACTTAGATTTCGCTAAGATCCAAAACAGCTGAAATTCATAGAAATTCTTCCAAATCCTACAACAGATTACGTAATCAAATATGAATTGTATCAGTTTTTTACGTTAAAGTTACTTACAATACCACTGTATTAATATTTTGTACGCATAAAGCATTTCTATTATGTTCTACAAATGATTGCTGTTATTTTGATTCTACTATTGACCCTAAAATACGTTATGCCTGTAGCACAACCACGCTTCAGCGTTTTAGCCATTACAATTGTATGCCAATTAAACAATCTCGAACCGATCGTTAGTAATATTTTCTCACTTTGCCCTTATGTATCACATTCACATACGCTTACGTTAAGCAAGCAAAATATTGAAATAAAGCAGTTGAATATCAGACGCCGAACGAAGAGGTTGTGTTCTTATATCGCTGTCACCAACAATTGTTTTAGTTCATTACTCCAGAATGCAGCTAACATAATAGAATACAAATTCTGAACAAAAGTTTAATTCGGAATATTTCTGGGATGAAATAAATTCTTATATAATTCTTAAAGTTGCCGTCATATAATCGGAAATATGAATTATTCGTAATAATAATAATAATAATATTTTAACTATGTGTCTGTAAGGTATATTAGCTTTTACAATGCAACTGGATGCTGCACGACACTAGTTAGAAGCATTAGAAAGATAGGAAAGATTTCTTTTCGGCGCAGTAGATAGAGAATTGAATGACTATTTTCCCACTTAAGACCCACAGACGGCGTCTAGCTTGCACTAAGAGTTTGAAAAATTGCAACCCAACTGAGGTTCGAACTCACGATCTCTGGGTTCACAAGCACCACTGCCACCCGCAAACGTTTTTAATTGGCAATTTTCAACACCATACAAATGTTGTTTCTACCTAATTTATTTACACTGCCAATTTGTGATTGGTTTGGTGATTGTCAAAATTTTATTGTTAAACCTTTAATATTTAGCAAACTTAAACGTTCAGTCGCTATTCAGATAATGTGTATGAGAGCGTTTATTCGTCATCCTATTTAAAGGCCAATCATAAGGAACGTAAGGGTAACATTAGGATTTTCAAAACGTATTTTTATTACAAATATTGAGCACCTGTACAAAATTTGTAATGTCTCATCTAGCAAAACACTTACGACAAATTGAAATAGCTAAATGTCATTAGAATTTGTTAAAATATTGCGAGCATTTTAAACTGAATCATGTAAATTATTTACTCTATTAATAGAAAATTTATTCTTACATTATTCTTTGATTCCAAAAACCAATTGCAAAAATATGGCTAAAAACATTGTGGAAATCATTGAATTTTCTTGAGTTGTAGCAGATAAAGATAGAAAATAAAATAATAAAATAAATCGATATGATATCCTTATTTTGGGTTCTCTAGGAAAACGTTGAATGACGCATTAAAATACATGTTACATTTAATATATCAGTTGAATATAAAGAGGTATTAAACTATAAAATAAAATTAAACACACAAAGATATATTTTAAAATAAATGCCATAAAATTAATTATTTTGGATGGATAATTCTTTGACATTTTTATTTGAATATGATATCTAGCATGTAGCCACCGCGACTGGTTGAGATGTATTCCAATCATGATATGCAATTATCGTGTTGTGTATCGGCAATAACGTAGCGAATGTTGTTTTCCAACTCGTTAATCTTTTCTGACTTATTGGTTTATATTAGCAACTTCAAATAACCTCAAATAGTCCAGCGGTGTCAACATGTTGCCCTGCGCCGCGCCCCCGTGTTGAAACCACAGCTCCCCTTCTATTCAGGAACAAATAAGTCATTGATCATGGTCTATATTGATTGTAACTGTAACCCACCGCCATCGTTTTTAAATAAGTAAAGACCAATGATTCCACACTACGCATACAAATGATTGCTTTTACAATTACAACCAATAGAATCGTACTTTATCACTATCACTATTTTTGTTTCTCTTTCTCTTTATATGCTAAGCAAACAAACATTGAATTGATACAAAATCATTTGAATATCAGACGCCGAACGAAGTGGTTGTGTTCTTATTTCACTGTCACCAAAAATTATTTTAGCCCCTGACAACAGAATTAGCATTAATATGTTAAATAAAAAATACTAGGAGTAAATAACCAAAAATTTGACTTAAAGTTCTTAAAGTTGCCGTCACCGAATCACAAAATTGCAATTATTACTAAATATTTTTCGTTCGCAACCTTCAATACCGTAAAAGTGTTGTTTCTACTCAATCCATTGACATTGGCAGTTTGGTGATTGGTTATTGTCAAAATTCTATTGAAAAACCTAAAATATTGAGCGAAGATTTACCGTTAATTATTCATGTGAGATGGTTTCGGAAACAAAGCAGAGTCAAAAAGGAGGGTGCATTCGTCGTCATGTTTACAGTTACAGTTTTTGACGTCCTGTTCGTCAAAACGCTTACGACAAATTTGATTTAAGTCGGTTAATGACACAAGAACCATCTTTCAAAATTGAAAAGTATGGTTCAAAAAGTCGGATATAGTAGTCTATTGAAAATTAATTTTTTTTTGGTAAGGAAGCAAGTGGAATTTTTATCAACTCCTCAAGAGTCAAATTGTTCAATTAAAATGTTCATTTTGATGTTTGATGCGTACAACATTTCTAGAGCCATCGTGCTGGAAGCACAAGTCTTCCACGCCCATAATACATATATCATCCAAATCAGACCAAAACAAACTGACTCTTTATAACCTTTAACCCACCAATGTCATTTTCAAGGAATAAGGAAAAAAAATAGAAAAAATAAAGGTTGTACAAAATATGCGAGAAAATATTAGAAAATTTGAAAAGCGTTATTGTGCATAGAAGGCGGCTGTTAATTTCTTCATTTAAGAAACGATTTCTGAGTCATTTGTACCTCCTTTTCGCAAATAATTGAAATAGTTTTCAGGATCGATTGCTATGTTGGCCCTAAATCCGAGGCAGGAAGATTCAGGAGAAGATACAATAATGAATGAATAGAAACGAATTAAAGCTCGGTAGACTCCGGTGGGCTGGAAACACTTAGTTCGTATAACCGAAGAGAAACTAGCCCGGGAAGATTTAAGGATAGGGACGTAGAGCATAACCACCAAACCCTTAGGGTGCAAAATTGGATGGTGTCGGCTACCAATTGGGCTATGGAAGAATTTGTTGGATGAAGCCCGGACCAGATCCCGGTTGCTGCGCCGATGATGATCATGATGGTGAAGGTAAAAATGTCATGGTCTTAAATTAAGAAATATTAAGCTCCCAGATATTGTCAATTTTTGCCTGTGGCTAAAATAAAGTAGTAAATTAACCCGTTAGCCGCTCAGGCTCTTCAAATTGAATCCAGAAATATGTTAAAAAATTGTGTCTCGCTCCTTAGACTAATTTCAATAAGACACATATCACTTAACTTCTGTTTGTTATGTTTATGTATTCAGTAAATAATCCTTAAAAAAACTTTAAAAAGCTCGAAAATCTTTTCCTTCATTCAAAATCAAAATAAAGTTCAAACACACATAATCAGTAAATAAAATAGGATAACACAACCCCACATGGTAAATGCCTAGCTTCCGCATAATATACTTATAAGTAGGACGATTTCAAGCTCCATAAAGGACATCCTTCAACATGGGCGTTAATGTCTCCATTCTTCGAATCTCTTTTCCACAAGCAAGCACATTATACACGGATCGTTTAGATGTCCAAATAATCCCATCACACGGTTATTTTACCCATATACGTATATATACAATTCATAAAAATCCCATATCCTTTACCTGCACCTGTCGCATAGCCTCTATCCCCAATCCGGGTCCCAAAATAACCCAAAATAAATACATTCGAAATTAGACTTTGATGCTTTCTCTCTGGTGGGCATAAGTTTGCCATCTCGAAGGATATTCCTCCTTATTTTCGTCCTCCCGATTCCCGACTGAATGTGAATGAAAATCTCGCAACATATGGAAATTTTATCTTGTGATTCTGATGAGATTTCATCCTTTTCTGACATCGCAAAACAACAAGGAAACTGTAGTTTAGTATAGTCTATCTGCCTGCTACTTGTACAAATGAACAAGATATTCCTCCTTCAGTGATGTCGTGGTACATTGTATAAGTGTGTGTTCTCTCTGTGGTGGCAGGAGCCGTGTTAGGTACCATATGAAATCCAGGGATTTATTTATAAATTCTCTTTTGTTAAGGGAACCAACGGTGGGTTTATTATATTCCTCCAAGTTTATTACCCATATTTCTGAGAAGTGGATATGGTATGATGGGATAGACTAAGAACAAAAAAAATCGGCCTTCCCCAAAGGACTATGCAACACAAACAACATATATGCGGTGGTTATGTTCACAATCATAACACAAATATCCTGGCAAACTGACGATGTCCGGATCTGGCTGCGATGGAATGACTTTCGTATATCCTTTACATATATCCAGGCTGATAGGAGCTAGAGGAGGACTAGTCCTAGTGTCTCTTGCTAGATGTGCTGCAATGGTTTTTTCTTAACCCGGGTGCTTCCCTCACTGTGGTTCCGGTCTGGTGTTGTGGTTATGCTTTATGAAAATTTCGTTTGTCATTTAAATAACGGCTTCATTGCATGCCAGAGAGGAAGAACAAATCCTGCCCGAGTTAAGGTCTTTTTTTCTGTGTGTGTGTTTGTTTTTGGTTTCATATAGTGTTGCTTTGTTTTCATCGTCAGCCAAATCGGTGTTTGGTCAAACTGACAGTTGAAACAGCGCACCAGCAGTTGTCAGTTTGAGGTCGGCTAAGAGGATACCAGGGATTTTTGCATACTGTTAGTCATTTTTTTTTTTTTTTTAGCTAGGCTGCTTCCACGAATATCGTGGAGCATAACTCCTAGCACAGCTGGAGTTAATGTATGCGGCTGTGGTAGAGAGCTACTAAGCGGCTGCTGACAGGTTCGCGACAAAGTGGAAGTAGTGGAAGCATATGGCCTATGAACTGAAACAATCTTGCACCAAGGGGAAGGACTTAGTCCTTAAATAATGCACAGCGCAAATACCGCAATCATAAAGTATAAATATTTGAATTTGCATTATTCCCGGCAGGCAGACGAGCCAGCGGAAGTGAACTGCAGTGTTCATAAAAAAGGGGGCGTCAATGGCGATTAACTAACTGTAATAATTGCGATCCGTCATGTTCCGCATAGGACGTTTAATTCCAATTTTTTTTTGCCATATAATTCTGTTTCTATTATGCCTTCTCTTTGTGTGTATATTGCCGTGTGTTTTATGACCTTTTGTTCTGGGTCTACAGGGCGTATGAGTAATGTTTGGATGGCATTTTATTTTTAAATTATGGGAATTTCAACAAATGTGTGCGGGGACTGCCCGTCAGAATAAACTGCAGGTAAATACCGTTTAGACCAGAAGTGGGTGGTGGTGTGGAAGTGGGCGGTTGATTTTTCTGGTTTCAAATCAAATAACAATACTATACCGATATAGAGAATGCTGGTTGTGTGTATAGAGATAAAAAGGATATTTTTTTATGGACATTTATTATTAACGAAGTTGCAATATTGCATTATTAATACTATCATTGGCTTAGGCACGCCATTCAAAAAATAACTTGGTTTAAATATTATTTTGCTAGCTTATGGTTTTTTTGCGAAGAGAAGGGAGTTTTTTTTATTATATTTAGAAGGGGATGATTGGCTCATTTAGTGAAATATACGTATTTGTGTACATTGGTTTGTTTAATTTGTTCAAAATATTGAACAAATTAGCGGTGTATTGTATTGACATTGAGTTTCGCGGTGATGATTGCATGATTTTGCGGTTTTTGACGGACTTTCCAAGTAATTAGGGTGTTGAAAGTGTGTGTTTTGTTTTTGGAATTATTATTAGTTTTAATTGCAAAATCAGAAAAAATAATGGATGTAGCTAATTAGAGAGGTGTTTCGGTTGAATTGAAAAATACATGATTTTATAGATAAATTTAGCTGGCATTTAAATTATTTTTTTCTGGATATATGAATAATTGTTGTTTTTAAATTTATTTTAGTATTTTTATTTTGCTATAATTCAATATTTAAATATTTTTGTTCATCAGTACCAGTCAGAGAATATGTGTATTTTAAGATATTTGTATGAATAAAATTGTGTTTTGTTAGAATTAGTTACATATACATGCATTATTTACTTTCAAATGAAAATTAAAAAAAAAATTATAACTGCATTTCAACTATTAGGCTGAATACACAATAATAATGATAAAACAAAAAAATCATTAATATTGCCTTATATGCTATATTACTAGGGACAAAGTCAATATAAGCTTTAATAAAGTGGTTTTAACCAATTGAAATAATAGTTTTGAATAAATATTGAGTTAATTTCAATATAATATTGAGTGTCGATCTAAAGCTCTCCCGGGCGTCCGCTTTTGCCCATGGTGTGCATACAAAAATATTGTCTGCGCATTATCACCATTGCGTGTAATGAAAATAAAAGGCACGACTGGGTCGCACGTACTTGCTCTTATGTGCTAATCCTTTTTAAGTGCAGGCGTCTTTTTGACAAAGATTTTATTTTAATATTTTTTGTATGACGTGCAACTTCCTTAGAATCGTTTTGGGGTGAAGCTCGAACGAACATGCGTCACGACAAAGGGATAAACACATAAATATATAGGATTGTTAGCTTTTGCAGTTTTTTAGTGTAGTATTATCTTTCCACTTGCTGCTTACTGTTTATAATATAATTTGCTAATAGAAAGATACAAAGGACTTTTTTCAGTTAAATTTTCATTTTGGTATGGAAAAAATTTGAACAACTGGCATAAAGATTCGTCGGAATCGGCAGTATGGCAATAATGCTAAGTAAAGGGACCTTTATACGTCCCAATATGGGACCAATGGAATTTATAAAGGATTTAGGTACCTATAATAAGGTTGGAAGGAAGGTAGGTACTAAAATTAAGATACGTGTTCCAACTACTGTTAAGCCATTAGGTATAGAGACAATATTTAAAGTTAACACAGTGGTTTTGTTTATTTATAGGAAGGTGTAAACTTTTGTTTTCTCGATTGAAATTTTTGCATTCAATAGTAATCGAATAGTTTTTTTTATTTGTTAGTTGTTTTTGTGTGTTTATCAAAGGCTTCCTTATTTATTCTGTGCTTTTATGATGATGAAAAATACTTTAAAATACGTAAGTATGTATGTAATGTAGGTTGTCACTTTCTTTTATTTGACTAATGGCTTGGCTAGGGCTTAGCCGAGCAATATGAAATAAAATGTTGGGGAAAAAAATTTATGAATTCAAAAAAACACTACTCATAACGTTTTTTGGAAAAAATGTTGTAAGCCATCTTATTTCTTTTGCTGTTTTCTATTTTATGAATTTTTCATTTCAAAATCGTTCTACCAGTTTTTTCAAAAAAATGTTTTTTTTGAAAAACTTTTCGAAAACATATTTTAAAATTTTTTTTAGTATGTCAATTTTAAGAAATCTATAGTTTATACTAGGAGAAAAAATTTAAAAAAAATCTATAAATCCGTTTTCAAAATATTCAAAAATAAAATATTTTTTTAAAAAAATTATTAAAATTTAAAAAAAAATGTTTTTGAAAATTTTGATAAGCATTATTATTTAAATCATAAAACACTACATATTTTGAAAATATCTTCAAAATCCGTCAATTAGTTAACGAGAAAGTCTGATTTAAAAAAAACCGGTAATATGGGAGGTACCGTTATAAAACTTTTTCTGAAAAATCCATTAAAATTAAAAGATAGATTTTGCACAGAAAACATCATTCTGAAAATTTAATCAAAATCGTAGGAGCCGTTTTCGAGAAAAATAAGTTTTTTAATAAAAGTTATATGGCAGGTACCGTTAGTTTTGGAGCTAGAATGCCAATTCCAAAAAGTGTCGGGTAGAGCACTCTAAAAATACTATATACCAAGTTTGAATCAAATCGGCCCAACCGTTTAGGCTGTAGATATCGATACGGACAGACAGACAGACAGACAGACAGACAGACAGACGGACGGAATTTCCGGACCCACTTTTTTTGACTTCTCTATCATCGTAATATCATGTTTGATTGTTAGGATTTTTTTTTTTTTTTACGAATGCATAACTTGCCTTATAGTCCCTATAATCGCAAGTAAAAATTACCGATCGGGACGCAAAGCCCTCCTCATCTATATCACGATATATCCAGTCGCAATGTCAAATAAATTGCATGACTGGATCGCACGTACTTCCTCAAAATATATTACAGATGTCTTGTATTATAACGAATTTATTAAAAAAGTATTTCGAAAAATGTAGGACGGATTTTGATAAAATCCCGTTTTTTTTATTTTTAGTTTTTTTATTTTTTTTTTAGTTAGTTTAGTTTTTTTTAGAACTAATTAATATACATCTTCAGTTTTAAAAATATTTTTTTTTTTCAATTTTTTTTAAATTTATTTTAATTAGAAAAAAAAAACAGATATTCATAATTTAGATATGCAGAATTAATTTGGCTAGCTAGATCTTCTCAAATATACAATTTTACAGAAATCCAATGAGCCGTTTCCGAAGAAGGCAACAATAAGGTAAAAAAACGTTATATGAAAGGTACCGTTAGTAGACTTTTCCCCGTTAATTTGGTTCAAATCAGGTTAAAGCTAGTACCAACACAAAAAAAATCCAAAAATGTTATTAAAATCGTTGGAGCCGTTTGCGAAACAAATAAGCTTTTTCTTAACGGTAATTTGGCAGGTACCGTTCTTTTTAAGCCTTAAAATAATATTTCAATGTCCCCTCTGGGGAATGCGAAAATAATAACTTACACCGCTTAGGCTGTTTAAGCTGCAACTCGTTATACATTTTGTTGCTACTATCTTTTTTAGACTTCTCTATGAAAGTAAAGTCATGTTTGGTATACAGGGTGATTCAAAGAGATGTGAAAAATAGCTAGAGCATGCAGAAGCTAAAGCAACTTTATTTAAAAACAAAATAGGAGTAAAAAGGTGCCATGAAATAAAGTCTTATGCATAAAGATTCGAAACGTAATGTTGGACTTAGCTGAGTACAATGATGTCCAAGAACTTTATTGCACTTTTGAAATTGCAATAAAGTCCGAAACGCTTTTTGGTATTTTTTGCATAAGACTTTATTTCATGGCACCATATTCCCCTATTCTTACCTGTTGCGCATTTTTTTTAAATTTATTATAAGTTCTGTTCATTTTTAATTTGCGATTTATACATGCGATTATAATGCAAGTTATGTATTCGTGCAGATTAAAAATTCTGAGATAACAATAATACATGACATTACAATTATAGAGAAACATATTAAAATTACTGGCAAAATTCTGTCCATCTGTCTGTCTGTATGTCTGTACGGATGTATTTTGGACTGCAGCCTAAACGGTTGGGCCAATCGTTTTCAAATTTAGATCTTAAGGTTATTTTGATATTCAACAGAGGAGTTTTTTCAATTTTTTTTTTAGCTCAAAAATTAACGATACCTGTCATATAGCCGTTCCAAGAATTTTTATGAAAAAAAAAATCAGTGTACTACTGTGGGTGAGCATTATATTTTGGTGAAATACAAATTTAATGTGGCTAAAAACGGTACCTCCGATAGAACCGTTTTTTTTCTTCGACTTTCTCGAAAACTTGTGATCCGATTACTATCCAAATTGATATTTAGAAGATATATGTAGCCTAAGTAATTTCGCATTAATTTTTTTCGAAAACTTTTTTTTTTGTATTTTTTAATTTTTAAAAATCAATATTTTGAACACGAATTTTTTTAATTTTTTTTAAAGTTATTAAAAAAACCTTCTTATTTAAAAACCGTTCTTACGATTTTGAAAAAAAAATCACACTTTTCAACATTTCTTCCCTCTAATGCCTTATTTTTTGGGCACGATAAAACGAATCTGAAATTAAATTTTCAAAATATGATGTTTTTACTTTTTACAGGTAAAAATGCTTAAACCGCCTCTAGGCGGGGTTGGGTCGTTAGAGGAACAAAAAAAAACAAACAGGTGAAAATATAAAAGTAATAGTTTATTGAGTAAATAATCATGTAAATGTATCAAAATAAGATACAAAGGAAGTGAACAATGTTGTATAAGTGTATTTACCTACATTAACGTTGATGGTAGTTAAAGAAAGCGAAAATTTGGCAACTCGGTTTTGACTTCCTTGTGCAACCTATGAAAAAGAATGTAAGCGTTGACCATTGCCACATCCAACAAGTGGTAAAATATGCGGTTAGTCCATTTTCGGGTTTTCATAATGAATATGATAACGACCAAGAAGACCATCCGAGGGATCGACACCACCCATATGTCGATTATACTCTCTTATTATAAATGGGCAGTCAAATTCTATTTGTTGATGTTTTTTTTTTCTGTCCCATCGTGAAGATTTGGAGGGTGGTGGAACAAGCTCTCGAGACAGAAATGGTTTGATACCAACATAAGTCGAAAGAAGTCGAACACTTATGTTGTCCAACCACAAAACGCTGCTTATATCTATTCCGTAAACGTTAGCGACATATTCTTCGGAATATCCTCGCTCAACTTTTCACTTCACCAGTTTTATGTTGGGCACTAGATTTGAGCGCACGGTTCCCAAACTATATATACCATGGCTTCTTATGTATGTTAGCAGCAACAATGATGTGTAAAAATTATCAAAATATAAAATATGGTTCACGTTGTCCGGAATTTTGCTTGACAGACGAACAACAACATTTGATGAAGCTTCGAGATCTGGTGCATTTTCTGATACCACGTTGTCTCCTGCACCAGAATAAATTTCAAATGAATATGAGAATCCCATGTGATCACACAGAACAAACAGCGTGGTCCCCCATTTATGTGATTTGGCTGGCATATATTGCCGAGTAGGGTTGCAACCCATTTTTATAGCACACATTTGTTCGTCTACACAAAGACGATGAAGCATCGGAACAGACCCATAGCGTTCGTTGAAGTGGGTTATTAGTGGTCGAACTCGATGCAATTTATCGTATCCAGGCTGGCCGTTCGGGGTCATAATCGAGTTGTTATTGAAATGCAAGAATTGGCGCATTTGTTCGAATCTCATCCGTGTTATTGTAGCCGAATTGCTTCCAGCGAATGTCTTCCCCAATAGGAACGAACATTTGGAAAGCGGTAAACAGACATGATGAACATGATTCCGATGAATTGTCAAACCTCTTGTTTATTGGTAATCGAGTTTCGATGTTCTGCTGCAACGCATAGAAGTTCATTTCATCAACCATATATTGCATTAATTCATTAGTCACAAAGTAATGGAAGACATCAAAGTGTTTCCAAAGATTTTACTTCATCTGGCAGCTCTTTTACCCCACGAAAAACGACTTCGTTTACATGCAGCTGCATATGTTTTTTCTACACAACCTGGATTTGAATTCTCGAGCATCATTTTTCATTGTATTCGAAGTACCAATGAACAACCTGGGCGTAGTAACAATGAACAGATCTGGCGTTTGATTCCGAAGCAGCAACAGAAGCAACGGATGTTGAAGGAAATGATGCCAAGACTGAACTCGGCTCTTGATGACTAATGTCTAAAGCGCTAATTTCCAAACTTGCATTTCCTGCATCCATCAGGATCTCACTTGAATTCATAAAACAATGATCAATCAAAAGTTCAGCTAATTTCTCATGCTCCACCCATCCAGTTAAAGAAAAACTTCCCACCAGGACCGTTTGGCAATATTTTTTTCCGAAACTTTGACTGGTCACTATGCTTCCTCGATAGTGACATTGATGCCAGTGCTGAAATGATCATAAATGTGATTCTTCTAGGGATGCGTGATTTTATTCCTAACAGGGTAAAAAGCATCAAGCCTAAAGAAAAGTCTTGGTTTAATTCTGAGTGTAAAGAAGCTATCAGGCTCAAAGAAGTAAGTTTCCGTTCTTACAAAGCCAGCCCTACAGAGGAAAATCGGAAAAAGCACAAACAAGCAAGAAACTCATGCAACTCCGTTATTGAAAGAACCAAATTTTTGCATGACCAAAAATAACGGCAAAAAATTCTGCAGTGTCCCAAAGGCAGTAAAAATTGTTGGTCATTTGTAAAAAATATTAAAAACTCCTCAACATCTTCGGTTCCAACGCTCATCGACAATAACAAACCAATTGTTTACTCTTCAGAGAAGGCAAACTTGCTCGCCGCCCATTTCTCTGCCAGCTCCACGCTGCCTCAAAGCAACGTTGCCTCTCCTGTACTTGAGAATGTAAATTTTTCCATGGGACAAATTTTTTTCCGCACTCGTACAGTAGCAAGAGTTCTCAAAGATCTCGATATACACAAATCCGCTGGCCCGGATGGTATACCCCGATTCTTCTGAAGAGGAGTTCTTCCACACTGGCAAAGCCACTGCGTAAGCTTTTCCATCGCTCCTACTCTTCTGGAATCTTTCCTAGAAGATGGAAAACAGCATTTGTCCAGCCTGTCCCTAAGAGAGGTGACCCATCCTCCCTCTCCTCCTACCGACCCATAGCACTGACAACCCTTCTTTCTAAGGTCATGGAAACACTGATTAACCGTCAGCTTGAGAAATATCTCGAAGATCGTAAGCTTCTCCATGACCGTCAGTATGGCTTCCGCAGCAACCGTTCCACTGGTGATCTGATGGCATATCTCACCGAACAGTGGAACAAATCTTTACATCGCTTTGGTGAAAGTAAGATTATTGCTCTTGATATCTCCAAGGCATTTGATAGAGTTTGGCATGAAGCTCTCTTATCGAAAATGCGTGCTTTTTGGGTCGATAATACTCTTGTTCGTTGGATTAGAAACTATCTTCTGGATCGTTCAGTACAAGTTGTATTGGACGGATTCAAGTCTGATTCCCACAAAATAAATGCTGGTGTGCCCCAGGGCTCTGTTCTGTCTCCGACTCTTTTATAAATGATCTTCTGTCTGTTACTTCTAATCCAATTAACTGTTTTGCTGACGACTCTACCCTCAGCTTTTCATATTCGTTCGATAATTCACGTCCTTCGCCTTCGGACGTATAATTGCAACGGTGCCGTATGTCAAGCTCATTAAACTCCGATTTATACAGCATTTTCAAATGGGGTAATAGGAATCGTGTGGAGTTTAATGCTTCGAAAACTCAATGCTGTCTTCTGTCGTTAAGGCTAAACATACCCCCAATGCCATTGTCCATTAATGCACTTACATCGAAGAAACCGAAAAGGTCTCAGTACTCGGTATGTGTGTCAACGACGACCACCTTTGGAACGACCATATATTTGAAATCGCTACAAACATCGCTCCACCTACTTCATAGAATACAAAATCGAGCGTTAAGATTGATAGGAAATAGAACTGCCACTGAATCAATTGCCCCTCTTGAACACCGACGCAATGTCGCATGTCTTTCCTTATTTTATCGTTTCTTTTACAAAAAATGTTCACTCGAAGTACCCAGTTGCATTCCTCCCCTTAAAAGTTTATCCCGTAATACTCGTCTCGCAAGGAATGCTCATCAGTTCACCCTTGAGCCTAATTTCGGACGTACCGTGAAATATAGGGATTCTTTTTTTAGCCGAACGACACGAATTTGGAATAGTTTACCCGGCGGGATTTTCCCTTGCCATTTTGATCTGTAAACATTGAAAACCAATGTTAATCGACACCTCCTATCTCTCCCCTCCCTATCTTCCGAATGCCCGCGCAGTGTGTTACATTAAAAGGGAAACAAGTAGTCCCTTGTGCGCGCGTTAATTATAAAAAAAAAAAAAAATCTTCAGTGCAAATAAAATCTGGATTGTCAACATTATCGTCATCGTCGAAATCATCTTCACCGTTAGTGTCTTCAGAGCTTGAAATTGCATTCATCAATTCTGCTATTTCGTCATCTGTCATCAAGATCTTCTAGACATTGCTACCTTATCCAAGCACTGAATAAGTTATGGAGAAATAAAGCAAACATTTACACTCAACTGCCTGACCCCGCCCCTAGACGGGTTCAACGAAACTCTAGTAACTTATATAAAAAGAGATCACAGGACAAAACCTTCTTCACTAATCGATAAAAAATACTTTTATCTACTCACCTGTTATTTTTCCAATTTGATCTAACAAAAATTATTATTTTTTTTTTATAAAATGAAAATCGTGTTTGCAATAAAATATTTAACTTTGTGCTCACGAGGGTATTTTTCACTTTGAACAAACGTACCTTGCAAACGAAACGCACTACAACTATGATATAAAAAGGTATGCATAAAATAATAGTTAAACTATATGTAAAGCTTATCAGATTGAACAAACGATCATACCGTTACATGTAAATGCTTGTTAGCTCTACCCCGCCTAGAGGCGGTTAAAGGCATTAGAGGGTTAAATAAATAAAATGGCGTTTAAATTATTTCACTCAATACAACTTAACGTACTTTATTCAAACAATCAAAAGTCAAAAAAATCGTATAAATGCTTTGATGTTAACTTTAATTTTCTTAAATATTATTCTACAATGTGACCGCACATATGAGCAAGTACATGCGATTTATATACATATATTGGAAGCAATTTTAGTTTTTCAATCACATAGCTCATTCAAAAGTTAGCCTAACAACCACCTTAGTTCACTTTATTTCCAACCATGCGAACATAATTTCAATTATTATTCTACATGGACCCCAAAATGTTCAAAAACTATTTTCAAACAATTACCCACACTTTTCGGAATGTTGCCGCACACACAAAAAAAATTCAGCAAACTAAAAACTTCATGAATGTTTTGATTTATATCTGCAACAACAACAAAAAAAAGTAAATCCATTCATTCAGGAAAAAGCTTAATTAAGTTTTCTAAGCCAAAACCCCTAAATCAACATTACGGACACACACTCGAATATCCTCAAATCTCTCCTTAAAATAGTTATAGTGTGTTATGAAATTTATTATATCCCTCCCCAAATGAAAATCATAAACGTCAAAGTTTTCGTCCTTATTTTTTAACTCTCACGATTCACGAAGTATGGGACGCTATGTTTTATATACAAAGCCCCCCATCCCGGGGACCATTAGATGATAAACCATAAAACTTCTACGTTTTACTCATTTTTTCTTTCATTTGCCATCCCTGGAGTTGCATCCCACAAACAAAAAATGTGATTTACTCACTGTACCCTCTCTGGACTCACAGTATTGTGTTAGAACACCATAATAAATGGTTTTAATATTTTTTAGTCCCGTTTCGCATATGAAATTTCATATTCCAACGCGGTCCTAGAATTAATGTTGCGTAAAATATCTTTTGCAACAACAACAATAACAACAAATGAAGAAGGAAAAACCACTCGACTGAGTAACAAACGTTCCATCCAACCAAAAACAACTCATCATCGTCATCGTGCTCTGCTCGGTGTCCTTGAATTGCTTTGTTTTATAGGAACGTTATGTAGTGTCTATGTTTGTTTTGCTGGCGCAGGGATTTATGAACGGTCCAATGTCAGACACAACTGTCATGCCGGCAGTCGAAACACTCTGCACATCGTTTCCTAAAACCCTGCACTCACTCCAGCATGAGTAAAAAATATGAATGAAAAATTTCTAAACCACGTTTTTTGAGATGTGACGCGCGGATATGGAACACAAATGGAGCGCATAGGAACGGAAATATATCAAAAGAACCCGACCTCAAAGGACTCCCATACAAACACACTCACACACTCACATGCAGTTGGTGGAGACAGGAATTAATTGTTTTAGTTGCTGGAACGGATGTATCACGGCGCGCGAATGTCAAAACTATGACCTACATTAACTAACTGTGATTCAAATCTCTCAGACAAGCATGAAGTTGGAAAAAATGGTAAAAATAAAGGACACTCCCGAGGACATTCCTAAATTACCCAGCTTCAATGTCCTGGAACTGGGACAAAAGTTAAATTTCAAAGCACGATCCATTGTTGGTCGTTGTATGTTTGTCCTGGCAGCAGAGCAGAGTAGACACAAAAAGATTCATAACTCCATGGGCGGGCTGGAGATAGTTTAGTCGCGGAGGCGGATAGGATAATGTGCCTTGACTGCCGCATGCCACACACAAAAGCCGGAAAACGTGACGATGTTTACGTCTGATAAGACGAATGCTGCTATATTAGTGGGACATTAGATGACGCGGTTTAGGGGCGAATAGGTTGACCGATAAGGCACGGTTGGCGCTTTAGAGGAATAGTTGCCGGGTGTGTCCCGGGGGTACCTATGTACGTTTTAGTCATTATATCTAAATGGCCAATGAGGGATTTGCAAGATATTAGAGTTCATTTAAGCAAAACACTGACCTCTCAATTGATGATGATGATGATAATGGTGATGACGATGGTAGTTGAACTGATGACTCCTTCAGAATGTTTGGCTGTAATTATATTGAAAAAGTTTTCGTTGAAATTTCATCAATGAACTTTGGATTGGAAGAGCTTAGGAGAATACTAATTTTGTATTATTAGTGGGACATTGATATTCTAAATAGATTATAAAAACGTTAAAGTTAAAGCTAAGAGGTGATCATAAAGGGTCTTCAAATATTTTAATATAAATAAAACAAAGTGTGCGAAATATCAATGAAATTTTTTGACGTGAAAACGTCTTACAAATCGATGACATGCTACACGTACGAAATAACATGATTCATGCTGATAAGACTTACGACTCATGCTAACCGCGATACTATAGTTCTTTCAACCAAAATTGACCGCCAGCACCAGGCGACCATGAAAAAGAACAGGCGCAAAGTCCAAAAATAATTCCACTCAAATTCAAAAAGAACAAGAAGAGAAAAAGAAATTTAAAGTAGGCGGAGTTTTGTTAAAGTAGAAAGTAGATGTAGATATTAGGGTGTGCGTGTGTGGATTTAACGAGATTGTTTGTGGGTGTGAATTAACGGGCTGTATATTGGTGTTGCTGCCATCAATGTTTTCTTTTGAAGTTATCACGTAAAATTATCGTCCGTAAACCGACTTTACCGACAACCAACTCTCTTTATTCGTTTTTAAAGGCTTATCAATTTCATTAGGTATGTGTGGAATAGAACATCGTTTAAATGTCGGCATCCAAATTCATGACTCTATCACATAAATCAGGATGAATTTGACCGATGACATTGGTTATGTTGGCTTTGAAGGTCGCTGTGGTTTGTGGGCTATTCATATAAACCTGCGACTTAAGAATAAGTCAAATTGGGTCAAATCACACATCACCCCACATGAGATGACCATGGCCAAAAATCGCTCGTGCAGAATGTCCAATATGGCATGAGCTGTGTGGTAGGTGGCGCCGCGCCATCTTTTTGAAACCAGATATCGTTGGTGTCCATGTCATCCAATTCAGGTCAAAAGAAGTTGGTAATCACACTGCGAAAAGTCTTCTCGGTAGGACGATTATGGCAGCCATACAATTTGCGAAGCGCGCGTAACGTTGCCCGAACAGAACACCCATTTAAATAAAAATAATTGTATCATTTGCACGTGTTGTTAAACACTTTATCCATCCATGGTGATTCGGCAAAACAGGCTGAATAAATGACAGCCTGTTTGACAGGTGTAGCTTCAACAAGTTGGCCGCTATCAATTGTCAAAATTCGGAAGTCCTTATAGGAAGACCCTTACATACGTCAAAGAAAATGTCAATTCAATTCAACACAGGATTCCCAAGTTCGGGGTTAGAATTGGGTTACCTTTGAGGTATGGAGTTAGAGGTTTGGCAGATGTGAGACGTCTGTCACATACATTTTCGCACTCGTGGAAGCAAGAGCTTTCAGAAGCGACTGATTTTAAGTGGTTTCTCAAAAGTCTAAAAACGTCAAAAAACCGAGTTTTCGGCGGCGTCTGCCAGTGGTTTGGCACCTAGGAGACGTCTGTCACAAACTTTTTCGCACTCAGGGTATCGAGGGCCTTGGGATGCGATGCATTTGAAATGGTTTCCTTCACTAGGTCTATTTTCCTTCCTTCCTTCTTTAGCATGCAGAGTATTTTTGGTATGACAAAAATACAAAATACAACTAGATGGCTAGCTATCCAAGGAACATGGTTTGTAACCCCGATTCTAGTAGGTTCGACGTGAAATTAAGCCTCTTATTAAGCAGGTTTTCACGTAAAACAAAGACTCGACCTGGTCAAGAGATCAAATTTCGTGATTTTAAGCAATGATTGGGACCGTTTGAAAGTGAATCTAAAACTAAGCCGAAAAATCATCTTTAGAGACGAGGCAAAGTTTTGAATGAATGACTGTATTAACATGCCGTTTGCCGTTTATGGGAGGACACAAAACCACACGTGATTCAGAAGGTGACAATGCATTCTCAAATAGTTACCGTTTGATGTGGATTTTGGGCCAGTGTACGTTGGTGAGCGCTACGGAAAGATTATAACCTATTTTTTTTACCTAAAAATATCGACCTAGACTAGGGTGTCCCAAGTCACTCGAATTAAGAAACGCATAACCTATATTTTTTTCCATTGAGGTCTAAATACTTGAATACAAAATTTTATAGCAATTGGATGTCGTGCCGACTTGATTCCAAACTTAAAACCTAACAATTTGTATTTAATCAACTTTTAAGTAATTTAGAATTCGTGATAATGAAACTCTAAGAACTCAAAATATTTATTTACCGAAAACAACTATTCAGAATTATTCTTTTGTTAAATTATTTTTATTCCCCATGTCTACTTTTCAATTTTTCCTTCTTAAAATCTTTCTGTGGTACTGGACACAACGAAGCAAAAACTGTTTTTGTTCCTCTTCAACCGTAAATAGACCATGAAAGCCTTGCAACAGCTTCACAGCACTTTCAGCTGCGTCATTTACTGTTTTTAGCACCAAAACTGTTTTTAGCTTCTAAAAATGAAGTTGAAGCATTCCATAAAGATGGACATTCTTGAAGAAAGATGAAGATGTCATCAATTTTAAGACGAGCGAAGAGAAACTTGCTTGTTGCTTTTGATGGAAACGAAATCTTCTAATTCCTTATCTGACACGATAAATTAAATAAAAAAACTATAGTATGTAGAACACTTACCAAATAATGAAGCTGCAAGTTCTTTCTTTGATGAAATGTATCTTTTCTCATGAGTCGAGACGTTTTCTTTTGTCGAATTTGCAACCATTTTTACCTTAGTTTCTAGACCAACATCATCGTCAAATAGAGACAGAATTACTACTTCATCCGCCAAATACCATAGATGTTGGCTAAACTTCTGCAGCACTGCCTTCTAGATGGTTTATCAACTTCTTTATAAGCCTTCATTGTCTTTAGGAAGCACACATCTTGATAAGGTGATTTTACTGGGGAAACAATACAATAAATAAGCACACATCTAATAGCGATGACCTGTCTTTGGATGTAATTTTCAACTGAATATATAGCTCTTGCCATCCATCAAGGTTGGTGTATGGCACCTGGAAGTCCAATCTTGAACCTCTTTTCTGTATCTGCGCCTAAGAATAACAAGCGGAGCTCAATCAGTTCCCGGTAATCATCTCTGACTAGTATTTTGGTCAATTCCGTTTAGTAGAATTTAATAAGTTCTCCTGTCTTTGAAACTGTTAGGAAAGTTTTTACTTTTTCGTTGAAACTAGGAATATTTACGGGTTCGATATTTCTCCAACCATTTTCTGAACTTTTTAAACAAGGCAATATCGGGCCTTGTTGTCACTTGACAGATTTTCGTTTCAAACACAGATTCTAACACTAGCTCCAAGTCGACACAGGCACCATTTATGCGGCCGGTATTTGAGGCCATCGTATCACAACAAAGAATTTGAACTTTATCTCGAAGATCCCAATCTAGGATCGCGTTCCAAACAGCCAGAGCCTGTTCCTTGCCGGTAGAATTTTATACAGTTAAAACGTGTGGAACTTTATTTTTAAAATCTTTTTTATAACTTTCGCGCGTGCTTCTCTCGCTTTTGTTTGCGGATTCCTTGGATGGAGGACTTATTTATTGTGAATTCATCTGGTTAAAGTTCCTGCAAAATTTTCTTCAGAACCCATATCATCAAAGCTTGATAAATTGACGTGTAATACACACAAAGATGTCGCAGAAGAACCTTTAACTCGCCGATTTGTTTCTTCAATAGCCCTTATTTGTAGCCTTCTTTCTCTATCAGCCAGGTTTTGTCCACACCAATTAAGTGTCCTGGCTGTCTTTGTCCCAGCAAAAACATGTTGTCTTCTTCTATTCTTATTGTTTGAAGATCATCGTACGAAATGTCAAACATATTATTCAAATTGTCTATAAACTCTTGTTGCCGTGCTTAAACAAATCTCCAGACTTTTTAGCATTTTTCTGGAAGTTTCTCCAAAATTGGTTAAAGTCGACAAGTTTTTTAACGCAATAGAGATCTTATAGGAATCCGCGATTTTTTTATAAAAAATGGGCATGACTGGGTCGCACGTACTTATGCGCTAATTATGTGCCTAATTACATTGGAAAGCAAGATCTTTGACAGAAACAAGTAACATTTACGTTGAAAATAATACAATTTGAACTTATGAAATGTATCAAAACAACAATACTTAATGGTTTTTAGAAATGAAGTACGCCATCTTCATCATCCGTCTTAAATGAAGAAGAATTTACGAAAAAATTATTTCGAAATTGTAGAATCGGTTTTGAAAAAATCCTGTTTTTTTATTTTTAGTTTTTGGAAAATAATTTTTTTGGGAAATTTTGGTATGCAGTTTTTTAGAGTTTATTAATATATTTATGTGATTATAAAATTTGAAATATTTTTTTTGATTAGTTTTAAAAACATTGATTTTTGAAAAAAAAAAAATCAAAAATTTATTTTAATTAGAAATAAATTGCACGACTGGATCGCACGTACTTGCTCATATGTGCGGTCACATCGTCGAATAAATTTAAAAAAAAAGAAACAACTGGGTGGCATGAACTTGTTCTTATGTTAGATAATTGTTTAGTGGCTGCATACGTATATATATAAAGGATGTTCTTAGGCGTGTGGTTTTCAAGAAGAAATAAAACGCATATACCTAGTTTAATGTTATAGCCAAGAATTTAGTTTTATTATAAAGATAAAGGTTTGCATTATGTTTTAAAAATGATTTCGGGGAAGTGGATAAATTCTAGCCCAGGTCCAATTTTCCCAAATTTGTGAAAATCGGGATCGGTGGCCATTTCGTTTTGGGCCTACTCACCGAAAGTGTGACGCCCTTGATGGGCGTTCAGCTTCAATTCTTGAACGAGTTGGATTTTGTAAGCCTGCAAGCCAAGATCCTTCCGCGCGCGATGGCGGATGGACTCATTTGGGTCTTCTTCGATACTCTGCTCCACAGTTATTTTGTTAACAAATTTGCAAACTTTGTTCAGGAGTATGTAAGTCTATTCATTATGAAATCGCAACCCAAACTGAGCATAAATCAAGAGACAGCTGTCAAAAAGAACAACTCCGAAAAAAAGTATTGCTAGATTAAGAACCACACGTCTATTAAAATAAAAAAAATATTTTTTTTAGAAAATTCCATATTTTTTTTAATTAGTTTCAGAGTTTTCTTGGAAAAACTAAGTATGCAATAAAATTTGAAAACTAAATGCCTATCGAAGAAAAAAAATTTGAAAGTAGTTCGACCAGTTTTTTAAAAAAATTAAAAAACAGGTACCGTTATTTTTAGGCTTAAAAATAAAATTTCATCCATTATTATTCCATTTCAATATCTACCCGCCCTACTTTTACATAGTTTAAGGCGAACGTCAGACCCAAACACCCACGGATCGACATTGCATCGATATAGGCTTCCAAAAAAGCTAAATGTTCAGAATTGTTAATGAATGAAGAAATGGGCAATTTTGTTAAAATCTCAGAGTTAAGTTCCACCTATCTTTATATTCATCTCTTCAACTTAAAAAGCAACTCCTCTTTATTGTATTTTTATTTTAATTTATTTAAAACCCAAATGGCTTCCCCTTACAACTACCCTAAAACGAAACCATCCATAGTCAACTCCTGCCTCGTACATCTACTTAACATCCTTTCTCCATGCAAAGTATCTCGTCATCATATTTCATTTCAACTCACCCACACAGCACACACGCACTGTCTACTCCCCCGCCATTCCTTTGTTCCATACAAAGCAAAATGCGATGAAATTGTCATCCTTTTCAAAATATTCCATACCAACATTAAACAAAAAAAAAAACAACCAAAATATTTCCCTGAAAACCATCTAATTACCCTACAGGATTCCAAGATTCCTTAACAAAAAAAATTTAAATAAAAAACACACTTGTATGGAAAATATTAGGTAGACCAAAAGACAATTTGAAATTTCCCTAATGCCGGAGCATTACAATGAAAAAGTATATTACATGCCAACAACAATTGCTGCCTTCACCACAAATAACATCTGAGACTCCTTTTTTTTGTCCCTCCAAAACAATGATATCATAATGCGGTTCTATGCGGGAGGGCATGCCCCTTTTGGTTAGACTATGGAACTATAGAGCCAAAGATATCCTTTTTGCCCTCAGACCCGTTGCGATTATGAGGCGAGTGAAAACAAAGCTTTTGAATAAAAGCAAACTCTTCCTCGATTCCACAGGATAAAGCAAGATGAATGAATCAACGCAAAAGGAAAACCCTCAGCTTGGATGATAGAAAAAAGAAAACCCAGCGACGCGAAAAAGAAAAAATACCAGAAACTTTCTTCTCAATAAGCCTGGCTGGCGGCTGGAGGACGAGAACAGAAAGCACCAGCACCAGCACCAGCACCAGGACGAGAAGGATGATTTTCCTCATATTTTTTCTTAAGGTGAACTTTAAGAAAGCAAAGAATCCTCACATATATTTCAACGCTAACATCACCAAGTGATTTTATTCCAAAAAGACAAATGAAAAAGAAATAAAAATCTCGAGCGGAACGGTAGAGAAGCACAGAACCGCATATGTCCTCGGCCCGAAATGAGAAGAAGAAGAAAATCAAAAGAAGAAACGCCCCCGAAATTGGTTTAGGAACAAATGTTTTTAAAATTGAATGAAATTCCTTTTTTGGTAATTCTTTTAGTGGATTTAAAATCATTTTGATGAAATGAAGATACATATTCAAATATCTAGAAGATACTCTGCTTTTTTTTTTGTTCCACTTCGGTTCTGCTCTCAATTTCCAGAAATAATGGCAAACAAGGATTTTACCTTTTAGTATATATTTAGATTTTTTTTCTGTTAGTGGGGGGATTGAGAGCAGCGCCCATTTTTTGTGCAAATTTTTGAGGATAAAAAGGAGAATCACATTTCGTGTCAAGAAGACGTGCTGAATTTAAGATTTAATTGAGGGTAAGAAATTTTGATGGATTGGTTTTCATGACAAATAATTGGATTTTTTTTTTTGTTATTTGTTTTCATTTTATTTATTGCTGAACTTTAAAGATAAAGAAGATGCAGGTTATGGTGGAGATATTTATGTGGGTATTAAGGATCGATTTAAGAGACTTTTGAACAATGAAAGTGTGGTTTTAAAATACTTGTGGGAGAGTTATCTTTACAGAATTATGTGTCTTTAAGGTAATTAAATTGTTTTTATAACCAAATGGTTCTTTGATTGTTGGCCAGTTTGTATTTATTTCTTTTTAAGGTCCCTTTTTGCTTAGAACATGATTTATAATTTATTTTTACGTTTATTTTCCAATTTTATGTACATTTACATAAAAACATTCTAAGACCGAGTGCTGGTTATTATTTTTGTCTCTTTCCCTTTATGTGTCACATTTCTATGTTAAGCAAACAAACACAATACAAAACAGGCACAAAGCCAACAAACCAGTTGATTATCAGACGTTGAACGAAGTGGTTGTGTTTTTATTTAGCTGTCACCAAAAATAATTTTTTTTGCTGACTGCACTATGTAGTTAATGGATGGATACATAGGAGGTATTTTTTAATATCGTTGGATTTACAGTTTTTATTTGTAAACTGGCTAGTCTATACGACATTTGTTTTCACTATGCACTGTCATTTCATCGTGAATAGACTTACGCCTGATTATCGTGTTTAATAATTGTGGAAATTAATTTCCGTAATCAGACCTCAGTTAGAAAGTGTTTTAGCGTTATTGAACGCACTGTTCATGAAACCATCATCAAATTTCGAACCAACCAACAGTGCGTAGAGCCCGTAAACATGAGAATATTACTGTATAAGTACCGTATTTATTCTCAACGTGTGGGCAATTGGCATCTCTTATGGAACATTGTAGCGTAATCTTGTTTTAAAAGCGCATAAGATGCAGCTCATTTAAGAATTAAAGCCGACTGACTTGTGAACGTCTAAATTCGGTTTGTTGGCGTTAAAAAAGCTTCAAATTGATGATTTTTTTAATTCGAAAAATAGTTTTTAGCAGCGACGAAGCCGTTTTATGGACTACGTTTACGAGAAAATTTTTCGTTTTGGTTGGTCTGATCAACAGCCAACAATCCAACAGCTGCTAATATAACTCCAAGGATTCTATGATTGGCATGGTTTATGCGCAGGCGACATCATTGGACCGTATTTCTTTAAAAATGCGGAAAGATATAGTGTTATTATCCATAGAAAATGCAACAGAGCATTGATCAATAAATTTATGTTCCCGAAAATTCTAGCAACATGCCATATGGTAGGAGAAGCGGCTGAAGGAACACCTACCTCATCGAGTCAATGGATTTTTTTCCAAAAATAAATGACAAATTACCCCGACCACCGGGTAGTTTCTTTTTATCTCTTTGGAGTTCCCCCTGTGGGTGCGGGGGTGTAAGATTAGGCCCACGCTCAGGTTAGCGGAAGTAAGAGTCTTCCAATACCTAGCCTAGTTAAGCGATCACTACTTTTTCCGTAAGGATAAGAGGCTGTAACCATGCTTCTAGGCGGGTATTCAGGGAGTGTCCTAGTCTTCACCTTGGTTGACTGGATTACTGAACTGTTGCCTTACTGGATGGTGGGCTAGCGACTTCATGGAGTCGAACCACAAGTCGTCTCATGAGAGACGGGCGAGGCCTCACCTAGGGTCTAAAAGTAGGTACCGTGGGTTAACAGGAGCCCCGGCTGATTACGTGAGCTTGTCTCGGTAGCAGTCGCCTGTTAAAATTGAGGTAGGCCCCATTGTGGGCGCTTCACGGGGGCTGTGGTTACTCCAAATGCGGAAGCGAAAAGGTATCTTTGGTTTCTGGGAGGATGGCACGGCTTCGTAAGAAGCGTGTGTTCATTGTCTTATTTAACCTTGATACTAGGGGTGCATGATAGGCCCTGCTTCTTAGCAAGGAGGATGAATTTACCATGAGAAATTCATCATTTGCTACTAGAGTGGTTTGGCGGACCACTCTAGATGATAGTGTGGTCTGGTAAAAAAACTTTAGGGGTCCTGTCCGCCCCAAGGGAATTCCATAAGTGGGTAGGCCCACCGTGGAATTAAGCCCTAATAGGCAGGTGTCCACGTAAAGCCTCTTCACGATCTGTCCCTTTGGAGTTTTTTTTACCGCCATAAAGGGACAAGAAATAAATAAATAAATGGTCCTGACAATTAAAGGAAAAAAACCTGCTGCTAAACATCGAGGTCAGATTTCTGACTAAAGTACTCCCCGCCACCATTACCAATACGTACAGATCTCACCTCTGACGAAGAGAAAGAATGGTTCTACAGTCACCTAGGTGCCGCCTAATACAACACAACTCGCTGAGGTATTATTATGGTTATGTGAGATTTCAGCGGCTCATTGACTTTAGCAACTCTAACTACAAGGTGTGCAATAAAGTTATCTGGGTTTTGACGGACAGGCAAGCATTTTAGTTTTAAAAGTAGTCTCCTTGATTTAAGAGACAAAAAAGCCGCTGACATGGGGCTGGCCCAAGAAAACCATCTAATGATAGCTACCATAAGACCGCGATCTGCAATTCAGAAACCCAATGGAATCATTCGAATGGCCAAGTTTAACTTTGTTTAAAGAAAGCGTGGTGGATCGCATTTACTAAATGTTCACTTCAATTCAATTTCAGATAATGCCTTTCCTTAATAAGAAGACAGGTAAAGCGATGGGCGCGCACTTCTTGTTTTTGGTGTATATTCGTCTCCTAGTTTTTCAAGTCGTCATAATAGCTAATTTTCTTTTAATTAAAAAGTTCCAACAAAATTTCCTCAAAAATCCCATTTAATTTTCTTTTATTGAAATACAAATCTTTTTACTAGTTGTCAAAAAATCTTTTAGAGTTGTCTTTGCTGTCATATTTTTTCTTTTCAAATTTCCATCTAAATGCCACTTACAGTTTATGTTTTCATTCAAACCCTTTAAGTGGATGTTATTCACCCACAACCATCAAGATTCAACAAAATATCTTTGAAATGTTTCCTTATACCTTAAAACACTTTATTAATTGAAAGAAACACCATTTTGTGTTCTACCATTAAAGGCAAGCAAAAAAAAACAACAAAAAAAAAGTAACCACTCTTAATGAAATCGATATGGTTGCGCCCCCTTTTTGCGGTCAGATGAAAACCCGCAGCATCCTTACCAGAAACCCAACTACCAACCAACTTTGCCAAAAATAAAACACTCTTTTAAAAAATTCTCTTTCATCACTTTTTCAAAGGCTAAAGTGCACTCGGGCACCAGAAATCCTCCTCCAGCATCAGTAGCAGGAACAACTCCTGTTAAAACATTCACTATTCACTATAAGGACTAAGGGAAGTGCGCTTGACCCACCTGGCGACTACTCAGTGTGATTCTTTCAAAACAAAATGTTTTCAAAATCGGTCAAGTTTTTCAAATTGATTGTTGTTGTTAAGAAAATATACATATAATGTAAGTACAGGAAAAAGCTATATGTTCGTTAATATCTCCACTCCGGCGTCACCTATCGGGTCTTAATCTTAAAGGATCACCCTCTGGGATTCACAGGGAAAGCAAATATTATTTGTATCAGCAAATTCTGGTGGGTATATGGTTGGCCATGTCACAAGTAAGCAAATTTCTATAGAAACGGTGCCTTTTTTTAACCATATGAAAAATATGATTCGAAATTGCAAAAAAAAAACTGCAAAATCAAGATTGTAATGACTGCCCCGGCTATTCGGGTCAGAGACGAATTGATAAAATCATAGATAATTGAAATCGGTCCAGCCGTTCTTCAATTATAAATCATGTAACTAACTTGACTTTTTTAATGTATATAGATTTTACCGTCAAATGTATATTAAAAAACTCTAAAAAACTGCGAACCAAAATTTCACTTTTTTTTTGCAAAAACCCAATAAAAAGCAAGATTTTACACATTACATTGATAACATAAACATAATATCTTGTTATTTCCTAAGTATGATAAACGTTATGATAAACGATAACATCAAAGAGAACCGCTATTAGAAGAAGAACGAGACACTTAACAAACAGAATGTCCAATCCAAAGGACAATATTTAATATTCCTTTTAAAGAACATTTGGAAGTTTTTCGAAGAAGTCATCCCTGAGTTGGTTCAAGAAATACTGCAATTTGTCTTTCGACATCTGTTATTAAAGGTCAAGTCTGAAGTATCTTTAAATAGTCATGATGTAACCGTTGGATACTGGATTCTGGATACTGAAAAAGATCCAACAGAGATGGATAGAAACCCTTATCCTTCACAAACTAAGGTCGATCGGGCTACCTTTTTAATGAACAATCATTTTATTTTGTTTTTCCCAGGGGTGGAATCGGGTAAGGTGATATGTGACAGTCACATTTATGATAGTCACATGTGATCAAATTTAATTATCAGTCCACGCAAAATGATCACCACGAAAATTACAAAATTTGGCATCACTTGCAGTTTTCCACTGGAACCTGGAATTTAGTTTTTTGATATTTAAGTTAAGGATATCATTTTATTTGTATCATATTTCATATCATCACCGAAGAGAATGCAATGTTGCCAATATTTCAAGATATTTTCACGTAGGCTGGGCTAAGAGCAAGTGGTAAAGAAATGAGCATTTTGTCAAGCACTTATAGCTAATATTCTTCCTTTTCTCAGGGGAGTTTGTTCAACGAGCTGAAGACGATCTGATCCACTGATCCAGTCCATAATTGATCGCTGTATGGGAAAGCAGGCCCTGCCTAATGACCTGTACCCTCAGTTAGTCAAACAGACAACAGACTATCCAGATCCCAACTCAAGAGTAAATATCAAATCAAATTTGTCGTTGGGTCGTAGTGTCATGTTACGACCAATGAAGATACTGAAAGGGTAAGAGGAACTTATACATTTGCTGCAAAAAAAAAAAAACGTATCTGCTATAATTTTCATTTTTTTTTTGTTTAGTGCTTTTTGAAAACTCAAGGAACTCGCTGGTGAAAAAGAAAATTGATATTCAAGAAAACAATGGGCTATGCCATATACGAAGTTCTAGGAAGTTCCAAACGAAGAAGAAAAAGTTTACGTTGTCATGTCCAAATAGGAGAAGTATAGAAATGCTGCCGCCCAAGCTGCTCAACAAAATCAGGTGTGAAAAGAATCGAATTGGAATTTTAGACTTATACTAGTTTCTATTTACAGCGTCCAGTCCTTGTTTTCAACAACATCACATATTCTTATTGAAAACCATCTGTTCTTCAACCATTATAGGTACATACATTTGGATGATCCAGTTGAGAAGAAAAGAAGTTACTCTTTCATCAAGTATTGCACGGATTGATAGATAAATGAACGTTTTCCTATCACCGAAATGGAAGCAATAATGTTGACGGCTCTGCAAGATCAATTCTAATTGAGAGACTGTGCAGAAATCCTGCATTATTATCGTATCATTCCTAGTCACTGTTTGTTGCCCAGATTTGTTCCAAATATACCTCAGAAGCAGTTGCCATGCATCATCAAAGTTTGCGTGGCTTATGCTTCCTGCTGAAGCTAAGAAATCCTTCCTAAAGCTTATCTATAGTGAGCCGTTACATAAAGCCACCATTTTCGATGTTGTGGTATGTTACTTACTTACAAAAATCAAACAGGGAACACTTATAACGATTCTTTCTCTCAAGTTATTCAATCAAAAGCTGAAACCATCAAACAAAGGCGTCCTACCACCCCCACCGGTACCTGAGCATGCCGTTCCACTAAAAAAATGGCAACAGCTACAATACCACCACCACAGTGACGGCACTATTCGTTGTAGCAAAACACCGAATGAGCACCTCGCCAACTCCATCGATGATCAAAACTCCAAATGTGGCGCGGCTCTAGTCGCCCACAACCTATACCTGGTCTCACAGACTTTATTTTAGGCTTAAACGAAAGGAAATTAAATTTGCTACAACTTTATTCGTAGTAGTTTTTTTTTTGATATGCGCGGTTTTGCCAATAAGCAAAACTAAAAATTATCATTTTTTGACAAAAATGGACTATTTTCAACGAGCCGTAATTTGGTCTGTTAAGGGTTTATAGAGTTGCGGTTAGGTTTAAACTGTTTGAAATTTCATGGACTTAAAAAAAGTAAATAATTTTGTTTGTCAAAAAATCATAATTTATGTATATAAGCACGAGTTTGTCGAAGTTGCAAATTTGGATTAACACTACCCTAACTGGTCCATACACCATACCAAAAAATTCAGAACTATGTACATCAAGTTTTGCGATACTTAAAAGGCTAGTTTTAGTGTCGATTATTACTGGGCTAAGTGTGAATAATTAGTTTAAAAAATAAAACAAAGATGATTTTTTTAAATTGACATGAAAACTTCATTCAAAAGATAATCTTCTGGCATTATAATTTAAATACGATTTCTGGCATATGACCCCCTCGACTGGCTCGGACGTAGTCTAATCTGGAGGTTCAATTTTCGATGACTTTTTTCAACATTTGTGGTCGTATATCGACAATAACTCGGCGAATTTTGTCCTTCAAATGGTCAATCGTTTCGGGATTATCGGCGTAGACTAGCGACTTCACATATCCCCACAGAAAATAGTCAAGCGCCGGTAAATCGCAAGATAGTGGAGGCCAATTCACGGGTCCGGAACGTGAAACTATGCGGTTACCAAACGTTTCCTTCAATAAATCAATTGTGGCACGAGCTATGTGACATTTTGCGCCGGCCTGTTGAAACTACAGCTCCTGCACATTATGGTTGTTAAATTGATGAACAAAAAAGTTTTTACGTTCTGGCCAGCATCGCTTTTAAAGAAGTACGGACCAAATTTTCCACCAACCCATAAAGCACACCAAACAGTCAGTTTTTTGTGGATGTAAAGGTGTCTCAACATACACTTGAGGATTATCATCACTCCAAATACGGAAGTTTTGTTTATTGACGTATCTATTCAACCAAAAATGACCTTCATCGCTAAACAAAATTCCCTTATGAAAATTCGGATCAACGGCAATCTTGGTTTGGGCCCATTCACCGAATCTACACCTTGCTAGGTGATCCTGTGGCTTCAATTCTTGCACGAGTTGTATTTTGTAAGCACGCAAACCAATTTCTTTCCGCAAAATCTTCCATAAAGTGGATGGACACATATCCAATTCCTGATGTGCAGGTTATATCAAGGTCAGGGAACCAACTCACAACGGATGTTCCCACTGCCCCCAAATAAAACGGAAACGTCAGCGTCCAATAACACGACGAAGTTCTTAGGAAATTTGCCAATCGATTGGACTCGTTGACGATTCTCAAGAATTAGAATACTGATGAATAATCTTTAAAGAAACATTGTTACACAAGTAACAATTTGGAATAATAACCTGTTAAGAGTAAGTCTGATTTTGTAAGCCATGCAATAAACATTAATCATTGTTAAACTAGAATAAGTTTGTATAATAATTTTGTTTTAAATCAAATCATTTTGTTCGAACTTTAGTTGCACGATGGTAAATATACTGATTCGGGTCTTCCTCTACGCTACGCTCTATATTTTCATTTAGAGTAAACATGGTGCGATTATGTTGACCGTAAAATAGACGTATTGCGCTATACGTATTTCGAACAGAACCATGATTTTCAAAATAAATGTTGTACAGCGTTGTTCAGGCGTCGCTCCATTCATGTTGAAATGCCAAATTAAACTAAAAATAAATCACTTGACAGCTTACAAAATGGTCAGTTAAAGTAGTGTTGCCAATTTAAAGTTCTAGAGCTCTAAAAAACACCGTTTATTTTTTATTTTATTTTTTTAATAAAGTTTTATTTTGCACATGATATTATATTTTTTTATTAATTAAAATTGCTTAGTATGCCAAAATTTGTTAACGTCTGATAATCATCTCTGTAAAAGCTTTAGAAGTAGAAGTTTGGAACTAGAACTCACCCAGAGTTTAGTTCATTGCAGCATCTACACAAGTCATATGGGTCAAACGATTTCTTGGGGTTAGCTTAAGGAGCCAAGTTCTATTTATTTATACTCTTAACGGTTTTTGTTAATTACCAACGCTGCAAATTCAATATGAAGTGACGCCTAAGTAGCAATCACAAGAAAAGGTCACAGTGATTGTCAACTATGAAAATCATCTTACGTCGACTGATTTTGTTGATTGCGACAATCACTTACCATATAACACCTTAGCCGATTCCGCCTTAAGAATCCAATCAAACGCATTAAGTCTGCAGTTGTCCTACGTTCAAAACTTGGAGTTCTGAAGCACACTACGGAAAATTTGCGAGTTTATATAGATTCAAAATACAATTTTCTTTGAATAGAGCCAATAAGTTAAGTTAATTTTTAACCTACAGGGTGGCGCACGAATCGTGCTACAAAAATAAAACGTAATAACTTTTTTTCTGTGTGAGTAATCGGCTTATTTTTTTTTATTTTGTAGGTTACTATTTAGATTTATAAAAATGGATGCTTGGGATACGGAGAAAAGAATTTGGATAGTGCAACGGTACCATGCTTTGCAGTCCGTCATTTCCGTCCAAAGGGAATTTAGGCGGGAGTTTGGCGGTAATCCCCCGAGTAGATGGACCATTATGAGGTTTGTAAACATGTTTGCCGAATCTGGAAGCATCGCACGAAGGCCGTACCATCGAGATGCCAATGTTCGGGTTCAGGATACAATCGCAGCAGTAGCATCTGCAATACAGGCCAATCCGAGCGTTTCGACCCGAAACTTATCGGGGCAAATTGGAATTAGTAGACGGTCATTACAACGGATACTTCATGACGATTTAAACTTGTTTCCGTACAAAGTCCAAATTACTAGCAAGTTAAACCCTCAGGATTTGCCTGTTCGCCTGGAATTTTGCCAAAAAATGATATCAAAGGCCGAAGAAGACAACACATTGATCAATTGTTTGTTCATGTCTGATGAGGCCCATTTTGATCTGAACGGCAATGTAAACAAGCAAAATTGCCGTATATGGAATGAGTCTAATCCAGAAATGCTCCATGAGACGGAACTGCACCCAGAACGAGTCACTGTGTGGTGCGCAGTTTCATCAAGGTGTATTGTCGGGCCGTACTTCTTTGAAGAAAACGGTGTAACCGTTACTGTCAATGGGGACCGTTATTTAAAGATGTTGAAGGAGTTTTTTTACCCAGAACTGCGCCGAAGACGTATACCATTCAACAGCGTTTGGTTTTAGCAAGATGGAGCAACTGCACATATAGCCAGACCAGTTATGGCGGAGCTAAACAAAAAATTCGCAAACAAATTAATTTCTAGGAACTCCACTTTTCGCTGGCCCCCAAGGTCACCTGACCTGACTGCACCAGACTTCTTTTTATGGGGTTATGTCAAGCAACAGGTGTATAAAACGAAGCCCAGGAATTTAACTGAATTAAAGCAGTCCATAACGACAATAATTGAGGCGATCCCAACTTCAACTCTTCAGGCCGCAATGAATAATTTTTTGACCAGGTGCCGCATATGCGTGGGAGAGCGTGGAGGTCATTTGCGGTCTATAATCTTTAAAAACAACTAACTATTTAAAATAAAATTTAATTTTCTAACCAAAAAAAAAATAAATGAAATACATCGATTAAAAAAAGTTATTTGAATTTCTTATTGCTGCACAATTGGTGGGACACCCTGTAGTTTTTAAATTTTTGTCTAGCATTAAGTTAGTTATAGGTCAATAAAAAATAAAACTGTATAAAAAAAAACTATTTTCTTTTATGATACAATTTTTCACATTCCGTTTCTGCTATATTATAAAATGCCTCATCACCGTTAATCTTGTTAACTCCATTAAATTTGAGTTATTGTTGTGTGAAATTATACGCAGCGTAAATTCTTCACTTTTCACTTGCAAGATCCTAAAAGATGCTTGAAAAAATCAGATACATGCCGCTTGTGTCATTTGCTACAAGAATATCACATACTTTTGAACGCACAATAATTAAAATGACTTTTTATTCAAAAGATAAAGAAATGAAAATGTAATTATTTCATAAGGAAACCACCGGAAAATGCGTCAAGGAGACATGTAAGTGAAAGACATACAATAACACACAAGAAAAGCAGCAGATGCTACGCTACGAAAATGAGCTACCCATCAGCAGCATTGGATTTCTGGGTTTCTCCTGTTTCGAGCATTGTCGCATCAGCAAACCCAAACAGCAACGGAACGCGCTTCAAGCACATTTTTTTTTTAATGGAAATGTGGGTGGCTTATAAACTCCCCGCCCAATTGTAGGCTTTATTACACTACCCTTGTGCTGCCGCTTGAGGCTATGGAAGCACCAGCAACCAACAGGGGCGGTAGGGTGGCAGCCCTGGTGTCAGAGAAATACAATATCCAATTTAAAGAGAATATAAAGCCCAGCAAAGTCATCGCGCCTTGGGGCTATTTAGACTGCAGTGTGAGGCAGGGAGTGTAAATTTGCCTCAAAACAGAAGCGCCAGCAAGGATTGTCTACGACGGTGGGTGGCATTCATTTCAATAGCCATTGTTGTTGAAATAAAATAAAAAAAGACCACATCACACCAACAACGGGCAGAGTATCTACACCAAGGAGTTGTTAATAATAAAATATCCTAGGCACTGTATTTTTCTCCTTTTTTCCCATATTATTGGTATTGGTGGCCCGGCCAGGCAGGATTTACTACGTACATTTCTATGATTGTGATGGGTGTTTTATAGGTTAAGGCTATGGACTGTTTGGTCATAAGATGACCCAAGGGAAGTAGTCAGCACAAAATGAGTACAAACGTTCTCGCAGGATTGTTTTGTTAGATTCTTCTTTTTTTACCGTTAAGCTTCCCTTGTGTAGTTTAATCATTTGAATGGAAAAGGGGGAGTGGGCCAAATAACGGAATAATAATAAAGCATTTAAGGACACTTTTGCCCGCCAGTTATGGCACATTGCGAGCAAGTAAAATATAACGCGACGTAACGTATGCGGGAGTGAGTAATATACAGTTATAACTTTTTTTTTGTGTGTGGGAGTTAGCTGGTCTGTACAAACATATATATATAAAGCCATTGTGCCTACTAAATAAACCGATTAAAAAGTGATTTATTTATTTAAGGCTTGCCGACATCCGAACACAGTTAAGGTCATCAAGGTTATTGTGGACATTTTTAACTTTTTTTATGCTTCCCGTGGGGGTTTGGTTATTCAATAAAAAAATTCACGATATTTTTATTAAATTTTACATGAATTAACTACGAAAGTATGTAATTTGAATTATTTCAAATATTTTTTTTACGAGTGGTTTGTTGAATTATTTTTGAGACGTGGATATAGGCAGTAAACATTTACAAAAAGTTTGAAAAATAAAGAATTTTAAATTTTTAAGAGAATGTTTTACGAATAAAAATTATCTTGTTTTTCTGGCATTCGATTTTTTAACAGGAAACAAGGCTAAAAACTCCCTAATATTTTTTAAAGACCTTAAAAACAAATTAAAACAAAAAAAAAAACATATTTACACACATTTATTATTTGAGTAGTAAGATTTTACTAAATAAATGTTTGAAAGAATATGTATCCAAAGCATTAGGGTAATAGGGGAAAAAATATTTTGAGTTATCGAATATCATTAGCCTTATTAATTTGGATATCAAATTAGATATAAAAGACAGAACAAGTCCAAACATTCCACATTCGTATGCTGCGGCCAAAAAAAGAATATTTGTGCCTTACAGTACGTGTAACTTAGCTCAGGATTAAATTAAGCATTTTTCCAATTTTTCTTCCTCATTGGACAATGCTTCCAAATCCAGAATATAATTAGGTGGAGTTAAGATGGTTGTGAATGTGGAAACAAATATAAACATCTACAAGAACTATCCTCACAGACAAAAGCACAAACAAAAGAGACCTCAGAGAAAACGAAAAACTAATGAACAAACATGGTTTAATTGCGAATGTTATGATCCAATCGTTTAAATTACTTAAGTTTATAACAAATATACATAACTTGGCAATATGTGTACAAAAAATTATTATGCCGGACTTGTCTCTAGGATTTCGAACACAAAAATATAGAATAACTAACAAATAATACACTCTGTTGTCTTCACAGTGTATTATACATATATAGTGAGTTTTTGAAGTGATAACGTCTTATAAATCGATGACAGGCTACAGATTCGAAAAAACATGACTCATGCTGATAATTCTGATAAGAAAAGTGACGCACGCTGCGATACTCTGAATCTTTCAACCAAAATCGATCGCAAGCACCAGGCGATAATGAAAAAGAATAGGCGCAAATTCCCAAAATAATCCCCCTAAAACTCAAAAAGAACAAGAAGAGAAAAAGAAATACAAAAAAGGCGGAGTTTTTTTTGTTGTCCTTGTTGTTTATAGTCTAGTTTATTTAAATTTTTTGTTGCGGCACATATTTTGGAATATTTTTCAATTAGTCAAAATCACTTGATTCTTTTGAAACTACTTCAAACTAAACGGATATCCGCAGCCGCCTGATTATAAAAAACTTAGTTGTTAAAACGCGTCGCAAATGAATTTAAAATAAAATATAAGTTGTGAATAAATTTAAAACTATATATAAAAATAAAAAAAAAAGAAATTTTCTTGTATTTTTAATATTTTTTTTTTTTTTTTTTTGAAAAGTGGTTAAAAAAAATAACACTTTGACATTTTCCATAGAAATTAAATGACGTTGAATTTTTCCCGCTAAAAACTCTTTTACGTACTTTTTTCAAACAATCAAAAGTCACAAAAATCGAATAAAAACTTTGAAATTCTTCTTATATTTTTCAAATTTTAGTCCACGCTGTGACCGCACATAAGAGCAAGTACGTGCGATCCGTGCAATTTATTTATTTTTATTTTTATTACATATTTCAATTTTAAGAAAACGTATTTTTTTAAACTAAAACGATTGGTAAATATATATGGAGATTTGCTTTTGAAAATATTGTTACGTATTGAATACATAGGTTTAAGCCGCGTGACATCAATCGGATCTTATTTTTTGGCTGTAACTTTTAAGAAAACATATTTAAAAAAAAGAGGTTGGTAAATAAAGGATCCGCCAAATAACTTCTTTTGTTTTTGATAATGCTTCATCAACATCAAGTGTAGCTTTGGCTGTGTGGCACGTAGCGCCGTCTTGTTGAAACCAAATGTTGCCAATATCCTCCTTTTCAATTTTTGTGAACAAAAATTCGTTCAACATGGCCCGATAACGATGGCCATTGACTGTAACGGCCACTCCTTGCTCAGTTTCGAAAAATGGCCCAATTATGTCTCTGGACCAAAATCCGCACCAAACAGTGACTCGTGTTGGGTGTATCGGCTTTTCAATGTATGCACAACCATATTCGTTAATAAAACTAATTATCTGTCAAATCAGACATGAGCTAGTGTTACCATTCACGAAATAAGCACTAGTTGGAAAAAAAACGTTAGATGGCGGACCCGTTATATTTTGTGATGAATAAAACAAACAAAACACAGTTAACAGTAATTGCGTTTTAACCACATTTCCCTCAATCGATTGCAAGTGTTCTTTTCGTTCTTTCGCACTTAAGACATCAGACCATTGTGTCATTTCTGCAAATCTCTCGTGCCAACAAAACTCAGTTGAAGAGAAACCCCCTAGGAGAACCGTTTGGCAATACGAGAAAGCCAACTGGGACGGTCTCAATAATTTCTTCAGGATCTTCAACTGGTCGCTCTGCTTCCTCGGTAGTGACATAGACTCCAGCGCAGTTATGGTAACAAATGTTATCCTCTTAGGTATGCGAAATTTTGTCCCGAATAGGTCAAAAAGTATCAAACCTAAAGATAACTCATGGTTTGATTCGAGCTGTAAAGAGATTATCAGGTTGAAAGAGGTAAGTTTCCGATGTTATAAAGCCAACAAAACCGAGGAAAACCGGAAAAAGTTTCAGCAATCTAGAAAGGCCTGTAATGTTCACATTCGCAAGACTAAATTTTTACATGAACAAAAAATCCGGCAAAAAATACTGCAATGTCCCAAAGGCAGTAAAAATGTTTGGTAATTTCTTAAAAACGTAAAGAACTCCTCGTCATCATCGGTTCCTACGCTTGTCTTCAATGATACTCCTGTTGTCAGTTCTCAAGAAAAAGCAGATCTGCTTGCAGCCCAATTCGCTGCTAACTCAACGCTGCCAGCAGGTGTTTGTACTCCTCCTGTACTCGAGAGCGTAAATGACTTCATGGGACCTATCTTCTTTCGCACTCGTACAGTCGCAAGAGTATTAAAAGATCTTAGATCTTAGATCCACCTTCTGTGGAATGACCACATATTTGACGTTGCCAAAAATGCCGCGAGATGTTTAGGTTTCCTTCGAAGATGCAAGAAGTTCTTCACCCCGTCTGATCTGGCTACAGTATATAAAGCATTTATTCGCCCTAAACTTGAGTATAACTCCCACATTTGGGCAGGTGCTCCTGTAACCCACTTGAGTTTTCTAGATAGAATACAAAAAAGAGCTTAAAAAATAATAGGAACATTAACAGAAACATTTACATCTCTGGAGCACAGACGTAATGTTTCCTGCCTTTCATTATTCTATCGCTACTTCCATAAACAATGCTCTAGCGAAATAGCCAGTTGCATTCCTCCCCTGAAACGCTTTAACCGTAATACTCGCACTGCAAGGAATGCCCATCATTATACCCTTTAGCCCAACTTCGGACGTACTGTCAAGTACAGGGATTCTTTCTTTAGTTGTACCACGCGAATGTGGAATGCCTTGCTAGACTCTATTTTTCCCTACCACTTTGAAGTGCAGATCTTTAAAACAAATGTGCATCGTTACCTCCTTTCACATCCTTCCCTATTTTCTAAAGCCCTCGCTGTGTTTAATTAACATTATAAGGGTAGTCAAAATCCCTTTAGTGCGGGCTAATTATTAAAAAAAAAAAAAAAAAATGATATTCGTCGATTCAAATGTGTGATTTTTTTCTGTCATTTTCAACCCTGAGTGTTTCTTCCACAATCAACATTTCTGCCACAATCACCAAATAAATAAATATTCAATATGTCTTCTCTTCAGTTTTCAACAATGCCACAAAAAAAGGATTGTTTGGAGGAAAATCATCAGAAGCAAAGAATAAAACAGCCGCTGAAACTAAAGACCAAAGCGGATCTCGCCTACAACAAATACCCAACAGAGCTTCTATTTCCAGAACCGCTGAAACTGAAAAGCAACGTGGATCTCGCCTTAAAAAATTCACGCCAGAGGTGCATTTCATTTCACATTAAATAGATTTTTTTTCTTAGGCGTAGCAACGTGCGCCGTGTACCGCTATTATGCCATAACAGCCGTTCAAAACTACAATTACTTAGCAATATGTGCAATGTGAGGCTTACTTTGAAAATCAAGAGTTTTCAAGTTAATTAAGCAAAATGAAATAAGGCTTATCACATTGTTTTTAAAAACATAAATTAACTTAAGCTTCAAAATTATTATTGGGGTCTTATTTCTATCTAACTTTTTAGGCGACGTAAACTAAATGAAAAATTGTTGAATTTTTTGGGGTGATTTTTCACTTTTTTAATTCTTCATCTGAATGGTTTTCTAAAGGAAAAGTCAAATAAGACCGAACCTGGAAATTCGGCGTTTTTTGATTTCCTAAAGTGAAATATCGCCGAATTTTGGAATTTGGCGTTATTTCACGGCACCGGAGAACGGGTCAAGATCAGATTGACGCAGATTTTCATTCCGTCAAATTTCAACTGAACAAACACTACGGTGCGGTGGTGTCGCTTAGAGACAACTTATCAGTTGGGGAAATTGCAAACCATACAGTACCTCCAGCTAAATGTAAAGGCTTTTGATAGAGTTCTCCGGAATTGGTTTCAGCCTATTTTTCACCTGAGTCAAAATTGGAGTCACCACAAACAAAGTTTTCTTCCGTTTAGAGAATTTCAACATCTTTAAATGCTATCAGAGGTCTTCCTGAAGAAAATGATTTATCAATGCTTTTCCACGGTAAGGTGCAGTCACAAAAACCTTTTCAATGTTTCAGCATCAGATCTCAAAGAAATTTCAAACTTTAAAACTTTTAAACTTTTATTTATTGCTATAGCTAAAATATAATCAAAATTTTCTTAAAAGAGTTAATTCTTGTTTTCCAGTTATATTTTTATACTAGTTGTTAGCCTCGACTTCGTCCGCCTGAAATTTATCATTATTATTATAAATTATTTTTATTAGATATTATGTATTATTATTTGATTTGGTTGTTATAAAAATTGTGGTTTTGAGTCAAATTGTTCTAAAATTTTAAATTTTGAAAAAAAAAAAATTCAAAAAAATAAGCAAACTCAAGACCACCTACTCGTATTTCAAATAGCTTTAGTTATTCCTTTTAAAATAAGCTCCCTGCCTGTGAAAGTCCCGTCAAAATCGGTCCATAAATAACAATTTTCGAAAAAAAATGCCGCCAGCGCCACCTAGTGAGTGATTAAAATAGTCTAAGTCACTCCTTAGGATATTCAAATAAAAAAATTATAATGTGTATAGACAACAATTTCTACCCATTTCTGCCAAAATTAAGCTTCTTTTTCTTGCCCTCATACATAAATTAAGTATACAGTGTCCTTGAATCGTCTGCCAATTTCCTCAAAACGTTCTCTATCAAGAGTTAATATTAAACAATAGTTAAGTGCTTTTCGAAAGGATCATTGATTGCTTAGTACAAAATTGTTTGCATTAAGTTCCCAAGGCAATTGTATCTTCAAGGACATTCGCTCTCAATCGATTGAATCCATTTATAATGTTTTTATTTATAACACACAACTCCAGGCATAGAATTTGTTGAGCCATTAAACCTCAAAAATAAATGTTCCAATTTAAATTTGTCCTCCTCCCGATTGTGTTCCTTTTTCCAATGCACGCTATGCCGTAGGGGAGTCTCCTAGCTGGATATTTATTTATTTAAAAATAAAAATAAAAAGTTTTTTTTTTTGTTTTATTCATCCTGGATCCTGGTTGCTTACTACCTTTATGCTTTGTCGTCCAAATTATTTCCCCTTTTTTGGTTTGGGTTTCTCAATTTTATTTATCGCGCCGCCCAACTGGTTGAGCTTCTGTCATCCTTTGATATCGTCCTTTAACAAGAGCTCTATCCCCCTTCCTACGAAAATGTCAGTCAAATTCCATAAATCAATTTTGATTTCAAAACACTCTCACGTAGAGAAAACCCAAGAACAACGGCAGGAGCAAAAAAATTCATTTTTCTGCTGTGTCAGGACATTTGTGCGAATCCGAATATTTTAAGGCTTTTTTTAGATTCACGTTCTCTTCGATATATATAAATTTATGTATTTTTTTTTTTATTTTATTTAAGGGGATAACTGACGTTTGTGTGTCGTGCTCACTTTGCAAAAATGTCAACCTACTGAAACACAGCTACTCGACGTGTTTTAAAAATACTGATATAAACATTCCTCAGTCAGCAGGAGCAGCACAGGATAAAAAAACACACACAATTTGAACATGAATATTATGTAAATCTTATTGACATGATTTCCATTCCAGGACATGGGAAACCTGTCCTGGGGACAGGCGGCATCGGCCGCCTTCAGCCAGAGAAATGAATGGAATTTCAGATCTCAGCCCAAGAGGATCCTAGGGAATCCCAAATCCCTGAATCCAACTGACATTGCGTACTTACTAACAGTCACAGCGAGGGAATTTGCAATTGCCGTTATTCGATTTGTTTTGGATTGAGTTTGAGTATTATGTGTGTGTTGATTGTGTTTGGATTGGACTAAGAGAGAAAGGAATGTTAATAATGACGTTGATATCCTTGCAACTGCTGCTCCAGTTAATTGTGGTCCTTTTGTTCGTAATGTGATGATAATATTATTCTCTCCTCCCGAATTAAGGACGCTTGCTAGCATTGCTCAAATTATCTGTGGCTTATTGCTCTGGCATTGTATTTTGTATATGGCATAGAATTTGTTGTCCCCACTTCCGGCAGGATGCGGAAGTGTGTGGGGGGGAATTTCATGCGAAAATAATGAGAACTTATCGCATTGTTGTGCTGATGGACGAGCGTCGAGCAGTTCCATAGAATAGTGTTGATTTTTTTTTTTTTGCTTTCTAGAGAATTCGTGACAGGAAATTCTTGGAATTCAATTGAGCTCGAGGATGGATTAATAAATTTGTTTGTATTTGATGGTCTAGATAGGATTGTTAAGAGAGTAGCATTATTTGCATTTGTTTGGCTTTGAAATGCGTAGCAGAAAATGAATGTTTGTTGTGGGGGTTGTTGGTCGGGAGATGGAGTTGTTTGGAATTAGAAAATCAAAATAAGCTCTTTTGGACGATAAGCAGGGATTATGGTGGGTGTATTGCATAATAATTTCCTCCATTATCTTCTATTGTAACGTTTGTTTTTATAACAATGTATTTGTATTGAGAAGTGGGTTAGGCATGGTTTAAGAAATAGAGAGCAATTCATACTGATTGTTTTGATATTTATCACCATTATTGACTCAATTTACTAAGCTTAATTGTGTAACTTAACAATGGGTTGTTGGCTGAGAGTAATTCCTCTGGGTATTTGATTGATTGATTGAATATACTATAAGTCTGTAACCAGAAGCGAGGAGCTTATTAACAAGCATAGTTAAATGGAATACAACGTTTAATCGAAATTGCGGAGTATGATTATGTAACGGCTGCTAGGAAATGCAAATAATTCCTCAAAATAAAATATTATTTATGTATTATTCATTGAATTACATTATTTTTATTGGGAGCTCAAGATGTTGCTAGAGTGGAAACTTTAGACACCAGATGAACACATCCTTATAAACGGAGTCGAACAACATTTTTGATTTTGAAGCAATGTCTGTGAGCTGTATTTTAGCAAAGATAGTTAGGGTTCAAAACATATTTACGAATTTAAGAATATTTTGATTCTTTTTACAAAACGACTAAATATTTGAGTTTTTGATATTTTTGTTTAACGCTATAAAATTTTGGTAATTATACACTTTCGCGGTCACCTGGTTTTTTGGCTGTAAAAAAATTCAAAACTTGGCCGATTTTCATGATTCTTTTTTTAAAATGTTCGTGTTTACGTTTAAATTATCCCCATGTCAGAATTTCAGATAGTTTTTTTTTTAGGTTTGAATGCTGAAAAAAGAAATCAATTTTCATGAACAATTTTTCAAAACTTTGTTTTTCCCTTACCCAATTGATTTAACAATTTTTCTATCGTTATCTACGCAAAAAACAAGCAAATAAGTAGAAAAAAAGCAACCACATTTTTTTATTTATTTTTATTAATTTTTAATATTTTTTTAATAAATAATCCGTCCAAATGGCTATTTTTAAAAAAAAGTCATGAAAATTGGTCCAGTTTTGAATTTTGTACAGCCAAAAAACCAGGTGAACGCGAAAGTGTATTATTACCAAATTTGTTCTTCATATTTTCAAAATATTTTTTTTTCATTCGCATTATCGATTCCATTATGTGTGGAGTATAACATCGTTTAAATGTCCGTTGCGCTTTCTCTTGGTGGTGCGCATTCGAAGTCCAATTTTCCATGACTCTGACAAGGCCGAGTTGTTGTTGTGAGCGACGCGAAATCGACTGCATCGAATTCTCCTGCACACTCTCACGAACAACGGCGATGTTTTTTGCAGATCTAGCCTTTCGTCGACGAACGAGTGTTCGTTGATTGTTTACTGAACCAGTAGACTCAAATTTAGCCACCACACTGCGAATAGTCCTCTCGATAGGACGATTATGGCGACTGTACAGTGAGCGAAGCGCAAGGAATGTTGCCCGAACAGAACAATCATTTTGATAAAGCAAGTGGTGTTTGAATGCTATATCATATGGTGATTTGGTAAAACCAATTAAATAAATGACAGCCAATTTGACAGATGTAGTTTCAACAAGATGGCCGTTATCAACTTTCAAAGTCCTTATTGGAAGACACTTTATGCAGCCTAACGGCTAAGGTTTTATCTTCAAGTTTAGTGTGCGTAGTTCTTTTAACATTCCTCAGAGGGATTTTTCAAATTTTATTTATAAGGCTTAAAATAATTCTACCTACCTGCCATACTTTACATAACCGTAAAGAAGAAGCTTAGTTTTGTCATCATTTTGATGAAATTCTTATACATTTATATTTGTAGCCATTGGCTATCATTTTTCAAGAACAAATTTACCTGAAACGTCTATTAACGGTACCTCCCACAGGACGGTTTTTTTACTTTATCAAAAACTTGTTAACCGATTTTAATCAAAATTTATATTGAGGAAGAAGTATAGGTAGGTAGCCAAAGCACATAATTTTACATTGAAATATCTTCGAATAACGTTTTTTTGTATTTTAAATATTTTTTTTTATTCTATATATTTTTTTACTTGCGATTTAGGTACTAAAATGCAAGTTATGGATTCGTGCAAAAAAAAATCTAACAATTAAACATGACATTACGATAATAGAGAAGTTGAAAAAAGTGGGTCCGGAAATTCAGTCCGTCTGTCTGTCTATCTGTTCGCGCCTCTACGGCCCAAACGGATGGGCCGATTTGCTTCAAACTTGGTATTAAGGATTAATTAGGTAATTTAATTTTTGGTCTAGGTGGAAAAATAACGGTACCTGCCATACAATTTTTAACAAAAAGTTAGATTTTCTCGAAAACAGCTTTAACGATTTTGATAAAACATTCAGGGTGCTAATTTTTTACAATAATACATCATTCAGTTAGAATAAATTTTTCGAAATTTGTTTTATAACGGTACCTCTCATAAAACCGTTTTTTTTTTTCAAATGCGGTTTTATCGTAAACTTTTATCCCGATTTCAATAAAATTTTGCACACAGGAAGTCATTTATAATTCAATTAATATCGCTTTCAAAATTTTCAAAAACTTTTTTTTCGATTTTTAAATAAAATTTTTTTTTAAAAATTTGGTTTTCGAAATATTTTGAAAATGGGTGGATTGAATTTGGTTAAATATTTTTTTCCAGATGAAAATACAAATTGCCTTATAATGACATACTAGAAAAAAATTAAAAATATTTTTTCGAAAAGTTTTTCAAAAAAAACACGAATTTTTAAAAAAACTGGTTTAACGATTTTCAAATTTTGTTTTTTTTCAATAGACGTTTAGTTTTCAAATTTTATTGCATACTTAGTTTTTCCAAGAAAACTCTGAAACTAATTAAAAAAAAAAATAAAGAATTTTCTAAAAAAAAATATTTTTTTATTATAATAGACGTGTGGTTTTCAATCTGGCAATACTTTTTCGGAGTTGGTCTGTTTGACAGCTGTCTCTTGATTTATGGTTTGGTTTGCGATTTCATAATGAATAGACTTACTCCTGAACAAAGTTTGCAAATTGTGCAAATTTGTTACCAAAATAACGGTGGAGCAGAGTATCGAAGAAGACCCAAATGAGTATATCCGCCATCGCGCGCGGAAGGATATTGGTTTGCAGGCTTACAAAATCCAACTCATTTAAGAAAGCGCGCAACGTTTACATTAACGATAACTAATTTCGATAATAAAATTTCTTGGACGTATTGTTCAATCGTGTAACTTGCCATGAAGATTTGGCATTACTAACTGAATAAAAAATAATGGATTTGACAAATGTCATCAAAACAATATGGCCGCCACAGGTCTCCAAAATCTAACCAAGCCAATAAAAGAACACTTATTTATACTGTTAGATGGTATGCTGCACGACACTAGTTAGGAGAATTTTGTCGGCGTTAATCGAATTTTTGACTTTATTCTCAATTCAAGAAAATTTCTTGTCAAACATACTGTATCGCCAACAAAAAATATAGTTAATAAAATAAAAGTGATTCCTACGACATTACAGGAGCAGGTACAACCCTCTCATTGTTTCGTTTCAATTTATCATTCCATGGAGCTGGCTCTTTTCGTTTTGTGTTACCTGTAAAAAAAAGGAAACCCGTCCCAGATAAATACTTACCACCCATCACCTCCCCCATCCAAAACCATAACCAGGACATTCAATGCAAAACGAAAAACGTCGACTGAAAAATATCTTTTATATTGTATTTTGACATGGTTTCCCAGTCGGATTTTTTTTTTGTCCTAGAGAGCTACAGCCGAACTTAAGTCAGCCAATTTTATTTTCACGTCAGGACATTCTATTGTCTCTTGATTGGTTGGCAAAATATTTAAATGCACTGTCCGCGAAGCGTGATCAGGATATGTATGCAGTGTTTTTTACGTTTGGAATATTTTTATTTTTTTTTCATTTCCCTTCCTCTTTCTTGATATTTTTATAATAAAAATTCCCCCCATTTTTTGTCATGAATAAGCATAAAAGTATTTTTGTCAATTTTAACAGATCCAACATTTCAACCGTGGAATCCCTTAAAAATAAAATAAAAATTTGCCATTGTAAATACGGGTTGCCAGGACGAAAGGAGCGGAAGGAAAAAGGCATTTGTGTCGCCTCTCAAACACAAGCTTTGTGGAGCCAATAATTTATTGGATCAATAAATATCTGTGTCAACGTCTCAGCGATTTTTCTTTAAAGACTGATTTTAAATTTAAATAAGCCATTGTGATGGGTGGTCCTTTGCTGGTTGAGAAGGAAGAGAGGGTTTGGTGTGGCGGGAAATTGGGTTACTCCAAGTCAACTGGCTTTGAATTTATTAGATTTTTTTGTTTTCTGGTCCTCATGGAGGAGGTTTCCAGTTCTTTTTTTCTGAGGAAGTATCGAATAAGACAGAGATTAATGAGGAACACTTAACAATGATGATTGCAGATTAAGGACACACAGGAGGTTTGTCGGGATGACGTTGGCTGAAAGAGATTTTGTGTCACTTTACGAATTGGATGTGATGTGTCAATAAATTTTCGTTCGGACAAATAGTATCTTTTCTCTTTCATTAAATTGAGATGAATGTGCGTATTTTGGTTGAGAAGTTTTTATAGAGAGACCTTTCTGAGGAAAATATTCTAATGTCGAAAACCGAGCTGTACAATTAGAAATTTTATTCAAGAATTTTATTTTTAACATGAATTAATGCAAAGAGAAGGTTTTTCATCAACTTAGTTCTTAAACTAAAGTTAAGTGTTTCGAATTAAAGCAATCTGTTGCAAGGACCTTTGCTCGTAAACTTTATTAAACTTTCAGCACAGTTTATGAGTTTTATATTATTTTTTTATGAATTCCTTTTGAAGAGGGTGCGGATGGCTTAAGAGATCATGACTTTTGCCTGTGCCACAGGCGCAGAGTTTCGAGTGCTCGCACATAATATTTTGGTGTCATCTCAATAAAAGTTTATGGTTTTCATTAATTTGAAATGTTTCTTTGGGGTTGTTATGGAGGTGTAAAATTTAATTCAAACTTAAATATTTTATCAAATTTTCGGTTAGTTAGATGGAATTATTTTGCTTGTGTTTTTGTTTACGTTTCATGTTTTATAGGATTTTCGGTGTTCGAAGGAGGGAAATGGATGGTGTTTTTTGAAGAGCATACTAAAAATAAGTTATTTAAGAAAATTGATTTTTTTTTAGTCACAGGATTGTTCTCAGTTGTTTTTGGTATATTAAATCACTATGGATTAAGCTTATCAACTGTTTGAATTTATTTAAAAAAAACATGCCTCACTTCGAGAAACTCATGGGGCATTATGCGGATTTTATGGCTCTCATTCGCGTTCATCAGAGATAGGTTAATTATGAGAATTGCTGAATTTAGAGCGATGATACCTTACTCAGAAGCCATTAAACAAATACCATAAAAGCCAGTTATTAATTAACAGATAACGTTGGACACTTAACTCGGCGTTCGGCAATAAATTCACAGCGAAATAGCGTTGTATACTTAATTCACAACGAAATAGCGTTGGACACTAAATTCGCAACGAAATAGCGTTAGATACTTTATTCACAACGAAATAGCGTTGGAAATTGTATACACAACGACATTATAATATCGTTAATTAAAGGTCCTAGCTGAGTACGATTTGCATTGTCAGATAGGTATTGTATGCAGCTACCTGCTCCAGCGGTGGAATCGGCTAAAGTGATATATGATAAGTGATTGTCACAACCAAAAAATGCAGCCTGCATAAGATGATGCCAGAATTAAACACTTTAAGCAGACTGAACATTTAATGTAATCACATGTGACTATTAGAAATGTGACTGCCACATATCACCTTAGCCGATTCCATCCCCGAATTCTCTTGAAAAATACCTGCGCCTCCAGGATCGGATAGTAGGGTCGCTTGTCAGAAAAATACATTTTTCACTCAAGCCTTCCGCGTCTATATCTCGTTATTTTGTGTTCCTAGGTGAGAAGTTCTTGCACTGGGAAAGGTATTGAATCCGGTTACCCATATCCCAGCTATTCAAACACAAGAAATAAGGGGAGAAAAAATAATTATTGCACTTCCAGGAGTAAAATGAGTGGAAGGTTCTTGATTCGCCCCGACTCTCTCCTCTTAATTGCAAATAGCTTGTCAGCCGTTGGTGCTTTCGGCCCCAGAGTCGCGCCTAACGGAGTACCTCTTACCCATCTTTCATTTTTAACGATGCAGAATTCAATTCTACAACTTTTATATACACTACTTCTATGACAACGAGTTTATTTGAGATTAAACTGAAAAATGTGGAAAATTGGTTCAACTTTGACCTAATACGTGTTTTCTTTAGACGTATGGTTTTCAAGAAGAAATAAAATGCATATAATTCAATGCTAAGGCCAAGAATTAAGCTTAATTATAAAGACAAGGGTTTGTCATTATGTTCTAAAAATGATTTCGGGCAAGTGGCCACCGCAGCTCGCTCGAATAAATTCCAGCCGAGAGGCTCAATTTTCCCAATTTTGTGAAAATCGGGATCGCTGGCCATCTCGTTTTGCGCCCATTCATCGAACGTGCCACGCGCTTGATGGTCGTTGGGCTTCAATTCTTGCACGAATTGGATTTTCTAAACCCGCAAACCAAGATTCTTCCGCAAAATCTTCCATAAAGTGGATGTTGCGCGCGATGGCGGATGGACTCATTCGGGTCTTCTTCGATACTCTGCTCCACCGAACCGAACCATTATTTTGTAATAAATGTGCACCCTTTAGTTTGGTAGCGGTCGGTTAAAAAAATATGGTTTTGATCTCATTTGACGCGGAAACCATTTTTAAAAATATTGATTAGTTAAGGGACATTCAAGCAAAAAACCACAAAAATACCCCTTTTGTGGGTACGTTTTACCCCCTCCCCCTCCATCTTTCTTCAAACATTGACAAAACAAATGTTCAGTTTGTTTACATAAAGCCTTTTTAGGCAAGCTGTCTACAAGCCGGACTGCAATTTTCCATAGTTTAAATAAAAGACGATGCTTGTTTAGAGTCGGGAAAATATATAAAAAAACGCGACCATTCATTTCATTTTATTCAAGAAAACCTCGACCGAAATTAATACTAATCTGACTATACATTCTGTACCGACACGGACCTTTATAACTCTAGGACTTTACTAGAACTAAAGTTATTTATTCAACGAGAGAGGGAAAAGCCCAACTCTTACACATACATTCATATGTTGAATCACAATATAACAAAAAATACTAATACATTGTATTCATTGACTTGTCGTAGAGAGCTTTATAGCAGCTATTGTTTTTAAATTTTCAGTAAACAACTTGGGAAGGCCTTATACAGGCCATGTTGAAACTTTTTCTAAAAGCCTTGAATAGAACTCTCAAGTGGCCTTTTTACCTCTTATGTAAGAAAAATAACTCCTACCCCCGAACTGTTCTTACGTCATGGAAATGCTGATTGACCATAAGCGTAAGAAATATCTGCAAGGACGAAAATTTCTTTATGACCGATAACATGGCTTTCGCAGCAATCGTGATCTGTTATGGCGTATTTAATCTAACAAGGCAACAAATCTAAAGATCGCTTTGGTGAAAGTAAGACAATTGTGCTGGATATTTTAATGGTATTTAATAGAGTTTGGCATTAAGCTCTCTATGCGTTTTTTGTGATCGATGATACTCTAGTACTAGTTCGTTGAAACAGAAGCTTTCTTCTGGACCGTTCAAAACAATTATAAGACGGTATTGAGTCTCACTAGGAATGCCCATTAGTTCGTGATTGAGCCCAAATTCGGAAGTACTGTGAAACACAGAGATTATGTGTTAAGCCGAACAACACGAATGTGGAACTGTTTGCGGAAGAGATTTTTCCGGCATTCCATTTTAAAAGTATTATCCTCTCTAATTTCCTTCGTGCAGTGAGCTTAACCATTAAAAGGGCAACAAATGCCCTTGTGCGCGTATTTATTTACAAAACAAAACTTCAAACAGACTGAACTGAAGTCAAATTAAAAAAATCAATACATCAATCTGTAAATCCAAAACCTTCAGACGCATTAATATTAATGTTCTCAAAAGCAAAGGAGGAGACAATTCCATTAAACCACACACAACAGCAATCCCGGAAATGCATTTTGCTTTTAAAAAATTAATTTCCATGCATCAGCACAGCATCCCCCGAGATGAACAACATTCAACAGTTTCACCATAAAAGCTCTCCCAACCAACTTCCACCTACATCCGCCCCCAAAAAGCATCAAGGAACTTCTTTCCAGTAGTTTTTTTCTGAATTATTTTCAACGGCATCCTCTTTCCATATTTTTTTTATTATATCCGTATCCGTGTGGTCCATAGAGTACAAAAGACGTGCAACAAATTACAACCCACACTTGGATTTCGTGAGCAAACACCAAATATTCCCCACTTAAAGCAGCAGCGCCACAATGCATTACCGTTGAGATGTTCACTTTCATCAGGAAAATTTACAACGAAAAAAAAAATTAAAGGACTCTCTTCACTACCCACATAGGGGACATAGTAAGGACGTCATCAAAGTCACCAACTATCCGGTAATCCTGTTCTCACTCTCGGCGTGCCGGCCATTTCTGTGTACCTGTTTCAATGAAATTTTCATTTCCATGTCCTTAATTAACACAAAGCAGCCGAGAGATAGAAAATTCGATGTCCTAACAAGAGGTACAAAAGAAAAAAAAAATATGGACTCGATCCGGCTACGTGTTGTTGGGGTGCTGGTAGTAAGGACATTAACAAAAGCAATGCTCCATGTTAACTGTTAACGGCTCTGTTTGGAACACACACTCCGGCACAATATTGTGAGTGGGATTTGTGATCCTCATGAATGGGAGAGGGTGTGGGTATATAGGAAGTCTATAGAGTTCTTCAGAAAAGGACAACATTGGACGCGCACTTACTTTGACTTGGGAGTCCTTTTGATGGATTATATGTGCTTGCATGCCTCGTGTTGTGCACTCGCAGGTCTCTTCTTATAGCAAAATGTTTCATAAATAATTTCTTGGAACAGAGCAGAGCAGATCACATACATCAGGAAGTCCTTTCTACATTGACAAATAAAAAATGAGATGAATCAGGCGAATGCATTTGAAAGTGTCCTGTTTTTTCGGTTTTTTTTTTTTATAAAATCTTTTATACTGTTTGCCATAAAACCTTCTCGTATCTTTGAGTCATTGCACTGATACACCCTTGATAGCTGATGGGGATGGCTTGGCTAAAAAAACGCGTGCGTTGGACTTTAATGGAGAAAGTTCTACTTTCAATCTGTTCATATATGGATCGTCCTGCATGTCGGCTGAAGCAAGGATATTTGTGCTAGTTTTTTGGCTTTGTTCTTCGACATTTCACTTTTCCTTCGGCCAAATGTTTGTCATGCATATGATGATGCTGCTAGATGTCTTTGGGGAAAAGTGTGTTTTACAGAAGACGAATGCGGATGCAAAGTCGAAGCTGGATTTGAGAGAAGACCAGTTTTAATAGGGGCATTTGGATGGCCATAGGACACCTGTGCTCCTGTTTGCCTGATCCCATTGGACAAATTCTTTGATATAGCTAAGTTGTTTCAACTCGGATAATAAGGGTTGACTGTTTCAGAAGGGTTCAATGTGCTTTGAACTTAAGGTTTAAATGTTAAATATTGATAGATTTCAAAAGAATCCTTACAAAATTATTTGTAATAAACGCGAGCGTCTCATGATAATCCGCATTAAGGCTAAATCTGCCAACCTAAAGGTGTGTCCACACTAAATAACATTTTTATTTTTTTTCAGAAACATTTGAAAAACATTTCAGGCATATTTTTTGTTTCTGAAATGTTTATTTAGGTCTGGACGCTTCGCGAAACATTTCTGAATTTTTTATGAAATTTTCTCTGTTTTCCATGGTTAAATTTTTTTTTCTTTACAATCCATCTGGAAGTACAAAACTGGAAATATAAAATGGGAAACAAATAAACATTTCAGAAATGTTTCTGAAGGTGTGTCCACACCATAGAAACATTTTTTAAAAAACATTTCAGGAATGTTTCCCATTTGTTAACAAAACATTTTAGAAATATTTCAGAAATATTTCAGAAATGTTTCTGAAATGTTTTTTTGGTGTGGACACTTTCAGAAACATTACTGAAATGTTTCACGAAGCGTCCACCTAAATAAACATTTCAGAAACATTTAAAAAACATTTAAGAAACAGAAAAACATTTCTGAAATCTTTTTTAAATGTTTTAGAAACAAAGAAACATTTCTGAAATATTTTTTTTATGTTTCTTAAATGTTTAAAAATGTTTCTTTGTTGGAGACACACCTTGATATACTTTTGAAATATTCTGAAATGTTTTTTTAACAAAATGATTCTTTGGACACACTTTATAAATGCCCTTAATAAAAATCGAGTACTGAAAGCTTTTCGGTTTTTTCGATGCAAGTGCAATTCATGGACACCGATATATGGTATTGAGTTTTCGAATCTCTGTGTGAATCGGCGTTTTATGCGCTGCATACGGTACCGCCGCCATTTCACGGCCGAAGGTGAAAGACGTGAACTACCGAATGATTCGTCTGCAAAGCAGTTTAGTAGATTTAAAACAACAGACAGAATGTGGAAAAGACTCGAAGACAGAACGGAGCCCTGGGGCACAACAGCATTTACTTTGTGGGAATCAAACTTAAAACCATCAAATACAACTTATATTTAAAGTTCCAGAAGAAAGTTTCTAATACTAGGAAAAAGAGTATCAGCGATTTTAAAAGCACGATAAAAGAGCTTGATGCCAAACTCATTGAAATGCCTTCGAAATATCAAATGCAATAATCTTACTTTCGCCAAAGAGATGTAAAGATTTGTTCTACTGTTATATGGACATATGCCAAAGATATGCGAAAGCCATACTGTCGGTCATGAAAAAGCTCTCGGTCTTCGAGATATTTCTTAATCAGCGTTTCCATGACCATTGAAAGAAAGGTCGTAAGTACTGGGGGTCAGTAGGTGGTGGGGGAGGAAGAGTCACCTTTTTAGGGACAGGCTGAACAAATGCTTTTTTCCATCTTTTAGGGAAGATTTGAGAAGAGTAGGAGCTAACGCAAAGGCTTATTCAGTTAAGAACAACAGCTCTTCAGAAGAATGGGGGAATACCATCCGGGCCAGCGGATTTGTTTAAATTAAGATCTTTGGGATTTTTTGCTAGTGTACGAGTGCGGACAAAATTTTTCGCATATTTTTAAAAAAAAAATATCAAAACTCTGTTTTGTCTTTGGGACATTGCAGAATTTGTTGCATGCAAAAAATTGGTTCTATAAATAACGCAGTTGCATGAGTTCCTTATTTGTTTGTGCTTTTTCCGATTTTCACATATATTAGGGTTGGCTTTATAGGATCGGTAACTTACTTCTTTGAGCCTGAAAGCTTCTTTAAACTCAGAATTATTTCAAGTACACTTTCATAGAAAAATCGTTTCAGCACTGGCTTCTGGAAGCATGAGACCAGTTAAATTTACGGAAGAAATTATTCAGGCCGCCCAAGTTGGCCAAATGGAAAAGTTTGACTAATCGAATTCTCATCGAGGTTCTAAGTAAGAAACAAGTTTTTTGTTTATTATTATTTCGTTTTTCAGATTTTATTTATCGAACCGTGTTCCACCACAATGCCAATTGCAAAATTTAACGACTGAGCTGAGGGTAGAGTCGTCAGCAAAACAGTTAAGTGGATTAGAAGTAACAGACAGAAGATCATTTATAAAAATGAGGAAAAGAGTCGGAGACAGAACAGAGCCCTGGGGTACACCAGCATTTATTTTGTGGGAATCAGACTTGAATCTGCCCAATACAACTTTTATTGAACGGTCCAGAAGATAGATTCTAATCCAACGAACAAGAGTATTATCGATCCCAAAAGCACGAATTTTCGATAAGAGGGCTTCATGCCAAACTCTATCAAATGCCTTGGAGATATCAAGAGCAATAATCTTACTTTCACCAAAGCGATGTAAAGATTTGTTCCACTGTTCGGTGAGATATGCCATCAGATCACCAGTGGAACGGTTGCTGCGGAAGCCATACTGACGGTCATGGAGAAGCTTACGATCTTCGAGATATTCCTTAAGCTGACGGTTAATCAGTGTTTCCATGACCTTAGAAAGAAGGGATGTCAGTGCTATGGGTCGGTAGGAGGATGGGTCACCTTTCTTAGGGACTGGCTGGACAAATGCTGTTTTCCATCTTCTAGGAAAGATTTCAGAAGAGAAGGAGCGATGGAAAAACTTACGCAGTGGCTTTGCCAGTGTGAAAGAACACCTCTTCAGAAGAATTGGGGGTATACCATCCGGGCCAGCGGATTTGTGTATATCGAGATCTTTGAGAACTCTTGCTACTGTACGATTGCGCAAAAAAAAACTGTCCTATGGAAAAATTTGCATTCTCAAGTACAGGAGGGGCAATGTTGCTATGCGGCAGCGTGGAGCTGAAAGCGAAATGGGCGGGGAGCAAGTTTGCCTTCTCTGAAGAGTAAACAATTGGTTTGAAGCGTTGTAACCGAAGATGTTGAGGAGTTTTTAATATTTTTTACAAATGACCAACATTTTTTACTGCCTTTGGGACACTGCAGAATTTTTTGCCGTAATTTTTGGTCATGCAAAAATTTGGTTCTTTCCTTTTTTTTCCTTGCTTGTTTGTGCTTTTTCCGATTTACCTCTGCAGGGTTAGCTTTGTAGGATCGGAAATTTACTTCTTGGAGCCTGACAGCTTCTTTACACTCAGAATTAAACCAAGACTTTTCTTTAGGTTTGATGCTTTTTACTCTGTTAGGAATAAAAGCACGCATGCCTAGAAAAATCACATTTGTGATCATTTCAGCACTGGCATCAATGTCACTATCGAGGAAGCATAGTGACCAGTTAAAGTGTCGGAAAAAATATTCAGGCCGTCCCAGTTGGCTTTCTGGTATTGCCAAACGGTCCTGGTGGGAAGTTTTTCTTTAACTGGATGGGTGGAGGATGAGAAATTAGCTGAAATGACACAATGGTCTGAAGTGCCAGCTCCAGAAGTTACACTCATGGTATATTTATCAGGTAAGAAGTAAGAAACAAGTCAAAAGTATGGGCGGCTTGCCCAGCAACATCCGGTATACGATGTGCCAACGCATCGATCAGTTGGGTGATGTAACCCGGCAAACAGCTCGACATACCTTCCTTCGGGTGTTGTCTGACCAGAATAGCGGAGCCAATTGGAATTGTGTACATTGAAATCGCCCGCAATAACGATTTCAGTGCGAGGACAAAGGGAAACAATTTTCGAGATGGAATCAGACAGTGCATCAAGCTCGTTACAAGTCGAATTACTGTCGAGATTTGGACTCCTATAAATAAAACAATAATGAATGACATGCTTGCGGACAGTGATTTGGGCCATAAGAAGTAAAAGTCCGTGTTGGAACATTGCCCATATTGGGGAAGGCTCTGGCAAGCAATATCATTCCTAACATAGACCATGATGGGAAAAGAGTAATGGCACCAAGCTATACCCATGTAGAGCAAATTCTGATAAATCAGTATTTACTCCAACCTGGGTTTCACTTAATGCCAAAACAGCTGGCCTGTATTGAACAGTGTAAACGTACACGTGAAAGAAATTCTTTCTTATACCTTGAAATAAGATACTTAAAGATAAATGTAGGTCGGCCATAGGCGATATTTCATCTATGTCGACTAAAAATATCGGGTTTTAACTAAGCCACCAAAATTGGTGGACCTGATCAAGGGCTTCCTTCCGACCCCGGTCGGGTACGGCCATACTGAAACGGAGGCACTCTGCTTCGCTCCCAGCAACTATGTCTCGGTCGTAGAGGAGCCGCCTATCGACTGTTCTGCGGCCGACGTGGCAGATCAACGGAATAGCCGATCTATCCTGAAATTCAGAATTCTATTGGCCATCACGTTCACCATGACTTAATTGCCCCCCATTATTAATTTTCTATAGGGTTATCTCAAAGAAAAATTTTATGACGAGCCCCAAACTATAGACCAGCTAAAACACAATATTGAAGCTGAAATCAGTACATAATAGAACAACGCAAAACGCCTGTTTAAGAGCCCAATTGTGCATCAACGAAAATGGTAGTCATCTTTCTGACAATATTTTAAGTACTTAAAATTTATATCATACAAAGTTAATTTAAGGAAAAAAAAATCCATAAAAAAAATAATACACAAAAAAGTTACTCAATTTTACACGCAGGCGTGACTTGTGGCCCACTCTGTATAATCATTCGACAAACTTACGAAAATTCATTACGAAATTTCATTCAAAGAACACAGTTTCCCATAACTAAATATTACAAAACAATTCCGATGATAAATTTACCAACTAAAAACAGACATTAAAACTCCATTAATTCATAAATTATCAGCACAGTCATTGTAATCCATTACAAAATAAAAATATCCAGGAAGAGAAACAACGAGTACTACTGGTTGTCCTGGATAAACATCTTTAAGGAAAACTTACTCCATACCCATGCAGTACCTGCATCTTAATACCACCAGAGACATGAATCGCAGTTAAAACTAAACTTAAAAAAAAAACCAACAAGCAAACTGAAATAAAAGAAAACTTAAAATTAAGGATCACAACTAGAAAATACAAGAAACGCATAACTTGATTAATGTCCTTTTACACTCTGGCTATGCAGCAGTCCTTCCCAGAAGAACTAGTGAATTCTTTGTTTGTTTGCCCTGCAACAAAACTAAACCAACAAGAGAGAAGGACACAAAACAAAACAACAACAAACGAATATAACCTTACAACTGACACAAGAAAGCTAGGTCAACCACCCACAATATCCACTGGAGCATTTCAAACAACAGCAAAACTCGAAAATGAAAAATAGAAGTATCTGGAGAAAAAAATGGGATAAAAAAGGACATATCCTAGAAAAGGACAATAACCGATTGCAGAAATGCTTCATTATGGAGCCAGAGAGAAGCAGTGATGGGAGTGCAGGTAGATGGAAGATTGTGTTGGAAAAAAAATAAGTGTCCTTATTTTTTTCAAAAAAAAAAAAAAACTTTAATTTTCGGATTCTGCGGCAAGACTTGAGTTACATTTTGCCAACTGGAATTATTGCACAACAGAAATAAAAGAAAGCCGACTCCTCTCGCAATTGGAAAGGATAACCTGGATTTGAACAATACGGAAGATATACAGGGAAATGAGGTTATGGTTGTGGAAAATAATAAAAAAAAAAAAAAAATGAGCTGAGGTATTTCGAGATTAGAGATGTACGCACTGAGCTTGGGAAGCAATTAGTCTTAAGGGCTAATCGGAGCAACGGAGTGTGTTATTTGTGGTAAATTAAAAATTTTAATTTGTCATAACATAAGAAGTATTATGTTTTCTTTTAATCTGAAGATTAAAAAAAAAAGAAACACACAAGAAAATTATGATTGAAAAGTTCCACAAATTTCCAGTGAACGACTTTGAGTTTGGATTTTTTATCGAAAAATTCGTTCGGATTTGGCGTGGGTCCTCTTTGCTTCTGTTAATTCAGAGCGCGCACTTTTAAATGATTGGGATTATAAGTAACTATAGTCCCTGGCTCCCTAAAGGCCATCATGCGAACTGTTTTTACGAATGATGTAATTTTTTTCAAATATTCGTTCAAGAATTCCACTTTTTTACTAAAACTCTAAATCGACTTATTTAAACAAAACAAATTAATTCGTACTATCTCTTAGAATTTCTAATACTCTTGATCTTTTGAATCCTGATGTCGTCGTAACCAAATTCGTCGATTGTCTCTTAATATATGCATTTGAAATTATAGCTTGGTTGAACCAATTAACTTGGCCAGCTCTCTTCAAATTTCTCCTGCTTATCTCATGAATTTTGAAAAATACACACAACCAAGTTCCAGCGATGGACTTTCTTTACATGACGTTAGATCATAACTTGTTGTCATGTGTTTTCAAAAAAAGTATTTCATCTCTGGCATTCTACTCATTAAATCTCTTGCGCCACATTTTTTTGTTCTCTTAATCCTCTCTCTGCGCAACCGAACGTTGGCAAATTGATTTGGTTCGAACTATAACAAGTTATACTTAGGATTTCAGTCTCAGTGTTGTGTTAGGTGTACCTCAAGGTAACAATTTAGGTCCGTTAGTTTTAAATAAAAAAAAATAATATTATATCAGTGTTTCAAGACTATAGGTGACTTCTGATTTTAGGGCTATATGCGAAAGAATATATTAAGGTATTCTTTCAAAACTCAGGAGGATCTCGGAAAAAAAATTTGAATGTTTAGCATCAGGTATTGGAACCAGTAACAATGTTTGTCATGGTCTATCAGGGAAGACTCTTTCGATGACTGAAATTAAGTACATGTAAATAAACAGGAAGCATGCATCGTAGTTCTGCTTAGATGGATTACTGAAAACATGTTTTACCAGCAGAAGAGGAGCAAGAAAAATTGACGAGGATATGAAGCTCGTGATTTTGGAAATGGAGAGATGTTACTTAGGGAATGAGATTTAAAAGTATTACCATAAGGTAGAAAGAAATTGTTAAGACTTCAGAGGTGAAGTGGAAAATTGTTTGTAAGAAGATCAAGAAAACATAACAGTTCCATCATAGTCGCTGCAAAATATATTGGAAGACTATTTCTGAAGAGCTGGAGCCTGATAACGATAGTGGTGGAAATCGCATGCTTTATAATTAAACTTATTGACACCTTATATGTCAAAAAGCATAGGAAGGAAGGAATTCTGAAACTAACACCTTGAAAAGAAGTTGAAATAAATTGCACAATTGCATCGCACGTACTTGCTCTTATGTGTGGTCACAACTTCGAATAAAATTTTAAAAATATTTAAGGACATTCAAAGTTTTTATTCGATCGATTTTCTGACTTTTGATTGTTTGAAAAAAGTACGTAAAATAGTTTTCAGCGGAAAAATTTAAACGCCATTTTATTTCTTTAGAAAATGTGAAGTTTTTTTTTATCGTAGAAAGAGTTTTTAAATAAATCGGTTTTTATTTAACAACTTTTTTTAAAAATAAAAAAAAAATAATTCGAGAATGCAAATTTAAACACAAAAATTACTTATATTTAAAATCAAAACTAAGGAAAAAAAATTCAAATACCCGTTTTCAAAATATCATTAAGATTATTAAAAATACAAACAAAAAGTTATTTGAAAATATTTTTATGCCGAATAGGTTTGGCTATCTACATCTTCCTGAATATCAAATTTGATTGTAAAGATTTAAGCAGTTCTCGAGAAAGTCAAAGTAAAAAAACGGTTCTATGGGGGCAAACATTATAGAAAAAAAATCGAAAAATTCATTCCGACTGAAAGATGTAGTCTTGTAGAAAAGTAGCACCCTGAAAGTTTTATCGAAATCGTTGAAGCCTTTTTCTACATAAAAAACACCATGAAATCGTTTAAGCCGTTTTCTATAAATTCAAACTTTTTTGTTAAAGATTGTATGGCACTTACCGTTATTTTTCGACCTAGAGCAAACATGAAAGACACCCTCGAGATACTACCAAATAAATACTAAACACCAAGTTTGAAGGAAATCGGCTTATCCGTTTAGGCTGTAGAGGAGTGAACAGACAGACAGACGGAATTTCCGGATCCACTTTTTTCGACTTCTCTATCATCGTTATGTCGTGTTTGATTTTTAGAATTTTTGTTTGCACGAATCCATGACTTGCCTTATAGTACCTTAAATCGCAAGGAAAAATTAAGATAAGTAGGGACTTTTTCTAAACAATACCAACTCAGAGAAATCGCACTTGGGTTCCATTTCCTTCACTTCAAATTGAGTTTCAATTTGGAGATATATTTTTCAACTTGCCGAATTATTTTTTTTTACTCAAAGTTGAATCATTAACTGTTGGTTGAAGTCAACTTGCGAAAATATCACAAGTAGAGAGGGTTTTTTCCCAAAACTTGCGGTCTCAATAGACAGTTTCTAATTTATTTTATTAATTATAAAAAGTCTTAGGTATCCATCCACCTTCAGAATGTGAATGAAAAAAAAAATAGATGTTCAAAAATAAGTTCGTTGGCACTAAAATTAGACTTCAATAAGGAGTGCAAAATCTTAAGGAAAGGCGATGAAACAAATTTTTAAAATCAGGACTTCATGGAAAACTCAAACCCACGTTAAATGTGAAATAAGAGAATAGCTACTAATAATAATAATAATAATAAATAAAGTCTGTGATTTTACTTACCTTGGACAATATACGGGGATCTAACTCTAATTTTTTCGAGTAAAAAATAGATATATTCGAAGCATAATATTAGTCCCACTAAAATATGGATTCCGGATTGGCGGTTTACCGCGCGAAAGTCAAAATATTTATACATGCAAAGTTTTCCACTTTTGTAATTGTTTGGAATTAAATTTTAAGAAAACAGACGCACTAAGCTTACCGATAATAGAAAATAAGATACCGACGAACAATGGGTATGGGAAATTGGATCTCAAAAACTAACCCCGAAATAAACTTTCTACATATTTGGATCGTACAATTATAATGACAATTATGTAAATATATTGAAATATTCCTCAAACTATTAAGAAAAAAAAAAATTAAATTTGAAAAAATTCAATGTCACTGTCAAAATATAAAAAAAATCCCAGAAATATTTTAAAGAACAAGTGGAAATCTAGAAGCATGTAAGAAATATATGTAAGCTTTTAGTGAAGTAATACGACTCTTAACATGCAAGTTGAAAACGATAACCGTCACAACGGCTGAGCTTAAACATCTGTTTTGTTTCAACTTGTGATAGTGACAAAAATGGGCGTGCAATCACGAGATGAATTCATCCCGGGGAAAACGGTTTTCTGGGCAAGGGATGGTAAACGTGTGTTGTACATTTAACTAAAATATTCAACGAACTTTTGAGTGGATGAACGAAGGGGAAAACTAATACATAATTTTTGTTAAGATTGATAGGAAACAATTGCCCCTCTCGAACAACGACGCAATGTTTCATGCCTTTCCTTATTTTATCGTTTCTTTTATAAAAAATGTTCACTCGAATTAGCCAGCTGCATTCCTCCCCTTAAAAGTTTCTCCCGTAATACTCGTCTCACAAGGAATGCCCATCAGTTCACCACAGAGCGCAATTTCGGACGTACCGTGAAATATATGATTCTTTTTTTAGCCGAACAACACGAATTTGGAATAGTTTACCCGCCGAGATTTTCCCTTGCCATTTTGATCTGCAAACATTCAAAACCAATGTTAATCGACACCTCCTATCTCTCCCCTCCCTATCTTCCTAATGCCCGCGCAGTGTTACAATAAAAGGGAAACAAATAGTTCCTTGTGCGCGCGTTAATTCAAAAAAAAAATTATTTTCGACAATTTTGGGCTTACAACACCCGGAAAAAGAAATACTAAAACTTAGGAAAGAACTTCATGTATCTTATGAAACCAGTTTTTCCCCAGATTGAAATCATCCAGTCTGTGCCCAATGGGGATGCGTACACGAGATGGGCCTGCACACACGTAAGATTTCAACCTGGGGAAACCCGGTTTCCGGTTTCTCCTGGCTTGAAAACAGGTTTTCCCCTGGATGAATTCATCTCGTGTGTGCAGACCCGATAATTTCAACCTGGAAGAAAACTGGTTTCAAACCTTATTTAATCTGGTGGAACAATATGTATACTTGAACTTCTTCCTTATGTGTTAGTTTTTATTTTGCCTTTTGTAGACCCAAAATCGTCCAAAATTGTGTGTGTGTATTAGTCTATTCACTCAAAAGTTGGTTGAAGATTTTAGTCCAATGAATATGAAAAACGGTGCAGGGAACTAAGGAACTATTCACATGAGAGCGGCCAACGAACGACGAATATATGAAAAAATGTGATTTAAAGCAACATATAAAACTGAATTCTACACAAACTGATGGTAAATGATGGAAATAAATTTAAGTTATTATTCAGATACTATAATTTACATTTTAGTTTCTAAAATATGATAAATTTCAGAAAACGAAATCTTCTTCGCGAATTCCAATCTGATTGCTACGGACTGCAAAGCTATTCGGGTTCCACGTACGTTCAACACTTCGACGAACAAATTGTTCGATCGCGAATAACCTCAAAACCACCTTCGTGTCTGTTTCCTTGGTGGTTGATAGCTACCAATAAGAAAATGCTAATGTAAAAAAAGAGTCAAAGAGGACGAATGTTCGTTTATTCGTTGGTCGTTGTTTGCTCTCATGTGAATAGTACTTAAGTCCCACTATATTGGAACTTAGTACCTCTATGGAGACTTTTCCCTGCACCGTACAAAACACGTTTCCCTTCCTTTGCACAGTAAACCAATTTTCCACCGAATGAATTCATCTCGTTGTGTGCACCCCAATGGCCTTAAGTTGCGGAGGGATATGGTCATTTTCAAAAGTAACGAACTTTTCAGGTTATTTTTGGACCCGTCTATAAAAACGGTCGAGAAAATTATACACGCTTCGAGCAACTACCCATCTAAGAACAAGTTCATCGCCTCTCAGAATGCTGCGTCATATAGAGCGGATGGATGCCAATATTCCGAACTGGAAGTTTTGAATTGACTCTAGAGGGACTTAACAGTAGTTGCAGAACGGAACTCAATTTCGCGTGAGAAAATAGAAGCTGGCTTAAAAAACTTGTTTTATTTTATTTTTTATTTCATTATTCTAAATATTACACAAAAAAATTCAAAAAATCAAAAAAGGAAAGAATAGTTAGTGACATTTGTATTTTAGAGTAAAATAGTGTTAATGTCACTTCGAAGAAAATATCTTTAAAATGCGGGGTGTACAAAAATGTTAACGAATAAAAAAAAAGTATAAGAAAAAACAAACATTAAATGACGATTAGGCGATATACCGCAGCAGAGCTTTGATTTTATCTTAATTGAAGTCTAGAAGCCAACTTTTGATTTTATTTAGAAAAATTGGTAGAGATCTTATAAAACGAAAGATCACAGGAAGACGATTAAACAATTTAGATAATACAACAGGGTAAAAGTTTCTATAATGTGTAGTTCGAAATGAAGGTGTGTTAACAGAATTGATTGTTTTTCTTCGCATATATATAGTGTTAGAAATTGGACTCTGCAAGGAAAAAAATATTTTCAAAACTTTAAAATAATATAAATGTTTTAGAGGTAGAATTCCCAATATCCTTAACAGAACCATAGAATGAGCCAAACGATTAGCTCTGCATATTTATCTTATAGCACACTTTTGCAAAACATTGAGTGGTAAGAGAATTGTGTCGTAAGCACCCCCTAACAACTTTACCCATACTGCAACCTTGATTAAAATATTCCGTAATTAAGGATTCTTAGTGTTTTTTTTTTTGGCACACAAATTTCAGAGTCGATACAAACTGCGTATAGAATAACGTAAATATTTTTTTAGGGTTGAAACATGTTCCAACCATCCCATATTACTATCATTGTTATACCCAAGTATTTAAATTGGGATACTACTTCAATTTTAAAGCAATTAATGCTACAAGTTGTATTATCTTGAAACTTTGTAACAGGAGCTTCACAAGTGCAGATACAATTCGACTTCTTTTGCCCATCGCAGTTACTGGCATGAAACTAGATTTCCACAACAGGGCATTCCGGATCCAGACTACTATAACTGAAATACATCAATTTGGTTTTCTTACTAACAATTAATTTGTGTACAGAAAACAAAATTCTAAGAAGGTGAAGTATGATTGATTTCAGCACATGGATTTATAGTACAATCAGAACTGTAAGCAATCCCAAGATCACAGCAAAGGCTGATGATCGATCCCATTAAATTGATGGTTAAATATAGAGTTAATCAAAATTAAGATTAATATGGGTCCCAGGACTGAACCTTGGGGCACACCAAGATTTATTACATTTGAGTTACTAGGAATATTTCCAACTTTAACTTTTTGGATTGTATCTTTTAGGTAAGACTTAAACCAATATCCCTATAAATCGCAAAGAATAGATTCCAGATTGATTCAACTAAACACATTCCTGCGAATAATAGCATGCTTAGATGGAAAGCATCGGCAAGAAGCAATTATCAAATTACGATGGATAACATGCTAAGTCAATTAGAAAATAGGTCTTCTTTTAAGTTTGTTCCAATCTGTGAGCTAAAAAGAATTATATGGGAAGCAGCGAGGTTGATGAAAAATACGAACCAAATAAAAAAAAAAAAAATGGTTGGTATGATTTTTCATGCGAACAGTTAAGAAAAAGATCACTGGCACTTCTAAATCTCCTTCGAAAGTTTGAAATACCAAGCATTAAGTCAGAATACTTGAAAATCAACAAACTGTACAAGAAAACATGCAAAGAGAAGAAAAAGAAGTATGAAGAAAACTTGGCAGTCTCCATTTGTCAAAGTAAAGACTCAGCTGAATTTTGGTTACTAACGAGGAAATTAAATGGTAACTCGAAAGTTAAAGATTCGGTGGCAGTGCCATTACAATTGTTGAGTGAACATTTCTCGTCGCTTCTAAATTCTTCATTACAAATTTCTTGGAGCTTTGCACACCCTTTTACCTGGAATGAGAAACTAGATAAACAGATAACAGAAAATGAATTGAGAATTGTTCTACAGAGTCTTAAGTTGGCAAGGCGGCCGGATGAAATGGGATACCAGCGGAGTTCTTTAAGAATAGCACAGATTTTTTTTAATTTAATGCTCAAATTTGGAACGTTCCCAGATCACTTCTCTGAAGCATTAATAATGCCAATTCACAAGAAGGGTGATGTGAAGGATCCTAAAAATTATAGAGGAATATCGTTTCTGAATGCTGCCTTAAAAATATTCACAATGATTAGTTTAGTTAGTTAGTTTATTGGGCTTTATTCATTCATTTAATCTTAAAAATAAAATAACAATTCATTAAAAAGAATACGATGAATAATAGTGTTCAGGAGCTGTATATGAATAAAAATGAGAGCAATGTGTTTTATTTGCAAATGGTACAGAAACAAAGCTCATATTATTAATACGGAGGTTATACATTTGATAATTCCTACTAGGAACATTTCCGCTTTGTTTAAAAAACTCTCTCAAAACTTTAAAAAACATAGAAGTGTCTCATTGGTAGAATATGCAACATTTTAAATAAGGGCCAACTTTCAGCCAAACGATTTTTGTTTAAAACAATCCGTATTAAATGTTTCTGTGCTATCAGTAAAGGTCGAAAAGTATTAAAATACGAACCACCCCAGCTTGTTATGCCGTATTGCAACTTTGGGTTTGCAAGTCCATAATATATAATTTTTAGAACTTTTTGAGAGCAAAATGGCTTCATTAAATACATTTTTCGTGTGACTAATAACATATATGTTTTTAAAATTCGAATATGGTCTTTCCAAATTAGATTGAAATCAATGACTACTCCTAAGTATTTGAACTGTTGCACTGTTTCAATCTTAAAGCAATTTTCTGTCCATTGTAGATTGGTCTTGAAATTACTTCTACCACATTTATGATAAGGAAACGAAAACTGTTAAAGTCATGAGTGTGAAAACGTAAATTAAAGTCATAAAGACTATTACCAGCTACCTTAAAACACATCAATTTAGTTTTTTCGCTGATAATTAATTTATGGTAAGTAAACAACAACCTTAGGATTTCAAGATCTTCTTCCATCTTCACAATACTTTCAAAGACAGTCCCAAATGAATATGTAAGAACTATGTCGTCAGCAAAAGCAGTTGAAATGCCATTTAATTTAAGTTTGATAATGGAATTGATGTAAATCAAGAAGAACAAAGGGCCAAGTACAGATCCCTGTGGAACGCCGTTTCTTAATTATCTTGGTTCACTATAAAAACCGTTAATATTAACTTTTTGATTTTTATTTTTTAAATAAGAATTCAACAAATTGAAAAAGCTACCGCGAAAACCTGCATTATAGAGCTTAGTTAGCAAAAGATCATGGTTAACCAGATCAAATGCTTTAGTCATATCAATAAATAGACCCATAGTTGTTTAGACTTCCATAAAGTTGACTACACACCCTTAAACTTGCATCTTCTGTTGACAAACCAGCCCTAAAACCAAACTGATTGTTGCAGAAGAAATCAAACTTTTCTAAGAAAGAAACAATTCGAACCTTAGGTAGCTTCTCAAAAATTTTTGAAAAGGTTGAAAGAAGTGATATAAGCCTATAATTCGTAATATTTGTTCTATTTCCTTTTTCAACAGTGGTATAACTTCTTGAGATTTAAGATGTTCAGGAAAACAACCAATTTCAACACTTTTGTTAAAAACAAAGGCCAATACGTCTACAACATTCCAAGCAACATTTTTCAACAATTTACTTGATACACCGTCATTTGTACATGAATTTTTGTTTTTTAAGGACATAATAACGTTGGAAACTTCTTTTGCTGTTATCATATCTGTTCGGTCATACAACAATAACTACAAGAAGCATACACATTACATACATAGTTACATTATCTATCATTTCATTAAACATTTATATATCTAACTTTCTTTACTCAATTTATTCTTTTTTTTATTAACTAAATTTAAATTTACCGCCAAAAACATATGTCACCATATTAAATCAATTGAAACTAAGCGCCCAAAAACCAATGTTCGCCATATTTTTAACTTAAAATCATGTACTAAAAGCTAAATGTAATCTTGCTGTACTAAAACATACTTTACTTAGAATCAAATTGGAAAATAAAAATCATTCTTCTCGTTGTTACACTCAATCGAACAGGACTTCATTTTTTTCGCTCTTTTTCGTTGTCGCTACAATTTTCGCATTTTTTACATTTTTCGTTGTGTTAAGTAAAGAATTACTAGAAGTCTTAAGATTCCGAGATAAGAAAACAATTTTATCGAACTTTGCTCCATTTTTCTATTCTTCGGGAATTTTCCTACGAAACAAAGTAAATTTTCCCAAAGAAAGGCCGAAAAACCATTCGACCGTACAATATCAAAAACAAAACTATTAGGTTGTATAGCATCCAAAGTGGTTTTCGTAAAGGTTATTCCACAGTGGATAATATCTTTGTTCTTCGTTCGCTTGCTCAGTGGAAACTCGATCAAAATAAAAAACTTTATGCCTTCTTCGTTGATTTCAAGGCAGCAATGGAAAGGAAAAATCAGAGAAGATTGAAGTTAAGCAAGGAGTAAGACAAGGATGTAACCTTAGGCCCCTGCTGTTTGCTCTTTTTCTGGATAATTTAGTCGAGTTTCTCAATTGTGGATTGGAGTTTTCAAATGAACGGATCAAGGTGATCATGTATGCCGATGACATAGTCATTCTTGCAGAGTCACCGACCGCCTTACAGATAATGATCAATAAACTGGAAAGATACTGCCAAGTGTGGAATCTGGAGGTCAAATCGAAAATCCTTGTTTTTAAGAATGGATCTGGCAGAACAGCGAGCAATGAGCGTTGGAAATATGGTGGAATAAACTTAGAGGTAGTAAAGTCTTACACCTATCTGGGAATGGAGATTACTTCTAATCTGAAACTAGGAAAACATCTCAAAATCAAACTAGATAAGGCTAAATCGGCAATATGTGTGAACTGGAAAAGAATTTTCAACAACAAGTTTTTAGCGAATGATTTAAAGCATAGAATTTTTAATGCTACGTCTCAATCTGTTCTGTTTTATGGTGCGCAGGTCTGAGGAGTGCAGAGGTATGAGCTAGTTGAATGTCTTTTGCGCTTTTTCTTAAGAAAAATATTCTGTTGGCCGATAAACAACCCAAAATATATGTATTATTTGAAAACAGGCCTGCCGACATTTTTTTATTTATACCCTTAAACTGAATGCAGACTACGTTGTTATAGTGTTGCAAATAGAGGAACAGAGGCCTCCCAGAAAGATACTGGAGTATGCGATTCGTCAAAAAACGCTGGTTGTTAGAGACTGGAACTTGTTAGCCGCAGACTGTGGCCTTACCTTAAATTGGAACTTGAATGCTGTTCAATGCAAGAAATAGCAGTCACCGATGAGAATGAAAGGTATGCCTATATTAAAAAAGCCCGCGCTTCCACGGAAAGGCTGTATTATTCTAAGTGCGTTTTCAATCTCAACGACAGAAACTATTTTTCCACGGCATACAACAATTCCATCATTGGTACCATATTTAAAATAAGAGGAGAACTTCTAAGATTCAACTTTAGGCCCCACCGTAATGAAGTTAACGATAGATGCACACTCTGTAACCGGCAGGAGAGAGAGGATGGATTACACTTCATAGGGGTTTGTCCAATACTGGCAGAGATAAGGCGTGTTCATTTCGAAAAAAGTTTTCTGTAAGTTGAAGAAGTTACAAGCTATCTGAATGGCGCAAACTGGATGCCACTTTATGAGTACTACAAGGAAGCCTTAAATTACAGAGCCCGAATCGTCGAGGAAATTTTTTGATTTATGCCTGTTATTATACGACACTGGATAATCTGTTTACTGAACCAAGAATCAATTTGCTTTTTGTATAAATAAATAAATAAATTTATTGGCGCGACAACTCCTTAAGGAGCCAAGGCCTAGTGACTTATACTCTCAACCATTCCTGTGTGTGTGTTGTTACTCTGCAAGAATGGAAGGGACCTACAGTTTACCGCCGAGTCCGAACGGCTACATGAGATGCACTTTTTCGAGACAAATTTTAATCTTGGAGGTTTTGTCAGTTCCTCGCAAGAGGCAGTACCCCAGAAAAAAGGAGGCTATGAGCTGGATTTGAACCCAGGTTCTTTCGCTTAGCAGTCCGACACACTAACCACTAAGCCACGGGGCACTACTTTTTGTATACACAAACTTAAAGTCATTTCAATTTTTTTAATTATTTAAATTTGTTATTTTGATTTGATTAATCTAAAAGTCCTTAAAATACGTTTTAACTAAACTGAGTCTTACAAAATTTTGTTTTAACTAAACTGTAATTCATTTTAAAAAATACATACATAAATATTTTAATTTCACTAGTCTGGAAGTCCTTAAAAATTGGTTTAGCTAAAATAAAAGTCCATTTTAACAAAGAAAAATGTAATATTTGTAATTTTGTATTACTTAAAAAAAAAAAAATTAAATCACTTTTTTGCAACTTAAAAGCAAGAATGCCCCTCAGGCAGATGACATTCCATGTCATGTCTTTATCAATTGTTCAAGAATTATTATATTGTACTTGTAAGAACATTTATTGAAGAATAAAGAAATCTATCTATCTATCTATCTATCTCAAACCAATGATTAATAAAACCCCGAAACCTATGCACTACGCAGTACAATTTTTCTAGTAGAACGCTATGGTTAACCATATCAAACGCCTTGGTAATGTCCACAAAAAGACCGGCACAGTGTTTTTTGTAATCCAGCGCTTTATATATGTAAAAGAAGAACTCCAAAAGGGCATCTTCCATAGAAAGCCCTTCTCTAAACCCGAACTGAACTAGGCTTAAAAACTTTCTTTTTGTTAGAAATCCAATTACCCTGCACTTAATTGCTTTTTCAAAAATATTGGAGATTGAACACAACAGCTAAATCGGTCTATAATTATTTAGTCAACTTTATTACCTCTTTTTAAAAAGGGGTATTAAATAAGCACAATTTTTTTTATCATGAAAATTACCAGGGACGATACTTAAATAAAATTAAATCCTTTATATTTAGTGCTAATTATCATCAAAATAAAATGTATGATTTGAGATACCGTCGCAACAGCAGCAGTAAGAATCATCCAACTTGTTGATTAAAGCCGATTACTACCAGGCGTGTATGACAGCCTTTGGTAAGTAACGGGTGATTTTTTTGAGGTTAGGATTTTTATGCATTAGTATTTGACAGATCACGCGGGATTTCCGACATGGTGTCAAAGAGAAAGATGCTCAGTATGCTTTCACATTTTATCAAGAATAGACTTACTAACGAGCAACGCTTGCAAATCATTGAATTTTATTACCAAAATCAGTGTTCGGTTCATTCACCGTAACGTTGCGTCCAACAGCATCTTTGAAAAAATACGGTCCAATGATTCCACCAGCGTACAAACCACACCAAACAGTGCATTTTTCGGGATGCATGGGCAGTTCTTGAACGGCTTCTGGTTGCTCTTCACTCCAAATGCGGCAATTTTGCTTATTTACGTAGCCATTCAACCAGAAATGAGCCTCATCGCTGAACAAAATTTGTCGATAAAAAAGCGGATTTTCTGCCAACTTTTCTAGGGCCCATTCACTGAAAATTCGACGTTGTGGCAGATCGTTAAAAATGGTTAGTAAGTCTATTCATGATGAAATGTCAAAGCATACTGAGCATCTTTCTCTTCGACACCATGTCTGAAATCCCGCGTGATCTGTCAAATACTAATGCATGAAAATCCTAACCTCAAAAAAATCACCCGTTAAAAGCAATTGGAATATATGAAAAAACTTGTGGAATGAGACCTGGATAGGATCCAGTTTGTTGCGCCGAGGAGGATGATGGTGATCGAAACTACTAAGCAATCGGATTGGATCCTTTATTGAATGGTTTTTCGCCTATTTCTTCCCCTTTTACTCACTCTTACTAAGGATCATTAACCAGGTTCTGGATTTGCTTTTTAAAAAAGGTCCTGACCAAATGTTCTTTTTTTAAGCGGGTTTTTTTGTCCTTTTCTTTTCTTGGTACTCCACTCTTTCGGCTTCTGTCTTACACACACATTATGGTATAACGCATTCTTTTTCTACTTGATTGACACTTACTGCTTTAATACCACGCCAAATCAGAGTCGGAATCTCTTACAAATTAGAAACATAATTAATTTATTGTTACTTTCACTGTGATTTTTTTTTTCGAAATATTGAATTTTTGATACTGTTAAACAAAAAAAAATAATTTACATATATAGGAACAACATTCATCCTAAGTACTCTAATCAGATCCAACGTAAATGAATTTATGCTTGCAATGATCCTATTAAAATTAAAACTAATCGAATAATTCTTTTTACCAAAAATGAAAATTATTACATTTTCAAACTGACATCATTCAAAATCAGATTTCAGCAATAATTGTGTTGAAACAAATCTAACTATCCAATTTCAATTCATTTGAGTGGTTATTTTCGATTGTTTGCCAGCAGCTCAATATCAATTTCCATATGTCGCTTCATGTATAAAGTACTAGATTTGTGTTCGTTGTTACGATATGTGCAAACAATATTTGCTTCCAAAATGTGTGTTGATCCTTTAATCAAGAATAGTGCTTGAAATGCGTTATCCTCCACCGAGGATATCCTCTATCGTTCGATTAATCCTGTTCCCGAAAATAAAACTCATTGATTATTTTCCCTTTTTTTTATCCTCAATCACAACAATAAATTTGAAGTTTGTCCGAGAACTTCATGGTTCCTCGAACATATCCTGTAATCCGAGTTTAATAAATAAAGCAAATAAATCGCTAAATGGTTTTGGTTGAGAAGGAAAAAAAAAGTCGGCTGATTGGCCAACATTTTGCACATTTTTAGTGAAAAGATAGATATTTGTTGGGATTTTAATGCGCCTTAAGTGAGAGAGAGTAAATTAAAGGTGTATGTGTGTGTTATGTTTTCCTCTGGTTTTGGTGTACACGCCAACGTACACCACCACTTGACCCAAACAATTTAATTTGTTTTCCCTGGCCAAAAGGACTCTCGAGGATATTGTTGAAATTTTATTCGAGATAAACAAAATATCTGGAAAATGCTTTTGGGTATTTTTGAGACATTGTTTCACTCACTTTGGGAGTGTTGGTGGTGGTTGTGTGTGTTTTGGGTATTTTTGATTTAATTAAGCTGCTACATGAAATTCTCATTAAATTGGACCTCTGTGTGTGGATTACGGCGCACTTTAATGAAATATCAATGTTAAATTAAATAGATTACTTGTTATTTTAATTTGTTAATTTTTTTTATTTTGGCTCAGTGAAAGGATTTCCTTTTTTTACAGAGCTTAAAAATATGATATATACATAGGTGTATATTTTTAGTTCTTTTGTATGTGGATTTGTTTCAAAAGGGTATTTTGAACTTCGGTGCCAATAAATTTGTTGAATCCAATCGTATCAACTTACTGTCAGCAATTGGTTGATAACGAATTTATTTTTAATTGAATTCGGAGCCCAAAGAATGTCAGGTCGATTTTTTTGTTAGAGCTTTTGTGGAATTTAACAAAAAAAAAAAGAATAATTTTTGAGGAAGAGACTTGATTGTTTACAAAATATTAAAAAGCTTACAAATAAATATTACAAAACCTAAATTGTAAAAATGAAGAAAATGCCCAAGTTTTTAGGGGATTCAGAAAAGGTTAAAAAATAGGTTTTCTAATACTGACAAAATAAGTACGAAAATGGTTTTAGTAACTCAGGTGAAAGATATGCCGATGGTTGTTGTTTAGGAAGATAATAATGCCATAATGTCCAAAAGCAGTCCTAATAGAAAGATACTGTTTTCAAGAATTTGAAATTATTATTAAATAAAAACAACAAAACAAAGTATGCTAAGTTGCCATAGTTGTCAATAAAAAAATAACTGCAAAAGACTCTCCGAGCTTGTTCCTTTTCATTCATGGGAGCTAGGACGCCAGCCCACCGGAGTCTATATCAAAGCTTTATTTTGTATACAACTTCTGTTTTGAGATAGATTTTCTATAATTCATAATTGTACCTTTTTCCGGAATCGTCTTCTCTCACACACGGGGCCAACAATTCTCCGTAATAATTTCGTTTACAACGCGGTTAAGAGATCAGAGTGTCTTCTGTCATTAAAGGTCAACATACCTCCAATGCCATTGTCCATGAATTGCATCTATGAAACTGAAAAAGATTTCAGTACTCGGTGTGTGTTTCAACGACGAATTTCATTGGACCGTACATATGTATATTTGAGACCGCCAAAAACGCAGCTAAGTATTTAGGTTTTCCGTAACGATGCAAGAAGTTTTTTCCCCTTATGATCTGGCTACAATTTACAAAGCATTTATACGCCCAAGACTTGAATATAACTGAAACTTCTGAGCAGGTGCTTCGCAAACATTGCTACACCTGCTCTATAGAATACAAAAAAGAGGGTTAAGATTGATAGGAAATAGAAATGTATCTCAAAAAATTGCCTCTCTTAAACACCGACGCAATGTTTCATGTCTTTCCTTATTTTATCGTTTCTTTTATACAAAAATGTTCACTCAAATAAGCCTACTGCATTCTTCCCCTTAAAAGTTTCTCCCGTAATAATCGACTCGCAAGGAATGCTCATCAGTTCACCCTTGAGCCCGATTTCGGACATAGTAAAATATAAAGATTATTTTTTAGCCACACAGCACGAATTTGGAATAGTTTATCCGGCCAGATTTTCCGTTGTCATTTTGATCCGCAAGCATTCAAAACCAATGTTAATTGACACCTCCGGTCCTTCCCCACCCTATCTTCCTAATTCATGCGCAGTGTGCTCTACATTAAAAGGGATAGTTGCTTCCCTTGTGCGCGTACTAATTATAAAAAAAAATTACTAGACCCAGGGAGCAATCAATTCTGCAACATTCCACTAGCAGGTTGGTTTGTTGGTTTAAATTAAAAGTCACAATTATCGTATGAAATGATCCATTAGTATTTAGCAACTGACAGATGGCATCTCTTACGTCAATTTTCCAATTTTTCTGTTCTTCTCTCTTTTCGAATTTCAAAGAGATCATTAATGGCTTGTTTTCTCAAAAAGTTTTTTTTTCAAAAGCCTTAAGCTTCCTTTAAATTTCTATTTAATTATCAGTGACTTTCAATCGATATTTTTAACTTATTCCAACTCCGGGTTTGTAATGTGAAAAAACCTCTACGTACCCTAAATCAGATTCGGTATGCGGCTTTCCTAATATTATGACTCATTTTTGTTTTTAAATAAATTATCCCCACATTGAATAAGTGCTTCATTTCTAAACTTTAAAAGAAATTAAAATCTCCTCAAATAGGGCCTCTATACAAGAAATATCATTAGTAAAAACACCTTCCATACCATGAAAGCCATATAAACACATTTGAATCTCGAAAGGGTATTCAAACGTGCATACATCCAGAATGTGCAATTAAATCGACATTTCCTGATAACCAGCCCTTTTCCTATAAAAAGAGAACTTTGCCATTCATTATCCATAAACTCACATCACACCTCGAAAATTTCCCAAGAAAAACAAATATTGCTCACTCTGGCATTCCTAAGGACCGAAGAAAGAAAAAAAATTCCTCCACCCAAACCAAGTACCAAACCCTCATACAATCACTGGACATCATCAGCCAAGCAGTAGACGAATAATGAATTGAATTTTAATGACTGTGGGAGAACTCAGCCATCTATGTATATAAAAAGGACTTCTAGATATGGGTATTACAACAAAAAAAAAGGATAAGACACACAAGCCAGAAAAAAATCCTCACATGCCTTGCCAAAGCAGCAAGACCACTAACAAGAGCTCTAAGTGTTGTTTAGAAAGGAGCCGAGTAGAGGATACCTATCTAACGCTAGGCAACCACATGCAATCCGTTGCACATGCTTCCTCAATGCCCTCTACGAGCGCCATAAAGAAATAAACTTAGAAAAACAAACTTTGGATAAAAATCACTTAAAATTCATTTCAGTTCATTTCGTCCTTGCATGGTTGCATGCTGCGAAGTGTTGTGTGCACATAGCTAGGAAATGAGGCAACTAAAAAAAATATAGATAAATTTTACTCAAGTGCAACATCAGGCTGAATTGCTGGAAGATTTATGTGGCTATATAGTGGTTGGAAAATAAAGAAAAAAAAAAACAAAACTAACACTTCAGTTTGGTTCCTATATATTCCGTGGAACGAGGTCCTTGATAGTTGTTTTAAAATAATTTTAGTCTCTGCTAAGTGGAAATATACGAAATGCCTTGTCTTCATTAATTTTAAAGGGAAAATATATGGAGTGACTTTAGAAGCCTTTATGCAGGTCTTAAAGTTTTTCGTTTTTTGTTTATAGGAAACTTGAAATTAATTCATATCCTGGCTATTTTGTTAACATTTCCGGTGTTTTCTTTCTTACATATTTCATGTAATGCAATAGCCTAGAGGTTCACCGTTAGAGTGCTTGACGTCAAAACCTCAGGAACAAATTCTTCCATCAGCCAAAAATAAACGAATCGAACACTTTGAAAAATTCCTCGTCAGTCGAGTACCAGTCTCCCGCGTATCCTGGGTATCAACCGCTGGAGTCACCACAAGCAACCGAATTGACTACTTGCAATACCTAGAGTCGAACACTAGGACTTGCTATCGGAAAGCCTAATGAAAGAGAAGTAAGTTTTAGGGGTTGTACGTAGTAGTTTCAGGGCGTAGATTAAAAATGGTCACGTCTTAAAAACAAAATCACTAGCACTGCTGAACACGAAGAAATGTTAGAAAAAAGGCGAAAAATTATATTCCCGTACATTAGAAAGTAAAAATGTGAAGAAACATTGGGTTATAACATTGCTTAGTACATATTATGACGGGTTCTTTTCTATTTTACAAAACATTTTATGTATATATATAAATAAACATATAGAGAGATAGATATAAATTAAATTTTATAAAAAAAAAATAATAATAAAAAATGTTCTCATATTAAATTAAACTTTATTGCTTAAGTAAAGTTAATTTTATATTACAAAATTACACGATGATTCCTTAGCAGCTATCATTCCAGTTAATATTTTTTTCTTAAAATAATTACTGTTCATTGATATTTCAAAAAAGTCATAATATTAAGAAAAAGCTTTCTCACATCAATTTTATACACCGGAGACCAAATGATGACCAACGGATTAAGCGATTATGCTCAAATTTGGTGTGTGTGATTCTTTTGGCATTCCCCAGAGGGGAAATTGAATTTTTTTAGGCCATAAAATAACGGTATCTGCCATATGACCGTTTAGGAAAAGCTAAATTTAAAAAATAATGTAATTTTAATTAAAATTTGTGAGAACTTTTTTTTGGCAATAGAGACTTGACACCTTTGAATTTAATTTTTGAACGTACCCTTTCACTTATCATCGAACTGTCATTGTCGGTTTATTCAGTAAACTCAACATTTTCATCATGATAATGGTAAGGTACACGAGCGAGCAACGTTTAAAATTATAGAAATTTTCGGAGTAGGTGACCGCAACTTTAAGAGCATTGAATTGTTGAATTGTGACGAAGCAATTAGCAAAATATGCGTTATTGGTCGGGTGAAAATCAACATTTGCTTCATGAATCACCACTTCATCCACAAAAAATAACTTTTGGTGCAGTTTGCATGCCAGCGGCATTATTGGGCCATATTTTTTCGTCCACCACAACGATCATCACGTTACTGTGAATGGCCACCGTTATCGCGCAATGATTAATGATTATTTATCGCCTGAATTGGAAGACATGGACTTGGACGACATGTGGTTTCAACAGGATGGTGCCACAAGCCACACAGCACACTTTGCAATCGATTATTGAAGATTAAGTTTGATGAGCGTGTTATCTCAAAAAATGTGTCAATCGGTTGGCCGCCTCGTTCGTGCGATTTAGCACCTCTAAGATATTTTTTTGGGGGCTACGTTAAGTCATTGGTTTATGCCAAAAAGCCGACGACGTTGGAAAGCTTCAGAGCCAACATTGAACGCGAAATAGCGGCCGTTTCGGCCGAAATGTGTGGACGAGTCATCGAAAATTGGGTCCAATGAATTGACCGCTTCAAACGTTCCCGCGGTGGCCATATGAACGAAGTCGAGTCCAATTCATAAATGTTTTGATTGTACTTTAAGCCGATAATAAAGTTTTTGAAATATCTCAAATAGTTTGCGTTTATTTAAAAAATGGGCACGACTCGGTTCTGATCAAATGGTAGCCAATTCCAACAAAAAAAATTCTCAAAAAATTTCATCAAAATCGTTGGAGCTTTTTTCGAGAAAAAATAAGCTTTTCCTAAACGGTCGTATGGCGAGTACCGGTATTTTTAGTCCTAAAAATAAAATTTCGATTTCCCCACTGAGGAATGCCAAGAGATAAACAAATACTAAATTTGGAGGCAATCTCTTAACCCGTTTAGGCTGCAGCTCGATATACATTCAGACAGACAGACAGACAGACAGACAGACAGACAGACAGACAAAACAGACAGACAGACGAAAATTTTTTTCCAATAACTTTTTTAGGCTTCTCTATGATAAAACCTGACATTACGGTTTTGTTGTTATCTCAATTTTTTTTATATTAACGAATTCTAAACTTGCCTTATAGTCCCGTTAATCGCAAGTAACAAAAAGTTTTATTTTATTTTACACTTATTTGTTCATCGAAACCTTTTGAACGGTATATAAAACTTCTATTTTTTACCATAAGTAGTTGCAAAAAATGCAACAAAACAATTTAACATATCACAACAAGTCGTTATTGTAACGAGTTCCTTAATTTGATAGAGCAGCTTTATACTGCAGTAAATAAAGAGGTTTTACCCTACAAAAAGTACTGCGCGGGCATTCGGAAGATAGGGAGGGGAGAGATAGGAGGTGTCGATTAACATTGGTTTTGAATGTTTGCAGATCAAAATGGCAAGGGAAAATCTCGCCGGGTAAACTATTCCAAATTCGTGTCGTTCGGCTAAAAAAAGAATCCCTATATTTCACGGTACGTCCGAAATTGGGCTCAAGGGACAAAAGACAGCATTGAGTTTTCGAAGCATTAAACTCCACGATTCCTATTACCCCATTTGACAATGCTGTATAAATCGGAGTTTAATGAGCTTGACATACGGCACCGTTGAAATCGTACGTCCGAAGGCGAAGGACGTGAATTATCGAACGAATATGAAAAGCTGAGGGTAGAGTCGTCAGCAAAACAGTTAAGTGGATTAGAAGTAACAGACAGAAGATCATTTATAAAAATGAAGAAAAGACTCGGAGACAGAACAGAGCCCTGGGGCACACCAGCATTTATTTTATGGGAATCAGACTTGAATCCGTCCAATACAACTTGTATTGAACGGTCCAGAAGATAGCTTCTTATCCAACGAACAAGAGTATTATCGATCCCAAAAGCACGCATTTTCGATAAGAGAGCTTCATGCCAAACTGTATCAAATGCCTTGGAGATATCAAGAGCAATAATCTTACTTTGACCAAAGCGATGTAAAGATTTGTTCCATTGTTCGGTGAGATTTGCCATCAGATCACCAGTGGAACGGTTGCTGCGGAAGCCATACTGACGGTCATGAAGAAGCTTACGATCTTCGAGATATTCCTTAAGCTGACGGTTAATCAGTGTTTCCATGACCTTAGAAAGAAGGGATGTCAGTGCTATGGGTCGGTAGGAGGAGGGAGAGGATGGGTCACCTTTCTTAGGGACAGGCTGGACAAATGCTGTTTTCCATCTTCTAGGAAAGATTCCAGAAGAGTAGGAGCGATGGAAAAGCTTACGCAGTGGCTTTTCCAGTGTGGAAGAACACCTCTTCAGAAGAATCGGAGGTATACCATCCGGGCCAGCGGATTTGTGTATATCGAGATCTTTGAGAACACTTGCTACTGTACGAGTGCGGAAAAAATCACTCCCATGGGAAAATGTACATTCTCAAGTACAGGAGGGGCAACGTTGCTATGCGGCAGCCTAAAGCTGGCAGCGAAATGGGCGGCGAGCAAGTTTGCCTTCAATTGGTTTGTTATTGTCGATGAGCGTTGGAACCGAAGATGTTGAGGAGTTTTTAATATTATTTACAAATGACCAAAAATGTTTACTGCCTTTGGGACACTGCAGAATTTTTTGCCGTAATTTTTGGTCATGCAAAAATTTTGTTCTTTCAATAACGGAGTTGCATGAGTTCCTTGCTTGTTTGTGCTTTTTCCGATTTTCCTCTGTAGGGTTGGCTTTGTAGGATCGGAAACTTACTTCTTTGAGCCTGATAGCTCCTTTACACTCAGAATTAAACCAGGACTTTTCTTTAGGCTTGATGTTTTTTACCCTGTTAGAAATAAAAGCACGTATCCCGAGAAGAATCACATTTGTGATCATTTCAGCACTGGCATCAATGTCACTATCGAGGAATCATAGTGACCAGTTAAAGTTTCGGAAAAAAATATTCAGGCCGTCCCAGTTGGCTTTCTCGTATTGCCAAACGGTCCTGGTGGGAAGTTTTTCTTTAACTGGATGAAACAAGTCAAGATCATGGGCGGCTTGCCCAGCAACATCCGGTTTACGCGTTGGCACATCGATCAGTTGGAAAAGCTGATGTAACCCGGCAAAGAGCTCGACATACCTTCCTTCGGGTGTTGTCTGACCAGAATAGTGGAGCCAATTTGAATTGTGTACATTGAAATCGCCCGCAATAACGATTTCAGTGCGAGGATAAAGGGAAACAATTTTCGAGATGGAATAAGACAGTGCATCAAACTCGTTACAAGTCGAACTACTGTCAAGATTTAGACTCCTGTAAATAAAACAATAATAAATGACATGCTTGCGGACAGTGAATTTTAGCCATAAGAAGTTACAGTCCGTGTTGGAATATTGCCCATATTGGGGAAGGCTCTGGCAAGCAATATCATTCCTAACATAGACCACGAGACCATGATGGAAAAAGAGTAATGGCACCAAGCTATACCCATGTAGAGCAAACTCTGATAAATCAGTATTTACTCCAACCTGGGTTTCACTTAATGCCAAAATAGCTGGCCTGTATTGAACAGTGTAGACGTACACGTGAAAGAAATTCTTTCTTATACCACGGAAATTGGAATACACGACATGAAAATCACTTACCATTTAAAAATACTTACACACAAAACACAATTCTGACTAAGTCGAACCATGCAGTGAAAATCCAAATTAATTTCTGTAATAAACAAACTGTCTTAGGTGTTATGCCCATAAGACAGCGTGCATACAAAAAAATCAATTTAAATATTCAGCACAATAAGACAAACTCAGATGCCCTTATCCATTTACCGCAAGCATTAGATGGTCATACGGAGCCTACAGTAGATAAGAAAGAGGCAGTTAAGCACAAAGGTCTTGGGACAGATTAGAGGATAATTTGCTATGCGAATGCGTTTTATTTATTTTTTTTTCCACAGCGCTAGTGGGCATCTTTTTCTTTCTTCCAACGACGTGAGTGGATATTATTATTATTCTTTACAGCACACGCGAGGGGTTTTTTTTCGGTTTCTCTAACGAGTGTGTAGGTATTAATATTTTTTTTAAAACACTCGCGATAACAATGCGCAATCATATTTTTTGACTTTTGCTTAATTATTTGTGCGCGCACCTAGACGTCCGGCCTCTACGAGCTTAAGATCGACACTTATAACTCCTTTCTGCTGCATTTTATTGCCAAATCAGTTCATAATCAAACTTGTAGAAATTAATGAAACTTTAGATAATACTTAGGAGTGGTTAATTAACATTTTCTCAAGTTTTAGACCTCTGGACTCTTTAACTTTTTTTTTTGCTTACGTCCTACGATCGTTCAGGTTATTTTCTAGAACATTTCCTACAGTATTGATTATTCAAGCATGTTTGTCTGTTAATTCGTTATCAAGATATGGCGCTTGGAAAAAAAGTAATTTCTTTAAATTTCCCAAAAAAAATCAGAAAATTCAAATATTTACCTCATTTTGTCTGTTATACTAGAATTCTGATCATATGTTGTTTTTATAATGATTTTTGGATAAAACCAAAAACTATTGACACCCTAAAAATGTATATGTAAATATATCTGACAAAGAACAAAATAATCAGCTAGGACTTCCACATAACGTGATATAGGCATGTGAAGATTGAGTGAACATATTATTTTTTTTTTTTTTGACGCGTGACCCTTCAGTCCGCTCCTGGAGAAGCAGTTATATTTTCCAAAGGCTTTGCAATTCTTTTTATGGTCGAAAACAACATTGCAGACCTTTCTTACGTTGAAAGGATTACGCAGATCAGGACGCCCAAAACCTTTGGTTGCGAAGCTATACTGATTGTGGTCCAGAGCATTACCAAAGGTAAAAGAATTTTAAAAGTTGATAACATCAAATAAATGGAAAGCTTTTCCAATCATTTACCAATTTTTTTCAACTTTCGTATCAATTCAATTTCATAATGACGTCAAGGCTATTTGCTATTTATACTGCAGACACAAAGTGTAGATATGCATACAAAAGCGATAAGTAAAAACAACTGAAACCATTAGCTATGTCAAACCACCCTTCATTGGCTTGAAACGCTTCAAATCATCGTATTGATTTTTCTACGTTGACATAATAAATCGATTAAATTTAATTAGCGTTACATGTAATAGCTAAGTACTTGTGCACTGCAACCAATTGTGTCTTTGGTTTGATGTACCTATTTAAAATGACAATTTTAAGTTCTTCAGAAAACACACGTGTCGGTAAGTAAATAATAACTAACATTAAGAATTTCAAGCTTCATTTTCCATGCCTAAAAATTACTTTATACCACAATTCCAAAAGAAAAGGTATTAAAACGTGATAATTAATTTGCTAAAATATAATTTTCTATTAGAAAAAAGAAAAATTAACTTTTGTAAACTTTCAAAGTTATTTTGGAAACCGGAAGTTCTTCCCTTCAATATTTATTATTAAAGTGAAAAATGATGTGAAAACACTCTTCCTATTTCTTACACAAAAAAAAAAAACAACCGAAAATCCCCAAAGGAACTTAATTTATGTTTTATTTTTCATCTTCCGGAATAAAGCCTATTTCCCTTTTAACAAATTTTCCCATTACATCCAAAGCCCTTTGCCTCAACTCCAACGGAGCTGTCTAATTACATTTGGAAATAACAACCCTTTTGCATATTCACCGCCAATATTCTTCTATATAGTCATCAAAAACCCTCCATATTCACCTAGTACAAAAAAAAAACTGAACTTGGCACCACGTTTTCCTCCTCCCATCTTCATTATTTGTTCTAATCAAATTTCCAGCATTCTGGGCTTGGGAAAACTAACAAGCCACGTAAACTTACGCCAAATGTCACAAACCTTCTTCCTACCCGCTAACACATCCACTCGACATCGTCCTGTCTATCGTATTGGCACATAAATCCTACGTGTTCCTTGAAGACATTAGCATCAACCAGGCAAAGAAACCATTACCGTGTACCACCAACACCGCCAGCAAGAGAACAAAACAAACATTTGGCACAACATCAAGGAGTAGATGAAGAAGTAGAAGCAGCAGCAGCTTTGGCAGTAGGAATCCTTACGTAGGAAGAATTTTCTGCTAAACGATAGACAACGACAAAACTAATTATATTTGCCAAAATGGAAATTTCCACCGCTCTCCACCTACCTTACCCAGTCTATATATCTTCTACTCCAAAGACTGATTGTAGTAGATAGAATTTAGTTGTTTTGAGGTCTGTTCCTAAGCCGCGTGTGCCTAGATTTGATGTCTCATTCGGTAAGACTGAATTTTCGTAATGAAATTTGCGCTTTCGTTTTAAGTTTCTAGGATTCTAAGATGAAACCGCGCGACACAAGTTCGGAATTATAGGAGAATTTCATCAAGCGTGTACAATAGGTAATATTTTTCTTTAATTTACAAATAAATCTGCTTAAAATTTTGTTTACTATAATTTAGTTCTGAATATAACAGTAAAATAATTTTAGGAATTTTCGATATTCGAAGGCGAATTTGTTTCTTTTTAATTTTTTTAAATTCTTCACTGGTGTAGTTGTGGACCAAACATACGTTTGAATGTTCGCGTTAATAACGTTTAATAAAATTGGATGTAAGCACAATGAAGAAGGAAGGTTGGTTTACTATTATTCGAAGGGGCAGGAAGTCTATTGTGAAGAGTTCTTGTTCAAAATATTGCATGGTATACATATGTACTCACTCACTTGAGTTCCTTAGACATGATTCCTAAAAGAGCATTAAAAATGATAGGAGACTCTACAATAACAGAAACTTTTACATCTCCTAAGCACCGCCGTAATGTTTCGTGCCTTTCTTTATTTTATCGATATTTCTACAAACAATGCTCCAGCGAATAGCCAGCTCCATTCCTATCCTGAAACAATTCAACCGTAATACTCGCGCTGCAAGGAATGCTCATCAATTTACCCTTGAGCCCAACTTCGGACGTACAGTCAAATACAGGGATTCTTTATTTAGCCGAACCACGCGAATGTGGAATGCTTTGCCACTTTCTTTTTCCCCTCTGTTATGACTTGCAGAACTTCAAAACAAATGTGCATCGGTATCTCCTTTGAATATCCACCCAATGGCCAATTGTACCTCAGGCTAAGATCATACCTAGGCGGACGCGACGCCAATACGAAGTAATCATTAGGCATTCTAAGAATCTATCTCTGGGTTCTATTAAGATTAAGGCTACTAAAGGTAATCTCCATCTTCACTGACCCTAAATAAGGTTTCAAATGGATTCAACTTATTATAAATATATGGTGGGACATGAATTTCATAGAACTAAATGTTTCTCAATATAAATCCAATAAATCCACAATCTTCTCCAGTAAGCGGTCTCTAACGCTCACGTTTAACTTCATTGTTCGACTTTGCCAGAATTGTGTCTTGTATGATTAAATTTTTGGTCATTTGTAAAAAATATTAAAAACTCCTCGACATCTCCGGTTCCAACGCTCATCGACAATAACAAACCAATTATTTACTCTTCAGAGAAGGCAAACTTGCTCGCCGCCCATTTTGCTGCCAGCTCCACGCTGCCACATAGCAACGTTGCCCCTCCTGTGCTTGAGAATGTAAATTTTTCCATGGGACAGATTTTTTTCCGCACTCGTACAGTAGCAAGAGTTCTCAAAGATCTCGATATACACAAATCCGCTGGTCCGGATGGTATACCCCCGATTCTTCTGAAGAGGTGTTCTTCCACCCTGCAAAGCCATTGCGTAAGCTTTTTCATGGCTCCTACTCTTCTGGAAACTTTCCTAGACGATGGAAAACAGCATTTGTCCAGCTTGTTCCTAAGAAAGGTGACCCAACATTTATTTTGTAGGAATTAGACTTCAATCCGTCCAATACAACTAGTATTTAATGGTCCATAAGATAGCTTCTAATCCAACGAACAAGAGTATCATCGATCCCAAAAGCACGCATTTTCGATAAGAGAGCTTCATGCCAAACTCTATCAAATGCCTTGTAGATATCAAGAGCAATAATCTTACTTTCGCCAAAGCGATGTAAAGATTTGTTCCACAGTTCGGTGAGATATGCCATCAGATCACCAGTGGAACGGATGCTGCGGAAGCTATACTGACGGTCATGGAGAAGCTTTCGATCGTCGAGATATTCCTTAAGCTGACGGTTAATCAGTGTTTCCATGACCTTAGAAAGAAGGGATGTCAGTGCTATGGGCCGGTAGAAGGAGGGGGAGGATGGGTCACCTTTCTTAGGAACAGGCTGGACAAATGCTGTTTTCCATCTTCTAGGAAAGATTCCAGAAGAGAAGGAGCGATGGAAAAGCTTACGCAGTGGCTTTGCCAGTGTGCAAGAATACCTCTTCAGAAGAATCGGGGGTATACCCGTCGATGAGCGTTTTAACCGAACCGAAGATGTTGAGAAATTTTTAATATTTTTTTCAAATGACCAACAATTTTTACTGCCTTTGGGACACTGCAGAATTTTTTGCATTAATCTGATTGCTTATTATTCAACAAACTACGGACTGCTATTATTACTCCTCCGCCTTGAACCAGTTCAGACTCCAGAGAACGATCCATTCGGTAAACTGCGTATGACGAATCAAACAACTCCAAAGAATAGATTCCAGGTTGCAACCAGGTTTCTGTCAGTATAATTACGTCATAGTCATGTGCAATCCAACTGATAAAAACATCATTTGTTTTTGTACGTAATCCACGTATTAAAAAGTAAAGTCTTATATTTTTAAAATATTGTACTTCTGCGTATAAAATTGAAATATTAGCATTAATTGATTTCAACACATGCAACAGCCAATCATGTTTTCAGGCGAATTTAAAGTTTTTGTTTAATTTATTTTTTATTTTTCATTTATTTATAACTAACTTAATGCTAGTCAAAATATCTTAAAAACATAGTAAAATTAAATAACTTACCTGTTCTGATAGGGCGTTCTAAATTACTGACTATGTATTTTAATAAATTGCCTTTCGTATCTGTTAATTTTTGATAATTAAAAGGTTTTGCATGACTTTTGTGCATTCGAATTTTCATTAAAGTAGTTTTCGAACATAATCATCGGTGCCACAAGAGTGATCCAGTCCGGGCTTCGGCGAACAAATTCATACATATATTCTGATCGCTGGCCAATGCCAACTAGTCTTGCATCCCAAAGCTCCAGGGATCCCTATCTACCAAATCCTTTAAACGTAAGCAATGTCTGCACGCCACGCCGATTTCTACCATAAACAAAACTAAAAAAAAATTGGAACTGCTTCTTCTTCCACACCCTAGATTGTATGGTATAAATTTTACATTTTCAAAAAAAAACGACCCCGGCACGGCAGCGTGGCACTATCTAGTTGTAATAAAATAGCCTTAGTTACTTCTTACAAAATTAGCTATCTGCTTGTGAAATGACCCCAGCGGCACCAAGGGGTGTTTAAAATAGCCTAACTTAATCCTCACAACATCAGTTATCTGCCTGTAAAAGTGCCGTCAAAATCGGGGCATAAGAAAGAATACGATATTTATATATTATATATAAATAAGAATTTTCAAAAAAATTACACCAGCGCCATGCCTACTTACTCTTTACAATATAAGCTATCTGCCTGTGAAAGTCCCATCAAAATCTGTGCAGCCGTTCCCGAGATTAGCCAGAACAAACGCAAAGAAAGATAGACAGACCAAAATCTTTAAAAAATAGATTTTTGTTATATGTACTGTTTTTCATTTGCATCTACACAAATATTTTCGACTGTTGTAGATTGTTCTATGCTAAGTGAGCTATAACCCCTCACAAGTTACAAATACATCAATTTTATCCTCATATCATACTGTTCATCACCCAACAATAAGGTTTTATTAAAACTTCCTTCTCATTCAAATTTAAATACCTCGTTTTTACATTCAGCTCTTCAAATTGTAAAGTTACTTAATACTTTCCAAAACATTTACGATATCCACAGCTCCAATTTTCAGTATACATTTCCATCGAAAATTTCAAAAAATAAACCCCATAGCTTACCAAAAACCAATTATGTAACCTCGTTCCCAGACAAATAAAAAAAATAAAAAGGACCTACAGTGTATAATTCGCCCATAAAACACCTCCTCAAAAATAGCTATAAATTCCAATTACAATTAAAACATCCGTTTCAAGAATGCCTCAGCTCTATCAGTGTTGTACCGACAAACGTATAAATTGTATAGAAATTTTCTATGCGCAAAGAGCAAGTACCCAGGTTTATCCATTTACCCGACATTGTAGTTGAAAACGTTGTTGTGTATCTGGAGAGTGCCGAACAAATCTGTCCGCTCCAACGCCTCGCCGCACTGGGATTTCAATTAAATTTCGTAATTCCATCAAATTGAATTACCAGTATTTATACCTTTGTGCCGTATGCCTGATGGCATTGCTTAAAACCTCTTGCACAGCAGCAGGAGCACACAGTAAGTTCTGCAATCTTTACATTTGCCCTAACCAATCGCAAAAGCCTCCTCATCCTCCTCTCGACCTATTTCCGCCACAACTCCTCTTCCACCTACTATAACTGTGCCTCAGCAGTTGCAGCTTTGGTGTATTCTGCATGGGCTCTTGTGTATTTATGTACCGAGGACAGTTCTATAAATCTACCCAGTTAAATCCCTTTCCGAGAGTAGATCTACTACAGCTATAAATAAAACGGGAATGTCTCTTCTTTTTTTACGGAACAGAACGGATGGTTTGAGTTGGAGTTGGAGTATTTGTCTCTCCGAGGAGAACACAATTAATTCTTAGTTCCAAGTTTCACGGGACCGGGTATATGGAAGGTAGAAAAAGAGGTTAGGACTAAGTAGATGCCGGCTCTGGTATAGTCAGCGTCAGCCTAAGCATACATGAGACGTTAACTGAAGTTTTGTCTTAAGGATATTGTCTTTTTTGCTTTTTTTAATTTCAGAAGGAGCAGGTATAATTATTTTTGTTTTCAAGGGGAATTTTTGGAGCACCTGTAACGGTAATTTTAACAAGACTGAAATGAAGTTAGCAAACTTTTCAGTTGTTGGATGTCCTTATTTCAGGTAATGGGAAGCAGTTTGTATCAGAACTTTTTGAAACATCTTTGGATTAAATTTTTCCCAAAGAGAATGAAATTTAGATGAATGTGATTACAAGAAACTTTAATCAAGTTGAATTTCGAAAACCAGCTCCTGAAAAAGAGAAAGCAACCCACATTCCTGCGGTGCGGGTAAGAAGTTGATTGTACTTAACTCATTAGCTCATTAGGAGTGGATATTTAAGCTTTTGTTTAAATTTATGAACAAAATTGCCATAAAACCATGAAAGATGTGGATCATTATGACGATGCTCAAAATTTTTAAGCATTTTAATTGTTTTACTGTAAACGTTCAATAATATTTTTTTTTTCGTAGGATAATACGTTTCCAATTCGATGCTGATCAAATTATTTTATTATTTTGTGTGTCTTGCTTTAATTAATATTTTGTTTCTTAATGTATTATATAATAGATTCACAATTGGACCCAGTAGGTGGCGCTGCTTTTGGATGGTCATAAAATTTGATTTTCTGAACAATTGACAACATCACATAATTTTGAGCGGTAATTTTTATTGCTTTGGTAGTAGAAAGACTAGACAATTATAAATTACCCGTATTTTTTATTCATGTAAGATTTTATTTTGCTTGAAATAAATACATTTAGATTGTGGATTAAATGAAAAGATAATAGGTTATACGAAGACGTTATTCAACCAATTTTGTTTTGCTAAGGCCAAAGTTAAGATAAACTGTAAGGCTGCTGACAATCGTTTGTCCTTATCTATCACTTTATTATTTGTGTTTAATAAATTATAAACCTCAAGAACTTGCATTAAAATAAAAACATACAAATTTATTGTAAGAATAAAGTGTTCCTAGAGGCGGTCCTATTGAATCTCTTCCAGAAACAAACAAGCGGTATTGAAAAACATTGTGTACAGTCCACAATATCAATGGATGCCACGACGAGCTTTTCAATAAAAAAAAATAATGCTAAGATTTAATTCGGCATGAAACATTAACAAACGCTGCATTTAATGCGGCTGCATTATTATAATATCCTACATCTTACAACTTTGATCATTGTGAAATTTGTGGAAACGATACATTGTATATGCAAAAAACGCATCGAAAGGACTAGATTTAAATGAAAAGAATTTGAACAAAGGCAGGACGACGACTGCCGGGCCCGCTAGTATAATATATTTCTTTAAAGTTCAGAAGTGCGATTGGACCCCAGTCATATTTAAGATAAGTGACTTAATAACATTAAACATAACAAATAACATTTGCTTTTTATAATATGTGAGTAAGGTGATCATGTTGATAGTTATAGGGTGAACTTTCGGAGCATATTGTGTGCAACATTGTGCGTAGATAGGTATTTGTTTGATACTGACATTATCAATGATGATAATAAGTTTAATGAGTGTGAATTTGGTAAAGAAAACCGCATTTTATTCAGGTATAATGATGAAATGATTGAAGATTTTGGGTGTTGGTAGCGGCGCGACACTGACCGTTATTTTTTTGTGCTTGCATTTTCAGTCCATGGAAAAGTAATACTATCTCTGTTGCTCAGCAGAAATGAATGAACTGTAGAAGAAATATTTTGTGAATGCTTCTTGGTATGAAAAAAGAAGCATATTGTTATCTCTATTTTAGCTAAGTAAAATGGTTGTTAGAATTATACTGTTCAAAGCATGAGTTAAAATTGCTGTATTTAAAATAGAAGTTTGCTCGAGACTGCATTAGTAAAGAATTAAGAATGCTGAATTACATTATGCTCTGAATTTTCTCGACTTTTAGTCAGGTAGTTGGTGTTTTTATTGGATAAACGTTTTCTTAAGGCGCCAGTTGCGGTCACAATTGTTATGCATTACTTACATAATACACATAATTTAAGTAACTACATTTCGTTTCGTAGGTACAAAACGAATGAGCCATTTATTAAGAGTCAAATAGTTTCAATGAGTAATTAATGGTTTTACACAACATGTAATTCAAAGTTTGTTGATGAATTTTAGTGGCGATTGCAACTGGCAACTAAATTACTGTAGATTAATCAAAAGCTTTTGATTTGATTCCAGATAAACCGAAATGGACAATTTGAACCTGAAACAACTCCAAGAAGAATTGCGGAAGAGAGGCCTTCTAATAAGTGGCTCCAAGTGAATGCTTATTAAAAGGATAAACGACTATGATAGACAATCGGACACAAGCGGAGCTCTATCGCATTCTAACGAGATTGAGAATCAACAGACTGGACAAACTGACACCATCGAAGAAGAAACCCGAAATATAACAACAATTTCAGACTCAGGTACGGCAACTGACGAGGAGCTGAATCAGGCAATGGTCTTTGATAAAACGCGAACGAGATCTCCTTGAAAAAGAACGAATACTCTTTGTAAAAGAACGTGAAAAAGCGGAGAAGTTGAGACACCTAGATTCAGTCACACGATCAAGAGATTCTGTTCCTGAAAGACCAAGAGTAAATTGCACCATCAGAGAAATCGCAGATGCATTACCTGTCTTTTCACCTGAAGACATTACATCGATGTCAGCTGAATGTTGGATAAACCGTGTAGAGAGTTTAAAAAATATTTACGGTTGGGATGAGATAGCACTACTTTTGGCAGCCTCGTCAAGAATGCATGGACCAGCAAGACACTAGTGGGATTCATGCCAGGAAGTCGCAACATCATGGAGTCAGTTAGCCACAGGACTCAAATCGAACTTCCCACACCATTGCAGCGAAGTAGATGTACATCAGCAATTGATGAACAGGAAAAGAAAGCCATCAGAGACAATTGAAAATTTCTGTTTTGAGATGAATCTGTTAGGAAAAAGGATTGACCTTTCAGACAAGACAATAACTCAATACATCCTTACTGGCTTAAACGACACTCAGATGAGTACCACTCTTGCAGCTGGAAACTTCAGTAATATTGCCAAATTAATCGAAAAAATCAAATGGTATCAAGGTATCCGTATGAATTCTCGGCAAGTAAACAACTCAATTACACCAAGACTCGTAGCATCCCCTAGGCCTTCAACTAGTGAATCTACCAAATGGCAACCTAGTCGTCAACCAGTCCAGAAGAACCCTATCTCTTGCTACAATTGTAATCAGCCAGGACATTATGCGAAAAATTGCATTCAATCGAGAAAAAGGCATTGGAACAATAGTAAAGACATCAGCCATAATCCGAAGACAGAAAAGAATTATCGGGTCAATATGATCTGTAAAAACGAACATGGAGATTGCTTCCATAAAGATGTTGTCATAGAGGGGAAAAATATGCAGCTCTTCTGGATTCTGAAAGCGAGAAAATAATAAATACTAAACAAGTAGTGACAGAGACAAATGGTAACATGGAAAAATGTGAAACCACTTTACATGGGTTTGGAGGAGGGAGCTGTCGAGCCATTGGAAGCATCATATGCCAAATCCAAATAGATGGAGCTTTCTTTCCAGTTCAAGCCATTGTGGTCGAAGATAGCTGTCTCTCGAAGCCGGTATTAATTGGAAAGGATGGCCTCAACAATCCTATGTGCAATATGTGTAAGCAAGGCGATAACTTGACGGTACAAAGAATGGATGTTGACATATGTTCAGTTAGACAAATATCTGCTTCTGATGTTCAATTTGGCGAAAAAGTAGAATCATCTATCCTTGTTGAACTCCTTAATGAATACCGTAAACGCATTGCCATGAGCCAATAAGAATTGGGTCGAACCAAGCTCATAGAAATGGAAATCGAGCTAGTAAAACAAGATCCAATAGTGCATAAGCCGTACAAAGTGCCTTATGCTAAACGACAGATATTAAATACAATGATCTCTGATCTGATGGAAAGCGGACTTGTCATCGAATCACAATCTGATTATGCTTTACCGGTGGTATTAGTCAAGAAAAAGAATGGCGAGGACAGAATGTGCGTTGATTACCGAAAATTAAATTCCATCACAAAGAAAATCCGTTATCCAATGCCATTAATTGAAGAACAACTAAACGATCTAGTGGGCTATAAATACTACAGTGTCCTTGATTTAGCCTCCGGATACTATCAGATTCCAATCAAAAAAGAGCACACTCATTACACTGCTTTCATCACTAATGACGGTTTGTACGAATTTACATCAATGCCTTTTGGTCTTGTTAACGCCCCTTTCATATTTCAAAAATTAATGAACACCATCGTCCGAAAGATGAAACCAAAATCGTCTGCTATATGGATGATGTAGTAATTCCATCCAAAACTTTTGAAGAAGGAGTAGAAAAATTGAAAACATTTTTGAAAATATTGAAGGATGTCAACTTAACACTCAACCTTCGAAAATGTGTTTTCTTCAAGGAAAAAATAGAGTTCCTTGGGCATCTGGTGAAAGACGGAACAATCCGACCCGAGAAAACAAAAACGATGGCGGTGGAAAAATTTGAGACTCCGAAAAATGAACATGAAGTTCGGCAGTTCATTGGGCTGACTAGTTATTTCCGGAAATTTATCGAAAACTATTCACTAATCGCACTGCCTCTGACCAATCTAACGAAAAAGAATTGTATTTTCCAATGGGGTCTACGAGAGATTAATGCATTTGAAACTATGAAAAAATGTCTTACCAACAACCCACTACTCGCTCTTTATAATTCGAATAGTGATCAAGTGACCATGAACTCCATACTGATGCCTGTTCTCATGGGCTAGCAGGAGTTTTACAGGAACAGGAAAACAATTCACTCTGACCAGTGGCTTATTACAGCAGACAGACTTCAAAGAACGAAAGCTTTTTCCACAGCTATGAGCTCGAGGCTCTAGTCGTCGTAGAATCGACTTACCGATTCCGACAGTTTCTACTTGGCAAGCATTTCAAAATAATAACCGATTGTGAAGCTCTTAAAACTGCTATGAGTAAGAAAGAAATAGTCCCCAGAATCGCCCGATGATGGCTTAAGATGCTTCAATTCGATTATGAAATACATCTTCGATCTGGAAAACTTATGCCGCATGTAGATACTTTATCCAGACATCCTAATGATGCCGGTGCAATGGTCTATAAATAACACATGCAACGAATCTATAGGGAAGACTGCTCAACAAATGTTGATGGGATATATTCCTCGCGATCCATGGCCAGATGTCCTTGCTCAGCAGGTAGACTTAAACCAACAACATCAAAGTCTCAAAAGAATTCGTTCAAACGGTTCGGAACACATAACTAAACTCCAATCCAAACAGAAAACCCATCATGACAATAAGTATGGAAAAGCTAAGCAGTATAATGTTGGCGAACTAGTAATGTCGAAAAACGATGCTGTTAATTCAACTGGTTCTTCACGTAAACTCGAAGCAAAATACAAAGGTCCTTATGTGGTGATTGCGAAGCTTCCACACGACAGATATTAAATTGCTGACATGCCTTTCGCTCAGAGGAATCAAAAACCTTACTCAGCGGTATGGGCAGCTGACAGGATGAAGCCCTGGATAGAATTCGACAAGGAACTCGACGAGGGCGTCGACAATGACAGTATGGCCGAATCTGTAACTACAACGGCAACGCTATAGAAGGATAACCACTACTGCAATACTCTAGAAGGAGATAGAATAAGGATCAGTAGTGTTATAGTTTAAGAGTCAGTTGTGTTATAGTCGAGCTTGAGAGTAGACCACATTTAAATATAAGTTCTTACAAATTACATCTTGCTATAATTAATACTTTGTTTCTTTATGCATAATATAATATATTTCTTTAAACATTTCTTTAAAAAATATTTCAGAACAAAATTCAAACAAATAAAAACAAAAAGCCTGTCAACTAAACTAAAATTGTATCGAACCGACTTCCGACATTCGAAAGAATGTTAACGTATTTGTATTTGTATCTGTATTAAATAATGTCTGCCATTTTTGTTTGTGATTATAAATTAGTAAAGGTACTCTTTTTCCTTTGAAAGAGTTAGTTCCATTCACGAATCCGTACAGTCAAGACGTAGGTAAGCGCATGTCGATCGAATTAAGTCGTTCGAGTATAAAACGTAGAGAAAGATTGTACAGAAAAATTCAAATCAAATATTGTATAGATTTGCCGGTACAGAATTACAATAGAATGATAATAAAAATAGTCGGATTTTGGTTTCCCGACTCTAAAAATCGTGCATTTTATTTATTTGTTTTTAACAATTTACAGTCCGAAATATACAAAAATGCTTGAAAAATAAAGAAAATATTACGTTCGAAAGGGGAAACAGAGAAAAATTTCATAAACATTTCAGAAATATTCCGAGAAGCCTCCAGACCTAGATAAACATTTCAGAAACATTTAAAAAAAACATTTCAGAAACAAAAGAAACATTTCTGAAATATTTTTTTAATGTTTCTGAAATGTTTAAGAAAATATTTGTTTGGTGTGGACACACCTTAATATTTTCATTGCACTAGAATTAAAGTCGAAGTGATTTTTTGTTAAAATTGTGTTTCGATAGGTCACATGAGTCACATATCATGTGTTTTATGTTTCAATAAAGATTCCCTGACGAGGACAAAAACCTCTATCGAAACGTCCCGAAAAAAAGTAGTATGAACTTTTTTTCATTGCTATAACCGTGACCAAAAAAAGCTGAAGGAAGAAGACGTTTTCATCCATCGCCAAATATAAATCAGCTTCAAATGTGTTAAAAGAGGAATTATACAATTAAAAACCAAAGCTTACCGAAATGCCCGCAACGAGTCCAAGTCAGGTTTTGATGTGCTAAACAATTTAACCAACATGGAGAGCTATGGGCTTTATAAACTAAGCAATAAATCCTATTTCTACCAGCGCACGATTTTGGAAAATGATTTTTCATATTTTATTTATGGTTTTAAAAATCTCAATACTTACAGAAGAATTGCCCGACACATTCCAGAAACATTATTTTGATGGGACATTTAATGTTGCCCCCACAACATTTTCAGGGTACCAACAATTAATTATAATTAATGCAGAATAATAATAAGTAAAACAAATATGTTCAGCAACTTCATAAAGAAGAAGTTCATTTCGAAATTTAGTTTACAAAATTCCGAAAATAATTAAAGAAAATCGATTGGGTGCTCAGCTATGATGATAAGATGAGTTTTTTTTTTTTCAAAATACGACACTGAATTGAGAAAACTTCTTCTGAAAAAAAAGATACAAAGCCATTGAATAACATGCATGAATTGTGTATATCTCTCTTTAAAAAAATCGTACACTCTACTATGACCGATCTCCATCATATCAACTTTGAATAATGAATAATAGAATGATCGCTTACTCACTTCTACCTTTACCTTACCCACCCATGCTGTGTTAATTGAAAAAAAAAATATATTCCACCAACAGGAGTTACCTTTACCAATTGAAAACAGTACTATGTAGCTTTCTCATTGGTTTCATCATAGTGCTTTCGGCTTTGAAGCTTTTGGGAACACATTTGATAGTGTGAGAGGGTAGGTGTTTAGTTGTTAGTGCTGATAGTTGGAAAACCTTTGAAAAGCAGTTAATTTTGTTGGCCTTTGGTATTTAAGTAGAAAGAACTTATTTTCTCGAAGTTTTTTATTTTTTTTTTGTATAATTAACGCGCGTACATGGGACTATTTGTTACCCTTTTACTGTATGTAAGTACATTGCGCGGATAATAGGGAGGGGAAGGACAGAAGGTGTCGATTAACATTGGTTTTGAATGCTTGCAAATCAAAATGGCAAGGGAAAATATTGCCGAGTAAACTATTTCAAATTCGTGTTGTTCAGCTAAAACCTATATTTCACGGTACGTCCGAAATTGGGCTCAACGGTGAACTGATGAGCATTCCTTGCGAGACGAGTATTACGGGTTAAACTTTTAAGGTGAGGAACGCAGCTGGCTACTTCGAGTGAACATTTTTCATAAAAAAACGATAAAATAACGAAAGACATGAAAGAGGGGTAATTGTTTCAGCGGCAGTTCTATTTCCTATCAATCTTAACGCTCTGTTTTGTATTCTATTAAGCAGGTGAAGCGATGTCTGCAAATTGTGAGTTATACTCGAGTTTTGGGCGTATAAACGCTTTGTAAATTGTAGTCAGACCAGAAGGTATCATCGATACAGAAAACCTAAGCACTTAGCAGCATTTTTGGCGTTTTTTTTTTGGCATTTCTCAAATATATGGTAATTTCAACGGAGATCATCGTTGACAAACATACCGAGTAAATAGCTTTTCGGTTTCTTCGATGCAAGTACCATTTATGGACAATGGCACTGGGAGTATGTTTAGCTTTAACGACAGAAGACAGCATTTTGTTTTCGAAGCATTAAACTCCCATTTAACAATGCTGTATAGATCTGAGTTTAATGAGCTTGACATATGGTACCGTTGCAATTGTACGTTCGAAGGCGAAGGACGTGAATTATCGAACGAATATGAAAAGCTGAGGGTAGAGTCCTCAACAAAACAGTTAAGTGGATTAGAAGTAACAGACAGAAGATCATTTATAAAAACGAGGAAGAGTCAGAGACAGAACGGAGCCTTGGGGCACTCCGGCATTAATTTTGTGGGAATCAGAAGAAAGCTTTTAATCCAACGAGCAAGAGTATCATGATCCCAAAAGCACGCATTTTCGATAAGAGAGCTGCATGCCAAACTATCAAATGCCTTGGAGATATCAAGAGCAATAATCTTTCTTTCACCAAAGCGATGCAAGGATTGATGAAAATTTTTGAAATTTTTTTTGTTGGTATTGGCTATCATTTGATCAGAAGAAAAATTACGGGAAAAGTCTATTAACGGTACCTTTCATATAACGTTTTTTTTAATTTTTTGCTTTTTCGATAACGGCTATTTTGATTTCTGTCAAATATTATATTTGAGAAGATCTAGGTAGCCAAATTTATTCTGAATATCAAAATTTTGGATAACTTTTCTTTTTAGTTAGAATTAATTTTTGATTTTTTTTTTTTTTGAAAAATCAATATTTTTAAAACCAATAAAAAAAAATTTTAATTTTGTAAACTGCATACCAAAAGTTGAAAAAAAAATTAAAAAAACTAAAAATAAAAAAAACAGGATTTTATCAAAATCCGTCCTATAATTTTCGAAATATTTTTTTCATAAATTCTTTATTATACAAGACGTGTGATGGCGTACTCCATTTTTACTAAAAACCGTTAAGTGTTGTGGTTTTGGCACTTTTTTTTAAATTCAGATAGTAGTATTTTTCTAGGATAGTATTACTTATTTATTAAATTTTATTCGACATATGAGCCAGTACGTGCGATCAAGTCGTGCAATTTGTTTTAATTTAACTGTATTATAACTAACTTAATGCTAAAAATTAAATTTTGAGTAAATTGCAATTCTACTCGCCAGTTTATGTCCATATGCCCCAGCTGGCGCCAGTTCTTTCTCATATCCTAAGAAGCCCTAATGAAAGGAGTTCTAAAAAGAATAGTTTGGTATTTTTGTGTATCCTTTGCTCTAATCATCACCATATCGCTGAATCTAGTCGAAGTCATGCAATAGAATACTGAGCGTATCGTATCGTAAAGCATGTATAACAGTAGTTTACTTATGCCACATCTGCAGCAGAAACATTAACTCAACTCTAGGAGACTTTTCTGCAAGAAGATCACTTAGCGGAGCTACACTACGAGGTCGTGTTCTATCTCCTTTTCTATGGAACACAGTAATAAATGAAGAATTCAATGTGATTGCATACTCTGATGACATTGCAATCGCTGTATCTGGGAAGCATCTTCACAATTTTAAATAACTCATGCAAATGGCTCTTACAAAGCTTGTAAAATCAGAAGGAAGCAGTGGCCTCTACGACAACTTCCGCTTTCTTATATTTATAGCCTTTAGTTTGAAGCCATTTATCAATTGACTATACACCCTTATTGTGATTGAATTGAATAATTGAAGATTGAACAAATTTATCAACCAACTTGAAATTCGGTATTGTATAAATCGATTGACTAGACCTTGCCTAAGATTGATATCTAATATTGTGAATGACCACAATTTTTGTCATATCTAATTTCAAAGCAGAAATTGGAGGAGCAAATAATTTCTTGGAATTCAAATTTAAAGAAATTTAAATTTTGATATGATATCAGTGGAATTCTGGTTTGATGACGACGACGGTCAATCAAGATTGTACATTTTTGGAAATTTTGAAGAGAAGAAGACAACTTAGGGATGTTTCCAATATCAAATCCCTTGAAACCAGACAAAAGCATGTAGACACCTAGTTCCATGTAAATAAGGGCAATTATATACGACTTAGACCTTAAGAGCAACAAAGCCGCCGGAGCCGATGGCCTAGCTGCCGAGCTCTTCAAAGCTGCAGGCGATGACTTGGCTATAAGTATGCACCAACTCAAAAGCAAGATATGGTTAGAAGAAAGCATGCCCGATGAATGGAATCTCAGCATAATTTGCCCGATCCTTAAAAAAGGAGACCCTCTGAGCTGCACCAACTATAGGGGTATCAGTCTCCTCATTATCGCCTACAAGATCTTTTCTGCTGTATGGTGTGCACGCCTAAAGCCATTCGTCAACAACCTGATAGGTCCATATCAGTGCGGTTTTGGGCCAGGAAAGTCCACTATCGATCAAATATTCACACTACGGCAGATCTTGGATAAAACTCAAGAACTTCAAATCGATACCCACCACCTTTTCATCGATTTCAAAGCCGCGTACAACAGCATTTATAGAGACGAGTTATATAGGGCAATGTGCAGCTTTAACATCCCTGCCAAACTCGTCCGCCTGTGTAAAATGACGATGGAAAACGCACGCTGTTCTGTCAAGGTCGATAAAGACCTCACCGACACCTATGAAGTCAAAATAGGATTTAGACAAGGCGATGCGCTGTCATGCGACTTTTTCAACATCATTCTTGAAAGAATAGTGCAGAACTCTCACGCTAACACCAGAGGCACGATCTTTCAAAAGTCCGTCCAAAACAATATTGACATAATCGGAAGAACGCTTTTCAGTCAGTACCGCTTTTGTGAGTATTGAGACGGAAGCGGCAAAGATGGGTTTAGCAGTCAATGAGGGCAACACCAACTATATGCTGTCATCAAGAAGTGACACCCAACATTGACGTCTTGGACAAAACATAACCATAGACAGCTATAACTCGGAGGTAGTTAGGGACTTTGTCTACCTGTGGTCCGCTATTAACTCAGACAACAACACCAGCGCTGAAATCAAACGAAGAATGACTCTTGCCAATCGCTGCTCTTTCGGGCTTAGAAGGCAATTGAGTAGCAAAGCCATCTCTCGGGCAACTTAACTGTCCCTTTATAAGACCCTCATCATCCCAGTCCTGCTCTATGATGCAGACGCATGGACGCTGTCAATAGCGTATGAGGACACTTTAGGCTGTTTCGAGAGAAAGATTCTCCGGGTGATTTTTGGTCCCATATGCATAAACGGAGAGTGGAGAAGAAGATACAATGAAGAACTTTAAAGGCTGTACAGCGACACAGACCCAGCCAAAAGAGTAAAAATTCAACGTCTCAGATGGCTGGGTCATATAGAGCGAATGGACATCAATGCTCCAGCCCGGAAAATCTTCGAATCCACCCCCAAAAGGACGGCGCAGTAGAGGAAGACCGAGACTCAGGTGGCACACACAAGTGGAAGAGGACCTCAACCGACTCCACGTGCGAAACTGGAGACAGCTAGCTAGGGACCGAGTTGGCTGGAGAAGCTTGTTGGTTGAGGGCCAGGTCCACCCCGGACTGTAGCGCCACCTAAGAAGAAGAAGAAGAATATACGACCCAGTCCTGTCTAGAATTTTAAACGAGAAATACAAAATTTAGAAGAATACATTCGAAGCTCGAATAACTTCCTATTGAAAACCGTAACTATCATCCTAATTTAGTTAGTTCAGGTAGGTTTTAACATTTGTTTGTCAAGTATTAAGTTAGTCATTAGTAAAAGAAGAAAAATAATAATTTCAAAAGATTAAAGCTAATAAATTTTGGAAAATACACTTTATATAAAAATTAATAATAAATTATGCGCAATACGCATCCTAGTTTGATAGTCACAAAATTAACTTAAATAAAACAAAAGAATTCGGAAAGTGCGGATCATTGTGTCAACAATATTGTATCTCCAACTCTACATATCTTAAAACCTTCCGACTCAAGAAACTATGTACTCGAACTTATTAATGCTGTGAAATCCAACAAAATAATAAAGATATACTTTTCACCCTGGGGAATCCTTTCTTATTCCATGTCCTTGGTTTATTTATTTTTGATATAATAAAATAAAAACACCCTATAAACCCAACTAGTACCCTTTGGAAAGCAATTTTCCCGTAAAGGTTTTCCCACAAAAAAAAACATCAAAACGGTGGTCCCATCTGCGCCGAACATTGACACCAACCATTACATAAAATGTTTTACGCCATTTTTTAGTTCCTCTTAATAATTGACACTTTTTGGAAAACCTTCAACACCTTCCTTTTACAGCTACTTAAGCGCTTTTTTTTTTGTTGAGATTTTCCCAGATGTAAGTACAGAGCTGAACTCTCTCCCATTTCTCAACACGTATTTTCCTATGAAGTTGTTGTAGGGTGTGGGTGTCTCAATCCTGGTTGTCTTTTACGACATAAAAAAAAAAAAAAAAAAACTACGACGACAGCGACGTCAGTGGCAGTTTCTATCAGTTTAAGCAGCTCATTGCCCCCGTCAGACTCACAAATCTCATTAAAACTGCTCGTTTGAGGCGAACAAGGGCCGTGCCTCGTTTTCTAAGGGCATGTGTGCACTGGTGGGTAAATCTAATTTAACATGCTGCGTTAAAATAAAATACAAAGAAACATAATGCACGGAGACAAACACAAAATAGCAAACCATTTTAAAAATTAAAATATAAAGCCTGCCGGAGTGAAGGGGAAAGTGAGCTGGAGTGAAGCTCTGCAACTGAAGGAAAACGTTCCTCGTTCATGGGTCTGCTATATATTTAATTTTTGCCATTTCAATGACGTCAAATGTTGTTGTTTTTTCTTTGCTTCTTGAAGGTAGAATTCTAATCCATGGATACATGCAAAAGATACTTTCTGCTTCTTTAGGTTTTGCTCGAATAATTGAATATTCGCATAGACCAGCATATATATTGAGGCAGCAAGTGCATTTGAAGGATGTTGTCAAAGCATCAAGTTCGGAATCATATGTCAAAATCGACTTATGTTACTTATGGATAGTAGAAAACTTAAGGTAGACACACAAGATGGTTGCTTGGACTTCTAGAAAAAATGGTTAAAGGGGTGGACAGCTGAGTGTTCAGGAAAGTAGGGTTTCGGATTAGGCATGTGAAATTGAATGTCTTGTGTTTGTAATTCCCTTCTTAAGGTTCTCCAATACGTTATTGATGTTCCTTAGTTGAAAAGTGAGGATTTTTTTTCTTTTAAAATCTTTTTTTAAGCTTGGGACGAATGTCAGATTACACGGGGTTGGGAAAAAGGCTTTCGAAGGGATTAAAAAGTTCAATGAATTTGCTTAGGCATATGGTCAATGGACTTTAGCCATTTTAACGAAAGCACAAAAATAGATTATAAACTTGTATGAAATATAAAATATTTAACAATGGAATATAGTTTTTCTCAAAAAGATAAGAGTGGTTTTGGTTGAAAAAACCACAGTATCGCAGCATCTTGACAACATTTTATAAGCATGAGTCATGTTATTTCCTATGTTTAGCGTCTCATCGATTAAAATTAATAAAAATACCAAAAGCTCTACTAAGTAAATTGGAATTATCCGTGCGATTATACACCGCAGGTAAAGGTGTACCAAAAGATAGGTCATTGCTGCGGTCAATTTTACCGTTATTTTTCACTTTTTACTTGCGATTACAGGGACTATAAGGCAAGTTATGCATTCGTAAAAAAAAAAAAAAATTCTAACAATCAAACATGATATTACGATGATAGAGAAGTCAAAAAAAGTGGGTCCGGAAATTCCGTCCGTCCGTCTGTCTGTCTGTCTGTCTGTCTGTCTGTCCGTATCGATATCTACAGCCTAAACGGTTGGGCCGATTTGATTCAAACTTAGTATATAGTATTTTAAGAGTGCTCTACCCGACAGTTTTTGGAATTGGCATTCTAGCTCCAAAACTAACGGTACCTGCCATATAACTTTTATTAAAAAACTTATTTTTCTCGAAAACGGCTCCTACGATTTTAATTAAACTTTCAGAATGATGTTTTCTGTGCAAAATCTATCTTTTAATTTTAATGGATTTTTCAGAAAAAGTTTTATAACGGTACCTCCCATATGACCATATGTATATGAAAACTATAGTACTACCATGAGGCAGCTTCTAGTTTAGCGAGATACTGCCGCAATAGCGCTGCAGTAGTTCTTGATATGCATTTGTATGGGTTTTGGAGAGTAGAAAGAAATATAGTGATGAAAGAGTAGGTTGTATTTTATATTTTCAGAAACGTATGAGTTAGAATTATTACAAGCATTTGCAGGAATAATGAATAAAAAGTATGACTGAAAGGTTCAAAAAGTGACACTAGACCATATGGTATGGCAGAGTGAGGGAAACAAAAATTAATGGATTTCCCTTTGATTTTTCGTAAACAAACCTAGATTGTGCGTCTTCAATTATTTTTTGGATTTTGCATTTTTCAAGAAATTTTGTTATTTCTTATACCGAAATCAATTACCAATGTTGCCATATTCAGATTTGACTGGTCAAATGTTTTAATGTTTAATTGTTCAATTTCGAACGCTAGTTAAATATAAAACTGGTGACGATTGGTACTTTGTTGTCGGTAAAATAGTATATTTTGTACTAGATTTGTAATACTTAGTACTAGAATTTAGTACTATCGTAGTTTGGTAATATATTTAGTAGTGGATTTAGTACTTAGTAGCACATTTAGTACTGCATTTTGTAGTTAGTAGTATATTTAGTACTATATTTAGTAGTTAGTAGTATATTTAGCACTATATTTTTTGACGTGATAAGTGAATATATTCTAGAGCAAAAACATAGTTACAAACATATGCAAACAATGTGTTTTATTTGTAAAATAAGTAACTAGGTAGGTACTTCCACTCAAATTAAATTTTTGCAGACTTACAAAAATTGATATAACAGTCAAACATGGTAACCATTCGAAATTGTACAAAAAAAACCAAACCAATAATCAAATTTCAGCAAAAATCGTTAAAACGGTAAATTTCATCCTGTTGCCGTATCTATAAAAAAATCCACCCAAAAACAGTGTATTTCCAAGGCAGAAATGAAAACTCCTCACATACCTGTCTAAATTTCTATCTTCCATTCTCTCATTATTAGAAAAAAACAAAGAAATAACACGAAAAAGACTTAATAATTTGCTTCCCTCTGACTGCTAACACTTTATATACATCTTTCCCGTTCTGTCAATTTCTAACGTTGCATATGTGTTGAATTCATCTCCACGACTAAAAGTCTACACTGAGAAAAAGCGAGATAGCGAAACTAGATGGCACTAGGTGAAACACCCATCTTGATAGTACTATAGATTCTATATACAATGGATATATAAGTTATTAATAGAAGAAATGAAATTGCATAATTATTAAATAATAAACTAACGCTGTTTGGACCCATTGGCCCTTTTAATATCAGTTGGCAGGGCATTCCAAAGTTTAATTGTATTGACAAAAAACAATCGTGCTGAGTTTATGTACCGATAAGGTGGCACAATGAGGTTAAATGTTCTACGGGGAATAGTATTAACATATTAATGGAAGAATAAGTGTCTTAACCAGTATCAAACTTGTTGCTTGAGGAGTGAACGCTACTGAGAGCCATAACTTACGAAGTCCTCCATAAATTCGTCTTATAACTTAAACAGGATAAGTTACGATTCAACTTAAGCCCAAGAGTAGTAACAGTATCGACATATGTCAGTCTGTTATCAGAATGAATATTGGCTCTTAGATATTGGTAGCAATTGATTTTTTGGTACATTTAGTAGGAGTTTGTTCGGGACAAACTAAATCTTCAATTAAGCTAGGTGGTCTCGAGATAAAAGTGAACATCATCCGCGTAAAGGTGAAGATACAATAGTAATTACTTTTAGTAGGTCGTTAATATAAATGCAGAGAAGAAAAGGGCCCAAACAAGATCCTTGTGGAACGCCTGATTTAATTTGCTTAAGACCAGATTGATTATTTCCCACCACCACTCTCTGCCTTCTATTACACAAGTAATCTTTTATAAGATTAACTGCCCTCTGATGAAATCCACAAAAAATCGCAACTTGCTGCAAAGTACACAGCTGGTCAAAAAAATAGGTCTGTCTATTTATTTTTTTATTAGTTAATTTTTTTTACATTTTTTCAGTTGCATTATAAGTTTTTATGTTTTTAATAAAACTTCAATAACACGTAGTGCCCCGTGGCTTAGTGGTTAGTGTGTCGGACTGCTAAGCGAAAGAACCTGGGTTCAAATCCAGCTCATAGCCACCTTTTTTTCTGGGGTACTGCCTCTTGCGAGGAACTGACAAAACCTCCAAGAGTAAAATTTGTCTCGAAAAAGTGCATCTCATGTAGCCGTTCGGACTCGGCGGTAAACTGTAGGTCCCTTCCATTCTTGCAGAGTAACAACACACACACAGGAATGGTTGAGAGTATAAGTCACTAGGCCTTGGCTCCTTAAGGAGCTGTCGCGCCAATAAATTTATTTATTTATTTATTTTACAATAACAAAAAAATAAAAGACTTTAATAGGATCTTGATTTAATAGAACATTTTCATAATAAGTGGCCGAAACTGTCGATTGACGCATTTTAGCCTGGTCAATAAAATAAGCGCGTCTTCCTAAAGTATTAAAAATATTGATTTTATTAACATTTAATGTTGGTTACCTAAATTTTCGATTACCTAACTCTAGTAACCAGAGTATCCTCCATTGTTAGCTTGAACTTTTTGGAGTCCGCGTGGCATTGATTCCACCAATTTTTGGCATGTCTGGTTGGGTATAGAATACCATTCTCTTTGAACGGCTTCCCACAATTGGTTTCCATTTGTGAAATATTGCCTGCCTAACTTTCGCTTGAGTGCATTCCACAACCTCTCAATGGGATTGTGGTCAGGGGATTGGCCACGGGATAAGAGATACTTCCTTCTCTTGGAACCAATCTTTTACGAGACCCCCCGTGTGTTTTGGATCGTTATCCTGTTGAAAATGCCATCGGAGGGGCATGTTTTCTTGAGAAAATGTAAGCATGACATTTTCCAAGATATCCCTATACCCATATTTTGTTAATATGGTTTTAATGAGAAATATAGGACCGAAACCGTACCAGGAAAAACATCCCCACACCATAATATTGCCACCTCTGTGTTTGATTGTTTTTTGTGTATAGCGGGGATGGTATTCTTTTCCTTTTGGGCGTCTTACATTACGCCCGGAGTCCGAAGAAAACAAATTTATTTTAGTCTTGCGCTCCACAGGATATTACGCCATTTTTTAAGTCCTTCAGGTCCATTCCAGTTCGCGTATCTAAGAGCAAATTCTTTCTTCACACCTATTTTTTCGACCAGCTGTGTATGTGTTTGTCAGCCCTGTCAAAGGCTATTGAAAAATCCAGCAAACAAAGTATGGTTATATGATGTTTGATGATATGATCAAAGTTTAGTCTAATATCATCCAGAATTTTTATCATAGCACTAGAACAGCTATGGTTTGCTCTAAGCCCAAATTGGTATCGATAAAGTAGACTATTTCGATTAAGATATTTGACAAGTTGCTTCACCATGACTTTCTCAAAGAACTTAGACAAGCATGGTAAAATGCTAATTGGGCGAAAGTCACTAGGCGAGCAGGCTCGCGGCTTCTTAGCCACGGGTGAGACTCTAGCCACTTTCCAGTTGTTAGGAAAATAAACTGTTTTCTGTGGATGATGGTCAACAAAACAACAGACGTTGGGAAACCATCAGCTCCAATATTGTAGTCCATTTTTAGCAGACCATAATAAAAAAAAAACGAAACAGAATAAACTACTTTACATTTTAGTGCAAATGTAATGAAAAAGATTTCTGATCGTTTGTATGCCAAATGCAACGGAAACTGTAATTGAAAATTGATCTTCTAATAGCAAGTTGGGTGATTTTTAATAGGTTTTAATATAGTGGCAATGATCAAGGAACAGGCTTCATCGAGAACATTTTGCTTAACCTAGATCCTCTAAAGTATATCCTATTTTATCACAGAACACAGAAGTTTCCTCAGGCTGATATTTTACTTTTTTTTTCCTTTTTTTTGTTATATCTAATATCAATCTTTATATGATTCCCCTTTCCTGGTAGTGTTAAGCTTGGAAAATTTTGACGAAAGATCTTGAACCAGATTTTTATCATCAAATTATCTTCAGCGATGAGGCTCATTTCTGGCTTAACGGGTATTTAAACAAGCTGAATTGTTATATTTGGAGTAAGCACAATCTATTACATCCCGAAAAAATCACTGTTTGGGGAACATGTCATTGGAAATCATTTGGAGGAGAAATGGTTCTAACAAGACGATACAAATGCCATACAACGCGTGAAACCATAGCTATGTTGAGCCAAACGATTGGTGACCGAATCATCTCAACTGGGCACCTCGTTCGGGTGATTTGACACCTTTGGGCTACTTTTTGGGGGGTACGTCAAATCCCTGCTCTATACTGATTGATCATTTTAAAGTTAACATTCGACGCACTATTGACGATATAAGACCGGGTATGGTGGAAAATGTGGTGCAAAATTGGACCGATATGATGACGTTCATATAGCAAAGTCGCGGAGCCCATATGCCAAAAATTATTTTTAAACATTAAATGCCATCAAATTTGTGAGCTTATAAAGTCAACATTTTTGCCATTCAATCGAATTTGTTGTATTTTATTTTAAAAAAATGGGCGCGACTGGGTCGCACGTACTTACTCTTATGTGCCCAATTACATCTTTGACAGAAACAATCAACATTAACGTTGAAAATAACACAGTTTGAACTTAAAAAAAGTATCAAAACCAAAATACTTAACGGTTTTTAATAAAAATGAAGTATGCCATCAAACGTCTTAAATAACAAAGAAGTTAAGAAAAAAGTATTTCAATAATTTTAGGACCGTTTTTAATAACATCCTGTTTTTTATTCTTAGTTTTATAAATTTAGTTTTGAGTATTTATTAATTTACACCTGATTTTAAAACTTTAAATATTTTTTTAAAAAAATTGAATTTTCGAAAAAAAAAATCAAAAATAAATTAAAAATAGAAACAAATAATTATTCTAAATTTTTGTTTGTAGAATTAATTTGGATATTTAGATCTTTTCAAATATAAAATTTTATTGAAATTTTTAGGAAATGAGAAAAACCCTTATATGAAAGGTACCGTTTATAGACTTTTCCGGTAAATTTGTTTCTAATCAGCTGATAGCTACAACCAACAAAAAAATCTCAAAAATTTTCATCAAAATCGTTGGAGCCGTTTTCGAGAAAAATAAGAACGATTCCGTGATCTACCACGTTGGCCGGACAACACTCGATAGGCGGCTTTTTTACGACCGAGACATAATCGCTGGGAGCGAAGCAACGCACTTCCGGTTCAGTAGATCCGTCCCAATCGGGATCGGAAGGAAGCCATGGATCAGGTCCACCAGTTTTGGTGGCTCAGTTAGAACCTGATATTTTCAATCGACATAGACGAAAAAAGCCTATGGTCGACTTACAATTAAATATGGTATCTTAAAGTTAGGTAGGGCAGTTGGTCCGGCACCAAAATAAATATATAAAATTAAAAAAAAAAAAAAACTTTCTGTAGCTGTTCTAGATTTAAGTATTGAAGGTTAATTTTAAGTTTATTTTTTAGTTTGTTTTAAGTTAAATTTAAGAAGATTAAGATAGGTTAATAAATCGATACAGATACCCAGTTTATATTTTTTTTCTGGTCAAAATATAAAGCCACTTTATTTTTAACTTAACTTTAAGTTATTAGAGAAAAACATAAAAGGTAGAAAAGCAGTTAAATTTAAGATATAGTATAATTTAGAGCTCCCGCATAGGGCCAGTAAGTTAATCAAGTTGATAGATTTAACTCGTTTTTAAGATTCTTGTCTAGATTTATGTAGTTATAAGAAAATTTAAATAAAAAAATTTTAATAAAAAAAACAGTAAGAAAACTAAAACTGAACAAAATACAAACAAATAAAAAAAAAACTTGTCAACTAGACTAATATGTTTGAAAAATAAAGTAAGTTTTCCATATACTACATACATAACAACATATATAACATATCAGAAATGTTTCGCGAAGCGTCCAGACCTAAATAAACTTTTTAGAAAAATTTTAAAATCATTTCAGAAACACAAATTTCTAATTTTTTTTTTAATGTTTCTGAAATGTTTCAAAAAAATATTTTTTTGGTGTGTGCACACCTTAAGATTTTTTTTTCTTTTTTTTTATACTTAACTCGCGCACAAGGGATTATGTGTTTTTCTTTTAATGTAGAACACACTGCGCGGGCATTACGAAGATAGGGAGGGGAGAGATAGGAGGTGCCGATTAACATTGGTTTTGAATGTTAGCAGATCAAAATGGCAAGGGAAAATCCCGCCGGGTAAACTATTCCAAATTCGTGTTGTTCGGCTAAAAAAAGAATCCCTATATTTCACGGTACGTCCGAAATTGGGCTCAAGGGTAAACTGATGAGCATTCCTTGCGAGACGAGTATTACGGGCGAAACTTTTAAGGGGAGGAATGCAACTGGCTACTTCGAGTGAACATTTTTTGTGAAAGAAACGATAAAATAAGGAAGACATGGAACATTGCGTCGGTGTTCGAGATGGGCAATTGTTTCAGCGCCAGTTCTATTTCCTATCAATCTTAATGCTCGATTTTGTATTCTATCAAGCAGGTGGAGCGATGTTTGCGAAGCACCTGCCCAGAGGTTGCAGTTGTACTCGAGTTTAGGGCGTAGAAACGCTTTATAAATTGTAGCCAGATCAGATGACGAAAAATACTTCTTACACCGATACAGAAAACCTAAGCACTTAGCAGCATTCTAAGCAATCTCAAATATATGGTCGTTCCACCGGTGGTCGTCGTTGACACACATACCGAGTACTGAGAGCTTTTCGGTTTCTTCGATGTAAGTGCAATTCATGGACAATGGCATTGGGGGTATGCTTTAACGACAGAAGACAGCTTTGAGTTTTCGAAGCATTAAACTCCACACGATTCCTATTACCCCATTTGACAATGCTGTATAAATCGGAGTTTAATGAGCTTGACATATGGTACCGTTGCAATTGTACGTCCGAAGGCGAAGGATGTGAATTATTGAACAAATATGAAAAGCTGAGGGTGGAGTCGTCAGCAAAACAGTTAAGTGGATTAGAAGTAACAGACAGAAGATCATTTATAAAAACGAGGAAAAGAGTCGGAGACAGAACGGAGCCCTGGGGCACACCAGCATTTATTTTGTGGGAGTCAGACTTGAATCCGTCCAATACAACTTACATTGAACGGTCCAGAAGATAGCTTCTAATCCAACGAACAAGGGTATTATCGATCCCAAAAGCACGAATTTTCGATAAAAGGGCTTCATGTCAAACTCTATCAAATGCCTTGGAGATATCAAGAGCAATAATCTTACTTTCACTAAAGCGATGTAAAGATTTGTTCCACTGTTCGGTGAGATATGCCATCCGATCACCAGTGGAACGATTACTGACGGTCATGGAGAAGCTTACGATCTTCGAGATATTCCTTAAGCTGACGGTTAATCAGCGTTTCCATGACCTTAGAAAGAAGGGACGTTAGTGCTATGCGTCGGTAGGAGGAGGGGGAGGATGGGTCACCTTTCTTAGGGATAGGCTGGACAAATGCTGTTTTCCATCTTCTAGGAAAGATTCCAAAAGAGAAGGAGCGATGGAAAAGCTTACGCAGTGGCTTTGCCAGTGTGGAAGAACACCTCTTCAGAAGAATCGGGGGTATACCATCTTGTCAGTAACTGGTCATGAATGTGGGTTCTTTACCAGGTTTGCTTACAATAGGAATTGTCTAATAATATTTTATAAATTAGAATTTTAAAAGCATTATTGTATATTAATATTGTAATATTCTTAATTTTACTTATTTTTTAGTCAAACAAATAAGATAGAAATTCTGTACCACAAAATTGTGTAGATTTCTTATATAAATTAAATCTTATACAATTTGTTTTGTAAATCATCATGGTATTAGCATAATTTTGAATAAATAAAACATATGCATTAACTTTATTTTCTATTACATAATCCAAAATCCAAAATCGGTGTTTAATTATTGATAATTTCAAAAAAAATTCTTTTTACTTGTCTTTCTTTATAAATTAAAACTTTAATAAACTCAAGGTTTGCCAAAGAATTCTCTTAAATGTGTTTTTCTTAAATCCTGCCTTTTGGAATTCCTCATCACTAATCTCAAAAAAAATTATTAAATCTACCTTTCTTGTGGTTAACCAGGAAACAACACTCATTTCTTCTCTAAAAATAGAAAAAAGACCAACCCACTTCCGGAGACTTTGTGTGTTGAAGAACATAATTGGCAAACAACCACAAATAAAAACCCAACCCGTTGAGCTCTTATAGATTTTTGTACTGTTGTTGTTATTTTTGTTATTTCCCTTAAAGAAGGAACCCAACATTCCAAAGATATCCCCGCCATTCTCTGCGCTGCCGAGTCGAGTGTACTTTCAAAAGACGATTAAGGACGAAATGATGAGAAAATTACTCATAAAAAAGTTCCTTTTTTTCATTCTTATGCCGGCAGTCGCCCCTACTTGCTACCTCAGCTAACTCACCGTGCCACTTCCCACTTCTTGCTTTTGATTCCAGATTTAAGAAACAAAAAGGAGCAGCAACAAGACTCCTTGCATTTTATACTCTCTCGAGGAAAGTTTATCGTTAACATTAATTAGTATCTTCTTCCTCATCCGAGAAACGGAACTCCGAGTGTCAGTCGAGAACCCAAAGCACTCGTTCAATTCTAACTCTTCTTCATTTCAAAAAGATACTTAAAAACAAAACAGAGAAAAAAACAGCAATTTTAATGGGAAAATGATTATGCTGTTTTAATATCTAACGAAGGAAAAAAGGGTTTTCTTTACGTTCACACCAAAGTATGTTGCACAAGGGTTTCCATCGTGCACTTTTAATTAATTCAAAAATGTCGACGGAAAAACTACTCCAACTGACCGAAGCGTTCCATCGTCGCGACGGTCGTCGTCTTCAGGGATAAATGAGGAAATCCATGCGGCCACACACCAGGGAGGAAGCCACATGTGTGCTGAATGGAAGCGTTGCCGATCCAATCGAAACCGATACAAAACCTCCAACTAGAGATTTAAGCACACACCTGTGCCTCGAGGCCCACAAAAGAATTTATTTATTGATTTTCCTTTCTCCCCCAACACTTTTCACTGAATATCCAAAAAAAAAGGAAAATTTAAATATTAATCTTTGAGGAAGTGTGTTCGATTCGAAGGGATATCCGGCGAGGCGTAACTGTGTATCTAGAGTGAATGGGTTGCATTCCGTTGTATCTTTTATCGATTTTTATGAATTTGTATTTATCCTTTATAGCGATCAAGTAGGTGGGGGAAGGGTGTTCGATATGCCTGGATACAAAAAACAGCCTCTTTATCTTCGGCGTCAGGATAATAGCAGGAGGAATCTGAAGGACGCAGGAAAATCGATCGATTTTACAAAATACACTTTCTCTTGTACACAATGTTGTCCTAATTTGTGAAGTAGTGAACTTTTTCATGAAGTTGTGTGTGACAGTAGTGGAAGCTTGGGACACATAATATTACTTAAGAGGAGGGAATTGTGTCAGGTTGTACACATATATAGAATGAACCTATACTATGTACGAGGTGTGGCATTAGATTGTAAAATTTAAGTCAAGTTTGTGTCGTGCAAGTAATTTTTGAGGACATTAAAGTTAATGGCAGGTGTGTGTGTGCGTATGTGTGTGTTTGTGTGTGAGGGATATTTTTTGTTTGCTCTGAAAATATTGAAAAAGTTAATGGTGTTAGACTCCTTATAGATGTTGTTTATGTTTGGTTGAATAATTTTAATTAGAAAAGGAAGGAATTTTTGTTTTACGCATTATTGAACATAACGGCCAAATTATGATATCATTAAGGAGCTTTGCTATAGGAGCATTTGACACGTGGCGCTGTTTAATTGATATCGATGCTTTAGGCGAGGAAATTTGTGTTTGAAAACTGTTTATTGTCACAGCATATTAAGAGACATTTTTATGGGCGATGCCATAATGTATTTAAGTTTCCGCGTTGACGGGAAATAATAATATATTGAGCGGGAATTCAATTAATTGCGATTTTGTAATAAAGGTGAAAGATTTGTTGATTTTGGGGTATTTTTACATAGACTTACTTAAGGGAATTATTATTGACAAGGCAAAAGGCGCAAATCTTCGATTTGGCATTCTTATAAAAAGGATATAGTTTCAGAATCCACCTCTGTAATAAAAAAGTTGTAAAAAATATAAAAAATGAGATTTTATTTAGTAAATTAGAATACCATATACATATCTATATAAGTTTAGGATTCGTGAATATAAAAAAATTGAGATAACAATAAAACATGACAATACGATCATGGAGAAGTCTAAAAAGTGATCGACAAAAAATGTCTGTCTGGCTGTCTGTCTTTCTGTCTGTAAGTATGTATAACTAACTGCAGCTTAAACTGCTTAAGCGATTATTTTCAAATTTGGTGTGTCTGATTCCATCGGCATTCCCATTGGCCATTAAACCTAAAAATAACGGTACTTTCCATATGACCGTTTAGGAAAAGCTTGTTTTTCTCGAAAACGGCTCCAACGATTTGGATAAAAAGAATTTGTTGGTATTTGCTATCATTTGATTAAAACCAAACTTAAAGGAAAAGTCAATTAACGATACCTTTCATATAACGGTTTTTTAATTTTTGGCTTTCTCGGTAAGGGCTCCTTCGATTTCTGTGAAATCCTTTATTTGAGAAGATCTACGTAGACAAATTAATTCTGCATATCAAATTTTTGAATAACTTTTTTTACTTGCGATTATAGGGACTATAAGGCAAGTTATGCATTCGTAAAAAAAAAAAAAAATTCTAACAATCAAACATGATATTACGATGATAGAGAAGTCAAAAAAAGTGGGTCCGGAAATTCCGTCCGTCTGTCTGTCTGTCTGTCTGTCTGTCTGTCTGTCTGTCCGTATCGATATCTACAGCCTAAACGGTTGGGCCGATTTGATTCAAACTTGGTATATAGTATTTTTAGAGTGCTCTACCCGACTGTTTTTGGAATTGGCATTCTAGCTCCAAAACTAACGGTACCTGCCATATAACTTTTATTAAAAAACTTATTTTTCTCGAAAACGGCTCCTACGATTTTGATTAAACTTTCAGAATGATGTTTTCTGTGCAAAATCTATCTTTTAATTTTAATGGATTTTTCAGAAATAGTTTTATAACGGTACCTCCCATATGACCGGTTTTTTAAAATCAGACTTTTTCGTTAACTAATTGACGGATTTTGATGAAATTTTCAAAATATGTAGTGTTTTATGATTTAAATAATATTGCTTATCAAAATTTTCAAAAACATTTTTTTTTAAATTTTAATAATTTTTTTAAAAAAATATTTTGTTTTTTGAATATTTTGAAAATGGATCTATAGATTTTTTTTAAAATTTTTCTCCTAGTATAAACTATAGACTTCTTTAAATTGACATACTAAAAAAAAATTTAAAATATGTTTTCGAAAAGTTTTTCAAAAAAAACATTTTTTTGAAAAAACTGGTCGAACGATTTTGAAATGAAAAATTCATAAAATAGAAAACAGCAAAAGAAATAAGATGGCTTTCAACATTTTTTTCCCAAAAACGTTATGAGTAGTGTTTTTTTGAATTCATAAATTTTTTTCCCCAACATTTTATTTCATATTGCTCGGCTAAGCCCTAGCCAAGCCATTAGTCAAATAAAAGAAAGTGACAGCCTACATTACATACATACTACGTATTTTAAAGTATTTTTCATCATCATAAAAGCACAGAATAAATAAGGAAGCCTTTGATAAACACACAAAAACAACTAACAAATAAAAAAAACTATTCGATTACTACCGAATGCAAAAATTTCAATAGAGAAAACAAAAGTTTACACCTGCCTATAAATAAACAAAACTATTGTGTTAACTTTTAATATTGTCTCTATACCCACTCGCTTAACAGTAGTTGGAATGTGTATCTTAATTTTAGTACCTACCTTCCTTCCAACCTTATTATAGGTATCTAAATCCTTTATAAATTCCATTGGTCCCATATTGGGACGTATAAAGGTCCCTTTACCTAGCATTATTGCCATACTGCTGATTCCGACGAATCTTTATGCCAGTTGTTCAAATTTTTCCATACCAAAATGAAAATTTAACTGAAAAAAGTCCTTTGTATCTTTCTATTAGCAAATTATATTATAAACAGTAAGCAGCAAGTGGAAAGATAATACTACACTAAAAAACTGCAAAAGCTAACAATCCTATATATTTATGTGTTTATCCCTTTGTCGTGACGCATGTTCGTTCGAGCTTCACCCCAAAACGATTCTAAGGAAGTTGCACGTCATACAAAAAATATTAAAATAAAATCTTTGTCAAAAAGACGCCTGCACTTAAAAAGGATTAGCACATAAGAGCAAGTACGTGCGACCCAGTCGTGCCTTTTATTTCTAATTAAAATTAATTTTTTTTTTTTTTTTTGAAAAATCAATGTTTTTAAAACTAATGAAAAGAAAATATTTTAAATCTTAAAATCACATGTATATTAATAAATTCTTATAAACTGCTACCACAATTAAAAAAAATCAAAATACTAAAAATAAACAAACATTTTTTTTATCAAAACCGGTCTTACAATTTTCGAAATAGATTTTTCATACATTCTTTGTTATTTAAGATGTGTGATGGCGTACTACTTTTTTACTAAGAACCGTTAAGTATTGTGGTTTGTAATACTCTTTATAAGTTTAAACTGTATTATTTTCAACGTAAATGTTACTTGTTTCTGTTTCTTGCTTTGCAATGTAGTAAATAAATAAATAAAATAAATAAAATTCCGATAAAAATTTTTGTCACAAACTTTTTTGAGGTTTGATTATTATAGTTATGCCATATTTGATTGTTAGGTCGATTAAGAATAAAAAAAATAAAACCATAACGAAAATTAAACGCGTAGCATAATCATATAATTATTTTAGGCAATTATTAACACTATTAAAAAAATTAAAAAAATTATCAAGTCGTTCCCAGATTGTTTCGCGTACATTGAAGAACAACACGATAGAAATAACAAAACCATATTTAAAACGTTATGTAGTAGAAAAAAATATGACATCATTTGTCTAAAGCAAATTGTAGGACTGATTTTGATAAAATTGTATTTTAAATTTGTAGGTAAAAAAAACTGTAACTTTAGTTTCTTAGAGTTTTTCAATTTACAGCTGATCACAAAATTAATAAAAAAAATTAGTATTTACTTTTAACATTTTGAAAAGATTAGAAAAGTTTTTAAATAAATAATTATACATGGAAGCATTTTTTTTGTCCACATGTTGGTATGCAGAATTTATTTGTCAGCTTTAGTCTTTTCAAATAAACAATTCTGTACTGATTTTTATAAAATACTAGCTGACCCACCCGGCGTTGCCGTGTTTACCATAGGTTTTCTGAATACCGATGAAAGCGCCACATATTGGGTCCAATTATAGCTAAAAACCACAAAAGTAATCATGTAAGCATGCACACTAAATGTTTTCAAAATCGGTGAATCCCTTGAAATTAAATGTTGTTGATAAGAAAATATATCTTAAAGGGTCACAAAGGGCTTCACACGGGAATAACATGTTATTTGTATCTAAAGATTCTGGTTGATATGTAGTTGGCCATGTCTCAAATAAGAAAACATCTTTAAGAACAGTGCCTTTTTACTCATATTAAAAATATGAATCGAAATTGCATTAAAAAAATTTGTTCTGTTGATCGCTGCCGAATTACACAGAATCACTCAACAGCTGAGCTAACGTTAGAATTACCTAAAAATCTCAGCAAAACCAAGAATATAATGAGTGCCCCCAGCCTTACTTGAAACACAACATATTTTCTGGATCCCGACAACAGCTTCACTTATCGGGTCCTACTATGCCATACTTCATAGATAAATTTTCGTAAATATCTCCACTTCAACGCTACCTATCGGGCCAATTTAAAAATGTCGGAATATTTCAACAAAATCGGTCTCGACGTTTGGTCTATTGTTTGAGAAGCACAAAGTCAGACCATATAAACGCATTGGTCCTCTCATTTGATTTGTCGTTCTTCTTCAATGGATTGAGTAGCCACTGTTACGAAGCTTCATTGCATTTCATCTTTGCTGGTAAAGATTAGATCTTCTGAGCATTTTTATCAACAAAAACTCGCACAATAAGGTTTACTAAATACACTCGCACAAAAGAAACAAATCGACCGAGTTAGTTGCATATGTTTTTTTAAACAAATCACAAACATAAAAAATAAAAACTTTCACTTTGACAAAAAGTTGACAAAAGCTTGCCCATTGAGATAAATCAATTTGACAGTTGTTGTCAATTGTTTTCTATATTTTTGTTTACATTTCAATCGAGTATTATTCCACGTCACACGGGAACGCAATTAAACGGGATAAAAAGTATCCTATGTCCGGTTCTAAGCTACCTCCCCACCGAGTTTCAGCCAAATCGGTTCAGCCGTTCTCGAGTTATAAATAGTGTAACTAACACGACTTTCTTTTATATATATAGATTGTTTTTTTATTTTTGGTTTTGTGAAAAAAAAACGATTTTGTCGAAGTCGAAAATTAAAAGAAAACTCAATGAATGGAACCGTTAATAGACATTTTTAGTAAATTTGGTTTTGATTAAATGATAGCCATAATACCTACAAAAATATTATCATAAATGTTCATCAAAATTGATGGAGCCGTTTTCGAAAAATATATCTTATATCACACTTATAGAGTCAAACGCACATTTTTTGAACTTTACTTTTTAAGACTACTCTATCCTAGTAATGGCGTGTTTGATGTTAATCCTGATTTTTTTTTCCAAATTCACAAGCCCACAACTCTCTTTAAAGTACATCAAAATCAAAATTAGAATTTAAAATGTTTGAAACCAATTCCATTACCAACACTGTAACCACTACGCTGTGCCGCCGTGCCACCATAGGTAGGCACTGTTATTGTTAAACAGATTTTTTAAACAGCAAAGCAACTGCTTTTTTTGTCAAAAAAAAAATATATTATCAATCATTTAAAAAAAAATATTTAGCTAAACTGTTTTCAACACTTCCAACTTTTTTAAAATAATTTTGTTTTTAGTATGGGTCTTCGGTCGTAACTATTACATCGAAAATAAAGAGAGAATCAATCCTGAATTCGAACTGGCGAAGCGTTTCCAATTTATTCCGCCAAAACCTACCTCGAGAATGCGGTTTTAAGGCAAACAATGATGACCGTACAGTTTGACAAAATTTGCTCAAGAAATAAAATTCAAATCAAAGACTGGAGTCAGGTATGTACATAAATACCATAGATTTTTTTTTTAATTTATGAATCACGGCTTCTTACAATTTGGATAATTTTTTTTTAAAATGCAATAACGAAAACCACCGAAATTTTCTTTATACATACATACATACATACATGTTCATAATATAGGGCTCACTGCTGAACCGAACCAAGTCATAAACAAAGAATTCGAAGATATTGAGAGATTAATTATCAAAATGATTATTTTACTCGTGATAAAGTCTATTTTAAAGTTTATTCTCTAATTGTTCTTCTTATTAAAAAAAAAATTAAAATAGAGTTAAAAAATGTAAAAATCCAAAAAATCGTGACTTGGTTCATTCCTGATTTGAAAATTTTGCAAACATTGTCATTCAAGTAATGAAATTCGAATAAATTTTTTGAAAAAAAAATGACAAAATTAATAAATTCATTTATTTTAAGAACTTAGCAAAATTATATTATATAATTGGATTTTTTGTTATAAAAAAAAAAAAAACCTGTTATTAGACATAAAAAAATCGTTATTTTCATTGTCTTCATCAACTTGGGATTGGTCTTGATGCTGTCTCGGTGTTAGCTCTTGTTTAACTGGCAGTTTTTATTATAAAAATTGCGGTATACAGGTGGAATAAATTTAAAAAAGTCCACCCAACTGTACTACGAGGTGGGTAAAGGCTTTGTTATTTCAATATTTAAAGAGATTGTAGGGATCTCCATTTTCTTGTTTTTCCTAAATAAAATTTTGCCAGAACTCTACTTCTTCTTATATTTAAAAAAACAAAGGTGAATTGCGTTAAAATCGAAGCCACTTGATTTTGAGCCATGAAAAGTTATGACCAAACTTACAAAAAATCCGCATACCACTGACATGGTTCATTTTAGCTTTGAAAGAAATTCAAAATGTGAGATGTTGACTTGATTTTTTTACAGTTAACTTAGGAACGGAACATTTTATGACTTAGTTTATTACAGAACAGAGTGTTACTTTGCAAATAATTTAACAGGAGTTTTCCAATATTATCGTTTTAAAAATATTGAAAACTCTAAACAAAAAAAAAAGAATATAAAATTAATTATAAATAAAATACAAATTATTTAAAATGTTGGTATGCAGAATCAGTTTGAATAACCAACATACCAAATTTGAAGCGAAGGTAAGCACTATAGCCGTTTATGCTGCAGATCGGTATACATCCAGACAGACAGACATTTTGTGTCACTAACTTTTTTAAGTTTCACTATGATCATAATGTCATGTTCGATTATTATATCAGTTTTTTTTTTTACATGCCATTTTAGGTACCTATGTATTTCACAAGTAAAAATGGTCACTTGAGGTAGCCAGCTGCATTTTTCCCCTTCAAAAATTCACCCGTAGTACCTCGAAATGTTGGCTGGGAATTTACCGACCATAAAGAATTCTCTTTTTAGCCAAACAACAAAAATTTGGAATAGGTAGTTAAACTTGCGAGATTTTGCCCTGCCATTTCAATTTGAATGCATTCAAAACCAATGTTTGGGTTTTGGTTCTTCAGTCCCAAACTTCCAGATTTCCTAACGTTCGTCCAGTGTGTTTTAACATTATAAGTGCACGCGTTAGTTATAAAAAAAAGTGCGTGCGTACAAAGTACACATGTCAGAAGTGAAACTTCTTTTTTTATTTTTTATTTATTTATAAATTTAAGTCATATCACTCTACACACCGTATGCAAACTAATGACAATGTAAATAAATAAAACAGATCTGCGTTTACTAACTCGCTTGCACCATACTCTCGCTCTATGGCTATGTGCTTCATGCTACGTTCGCCCGTTCTCACTCCCTCTCAATCGGTCTCAACCGCTCTCTACCTATTCTTAGACAAAAACGTTGCACATTTCCGTGTCACTACTTCCGTTTCATCCGTAAGAAGTTTACCCTCATGCGCGTAAAGAAGTTTCACTTCAAAAAGTATTTAAAATAATTGGGTTCAATGTACGTATTGAAATCGTTCTTATGAACATTTTAGCTATGATCAGTACCTGCCATGGCCTTAGTTTCTTTGATAACTTTTCGGGAACAAATTAACCGATCTCAACTTAAATTGATATTCCAGACGACTAGGATAGCCCAAGTAATTTCGAATTATTTTTTTGAATTCAATATTTAGAAAATAGTCATCGCATTTTGTTTTATAAAGGTTGTTTTTTTTTTAGACGTATGGTTTTCAAGAAGAAATAAAACGAATACAATTTATTGTTATGGCCAAGAATTTAGCTTTAAAGGGTTTGCCATTACGTTTTAATGATTTCGGCAAGTGGCCGTCGCGGCTGGCTCTAATAAATTCCAGCCGCGAGGACCAATTTTCCCAATTTTGTGAAAATCGGGATCGGTCGCCATCTCGTTTTGGGCCCATTCACCGAACGTGCGACGCGCTTGATGGTCGTTCGGCTTCAATTCTTGCACGAGTTGGATTTTGTTAAAATCTCCAATAAAGTGGAAGGGCACAGCTCCAATTGTTGCGCGCGATGTCGGATGGACTCATTCGGGTCTTCTTCGATACTCTGCTCCACCGAATCGAACCATTATTTTGGTAATAAATTTGTACGATTTGCAAACGTTGTTCAGGAGTAAATATATCATTATAAAATGGCAAACCAAACTTAGCATAAATCAAGTGACACCTGTCAAAAAGGCTATTTAAAAAAAAAATGTTACCAGATTAAAAACCACACGTTTAAACAAAAACACCCATTTAAAAGGTCATTAATTCAATTTTGCCTTCCTTAAAAAAAAAATATTTTTATTTAAATTAATTTTTTTAAGAAAACTGTTTAAAAATTAAGAAACAATTTAAGAACCGTGCCCATAATTTTGGGAGAAAATCATACTTACTTATACTTTACGTTGGAAACATTCTTTCGACTGTTTACAAGCAATAAGAATTTATGAAAATCTAATAAAAACTTTGAAATGTCCCTAAAAAGACATTTAGAGCTTTATCTAAAGATGTGACTGCTCACAAGAGCAAGTACTTGCGATTAATGCGAGCAATTGATTTCAGAACATTTTTTTTATTTTTTTAATTGAAGGTTTTTTTTGTTATATTGGTCGACAAAATTCTGTGTGGAATAGCTCTACAGAAGATATCTTAATTTTTTTTGGAATATTCGACATTTGCTGAAAAAATCCCATTTGGGACTTTCAAAAAAATAAAACCTGCAACGTTCACAAATCTAGGACAATATTTTTTTCTTCTTTCCGGTAAACGGTAGCCTAATAATTAAATAAAAAAAAAATATATTTTAAATTCCAATATTTTAAAAACTAATAATATATTTCTGTTATGAAGATGATGGTATTATTAAACTCTAAAGGTGTGTCCATACCAAAATTTTTTTTTTAAAGATTTCAGAAACATTTAAAAAATATTTCAGAAATGTTTCTCTGTGTCCTCCTTCCGAACGGAGAACTTTCTTCACTTTTCAAGCATTTTAATCTAGCTGACAGGTTTTTTGTTTTATTTGTTTGTATTTTGTTCATGACAACACAACGTGGCACTTTGATTGCTACTTTTTTTCAAATTCATCTTGAAGGAAACAAATAAATATATCAGAAATGTTTCTAAAAAAAAAAAACATTTCAGTAACATTAACTCAGCTAAATGTTAAAAAAATATTTTTACTTGCGATTATAGGTACTATAAGGCTTCGTGAATGTTAAAAAAATGAGATAGCAATCAAACATGACATTACGATCATAGAGAAGCCTAAAAAATGTGGTGACAATAAATATCTGCCTGTCCTTAAGTCTGTCAGTCTGTCTATAGTAAGTAGATATAAACGGCTTAAGCGATTACCTTCAAATTTGACATGTGTGATTCATTTGGCATTCCTTGGAGGGGAAATTGAAATTTAGTTTTTAACGGTACCTGCCATATATAATCATTACGGAAAAGCTTAATTTTCTCGAAAACGGCTCCAACGATTTTAATGATTTTTTTTTGTGATTTTATTTTTGTAAATATTGGCTGCCATTTGGTAATAGTAAATTTACCGGAAAATTCTGTGAACGGTACCTTTCGCATGAAGTTTTTTTTTTAAATTTTCGACTTTCTCGGTAACGGCTCTTTGGATTTCTGTCAAATTTTATATTTGAGAAGATCTAAGCTGCTTAATTAATTCTGCTTATCAAAATTTTGAATAACTTTATTTTTCTAGTTATTATTAATTAAAAAAAATATTTTGGAAAATTTTGTTCAAAAAAACTAAAAATAAAAACAGGATTTTGTAAAAATCGTTCATACAATTAGCGAAATATTTTTTTTATAAATTCGTTATGATGGCGTACTCCATTTTCACTTAAACCGTTAACACAGTCTAAACTTATAAGAACTGTCAAAACCACAACACGTTTTGACATTTCTTATAAGTTCAGACTGAGTTATTGTTCTATGTTAATGTTACTTATTTCTTTCAAAGATCAAGCCTTCCAACCATGCGCATAAGAGAAAATACGTTCGATTCAGTCGTGTTCATTTTTTATTTGATTAAAGAATATACAAAAATTTTTTTAATAAAATCGGAGATTAAATCTCAATATAGTTTTTCATATATCAATGGTTTCTTATTTCTGCTCAACACTTGAAATTTTCGATGATTTTGAACAATGATGTGATGAAGCATAAAAGCAACTTAATGTGACCTAGTAGTGCCTTTTAATTTCTTGTAAGATTCTTTTATTTTAAATAATGTAAAAAAAAAGTTTACACTTATACCGAACCAGAAATTTAAGTTCGCTTTGAAAATCATAACATTCTAAGAAAAAAGCTCAACAATTTTTAGCAGACATGAGTATGAATTTTATAAAATTATCTGAGAGAATAGATTCTCAAACTTCATGATACTCCACTAATTTCCCGAATCTAAGGCGCGTAAAATAATTTGCTCTTGAAATATTTTCATATCAATAAATATTTGTTTAAGTGTAACTAAAAGAACTTTAGGCTTTAAAATAACAAAAAAAAAATTACGAAGGCAGATTCAACTTATTAATTAAACAGACATAAGTACATTTGCAAACATTCCTTCTTAACAAGACCCAACATACATTTGAATGTAAGAACTTCGACTTCTTCCCATCTGGAGCAAGAGTCAATCTTACAGCACCTTTATAACTCTGGAAAAGTTGTTGTCATCAAAATTGCGATTACTCTTATTGTTAAGTCATCCCCTGCCGGTGTTTGTGTATAGCCCCACATGTAACAAGAACCCTAAACAACATCCTCAAAATTCCACTTACACGTGATACGCCTCAATAAACAAAAGCCTAGTCTGGGAGCCTACCCGTTCTGCATTTTATACCTTCCAACCGTTTAACATAATTCTCTCTCTCGCCCAGTTCTGCTCTGGATGCTAATCCCACAAATACCCAGAGCAGGCAACCCAATTCCGGCAAACATAAATCCGCAGGGAAATTGCGTAATCCCCTAAACACACCAACCCCCCCTTTCTAACCCCAAAACAAACCCTTAGCCCGTATATGTAGTCAGCATAAATTCATGCGAATAGTATTAGATTCAGGGATTGGGAATAGGAGTTATCCTGCACATCAAGCAAACTTCAACCTCCATTTTGTTATAAGAAACCCATGTCGAACGGGCCAAAATCTCTGCCACAAACGGCCAATTCAAATCAAATATTCACCTGAACTGTGAAGAGTCAGTAGTAGTACATTCAGGATCAGGATCAGAAAATCAGGAGCAAAGAGTGATGACTTTGTTGTTGCTCTGCTGTCGACTTTAGACGTCTTCAGAGTTGAGTGTAGGTACCACTTTAGTAATTTATTCCCTCTGCCTCTTGTGCATGGTAAATGTGATATGCAAAATGCAAAAGTATATATGTGTGTGTTTGTAGCTTATCCTATGTGAAGTCCTAGAATTTTATTTTTTTTTTTTCGTATTTATTTTAACTTTTTAGTTGCACTGCACATAGACACAAAAAAATGTGAAGTGATGAACGAGGATACGACAAGGACGAGAGTGATGACGAGAACGACAACGACAACCGACAACCGACGACGACGACGCGATGCGATGCTAATGGAATTCACACGCTTATCCTTTTTTTGAATTTATTTCATTTTAGCCTTTTATATGGAAGTGATTTTTATAAAAGGATTTCACACATATGAATCCCCTTGGGGATTTGGGAATTGAGAAGGAACAAAATTCAAGACACTATGCACACACTTGACGCCTTTCTACGGATGGTTACATGGGAGACGTTTCAGCGTTATCCTTGAACCAAAGGCAATTTTTATTTAGAAAAACTTCACGTTTATCCTGCCGTTTGCCCCCGAAGGGCTCCAACGACTCACATAATCTTCCAATTACCCATTGAAATTGAATTTAAGTATCAGAAGGATTCAAAACCCATTGGAGACTTCGACAGGGATCGTGGGGTTTGTTTTTATCCCGAGGGGGTGGTGATTCCTTTAATTTGTCGAATAAAAACCGGCGGCTGTAAAATTGTATCTTAATGTTTGTATATATGTATCTTTACTAGACGGCAGTTAAAAGGAAAAGAGTATCTTCGAAATGCAGACGGAGGTTAATTTGACATCGCCACGCTTCCGAGGTAACTGACTGGTGTCGGATTTGTGTAGCATCGGATTTCGTTTTGCGAGCAGAAAATTTTGAATCTTTGCGAATTTGTGGGGCTGGAGGAGATAGATCAAGTGTGGTGAATAGTTGGATTCGGTGGATTGTATTGGAAGAGCGCAAGTCTGTTTTTGAGGAAAACAAGGGGGACTTGCTATAATTATTTTGTAAAGGACATTCTGGTGGAAGGCAATCAAGTTGAACGAAATGCAGGTCAAGAAATTAGGTGAAAATCTACTCTGACGGAGTGATGGAGGCGCAGGCGGTGGGAGTGTTGATGTTGATATTATTTTTTTGTTGTTTGTGTTTTGGGGGTTTTGATACTTTTATTTGAAAGTTTATGCATGAAAGGTAAATAATAATCGGCACAAGGTTACCCAGAAATAAATATTCAAGGTTATTTGAAGATTGCTTTTTTCGGATGTGTTTAGGTCTTATATACATTTGACACTTTTATGCCAGAGGCTTTTGGGAATTCTTATATTGAGTATTGGGGTTATTGCAGGGACAAGAAACTTGTCTTCGATAATCAAGGATTTTAATTTATTTGGGAAGGAAAAGAGCGGAGTATAAATTTGAATTTCACTTCATTGAGGGCAGAACAACTTAAGAGCCGCCATAAGAAGAATCTTACGTAAATTTAAAGCTAACTTTGCCTGGTTTAATCTGTGTTTTAATAAATATATAAAAAATTTACGTAATTTACATTACAACAAGGTATGATGATTTAGACCACACTTTAAGCAACGATTGCTACTGTTGCATGTAGAAGAATGGTGATCATACCCCAGACAGTTGGAGCAAATTGAATTTCGTTTCGTTGCGTCTATTCGTGTTTTAACCCCCATGCTTAAAAACTGTCGGCAAAATCGAATCCCATGATTTGCATTGCACAGGCGGCATGTGAATTGATTATTGTTCTGTGATTTAACATGAAATGAAGCAGCTGGTTTCTTGAAGGAAGTAGTTGTTGCTAGATGCTTGTAACCATTATCTTCGCATATGTTTTCAGCGAGTTAAATCGACTTTCAATAAATGACGCAAATGTTTTCCAGTCCGGAAGTACTTTTGATGTACCTAAATGATACTCCCAGTCCATCTGAGTTGGGAGGGGTAGTTTTTGATACCCTTCATATATTTAAATGCAGTCCCATGCATCTACCTTGACGTTCAAATTGGCAAGGGCAGGAATGCAAGACGTTGTAATATCATGTAATGATTTCAAACCACTTGCCGTTTTATGAGTGAGCTTTGTTTGCTCCATAAGCCTTCTAACTTGAGCATTAACAAGTTTTCTTGTATTTTTATAACTGTCATTTAAAATTTCCCAAGCAAAGGAATATGATTTCTCTTCAATAGGGAAGTGACTTATAAGATCTTAAGGTCTTTCATCTAGGGATGAACGCAAGTACTGAAGTTTTTGAATGTCTGAGAGATCAACGTTTTGATCTACCATGCTCTCAAACATGTTTTGAAATTCGAACCAATCCTCGTACTCGCCCGAGAATGGTTTGATTTCAATTGGTTTTAATTTAATTTTATAAACCGAAAATTTACTTGATGTATTTAACCGAGAAGTGTCAAGCGAAGTGTTTTCATTCTTTAAACATTGGTCTAGTAGATGTTGAAGATCACCACTAAAATTAAAATATAGCTGTTTAATTTTAGAAAAAGTTTTATCTTCAAAATATTTTTCTTTGGCAAGATCGGCAGCGGTGTTAACAATAGCCGTATGATCCTTTTTCGCCATTTTAAAAGCTTCCTCTACTTCAATAAAACACGAGTTCACATACCCCTTTGAGAATCGCGTCGTTGTATCTTTAGGGATTTTTTTAGAAAAGTTATCTTAATCGTTTTTAAGTTCTTTGAGTCTTAGCTCCTGAGCTTCTATAATTTTAACCAACTTCGACATAATTCTTATTTATCAAAAGGCACAGTTCTTTTTATGTGTGGGTATTTCAGAATTATTTAATTTATTAAATCTTTTTAAAAGCAATTTAATTCAATTTAATGAGAGGTCAATTCTTTTATTTAATTATATTTTATATATATTTTAATTAAAAGAATAATTATAGTTACCGCCTTTATATATATATTATTAGCGGGAGCGTTCTGGATACCGTTGTTGCTAAGTCCTGTTGGTTAGCAGTTCAAACTGTATGTCCTGTTGTGTCTTATGTTCCGTTAATTGTCCGGCGATGATTTCCTTAGGCAGGTCACAATCCGTTGATTCACAATTTGATGTGTAAAGGTTTTCCAAAAGCCGTCGACCGGACCAAATTATAACACTCCCGATTTTAATCGTTTTTTTTTTTAATGTTTTAGTTCAGTTGTATTTTCAAAATAATTCACGTTTTTTTTATTTTTTAACTTAAAAAACGGACGCTGTTCCTTTTTAAAGGACTCGAATGACCATGTTCTTGACCTAAGGCGTAGGTTCAAGAAATAAAAGAAGAGTTTAACTGCTTTAAACTAAGTTGTGGCCAATAAAGAAAATTAAGAAAAATACGATTCCAACAACGTTAAAATATTTATTATTTAATTGATAAGGCTAAGTTGTAGCTACTTGTTACAGTTCAATATTGCAAGTGAAACTTAGATTAGCTCGCACTCCTTACTGTACGTTACATAAAATATTCTTTACAGCTGATCGTTCTATGTAAACGGTCAACAACCTTTACTTGGAGAAATAACTTCCAGTTTTACTTCCAAATTTATTTAGTTTACAAATACAAACAAAATTGAATCAATGCCCCTCGTAAGAGGTCTAAGTATGAGCGAGATGCACTTATTTTATTTTTTATTTTACTCTAAATTTTAAATAGGTATTCTTCGTTATTGGAATTCTTTAGCTTACAAGAAAGAGAAAGTTATTTAATAATTAATAGGTTCTTTCATTTTTTAGTTTTTACTTTCTTTTCATGGCGGTCGGTCAACATAAATAATTTGAGTTCTTTAAAATAAAATTCAACGTGTCTAAATTTTAATGTGCGATACAAATTATATAATATTGTGCATAAACATTGGATCAATCATTGACTATGGATTTTGCATTTCATGCAGCAGTATTTTATTTTGCATATCAATGATTGATTCAGTGTATAGAAGCAAATTCTACAATTATTCGGTAATACATACTTGTTTTGTTTATTAGAAGCCAACAATTAATATGATCCATTGTACACATATATGAATATTTAGAAAATAACTTTAAATAATAAAATTTAAAAGTTGAATTTTTCAAACACTGTACAATTATAAACATTTTTCTAAAGTATACTGGTTAATCTCATCGGTAGGAACCAATATACTCTTCCTAGACGTTTATCTCAAAGTTGTGAGAACATACATATACTACCGAGATGTCTATCGGTATAAGAGTCTTATTTATAACATGAACTGGATATAACTGGATGTTATAAAGCCGACATTTTTTTTTTTAATTTTTTTAATATCCCAGTTAAGGCCATAGGCCGGTTGCGTCGTAGTACATTTTGGTAATAATTCTGTGGTAATAAGATAAAACAACTTATGTCTAATTTTGTTATTTACCAATATGAGCGAATGAAGTTTTGAATATTTTTTCAAAAGACATTTTCATTTCTTAAAAAAAGTACTGAAGTCAGGTTTGTGAAGTTAATTTCTGTAATAAATGTTGGCAACACCCAATAAACGTCTTCTTTGTTTTTGTAAAATGAGTATCACAAAGCTGGTAAAAACCTATTCTTAAGGAGTTTAAGCTGTTTTAATAATTTTTTTTTTAATGAATGTAGTAGCTAAGGGGACATAATATGTTTTATACAATTTTTTTTAAGATTTTTTTAACTTGAGTCAACACAAGCTATTTAAGAAAAAAACTTTTTAAAAAGATAAGTCAATAGAGCGAGTATTGGTTTAAAATAGCTTAAATTGTTCTAAGCGATTCAATTTTTTTTAAATTTCAAAAGCCAAAGAAGTTTAAGCTTCTATAATGTTTTTTAAATTAGACGGTTTGTGTTTTCGGTAGAGTGATGAAACCTAGACTATAAAAAAAGCTAAACAAATGGTTAACATGCTAAGCAAATAAAATCGATTTTCACTAACTTCGACATGAGCGCTTTAAACTTGTTACCACAGAATTATACACTTTCGTAGTCACCTGGTTTTTTGTCCGTAAAAAATTAAAAACTGGAGTGAATTTTTTTTTAATGTTCGTGTTTATGACGGACTTTCGATAAGAAATGTTAAAATTATACTCATGTCAGATTTCAGATAGTTTTTTAGCTTTGAATCCTGGAATGAAATCAATTTTTATGAACAATCCTTCGAACTTATTTTTACTTCAACTTTTTTTAACGAAAAATTAGCAGAAATAAAAGCAAATAGTTGAATTTTCACTTTTTCCAGCTTAAAATAAAATCAGTGCATCAAAAATAAGTATTATTCACATTTTGTTTATTAAATTTTCATATTTTTTTTAATAAATCCGCCGTCAAAATGAACATTTAAGAAAATCATGGAAATTGGTCCAGTTTTGAATTTTGTACAGAAAAAAAACCAGGTGACCGCGAAAGTGTATAATTACCATTTTGGTTTGTGAAAGTCCTGTTTTCCGACAGAAGAATTGAAGGCTCTTTTTTTTTACTTTACGATGAAATTCCGAACAACAAAGTCATTATTCTTTTTCTTAGTCAGTTTCAAAGCAAAACTTATTTGTCTTGAAGTTGTCGATTGCACAGTCTTAATTGACATCCTCGAGTTTTTCTGCACATCCTCACATAGAAAGCCGGTCAGAAAAAGAAATTATAAAAAGGCTGTTCTGGAAAAATGATGGGTGACATAAAACTGTTTTAAATACAAAAACTAAAAAATTGTAAATTTTACGAAATATGTATTTATGTTTATAATTAGCTAATTATGCTGATTAGCTATATGCTAATTGACCTGGATAGCAATCCGGCAACTTTAAATTGGATTGTAATGTTAGACATAGTCAGCCTACATAATGGTATCAATTAGTTTGGAATGACGAATTCGGTGATGTGAAATAAGGCCAAATTTCATATTTGCCTTTGTAGCTGTTTTCTTTTCGGTTTTATCGCTTAGGATATCATTGTTGATTCCAAATAGAGCGGCGGAAGCAATCCCTCTTCGGAAAACAGATTGTGATCCCTGTTTATGTTGGCACCTCAATACCTACGTATCGTCATCATAGGTGGATATCTATTAATACATAGCTTATTTAGCTGCGAGTTACTTAACCATGAACACCTACATAGGTAGCTTTGAAGATATTTTCATGCCTGGTTCTTGGAAAGACCAAATTCGTGGACGCAGCCATTTCTTCGACTCGTAGTCTATCGTCGTAAGGCTTTACATGCAAACTTTGGAAGCTTGTCTACTACCTTAACAGCGGCTCCATAGATAATTTTAGGATATTATACACATTGCTTATAAGTCTTACTAAACTCTTCAACCCCACGAAGCCTAATACCACGTTTTCATTAGGCCAAATGAGCTAATTTCTCTAATTTGATTCAAAATCATCTCATTTCCACATAATTTCGACGAAATTAGGTTGAAATTTATGTAATGTGAAGTCGAACACACCTTATTTGAAAACAATTAAACAAAGTTCTATAACAAACGTCAAAGTTGACATTATAAAAAGTCAAAGAAGAAAATAAAAAGGTAAGAGGGCACGACTGGGTCGCACGTACTTGCTTTATGTGCGTAATCACAGTAGAAGGCTAGATATTTAAAAGAAAATAATTAACATTTACGTAGACTGGCAGGCAGACATTTTTTGCAACCAACTCTCTTAGGCTACTCTATTACCGTTATTTCATGTTTGACTGTTATCTCACTTTTTTATATTCACGAATCCTAAACTTGCCTTAAAGGTACCTATAATCACAAGTTAGAAAGTGTCAAACGAAATTAGCAAACTTAGATGAAAACACTTTTTGTGCAAATTATTATTTAAAATTACCACGGTAATTTCGACTCTAACGAAAAAGTAGTATAAGAGATATATTATTATCATTTTCATTATTAAATATAATAAAACTGAAGTCGAAACCTCTGAACGCGCATCACGCGAGAACGACAAAACGAAATTGAACAAATCTTTCTTTAATTATTACTTAACTTACTAGAGAAACATATAAGATATATTTTTACTTGCGTTTATAGGTAATATCGAGTTTTTCAGCAGGGACGCTATAAAAGTAGAGCAACAGGGACAGCAAACGACGCCATATTTTTTGCCGCTCTTTTGACATTTCTCTTTAGTAAGGTTTGCCGTTTCATAATGGAAAGATATACGAGCCAACAACGAGTCGAAATTATTAAAATTTACTACCGAAATTCGGAGTTAGTGGCCTCAACGTCCAATTTATGATCGTCATAATCGTCCTAGCAGATCAACAATTGAGCGTCTAGTGGAAAAATTTAATTCCACAGGCACAGTACAAAATTTTCCCGTGCCAGTGAGACAAAGAAGTGCCCGTAGTGTCGAGAATATTGCTGCCGCTGAGGCTTCAGTTACAAAAAGCCCAAATGTGTCTCTCACACGTCGTTCTCAAGCATTGGGCATCTCTGTGACGTCGTTGTGGCGAATTTTGCGAAAAGATCTTGGCCTACATCCTTACAAGACTAAATTGACGCAAGGACTGAAGCCGCTTGACCACCAGAAGCGTCGTATGTTTGTGAATTGGGCTGAGCAACAACTTGAAAATGATTTGGATTTTCATCAAAAAATCATCTTCAGCGATGTGACTCATTTCTGGCTGAATGGCTTCGTCAATAAACAAAATATGCGGTATTGGTTAAGCAGCAATCCACACGTATTCCATGAGTCATCATTGCATCCCGAAAAAATTACGGTTTGGTGTGGTTTATGGTGATTATCAAGACCGGCACGTTACTGTGAATGGGGATCGCTACCGTCCAATGATAACCCAATGCCAACAAGCCAGCGACGATTGATGAACTTCGTACGAATATCGAACGTGAAATTGCAGCAGTATCGGCCGATTTATGCTTGAAAACGGTCGAAAATTGGGTTCAGCGTCTGGACTTCTGCAAGCGTGCCCGTGGTGGCCATGCAAAAGAAATCGAGTTCGGGGGGTGCTTTTCATTTTTGCTGTAGATTGAAAATTAACGGTACCTGCCATATAATATGTAACAAAAAGTTTGATTTTCTCGAAAACGGCTCTAACGATTTTGATAAAACTTGCAGAGTGCTTATTTCTTACAACAATACATCTTTCAATTAGAATGAATTTTTCGAAATTTGTTCAATAACGGTACCTCTCATAGAACCGATATTTTCAAATGCGGTTTTATCGTTAACCATTATCCCGGTTTCAATTAAATTTTGCACACAGGAAGACATTTATAATTCAATTAATTTTGCATTTCAAAATTTTCAAAAACTTTTTTTTTTTTATTTTTTTAAAATTTTCTAAAAAAATTGGGTTTTGTAATCTTTTGAAGACGGGTTGATTAATTTTTTTTAAAATAACTTTCCCAGATGAAAACTACAGATTTCCTCATGATGACGTACTAGAAAAAAATTGCAAATATTTTTTCGAAAAGTTAAAAAAACGACTTTTTAAAAAAACTGGTCGAACGATGTTCAATATTTTTTTTCCTTGATAGAAATATTTACTTTTCAAATTTTATTGCATATTTAGTTACATACAAAAAGAACTTTGAAAATGATATGCGACCAACAATAACAGAAACCGTATTTTACCGTTATTTTTACAATCAATGCTCTAGCGAAATAGCCAATTCAATTCAACCGTAATATTCGCGCTGCTAGGAATGCCCGTAATTGTACCCTTGAGCCCAACTTCGGACGCCAGTAAAACACAGAGATTGTTTCTTAAGCCGTACCACACGAATGTGGAATGCCTTGCCAGACTCTGTTTTTCCCTCCCATTATGACTTGCCGAACTTTAAAACAAATGTGCACCGATATTTTCTTTAATACCCTTTTAAAGAATTTTCGAAAAAAAAAATTATTTTTTTATTTTATATGTTACCGGCAATACTGTTTTTTAGGCAAAACTAGTTTTGCCTAGACAAAAACCTCGAAACCTTGCAGGAATTCATATACCAAATTTTGCATTCACAATATATCCCCTGACTACAGCTAACTTGTTCTGACTAAAGATTCTTTTTTCCTTTGTATTTAAATTTGTATTTAAAGTCACCTCAAAAGGGCTTAAATATCGGCAAATTTCAACTTAATTTATCGTTCTATTGTAATTGTATTGTCTAACTATTGTAACCAAATAAGCCAAAAAAATAAGAATTCCATCTTTTTTTGTAAGACATCATAACGTCTTATAAATCGATGATAGGCTACACATACGAAATAACATGACTTATGCTGATAAGATATGGGACGCACGCTGCGATACTATGGTTCTTTCAACCAAAATGTACCGCAAACACCAAGCGAACATGAAAAAGAACAGCGCAAATTCCCAAAATAATTCCACTCAAATTAAAAAAGTACGAGAAAAAGAAAATAAATACAAAATAGGCGGAGTTTTGTTGAAGTAGAAAGTAGATGTAGATATTGGGGTGTGTGTGCGTGGGTTTAACGAGAGGGTTTGTGGGTATGAGTTAACGAGCTGTACGTTGGTATTGTTGCCATCAATGTTTTCTTATGACGTTATCACGTAAAATTATCGTCCGTAAACCGACTTTAAAGACAACCAACTCTTTTTTTTTTTTTAAGTTTAAAGCCATACAAATCTATATTAAATATTTTAATTTTTAATTTATTTATGTTTTAATCTTTTTTTAACATTCTGGCAGCAAACTGTGGTAGATCATATAAATCCTTGCCCAACGCCTTCTTCAGAACAACCATATGCATATAAAACACAGAATGAGTTTCCACACTAAAATTTGATTAACGGTTATAATTGAAAAAACATCTGGAAAACATATTTCCTCATAAGTTTGTTTTCTAATCCGCTAGGAAAATTATGGCCAATCCTGTATTCTTTTAAAATATAATTTTACTCCAATAAATTAAAACAATGAAATAAAACCAATCATCTCAATTGATTTCGGATTTAATTTTTAAAGAAAAGTCCTGATGTCATTTTTCCCAAAAAAAAAAAAAAACAAAAAACAAATTGTTAGTATAACAACCCCCCTGACGAATTGTCCCTTTTTCAATAGAAAATCCGACGACTTCATCCAGATCTCATTGCACATTCAGAGCACAATTCCGTCGAAGCCTTCTAATCGAAGCCATTAGACTTATGAGCTCTCGAATAAGTGGGCGTTGGACCCTTTTTTCTGTGACAGATAGGGTCCCAACAACAACACAAACAAAAAATAATTCCATGCAACGACCGTCGATTTTGGCAAGTAGGTCTCCGGGTAAGCGACTTACTTCTGATTGCTCATTTGTTGGCATAGATAAACACAAGCCATGATAAGTGTATAAGGGTTGTGTCCTTTCCCGTCTATAAGCTACAGCGTTACTGGTTTTTTTTTTCTTCTAAGCAAATAGTTACAAATTCACTTGTCTGGGTGTTGGGGAAAGGCAAATAAAATAAATTGCCCTCAGTTTTGAAGGAGCCGATAAGGACTCTTAACACTTTCATCCTAAAATGGATCCAGTTCAGCCATTAGGATGTTTTGTTATCTTCTCAACACTACTTGCAGACGAAAGATAAAATAGTATTGGATTTGGATGAATGGGTGTCGTATGGAAATGTCTGACTTCCACTTAGTTTTGGTGTTTTTTTTTTTTTTTGTGGAAAGGGGTATGAAGTAAATAAGAAAGGCGGACTGACTATATGGATCTTTTTTTCCTGAGCAGGAATATTGTCTTACAATAGAATAGGCATTTTCGGAGATTGGTGTGATTTTGGAAAGTGTAATTTTTTGTTGCTTCCACTTATGAGAAACAAAATGGGGTTGGCAATTTGTTTGAAATATGGGTAAGGGCGACATTTTATGGATGTAAAGGGTTTTATCTCCCATTTGAGTACAAGCAATCAGCATTTAACACATAAATTGAAAAATTGTTTTTTAACGTTTTGAAAAGAAAAAAAAACTTGGTTTTGATAAAAAACGATATTTTTATTTTACTTTTATACTGACATAGAATACCAGCTCCTCAGTTTTTGAATTTCTAACTGCGATTTAAACACCAACTCTAACTTTCTGTAAACTAAGAACTCTTAATTGAAAAGTTCTGCAAAGTTCAAAAATCCCCAATTTCGGAATAAAAGTCTCGCGGTTGGCTTTCAATTTTTGTATCTTAAGTCCCTAAACGCATTAACCACATTTCAACATTAATAATTTTCCAAAACTCAATATTAATTGGATTTTCCTAGAACTCGCCTAATTTCAATTACACATTCTTTCTTAATAGAATAATGGGGCAATGGGGCTTGTCCCTGCCAAAGCGTGTTAATATAAATTGCTTTTAACTAAGAATGTAAGAACCCTCTTTTGTTTCCTATTTATGCCACAAAAAAAAAGGAAATGTCATTGTGTTTGTTTTTCCTTTTTTTTCTCATTTTGTAATATCCTTTCAATGTTTTTTCTCCTCCGCAATATCGAATTTTGAAGTCAAAGTTTCATCAACAATGAGACAGAAGAATGACAACCATTACCCTCAACAGCATAACCACTGTGCATACAACACCCCCTCCCCCACCCCCGTCAGGACACAACCATTCACAAGTCAGTGAAAGAAATCAAGCGAAAATAATATTTTTATATTTTTTTTATGGGAAAAGTGTCTGTAAATGTTCCGCCATTAAATGCTGAAATGTTCTTCTTTGTTAAATCATATTTCCCTAGAATCCTTCCTCACATAACAATACAATACTGCTGAATGTTTGTAGGAAGACGATAGAGACATTCGTTATGAATGCGGGGTTGAAGCTTGAAGTTATAAGCAGCAGCAACAGACATGAGGTTGATCGACCGAGGAGGTTCTGTTCCATTGAATTGTTGTGTCAGAGTGTGTGTGGTGTTGTAAAATTATTCGAGTCAATAAAATAAGGGGGTCGTAAAAATTTGAACTGAAAATTTATTTGACTTTAAAAAGGATCAAGTCGTGGATGGAAATGAATTAGTTTGCAGTATTGGGAGTTTGATTTTATTGAGTTTAGGATATTAAAAACAAGATCGTATAACGGAAAGTCCTAAATTGAGGTTTTGTTTTGTTGGGGCGAATGGTTATGGTTTTGGTTTTGCAAATTAAGCCGTTTAAGTTGTTGTTTATTTCGGGTACTTAAGCTTTTGGGGTTTGAATGATGAGATTATTTCGTATTAAACATAAGCCTAAGGCTTGTTGTTGTTCCCAAGGTTTTATTATTTGCTTTTTAAAAAAAATGTTAAGTGCGGGCGGCTAGAGAGGGATATATGGTTAACCTTGCGTAGATCCTCAATTTATAACGGGTCCGCCATCTAACGTTTTTTTTCAACTAGTACTTATTTCGTAAATGGTGACACTTAGCTCATGCCTGATTTGACAAATAATTAGTTTTATTCTTCCGCTTAACGAATATGGTTGCCTATACGCTGGGAAATATTGCGACATTACTCCCTGCGATCGACTTAGAGAAGGTGCCGATTTTGCCAAAAAAATCATCTTTTTAAAGCTGATTTTGATCATGGCGGGTATGTAAACAAGCAAAATATTTGCATTTGGGGCACAGAAAACCCGCACGCATACATTGAAAAGCCGATACACCCAACACGAGTCACTGTTTGGTGCGGATTTTGGTCCAGAGGCATAATTGAGCCATTTTTCGAAAATGAGCACGGAGTGGCCGTTACAGTCAATGGCGATCGTTATCGGGCCATGTTGAACAAATTTTTGTTCACAAAAATTGAAGAGAAGGATATTGGCAACATTTGGTTTCAACAGGACGGCGCTACGTGCCACACAGCCGAAGCTACACTCGATGTTGATGAAGCATTTTCAAAAAAAAAAAGAAGTTATTTGGCGGACTCTTTATATAATCACATTAAACAAGGCGATGCGCTGTCATGCGACTTTTTCAACATCATTCTTGAAAGAATAGTGCAGAACTCTCACACTAACACCTGAGGCACGATCTTTCAAAAGTCCGTCCAATTACTCGCATACGCCGACGATATTGACATAATCGGAAGAACGCAGCGTGATGTCAGTAGCGCTTTTGTGAGTATTGAGACGGAAGCGGCAAAGATGGGTTTAGCAGTCAATGAGGGCAAAACCGAGTATATATGCTGTCATCAAGAAGAGACACCCAACATCGACGTCTTGGACAAAACATAATCATAGACAGCTATAACTTGAAGGTAGTTAGGGACTTTGTCTACCTGGGCTCCGCTATTAACTCAGACAACAACACCAGCGCTGAAATCAAACGAAGAATGACTCTTGCCAATCGCTGCTTTTTCGGGCTTAGAAGGCAATTGAGTAGCAAAGCCTTCTCTCGGGCAACTTAACTGTCCCTTTATAAGACCCTCATCATCCCAGTCCTGCTCTATGATGCAGACGCATGGACGCTGTCAAAAGCGGATGAGGACACTTTAAGCTGTTTCGAGAGAAATATTCTCGAGGTGATATGCATAAACGGAGAGTGGAGAAGAAGATACAATGAAGAACTTTACCGGCTGTACAGCGACACAGACCCAGCCAAAAGAGTAAAAATTCAACGTCTCAGATGGCTGGGTCATATAGAGCGGATGGACATCAATGCTCCAGCCCGGAAAATCTTCGAATCCACCCCAGAGGGACGGCGCAGTAGAGGAAGACCGAGACTCAGGTGGCGCGCACAAGTTGAAGAGGACCTCAACCGACTCCACGTGCGAAACTGGAGACAGCTAGCTAGGGAACGAGTTGGCTGGAGAAGCTTGTTGGTTGAGGGCCAGGTCCACTCCGGACTGTAGCGCTGTAGTTTAAATTATATGAAATAATTACAAACATTTACAAACCGTTTTAGAGAAGTCAAAATACTAATAGTGTTTACAGAAATCTCGCTTTTCAATTGATTCTATTTCATTTTGTGATTAAACCTTTATTAGTTTTGGTCAATTATGGGTCGCTTAAAAAAACACTGTTCCACTGATAAGCGCGCTCTTATAACATAGCTGATTTCAGAAGGATAAATCTGCAGAGAAGTACAGAATTTAATTGGTTGCTCTGCTTTGATGATACGAAATGCATTAAAGTTTACCTTCCAACCTGAAACCAGAGGAATTATGCCTCTATGATGAAAAAATAAATAAAACGACTGGACCAGATATTCGGCACAAAAACCATTTTTGTCAGCGCTTGACCTTAGGGCGAAGTTTCTATTAGAGACGAACATCAAAATGGTGCAAGAAAAACACCTTCCATCTGGCAGCCCAAAAAATTACCGTTTTCGTCAAAAAAAATTGTTCAAAAGACTTGAGTTTGCGAAAGAGCATTTGAAATTGTCTAAATGGACTGAGAATAACAGCTTTAACGTGTTTAAATGGTCTCTGCCTTCATCTGATCTTAATCCTTTTGAGCATTTATGGAGTGACGTTAAAAAAATGGTTGACCGATCCAAAACAATAAATAACTCGATCTTTGTGTAAGAAATCTTTAGAGTAATTTATTAACACATCTGTTAACAATGGCACACAACTTACTGGATTTGGACTTACACAACCCAAAACAGGTTTTCTAAGAAAGACGAACGATGAACAACAGACATACCACAATCCACAAAGACCACGCGCCCTTCTTCATTATTTTTCTACTTTACTTTTGCCTATTATATTCAATATGTACATAAGATCAGTAGTATTTAGTATTTAGTTTAAGCCGTCGCGCCATAGCAATCGCGTTGTATGCAACAACTTCACCAATTTTTTATAGAGTTTAATTATTATAACGTGTAATTGAAGTGTTTTTTTTTATTTATGCTTTGGAGCCAAAGAAAGAATTCTAAACAAAGATGTTATATATGTATTCAGTTTTTTTAGGAACTCACAAGAACAGAAAAAAAGACTTCACAGACAAAACAAAGCAGCTTAGCAGAAAAACATAATGCGTGAAATGAAATGGAAACCAAAGTTCACACAATATGTGATATTCTATTGATACAGCCGAAACATTATGCACTTACGCAGATGCAATTATAATAACTATAAAAAGAGTATGACATAAATCTGATCACCGATCAAAAAAACTGTACAAGATTAACTCTAAATCGAGCAGGCGGCATAAAAACATGGGGCTGCACATTAAAGTAAGAAAAACATGACGGCTGGGTCTACCAGAACTGTTAGTGAACAATGAATTTATAGAAGTGCAATCCATTAACTGCCTTGGGTCAAAATTAGTAGCCACAGTATTTTGAAGGAAGAAATACCTCGCGGATGCTTAGAATCAACAAAACCTACTATAGCCTGTAAAAGCTCTTCAAATCCAGAATCTTACCGTTAAAACTAAGCTGCTTCTGTGACGAACTAAAAGGTCGTTTAACTTCTTCGAGAGGAAAGTTTTACGGAGAATAGTTCATCCCCTTTACAAGAAAGAGCGATTTCAGTGAAGATAAAATCATGAAATGTTTGAAATCTGCTTCGAAGTAGAATGTGGTGGAAACATTATAAGCATAAATCTTTAGGGTGACTCGCATTATGTTCCAACAAAAAGCTAAACTAGTAGGTTAGAGCAAGATATTAGGAGAAATTATAACGGTGGTTAACCGTTGTCTGCGGTACATTCTAAAGATTTTATGCTCACATATTATATCGAATATCGAACTACGGAATAGGACAGAGCTGAAAAATTTGAATACAGACATCTTCTGAATTTATTCGTACTACTTTTAGTCCCATGGCTTCTATTGATTGGAACCGTAATTCTAAGAATGAAGGGAACTCGTTCAAGGATGGCAATGATTTTGGCTGCTAAAGTGACTGCTTCCAAAGCATTTAAGTATTTCTATCAAGTTTCTTCATAAGAACGCTTATGAGAAGAGGATCCCAATTGGTGGTGTCAGTATTAAGGCGCTTTTCAAACTCAGCGTTCATTCTTGTATGGTGTCATGCAGCGTCTTAATTGCCTTTGAGGTTTCATTTTGAATTACAAGCTACGTCAGTAGTCTCTGCACATGTGCTGTTACCAGCAGTCAAGGGTTGTCTATCTTTTACATCTTGCCAGGCTGCACTGTAGTTGTTATCAGATGTCGTAAAATGTCTGATCAAATTTTCAGCTTCACCAGTTAACGTTGTTTTTAGGTAGAATAGCTTCTGACAGTTCGCTATATCTTGTTTATCGACGAATTCAGTGAACAAAACACCGTACTGCTTCCACTTTGTATAGCTCCCATAAAATTTGGGCAAAGTTACCTTTGGTAATTGGAGGCTTTGCTTAACGGTGTTCACTGGAGTAAGATTCACGGCTGTATTGCATGGGAATGGGCTTTGTACGGTGAAATCTTCAGTTTTGGCTGGTAATGATATTTGGTATTGTTGTACTTCATTTTTCAGCTTGTAAAATTTGCTCAAGTCGTACCCATCTTTGACTGTATCCTCAGATAGTTCATGGAAAATTCTATGGGTTTCTCCTAGTTCCGTCCAGTATTTTTGCAATGCATTTAATTTCACTTTACAAAAGGTTGAACTTTAAGCTTCTTCGGCAGTGATTTTAAAAATTTTGATAGTAACTGCTGTATAAACTGTACGGTTGTGTTCTGTCTGTTGATAATTCTAGAGAAGTCTGACTAATGGACTCTTGTGTCCAGAGTTTTCTCCTCATCAGAAATGTTGTCTTTAGTAGAATTTGTTTCTGCTTCTTTACTTATCGAATCTGCTAAGCTCGCTGCTTTAAATGGTATCTTTGAAGGGTCAGATTTATATCTTTAGGCACAATTGATTCTAATAATTGCTTTATATCAATGTATGTATGTTTCATTTTCTCGTATGTTTTAGCTTGTACATACAGAGTGTCTACTTTGACATGCTTTTTAATCTTTTCATGATTGTTATGGAATTCTAGCCAGGGTGCTTCTAACAATTGTAGTTTCTTGGCTTTATAGTCAACCGTTTTTTGGTCAGGACCGTCTTTGCCAATGTTGGTTTTAAGCCGTACTAGATCGTCAGTAATGTCCTTCTGTCTGGCCATGATACTGTATACTTCTATTTCATACATCATAATGATTTCGTCACGAGTATGAATTGAATATCTACGTCTTCTGCTTGTAGACTCTAGAACACCGGAATACGGGAACTCTAGATACTTGGATGTCATGATATGGAATGACGTTGGTTGGAGGAAGCTTGACGAAAATATAGCAAAACAATATGGAATTCTTAGAGAAGTAAAAACCACTTGGAGGTCCTCTGGGACCTGTACTTGAGGTGACCATGCCCTCGAATCGCTCATGCAGATTTTCCAATGTGCCATGAGTTGTATTGCACGTAGCACTTTCTGTTGAAACCACAAGGCACAAAAAAGTTGATAATCATCGACCTTTAGTGCTCGCTGATAATGGTGATGACCAGGCCAACGTCGTTCAAAGAAATATGGACCATTCATTCACACCAAACAGTGACTTATTCGGGATGCGTTGGACGCTCTTGGATTCATAAATTGGTATCGTCCTTAATTTAAGAATCTTGTTTGTTTATGCACCCATTCATTCAGAAATGGGCCTCATCGCTGCTAAAGATAATTTTTCATTAAAATATTAAGGTCAGTTTCCAACTCTTCCAAAGCCCGTTCAACGAAAATACATCGTTGTCTGTGGCAATTTTTTTAAAATCTTGGGTAAAGTTTAGGCCTAAATAAGGATGTAAAATCTACAAAATTGTGAACTGCGAAAGTCCGTGTTCTTGTGAGCCACGTAAAATCGACTGCCTCGAATTCTCCTGTTTACTCTCATGGACAGCGAATATCTTTGCACCAGATATTGCATTTCTTCGAAGTACATATGTTGGCTTATCATTTACTTAAGCAGTGAATACAAATTTATGAGCCATTTTTTTTTTTTAATTTTTTAGGATTTTACAATTTGAACAACATATAAGAAATTATTAATAATACCAGAATTAAAGTTTTATATAAATTCGGATTTTTCGATTTTTTATCCTTCCTCCTTTCGTAGTCAGTAAATTTTGCACAAACTCTTCAACTCAATTTCTTACTGAAAACCAATCAATCTTCTTAAAAAAATCCTTGAAAACGACTTTTCTCCGCTTCAGTCTAGCAACCTTCAATCTCTGCCATTCCTTATACTTTTAATGAACGTCACATGTCGAGCATCGAGTGATTGAAAATTAATAATAAAACGAGAATCACTAACTGTACTCGTATATAACAAGTTGAATGTAGACAAGCAAAAAAAAAACGAAATAACATATATTGAAGCTATCAGTCATTTTTCATTCAATATTTTACATTCCCTTCGCACACTCACCTTTCGTCCTGTCAGCCATGTTACCGATAATAATTCCCGTTATATATACGATTTTTCATGTAACGTTTAGGGATTTATTTCAGCTATTTTCCGTAACGACAAATCATCAATCTTCGAAAGGGTTCAACGACGGCTTTAATTCGAAAACGATTGGAGCAATTTTTTTTGTTTTATAGCACGCATACGCCCGAGTGAACATAAGAACAAAATTAAAAAAAAAACATAGTTGCTTTTTATTTTTTAAAAATTCATTAATTCAACACTCTAGGACTCAAAATACAATCTCCCTTCCATCTGATGTCAGAAACACATTTTTTCTTGTAAATAAGGATCACACACACTCGAGAGTGTGAGTTCATAATATAAACTCTTTTAGGAGTTAAATTTAATTTGAAAGGTGTCAAGCCAACCCTCAGGGAACCTTAACATCTGCTATTTTGCTAGCTGCTGGAGCTGTTTTACTTCGTCAGCATTCGAAAGGGTCATTTTACTCTTTTGTTGGACAAATGAGGATCTAGGTAAATGTGTTTTTTGCGGGTATAGATAGATACATGTCTGTAGTGGATACAACAATTCAGATGTAACTTGGGCAAAATCCTTATCTTGATGCTGAAATAAATGGTTCACATGGAGTCCTTTGATTTGTCTCTATATGAGCTTGGGGTGGAAGGAAAAGCTTGGTTAATCATCTTCAGACATGCAATTAAGTTATTAGCAAAGCAAACAGATGAATGTACACTACACTGCCGTGTATTTTTGGGTTTCAATTTAAAGCTGAAGTACTTGTGTTTTATTATTAGTTCTTACATTTCAGATGCGGGGAGACTTCAAGGAGGAAAATGGCATTGAAAGTTGTAATTTTACAGAAACAAGTGGAAAATGGGGAAAGTATCACATGTTGTGAGTAAAGCCGCTCCTGATTTGTCGGTGCGGTACCTGTAATCTTTAATCACCGATTTACCGAAAGTATGTCGATCTCATATTCAGCTCCTGACTTGTCGGTAAGCTTTCGCCACAGAACTATTCGAAACTTTAAATTCGAAACATTCTCGGATGTAATTTTCTTTCAAAAATTATTATTTTGTATGAAAAAATATTTTATTTTATTTTTTTTATACAAAACAAACTGTTGCTTAGGCGACAGACGTTAAACACAAATTCCTTGCAGTTAATATAAAAACAATACTGATACTCTAAACCGACATTCGGTACACCGCTTTCATATCGTACCGATTCCGCACATACCGCACAAATCAGTAGGTGTTCATAGAAATGTATTTATTCAGTGAAATATCGGTACCGAATGTGTACCGAGGAAACCGAGAGATACGATACCGCACCGACAAATGAGGGAGCGGCCTAATACAGTGAGTAATAAAGGGTCTTCCCATAGGGACTTTTGACAGTTGATGGCGACCATCTGTTAAATTGGCTGTCTTTTAATAAGTCTGTTTTGTCAAATCACCATGGACGGATATATCGTTCAACAACAAGTGTAAATGATAAAATTGTTTTATCAAAATGGGTGTTCCGTTGGGGCAACGTTCCGCTCGCTTCGCATATTTTACGGTCGATAAATCGTCCTACCGAGAGGGCTTATTCATTCTATATGACTTTTCCAGCTCGAACCTTACTTGTCCATCAACAGCTATTATGTGACCCTACACCTCATTCTGTTCATTGATCCGTACCCAACTTTCCTCAGAAAGTCAAGTGTTGTTCCTTCTTTGCGCTCGACCGAAAATAGTTATAATACATTTTTTCACAGTTCTCGAGCCAGGGGTTTTCGATGAAGTCGGGTTCTATGCGACAGATTGTTCTCATTCAGTAAAAACGATGTTTCCTGGGTTGTTGCCTTGTTGCGGAATCCTATAGTGTATCGACTTTAAACTTGGGCACTCTGTTGATGCCAATGAATCTCCGAACGGCTGCTGTTAGAAGTTTTATGAAAACTACCATTGGGTGAAGATCCCGGGCAAGTTCCATTAGTGGGAACTAAGTCCACTTTTTAGAAATTGACTTCCCAAGGTGTAAAGACTCCCCAAAAGGTCTTGTGGTTTTAATTCCCCTTAAATGTGAAATAAGTTCCCACGTCCGCCAAAAAGAAGCAAAACAACAAGTCAATTATTTTGCACCTTATTGATGATATAAAAATACATTTTTGTTTAGGAAAGCTTAAACCTTGGTGGTTCATAAGTCTCAAAATCTAATCACTTAAATGTGGGGCTTACAAAGATTCTGAAATAATCGATGAAAATTGCTGCGATTCAAGATCAATAGGTCTTATAACTAATTTTAGCTTACAGCTTCATGCTTCGAAGTGTGTACTAAGCTCGTCTGAGAAAATGGTGTAAATTCCCACCTAACATGGGATCTAAGTAATTTTCTCAAAAGTGAACTTAGTTTCCACTTGTTGACTTCGATGGTTTGTATTTTTTGGTGGCAGGTACCTCTAATTCGGAACGACTAATGAAGATGGTGCAAGGACAGTGAAAGTGCATTCGATGGCAATATGATGATTTGGTTGTGCCATGACCTTGAGAAACTTAAAACAAGTGAACTTACAGGATGATATTTTTTTTTGGCAAAAGATATGTTGTCAGTTAACATATGTTCTTACGGTCTTCACATATGTATAAAGAAATTGCTTTTATATCCTTAAAACCAAAAGTAATATTTATTTACAACCCAAAAAAAACTGTCAGAATTCATTTTCCAGAATTTCCATGCTAGCCCTCTCAAGTTGAAAAGATTTCAATGCCCGATTTAGCTGTTTTTTTTTCTGACTCCCTCATAATACTTGTCATCAGAGAAGTGAGAAAATATATATTTTTCCTGTAAGGATCACATCACGTCACTCCCATCTGTTTTGTGTCATGAGCCATGACAACCAAACAAAAGAATCAACACCATCTATACAGGTACAGGTACTCCTACCACCGCATGGCTTCCTTCTTCACCAATGGGCCTGCACTTTTCAATGGGAATGCAAAAATCTTGACTCATATTTTGCACACACCCTGAACGCGCCTAAGAGCATAATAACAATAACAACAACGACAACTCCTAACAGAAAAAGTGGCAATTTTTAATGGCATATGCCGCACTTCATTGTAAATGGGCATTAACCCTTAAAGAAGAAACAGGCAAAATATTCTACCCAAACCCAAAGGACATTCATTCTTAGATGGGTACCTACGAATGGCTACATAGATGCATATGAAAAGTGAAAAACTCCTTGGAAGAAGAAACAAAAAACAATTTTTCTTTATTTAGTTTTTTTTTAACAAAAAAAAATCTATACCAACCATGCCCGAGAGGTGATTGTTATGGGGAGAAGACTTAAAAGTGTGTGTCCAGAAACAGACGGCGACGTCTATGGGTTGGTGGCAAGAAGTCATCGTCACCCATTATCCAAAGAAAATAATATGGTTTTAAAGCCACAGCTTGGTTATAAGAACTGACTCAGTAAATGCACTCAATTGGCTCAAGAAATACACTCAATTAAACGAACATTATCGTGCAGGATCATCAACATCAAGATGATGTTATGATGTTTTGTTCTAAAATTTGTTAATACAGGAGACTTTCTTCATTATCTTCTAAAAAAAAACATGCAATTTGTATGCAAAACCATTTAATCGAAATCGGATGAGTAAATTTTAAATTATCTCACTCCATTCAACTCCGCTTGTCCGGCGTTTTATCAAAAATTAAAATCTAAAATTATGCTTTATAATTTTCCAATACACTAAGTATTCCTTAACAGTAAAACGAAACAAGTAAACAAAACGAAGGGCACGAACCTCTACCCTCTGATCAGGGCACACAATTCCACATACACCACCCGCAATGGAGCGGAGGTGCTTTTGGCAACTCCATAGAAGAAACTCTAAAATGACTGTTCTCCACCACAAGGAGACTCCCGCAGCCACTCCATCCCCACCCTAACTGCCACCTACTTCCATTATGCATTCATTATTCATCCTCCAAACGAGCGAACACCACCTCCCCGTGCTTCATCCAGGAGGTGGAATGATGAAAGAAAATAGCCATTAGAGCGTGAGTCAGGACGAAACTAGGACGAAAATAGCCCTCGGCTGTAGACTGGCATCGTTCAGCAGTTTTTTATCCTTCGTTCTCTTCTCCTTTGCATGCGCGCTTCCTCTTCAATATGTTTCCATTATTATTATTTTCCCGGAACAGGCAGAATGGAAGAAATTATTTTGATTTACTTAAGTTTGCAAAAAATGCAAAAAAAAAACAGTTAAAAAAACAAGATGGCAGCTTTAGGGGTTGGGGGTTGATGTTGATGTTGTGCTCTGTCGTTGCCGCATTGTGTGTCGGTCGTCAATAGAGTCTTTATAAATTGCTGCAATTAACTTGGGGGCGTGTTTGGCTTTTTAATTTTTAATCAAATGACAGTGACGTTTATGTGTGGCCTGGTATGGGTTATGCGACACCGCACACATCATTGCTTAGACCATCAAAGTGCAGCTATTATATGGTCTAAAGTAAGCATTTTGCATGCTATTAGAATACTTGAGTAGGTGGTGGTGCATCATGATCAGTAAGGTGGTTGTGGCAGTTCTAAGAAATCAATTGGAAACAGTTTGTTTTGAAATTACGCGTTGGGTGATTCTGAGAATAGTGGAGGTTTCTTAACGTTCACTTGATATGGCTTGTTGGAGTCAATAATTAATTCCTTTTTTGAAGGAAGACTTATTTTGTGTCGACTTGGATTAGTGAGTTAATGTTTTCGTGAAAAGGTTTAAATGAAATAAAAAAAATTTATTAAATATGTATTAATTTTCACAATTTTTTTTTTTTAATAAACAAGGGACTATTTGTTTCCCTTTTAATGCAGGTAAGTACACTGCGCGAGCATTAGGATTAAAGGGAGGGGAAGGACAGAAGGTGTCGATTAACATTGGTTTTGAATGCTTGTAAATCAAAATGGCAAATATCGCCGGGTAAAAATGAATCCCTGTATTTCACGGTACGTCCGAAATTGGGCTCAAGGTTGAACTGATGAGCATTCCTTGCTTGCGAGACGAATATTACGGGAGAAACTTTAAAGGGGAAGAATGCAGCTGGCTACTTCAAGTGAACATTTTTTATAAAAGAAACGATACAATAAAGAAAGACATGAAACATTGCGTCGGTGTTCGAGACGGGCACTTGTTTCAGCGGCAGTTCTTTTTCCTATCAATCCAAACGCTCGATTTTGTATTCTATCAAGCAGGTGAAGCGAAATTTGCGAAGCACCTTCCCAGAGGTGGGAGTTATACTCGAGTTTAGGGCGTAATAACGCTTTATAAATTGTAGCCAGATCAGATGGGAAAAATAATTCTTACACCGATACAGAAAACCTAAGCACTTAGCAGCATTTTTAGCAATCTCAAATATATGGTTGTTCCAACGGATGTCGTTGTTGACACACATACCGAGTACTGAGAGCTTTTCGGTTTCTTCGATGTAAGTGCCATTCATGGACAATGGCATTGGGGGTATGTTTAGTTTTAACGACAGAAGACAGCATTGAGTTTTCGAAGCATTAAACTCCACACGATTCCTATGCAATGTAAAGATTTGTTCCACTGTTCGGTGAGATATGCCATCAGATCACCAGTGGAACGGTTGCTGCGGAAGCCATACTGACGGTCATGGAGAAGCTTTCGATCTTCGAGATATTCCTAAAACTGACGGCTTATCAACGTTTCCATGACCTTAGAAAGAAGTGTTGTTAGTGCTACGGGTCGGTAGGAGGAGGGGGAGGATGGGTAACCTTACTTAGGCACAGGATGGACAAATACGGTTTTCCATCTTCTAGGAAAGATTCCAGAAGAGTAGGAGCTATGGAAAAGCTTATGCAGTGGCTTTGACAGTGTGGAAGAACACCTTTTCAGAAGAATGGGGGGTATACCATCCGGGCCAGCGGATTTGTGAATATCGAGAACTTTGAGAACTTTTGCTACTGTACGTGCGGAAAAAATCAGTCCCATGGGAAAATGTACATTCTCAAGTACAGGAGGGGTAACGTTGCTATAAGGCAGTGTAGAGCTGGCAGCGAAATGGGCGGCGAGCAAGTTTGCCTTCCATGTAGAGTAAACAATTGGTTTGTTATTGTCGATGAGCGTTGGAACCGAAGATGTTGTGGAGTTTTTAATATTTTTTTTATAAATGAACACACATTTTTACTGCCCTTGGGACACTGCAGAATTTTTTGCCGTAATTTTTGATTATGCAAAAATTTGGTTCTTTCAATAACGGAGTGTCATGAATTCCTTGCATGTTTGTGTTTTTGCCGATTTTCGTCTGTGGGGTTGGCTTTGTAAGATCTAAAACCTACTTCTTTGAGATTGATAGCTTCTTTACACTCAGAGGTAAACCAGGACTTTTCTTTAGGCTTGATGCCTTAACTCTGTTAGGAATAAAAGCACGCATCCCTAGAAGAATCAAATTTGTGAGTATCTCAGCATTGGCATCAATGTCACTATCAAGGAAGCATAGTGACCAGTTAAATTTACGGTACAAAATATTCAGGCCGTCCCAGTTGGCTTTCTTGTATTGCCAAACGGTCCTGGTGGGAAGTTATTCTTTGACTAAAAGAGTGGAGGCCGAGACATTTACTGAAATGACACAATGGTCCGAAGTACCAAATGGAGAAGTTACACTAAGGGTGTAACTATCAGGGTGAGAAGTAAGAAACAAGTCAAGGTAGTGTAACCCGGCAAAGAGCTCGACATACCTTCCTTTCGGGTGTTGTCTGACCAGAATAGCGGAGCCAATTGGAATTGTGTACATTGAAATCGCCTGAAATAACGATTTCAGTGCGAGGACAAAGGGAAACAATTTCCGAGATGGAATCAGACAGCGCTTCAAACTCGATACAAGTCGAATAACTGTCGAGATTTGGACTCCTGTAAATAAAACAATAATGAATGACAAGCTTGCGGACAGTGAATTTGAGCCATAAGAAGTTAAAGGCCGTTTTGGACCATTGCCCGTATTGGGGAAGGCTCAGGCAAACAATATCATTCCTAACATAGACCACGAAACCATGAAGGGTGGTTTTGTTTTTATAGCTTAAATAGCAAAGTTTACCCAACAATTTTCTGTGCTTTTTATTTTTTTTTATTATTTAAACAAAATCAGTAAAAAATTAATACTTAATTATATAATTTTATTTTTAATGTTTTTTTCGTTTCTATTTGACGGAAAACCTTATTTAACGAAAATGCTTAAGATTATAATAGAATTTATTAGGTAATATAAGAATTCACATATCTATCCAATATTTGATTACAAACCCTTTTAAGACCTGGTTAAGAACCGTCCAAAATATTGAGTATTTGTATTAGTTTATTTGTCTGATATGCTTCCATGCCGAAACAACTGCACGAATTTGTGAAGTTTGATAGACGGAAGAGTTACAGGATTCATTATACAGGATACTTTTATTCTGAAAAATTCCCCTTTCCTGCGGGAGAAATCTGAATAATTTTTTTAGCAAGTATTGATTTAAATAATACCAATAACTTAATCTGAAGTCCACACAGACGAACTCACTGCTAGAAGCGAGTTTTTTTTATAAATCGGAGGACCAAGGAAAAGGGTAAACTCTTGTAAGCTTTCAGCTGCATTGCATTGAATGTTGCTTCTACATTAGTGCTGTGGAAGCCTTTCCCATAAACATAATATACACGTATGAACTCTGCCAAGTTCGCACTATTACTAAATAGAATTCTAAGACTAAATACTAGTCAAAGGTTTCTAGACAGGGGTGTAGGAATCCTGACATTTTTGTAGCTTTTGCTTAAATATTTTAGCTTAAGCTTTTTTTATTCACACACATTGAAGCTTAAGCTGGAAAAAACAAGCTTAAGCTACATGATTTCAGCGTTTGCTATGTCAAAATAGCAATTGCTAGAAAACTTTTTTCTAGCTAGCTCTAGCTGGATTTTACTCACACAAAACATAGCTTTTGCTTGAAAATCAAAGTTTTAGCTTTAGTTTTTTTTTATTCACAAGACCCAGTGTTTTTATAGGTTTCGGAGGCAAAAAGTAAGTGAAACAAGGTTCCTGTATCCTGTAAGAGATGCCAGATTGGCGAATTGTCGGAAATTGGTCCATATTTTTCCTAAATTCCCCACAGAAATTTCACGATGACTGCCCAATCGTAGTTAGGCTATAAATGAGTTAAATTATAATTTTGGGTGATCATTTTTTTTTTACTTTTCCTTGCAAAATTGTAACAAATTTGGATTTTTTTTAAATAGAATTGGCCTATAACGCAAGAAACATTTCCGGTGAATAAGTAAGTGAATTAGTTTTCTTTCAAGAATTTGGGATCCTTTGTTATCCAAATACAATGCCTTTTTTTTGGATTCAAAATTTCACGCCAGTACCTTCCCATACACCTACCAAATTTCATGCAAATCCATTAAGTCATTAAGGCGTGATTTCGGAACAAACATCCAAGCATTCAAACATACAAACAGTCACATTTATAATATTAGCAGGAGTTTTACCAGCTAAATATTGTGTTAAGTGAGCCAATATTGTAATTTTTCATTTTGTGTTCTTTTTTATAATAAAATGAGGTTTTTTTTTATTGTTTATTATTTTGAAATTGAAATAAGAAGCGAATACTTTTTTTACTTGCGATTATAGGGACTATAAGGCAAGTTATGCATTCGTAAAAAAAAAAAAAAATTCTAACAATCAAACATATAACATAAAACATAACAAGTCAAAAAAAAGTGTCTGTCTGTCTGTCTGTCTGTCTGTCTGTCTGTCTGTCTGTCTGTCTGTCTGTCTGTCCGTATCGATATCTACAGCCTAAACGGTTGGGCCGATTTGATTCAAACTTGGTATATAGTATTTTTAGAGTGCTCTACCCGACAGTTTTTGGAATTGGCATTCTAGCTCCATAACTAACGGTACCTGCCATATAACTTTTATTAAAAAACTTATTTTTCTCGAAAACGGCTCCTACGATTTTAATTAAACTTTCAGAATGATGTTTTCTGTGCAAAATCTATCTTTTAATTTTAATGGATTTTCAGAAAAAGTTTTATAACGGTACCTCCCATATGACCGGTTTTTTTTTAAATCAGACTTTCTCGTTAACTAATTGACGGATTTTGATGAAATTTTCAAAATATGTAGTGTTTTATGATTTAAATAATATTGCTTATCAAAATTTTCAAAAACATTTTTTTTTTAATTTTAATAATTTTTTTAAAAAAAATATTTTGTTTTTTGAATATTTTGAAAACGGATCTATAGATTTTTTTTTTAATTTTTCGCCTAGTATAAACTATAGATTTCTTAAAATTGACATACTAAAAAAAATTTTAAAATATGTTTTCGAAAAGTTTTTCAAAAAAAACATTTTTTTGAAAAAAACTGGTCGAACGATTTTGAATTAAATAAAAGGCACGACTGGGTCGCACGTACTTGCTCTTATGTGCTAATCCTTTTTAAGTGCAGGCGTCTTTTTGACAAAGATTTTATTTTAATATTTTTTGTATGACGTGCAACTTCCTTAGAATCGTTTTGGGGTGAAGCTCGAACGAACATGCGTCACGACAAAGGGATAAACACATAAATATATAGGATTGTTAGCTTTTGCAGTTTTTTAGTGTAGTATTATCTTTCCACTTGCTGCTTACTGTTTATAATATAATTTGCTAATAGAAAGATACAAAGGACTTTTTTCAGTTAAATTTTCATTTTGGTATGGAAAAATTTGAACAACTGGCATAAAGATTCGTCGGAATCGGCAGTATGGCAATAATGCTAAGTAAAGGGACCTTTATACGTCCCAATATGGGACCAATGGAATTTATAAAGGATTTAGGTACCTATAATAAGGTTGGAAGGAAGGTAGGTACTAAAATTAAGATACGTGTTCCAACTACTGTTAACCAGTAGGTATAGAGACAATATTAAAAGTTAACACAGTGGTTTTGTTTATTTATAGGAAGGTGTAAACTTTTGTTTTCTCGATTGAAATTTTTGCATTCAGTAGTAATCGAATAGTTTTTTTTATTTGTTAGTTGTTTTTGTGTGTTTATCAAAGGCTTCCTTATTTATTCTGTGCTTTTATGATGATGAAAAATACTTTAAAATACGTAAGTATGTATGTAATGTAGGTTGTCACTTTCTTTTATTTGACTAATGGCTTGGCTAGGGCTTAGCCGAGCAATATGAAATAAAATGTTGGGGAAAAAAATTTATGAATTCAAAAAAACACTACTCATAACGTTTTTTGGAAAAAATGTTGTAAGCCATCTTATTTCTTTTGCTGTTTTCTATTTAATGAATTTTTCATTTCAAAATCGTTCGACCAGTTTTTTCAAAAAAAATGTTTTTTTTGAAAAACTTTTCGAAAACATATTTTAAAATTTTTTTTAGTATGTCAATTTTAAGAAATCTATAGTTTATACTAGGAGAAAAATTTAAAAAAAAATCTATAGATCCGTTTTCAAAATATTCAAAAAACAAAATATTTTTTTAAAAAAATTATTAAAATTTAAAAAAAAATGTTTTTGAAAATTTTGATAAGCAATATTATTTAAATCATAAAACACTACATATTTTGAAAATTTCATCAAAATCCGTCAATTAGTTAACGAGAAAGTCTGATTTTAAAAAACCGGTCATATGGGAGGTACCGTTATAAAACTTTTTCTGAAAAATCCATTACAAGTAAAAGATAGATTTTGCACAGAAAACATCATTCTGAAAGTTTAATCAAAATCGTAGGAGCCGTTTTCGAGAAAAATAAGTTTTTTAATAAAAGTTATATGGCAGGTACCGTTAGTTTTGGAGCTAGAATGCCAATTCCAAAAATTGTCGGGTAGAGCACTCTAAAAATACTATATACCAAGTTTGAATCAAATCGGCCCAACCGTTTAGGCTGTAGATATCGATACGGACAGACAGACAGACAGACAGACAGACAGACAGACAGACAGACAGACAGACAGACAGACGAACGGAATTTCCGGACCCACTTTTTTTGACTTCTCTATCATCGTAATATCATGTTTGATTGTTAGAATTTTTTTTTTTTTTTTTACGAATGCATAACTTGCCTTATAGTCCCTATAATCGCAAGTAAAAATTTATAAAATAGAAAACAGCAAAAGAAATAAGATATCTTACAACATTTTTTCCAAAAAACGTTATGAGTAGTGTTTTTTTGAATTCATAAATTTTTTTCCCCAACATTTTATTTCATATTGCTCGGCTAAGCCCTAGCCAAGCCATTAGTCAAATAAAAGAAAGTGACAACCTACATTACATACATACTTACGTATTTTAAAGTATTTTTCATCATCATAAAAGCACAGAATAAATAAGGAAGCCTTTGATAAACACACAAAAACAACTAACAAATAAAAAAAACTATTCGATTACTACTGAATGCAAAAATTTCAATCGAGAAAACAAAAGTTTACACCTTCCTATAAATAAACAAAACCACTGTGTTAACTTTTAATATTGTCTCTATACCTACTGGCTTAACAGTAGTTGGAACACGTATCTTAATTTTAGTACCTACCTTCCTTCCAACCTTATTATAGGTACCTAAATCCTTTATAAATTCCATTGGTCCCATATTGGGACGTATAAAGGTCCCTTTACCTAGCATTATTGCCATACTGCTGATTCCGACGAATCTTTATGCCAGTTGTTCAAATTTTTCCATACCAAAATGAAAATTTAACTGAAAAAAGTCCTTTGTATCTTTCTATTAGCAAATTATATTATAAACAGTAAGCAGCAAGTGGAAAGATAATACTACACTAAAAAACTGCAAAAGCTAACAATTCTATATATTTATGTGTTTATCCCTTTGTCGTGACGCATGTTCGTTCGAGCTTCACCCCAAAACGATTCTAAGGAAGTTGCACGTCATACAAAAAATATTAAAATAAAATCTTTGTCAAGAAGACGCCTGCACTTAAAAAGGATTAGCACATAAGAGCAAGTACGTGCGACCCAGTCGTGCCTTTTATTTTAATGATATTGGGCTACTTTTTGGGCTACTCTTTCAGGTCCAATTCCGATTTTGGGTGTAAAAAATGTTGAAATTGCCTGTCGAGCTGGTTTAAAACATGGCAAACCTTTCCTGTATCGCATTAAAAACAATAACTTAAGCACGTTACGTTTCATTGCTTTTCTTTGAGCAACTGCTAGGACTCATAATACTTGTATCTTTCAAAAACTGTATAAAAAAGCCAAGAATATTTGAAATGAAAATCTTAAAGACTTGAACGAATTTTTATTCTTTTGAATGTTTTTTTTTTATGTTTATCCATTTAATATTGCACCAATAATGAAGGAAGAAATAATATCATCAGACGATGACGAAGTAGTCCAATTTTAAAAAAAGGTACCCACTTCTCACCACTACGATTAGTAACGTCACTTATTAAGGGCAGGTGTTTTTAAATAAAAGAAAATATTATAAATTTTAGACACCAAATTATCATACTTATATCATAAATGTGAATGGTTGTATGTTTGAATGTTTAGATGTTTGGTTGTTTGTTCCTCAACCACGCCTCAACGGCTTAACGGATTTGGATGAAATTCGATAGCTTGATTGATGCTGGATTGAAGCAAAGGCTACTTTTGTTCCCACGGTTCCTTTGAGAGAGACTTTAATGTGAAATACTGCACTGCTGGAGGTTTGTTTGATATGCTTCCATGCCTTATTGACTGAAAGAATTTGTGGAGTTTGGTAAACGGAGAGATACAGGATTCACTATACTACACAGGCCACTTTTACTTAGAAATAATGCACCGTTTCTGCTGGAGAAAGCTGAATAATTTCTTTAGCGAATTTTTATTTAAATAATATAAATAATTTAATATCAAGTTCACGCAGACGAAGTCGCGGGTAGAAGCTAGTAACTTTTTTTTTTTTTTTAATATGCACACTGCTCCTAAGGCTTAGCGAGTATGTCCTTATATCCTTATTGTTTTGATAACTAAATTTAGTACTTAAAACTATACATAACATTATATCAAGAACAACACTGGACCATAAAACAAAACCGCACCACTTTCATGCTTTCCTTGATTTTAATCAAAATTTAGCCCCCAAATCCGTCCCAAAAGCTTAAATATGCACCCCAAAAACAAATTGGCTACATGGTTCCGAGCGAAATCCTTATCTAAAATAATTTTTTTTTCATTTGCCATAGAAAACTCTATGTTTACCATCTGAAACACGCCATTCCAGAACACAAACCATAAGAGCATAAGCCCGCAAGCTATCAGTATTAACTGGAATAACATAGAGAAGAAGCCAAGGACATTTGTGCCATATGCATGCACGCTAACCATACGGAAGCTAAAAATGCATATCCTAGAAGAAAAAAAGAAAAAACCGAGAAAAAAGATAAGATCATATTATAGCACCATGGTAACTGCTAGTTACCACGAACTATACGCACCCGGCAAGGGTGACATGTCCCATATGAGGAGAATGAACTAGCTCTGGCGGGTTATCAAAATGCAATAGCTTCTTGCTACTATCATGGAAAATGGGTGCCTTATTCATGTTATACCGTCACATTTAAGTGAATATAATTTTTCATTAAATTATTATTCTCCACTGCACCCCTTTTCTGGCATTTTTGTGTCATAATCTTGTGGAGGTGGTGGCGGGTGTTACTATTAACCAACGTTCTAGGGGAAAGATTGCTGCATGAAGACCTTTCATTAAACTTTCATTTTTACATACCAGAGATACCAGACTATCTGGCGCCTTCAAACCCCAAACTATTTGGATTATGGGATTATTATACGAATACAAGTTAATACTGAAGACCGATTCAATTGTGACTGGTTAGTCACCTTTGAATCACTCTTCAAGGAAGAAGAAACATTGAGTAAACGAACGGCTGAACAGTAGGGTGTACAAGAACAAATCTTAAACTCAAAACACTTCGACTAAACTAGTTGGAAAGGTAAAAACTAGCCAGACAGCCTATTTATAATTTGAAAACCCTTTCGTAACACCAACAATTTTGAAATTAACAAATGGCTCTTACATAGACACTGGAGCAACTTTCAAGCTAAGGTTTCTTGATAGTTATGACAGCTAATTAACAGGTTGTGATATAACCTTTTTATTGATAGCCCAGTGGCAATAAGAGGGGTTTCCTGTAATTGATATTCAAACGAAATAGTAGCTTATAATTTCCTGTCGGAAAATTCCTGGCTTGAAGTACAATAAAAGATATAAGGCTAAGATTGTCACTAATGATATACTTATAGGAGAGGATCATACCTTAAACTTATTCAAGCAACGACAAGAAGGAGGAGAAGAAATGAAAGCACGTAGAGTTTGTTTATTGTTGTAAGGCATAATCGCCATTCAAGAAATCCAATTGAAGTGTCCATCTAAAGCCCAACAAGGATGGTCGTGTGAGGTGCGTGCACAAAAAAAACGAAAAAAAAAACAAAACGAAAACACATAATAAATATAAAAACACCACTGGCGTGTGTTGTGAAAAACAAAATAATTCCCACTCACGTCGCTGGAAGAAAGATAAAAATACCCACTCGCGCTCTGTACTTGAGAATCTAAATTTTACTATGGGACATTTTTTTCCGCACTCGTACAGTAGCAAGAATTCTCAATGATTTCGATATACACAAATTCGCTGGCCCGGATGGTATAACCCCGATTATTCTGAAAATGCGTTCTTCCACACTGGTAAAGCCACTACGTAAGCTTTTCCATTGATCCTACACTTCTGGAATCTTTCCTTATGGTGGAAAACAGCATATGTCTAGCCTGTCCCTAAGAAAGGTGACCCATCCTCCCCCTCTTCCTTCTGACCCATAGCACTAATATCCTTTCAATCTAAGGTCATGGAAACGCTGATTAACCGTTAGCTTAAGGAATATCTCGAAGATCGAAAGCTTCTCCATGACCGTCAGTATGGATTCCGCAAACCATTCCACTGGTTATCTGATGGCATATTTCACCGAACAGTGGAACAAATCTTTGCATCGCTTTGGCGAAAGTAAGATTATTGCTCTTGATATCTCCAAGGCATTTGATAGAATTTGGCATGAAGCTCTCTGGGATCGATGATACTCTTGTTCGTTGGATTAGAAGCTATCTTCTGGACCGTTCAATACAAGTTGTATTGGACGGATTCAAATCTGATTCCAACAAAATAAATACTGGTGTGTCCCAGCTTTTCATATTCGTTTTACGCGTCACGTCTTCGCTTTCGGACGTACAATCGTAATGGTAGCTTATGATAAGCTCATTAAATTCCGAATCGTGTGGAGTTTAATGCTTCGAAAACTCAATGCTGTCTTCTGTCGTTAAAGCTAAACATACCCCCAATTCCATTGTCCATGAATGGCACTAGCATTGAAGAAACCGAAAAGAAAAGTGTTCAGTACTCGGTATGTGTGTCAACGACCTCGGTTGGAACGACAATTTATTTGAGACCGCCAAAAATGCTGCTAAGTGCTTAGGCTTTCTGTATCGATACAAGAAGTTTTTTTCCTCTTCTGCAGCCCTATTCTGGTTCTATGAAAAAAATCTTTGAAAAAACTTTTCACTGATAAAACACCCTTTGCGATTCTGGTCGAGTGTAACATTGAAAACTTATGTCAAAATATTTTCATTTGAAAAGTTATTTATCATTAATTATTTGGTCGTGATAAGTTGTTTCCAAAAAAATTTAAATTCACACAAATGAATAACAAACTTTTCATCTGCATATATCATGTATGAGTATTTAGCCCTATTCAGCTTACTTTTTCACAGAATAAACGGGAATCAGGTTGTTGAGTAAATTGAAATGACAAAATGAAAAATTCCTATGAAAAGTATCGTGAAAAGAAGTTTATCATTTCAATTTTTCATAGAACCAGAATAGGGGCACTAATCTGGCTACAATTTACAAAGCGTTTTAAACGCCTTAAACTCGAGCATAACTCTCACCTGTGGGCAGGTGCTTCGCAAACGTCGCTACACCTACTCAATGGAATACAAAACAGAGCGTTAAGATTAATAGGAAATAGAATTGTCTCTGAAACAAAAGCCCCTCTTGAACACCGACACGCAATGTTTCATGTCTTTCCTTATTTTATCGTTTCTTTTGAAAAAAATGTTCACTCGAAGTAGCCAGCTGCATTCCTCCCCTTAAAAGTTTCTCCCGTAATACTCGTCTCGCAAGAAATGCTCATCAGTTCACCCTTGAGCTCAATTTTGGACAAACTGTGAAATATAGGGATTCTTTTTTTAGCCGAACAACACGAATTAGGAATAGTTTACCCGGCGATATTCTCCCTTGACATTTTGAACTGCAAACATTCAAAACCAATGTTAATTCACACCTCCTATCTTTCCCCTCCCTGTCTTTCTAATGCCCGCACAGTGTGTTCTACATTAAAAGGGAAACAAATATCCCTTCTGCGCGCGTTAATAATAAAAAAAATGGGTTGGGCCAGGCAAAAGGAAGATGAAAAACTGCGCTTTTTCTGCATCAATAATAAATTCGCTAACTTAAGACTTACATACATGCGCATACGCACATGCCTCGGCAGGGGAAAAAGAAGATGCATGATACCACTTCGTTTAATACACTCAGGGCATTCAGACTAAACTGCTGGGTGAAATATTGTAGTAGCTGGGTCGCAGTTCGCACATCTCAACAACATTCAAAAAGATCATGGAAATCTCCAAATAAATCAAAATTGACCACATTGCAATCGAAGCAAGATACTGCTCTAGTATCCTGAATATCCAAATATTCCGAAAGCAAACATTGATCCGGGCCACTACTTCGAACTTCGTACACGAATCGCAATCCATGCTGAGAATATGGAAAAATCATTTTTGCAGACTGTATAACGGCAATCGTATTCTCGCAACCGAATGAACCAATCCGTCTGGGTGAGTTAGAACAACGATTCCGCCCTCCCGATCTGGATGAAATAAAGTCAGCTATGCCTTAGGTTAAGAACAATAGCTGATGGCCTTTTTACTTATGCGATCATAGAGATTATACGGCAAGTTTAGGATTCGCGAATATAAAAAAATTGAAATAACAATCAAACATGATATTACGATCATGGAGTAGTCTAAAAAAGTTAGTGGCGAAGAATGTCTGTCTGCCTGTCTGTCCGTCAGTATGTATATAACGAGCTGCAGCCTAAACGGCTTAAGCGATTATCTTCAAATTTGGTGTGTGTGGTTCTTTTAGCGATGCTCACAGGGGAAATTGAAATTAAATTTTTAAGAGTGAAAATAACGTTACCTGCCATAATGACCCTTAAGGAAAAGCATATTTTTTTTCCAAAACGGCTCCAACGATTTTGATGAAATTTTTTGAGAATTTTTCTTGCAGGCATTAAGCTGCCATGCTAGCGAAACCAAATTTACCGGAAAATTCTATTAACGGTACCTTTCATATAACGGTTTTTTTTTTAATTTTCGACTTTCTCGGTAACGATTCTATGTATTTCTATCAATTTTATACTTAAAAAGACCTAGGTAGACAAATTCATTCTGCATACCAACATTTTGAAGAATTATTTTTTTCTATTTATATATTTTTAAAACTTATTAAAAATATAGTTAAAAATTGAAAATTAGGTGCATTTTAAAAAACTCGAAAAAACAACTCAAAAAATTACTTTTTTTCGAAAATCTATTTTCGAAATACTTTTTTCATAATCTTTTTTATTTAAGACGTGTGATAAAGAAGCATTATTTGATTTAGTTGAAAAATTTTGTCTGTCTGTCTGTCAGTCTGAACATATGTATTTTGGACTACAGCCTCATTGACTGTATTGTACAGATTACTTTTGTCAAATTTTTTAGCTCAAAATGAACGGAACCGTTTTATTTAAAAACCATACACGATTTTGTAAAAGAAAGTCGTTTTATTCGGAGTTTAATTTTTTGCACTGAAAACTATTTTACGTTTACTGAGTTAAAGAATTATGTAGTCAGTAAATATAATTTAATATATTTGGTTGCTTAACACCAAACCGGAAGTGGCAATTTTACCGCCAAAGGGACAAGAAAAACTCTGCCCGACTGGGTGGTTGTTGATAGCTTAATAGCTTTCACGGATATTCGTACATGAAGTTTGCATAAAGTAGATAGTTATACGAGCCAATATTTGCTTTTTGGAAAGTACAAATTTTCAAAATACTAGTGGAGAGTCCTCCGTCAATAGTAAAACAATCGGTTTTGTTTTAGGTTCGACCATCTGGTGACCGCTACGTTCCCTTGTTTACCCGATCGTTAAGAAAGGAGACCCTCTGATCCGCGCCAATTTCAGAGGTATTATTCTCCTTTGGCATCCTTGCCAAAATTGTCCGCTTGTGCATCAAAACGCACGCTGTTCTGTCAAGCTTGGTAAAGATCTAACTTTAAAATAAAAAAAAAATTATCTAGACAAGGCGATGCGCTGTCATGCGACTTCTTCAAAGGAATAGTTCAGAACTCTTACGCCAACACCAGAGGTAAGACAACAGCATGATGGCGTTTTTGTGAGTTTTGAGACCGAAGCAGAAAAGATAGGCTAGCAGTCAATGACACAAAACCAAGTATATGCCGTCATCAATTAGATCCCCCAAGCAAAGATGGGGCAGCCACGTGGAGACTGATCTGGCTGGAGAAGCTTGACTAAGGATTATAAAAGAATTTCCGAGTAAATGTATGTTATACTGACTGACACTTCAATCGCATTATAACGGATTTTCTCTACTTCCTAACACTAGACATCGTTCCTTAAAAGTCTGGTTCCTGTGATAGTTTAGTATTGTTCGTTAATTCTCCTTCTTAAGGGTGCAAATGCAATGACTCGCGCCCACAAATCTTTTAACCTACGTTAAAAATCTTGGTTTGTGTTACAAAAAGTCTTTTCAATTAAACACCTTTTTCTGGCTAGACTGTATCAAAATTACCACCATAACCTGGACATAGTATTTACTACAAAGATCCAGAATACAAGAAATGGATGTCGGGAAAGAATGTCTCTATATATGCAACACCCGTATCTTAATTGTATGCCAAGTCGCACAGAAAACTAATACATGTAAACAAGGTTCATCAAGATAGCTCCTTGAGTGTTCTACAAAGACGTTCCCGAGAACTATGAGGACATATCCTTGCAGCATAATATCCTATTTGTATGTGTGTATGGATTTTTGTTTTGCTTTGTTGAATGCAACACCTAGAAAAGAACATAACTCTCAACCAGGTCACATAACTACATATGTGCATGGACATAAGGAACATCGCCGTTTACTATTGTAGAAGATATGGGAAGTTAAGTTCCTCCGCAAAGGTTGCTTTTGATATCCTGTGCACAGAATAGTGTATAGTGTGACTAGGTGTAGGTGAAAGTTGAGTTGTACGTAGCCTTATGTTGGTTGTCTACAGCTATTGTATATGTCATGAGTGCTGTTTTAATTAAAGTTCAAAGCTTATGCACAAGCATAGCGCCAGCTAGTGTGGAAAATGGTAAATAATGGCCTTTATGCTAGCTCGCGTTTTGCGCTTTGACCTGACATTGATCTGCAATCAGGCAAAGGTGAAGACTGCAAATGGCGTTTCAGGTAATTTGCTTCGGAAAGAAGTCATGTTGTGCGTGTTTTTTGGGGTTTGTGTTACTGGAATGGATGAATAATTTTGAATGTTTAAGTTCAAGTAAGTTGCAAGGGATATGGTGAATAAAAAGTGTGTTTTGTAGGTTTCGTAAAAGATCAAAGACAAAAAAAAAATATTTAAAACAATGCAATCAAGACAATGATATGGTTCATAAATAAATTACACACCTGGGTCGCACGTACTTGCTCTTATGTGCGGTTATAGTGTCGAATAAAATTTGATAAATGTTAGAAGAACTTTAAAGTTTTTATTAGATTTTTGTGACGTTCGAAAAAACTACGTAAAATAGTATTTTTATAAAAAAAAAATGTGAAAAAGTGTGATTTATTTTTTCAAAACCGTAGGAACGTTTTGTAAATAAAACGGTTTTTATTTAACTTTTTTTTTTAAATAAAAAAAATAATTAAAGAATGAAAACTTAAGCAGAAAATTATTCTACACAAAATTAAAAAAAAAATCCCTTACGCGCTCTCAAAAAATTAAAAAAAATATTAAAAAGACAAACAAATTTTTTTTGGAAAATATTTTAAATTGAAATTACTAAGGCTACCTACATTTTCCTGAATGTCAATTTCGGTTGTAAAGCGAAAAAACGGTTCTATGGATGGTACCATTTTTAGCCGCCATCTTAAAAAGGTACCGTTTTTGAAAAAAAAAAAATTAAAAAAAGAATGTCAAAATAACTTTAAATTTGAAGACGATTGGCCCATCCGTTTATGCTGTAGTCAAAAATACATACGTACAGGCAGGCAGACAGACAGACAGAATTCTGCCAGTAACAAAAATATGTTTCTCTAATCATCATACCTTCAACAATCCATAAGAAACACAGCGTCAGGGGTGTTGGGCTTCTCACAGCCACCTCTGAGTTTCTGAGAAACCCCTGGTTCGAACCCAAATGTGCTCTGGCAAACAAAGCCAATCCGGAAGCATGCAGATCGTGGCTTCGAAAAAGAACCAGAGCATTTTATAATCTCTACATTGAGGTATGGAAGGATGAGAAACGCTACTCAGGAAAAAGAATACAGATCACCAGGAACTTGAAGTCGAGGTGATGCAGAGGTGTTTTAAAAGAAAAGAGATGCAAAATCTCTAACGAAGAGTGCATGAGGGTATGAAAACGCTGTATTAGATACCTAGTCGATATTCACCATTTGGATAGACATTTCCAAATATCAAATGGCTATGGCCGCCTGACTGGTCAGATGACAACTAAGAAGTTAATCCACCTTACCAAAAATGATGGTGCCGATGAGCTAGAATCGGATCTTTTTAGACACCCTGGTGGTGACTTGGTCTTGTATTATATACCTCTATTCATCTGCAAAATATGGTCGGAAGAAATTTTGTCTGATGATTGTAATCTCACTACCATCAGAATTTAACATCTAGCCTATGACAGTGTAAACAGGGATGAACAACACCGGGCCATGTCTAGCATCGAATCGTCTTATCAGGATCATTTTGGAAAATGTTAGCTCCTCTATCAGAAATGCCTGGGATACTTCTGAGACCACCGACATCACAAGAGGGTTACGAACATTATGCTTGAAAAGATAGTACGGAACACTCAGGCCAGCATATCAGGCACTCTACTTAATTATTGATGTGATAATTAGAACTAACTCCCACTTCCATGGTGCCAGACGCAAGCAAAAAAGAAAACCATATCCAGCGGCTAAGAAAGGCTGGGCGATGTAAAGCGGATGAACATCCAGCGCGCAAGGTTAAAGTCTTCGGCGCCATAAACGAGTAGGTAGAGAGATACCTCCAATTGCTTGGAGTCCGAAATTGGAGATTTCAGGCTAGAGTTAGGCCAGGGCCAGAGGCAACACGCAAAGCCCGAGAAATTTTAAGAAGTAGGTTAACATTTTTTTGCAAAAAAGGGTGTTTTTTAAAGGTATAGACATTTAAGTTGGCAGCACTGTGTTCATTGACAGTCATTTTGTCATATGTCAGGTTATTTATTTTTAGTTTGGTTTCCCATTTTATGTGTATCCACTGACGCTTGTGCACTACGTCCATTTTATGGTCGACACAATCGTCCATCAGTGCAATTAATTCTAATAACCATGAAACGTTTTTGGACCACGTTTACTCTAAATAATAATACTCATGATCTGAGATATCGCATCGTACAGTCCGTACCGAAGAAGAAATTGCTACTGTAAAGCGCAGCATCGAGAAAGACCCAAAAGAGTCCATCTGTCATCGTGCATAAAAATTGAATCTGTTACCATGGAAAATTTAGCGAAAAGATCTTGGTTTGCTGTGAATGGTCTATACTATAGGAAGGAGATTGATATTGACCCTGATTTCCACAAAATAATGGTCAGCGTTCAGCGAAGACTTTCAATGAGCTTAACTGCTGCTACATTTGGAGTGTAGATAATCCTCAACCAATCCAGAAAAAAATTAAAGTTTGGTGTGCTTTATGGGCAGATAGAAGCATTGGTCCTTACTTCTTTAAAAACGATGCCAGCCCAGAGGGTTACATTCAATGGAGACCGTTATAGAAACATGACCAATGACTTTTTCGTTCCCAAATTAAATCGCCTTGATGTGGATGAGCTGTGATTTTATTTAACCACACAGCGCAACATGTCACACAGGGCTTGCCACAATTTATTTGTTGAAGAAAATGTTTAGTGACCCCATAATTTCGCGTTTTTGACCTATGAATTGGCTTCCAAGATCGAGCGATTTGATACAGCTAGCCTACTTACTGTCAGGGTATGTGAAGTCGCTAGTCTTCACAGACAAACCAGAGATGATTGACGACTTGGAGATAAGATCCCAAATGCTGGAGGGAGTGATCGAAAATTGGATCAAAATTGAAGAACATCCGAGCCAGCAGCCGCCCGGGCCACATGCGAGAAATCATATATTCAAATAAAAATGGCAAAGAATTATCTCTCAAATAAAGCAATTATGGCAATTAATATAATTTTTCTGTTTTTTTTATTTTATTTTATAGTTTTATACATCTAAAAAAACTTACTAGTATATTCTTAACTATAAGAACAACTGAAGATATAACAATATTCTCAGCTAAGTATCTTCTTGGTCATATTAATAAAATGAAACTCTTCAAAGTCCTTTCAGAAGCCATAATTCCAAGTGAAACGATGTTCTTCCTTCCTAACATCCAAGAATTGAAACTTACTCTCTCCGCTTGCAATTCCTTCACCAATTATTTCACAAAATCGCCCATGTTAAGGACACAAAACTAAAACAATTTAATCCATTTTTGTTTTTTTTGTTTTTTTTTTGCTATGAAGGCTACATTATACTAAATCTACACCTGAAAGTGGTTTAATCCACTAAACTTTACCACCTGACTATAATCCACGAGCCATGAGCCATGAGCCATGAGACTCAAATGGAAATGCCTTCACGCAGCAGATAAGAAAGTTTTAAAAAGTGCTTTTTTTTCTGTCTCATTATCTACTTAAGCCTAAGTCCTTTCTCCTGTTCACTTCTACTCACGTTAAATGCTGAACACTCCGAATGCATGCTAAATGAGCCACCCTGCCAAGGTTATCCTTTTTGGCTTTCTGATGGCTCTGCTCTGCGGGAATGGTCTGTACAATTGTTGGACCTGAAGTTGAAGGTTTTGCCGGAGGACGAAACGTATAAATAACATAAACTAGGTTTCGGGTGAATTGTGCAGATGAAAAAAGGAAGAAATGGAATCATCCTGCCGTGCATTTAATTGCCGAAGGATTAAAGTTTGGATTGTTGTGATCTAAGCGTTTGTTGTTGTTAAAGTTTTTCTTTTATTTTATTCAGCAGGATTTTTGCTCTTTGTGGACATAACTTTTTTCCTAAATTGAGAGCAATAATAGTCCTGTACTTAGTGGATAGTTGTGATGCTAATTAAATGAGGCAATCATTTTTTGAAGGAGCTCCGGAGTTTTGTCTGAAAAGCGCAGGATCTTTGGCGAGTATTGGAAGCATTTTTTGATGGGTGTATGTGTGCGTCTTTTAAAATGTAGATATTTTTAAATCGCAGTATACCTCCATGCGCTTTTGTCTTAATTTAATATTTATTCCAAATTTATCTCTTTCAAAATATAAGCCAAAAGAGCCACATTCACAATAAAGTAGATAAAATAGAACAAAAAAATAAAATTCACAAAGTGTAACTTCTCTCCATCCAACACAAAATGAAATAAAAATAAACTTTTATCTAAAAGCGCACTGATCAATCGTTAAATGAAGCGATTCAACCTTTCCCCCCTTCCCTCTCAGTCCTGCTGGATGGCCTTTCATTATCGGAAAAACCTTTGTCGATTCCATTCAACCACTAGACCATGGCCCTAGGAAATTTAAATTTTAATTGTGTCCCTTTTCCCGTCATCGTCATACTCCTCGCATCTGTATACCTAACCTATATAGACAAGACAGCACACCATTTCCCCATCTCAAAGTCAACAGAAACCACTAATTAGATACGATTCGGGTCCTTGCTTTTGGGTGTCCTTTTTTGGTTTCTCAAAAATGGCAGTCGCACTATTACAAATCCCCCCCATCCCCAACTGTCCCTGTCTCTTCCTATCTTTTTTTTTTTTGTGTGACTTTGGTTGATTCTGGGTAAAATTAAATTCTTTGGGAAATTTTGTGTGTGTGTCTGGGCTTTTGTGGCTAAGGACTAAGGGCGTTCCATGAATTCCAATTATTTGGAATTTTTCCAATTAAAAATGCACAAAATGTTCCGTTCCGAAATGAAATCGCACACAAATAAGGCACAAAACCGAAAAGAGGGAATTTTAAATTTCCTGGCCGGCAAAAGTCACACAGTTATCATAGTACCGACCGGTATACACAGTGGCATAAAGGCCCAACAACAAATCTATTACAAAACTTCAATTTATCGATTCGATAACATTGGAAAGGATGGAAAATCCTTGTTTTAAGGATAAAGATATGAAATCGATATGATGTTATGGGAACTATTCATACTGACATTGTTATGTATTGTAATAGTTTTAGGATGAGTTTAAAAGTCAGGTTATTTGATAGTTCTGGTTACAGTGGAAAGGGCAGATATGAATGGTTTGAATGAGACTTGGGATATCGGCTTAGCACTCTATGTTTAAACATTAAAATGCTTAGCATGACTGAATCTATTATTTTGCTGACCACTGCCCAGCCAGCCAGTATTGTTGTCTTTTTGTTGTGGACGTGATATATTCCTGCAGCTAAAGAAGAATTCACACCAAGAAAATTAACCATAAAGTCATCCTTTGTAATACTCCATCACCTAGGTCCCACAAATGGTAATGATTCTAGATTGAGCCGGATTACTCAGTTCAATGCTAAACGGATATAATGGGCTAGCAAGTTAATGTAAATTAATTTTGAAGAAACTCTGGAATCATGAATTGGAACTTTGTTAACATGAAGAGCGAAACAGTGAGGGAGCATGGTAGCGGAAATGATATCCAGATTAACTATCATATATTTGTAATTGAGAGAACTTTTAACCTAGCAACACCGTTTTCAGTGGAAAGAATTAAGTGGTACAATCTGGCTAAACTTAAACTATCTCACTAAGTTACAGATCAGATAATAATGCTTTTGATGAAATAACGAATATAAGAAGAAACGTGCCTTTTGAAACTTGATTTAAAGTATTCCTGAGTTAAAAAAAGAAGAAAACACATGCCTCAAATTGCATAGAAACTACAACAAAAAAATACCCACGCAAGCACATCATTTTAGAGCCACCGATTTTAGGCTCATTATGATGAATTTTTCTTTAGATTTGGTTAAAAAGCTTTCACATTTGGTGCTTATTTTTAAAGCTTTTAATATCAATGTTATAATATAATGTGCACTATGGAAACCCGGCAATATCTGCACTCTTTCTGAGAGAAACCACTACAGTTAGAGTTAGAGGTGAATGTCCTAAAATTTTTTTATTGGACGGACTATAGATCTCAATAATCTGTAAAGCATTCAAAAGTTTTATGTTTAAAACAAAAAGGATTCCAAAGCTTTTATTAATAAATTTAAAACATTAAAATTGGGCATAAATACAAGACCACACATTGAGTGGGTTTAGAGTTTAATGTAAGCAGTGAAAAAGTAATGGTCTATGAATTCGAAAAGTAAGTCTATTGTTGTAAAGTGTTATAATGAACGAATCGAAGCGAATAAAATTATTTATTGAACTAAATAAATAATATCAAGCAATAGGTGCACAGACGTTGCAAGAAAGAAGCGAAGAAAAAGTGCACCCAGCTTCAAACAGAGAATACGGAAAGCATGTATCAAGAGCTGGAAGAAATATCTTACCCGGCTGCTAATGCCAACCAAACAACATGAATAAGGGCGCAACCATCTTCAAAATAGCCGCTCAAAGAGGGAAAAATGCTCAGGAGATTCGTTTACCATAGTTCATTAACGAAGATCAAGGACAGCTTCTTGTAAAGACGACAAAATCCTTTACAAGTGGCGACAGTATTCCGAGGAGCTTTTGAATAAGCTATTTCTTGGGCTATACTTTCCAATAGCTGCAACTTACTTTGATGAACTACCTGACGTCATAGTCAAAAAAGGTAAGCGAGGCGGTCAAAAGTTCCAAAAAAGGAAAAGCGATTGGGCCAGATGAGATACCTCATGAGTTTTGGAAAAAGATGGGAAACATCGGGTCTAGCTGGCTCGTGATTCTCATTTCAAAACTTCTTAGAGTTCATTGATTGAATGCCTTATCAATAGAGAGAAAGAAACCTTATCCCAATGTACAAAGAGAAGGGTGATACGCGAAGATGTGATAATTACCGTTCAATTAAGCTGATATCACTCACCATGAAAATCGTAAAGCGGGTGTTGGGTGGTCTACTGCAGTGCAATTTTATCACGGGTCAGCAACGGTTTTGTCAACAACAGATGCAATCCAAAATGCAAGGATCATAATGGAAAAACATCGTGATTCCTTAAGCGGATTTGCACATTGTGCTAGTTGATTTTGAAAGTAAAGTGACGGACCCAAAAGTGCATCCGTTATTCTTTGCTGACGATGAAGCCATCAAAAGCGATGATCCTACATCCCTGCAGTGAGCACTTGCCGTATGGATGGACGTTTAGGAAGGAATAGTGCTTCCGAAATGGGAAAAAAATAAATATCTGGAATCTATGATTAATAAGGAAGAAACTTTTGGTGACGATATCGCATAAGTGTAGGCTTGATGAAGTGGCGAGAAAATACTGCTATCTTCTGCGATCGAAAAATGCCCCTTAAGCTGAAAGGCAGGCTCTGCACTGTAGTTGTGCGTCCAGCACTTACAAACAGTTTCTAATGTTGGACCATGTAGAAATTATATGAAAGAAAATTGATAGCGAAAGAGGAGAGGCAAGCCTAAGCAATCCTTGTACAAACAAATGCGAAAACACCAGCATTTCATTGGCCTCGGACCATTAAACAATTCAAAATCGGGAGGTTTTGACATTTCTAATTTCAAAGCAGAAATTGAACGAGCAAATAATTTCTTGGAATTCAAATTTAAAAAAAATTAAAATGTTGATATGAGATCAGTGAAATTTTTGATAACAACGACGAACAATCAAGATTGAACATTTTTGGAAATTTTGAAGAGAAGAAAATAAATATCAAATTCCTTGGAACTAGATTTAAGTATGTAAGCACCTAGTTCCTTTATAAAAACAGAGGAGAAAATATGTATGCTTCCATTCTAGATTTGTTTCAAGCTTTTGCTTTACGCTTAAAGAAGCTAGCTTTTTCTTATGTATTAAAAGAAAAAGAAAGGAAGTTCAAACTGGCGAAAAGGTCAACATACGTGACCAATGTAATTAGGGTTGCAACAGCTTTGACCTCATTATATTCCTCCATCAGCTCCACAAGTTTGGCCAATAGCACTTTGTTGCTTACTATTTTACCCTTTTTATATCAAATATATTTTTTTGAACCTTGTTAAAAAGTTGAATTATTACAAAACTTACAATTTGTTGCAGCATCAATTAAATTTCTGCGATTGATAGAACTATAAACAAAATAGAAAAAAAAAATGACAGCAATTGACACTCGCAACACGGCTTTATTCATTCATTGGGAAGTTGATGTGTTGAAGCTCATTTAAAATAGGTTTTTGAAAAAAAATTTCACAATTGACTACCACAATACCGTTCTCGTAAAATGGTTAAAAAATGCCAATTATCAACTAACATAATTGACAATCGCAATTAGGGTTGATAATACCATCGCCGTAGGCAATTTCTCGCTGTGCACAAGAACTCGGTCTTTCGCAGACTTCAACCTTGTTGATGGTTTTGGACAATTCCGTGCGCCAGATGAGGCAATTTTGTTTATTAACGTAGCTGCAGAGAAGAAAATTCTTCTTTAAAAAAAACCACAGTTTGGGCTACACAGCACTCATTTTTGAAATAAGTTTTCAATATTTCCCAACGTTGTTCAGCTAGAGCCATCCGTGGGTTTTAAGTGAGAAAATAATAGCCCAATTATCGATCGGCTGCCCAGAAAAAAAAATTCTTTCCTATCTCTCTAATTATTCTAACTAGTCCCGTGCAACATCCGGTTGCATTTTAAAAGGCATTGTGCCTTACAGACACATAGTAGTTTAAATATTATATTATTATTTTGTTCCGCAGTCGTATTATACTGACTTTTGGTCAACATTTGGAGCGGGAAACAGCTGTCAGTGTCAAAACTACATATGATTAAAAAAGAAACCCCAACTGTCGCAGGGGTTCAAAGTTCATAACTACACACAGGGTTTGTTCGCTGACAGGGTTTCGGAGCGTTTAGAAAAAAAACGTCAATTTGGACCAAAAAATCTTTTTTTTTAACGTCAAGTTACTTTTTGAATGAATGACTGTGTTAATAAGCAAAACTGTTGTATATGAAGCGACACCAAACCACACGAGGTTCACCAGGTGACAATTCGTCCTTATAAAGTTGCCATTTGGTGTGGATTTTGGGTTGGCGTGCTCCGTACTTTCTTGAAAATGCTGTTGGTGAGGCGATCACCATCAATGGGGAGCGCTTCACAACGATGATAATAAATTTCTAAATTACTGCACAAATTGAACCTTGTGAACCTAGACTTGTGTGTTCCTTCAGTAGAGTGGGACTACGTGCCACACAGCAGATGCCACTATTGACATTCTGAAAGAATAATTGGAGGATAATATTGTCTTTGACAGAAGTGAATTGAAATTGCCACCAAAGTCATCCGATTTGAACCCGCTAGATTTTTTCTTTTGGGTCTTCTTCTTGAAGTCGCAAATTTGTGCGAATAAATCACAATCGACCAAAACCAAGCCGAGGCGGGCATTTGAACTGTGTCATATTCTAAATATACATACATACATGCATACATACATGGGCCTTTCAAATAAAAAAAGAGTTGGTTGTCTGTAGAGTCGGTTTACGGACGATAATTTTATGTGATAACGTCATAAGAAAACATTGATGGCAGCAACACCAACATACAGCTCGTTAGCTCACACCCACAAACCCTCTCGTTAAATCCACACAAACACACACCCCAATATCTACATATAATTTCTACTTTAACAAAACTCCGCCTATTTTGTATTTCTTTATCTCATCTTGTTCTTTTTGAATTTGAGTGGAATTATTTTGGGAAATTGCGCCTGTTCTTTTTCATGTTCGCCTGGTGCTTTCGATCGATTTTGGTTGAAAGAACCACGGTATCGTGGTTAGCATGAGTCATAATCCTTATCAGTATGAGTCTTATCAGCACTAGTCTTATCAGCATGAGTCATGTTATTTCGTACGTGTAGCCTGTCATCGATGAATAAGACGTTACCACGTCAAAAAAAATTGGTCAATATCTCACAAACATATTTTTATAACCCATTTTAACATCAACCATTGAAAAACACTTCACTAGCTTCTTGATAAGCGCATTGCTGCACCTCATTTGTCAGCATTCATTTCCTCGAAATAATTATATAGCATTATGGCAACACTATGGTCCTATTGAGGCTTAAGTGAGTCAGCCCTTTCCTTACAACCACTCTACCTTAGATATTTTATTAAGGCTGGTAAAAATTAGTGTGACTCTTTGCCATCGAAAATCTTATTTTTTAAAATCTCCTACAGCTTAAATCAAACCCTATTTTTCGTTTTTTTTTTTTTTTTTTTAACTCCTAAACATGAAGCCTTTAATAAAGTCTCATTAAATAAAATTTCAAAAACAAAAATAAAGACTTTTACCTTTTTTCTGTTTAAAAAATCACCATTTAAATAATTACCAACCCAAATAATAAATTTACCCCAATGACACCCCCCTTCTACATAAAACTCCATAAATGTTTAACATTTTATAAAATTTGTTAAACATATGTTTAAAGTTATTTCATATTGTTCTATATATTCATCCCTTAAATTAAAAACAAAACCTAATGCATAATTAATTAAAAAAAAAAACAAAAAAAATATTCTAATTAACATAGATTTGAAATTAATCCAACACATGTAAACATTTTATGATTGCGAAATAAAAACTAAGTAAAGTTGATATCATTATTCTCGCACTGTTTATTCACTTGGCCATAATTGAACGAATTTGTTTGGCTGTGCCACACAGAGAGCCACGTACTACAAAATACACACAATCCATGTCAGTGGATCCACGGTTAATTAACAACTCAACGTTTAAATATTCCGTGCTTACGCAAAGCTAACATAATTAAACAATGATACAACCATTAAAATTTGATTAACGTTTTCATCATCCCCCTGTTGCCAGGATAAACGCCATACGCCTCCCGCCTTTCATCAGCAACACCAATCTTCGCCAAGAGCTGAGCATGTGTTTCTCTGTTCCTATTATGTCGCATTGCACCCGCTACAGACAGCGGATAAGACAACGACAATGACAACGACACCGACACCGATTTCCGACGTCGACAATGTCGTAAGCCGTCTTGCGTGAAAACAAGCCTTAAACCATCCCGGGTTGACAAATGGGGTGTATAACCCCACACCCACCCCGCAGCATAATAAATGACAAAAAACGCGGTTTTACTTCGTATAGACCTAAATCGCTCATCAGACAAAAATATGCCTGGAAAGGGTGCGTGAAGCAGAGAAGGGTGGGGCCATAGAAATTATCGATCACTATCAGATGACAGCAGTTACGCCATTCGAAAGAGGAGCCAAATTGATGAATCTATCATCAGTGTCCTACAAAAGTCTTAAAGGATTTGCCTTGTAAGAGTGTAATTTTGATATATTATCGCAACCGAACCACGTCACCGAAGGACACTCAACGAAGCGAACCGCACCCTTTAAGTGCTCGCCGCACCAAAACACTCGACACACAGCTCGAAACTACTTTACTTTGTGCACCTTTTCCACACTACTAAGCGCTCATAAATTTACCCAAAGTTTAAAGGAACAGCAGTTACACTCACTAAACACCCAATTGCCAGGACGAGATGATGCTCTGTACCCGGTTTCCTCTACGTATTTTGCTTCCTTGCCACTGCCTTCCATAAATCCTTTTGCCATCAGTAAATTAAGGTAGAACAATTCAGAATACTAAAGCAGCAGGTTCGGATTGGGAGGCGGCTTGAGACCCCTTTTTTCTGGCTGGCTTAGTTACAACCAAAAACGAAAGGACACCAGGAAGAAGAAGAAGAGAAACGAACAAAATCTGCCATAAATAAAGGATAACAATTTGTAAGGATCAACAAGTGTCCAAAGTAAATCACCAAACAGGACAAACCGAAACACAAAAAAAAAAACAACTAGAACACGATAAGCTGGAAGAAAAATTTTAAGGATGTCCTTATAGTTGTTTACACATTGATTAGGGTGAGAGTCTGGAATTAGGGTGGTGGTGAAATGGGTGAAGAAAGCCTAGGAGGCAGAGTTGGTGTTAATGATTGATGGAAATAAATTTTTAATTTGTTAGTTTGACAGAAAAAAAAGTTCCAAATTGATGTGAAAGTTGATTGGATTTTGTTTGTTTGTTTTTTTATTTCTGTCGAAAAGGTCCTTTTTATTGAAAAAAAAAATCCATTCAACCTGCCTTCTAATCCTCGTCAAATGCTTACTTCTGCGTAAATTGAAAAAAAGTGTTTTCTATGTTGCAACATCATGGACTCGTAATAAAGCCTACACACATTACCTGCTGAAAGTCTGGTTATTGTTTCATTTTCAGCCAACCTGTGAGCCGAAACCACACCAATTAATTGTGTATATAGTTCCTTTATTTTTTTGTTGGCATTACCACGAAAATCACCCTTGGAAATGATCCTGTCAAGTGGGAGCCATAAAATGGAGGAAAAAATAATCACAAATATTGCCACAAAAATTCACACCTCAGGGGTAAACACATGAGAACGAACAAAACAGAAATAAAGTTTGCAATGATAGGCCTCCAATGAAGGGGGGGGTTATTTTTTCTAGTAATATAGGTCACATCAAAGTTTATGTAGCGCCCAAAGGTTGGCCTGTTTGTGTATCTGCTTGTCATCGGGAAGTGTTACCTTATTCCGAGTTTCACTTCGGGGTGTCGGAAATCCGTGTTTAGTTTGACATTCTTTCAAACACTTCTTTTATGTTATTAGAAAACATCGAATTTAGACTTAGAGTTCTTGATTCGACCAGGGCCCTATTCCACAAAACAACTTATCAACTTTTCACTTTGCACTTATCCAATTTTTCGTCAATTTGCAAAACTTTGTGTTCCTCAGAACTATAAAATTTGATAACGTGGTTATAACAAGAAATTATAGAGACCGAATTAATTGTTCGGGACTACAAAACTTTAATTCTTAAGAGTGCTTTCGTTTAAATCAAATTCAATTTGATTTCCTTTTAAACAAAATTGGAGAAAAATTGAAGCACAATACACAGCGCAGTCATGCTTAGTCGGCAGAAAATCAACTGCTACTGTGCTTGCATGATGTAGCAAAATCAACAGTTTGCAGAACTAAGTATATATAGAGTTGTCGCCGTTATAATAGACTTTTTATTTCAAAACACAGTGCGGTGGCCCGATGACGTCAGTGGTATTGCTGACAAGTTTTTTATGATGGGTGGATTCCCTTGTGTGTGCGGTTGCGTGGATGGCACAGTCAATAAAATTGATGCGCCTACGTTACACGAGGAAGGATATGTGGACCGGCATGGAAACCACTCATTGAATGTGATGATGATATGCGGGCCAGACTAGACATTTTACAGTGTAAATGCCAGTTGGCCGGGCAGCGTTCATGATTCAAGGGTGTTACGAAATTCTGATGTAAGTCAAAAATTTGACAATGGATGGAGACCATTTCTGGATGCTGTTGTGTTGGGTGATAGTGGTTACGGACTGAAAAACTAGTTGATACCACCATTACGCCGAAATCCCGATAACCCTGCTGAAGAGGCTTCCAATCGTTGCCACAAAAAACACAGCGCATAATTGAAAATAGTTTTGGCATTCTTAAGGAAAGATTTCCGTGTCTGAATTATTTGCGACTGAGACCAGAGTTTGCAGGAAATGTAGTTATTGTTTCTGCCATCTAACACAATATTGCCTGTAGCATCGGAAGGAGTAGTGAAAACATGCAACCCACTGAAGACGCTGATAATGAAATCGAAAAATTGGATGTTGAAAATGCTCAAGAAGAAAATGATGCCCTTAATTATATGCATCATGCGAGTGGAATGGAAAGGCTTACTTCTCTGCTGCAATACTTTTCCTAATAGCAACTATTATAGATTTGTTTTGAAATAAAATTGGGTTTTTGACTATGACCCCTTTTCACTGCAAGAGCGTTATTTTTTTTGGGGGCATTTTTGGGGTGTGAGATTAAGATTTCAGAGAATAAATAATATAAGAAGTAAAAATAAAAAATTCACTTTTTGTTTATTTAGAAATAAAAAAAATAAAAAAAAAATAACAAATATAATAAATAGGAAAATAGTAAAACAGTGCGCCCTCGATAAAAGCAACCCTCGATAAACGCAAAACCTCGAATCAAGTAACACTGGACATTTTACCATTAGTGACTCAGTAATTGCAACTTTTCAAAAAAGTGTGCTTCATTCTGCGCTTTTATTTTCTGGAATTTGGTAAAACAGTAACAGGCACTTATTTTAAAACTTCTTTTTTTTTTGAAATTTGTACCCTTTTGTACCCAAACTGTCAATTAAGCAGAAGGCTGAGAGTTTAAGTAAACTGATTGATGGTGAATCTGTTAAATCGCATTGTGGAACTTATAAGTCGTCGGCTATACAAAAGTGCTGGAAGTCTTTGATGTGCTCTGAGAGTGAGTGGGATAAGGAGGATGACTTTCCATTGAGGAACATACATACGGGCTGAACAACTATCAGTTTCACTAGAAGACATATAAACTCTGCAAAATCTCAGGGAGATGGCTATTGACAGGAGTTTATCCTCAAAAAAAAAAAAAAAAAAAAACATTTCTGAAAATTTCAAAAAAAAAAAAAACGAAACATGTATATTGTTTTTTAAGATTTTTTGCGGCTCATTTTACGACTTTTATTTACCAATGCAAAGTGAAAAGTGATGAGACAGAAATGCAAAGATGAATAAATGTTTTGTGGAACACTTTGCACACTCACTTTCAAGAGAGCGCAAAGAATTTGCAGAAGAGTGCAAAGACTTTGCAAATGCAAAGTAAGATTTGCCAAAAATGTAAATGTAATGTAATTTGATAAGTGAAAACGTGATAAGATGTTTGTGGGCCTTTGCACTTAGCAATTTTTCACCTTAACTTTGCAAATTTCATTTCACCAAACGCCATTTTGCAAAGAGGAATTTTTTTTTTTTTTAAGTAAAAACAAATTTACAAATTTTATTTCACCAAACACAAATCTGCAAAGTGAAAAGTACTTTTTAGAAAAGTGCAAAATTTTACTAGTCACCAAACAAAAAAACTTTGCACTTTTCAATTGAAATTCTGCAAAGGTTTTCAATAATATGCAAAGAAAAAATTTCATTTGCGGTGGACCATTCGTCGTGTTAAGTTCGTGAATATTAAATTATAAATTAAAATGTATGGTTTCGAACGACATTTTGAAGACGAAGAGTATAATAATAGTGACGTAAGAATGTGTAATTAAGAATAAATTTTGAAATTGCAAATAGTTTTCAAATAGTAGAAAGTCTTCGGTTGACAAAAACTAAAATAGAATTTGTTTATAAAAATTAGACACAAATTGCAATTCCCTTGCAATAATTTTTATGTACACTACGTTGGATTGGAGATGGAGCTCAATACCACGGAGTTGCATCCATGCACGGAATAAGCAAAGCAACTGTCTGCAGAGTAGTATATCGAATTTCAAATGCAATAATTGATGAATTTCTTTCAAACCCAGAGCCAGGGGTGGAATCGGCTAAGGTGTTATGTGAAAGTCACATTTCTCATGGTCACATGTGATTAGGGTGACCAGACATCCTCTTTAAAGAGGACAAGTCCTCTTTTGGGCTATGAATTTTATGTCCGGTATATTTTTTTCAAAATTAGCCTATTTGTCCTCTTTTTTAAAATTTTCATTTTCAATTTTTTTGGTCGCGAAACAATCCTCAATCCAACAATTGTTTTGATATGAAATCGGCATTCAAAAATATTCAAAATTCAAAAAATAACTGTTCTGATATATGTTTTTAAAAATTTGTGTCTGATGGGGAAAAATATATTATGAGAAAGTTTTTTTTTTTTTTTGTTAATTATAATAAAATCCCAAGGCAAACTTAAAAACCAAAAAAAAAACATTAAAAAAAATTACAATAATAATAGTAGTTTTATGTGGATGAATCGGTTGAGGTTGACATAAACGAAAATAAAGGGTTCGATCAATTTTGTAATTTGAAAACGTTTTAAGAAAACGGAATTAAAAATACGTACTAACTTTTACACTTTACACTTGTTCACGAAAAAATGTATAGAATTTTAAAATAAAATCATTACAAAACGCTTTGTTTCGAGTAAAATGTGTTTTAGAAGGACGTTCTTCATATTCGGAGAACAAAGTGACATTTCGATATAAGAATATTCAAATGGCCGTTTTTTAAGAAGCTGTAAACTGTAAAAAACTGATCAACCCTTAATTTCGTTTCAATGGTTTTCCAATAGTGACTTGAAAACTTTGAATTTAATCTGTGAAAGCACTCTTTTACTAATCATCGACTGTCATTGTCAATGCATATTGAGTAAACTCTACATTTTCATCATAGTAAAGTACACGAGCGAGCAACGTTTGCAAATATTAAATATGTTCTACCGAAATTCGGAGTCGGTGACCGCAAACTTAAGAGCGTTGAATTGTTGAAATTCATCGCAAAATCATCTTCAGTGATTTTTGGCTCAATTGGTTCGTCAATAAGCAAAATAACCGGGCCCGTGGCCGGGTAAAAATCCACATTTGTTTCATGAATCACCACTTCATCCAGGAAAAATACATATATGTAAGTAAACTTTTCTTTTGAAATAAATATAATTTTATCTAATTTTACTAAAAAGAGCATTTAACTTGAGAGTATCGGCAAGTTCCAGAGATGGAAGAGGGAAGCGTTGTTCTCTTTTTTTTATTTTGTTATAAGAAAATAAGTAGAAAATATTTAAATTGTTTAATTTTGCAAATTTTCAAAATACGACTGAAAATGAAAAGTTACCTTTGAAAAAACATCAAAAATTGCTAAGTGCCAAGCCATGAAACTTTCCATTTTTGGTGAAACACCTCGTACTAATATTTTTCAGGAAATTATTATTTTGAAAAATTTCAAAGTGGAAAGCGCTTAAAGAAATAGGGCCCTTCTAACGCATCTTATGTTAATCTTACTGTATAACAAAATATAATAGTAGTAGAGTCCTTGCTGTTGTGCAAAACCATAGTTACGTGGCTCTCATGGTAGTTTTCTTGCGGTCGCAACAACGTTCATTATTTCTTCCTGAAGTTAGTTCTGCCTTCTGCGGTTGTTGCTCTGCTTTTCGCTCGTGTTCAAAGCTATGTCCCAAATGCATTTGTGTACCTTTATTGGTGAAGGAAGAGTATCTGCAATTCTGAAAAATATTTGTGTGGTGTATACATTTTGTGCCCTTCTAAACTGCCACCCGGGGTGCTCTATGCTCAGGAGCATCTTAATTGGACTCAAGAGTCAAGACATATGAAACAATGTTATCTCTTCCGAAGAACCAAATTTTAAGCTTCACGATGCAGATGGGAGGATTCTTGAACGAAGAAAACCAAAGGAAAGACTGAGCTACCAATGCATCTTACAGATGGATGACCCGCAAAACTGAAGGTGGGTTGGTCTGGGAATGTTTTTCTGAAGATGAAAAAAGTAGAATGGTCTTCTTTGGATCGAAAGTCACTGCAAAACTTTACCTACGGGTTCTTAAAAAATTATTTAAGCCCTCTGCGTCGGAGTTTCTTGGTAACACTTGCAGATTCAACAGGAAAATGCTTCTTGACATACCATACATCCAAAAATGGAAGTATGAACTCGTTATTTTTACTTGCGATTTAAAGGAACTATAAGATAAGTTGTGCATTCGTAAAAAAAATTCTAACAATCATACATGACATTACGATGACACAGAAACATATTTGAATTACTCTCAAAATTTTGTCTGTCTTTCTTTCTGTCCGTCTATACGAATGTATATTACACTACAACTTAAATGTTTTGGCTAATCATCTTCAAATTTGAAACATAAGGTTATTTTGACATTTTACATCGGATTTTTTTAAATATTTTTAACGCTCCTACGATTTTGAAAAAAAATCCCACTTTTTCACATTTTTAAGGAAATAAAACTGCGTTTAAATTTTTCCGATGAAAACTACTATTTTACGTACTTTTTTCAAACAATCAAAAGTCAGAAAAATCGAATAAAAACTTTAAAGTTCCCTTAATATTTTTCAAATTTTATTACAAGCTATAAGCGATCCAGTCGTGCAATTTATTTAATATGAAAACTGAGTAACCTAAGTAAACAAATCTCTTTATCAATACTAATTTTTGAGAATTTATTGAAGCTTTTACTCTTCAAAGCTTAAGTGAAACAGTTAAACAATATTGCTATATATAGCAAGTACGTGCGATCCAGTCCTGCAATTTATTTAATATGAAAACTGAGTAACTCAAGTAAACAAATCTCTTTATCAGTACTAATTTTTGAGAATTTATTAAAGCTTTTACTCTTCAAAGCTTAAGTGAAACAGTTAAACAATATGGCTATATCTAGGAAATACATCAATTTTTTTATCAAACTAAACTAACTAAGCAAGCAAAATATCTCACTCAGCAACACTCTTTTTCGAATTTATTTTTCCTTGCAATATTAAAATCTGCAAAATGACATGTGTGGCGGCCCAGAAGAAGCAGAAGTAAAAGGCATGGAGCCCATGACGTGGCAATGAAACGTTCATTACACACGACCCCAACGACCGTTATGAACATTTTTATATTTTCCCAGTCTCACTATAACAGTCTTTTTATTTGTTTGACGAGGTGAACATTTATGATTTTTCGCGGCTTACAGCGTCACGGCGCGGGACAGCGGCAGTGGTGTCCATGATGTTGTGTTCTTTATGTAACTTAAGGTGGACCCAAATGTGACGTGACTCAAGCGACGTCTTACGGAGTATTGATTTACCTTTTTTTTCGTTTTCTCATTTTCTAGTTAGGAAAAGAAAATTATGTAGGAATGTTATGATTTTCAAAGGAAAATAGATTTTCCCTCAAAGTTGTCACGTATTGGCAGTCAAAATGGGGAATAACTTGTATCGAACATTTTATTTGGAAAAAAGTCTGAACGAAACGTGCTTGGGTATCCTGCAGAGCCAAACAGACGTTAGCATCTCTGCGTGGTTCATCGACCCGTGTTCGATTTGTATCAGAGTCTATCCCCCCACACAAGAGGGTATGGAGTTTTCATATATTTCATTCGACTTTCAAATTTCTTGGGAGTAAAGATGGCGAAAACGGAAACAGATTTTGATGGTGCTCAAAGTCACAAGTTTGGGCACATAAATTGGAAGCGGGACGTGTTTATGTCAAATTATATCATAAACACGGTGACATAACTTACTTTTGTGACGTTCTTTTCACTTTCAACGTACACTGGGGCATGATCGTGTTGTTTTCACTTTTAACTTTTCACCATTCACATTCACCTTCACCTGTGTGCCTGTGTTGTTGGTTGATTGCTGCTGTGCACCTCTTACACCATGAATGCCGCAGAAAACAGTGATGCGTTATAAGCTCAAATTCGTGTGACATCTTTGTCCCGTGGAACATCATTTTTACAGAACGGCGCACCGCAGAGCACACACACCTCTCCTGCCACAGCACCCTCTTGTTGCGGGCCTTTCATTATGGATCCTTAATTTCTGTATGATGTACTTACTTGCATTAATTAACGCTCGTTAAAGGATACAATTTTTATTTACCCTCTACGTGCTCGACGATACTACAAGAATGCATTCATTGCATTCAGAAAGGGGGCGGGTGGGCGGTACTGGAATGACACAGTTTGCGGGGCGAGGTTGGCTTTTGTGTGGTGGCATTTCTTTAGTTAGACAAACTTTGAAGTTTGAGTGGGATTTTCGTTTTTTGTTTTTCTTTTGAGTTTTTTAATTAATTTTTATGAGCGTTAATGTGCGTGTGAAAATGTAGGCGAGCGAACGAGCTAGCTAGCGAAGGTAAAGTTGATGTGCACGTTTAAGTGCACACGCGATGACACGATGGTTTGGATGTGTTAATGCAAAGTTTTGCCAAATTAAATTACTTCAGCTACTTTAGAAGTTTGTGGGTTTTTTGTGGTGGGCCATAAAACCTTTCCATGCAAATTAATGTTTCTTTCAATATTGGGATGCGAGGCAAGTTGGAAAATAATTACTGTTTTGAGGGTTTTGATTTATTTTCTCGGATTCGGAGTTTCTGATGAAGCAATTAGTGGAGATTTTGAAACACTAATGTGCTGAAGTTACCAGTGATGTAGTTTCTGGTAGTAAAAAAAAAAATAAATTGCTAACTTTAGACTGTTTAAATTAGGGGGAAAATATTTTTTATGATTTCTGCAGTTTGCCTTGAGTTTCAAATGAGTGAAGGAGCTCATCAGGATGAAGATAAATTTTGACAGAGTTAAGCCTATTAGCCCAAAGATTAAGATGATTTGGTTTTTGGAGCTCTTGGACAAATCATGTGAGCAGTGCCTAGTTATAATACTAAAATTATCCTTGGTGACCTGAACGCCAAGCTAGGGAGAGAGGGTTTCTTTGGTGGTCTAGTCAGAAAACACAGCCTGTACGACACCATTTGTAATAACGGACTTAAGCTAACTGACTTGTAGTGCCCCGTGGCTTAGTGGTTAGTGTGTTGGACTGCTAAGCGAATGAGCGTGGGTTCGAATTCAGCTCATAGCCACCTTTTTTTCCGGGGTACTGCCTCTTGCAAGGAACTGACAAAACCTCCAAGAGTAAAATTTGTCTCGAAAAAGTGCATCTCATGTAGCCGTTCGGACTCGGCGGTAAACTGTAGGTCCCTTCCATTCTTGCAGATTAACAACACACACACAGGAATGGTTGAGAGTATAAGTCACTTGGCCTTGGCTCCTTAAGGAACTGTCGCGCCAATAAATTTAATTTAATTTATTTAAGCTAACTGACTTTGCTATGGGGCGAAATATTCATATGGCTAGCTCGCAGTTGCCAACATTCAAAAAGGAACATGGAAATCACTGGCGATAACGAATCGAATTCCTCTGTCAGACAGAATTAACCATTCTATTTGCCAATTAAGAGCATCAATTTCGACCCCTTTTATGGAGGAATAATAACTCTTGCCAATCACTGCTTTTTCGGGCTAAGAAGGCGATTGAGTAACAAAGCCCTCCCTATCAGGCCATCATCAACCCATGGCTACTGTATGGTGCAACTGGAAGACATCCTTGACCACAAGGGACTATTGTCGGGCATTACGAAGATAGGCAGGGGAAAGAATGGAGTTGCCATATAACATTGGTTTTGAATGCTTGCAGATCAAAATGGCAAGGGAAACATAACATAACATTACGTTACATAAGCGGCATTCCTCAGAGAAGAAATTAAAATATTATTTTTAGGGCTAAAAAAAGGAAAAGCTTATTTTTTTCGAAAACAGCTCCAACGATTTTGATGAAAATTTTTGAGAATTTTTTTGTTAGTATTGGCTCTCATTTGATTAGAACCACATATACGGGAAAAGACTATTAACGGGACCTTTCATATAACGGTTTTTTTAATTTTTGGCTTGATCGCTAACGGCTCTTTGGATTTCTGTCAAATTTTATATTTGAAAACATCTAGATAGCCGAATTAATTCTGCATATCAAAATTTTGAATAACCGTTTTTTCTAATAAATATAATTTTTGAATTTTTTTTTTTTTTTTTTTTGAAAATCAATATTTTTAAAGGTAATCAAAAAAAATTATTTTAAATATTATAATCACATGTATATTAATAAGTTCCAAAAAAACTGCATACCAAAATTTCCAAAAAAAAAATTGTTTCAAAAAACTAAAAATAAAAAAACAGGATTTTATAAAAAACGGTCCTACAATTTTCGAAATACTTTTTTTCATAAATTCTTTATTATTTAAGATGTGTGATAGCGTACTTCATTTTTATTAAAAACCGTTAAGTATTATGGTCTTAATAGTTTTCATAATTTCAAATTGTGTTATTTTCAACGTAAATGTTATTTGTTTTTGTCAAAGATCTGGCCGTCCAATGTAATTAGGCACATAAGAGCAATTACGTGCGACCCAATGGTGACCATTTTTTTATTCGACTTTCTCGTGAACTGTTTAACCGATTACAACCAAAATTGATTTTATGGAAGATGTAGGTAGCCTTTGTAATATCTATTTAAAATATTTTCGAAAACTTTTTTTTTGAATTTTTAATAATTGTATTTAATTTTTTTTTTTTTGAAAAATCGATATTTTGAAATCTATTGATTTTTTTTTTTTTAAATTTTGTTTTTAAATGAAGGTTATTTTTGTGCTAAAGATTGCATTCTTTAATTATTTTTTTTTAAATTTTTACAAAAGCTGTTAAATAAAAACCGTTCCTACGATTTTGAAAAAAAATCACGCTGTTTCACATTTTTGATAGAAATAAAATGGCGTTTAATTTTTTCCGATGAAATCTCTTTTACGTACTTTTTTCAAATAATCAAAATTCACAAAAATCGAATAAAAAGCTTTGAAATTGTAAACACTTATCAAATATTTTTAACGCTGTGACCGCACATAAGAGCAAGTATTAACGTGCGATCCAGTCGTTCCGTAAGGTTGCGGAACGTACATCCCGTTTTTTTGTTTTCTTTGAATATTCGGGGACCGTAACATTTTTTTTTCATTTTTTATTTTATGAAATAAAGGGATTCTGGACTTTTCTCTTAAGTAATTTTTCCTATACTACACACTACCTATAGCGTGTTATGATTAATAAGTTGAATTAAACGTTTTAAAGGATATTAAATTAAATCAGAAATATAGAACTCATTAAAATGTACTCATGTATGTATTTTTTTTTTAAATTTTAAAAGGATCTTTCTTTAGTGCGTTGTGAAGATCAACAACTCAATCTCTTACATTTCCCTAGCCAAGTCACGAATTTTTTTTTTATTAATAGATATCTAATAAATGTTTTTAATATTAAAAATTATTTCTAAAATGTCATTGCTTTCCCCATTATATTTGAATACATTTCAATAACATGATAATCTGCCATTAGGCACGCTTTTCCCTAACCCTTTCTTGTAACTGTTCATTCTAAAGGTGATTTAAAGTCCTCATCACCATTTATTATCCTTCGATTAGAATGTGCAAATTAAGTTCTCTTTATGTCTAAATTTATTGAAATGCAATCCGCCTTGTCTTTCGATAAAAATCTTCGATTCCGCCGTCAAGAATTCCTCCAGCAAAACATTCCCAAATGACCACCATCAGCACCAGTACCATAACCATAGCGAAAGCATTTACATTTCCGGTACCGATAAACCTACCGTTTATAGCCGATTAAGCGGATATCCGAATCACCGATAAATTCCAGATGTGCAGCGTCGTCGTCTTCATTTGACTTTTATAGCCCTCAAAGTACTTTGACTTGCAATGCATAATCGTAAAGCGCAGGCACTCGGGGGGCTGGATATGAAAATATATACCGAATACGGGATACACGGATACCACTCTCGATTTATTTGAATTCTACAGTTCTTTGGATTTTTACATTAAACCATGAGATGGGTGGGGATATTTGCCCCACCCATTTCGACATGATAGTTTTTTTTTTTAATGCGATTCCTGCTAGCGTCATCTTGTTTTGGGTTTATATAGCGCGGTGCACATTGAGGAGCGTTCGAGAGCCGCCTGTAGCCCGTTTGAGATGAAATGTGCAATACACAACCACAACACATCGATTCGTCCTGAGAGATATTAGGACCGTTTTTTTATGGATATGAAGTTTTCTTTTCGAAACTTCGGCGGCCGATTTATCAGCAAAAGCAACGAGGAGGCGGTAAAAGCGTTGCTTGGGTCGACGAAAAAAAAAGATTCTCCACTTTAAAAAGGCGTGTGGGGTTGTAAAATGGCGTTGGATCCATAAGTGTACGATGAGCTGAGAGGGGGCTCATTTGATATAGCCGACGACGACGACGACTACGAGGGCTGAAAGAGCAATCGAAAAAAGTTTCGATCATAAAACAGTCATCGACAGTTGTTGTAAGAGTGTATATGCAGAAAAAAGGCGCTAAGGACGTACAAAAAATAATCCTTGAGAGGAAAACATTGGAGTAAGCATTTTCAGGTGAAGTGGGTGTTCGAGGAGGATATATGTATGCCATATAGAATCCCTGAATAGACGTTTTTGGAAAAGTCATGTATACACTTCTGGTATACTGACGAATTTCATTCAAAATGTAGGATGGTGTCCAGGGTATAGGGGGGAAGTTGTTTAAATTCAAATGGGAAATTATCTTAACATGTATCGATGGATGATTTGACGTTGAAATGATGTCTTAACGGTTCGGTGCATTTGTCATGTGAATATTAAGGATTTTGAAGGACTTTTTACCTATTGGAAATTCGGTGGTGAAAAGGATACTATACATTGAAGTGAATGACAACGTCATTGAATTGATTTTTTTCATGGAAACGTTTCACCTTATCACATATAATTAAGAATATTAAATATGGATTTTAGTCTACCTATACAAAATAGCAAATATAATACAAAATTGAAAAAAGGAACAACATTATTTCGAAGTAAAAGTTAAAAAACTAAGTGTAATTGAAATGTTATTAAACGCAATAAAGTTGGCTTCGGATTTTGGTTTTTATATGCCTGCAAGTTCCATATTGAATTCAGGTTGCTCTTATTGATGAAGTGGTTCTTTTAACTGTTTAATTAAAATTTGGTTTTGCTGAGTAGTTTATTGCAAATAAATATTCAGATCTATAAATATTCAATTCATCAAGCTAATTTTTTTAACAACGTTGTTCGGTCATATTCAAAATTTCTGGATGTCAATCAGGTGTTTTTTTTTATTTTTTTTATTTTTTTAATTTTATAATAATTAAATTAAAAAGCAGAAAAAATACATCCTGAAAACAGGAAGTTAATTTTATCTATCGATTGTAAATTTTATTAAAGATATTTATTTCATAAAAAAATTAGTTCATTTTTATTTAAAAACTAATTAATTAAAAACTAAATTAATTCACTTTATAAAATAAATTGCACGACTGGATTGCATGTACTTGCTCTTATGTGCGGTCACAAGCGTCAAATAAAATTTGATTAGTATTTATAAGAAGAATTCCAAAGTTTTTTATTCGATTTTTATAAAAAAATGTGAAACAGTGTGAAATCGAAGGAAAATAAATAAATTTATTGGCGCGACAGCTCCTTAAGGAGTCAAGGCTTAGTGACTTATACTCTCAACCATTCCTGTGTGTGTGTTGTTACTCTGCAAGAATGGAAAGGACCTACAGTTTACCACAGAGTCCGAACGGCTACATGAGATTCACTTTTTCGAGACAAATTTTACTCTTGGAGGTTTTGTCAGTTCCTCGCAAGAGGCAGTACCCTAGAAAAAAAGGTGGCTATGAGCTGGATTTGAACCCAGGTTCTTTCGCTTAGCAGTCCGACACACTAACCACTAAGCCACGGAACACAAATCGAAGGAACGGTTTTTAAATAAAACAGGTTTTATTTAACAACTTTTGTTAAAAATTAAAAAAAAAATAATTAAAGAATGCAAACTTTAGCACAAAAATAACTTTCATTTAAAAACAAAATTAAAAAAAAATCACATACCTACGAATTTTCAAAATATCGATTTTTTTCAAAAAAAAAAAAAAAAATTAAAATTATTGAAAATACAAAAAGAAAAGTTTTTGAAAATATTTTAAATTGAAATTACTTGATTCAGAAAATCAATTTTGGTTGTAATTGGTTAACCAGTTCACGAGAAAGTCGATAAAAAAGGTCCTATGGGAGGTATCGTTTTTAGCCCACCATCTTAATTTTTTTTTACGAAAACATAATGCTTAACAACAATAGCACACTTATTTTTTTCATAAAAAATCTTGCAGCTGTTTTCGAGAAAAATAAGCTTTTACATAACGGTTATATGACATGTACATACCGTTAATATTTTAATCAAAAAAAAAATCAAAAAACCCATCTCTAGGATGTCCAAATAACATTATGTTCCAAATTTGAAGACGATTGGCCTTACCGTTCAGGCTGTAGCCCGAAATACATACGTACATACAGACAGACAGACAGACAGAGACAGACGGAATTTTGCCAGTGACTCAAATATGTTTCTCTATCATCGTAATGTCATGTTGGATTGTTATCTCAATTTTTTTAATCTGCACGAATGCATAACTTGCATTATAATACCTATAATCCTAAGTAAAAATAACATAAATAAAAATGGGCACAACTGGGTCGCACGTACCTGCACTTATGTGCCTAATTTTATTGGAAAGCAAGATCTTTGACAGAAACAAGTAACATTTACGTTGAAAACGTAACACACGTTTTAAATAACAAAGAATTTATGATAAATGTATTTCCAAAATTGTAGGCCCGGTTTTAATAAAATCCAGTTTTTTTATTTTTAGTTTTTTGACATTTTTTTTTTGGAAATTTTGGTAATGCAGTTTTATAGAGTTTATTAAAATACATGTGATTATAAAGTTTAAAATACAGTTTCTTGATTAGTCTTAAAAATATTGATTTTAAAAAAAAAATTTGAAAAATTATTATTAAATTTTTTTATATGCAGAATTAATAAAGCTACCTAGGTCTTCTCAAATATAAAATTTGACAGAAATCCAAAGAGCCGTCACTTAGAAAGCCCAAAATTAAAAAAAAACCGTTTTATGAATGTTACCGTTAGTAGACTTTTCCCGTAAATTTGGTTCTAAAAGAATGATAGCCAATACCATTAAAAAAATTCTCAAAAATTTTCATCAAAATCTTTGGAGCCGTTTTTGAGAAAAATAAGCTTTTCCTAAACGGTTTTATGACAGGTGCCGTTATTTGTAGAACTAAAAATAAAATTTCAATTTCCCCGCTGGGGAATGCCAAAATAATCACACACACCAAGTTTGAAGATAAATCGCTTAAGCCGTTCAGGCTGCAGCTCGTTATACATACTGACAGTCAGTCAGCGAATCTTCCAAAGTTCTTTTGTATGGATTTCCAGTAAACAATATGGAGTTTCCAGCCGGTCTACCACGAATAGTTTTAACCTTTTTCTTGACAGGAACCGGAGATATGTCAGTTGGTGTCAATGTATTTTTTTTCTGTTTCTGATTTGTTTCTAGTGTGCAGGGCGCCAGATGGATATTCAACAGGATCAGGTTGCTTATTTTTGGGCTCATAGTTTCTGGGCGTTTCTGGAACTGGACATTCTAAAGCTTCTGGGGTGATTATGCGTTCAACAACAGGTTCTTTACGTGTAGGCTCATCTGATGGGGAAACATCATCGTCAGCTCCTAAAAAATCACTATCCCTGAATATGTTTCTGTGAAGTGGGTAAATTCCAGTGGCTTGGCTATTTCTCCAGTTTGAACTCGAAGATATGCTTTACAAAATAATTCAGTTATATCAAAATGCGTCAATAGTCGGGCATTCATCCTAATCCAGATCCGAATTTCTTCTGATAAATACTTCTTAAGTGGACCCATAAATGTCTTATTCATTGGCTGCATCTTATGACTGGAATAAGGAGGAATAGAAAGCAAATACACTTTGTTCTCTCTTGCCATATCGATGAGTTTGATATTACGTGTATGCCTATAGGCCCATCCAAAATGAGAAGAACTAAAGATTCAGCTGATGGCTTTGCATGTCTAACAAAATGTTCAAACCATTTTGTAAAAATGTCGCTTTGAACCCACATTCGTAAATAGCTCCTGGAGGTGCTCCTTTCATAAGTAAGGGATTGCATTTTTTGCGCGGGAATATTAATAAATAATAATAATTTCGAAAAATTCAAAAAACTCTTGAATGTATTCTTCTGCTTTGGCAAGGGATGTTGCCGTCGGTGGACGAAATGATAAGTTGGCGTTTTTTTCTAGAAATGATTTCAGCCAATCTTTTCCTGCAGATTTGTTTTTCTTTGAAAATGGATGAGGAATTTCATTTTTTACTTGCGATTATAGGGACTATAAGGCAAGTTTAGGATTCGTGAATATAACATGATATAACGATCATAGAGAAGTCTAAAAAAGTTAGTGGCGAGAAATGTCTGTCTGTCTGTCAGTATGTATAACGAGCTGCAGCCTAAACGGCTTAATCGATTATCTTCAAATTTAGTGTGTGTGATTCTTTTAGCATTTCCCAGAGGGAAAATTGAAATTTTATTTGTAGTCCTGAAAATAACGGTACCTGCCATATGGCAATTGAAAACGATTTTTATAAAAGTTTTTGATTATTTTTTTTTGTTGGTGTTTTTTTTTTATTAATGATTTTTTAACTTATATCTACTTAAATGCTACACAAAAATCTTAAAACTAGCTTAAACTATCAGCTTAATTAACTTACTGTCCCTACGGGGGCGCTCTAAATTATTCTATATCTTAATAATATAATAAATTATAATAATTGCCTTTTAGCCAAAAAATAACTTAACTTTATATTAAAATTAAAATGGCTTTATTTTTTGCCCAGAAAAATATTTCTTTTGTGGTTTTTATATTTTTTTTGTATATTGTGTTAATTTTTTTTTTTGGTGCCGCCGCATCTGCCCTAACCCAATTTAAAGATACCATAGATAAAGTAAGTAGACCATAGGCTATTTTTTGTCGACTGAAATTAACTGTTTTCATTAAGCCACCAAAACTGGTGGTCCTGATTAATGAATTCAAGGAACTATGTCTCGGTCGTAAAAGAGCAACCTATCAACTGTTCTGCGGCCGACCGACGTGGTAGATAAACGGAATCGCCTATCTATCCTGAATCAGCCCTCGACTATCGAATTATAGGAAAGCCTCGGGCGGGATAAAACCACTCGAACGTGTACTTTCGAAATATTCATCTAGAGGGTAGTAAGCCCCGAAGATTTGTCCATTAGTTGAGGTCATCGCCCTTGCAATGTGTCCGCGAATGAGCTTAATTAAAAAGTTATCTATCCTGTTTGTATTGGCCCCGTTGTATAAAACCTCGTTGGAATAATAGTGTTTGTAATCCGACTCTGGTGTTCTATAAAGTCCGAGACAAGTGCGAAGACACTGTCTCTCGAGCACCCGAATCTTGTCCATAAGAGATGGTGCAACGTTGAACCACACAGGGGGCCATGTAGCAAATCACTTTCACCCTGCTATCACCGCGGCTACTATTAAACAACCGTCTTGTCAGGGCAAAAGCTCCCCTAGCCCTGGTAAGTGCAGCCTCTACATGTCGATTGAAATATAGAAACTGATCCAGCTATCAGATACCAAGGTACTTTACAACACTTTTGCTCGCCAGTGGATATCCATGTGGCCAAGCGATCACTAGGTTGCACCAGTTCTTTCTCGTATCCCTAGAAGCCCTAGACACAGGGGTTCTAAACAGGATAGTTTCACATTTCTGGAAGTTAATTTTCAGCACTCTTGACAACAAACTTTCTACCATTAAGCATGTCGTAAAGCATATATAGCAGTGGTTTACTTATGCCCCATCTGGTTAGCTTCAGATAAAGACCCTCTAACCATACGGTGTCGAAAGCCTTTTCCAAATCAACAAGACAGACACTTGTGCATTGATTCTTAGCATTGTTCCATTGGACAACAGATACTAGCTTGGACGCGGCAATAATTCTGTCATGTCCCGCCTTAAGGCCGAACTGGGTGTATGGAATTATATTTTTGTCCTCGGCCCACTTGGACAGGACTCTATTGCAAACTTTTTCGAATACCTTGCTGATACTCGGAAGAACACTCATCGACCGGAGATTTGCCGGAATGGAATTGTCCTATCCCGTTTTCGGGAGAGGATGTAAAACAGCTGTCTTCAAACTCACTGGATAATATGCATTATTCAGCACGTTGTTGAAAAGTGTTGTGTATATGTATGTCTATTGCTTCCTCAGGGAGATGTTGTAGTACAAAATTGTGTATACCATCGACTCCTGCTGACTTCTTTTTCCCTAATGATGCGAAGATCATTTGTAGTTCGACCTTAGAGATGAGCAGGGAACTTGGCACACTTCGCTCGGCGATGGTGGCGTTTGCCAGATTGTCTTCATTGAATCCGGTAAAACCAAGATATGCAGATCGCCATTGCGTGATGCTAGTGATTCAGCAGAGCTCTGTTCTCCAGATCGTGATTTGGATGAATGGACTCATTCACCTTATACACTTGCTGAAAAGCAGAACCCACTGTCTCAACTTTCTCCAATAGATCTTCGATCACAAAGAAATCGTCGTCCAAGACGGCGTCCCCCAGATCTATTCCTGCGGTTAGGATTATGTTTTTGTTGTATGTTGTTTTTGGAAGCTTAAGACACGGAAGATCGTTTTGATTTTTTTTTCTGAAGCTTTTATTAATCTCGGAAAACATACATCGTGTCGCTCGATTTTTTTTTTTTTTTTTTGGTATTGTCTATCATTTGATCATAAACAAATTTACGGAAAAAGTCTATTGACGGTACCTTCCATATAACGCTTTTCTTACATTTAAGCTTTCTCGGTTTGAGACGATCTAGGTAGCCAAATTAATTTTGCATATCAAAATTTTGAATATTTTTTTTATTCCAATTCAAATTAATTACTGATTTTTTTTTTTGTATAAGCTTTAAGAAACTACGTACTAAAATTTCAAAAAAGAAAAAAAATTCAAAAAACTAAAAATAAAAAACAGGATTTTATTAAAAATCCGTTCTACAATTTTCGAAATTCTTGTTTCATAAAGTCGTTATTTCACAAGACGTGTTTTTTTACTAAAACCGTTAAGTGTTGTGGTCTTAACACTTTTTTGAAGTTCAGATAGTGTTATTTTTCTACGTTAATGTTACTTATTTCTTAAATTTTATTCGAAATATGAGTAAGTACGTGCGATCCAGTCGTGCAATTTACGAGGTGGTGTTCTATCTACTTTTCTAAAGAACACAGTAATAAACGAAGAATTCAATGTGATTCCTACTCTGATGACATTGCAATCGCTGTGTCTTCAAACTATTAGAAAAGTCATGCAAATGGCTCTTAAAAAGCTTGTAAAATGAGAAGTAAGCAGTGGCCTAGTGCAAGGTCCAGCGGTGGTCTCCGTACGACATCTTCCGCGTTCTTATATTTATATACTTCAGTTCGAAGCCATAAATTAATGGATCATACACCCTTATTTTGATTGTCAACTATCAACCAATTGAACATTGAACAAATTTATCAGTCAACTTGAAATTCGGTATTGTGTAAATCGATTGGCTAGACCTTTCCTTATATTGATATCTTATATTGTGAATGACCACAATTTTTGACATTTCTAATTATTTCAAATCAGACATTGAATAAGCAAATAATTTCGCCGAATTTAAATTTAAAAAAATAAAAAAATGTTGATATGAGTTTAGTGGAATTCTCGCAACGCAAATATCTCCTGCTATTTATCACCAGGAAAAACTTAAGAAATCAGGAGTGACGGTGCTGCGTGAGACATTATCTTATTTATTCATCAAATCATCAATGTTTTTCGAAGGCAACCAGGTACGTATTTATTATTTTAAGAAACCAAGAGAGTATACGCAAATGAAGAAAACCGACATCAAACCAGTAAAAAAATATAAACAGTGTACTACCCTTCCTTAGTGTAGCAGGAATTGGTTTTGAGTTTTGAGAAATAACCCATTTCATCATGGTATCTAAGTTTATCGGCTTACAAGCGAAAAGCACTCTTACTAAATAAATCTTACTACTCCACTTTATATCGGTTTTTTCAACAGGGACACTATAAAAGTAGAGCGACAGGGACAGCAAACGACGCCATATTTCTTGCCGCTCTTTTGACATTTCTCTTCAGTAAGGTTTGCCATTTCATGATGGAAAGATATACGAGCCAACAACGAGTCGAAATTATTAAAATAAAATAGTGTCGAGAATATTGCTGCCGCTGAGGCTTCAGTTGCAGAAAGCCCAAATGTGTCTCTCCGTACTTCTTCCGTGGTGATCAAGACCGGCATGTTACTGTGAATGGGGATTGCTACCATTCAATGATAACCGAATATGTTTGGCCCCAATTGGATGATATGGACTTGGAGGACGTGTGGTTCCAACAGTACGGCGCCATAAGCCACACAGCGAATGTCACAATCAGTTTATTGGAAACCAAGTTTGGAGAACGTGTTATCTCGGTCTTGCGATTTGACGTCGTTAGACTATTTCCTGTGAGGCTACGTCAAGTCTATGGTCTATGCCAACAAGCCAGCGACGATTGATGAACTTCGTACGAATATCGAACGTGAAATTGCAGCAGTATCGGACGATTTATGCTTGAAAACCGTCGAAAATTGAGTTCAGCGTCTGGACTTCTGCAAGCATGCCCGTGGTGGCCATGCAAAAGAAATCGAGTTCCATACATAATGGCATCAAACTTACTTTCACAAGAATAAAAAAAATCATTGATATCCAAAACTTTTGTAGCGCTCTTATTGAAAAACCCTTTACATATGTAAGTGAATTACCGAAGTATACTACATAATATTTTGTTTTGCAAAAATATGGTTCACACAGTTATTAGTTTTCAATAATCTGCTTATCAAAATCATATCCTTAAAACTCGGCTGGGGCATAGAACCCCGAAACATTTTCTTGCTCGCACCCTAAAACTTCTTCTTCCCAAGACATCAAGCTATAAAACGACCTTTTCCCATTAGGTATCCATCTTAACCTAAACAAAAAGGATTCTCATAAATAGCTCATTTAACACATTTCCTTGAAGAAATTCAACATATTTTACAAAAATAGTTCTCCAAAGAATAGAGAAAACAAACTCTTTCCCCTCCGAACCAGCCATTATGCAGGATAAATGTGTAAACTTTTCATCAAGAAAAATACATTCAACACTCTGTTGCACCTTCTTTGCTCCTGTTTCGTCCCTCTTTGGGTAAAATATACCAAACCGGGGCCATTAAAATCCCTTGCATATCCCATTATCTCAATATGTGTTTCCTGTCAGTGTAAATGATGCATTGGAATGCTCCATCGGCAAAGCAGTGTGTGTATGTCTGTGCAGGTGCACCTACAAATCAGTTGAAACTATTTTTCATTGCAAAAGGTGCTTAAACCGTTAGCGTTACCTGTCCTGTACACGGTGTAATCCGGCTCCATATAAATACTCGTCGTAATATGCAAATTGAATCTCTTTAATGGTTGTACTTAAAAATTTTATGAGAGATAGTTGCATGTGAATTATTGCAATGGCATGCCGGAAACACCTTGTGGAAGGGAGGTGACACAATTTATCAATTCGCTATAAGGTAGGCATAATTCAACGGTTTCGATGTGATAAGTTGTTTAAGGCTAGCTGGAGGCAGGGTGTGTAAGTGCACAGTCATAATATCTAATGCATTCACATGCAATTTAAGAATTACATACAGCATGATAAATGTGAAAAAAGATAAATAAATCTTAAAAAGTGGCGCCCGGGCAAGCATGGATAGTGTGAGAAGTTTTAGTCAATATTGTGTTACGAAACTAATTTAACACAGCGATTGTGAACGTTTGACTTTATTATGAATTAAGTATTATTTCTTCGGCGATGAGTTAATGAATTTATATCGAGATTCATGCAATAATCTTCGAGCTCAAGTCCACTTCTAGACCCTATTTGCAGCTTGAATAATTCATCGTAAAAGAAGGTCTCTTCAATGATTAAACATCCTTAAAAATCTTCCACAAAATGCAGCTCATATACATAAAATCCTCAAATTACAATTCCAACAAAAATGCACTAAAAATTACACATAACTCTAAAACACCAACAAATTCGAAAAACTTTTCAATCGATATGTTAAATCGAATCATATTTCTCATTTCACTGCCCAATTTTCCAGATCAGCCTTTCACACAAAAAAAAATGTAATAGAAGAACAATATAAGAAAGCCCTCATAAAAATTCTCTACAATGATATTTCTGCTTCAATTACTCGTCGCTTTCAAAGTCAAACAATGGCGTTCTCTAAGCAAATCTTGCGAACTTTTCCAAAGAATGTAATCTTCCGACAAAAAAAAAAAAGAAAAAAAGGACGAAGGAACAAGAAAAGCAAAAATATCATTGGAAAAACTTTATCGTTCTTGCGTGCGATTCCTTTTACAAATTTATCAGTTTCCATATCGATGAAATCAAATCCGATGCCATCTAAGGACACACACCTACACCTTGTCATATTGTGCGACTTTTCAATACCAACCACCCGGTTTTTGACTTTTTTTTCTTCCATCATCATACCATTTTCTTTGTTGCCTCATTGAAAGTTTTTTTTTCTTTGGAAATCATTTTTCTTCGAAGACATTTTTTCATCCGTATTTCTTCTTCTCTTCACTGCAACTGCAAGCTGCATGCACCCTGCTGCAGATGCACTCGATACTTGGTTTTCGATCGAACGAATATGACAAAAATGACAACGACGACGATGACAACATCATGGGAATCCTTGCGTAATATCTCTCATGAGAACAGAAGTTCCTCAATAGCGTTCCCTGGAATCGAACGAAAATTCCCAAGGATAACACAAATCGAAAGTTCAACACATTGATCTCCGATAAGTTTCCGCATTGTGTGCACATTGCATTATAGCCGGAGCCGATGTTGGATTCCGTTCGTTCGTATTCGACCAGTTCGACCGGAAATGATGTCCTTTTCCCTGGGCACATCTACTTATTCAGCCATCCAGCTCTCCCAGTCATTCATGGGGATGAGTATCATGGTTTCAATTTTAATGTTTTCTTTTCATGAAGTTTTATTGAAATGTTGCTCTCTTTTTTGGGGCAGAAAGGAAGGTGCCCCGCTTTTGGTTGGGATTTAATTTGCATATCCTCGTTATCATCAGAGGACCAGAGAAGCCAACTTTACCGGCCACACGGCAGGCGAAGTAAGGGGGCCTATTAAGTCAAACATAAAAATATTTCCCGCATAAAGCAGCATCAAGAACAGAGCTACCGAAAGACGACAGGGAATGCAATGAAAAAGGGGATTTGCTGCGTTTAACCACATTATTCCATCGAGTTAAGTCCATGTCCTTGATATAAATACTAGGAGAGGCAACACAAAAACTGTAATCAGATTCATAGAGGAAATTTTTTATAATATATTCTCTTCCCGATGGTGGTTGCACGTTTTTCAGGACTGCATGTTCGCGTGCAGTTGGTGAACATTCTGGGATTTTTTTTGTGTTGCGTTTTCCTTGGAATATTCTAAATTATTCTCAAAAAGCAGGACACTATTTTTGATGTGTAAAAAAATGAACATTCTTACTTTCAGTTGGAGATCAAAATTGTACCTATTGTGGAGGCGTGGGAATAGCTTGAACGCTATACATTCTTCTTCCTAAGTATTTCTCTACAACTGCAGCAATTAATTTCTCTTTACGTTGATATTGGTGTACAATAACCGGTTGACAAGTTCTGAAATCAGTTTTGAATTTTGAACCTTCGCGGAGAGAATCGTGCAATGTTCTCTGCCATGAAGTTTTTTAGCTGAAGAGAAAAAACCAGAAGTGCTCAGTGTTCGAACTTTACTGCTAAAGCAGTAGTTCTACTGCGCTTTTTTTCCCAATTTTCAAATCTAATGTATCACTGCGCTTTTCCTACTGCGATTTTTAACTTTTCTTTGGATGTTGGAAAGTAGCGTGGAACTAAAAGAAATGTAAAAATTTTGCACGACCTGGTCACGCGTACTTGCTCTTATGTGCCTAATTACATTGGAAAGCAAATCTTTGACAGAAACGAGTAACATTTACGTCGAAAATAGCACAGTTTAAACTTATAAAAAGTATTAAAAACCACAATACTTAACGTTTTATAGTAAAAATGAAGTTCGCCATCACACGTCTTAAATAACAAAGAAATTATGAAAAATGTATTTCGTAGGACCGGTTTTGATAAAATCCTGTCTGAAGCGGACGGCTAGTTGACGATAATTTGGGCGCCAATTTAAGGGTTTGTAGGGGTTCTTGCCACTCCTGGAAAAGAATTCTTAGTATAATCGCCGCTTGCTGTCCGGAGACCGCAGTACACGCTGAATGGAAAGTTAACCAACTGAATTTTCCAAAAATAAAAAAATGAGCTGAGTAAGGTTTAAGATTACATTATAACTTTTATTAACAGCTAAAAAATAACAAAGTTTTCAATAAAATTAAGGTGAAAAGGAAATATTTGGTTACACTCTTAGTTTTCAGCGATTTATATTGGTTTTCCTTGGACGGTCGCAGACCGTGGAAAAAAACACACACCCATGCCGCTACTTGCATTAGTTTTCCATGAAAGGTTGTAAGCCTTCGCATGGCGAACCATTGCAAGTGCATTGGCACTGACCTGGACATTCTATGCTTGACTTCAGTGGACGTTTAGTAAAACGTTGCACCTTCGAACAGCATGAATGCTCTGGCTGAAACATTCAAATCACCTACCTTTATGTGGACGCTCGGAGGAACTTCGCACTTTCAAAGCAAATGATCTAAATGCTTTTACATCGATCGTGCTCGGCATTTTATACCCCTTTAGTGGAGCTTTTTAATACAGTGGTGTAGAGCATTGAGTGAGTTCTTGTTACTTGAGTGATAATGGTTTGGTGATTACCAGCTTATGTTTTATTTTTAAAATGTTTAATAATAATAATAATAAAATAAGTATTGATTGTGTTACAACATGTTTAATTGTGAAAATTAACATGAAATGAAAATTAATGTTTAATTCAGTTGTTACGATAATTTATTTAAGCAATGAGAAAAAATTAAATAATTGTTGATTGCAGTCATCAGTTGTTACATGTCTTTTACTTTTAGTTTTTTTGAAAATAAAAATTGGAAGTTTTGGTATGCAGTTTCTTAGAATTTATTAATATACACGTGATTATAAAATTTAAAATATTTTTTTTTATTAGTTTTGAAATTATTGATTTTTCAAAAAAAATTTTTTTTAATTAATTGTAATTAGAAAAAAAACAGTTATTAAAAAAATTGATATGCAGAATTAATTTGGCTACCTAAATCTTCTTAAATATAAAAATAAAATAAATAAATTTATTGGCGCGACAGCTCCTTAAGGAGCCAAGGCCTAGTGACTTATACTCTCAACCATTCCTGTGTGTGTGTTGTTATTTTGCAAGAATAGAATAGACAATATAAAATTTGACAGAAATCCAAAGAGCCGTTACCGAGGAAGCCAAAATTTTCCTAGTGTTAGTGTTAATAAATTTTAATGTGAAAATTTGTTTGTTTCTTTAAATTATGAATTTTGTAATACCTAAACTTATTATTTTACATATATGTTTATATATTTTTTGCTTTGTTAAACAAAAAAACATAACTAACCACAGTAAAAAAGAGTTGGTAGTCTGTAAAGTCGGTTTACGTGATAACGTCATGAGAAAACATTGATGGAAGCAACACCAACATACAGCCCGTTAACTCATACCCCCAAACCCTCTCGTTTAATCCACACACACACACACACCCCATTATTACATCTACTTTCTACTTTAACAAAACTCCGCCTATTTTGTGTTCTCTTGTTGTACTTTTTGAATTTGAGTGTTCTGTTCTTTTTCATGTTCGCTTGGTGCTTGCGATCGATTTTGGTTGAAAGAACCACAGTATGGCAGCCCTTGTCACTTTTCTTATCAGCATTATCAGCATGAGTCTTATCAGCATGGGTCATCTTATTTCGTATGTGTAACCTGTCATCAATTTATAAGACGTTATCATGTCAAAAACTGAAACTGATTTTTTGTTAAATTTACTGCGATCTTTCATCAAGTCCCAAGCCTGTAAGTGCTTGGTCCCATCTTGGTATATTCAGCAAAAGTTTCTGAAGAGCGATGTTTAATTTCTGCAACATTTTCTCAGCAGCTCCATTTAATTCTGAATTGAAAGGCGCTTATGTTATGTGCTTTATCAAGTGGCTTCAACAAAACTCATTGGAGGTAAAGGAAAAAAAAGTGAAGTCATCATCAAAGCTTGGCCACCGGTGATAACTACGAGATATCTCCTTCATGCGGGCTAGTCCCTAGTGTTGTTTTAGTTGTTTGGGTATAACTAATCTAGGTCCTCACATTGGAAGATGAAAATGGTTAAAAGACACGCTCTCTCACGCGGAGGACAAACAACTGACTCTGACTCTCTTTACTCTTTTTTGTTCTTGCATTTGCATAACCAAACATAAACTTAGTGTCTTGTGTAATTTTATAAGGTGTACAGTGAGTCACACTGATTATTTCAGAATAAACGAACATTATTAAGTATTAAATATGGCTTTCCCTCTGGCCATCCCTTCTGGACATAATAAATTACTTTTGTTAGTTCTGGATTGCTCTTTGCAGCCTTGGCTACTGTTTGAGAATCTAGAGAAAAATCGTCAATTAATGCGGAGGTCATTTTATTCACATAGTGATAAACGGTTTGTGGTCAATAACCAATTCAAATTGACGGGCAAAAGTTACTGATGTAATTTTTACATAAATGATGGAAAGAGCCTCCTTCCTCTTTAATATGGGACTCATCAAGCGTTTTTGATGCAAAAGTGATCGGTCTTTCCGTTTGGACCTAAGTAATTGATTGCAATTTTAACAAATAAAGGATGATATTCACAAATTAATTGTTTGGTGTAAATTTGGCGAATTCCAGTGGAACTTGACGTGTCAAGAAATAAAAGCTCTTATTTAAAAAAGACCAAATGCTGTGCTTTTGACGTATATTTTGCTCGACCTTGACATACATAGGTGACGGAGAAGTCAACCTTTCCGAAGTAGTGGTCACCTTGAAGTTTGTGGAAAAGTTTGCACTGTTCTTGGATGTGGTGTATTGTTCATCCAGGACAAGATTTTCAAGAGCAAGAAAATGATCATTGGACTTACTTGAATGTTGTTGCTCATGCATTATGATTGAGTTGATTAATTCCAACTGTTGTTGGTGCTGTTGAATGAATGTTTTGAGCGGCAGTTTGGGTTGACTCAAATGCTGTTACTAGCTCTTCAAAGTCTCCTAGGGTCGGGTCTTTCTTTTGGATAGCATTCATGTTGACGGATTTCTGTGAGATGTAGTAGACGATCATATCTTTGATCATGAAGTCGGCGTTTTCCCAGACAAACTTGCATTCTATGTCTACTTCTCTCAAATTGGCAGTCAGACTGGCTTACGTCTTGCCTGTAGCCATTTTCTGTCGCATTTTGTTTGCAAATGTTTTTTTTTCAGTTTTAATGTCAAATCTTTGAATGTGTCTAAACTCACATCTGTGGTCTTGGTTTTCTAGAACCACAGTTGAAGTTCCTAAAGGTTGACAAAATTGTTGCCTTTTTCAGATTTTCGTCCTCTATTGCGTTGGCCTCAAAGTGTTTCTGAAGCTGAAACAAATAGTTTTCGCAAGTCTCTTTTTCTACAGAAAAAACGCGAAGGCGAAACTGAGAAATGGATGATATGGATGATGTTGAACTCTGAAAAAGTTTCTCCACGCGGTCTGCCTTGGATTGTAGCTCCATCCAATCCTTCAGTTTTTGCAATAATTTTTCCACGAGTTTTATCAAATTTGATCTTATATGATTTTTAAATGAAGTTAAAGCATTGGTTTGTATTATTTATGAGAAGAACTAAAATTTTGCCATAAATTTTTATAATTACTTGAAATAAAAAATATAAAAAAAAGTAGTTAAATGTTATTATAAGTTTTTTAATGACGTTTTTGAGTAACTGTGAAAGTAAAACATTTAACGGACACTCGAACATTGTACTTGATCATGCCGCTATGTTGTATCGAATGCTATACATGAAAGCTCACAAAAGCTTTTATTACTAGAACTTACCAAAAAATATTAACTCGTCTTACATAAAGCTCTTCATGGGTCAGTTTTAGATCTCAGTCTCAAATCTCAATCTGCTTGCGATAGTGATCAATACAAGTTGGTTTTGTTTATCTTTGCAAATTATAAGATAAAAACAATGTGTTTTATTTTCAATGAGCTTATAAAAAATATCTTATTTTTATTGTTATCATTTTAGAATGCATTTTTTTGAAGATTTTAAAAAGAATCAAAAATTCTTTAGCTTAAATAGTGTCAACACGTAGGCAATCCACCAAAAACAATATTTCTTGTTATGTTTAAAATGTCAGTCGTCAGTGTAACCTGTAACTAATATCATTGTCTACTACACGCTTCGTCGTAGGAATTCCAAATGAAATGAAAACTAAATTACTCAGAACGGAATTATAAAGTTCAATTAAAAAAGGATATTTTGGGTGAATCAGTGAATCAGTAGAATCGTTTGTCTTAGTCTTCATAGTAGAAAATAACTGGATATGACTAAGTTGTAACCATCTGAAGACAACATTTAGGTTTTCTACTCTGGTTCATGGCTCTTTCCCTTACCCAGCAACTAACAACTTGGCAACACCAAGTCATGAAAATGACGAAAACACCATTTAAGGACACAACATTTCATAAACAGCGTTCTAACACTTTTAAGGACGAGGTAGGTGAAAGGAAAAAATATCAAGAGTTTGCATTCCGCTTGAAGCAATGTTTATTCACATACAACTTTATTCCGACTTCGTGTCAGTCCGCAAACTTTTTTCCATAAATTGAATAAGGATCGTCGAAATGAAGGATTTTACTTTAAGTGATTTTCTGAATTTAAATGGAGAAAGGAGCACAACTCATAGAAGTGGCATTGGAGTAGCTGATTTAGAGAGGATTTTGTGTTTTATTTTTTTTTGTTTGTTATTTTTTTTTACAAAATCAGGATCTAGTCCTGGAAGATTTTTCATTGAATTTTACGCGCATGGATTTGGGGATAAAACATGTATTCGTATATTCAATTGGTGATATATGTACCTATGTTTGGGAGTCAGGAGATAGTAGCTACCGTGTTTAGTGTATTCGGCATATGGAAGAGTGTGAGGCATAAAGTATTCCAGAATTTGGATGAGATTAAGGGATTCGGAAGAAGATTGTAACTAAAAGTAGATGTTTTTTTAAATTGAGAAATGTAAAGGGTGTGTTTTGCGGAAGGACTGGCAAACATTTATTTAAATAAATTGCGGAGAGTTGGAAGATGATTGAAAAAAAATAATTGAAGTATGTTTTGACGGATACAACTCTTTCATCAATTTTGAAATTGAATCTTTTGAAAAAACTAAAAATATCAATTAAAGATTCTTTTAATTAATAATTAATGCAAACTGTGGCAAAGGAGAGTAGACCAGATTAAAAATATGATTGTCAATCTTCTACCTCACCTAGATTCCCAAAATCTAATGACAAAGAAAGGTTAATACCAAGTGGTAATTAAAATCCTCAAAAGAAGATAACTGACCATAATCGTTTTAACACAATCATAGCATGCCTTTCTCTAAATAGCTCCTTCACTCATAAAGCCACCATTAATTTCACAATAATTCTCAGTTGTGCCATCAAATCAAGCAGTCCTTTTCTATTTGCAGAATTATATAATTTTGACAAACTGGCCTGATCCGTGCTCTTGGTGTCAATCCTTCACACACAACAACAACAATAAACTTCCTATAAGCCTTTCAACTGCCACGCAAACAGAATATAGTATAAGCGTTGCATTAAACGAACCACAAATTTAGGATATTCCAACAAATTAACCACAGGATAATTTAGCTTTAAATGCAAATTGGTTTCACTCAGTAGGCGTCAATGTACACAAAGGATAACATTTATGCATTAGAATTTCAACACAAATGCCTTCAGCATACTACATACATATAATGGAATGTCAGGGGTAGACATACTCAAAGAGCGGGAGAATGACAGCTTTGTGTGTTACCGGATCAGCGGCCAAGGATAATGTGTAACCCAATTGGCGGCTACAGAGTCGTATCCCCCATTGACAATTTATCCCACTAAATACACCTGTCAGCCCGTCAACGGATGAATGAGCAAACACACGAACACAACACACAATGCGGAACCGGACATGAATTTGCACTTCCCAGTCAAACACACACACACACACACATCCAACAAATGGACAGCCAAAGATGGTGTTCAATGAAAAATTACAAGAGAATTTATGGTAATGCGAGTGGAAATTAAAGATGATAGGCATCAATAAATTGACATAGTTCCCGGCCAAGTGCAACTGACCAGACCCGGACCCAGACCCCACGGCCAGACCACATCAAATCAAAAGGTCCATCGAGGTTTCATACCCAGAACTCTCCTGATGAATGACGAATCGCTGTTGGCGGGGGGGAATTCAAATTAAATTGTCTGCACATTAGTGGTCAAGTGGGACACATAATAAGGTGAACGGTCTTCGGCTGTTGGGTGAGAGATACGAGATGGATGGGTCAGGGTAGCGGCATTGGGGGTTAAATTATGGGCTCACTGGCTTGTTGAGATTTAATGGCACACGATAAGGATTTAACGGCGACTCGGTGAGTATACAATGATGTGTTGCCCAGGGATGAGTAATTGGGTCTAATCAAAAGGAGCAGGACTATACGGTTGAAAGATGATCGGCTGTGCAGAGTTTAATTGGTTTTTAACAAACGTCCGAAGGTTATAAGTAAATCACATCGAAACCACAACAAGTTTTTGGGGTAAAGGTAGAGATGGTCAATCGTTGGAAGTTGAAGAGAGTTGATATTAATTGGTAAATACGCATTTAAATTTATTGTTATCGTCTTTATTATTTAAGGATTTAAAAGAATTCATAATTAAAAACGTGGGTTAGGAAATGGTTGCTCAATCCCTCTGAAGACATACACACAATATGAAGATCGTTGATTTAGCCTTGGATAGTTGTTTGAGATAAATAAAACATCTAGTAAATGATCATAGTTATATTTACAGGAGTCGTCGAAGATTTGCCAAGAAATGTTGGTCCACGACAGGGATGCGTCTTGATTCATATTACAATCCTTTGACTTTCATCAGATATGTTGTTAAGATCACCTTTGGTGATTTTGATTTCAGTGTAAAATAAGATAAGGAATCTGTATTCAATCAACACATAGGTTTCCATAGTTTGCATGAGAACACTAATGACAATGGACTACGAGTCATAGAAATGGCAGCATCAACAATTTGGCAACTACCAAGTTTCTTCGTAAAAATATGTGGGATCATTGTTTAGAATCCTTTCTTTGGCTCAATTTCATTTATAAAATATTTCAATTAAACTGTATAATGATTAAACTTCATAAACTGTTTGACAACAAGTTTTTACTTTACACTCTATGGAATAAGTGGCGGTGGCGTTGTGAAAAACGAGGCGATTGCTTTGGCGGTTTAAACTAAACTGAAGTTATGTATACATATTGAATATAATGAAAAAAAGTAAAGGAGAAAACAGAAAAGTAATGAAGAAGTATGTCTGTTTGTCGCGCATCTGAACCGGTTTTTTGTTTTGTATATACCAGTAAGTCGTAAGTAGTGGTATTGAAGAACACTACGACTTTCATATGAACCATCTCACAGATGTCTACAAATGCACCTGGGTATACCTTAACGGAGTCACTTGTAAATGACCCAGTTGCTCACGTGTTGATAGATTGTCGCCACTACTCCAGCTAATGACGATTGACGATTGAAACGTATCGAGGTGTCAACGTTAATCGGGATCACCTATATTGTTTGTATAGTGTTCCGAGAGCAGATTGGTCTGCAAAAAAGTATTGCATCCACTGCTTAGGTTTGAATCAACACGATGGCCTACGCCTATGCTATAAAAACAAAAGCAACACCTACAGTAATGCGTTAGGACTCACTCTCGCACAGCTCGATGAGGGAAGAGTAAATATTGGTGACACAGAGTGTCGGGCGTAAATGAAATATGGGCACACCCTAAGAACAATGTAATTAGGTCTGCTGACAATATCTTAAGCAGTAGTCGCAGAGATCAGAGCAGTTTGATGATGAACGGAGAGGGAAATCTGAACACTGCGCCTAAAGATGGAACGATGGGAAGTGTACTTTGATGAATTGTTGAACGTCTCACGGAAGAAATGGAGACTCCACTATTTCAAGAGGAAAACCTCATGCTACAGCCACCAAACATTGAGGAGTCACAAAAGGCGATTAATGGGCTCAGAAATGACAAGGCCTCGATGATCAAACATGGAGGGCCAACACTATAGTACATCAAAAAATTCATGCGATGATTAGCACACGTATATGGTAACACGAAAAATGTCAGAAAGAACTTGGTAAAACCATGAGAGAATTCAGCATTCCAAATAAATTTACACGATTATGTTTGGTGGCCATGACCACTATTAAAAGCCATATAAAATTAGCCCGTTTTGCTGTCCAGACCAATGAACATCTTTAATGGACTTCAACAAGTGGATGGTTTGACTTGTATCTTCATAAACCCGGCTTTGGAAAAAGAAATTCGTGACTCGGGCACGTCAACAAGATGCACTATCGTCACTTATTCCAGCGTGATTATTAGTTCACGCATACTAAGCAAGCAGTACAAGATCCACCATCTTAATCGAGAAGGCGGCACAAAACCTGGCCTTACATTTTAATGAATATAAATACGAGAAGTGTTGGTCAAGCAATAAGGGCAGTGGAGCATGAATTTGAAGTAGGGGTATCTTTAACTAACATAGACAATATGGAGCAAGCAATACGTGGTGGCTTCTAAAATCCAACAGAACCTTCTAGGTTCTATGTAGTATCTTCAAATCCAGAAACCTCTCTTCATAAAAACTACTAGACTATGGTTTTACCATTACTCATATATAGATCCGAGACATATGCGCTTACTAAAAGGTACTCTGAACTCTAAACCGTTTTCGAGAAGAATGTCTTACGCAGCTTCGCCTGACAACCAATTAAGCTTAAGTGTAAGGTTCCACTATTAGTCCAGAGGTTTATTATACGAAATGATTCGATGCAAGACAATTTAATTTGATTAAATATGGTTTTATTTTGATATAATTTTGATTGATACAACAAACACTTTTAATAAGCGAGTAATATACTTTGTTGGACGCACGACCGATCTCGTCGAAGTTAATACTAAGACTAATTTACGTTTCGCATGTTTCGCCTATTCTCTTAGTCACGTCTTTCATATCTGCCTGTGTCTGTGGGTATCAGTATCGTTCTAGTTTGTTCCTCATAGGGTATGTGCCCATAGAATTGGCTTTCCTACATATTTTAAATGCAATTGTTATCATTTAACGAGTGTTTGGTAGATCTTATCTCATTAATACAGGATTTTGCTCTCACCACATAATTTCACTGATTTTTGTAATAAAATAATTGTCTAGGGTTATTTATATAGATTCTTTTATTTAATAATATAAAATTCTTTAATGCCGATGAACTTCACTATATGAAATGACTTTGAAGACTGACTGACTTAATAATTTTAAAAGCGAAACTGACTCTTCATTGGTAGGGAGGGACGTTGTTTTCCCTTACTCTGTCTTTCGTCTTTTTTTTAATATATGTATATCTTCAGTGCTGTATGTTTGGTTAGTCGACGTTTGGTAGTCGACACGTTATGTTCGCGTCGTTAGATCCTCAAGCCCACATTAACTCATTCCTACAGACATCACTTAAAAATAATTTCCTTATTCTGAAATGAACCAACTTCTTTCCGTGTTTCACCCATTAGTGTGTCAACGCAAAAGGAGTATCTACCCCCCTTTCTACCAATTTTCATTGACCCATTAAATCTTATTGGCCACCCTCTTGCCAAACATTTGCTGTTGTCTACCCAAAATCCAACTACCGTTGGCGTCCTTAACTTACTACCTTACCACAAGTAAATATTTCTGCAGCCACTTAGCAAAGCTGATCGTCCACCAGCCAACAAAAACAAACAATAGAGAAGACCATGATGTCGACTACCTCCATTCACGAGAATTTCTTGAAAAGGGAATTCCTCAAGCAAAGGACACGCAATAAAAATTACTCGTCCTTTCTTCCAGATAAACGACATCATCTCTCTCATAGAGAGTTCGAACAACTCTGAAATATTTTGAGTTCAATTTCATCGTCCATCGTCGAACTCGGGAGAAAAATCCAACATCCTGTCCTGGGTTTTGTTTTTCTTACCCTCCGGAAAGATCTCAATTAATTCAAATAAAGAAAACTCAAGGAATCTCGCAGCGGTAAATATTTGTTTCGGAACTCGCTAATTAAATCAAATACAACCTTTCCCCAAACCCTCATACATAGCTAACTCTTAAAGTCATCCCAAAACACTATGAGTACAAATTCCTACGAAGGTCCTTTCCACTTCACTGTATGTGATGTACCGACGAAGATGTAATCCCTGTGCGTGGGTTTTGCGGTCTTGGTAAGGGATATAAAATCCTAGCTAAGTGGCGTCTCTCTTTAGTTTCTCATTGAAGCGCTTACAACACGAAATGCGGGCAGAGAAAAAAAAAACAGAATCCTTCACCTTCTTAAGGACATTTTGTTTATTGTGTCCCTTTTACCCTGACCACCATTGTTATGGCAATATACCCATACAAAACCATTCTGCAGCAATTACCATGAAATGCGTAGTAATTATAGTAATGGAGCGGGAGCATTTTGCTCGAGACTTCTCTAAACGATTTACAACTCCTCCAGGTAGGTAATTAAGGTGATTTATACATTGTGGGGGCGCTGTGATTTCAGTAAATCGTTTTTGGATTGGTATGAGGAAAACTGAACAGTATGCTTGAAGTGGAGTCGTTTAAAGTTTTGATGTGGTGTATTCAATTGAAGAATATTGGTTGTTATCCTTGTAAATGATGTGTGCGTTGGTGGTGATTTCGAGGTTATCCGAGATAATTTGGAGTCCTTGACCTTTTGTTTTAATTGTAAGTTTGCTTCTTCGGTGGTTGCCTTTAAGGAAGTCTCACTGGAAGGCTGTTTTAAACGAAAAATATATAATTACATATGTTTGTACTCTTAAAATCAACGGAAGTTTCTTAGGAGGAGGTAAATAATACAAACTGAGATGTTCTTCATGGCACTGCATTGCGTAGTAATCCTAATCCTGGTTTAAAATGGTCTTCAGCGGGCTTGATCTCTCCCAGCCGTTTCCAATTTAGCATTCCTCGCAATCGAAGGTATCCTTTTACATGGTATCCCCGTCTGGTTGAATTGGCTTGCATATTTCTGTTTTTTAAGCTTTAACCGGGTTTCTGTACTTATTATTATAAACCGTCGCAAATCGGAGATCAATCTGCGTAGGGTTACAATATACAATAAAATAATATAAACTTAAAAAATATAAATTAATTTTGTATTTAACATTAGCGGCGGTGTGAAATAAGGCCCCAGACCAAACGGACCCAAAAACAAAAATGAAATAAGGCCCCAAAAATGGGGTACTTTTTCATAATGAAATAAAACCCTATTTTTCTATGTGAAATTAGACCTCATAAAATAAAAAAACACCCCAAAAACGAAATGAAACGAGACCCCAATTTTTTTGAAAAAATAAAAAAAATAAAAAACCTAACACACTTAGGCTAAACTAGTTTTGCCTAGTCATTTCTTGAGATTTTATCTTCCAATCAGTATGAGGTAGGTATGGGGGCATGCTGCCCCCTTCAACCCCCCTGCTTGGGCTCACTATAGGATTTGAAGTATGTGCGAGATTGGGTTTATGCAAAAGTTCTTTAAATCAAAAAGAAACGTTGAACATACCCAACCTTGCACCTTCTCCAAATCCTATAGTGAGCGCAAGCAGGGGGGTTGCAGGGGGCAGCATGCCCCCACATACCTTCTTCATACTAACATTTATCAAAGTGGGACATATTTTCAAATTTGTTGTTTGTGCTTATACTGGCCTAAGTCGCTTTTATTGCCAATTTTTGTATTCGACACAATATTTTTGTGGGTCTTTTTCCTTCTTTGATATTAGGGGTTTTTCATAATGAAATATAACTATATTTCTAAAAATTACATTAGGCCCCTAAAAGTGAAATTACACCCCAAAATATATATTTTTTTGTTATTGTTGTATTCTTAATATACTTTTGGGGCCTTTTTTCATTTTTGTTTTTGAGGCCGTTTTGTCTGGGGCTTAATTCGCACCGCCAACATTAGCACTTGACAGTTTAAACACAATTCCCAACAATTTCATTTTATTTTATTTATAAATATGTATTTATATATTTATGTTTATTAATAACAATACCACATTAATCTTATAAAAAAACATGATTTCACGTCAATAAACTTTTCCCAATTAATATGATCACGAAATGCAAACTTCAAGAAAATAACTTCTTTTTATTAGAATACCAAAAGCCAACAAAATTTAACTGCATTTTTCAACCATTAGTACTAACAAACTAAACAATTACGCAAATACGATAACACCTACCCGCTCACACTACTCAATTTGTTGAGAAAAGCTTCAAACCCGAAAGCACCGCAATAAAAACCAATGTAAAGATATATAGTACTTTTTCAATAAGCAAATGTAACACTATTGGTGGAATATGTTTTTTTTTTTAATTCACACAGTGAGGATGGGTAGAAGTGAGTAAACGTACGAACTTTTTTTTTTAATGAAATACACAGAATTCATTTACGATAGTCAGTGGCTTTTAGTAGAAGTATTCTCAATTCAGTGTCGTGATAATATACCCACTGTTTTGAAAAAAGCTCGCCCATAAGCCCTGTAATGACAGTTTTTATTGAACAGATTATAGAGCCATATCAGAACGAAAAAGACCTGGGGCCTATAACACAATACATAAAGTGCTTGTTGAACAAGTGAAATTCAACAATTTTTTTTAAAATTTGTTTAACACGGAATAACAAGTCTAGGAGAACTATAACAATTGTTTTGGTTTCTTTCAACAAGTGGGAAATTTCTCAATTTCATAGTTTTTGTAACTGGAAGCAATAAGTATTAATAAAAAAGAGAATAAACTTGTTGAATTGTTGATAAATTTCAAACGACGGTCGGAGACTTGTTAGAAATCAACAAGTTAGGAATAGGCACTTGCAGTAGCGTTTTTTAGTGATGAATTTGGAAAGATTGATTGTTTTATATTTATTAAGTGCACAAGACCCAAGAGTTTTGTTTAAAAAATGTTGTTTTTATTAATTCTGAATCGAGCAGTGATTGAGGACCAAATACAAACAAAAGTGTTTAAAGAAAGAATTAACTTTGTAATAGAACCCGATGTGTTAATTGACAGATTTCTTGTGCCCGTAGAAGTTATTGATTACCTTAGCGAAAGTCTCTACTACAAATTACGGTCCCCGTCTAATAAAATTAAGGCACTAACCGTAAGGCAGAAAATATTGATAGCCTTGTATTAGTTCAGAACGGGATCTCAATACCGAGACCAACAACTATTTCAGACTCCCACCCGATAACATCAAGTAAGATATTGTCACATGAATTGAACCCTGATTTTGGACAAAAAGCTTCTTTTTTTTTCTTCGAAAATCTTTCGACTCATCTTGGTAGCTACTTGTTAAACTGGTTCAACAATTGAAGGGATTTTTTTATTGATAATTGTTACCAATTTTCTTGTGTTACAGAAATGACTTTCACTTGTTTAACAAGCACAGTTAAAGAAGTGATTGTTGACTTGTTGTTGTCTGTTATAGGCCCCTTTTTGATAACTATCGACACCAACAATTAATAAAATTTATGGCACTCGCCGTTCGAATAACCATCTGGACACTACAGGTTTACTAAAATTTAATTCTCCATTTGATACTGAAAAGAATTAATGAATTAATGAATTAAAAATAATGAATTAAAAAAAAAATTAATTAAATTTATAACACACTTCAACTTCAACTTAGCGCTCTCGGTTAGCGTTCAAAAAGCTTTACTAGGAAAAAACCGTATTATTTTACAAAATTCACTCGAACTCAAGAAAAATACAAAACTGCATATTTCTTCTTAAATTTTCTCTTTCCTTCCTTTTCTTTCTTTTTTGTTTCATATTCCTTTAATAATTAGGAGATATTTTCCTTAAAATTTTTGTTCTTAATGTTTTTTTTTCTTTTCGCCTTTTTACATTTTAATTTAAATTTTTAATTTTTTAATTTTAAATTTTAGTTAAAAATAAAGATCATTCTTCCCCTTTAATTTAAATTTTTACGTTTTTTACTTGCGATGGGACTAAGGCATGTTAAGGATTCGTGAATAAAAAAAAATTTTGATGACAATGAAACATGACATTACGATCATAGAGAAGTCTAAAAAAGTGATCGACAAAAAAATGTCTGTCTGTTTGTCTGTCTGTCTGTCTGTCAGTATGCATAACGAGCTGCAGCCTAAATGGCTTAAGTGATCATCTTTAAATTTTGTGTATGTGATTCTTTTGGCATTCCCCAGAGGGGAAATTTAAATTTTATTTTAAGGCTTAAAAATAACGGTACCTGGCATATGACCGTTTAGGAAAAGCTTATTTTTATTGAAAACGGCTTCAACGATTTTGATGAAAAATTTTGAGAATTTTTTCGTTGGTATTGGCTATCTCTTGATAAGAACCAAATTTATGGGAAAACTCTATTAACGGTACCTTTCATATAACGGTTTTTTAAGTTTTGACCTTCTCGGTAACTGCTCTTTGGATTTCTGTAAAATTTTATATTTAAGAAGATCTAAGTTACCAAATTAATTCTGCATATAAAATTTTTGAATAACTTTCTTTTTTAATTAAAATTAATATTTTTATTTTTTTTTTTTTTGAAAAATGAATGTAATACTTATCAAAAAAAATAATTTAAAATTTTATTCCCATTTATATTAATAAATTCTAAATATTGCATACCAAAATTTAAAAAAAAATCAAAAAACTAAAAATAAAAAAGATGATTTTATCAAAACGGGTCCTACAATTTTCGAAATAAATGGTTTATAAATTCTTTGTTACGTATGATGGCGTACTTCATTTTTGCTAAAAACCGTTAACTATTTGATACTTTTTATAAGTTTAAACAAAGATCTTGCTTTCCAATGTAATTAGGCACATAAGAGCAGGTACGTGTGACCCAGTCCTGCCCATTTTTTCTTTCAGATGTCCTTTCTTGAAATCTTTTCTTATACAATTTTTCTCATTGTGCTCCGGAGTGGTTCCAGATTTGGATGGTTGCATCGAGTGGCGCTCATTGATGAAAATTTTAGCAGGTCATAGATCTGGCCTCAGAATCTGGATTTATAGGTATTGAAAAAGCTCAAGTTGTTAAAAGCATTCTCCCCATTTAATCTTAACGGACAGGTACAAGCAGTCTATGTTAAAAATCTTTTTTCTAATTCTATACCTGTACCTCCGGGAGTACCGCAAAATTCTATTTTAGGGCCTATGCTATTTTCTTTGTAAATATATATATATATTAACGAACTATCATCTGTTGTTGCTAGCTGCTTTTTTCAACTTTATGCTGATGACGCTTAACTCTATATAAGTTTCACTCACGGACTTATTGAAGATTGTGTAAGTGGAATTAATGCCGATCTAGAAAACATCGCAAACTTCTGAAAGAAAAATCTCCTTTTTATTAATACAAGCAAATACTAAGTGTATTGTTATAACCAAGAAACCAACGACCACCTCTTACTTCCCTTCGGTTGTCCCAAATAATGATCCCATCGAAAATGTTTCCACTAGTAAAAATTTCGGAATGACTTTCAATTAAACTTTCACCTGGAATAACTAAACTCCATTCAATTTATATTTATTATGATATATGCCTTTCAACCTAACCATTATTGATTTTAATAAGCTATCTCTATTTCAAAGCTCTCATATGGTTGTCGTGGTAAGCATTATAAAATATATGTAGGCTTACAAAAAGCTCTAAGAAAACTTCAAATTCTGAAAGTTCCATACCAAAAACAAAAGAAAAATGTATTATAATTTCCATCAACGACGAATGGTAACTCTGAATAATTTTTTTTTTTTTAAATAAACACAATAAGCGAATAAACACAATTGGTGATCAGTCTCCTTCTCCTCACCGTCGAAGAGCAGACAAGTCATGGTGGAATGCACATAGGCTTATGGAATGTTACAAAAACAATTTCAATGTAACTCAGAGTCTGTTTTTTTATTTCAGTGGCAATTTTTTAAGTTGAGTGCGATGCAAACACCAGGCAGGTGCCAGTGTGTTTGAAAGCTCTCTTCCATAAGGCCTGTGCATCATATGTATACTTCTTGTTTAACTCTGCATTTCCCTATCCAGTTAAAGAGATTTAAAAAGTTTTTAATTTTGAACGTAGAATTGAATATTTGAAGAAGTTTTGACAGATGAATCAACGAAATGCTTTTGTGTAGTTTGCCTTTTAGAAATTTACTACTCCATCTTCAAGGCTATTTCTAGAAAAACAAAAACCGCCTTACAGTCTTATAGTAAAAATACTTAAAATAGAATATGCTTTTCACTTAAAACAAATTTAACTTTGCTTTTAACCCCCACCCCTGTGCCCTTACAAACAGACAGCTTGAATAACTTAGGCATTTTTTATTTCACTCCCCAACTACAAGGACTCCGGGGGTGTCAACATTATAATATAAATTTAAATAAACCTGAGGACCTTAAGTACATGTTTGTGTATATTTATACTCCTTGTTTTCAGTTCACAGATTTAAAAGTGTAGTCTTATTGTGAATTGTAAATATTATTTTAAATAAACTAAACTAAACTGGCACACAATCTTCACAAAAAGCATCAGATTTAATGAAATTAATGCTTTAAAGAACATTATATTGAGATACAATTTCAAATTCGAATACACTGTTTGGCGGTTAACTTAGAATTTTACTTTTAGGAACAAATTGAGTTGTTCCATATTGAAAACATAAGATTGGTTTTCTTTTTAGCTCCGTAGATTGCACCCAACCACCAATTGGTGGTTGGGTGCTGTATGAATAGGGTAGGCACTGAAAGGCATCAAACTGGTGATGCACAGTCGCTGCAACTATATCGTACACATCAATTGTGCTTATTTTACCTCCCCGCGGTAACCACCGGGTACTGGTCTGTCCATCCGGACATTCCTGCTAAACTTATAAGCGCGAGTGTTGAACACAGAAAAAATAGCAACACTAGAATGCTCTGCTTTAATGACTGTTCTGATCGATTCGCAGAAGTCTTGCACGAGCCCCTCAGAAAGAGGACGTACGGCGGATGAGCCCAACCAATTGGACCAACGGTGGCGTCAACAGTCAACGAAGCAGACGCCCTAATGAGCTACTTCGACGTATTTGGAGATAAGGTCATTAGGACAATTCAATGCAAGTCAGGGCATTGAAATAGAGATGGTGGCGGATGAACCCTTAATGGGCCAACGGCAGCGCTCATATCCCCGAAGTGGGTTACTGACTCCGGATTCTCCGGTTCCTTTTGTCCAAGGAATCCAACAAAGGACCTGGCTCTCCAGGTTGGGGGTTGTGCGTGGGGTTAACAACCCTACCACGGAAAAAAGAAAAAGTTGCGAAGCGACCAATAGCCTCGGAAAAGGACGGATTTACTGTTGACGACCCGGAAAAACGAATCAAGGACAACGACCTTCGGATCTGCACGTGGAATGTTAGAACTCTTAACAGACCACGTGCATCCAAACAACTAGCGGAGGCCCTAGACTGCTACAGAGCAGGAATTACTGCCATCCAGGAAGTGCGATGGAATGGGCCGGGCAAAAGGAGGATGAAAAACTGTGACGTGTACTAGGGTGATTGCGCAAGAAGACCACAGCGTTTATTTGGGTGCGGATTCGTCATAAGCGGTAGACTTAGGCAAGAAGTCTAGGGCTTTCGACACGTAAGTGAGCGAATTGTGACAATCCGTATCAAGGCTAAATTCGCCAACATTAGCCTAATATGCGCTCATGCCCCCACAGAGGACAAAGATGACGCCACCAAGGATGACTTCTATGAGCTCCTCGACAAAACCTATGAGCAATGCCCTAAATACGACGTTAAGATCGTACTAGGCGATTTTAATGCCAGAATAGGTAAAGAGGAAATCTTTGGTAGGACTGTCGGAAAACATAGCCTACACGACACAACGTCTGAAAACGGACTTAGGCTAATTGACTTCGCAGCGGCACATAACGTCACCATTGCAAGCACACGGTTTCCTCATCTCGATATACACAAAGGGACTTGGCGACACCCAGATCAAAGAACCGTCAATCAGATTGATCACGTTGCGATCGATGCAAGACACGCCTCCAGTATCTTGGATGTTCGCACCTTCCGAGCAGCTAACATCGACTCGGATCACTACCTTGTTGCAGCAAAGGTAAGAATGCGAATAACCCGAACTCCACAACAACGGAGTAATACTGTAAGGAAGTATGACGTCGTAAAGCTGCAATCGCAAGAAACCGCCAGAACCTATGCCGATCGAATATCCCGTAACCTCTCAAGAAATCCAGTACCGCCAGCATCAAGTGTCGAAGATCAGTGGCAACACTGCCAACAAGCCATCAGAGATGCCGCAACTGATGTGCTAGGTTTCACCAGACCACCAACACGAAACCTCTGGTTTGATGACGAATGCAGGCAGGCCCATGCAGCCAAACAAGAGGCATATAAAGCGACGCTGCAAAGAAAGACGAGAGCTGCTCGCGAGCTTTACGAGCAGAAAAGACGGGAAGAACACCGGCTTCTCCAAAAGAAAAAGAGAGAGCATGAGAAGCGCGCGATCGAAGATATTGAGAGATGCTACTCCAGGAACAACGTGCGGAAGTTTTACCAACAGGTAAAAAGAACATGCCAAGGAAAAAAATCCCGCACAGAAGCCTGTAGAGATAGGAATGGAAACCTCGTAGTAGAGTCACAGTCGGTGCTGAGTACATGGAAGGACCATTTCTGCAGACTGTTAAACAGCGATGAAGGCCAAAATTCCACTGTCAGGCAGAATGAACCATTCAACATGGATGATGACAGACAAAACTTCCGTCCACCTGACCAAAATGATATCTAAACTAAAAAACAACAAAGCTGCTGGACCCGACGGACTACCCGCCGAACTTTTTAAAGCGGCCGGAGATGACCTGGTGGAGTGCATACACCAACTCATCTCTAAAGTTTGGTCAGAAGAAAGTATGCCTGATGAATGGAACCTCAGCATCGTTTGCCCGATCCACAAGAAAGGAGACCCTCTAAACTGCGCCAACTATAGAGGAATAAGTCTCCTGAATATCGCCTACAAGATCCTCTCTGCCGTACTATGTGAACGCCTGAAACCTTTCGTCAGCAACCTGATTGGCCCCTATCAGTGTGGTTTCAGACCAGGAAAGTCCACAATCGATCAAATGTTCACGCTACGGCAGATCCTAGAAACCACCCAAGAATTCCAAATCGATACCCACCACCTCTTTATCGATTTTAAGGCCGCGTACGATAGCATTTATAGAGACGAGCTATACAGAGCCATGTCAGGTTTTGGCATTCCCACAAAACTCGTCCGACTGTGCAGGATGACGATGGAGAACTCTCGCTGCTCCGTCAAGGTTGGTTCTGACCTCACAGAAGCTTTTGACGTCAAAAAAGGATTCCGACAATGGGATGCGCTATCGTGCGATTTCTTCAACTTAATACTTGAAAAAATTATAAGAAACTCGCAAGTCAATTGTAGTGGGACAATTTTTTTCAAGTCTGTGCAATTGCTAGCATACGCTGACGACATAGACATCATTGGCAGAACTCGGCCAGCTGTCACTGGAACGTTTGCTAGCAATGAAGCTGAAGCGGCTAAGATGGGACTAGCAGTCAATGAGGCCAAAACGAAGTACCTGCTGTCCACAAAAAGGGACACACAACACCGGCGGATTGGACAAAACATCACAATAGACAGGTACAACTTTGAGGTAGTTAGGGACTTTGTGTACCTCGGATCCGCTATAACATCTGACAACAACATCTCGTCAGAAATAAAGCGAAGAATTACTCTTGCCAATCGCTGTTTCTATGGGCTAGGAAGGCAATTGAGTAGCAAAGCCCTCTCTCGAAAGACAAAGGAGACTCTGTATAAGACCCTAATCATCCCAGTCCTGCTATATGGCGCCGAGGCATGGACTCTATCTAAAGCGGATGAAGATATCCTTAGTCGTTTCGAGCGTAAGATTCTTCGGAAGATTTTTGGCCCTATCTGCGTTAACGGGCTTTGGAGGAGAAGATTCAACCAAGAACTATACGAGCTGTACAGCGACATTGACCTGGTCAAAAAAATACGCATATCACGTTTAAGATGGCTAGGTCATGTAGAGCGAATGGACAACAATGCTCCGGCTCGCAGGATCTTCGATTCCATCCCAGAGGGTAGACGCAGTCAAGGAAGACCTCGCCTTAAGTGGCGCGCTCAAGTGGAGGACGACCTCAACCAACTTGGAGTGCAAAACTGGAGGCAGCTAGCCAAAGACCGAGTTGGCTGGAGAGGCATGTTGGTTGAGGCCCAGGTTCGTCCCGAACTGTAGCGCCACCTAAGTAGATGATAAGAGGAGAAGATAGAATAAGTGGTGACGATAGTTTTATGTATGTTGGGTTGTTTTTATCTGTTTTTAACTGAAACAGTTAAAGAAAAAACCCCTGGGAGAACAGTTTGGGCATACCGAGGAAGCCAAGTAGGACGGTCTCAACAATTTCTTCAGGACCTATGATGCTCCAGCAATAGTGACGTAGACTCCAGCGCAGGTATGGTAACAAATATTATTTTTACTAAATGAGAAAGTTCATTCCGAATTATGATAACTCATGGTTCGATGCGTGCTGCAAAAATGTGATAAGGTTAAGAGATGTAAGTTTCAATTGTTACAAAGCCTACACTACCGAGGAAAACTGAAAAAAGTTTCAACAAGCTAAAAAGGCCTGCAATATTCATATTCGTAAGACCAAATTTTTACATGAAGAACAATTACGACAAAAAATACTGCAATATCCCAAAGGAGATAAAAACTTTTGGTCTTTTGTAAAAAATATTTGGAATTCTTTGTCAACATCCTACGTTCGTCTTCAACAATACACCTGCTGTCAATTCCCAAGAAAAGCAGATCTGCTTGCAGTCCGATTCACTGCTAACTCAATGCGTCCGGCACGTGTTATCAATCCCTCCGCACTGGAGAGCGTAACCGATTTTATAAGATCAATCTTCTTTCAGTTGCAAGGGTTTTAAAAGATCTTAACATTCACAAATCCGCTGGCTCGGAAAGTATTCGGCTTTCGCAACAATAGATCCACTGGTGATTTGATTGTATATCTCACGGAAAAGTGGAACCAATCTCTTCAACCTTTCATCCTTTTGGTGAAAGAACGATTCAATCAAATCAAATCAAGCCCTTTAATCGAAAATTTGGACTCGATGAAACTCTTATTCGTTGGACTAATAATTACATTTCGAACCGCTCAATACAAGTTCTGTTGGACGGATTCAAGTCTGGTATTCACAAAACAAATGCTCTGTTTTGTTTCCGAGTTTCCTTCTTATATTTCATTATCATCATCATCGGCGTAACAACCGGGATCCGGTCTGGGCTTCACTCACCGTTCTTACAAACATCTCGATTGCTGACAGACGACGACGCCATCCAGTTTCGTTCTTCAAAGCTTCGGGCATCCTGGTCTACGCCATGCTACCAACACCAGGTAGGTCTATCACGTTATCTTCTACCATCAAAAGAACTGCAAGGGACTTTCCGACTAGTTCCTCTTCGAAAATGCGAGCTAGGTGCCCAGCCCACCGGAGTCTACCAAGCTTTATTTTTTCAGCAACATCTGTTTCGAGGCAGATGTCATTTAATTCATGATTCAATTCATTGCAAAATCAATTTGGTGACAACTTTATTTCTAGAAGTGGTTCTGTTAACTGGCCCCCTCGTTCGGGCGACTTAACGCCTCTCAATTACTTTTTATGGGGCTGTGTTAAGTCATTGGTTTGGTTGGTAAACCAGGAACTCTTGAAGCATTGGAAGCCAATATTAAAGCCACCATTTACGCCATACGGCCAGATTCATTGGAAAAAGTACTGAACAATTGGACTGATCTAGAATGAACTAACTATTTAACTTTTTAACTCGGCCGGTCAAAACCGAAACCGGTTTTTCGGTTTTAAAAAATAAAAAAAAAAACTTATTTCTATTTCGAATATATTGCCGAAAAATATTTGTCCCTAGTTGGGAGTTCTGTGGTTCAGAGATTCAGAGATTTAGTGTCGATTTTGAGGTTAGTGTCCACTCTGAATGACATTGTTTGGGCGGAGAAAAATCGCCTCACAGACCCATACATCGCTGAAAGGGTTTTTTTTAAATAGATTAGAAATTTATAAAACTTAATTTATAACGGCTCAAGAAAAATAAATTCAAAAAAAATAAGAAAACAAATGTTTTTATTAGAAAACAAATAGTCCAGGCAAAATAATTTATATACAAACAAAAATCCATGTAGTTCCAATTTTTGCTGGCATGTGTAGGGATGGGTCCCCTCTACCCGCGGAATGGGGGGGGGGGGGTTGATTTAAACGGACCTTCCCACGGTTGCCTCCGCATATCTGGAAAACAGGTTCGTCGTAGAAAAAAAAACTCTGAAGAAAAATTGAAGCTGCTTAAATGTCCTACAATTTGCTATGGCACTATATTTGATAATAAAGAACTGTTTTTGAGATATAAAAATATTTTGTTGTTGTTAGTCCTTACCATTTTTTTAATCACAAAGTTGTAAAACGATAAGTTGTAGAGAGCCACCCGGATTAACGGGGATTTTTTATTACGGGTAGACATTCCTGCAAAAATTGGAACTACATGGATTTTTTGGTTTATTTATTGTTTTCAGGCTTAGTTTGCCTGGACTAAAAAGGTTTTTTCAAACCGGTTTTAGGGCGGTTAAAACTGCTTGGTCAAACCGTAAAAAAGAAAAAAACCGAAAATTGATTTTTTTATTTTTTTTTTCAAAAATCGCCAACCCTAGAAGAAATGTTTCATTTCAAATTAAAATCAGAAATAGTGAGTTAGAAAACAGGAAATTCAGTCTTTTTTTGCAATAATGCGTTATCCACTTCCCTTCAGAACATCCAGGTTAACATTAAGATACAACAAAAATAATTTTCTAACATCAAATGTTTCATTTTTAAGGGGAAAATTAACCTTCAATTTCTTCACTTTGTATCTTTTTCATCTGTTTTGTTAATATTTTCAAAATCTTTAAATCTTGATTAAGCTTAAAACTCATGGCCTTGGTACCTTTCAGACTGAAAAGCGTTTTTTTGTATTATTTTACAAGAAGTGGCCATTATCTGCATCAAGTACCATAAGCCGAGTATTCACTAACGACTTATTTGGTAAGTAATTATCTCAATGACACCACTTATTTAGCTGTTTTCCACATAGGTACGAACTTTTACTCGTGTTATCTGTTATTTTCCTTAAAACACACAAAAAAATCAAACTAAATTCAAATAAATCATTTTTAGTTCAAATTAATGTATTTTGATCTTATTATATCTATAAACTATGGGTTCTCTGTCATAAGACGATCAATTTCATTTTGTGAACTATTCTGTAGAGTAGTAGTGGAGAATTTCAAACAAATTTCTTCGAACCCCTACTTTACCAGCTGTTATTTTAAAATACATTTTCTATAATTTTCCGGGGAAATTATCCTATAGCTTTAAGGTCTCGCACAAGCCACCATCATTGCCATTTTTGCCAGTGGACTGGGAAGGATTCCAAAATAAATCTGTGAAATTCAAATTCATTTTTTGAATTGAAATTTCATGGATTCCCTCATAAATGGCATCTTAAATCTCTTTGTATTTTATTTTCATATTTTCATTTTATTTGTTTTTTCTTGGCCGTTTTACCAAAATAATAAAAAAAAAAAACAAAAATAAAAAAAGTATAAAAACCATCGAAATGCGCGCTAAAAACAAATTTAAATTCTCCATGTTCGTCGTAAGACGAATGAGGGAATATAATTTTTGTATCTTTTAGATAACAAATATAATACAAAATGGGGAAAGATTTATATCCTAAACCTAATGATTTTTATTTCAGCGGAATACCGCCACTCAAATCATGTCATATCAAGGACGAAGGAAATACGTAAAATGATCGTATCGTCTTTTGTTTGTCATTGGAGTTACGGATGATGTATCCAAATCAGGAAATCACAATGGGTGGGCTTTGTACAGAAGTTATTCTTGGTAATAGATACTTTGAGTTCTTCTTTATTTTCGACAAGGAGAAGGGGCAGGAAATCACATTGAATATATGTTTTTTGCGGTTGAAGTATCTGCAATCAGCAGATAAATTAGATTTTTCTCTTATTGGCGGAAAAAGAGGAGAAGATACAACAGAGTAGATAATGTGGCAACTTGATGTGTGGTTTTAAGATTTTTGAAGCAAAACTTCGTTACGCACGCTTGACTTGAGGAGAAAGCTGGTGAATACGTGACGAGAGCCTTATGAAAAGTGTGATCGGGCGAGGTGAACGGAATGAAAACCGATAAGAAATTTAAATATTTGTAGAAAATTAATATATGTATATGTATACACATGTCTAGATGGAGTCAGGCCCGTATCCAGGATTTTGATTCGGGGCTTGTTCAATTTCGAAGTAGTAATCCAGTTAACATTTGTGGATTTGTCTTTATTAAATAAAGTTCTTAAATAGTCTCAATTTGATTAAAAAATAAGGATTTTGCAACCAGATTGCTTCGAGTTATTTTTAAATAGAATTTGATATTGCTTCCTATTATTTATACTTATTTAGACAATTCATATTTATTTCATAGTTCCTTATTACTTCTATTTTTCTGAAATCATGTTACTATAATAAATGCTTATATTATTTGTAAAAATAAATGAAATATATTCAAGCATATAATTGATAACCTGAACTTATTTCAAATATTTTCTTATCATTTCGGGAGGGGCTTCAGCCCCTCAAGTCCCAACCACTTTAAAACTGTAGACACCAATCGTGGGGATTTCTGAGAGCAAATTTTTGGGCTAATATTTTGTATGATATTATTGCTTTTAAGAGATCTCTAACATTGTTATAAAGTCTTGAACCAACATACATTCTAAAATGCGCTTCTCAAAATCCATCAACGCAGTCAGTCACACTTAATGCCTTAAGTTCTAATCATTTGCCTCTCTGCACCTTCCTTCAGATTTCTGTAAGCCGAAACAATTCTGAAAATTTAAAAATTTCAACTGGCTTAGGACTTTTAGATATCGAAAAGGCTTTCGACACTGTATGGCACCAGAGGCTGATTTACAAACTTATTATGTATGTTTAATTTTTCAACATATTTAATTTAATAAGTATGGAGCTTTTTACTTAACAGAAAGTTTGCTGTGTATGCAGGCTCTGTAAAATCTTCACTGTTTGATATAGTAAGTGGTGTTCCGCAAGGTTCTCTGCTGGAACCGATACTTTTCAATGTGTATATGTCTGACTAAGCATCTTTGGACGTAAACACTAAATTAGCTATGTTTGCAGACGATTTTTATGTGTCTAGCTTATTGCCTCAAAATGCTCTTGAAAGGTTGCAATACTCATTAAATGTCTTAAAGTAGAAACACAAGCACGCTTTAGAACCGGCTTTGTCGATTTGAAAAAGTTCAAATATACAGAAACGTTTAAAGTTTATCACAATACAGCTTTTTCTACAAACGCTTTATTTGACGCACGTAAGGATAACGTAACAAAGCGAGTGTTATAAGAAAAGTTCGAATTGACCAAATTTACTCAATTTTTACAGTAATTTCTCAATATTTTCACATTCATGATGACAGAACAGCGCTCTAAAGCTTTATATACATACGTAACGGGACGAATTTGGTTCCAAAGCGTGTAGCGGATAACTAGTTCTCGAGAAAGTCGAAGAAAAAAATAACGGTCGTTTGGATGCGGGCGTACCGTTTTTAGCCCACCAACTTGAAATTTATTTCACAAAAACATGACCCGCTTCTCCAAAAGTACACGAAAAAAATATATTTGTACTTAACGGTTATATGACAGGTGCCGGTAATACAGGGTGTCCGCCGGGAAGGTATACTAATTTGTTTTGCCGCCATTTTGGTAAACATTAATCTTGAAAGTTCATATTTGGCAGTCGTGAAGTAGACCCGTGACAAATTTATTATGGAAAAAAAAATTGATAAACCAACGTGTTTTAATGATTAAAACATTTTATCAAATTCAATCATCAATCACTGTGACGATGAGAATTTTACGTGAAATTTTTGGGAGAAACAACGTGCCAACAAATCGCATTATTTATCGTGTATTGAATAGTTGGTTTTGGGCAATGGAAAACCCTCAAATTATTCATCAGTCACCTTTGCATCCATTAAAAGTTACAGTCTGGTGTGCAATTTGGTCAGGGGGAATCATTGGACCTTACTTCTTTGAAAATGAAAACGGCGTAACGGTAACTGTGAATGGGGAGCGATATCGTGATATGATTGAAAACTTTTTAACGCCATAACTGCATGCTTTGGGCTTGATTAACATGTGGTATCAACAAGACGGTGCCACATCGCATACAGCCAGGATTACAATGGAATTACTGCGAGACCTCTTTCCACACCAAGTTATTTCAAGAAATGCTGATGTTGATTGGCCTCCATGGTCGCCTGATTTGACTGCTCTGGACTTCTTTTTGTGGGGATATCTGAAAAGCAAGGTTTATGCAAACAAACAAGAAACGCTTGGGCAACTCAAACTAAATATTCGTGATGAAATTTATGAAATACCGCGTGAAATGTGCGAGAATGTAATGAAAATTGTGCTCAAAAGGGCTCGCATTTGTGAGACTAACAAAGGTGGACATTTACCTGATATTGTATTCCATACATAATAGCCGACATTAAATAAAACATTTATCAATATAAGATACATTCTCTTTCATTTAATCAACAATTATAAACAAACAAACTAGTATACCTTCCCGGCACGCATTTTAGATAAGAGAGCTAAACCGTAATAAATGCCTTGAATATTCAATATTGTCTTTCGGTCTTCGAGATATTTCTTGAGTTGACGGTTAATCAGCGTTTCCGTTACCTTAATAAAAAAGGACGTAAGAAGGAGGGGAGGAGGGGTCACTTTTCTTAGGGACAGGCTGAAAAATGCTATTTTCCATCTTCTAGGAAAGATTTTAGAAAATCAGGAGCGATGGAAAAGCTTATGTAGTGGTTTTGCCAGTGTGGAAGAACACCTATTGAGAAGAATGGGGGTATACCATCTAGGCCAGCGGATTTGTATATATCGAGATCTTTGAGAACCAAAATGGGCTATGGGTTTATACTTTTTACTCTGCAAGACAGCACGCATTCCTAGAAAAATTATTTTTGTGTTCGTTTCAGCACTGGCATCAATGTCCCTATCGAGGAAGCATAGTGACCAGTTAAGGTTACAAAAGAAATTATTCAGGCCGTCCCAGTTGGCTCTTTCGTATCGCTAAACGGTCCTGGTGAGATATTTTTCTTTAATTGTGTCTTTAATAATGACACAGTGGTCTGAAGGCGGCTTGCCCAGGAAGAATACGATATTTGAGTTGGCTCATTCATCAGTTGGGTAGGATGGTGTAACCCAACAAAGATCTCGACATACCATCTTTCTGGTAAATATATTTGTGGTTGGAGGACTTTGTCACTAGTAATTATATACGAAAAAAAGGAATCGAACATCTTTTTGTCACATAAAAATATTTAATTTATTTCAAAAACAGAACAATTGTTTCAACGCTCAATGCGTCATCCATCAGCTGTTAAAATTCGACTAATAATGATAAGAATTAAAATCCTTTCTATAAAATTAAAAAGAGATGGCTAGTGTGGTCCTTCATCTCTATTGATATTATTTCCTTTATTAAGATGAATATGAATATATTCTTAAATAATAAGTCGCATATGTATATTGGTTCTCACACTCCAATAACTTGAAGCTGTCAAGGTTCCAAATGTGTTGACAGTCAAGTGCGTGTTCAGCTATTGCAGTTCTATGTGTTTCCTTGTTTTTAGTGCAGTTTAAATTCTCTTTTGCTCTCGTACGAAGCTCCCTCTTAGTTTTGTCTGATGTATATACAACTGCATTGCTCTCACTTATCAGAAAATACACCAGGTTTCTCAATTGTAGGTGTCACGTCTTTCTTTCTGGTGTTGTCTCTGATCTGAACGGATTTATAGTTATAGGTCACCAATTGATTTATAAATCCACAGAAAAATTGCTTCGCTTGCTGCAAGGGATAATATCGATCGGAGAGCTCTACTTTTAACTGTATTCGCTTATTGCTGGAATTTTTCTAGTTTACTTCAGGCAGTGGCAGTGGCGGTATTTTGTCGAGCTTAAACCCAATCCCAAACCGATCTTCTCATTTGAGTTGCTTGTTGCGAAAGTTTGTGTATTTGTTCTCCTTCTTGTTCTTTATGCGACGATTGTTATAATCTAGTCTGGGACCACAAATCTCCCACTTTCCTGCCTAGATCTAAGGCTCTATAGCTCTGAGGTTCACCGATCTGACTAAATGCAGGTATTATTGAATTTTTTAGGTACTAAAATGCAAGTTATGGATTCGTGCAAAAAAAAAATCTAACAATCAAACATGACATTACGATTATAGAGATTTGCTTTGGGCCGATTTGCTTCAAACTTGGTTTTTAGTATTAATTAGGTAGTATCTCGGGGGGTGTTTTTTCATTTTTGCTCTCGGTCGAAAAAAATTTTTAACAAAAAGTTTGATTTTCTCAAAACCGGTTTTAACGATTTTGATAAAACTTTCAGGGTGCTATTTTTTTACAACAATACATATTTCAGTTGGAACGATTTTTTTGAAATTTGCTCTATAACGGTACCTCTCATAAAACTGTTTTTTTTTTCAAATTTGGTTTTATCGTAAACTACTATCCCGATTTCAATAAAATTTTGCACACAGGAAGTCATTTATAATTCATTTAATATTGCATTTCAAAATGTTCAAAAACTTTTTTTTTCGATTTTTTTAAATTTTCTAAAAAAAAATTGGTTTTCGAAATATTTTGAAAATGGGTTAATTGAATTTTTTTTAATAGACGTGTGGTTTTCAATCTGGCAATACTTCTTTCGGAGTTGGTCTTTTTGACAGCTGTCACTTGATTTATGCTCAGTTTGGCTTGTCATTTTATAATAAATAGACTTACTTCCGAACAAGATTGCAAATTGTGCAAATTTATTACCAAAATAATGGTTCCTTTTGGTGGAGCAGAGCATTGAAGAAGACCCGAATGAGTCCATACGCCATCGCGCGCAACAATTGGAGATGTGCCTATCCACTTTATGAAAGATTTTGCGGAAAGATCTTGGTTTAAAGGCTTACAACATCTAACTCGTGCAAGAATTGAAGCCGAACGACCATCAAGCGCGTCACACGTTCGGTGAATGGGCCCAAAATGAGATGGCCAGCGATCCCGATTTTCACAAAATTGGGCCTCGGCTGGAATTTATTCAAGCCAGCCGCGGTGGCCACTTCCCCGAAATCATTTTTAAAACATAATGCAAACCCCTATCTTTATAATCAAGCTAAATTCTTGGCCATAACAATAAACTATATGCGTTTTATTTCTTCTTGAAAATCACACGTCTAAAAAAACACCCTTTATATAATAATAAGAACAAGTTAGTGCGACCCAGTCGTGCATTTTTTTAAATTTATTCGACGATGTGACCGCACATATGAGCAAGTACGTGCGATCCAGTCGTGCAATTTATTAGTTTTATCCGTGAGTTTTTGCGCCGTTTACGCGATTTAATTGTTTGCAAATTAATTTTTTTAAACATATGTGGTGTGTTTTTTTTAGAGGTACAAAATTTTAAGTTGGCAAGACTATTATAACTGTCGGCCATTTTGTCAGCTGTCAAATGATTTATTTTAAGTTTGGTTTGGCATTTTAACTTGATGAAGCCACAGGATCACCTAGGAAGATGTAGATTCGGTGAATGGGCCCAAAACAAGATTGCTGTTGACCCCAATTTTCATAAGCGAGTTTTGTTTGGCGATGAAGCTCACTTTTAGTTGAATAGATACGTCAATAAACAAAACTGCTGTATTTGGAGTGATGATAATCCTCAAGTGTATAATGAGACACAGTTACATCCACAAAAACTGACTGTTTGGTGTGCTTTATGGGTTGGTGGAATAATTGGTCCGTACTTCAATGGTGACCGCTATAGAGCCATGATTAGTTACTTCTTTGTTCATCAATTAAACAACCATGATGCGCAAGAGCTGTGGTTTCAACAAGACGGCGCAACATGGCAACATGTGCCACAATTTATTTATTGAAGGAAACGCTTGGTAACCGCATAGTTTCACGTCACGGATCCGTGAATTGGCCTCCAAGATCGTGCGATTTAACGCCGCTTGACTATTTTCTGTAGAGATATGTTAATTCGCTAGTCTACGCCGATAAGCCCGAAACGATTGACCACTTGGAGGACAACATTCACCGCGTTATTGCCGATATACGGCCAAAAATGTAGGAAAAAGTCATCGAAAATTGGACCACCAGATTAGACTAAAGCCTTATAGTAGTTAAAAAGGTTGTGCGCAAACTAGTTTGTATATAGGCTTTTTACTGTTACTATAAAAGTCTGAAAATAGCTAATTTAGAATATTATAAAAGTTAAATGGTTATCTAATCTAGCCAAAATAGTAAAAGTCTAACGTTATATATAACGCTAGGTTATATATGCAGAGCGAATGGACATCGACAAATTTTTGATTCCACCACGGTGAGACGGTGCCGTAGAGGAAGACCAAGAGAAGGAGAAGCTGGTTGGTTCAGGCCTAGGTTCACCCCGACTGTAGTGATACCTAAGGTAAGGTATCGTAAAGATGTTTTCTTGATACGGCAAAAGCAATCTCGCCAGCTTTAGGATTGGTTTTATCCCAAATTTTCAGGCTTATTAAAAAGTCATGAACCATCATATTTCCTACTTTTTAGCATCTGATTCATCTGACACCATGTCAGCTCTTTAATAAATCTTTTTTTTTCAATTTTTACGTTGATACGTTACATAATGTCAGTGGAAATACGCACTGTCGAAATTATTGGCAATGCCTTTTTTCTCCAGAAATGAAGGATTATTCGATGTGCGCTGCTTCTATACAATAAATATTACGCAAATGGATGTCTATCAATATTTCTAGAGTTTTCAGTCTTTCAGTTTTATTAATACGTTAAATGCTAACGTTAACATTACAATATTAGAGTTTTTAAAAGTAATGAAGATAGACTAATGGGTATAAAATCGTTTAGAATCACATGAGTCCTAGGCCCGCATTCCCTCTGTTAAATGCGTATAATGTTTTTTTAATAGTAAATCCTTTAGATAAAGAGCATCAAAACTAACGATAAGTTTCCTTAAAGACACAAAAATTAATTCAAGCACTGACTTCGATCGTGACCATTCGTTGCTATTCTGGAAGGAACATTTCACATTTGACCTTGTCTTGTACTGATCTTTGATAGACGGTCTTCTTTAATTCTTATTACTTAAACAATTATATCATTGAGCAAAATTCTTACATACCGTCCAATTACTGTTGGAAATGTGTGTAAACAGACCAGTCTTTCCATATTACCGTACTGATATTTTTAAAAACGTTTAGTCTTTCAAAAAATACATAGAAAATATTTGCATACAATGACCCAAATTCAATATAATTGAAATATTTAGCAGTTTCCCCACATTTATTCGAAAATCCTTGTTAACGATGTTTGTTTGTATATATTTAAAACTTCATCATATCATAAATCTTAGGGTTAATACGAAGGGGTAAATGTGGGCAAAAATGTCTTCATTTTTCCAAAAATTATAGCAAAGGGGCATACTTTCCCCTATTCATCCTAACTCACCACAGAGTGGTGAATCATGCGCACACCAAAATTAATTCTTTTCTTGCCCAATATACCGTTATCAAAACATAGAACATGTTTAACTATTGTTTTGAAAACATTTCACGGATTTTCAGAAAAAAAAACATTTTTTTAAAGCAATGTCAAAATATGACATTTTTGGCAGAAAAAAAACTGTTGACATTTTAAGGTTTCATCTGTCATTCGGGAATATAAATCTGTCAAATATTTTTTTCTTTTATATTTGACTTAAGGTAATTACCGGAAACACGTGAAACGATTTATAGGTACAACAAACCCTTTCACATTTCACTCAACAATACCAACATCCTCAGGAGAGTGTTATTACCGATGTTGGTGGGTAGGATGGCTACGGGTACACTGGGTAAGTTGGGTTTACTGTGCGAGGGGGGGCTTTTGTAAATACACATAGGCAAAGGTATGTTTGTAGATACTCTTTGTATTTGCTTTGAAGGATATTTTACAGAAAGGAAATTTTTTTTAAACGTTTGCCCCTTTAAGTGGAATAAAAGCATTAAAGGCATCTCGGTCATTTGGTCATGGGACAAAAACTGGGCAATACAAAGGGCAAAGGACTTGAGAGTTGAGAACACTTTCTGCTGGTCGTTTGGACATAATTCGAAAGGTGACATTTGTGCGGTTTAAAATGTTTTAGGTTGGAATGTGGAATACTTTAAAGGTTAACAGTCTTGTGGTTGGAGTGTTGGGGAGAGTCTTTAATTTATTATATTTTGTCGGTCAACTTTGAAGGATATTTTTGGACAAAATTATGTAATAAAGTTAATGAGGGTTAATGAGGGTGTAGTTCTAAGTATTTGGGTTTTTCATTTTAGTTTCGATGGTTCCTGATAATCCAATATTTTATATTCTGTTTAATAAAGTTTTTCTTCTTATACCTACGTAAATTCTTTTGTTTTATTTGTTTTAACACACAAAAGATTTCATCAATAAATCGAAAGCCTAATTTTGTATGTTTGTTCTTCGATAAATTGATTTCTACAGAGTAAACACACATTAAAAATGCCCAACCATGAGGGATTTTAATCTTTAAACTCGTAACTACTGGAATCTAACAACATGAAGTATAAAATGTTCCTGTTTTCTACGTACTAAGTTAATTCAGGAGTAACCTTAATACTTCTGAATTCTTTAAATCTAGTAGTTTTTGGCTTTAAAAAAAAATAAAAAAAAATGTTTTTTTTTTAATCTTAACATACACAAGGACTTCATTAAATTAAAGTTCAAGTAATTTCAAGCAATGTCAATACTCAAAACTGTTTTAACATAATTATCTTCTAATTGTCTCATGTTTCATTTATTAGAGAAACTCAAAGAAAGAAGTCGAAATTATAATGTCCTTTATGCCAATTAGGAAAAGAAAATCATGAGCTTCAACATAAAAGGTCATTCTAAATTCCATCATCATTTGGAAATGGTATCCTGCTCAAACTTTTTTATAGAATCACATTTCCATAACATGCATTGCTTACAGGAAGTTAAAAGTTGAAAAACGAAAAAACCCTTTGATAGACCTTCATTGTCTTATTTTACTTGCGGCTGAGAAGTTTGATGACATTAATTAGACAAGGTATTACGTTACCATCGATTGCTTAAGTTTTATATCAATCGAGTATGCCATATAAAAGTACACTTTTTCTCGTAAGCAGTTCCAAGAATTTAACAAAAAATCTGATGTGCGTTCTGTTTTCGTAAAAAATAATTTTGAGATGTTCGAGATATCCTTGAAATTTTGTAATAATATGAGAGACATCGGAACTAGAAAGCTGAGAGAAGTGTCTTGACTTGAGTCTTACTCGTTATTACAATGCTTAACTCTTTGCTAGAAAGTAATGTTGCGGACCTGAAAGTGAATCAATTATTCCTTGTAAGATTCACCTTCACCTCCATCACCATCATCAACATTTAATATTCACACTTTTCACTATCACTGTATAATTTAATGTATATCATGTATAATTTTAACTTTCAAGCTCTTCCAGCAATAATACATTTTTATGTTCACTTTATTTTAACCCCACAGACAATGCAATAAATATAAACTCTTTAAGCGAAATCAGATGCAATGATAATGTAATAAATAAAATAGCATGAATGCGCCCTAAAATAAATTGCAAGACTGGATCGCACGTACTTGCTCTTAGGTGGGGTCACAGGTTCGAATAAAATTTGAAAAATAATAAGAGACTTCAAATTTTTTTTTCGATTTTCTGACATTTGATTATTTTGAAAAAAAGGACGTAAAATAGTTTTCAGCGGAAAGATTTAAAAGCCATTTTATTTTGTTAAGAAATGTTAAAAAGTGTGATTTTGTTTTTCAAAATCGTAGGAACGGTTTTTAAATAAAACGGTTTTTATTTAACATTTTTTTTTAAATTAAATGAAAATAATTCAAGAATGCAAACTTAAACATAAAATGATTTATATTTGAAAACTAAATTAAGAAAAAAAATTCACCTGCTCGTTTTCAAAATACCGATATTTCAAAAAAAAAATCTAATTATTAAAGATACAAAAAAAAGTTATTTCAAAATATTTTTATGTCGAATTGTTTTTGCTATTTTCAACTTCCTGAATATCAAATTTAATTATAATCGGTAAAGCAGTTCTCGAGAAAGTTGGAGAAACAAACCGGTCCTATGGTGAGTACCCACCAACTTACATTTTTTACTTGAGATTATAGTTACTATAATGCAAGTTATGCATTCGTGCAGATTTTTGAGATAAGAATCAAACATGACATTAGGATGATAGAGAAACATATTTAAGCTACTGGCAAAATTCTGTCCGTCTGTCTGTATAGATTTATTTTGGACTGCAGCCTAAACCGTTGGGCCAATCGTCTTCAAATTTTGAACTTAAGGTTATTTTGACATTCTTCGATTTCTTTTAGCTCAAAAATGTACGGTACCTGTCATAAAACCGTTATGTAAAAGCGTATTTTTATTCGAAAACTCGTACAGACAGAATTTTGCCAATAACTCAAATATGTTTATCTGGCATCGTAATGTAATAATGATTGGTTGTTAATGATTGATTGTTATCTCAACAATTTCAATCTGCACGAATGCATGACTTGCATTTCCTATAGCAGAAATAAGAAAATCTCGACAAACCGATGACCTCACTGCATTTTATTTGTCTTTTTAAACACACCCAACAAACATTTCTCTTCATAACGGTTTTGATAAAATCCTGTTTTTTTATTTTTACTTTTTAAAAAAAAAATTGTTTTTGAAATGTTGGTATGCAGTTTTTTAGAGTTTATTAATATACATGTGATTATAAAATTTGTAAATAATAAACTAATACATTTTTTTGATTAGTTTTAAAAATATTGATTTTTCAAAAAAAAAAATCAAAAACTAATTTTAATTAGAATTAGCAGAATAAATTAAGCTACCTAGGTCTTCTCAAATATAAAATTTGGCAAAAATCTAAAGATCCATTACCGATAAAGCCCAAAAATAAAAATAAAAACGTTATATGAAAGGTACCGTTAATAATAGACCTTTCCCGTAAATTTATTTCTAAACAAATGATAGCCAATACGAACAAAAAAATTCTCAAAAATTTTCATCAAAATCGTTTTAGCCATTTTTGAGAAAAATTAGCTTTTCCGAAACGGTCATATGGCAGGTACCGTTATTTTTAGCCCTAAAAATAAAATTTCAATTTCCCCTCTGGGGAATGCCAAAATAATTACACACACCAAGTTTGCAGATAATCGCTTTAGCCGTTTAGGCTGCAGCTCGTTATACATTCTAACAGACAGACAGTTTTTTAGACTTCTCTATGATCGTAATGTCATGTTTCATTGTTATCTCAATTTTTTTTATATTCACGAATCCTAAACTTGCCTTATAGTCCCTATAATCGCAAGTAAAAAAGCATTCAGGTAAAAAGGAGGTTATGCAGAAATCAACTAAGTGATGTGGCAAAATTCTGAAAACATGAGGTCAAATTAGTTTTATTAAACACCTTTCATCAAGCAAACTCAACCAATATGACAATAAATTTTTGAAAATTGTAGCACTGGTTTTGTTTAATTGTTTGATTCTATTTATTATTATTTTTTGTTCTAATTGTTTAATTTTATGTATTATTTTGTTTTCTCATTTAAATACTTTTTTGTAAATTATGTTAACTTTTCACAGATTTAAAAGTGTAGTCTTATTGTGAATTGTAAATATTATTTTAAATAAACTAAACTAAACTGGCACACAATCTTCACAAAAAGCATCAGATTTAATGAAATTAATGCTTTAAAGAACATTATATTGAGATACAATTTCAAATTCGAATACACTGTTTGGCGGTTAACTTAGAATTTTACTTTTAGGAACAAATTGAGTTGTTCCATATTGAAAACATAAGATTGGTTTTCTTTTTAGCTCCGTAGATTGCACCCAACCACCAATTGGTGGTTGGGTGCTGTATGAATAGGGTAGGCACTGAAAGGCATCAAACTGGTGATGCACAGTCGCTGCAACTATATCGTACACATCAATTGTGCTTATTTTACCTCCCCGCGGTAACCACCGGGTACTGGTCTGTCCATCCGGACATTCCTGCTAAACTTATAAGCGCGAGTGTTGAACACAGAAAAAATAGCAACACTAGAATGCTCTGCTTTAATGACTGTTCTGATCGATTCGCAGAAGTCTTGCACGAGCCCCTCAGAAAGAGGACGTACGGCGGATGAGCCCAACCAATTGGACCAACGGTGGCGTCAACAGTCAACGAAGCAGACGCCCTAATGAGCTACTTCGACGTATTTGGAGATAAGGTCATTAGGACAATTCAATGCAAGTCAGGGCATTGAAATAGAGATGGTGGCGGATGAACCCTTAATGGGCCAACGGCAGCGCTCATATCCCCGAAGTGGGTTACTGACTCCGGATTCTCCGGTTCCTTTTGTCCAAGGAATCCAACAAAGGACCTGGCTCTCCAGGTTGGGGGTTGTGCGTGGGGTTAACAACCCTACCACGGAAAAAAGAAAAAGTTGCGAAGCGACCAATAGCCTCGGAAAAGGACGGATTTACTGTTGACGACCCGGAAAAACGAATCAAGGACAACGACCTTCGGATCTGCACGTGGAATGTTAGAACTCTTAACAGACCACGTGCATCCAAACAACTAGCGGAGGCCCTAGACTGCTACAGAGCAGGAATTACTGCCATCCAGGAAGTGCGATGGAATGGGCCGGGCAAAAGGAGGATGAAAAACTGTGACGTGTACTAGGGTGATTGCGCAAGAAGACCACAGCGTTTATTTGGGTGCGGATTCGTCATAAGCGGTAGACTTAGGCAAGAAGTCTAGGGCTTTCGACACGTAAGTGAGCGAATTGTGACAATCCGTATCAAGGCTAAATTCGCCAACATTAGCCTAATATGCGCTCATGCCCCCACAGAGGACAAAGATGACGCCACCAAGGATGACTTCTATGAGCTCCTCGACAAAACCTATGAGCAATGCCCTAAATACGACGTTAAGATCGTACTAGGCGATTTTAATGCCAGAATAGGTAAAGAGGAAATCTTTGGTAGGACTGTCGGAAAACATAGCCTACACGACACAACGTCTGAAAACGGACTTAGGCTAATTGACTTCGCAGCGGCACATAACGTCACCATTGCAAGCACACGGTTTCCTCATCTCGATATACACAAAGGGACTTGGCGACACCCAGATCAAAGAACCGTCAATCAGATTGATCACGTTGCGATCGATGCAAGACACGCCTCCAGTATCTTGGATGTTCGCACCTTCCGAGCAGCTAACATCGACTCGGATCACTACCTTGTTGCAGCAAAGGTAAGAATGCGAATAACCCGAACTCCACAACAAAGGAGTAATACTGTGAGGAAGTATGACGTCGGAAAGCTGCAATCGCAAGAAACCGCCAGAACCTATGCCGATCGAATATCCCGTAACCTCTCAAGAAATCCAGTACCGCCAGCATCAAGTGCCGAAGATCAGTGGCAACACTGCCAACAAGCCATCAGAGATGCCGCAACTGATGTGCTAGGTTTCACCAGACCACTACCACGAAACCTCTGGTTTGATGACGAATGCAGGCAGGCCCATGCAGCCAAACAAGAGGCATATAAAGCGACGCTGCAAAGAAAGACGAGAGCTGCTCGCGAGCTTTACGAGCAGAAAAGACGGGAAGAACACCGGCTTCTCCAAAAGAAAAAGAGAGAGCATGAGAAGCGCGCGATCGAAGATATTGAGAGATGCTACTCCAGGAACAACGTGCGGAAGTTTTACCAACAGGTAAAAAGAACATGCCAAGGAAAAAAATCCCGCACAGAAGCCTGTAGAGATAGGAATGGAAACCTCGTAGTAGAGTCACAGTCGGTGATGAGTACATGGAAGGACCATTTCTGCAGACTGTTAAACGGCGATGAAGGCCAAAATCCCGCTGTCAGGCAGAATGAACCATTCAACATGGATGATGACAGACAAAACTTCCGTCCACCTGACCAAAATGAAGTAAGGATAGCAATATCTAAACTCAAAAACAACAAAGCTGCTGGACCCGACGGATTACCCGCCGAACTTTTTAAAGCGGCCGGAGATGACCTGGTGGAGTGCATACACCAACTCATCTCTAAAGTTTGGTCAGAAGAAAGTATGCCTGATGAATGGAACCTCAGCATCGTTTGCCCGATCCACAAGAAAGGAGACCCTCTAAACTGCGCCAACTATAGAGGAATAAGTCTCCGGAATATCGCCTACAAGATCCTCTCTGCCGTACTATGTGAACGCCTGAAACCTTTCGTCAGCAATCTGATTGGCCCCTATCAGTGTGGTTTCAGACCAGGAAAGTCCACAATCGATCAAATGTTCACGCTACGGCAGATCCTGGAAACGACCCAAGAATTCCAAATCGATACCCACCACCTCTTTATCGATTTTAAGGCCGCGTACGATAGCATTTATAGAGACGAGCTATACAGAGCCATGTCAGGTTTTGGCATCCCCACAAAACTCGTCCGACTGTGCAGGATGACGATGGAGAACTCTCGCTGCTCCGTCAAGGTTGGTTCTGACCTCACAGAAGCTTTTGACGTCAAAAAAGGATTCCGACAAGGTGATGCGCTATCGTGCGATTTCTTCAACTTAATACTTGAAAAAATTATAAGAAACTCGCAAGTCAATTGTAGTGGGACAATTTTTTTCAAGTCTGTGCAATTGCTAGCATACGCTGACGACATAGACATCATTGGCAGAACTCGGCGAGCTGTCACTGGAACGTTTGCTAGCATTGAAGCTGAAGCGGCTAAGATGGGACTAGCAGTCAATGAGGCCAAAACGAAGTACCTGCTGTCCACAAAAAGGGACACACAACACCGGCGGATTGGACAAAACATCACAATAGACAGGTACAACTTTGAGGTAGTTAGGGACTTTGTGTACCTCGGATCCGCTATAACATCTGACAACAACATCTCGTCAGAAATAAAGCGAAGAATTACTCTTGCCAATCGCTGTTTCTATGGGCTAGGAAGGCAATTGAGTAGCAAAGCCCTCTCTCGAAAGACAAAGGAGACTCTGTATAAGACCCTAATCATCCCAGTCCTGCTCTATGGCGCCGAGGCATGGACTCTAAAGCGGATGAAGATATCCTTAGTCGTTTCGAGCGTAAGATTCTTCGGAAGATTTTTGGCCCTATCTGCGTTAACGGGGTTTGGAGGAGAAGGTTCAACCAAGAACTATACGAGCTGTACAGCGACATTGACCTGGTCAAAAAAATACGCATATCACGTTTAAGATGGCTAGGTCATGTAGAGCGAATGGACAACAATGCTCCGGCTCGCAGGATCTTCGATTCCATCCCAGAGGTCAAGGAAGACCTCGCCTTAGGTGGTGCGCTCAAGTGGAGGACGACCTCAACCAACTTGGAGTGCAAAACTGGAGGCAGCTAGCCAAAGACCGAGTTGGCTGGAGAGGCATGTTGGTTGAGGCCCAGGTTCGTCCCGAACTGTAGCGCCACCTAAGTAAGTAAGTAAGATTGCAAGACACAAGTTTTTTATTTTCTCTTTAAAAATTGCGTACCAGACTCACAATATCTGGGTTAGCAAGCAAACTGCAGTCACCACTGGTTACCAAAAATTTACGTAGTACTCTCAACATTCAACAAGCTAGTAAATTCGGGCCAGATGTGCATTAAATTGTAAATTCTAAGATGTTCTTTGTGTGCATGTAGGATAGTTTCGTATTTATTGTAGCCTCAACCATATGGCATTTAAAGACTAAGCTGTAGGTTTAGAATTTTCTGACATCTCTTCTCTTTGAGCCTGAAACGGATGCTTTGACATTTAAATCCCCACAAAGTTGGAGAATGAAACTTTAACTCTCAGATCAAAATGCACCTTTCCTATAGTTATGCGTTACGATACTCTCATACAAACCAACTATAACATCAAAATTTCTGTTTACAAGTCGACAAAATATTAAAATTGACAGAAATCCCTTTAACTTGCCGACAAGACATGGAATGCAACCTGTGTTTACACTAACTTTTCTTGGCCCTTCTCGAAAAACAAAAAACAAACTCAACCACAAGGACATTATGAAAAATGTCAATTTAATAATTTACATGCACTACTGGGGACAACTGCCATAAGTTTACTCCAATTTTCCATCTCATGTTCACCAGTTAACATACACATATACTCGAAGTCACTATGAACCTTCTTTTACCGACAAACTTATAAAAAAAGATTTTCACATAGTTAAGGCCAAAAGTTTTGAATAAAAAATTTAAATATAATAACAACGAATCAGCTTCTTGATATGCAGCATGCACAACATGTACAACATCGTATCATACATACTACTAGAGGGCCAGACTATCAAAGAAGATGCAAACACTTTGCCTTCCGGGACAGGACAGCGAAGAGGATGTGCGCTCCTTGAATATTTTATTTATTTCAGTTGTTATACCCACACACAGTGTACATGCGGTGGTAAGGGGTAAGCAACGTAAATTAATTTATTTTACTGCTCTGCGGAAATTGGTGGAAAAATGTATGAATGTAGGTTTTGGTTACTCGGCAAGTTCGGGCCGCATCAGAAGTCCGCAGAACGGAAAAACGTCGAAGGATATGCATAAAAAATAGGGACGAACAAAGGCCAAAGAATGGGTTAAAATCAACATTGGAAAAGTACGAAAGAAGATTCATATGCTTAACTTTACTCCTGAGACTAAGGGCGAGAACTCTATGACTTGGCTGGACCTGGACCGAAAAAAGAACTGAACTCTCTTTGGCTGGGGGCTAGTGGCTGGTAGCAACAATCAGCCGTGCGTTTAATGCTATAACAGTCATGACAGTGTGTGTACTTTTCTTTGTTTTTCTTTTTATAAGAAAAATACATTTCGGTAGTTAAGTTTAACTCCGTGGAGTTGCACGGAACCCAATAATGTATAAACAGATTTTCTTTTATTTCAGAGAGGAGATACAACTGTATTTAAATGTTTAACTTTTATAATTCATTGTGATATCGGATTACATTCACAATAAATTATAAAAATAAATTTCAAGCTAATCCGGAAAATTTAAATTTTAAAAGAAGTAGTTTGCTGTATTTAATCTTAAGGGTGTGAGGATATGACCATTTCTGTAGAATAAATAAAATTCTTTATGAACCGAATGCTGACGTCATTGGAAAGAATATTATATAAAGGTTGTTTTTTTTAGAGGTATAAGACTTTGAAATGGAATACAATAAAGATGATTTTTTTTAAATTGACATGTAATTTACTCTATTTATAAGATAATCTTCTGGCGCTATAATTTAAATGTGATTTCTGGCATATGACCGCCACGGCTGGCTCGGACGTAGTTTAATCTGAAGGCCTAATTTTCAATTACTTTTTCCAACATTTGTGGCCTTATATCGGCAATAATACGGCGAATGTTGTCCTCCAAGTTGTCAATCGTTTCGGGGTTATCGACGTAGCCTTGCGAATTCACATATCCCCAAAGAAAATATTCAAGCGGCGTTAAGTCGCACGATCTTGGAGGCCACGGGTCCGTAATGTGAGACAATGCGGTTACCAAACGTTTCCTTCAATAAATCAAATGTGGCATGAGCTGTGTGATATGTTGCGCCGTCGTGTTGAAACCACAACTTTTGCACAAAATGGTCGTTCAATTGGTGAAAAAAAGCAGTAATCATGGCCTTATAGTGGTCACCATTGGCTGTAACGTTCTGGCCAGCATCGTTTTTAAAGAAGTACGGACCAATTGTTCCACCAACCCATAAAGCACACCAAACAGTCAGTTTTTGTGGATGTAACTGTGTCTCAATATACACTTGAGGATTATCATCACTCAAAATACGGCAGTTTTGTTTATTGACGTATAAATTCAACCAAAAGTGAGCTTGATCACCAAACAAAATTCGCTAATGAAAATTGGGATCAACGGCATCCTCAATTTCGAACAGAACCATGATGTTCAATGCACAATTTGGAAGCGTTGTTCAGGTTTCGGTCTATTCATGTTTAAATGCCACACCAAACTAAAAATAAATCACTTGACAGTTGATAAAATGGCAGCCAGTTAAAATAGTGTTGCCAACTTAAAGTTCTATACCTCTAAAAAAACACCCTTTAGTTATATCTAAACTATTGAACGAATAAATCCACATATTGTTAAGCTGGAATTGATGCATCAACTGATATGATAATGATTAGAGAAAATCATGCTCTGTGACGAAAATAGGTATTGTTTGATAGATAGCTATAGGGAGCATAGTCTCATTAAATTTTACTGATGGGAGAAAATAAATTACACGACTGTATCGCACGTACTCGCTCTTATGTGGAGTCACAGTGTCGAATTAAATTTGATAAATATAAGGAAGAACTTCAACGTTTTTATTCGATTTTTGTGACTTTTGATTGTTTGAAAAAAGTACGTAAAAGAGTTTTCAGCCGAAAAAATTAAACGCCATTTTATTTCCTAAAAAAATCGTAGGAACGGTTCTTAAATAAAACGGTTTTTATTTAACAACTTTTGTTAAAAAATAAAAAAAAAATTAAAGAATGTAAACTTTAGCCCAAAACTAACCTTAATTTAAAAACAAAATGCAAAAAAAAATCACTTACGCGTTTTCAAAATATCGATTTTTCAAAAAAAAAAAAAAAAAAAAAAAAAAACAATTATTAAAAATACAAAAAAAGTTTTCGAAAGTATCTTAAATCTAAATTACTTGCCACCTACATCTTCCTGAATATCAATGTTGGTTGTAATCGGTGAAAAACGGTCCTATGAAAGCATCGTTTTTAGCCCACCATTTAAATACAAAGCTTATCTACAAAATAAGCTGTTCCATTAACATCGACTTAGACCTCATTCACATAATTGTTATTGATTGATATCACGAATAGAATAAGGCCCTTTCATCTGATTCTACAACATCATAGTGGAGAACTGCACCGCCCAAAACCAGAGATACAGTTTTTTAAACATCCATCCGTTTTCATTATTACTAGCCCATCGGGAGAGCAGTATTCAACAATCAATGAGAGTAATGCCACGTGATTTTCTGATAGGCAAACGGTCAGGGTTCGACTCCCGGTCAGAGCCACCTTTATTACGGGTTACTGTCTCTTGCGAGGAAATGATAATTGATCAATCCTTCCATATATTAAAATTGTTTCGAAAAAGTGCATTTCATGTCCGCTGTTCGGACTGCGCAGTAAATTGAAAGTCCCTTCCAGTTTTCTCGGATACCTACCAACGCTATGGACGTTGTCTATGAGTACGTGTGCCTTTTAGATTTACTTCCAATCTAATTTTTGTTTAAGGCACACGTACTCATTTTTGTACCGACTCTTTATGGTGATACGAGATGTATTATAATACTAATGTGGCCCATTATACGACTATCATCATTCCAGTTCCGCAGAACTGGAATGATATTCAACGGAATATTTAAAACAATGCATCGGATGTATTTTCTTTTTTTCAAATTTAGCCAAACTTGTCTGCAATAAATTTCGTTTCCACGAAAGAGGGCTTCCTGTTGCTTAAACTGGGTGAGGGTGATAGTAAATTTGCAAAGATACAATAGTAAGCATTCTTTTAAGAGCAGAGGTTGAGTTTTTTCTTTTTTCCAAAGTTCTGAAAGGAGTTGTTAATTGCGGTGTCAATATCTTTGCAGTTTTTGAGAGTGGTACATATCGTCACCGTTCCATTAAAACTCATTAATTCAATTTGTTGAGATTTTGAGATTTTTGCAATTAAAGTTGGTAATCAATATAAAAAATCCAAAAATTATCAGAAATGCACAATCTTGCGCTTTAATTGTAGAACAGGTTTTGAGCAACCATTGTCTAATAAAATTTGTTGCAAACAATTAATCCGGAATGAAGTAAATGGAAACAATTGACTAAGGGAGTTTTCTTTGAAAGAAAAAACAGGAAAAGTATGATTTTCATTCAACTTTTTACTTGCGGTTATAGGTACTATAAGGCATGTTGATTCAGAAACAGAAATCTTACAATCAAACATGACATTACGATGATAGAGAAGTCGAAAAAAGTCGGTCCGAAAATTCTGTCCTTTTGTCGGTCTGTTCTACACAGCCTAAACGGATGGGTCGATTTGCTTCAAACTTGGTATTTGGTATTTATTTGGTAGTATCTCGGGGGTGTTTTTCAGTTTTGCTCTAGGTCAAAAAATAACGTTACCTGCCATATAATCTTTAAAAAAAAAGTTTGATATTCTCGAAAACGGCTCCAACGAATTTGATAAAACTTTCAGGGTGCTATTATGTTACAACAATACATATATCGGTACCTTTCATAGAACCGGTTTTTTTTTCAAATTCGGTTTTATCGTTAACCATTATCCCGATTTCAATAAAATTTTGCACACAGGAACTCATTTATAATTCAATTATTAATTATAACAAAATTAATAATATTCACTGCAAAGTCCTTTTCTTTCGGCCTCTGTAAAACTTGTATTGCACTTGAAGTAGCATTTACTACAATTCACAGGTCTTGGAGTCTTGGCTGGAACAGTAGTAGTTTTACAAACATACTTTTGTCTTCACTTCTTTTTTTTTGGAAATTACACGACTAGCGGTCAGGATCTGCTTTTATCCACCTATTTTGTTTTTGCGGGTACAGAAGTGCCTTCAGATGAATCAGAAAATTCTGAATCATTTGGTACCAAATCTTGATCTGCATCGACATCATCGTTATCAAAATCAAGGGCATCCTGTTGATGCTAAGATACACATGATTTTCACTGAATTATAAAATTGTCGGATAGATTTATAGTTCATTAACTTACTTCAATTTCGAGAGTTTTAATACTTTATAGTTTCGTAATAGAGCAACGTAGATCTTAGGGAGTTTTGATAGAACATAGATTTTGTAATTTGCCTAAACTTAAACGACGACTTGGCTGCTAAGCTCTTTTCAAATATAAAATTTGACAGAAATATAATGAGCCGTTACCGAGAAAGTCGAAAATTAAAAAACCGTTATATGAAAGGTACTAGAAAGGTAATAGAATAGAATTAATAGAATTTTCTAGCGAGTTTGGTTTTAATAAGAAGATAGCCAAAAAAAATTCTGAAAAATATTCATCAAAATCGTTCGAGACCTTTTCGAGAAAATTATCTTTTTTCTAAACATTTATATGGCAGGTACCGTTGTTTTTAGCCCTAAAAATAATGTTTCAAAAAACCCTCCGAGGAATGCCAAAAGAATATCACATACCAAATTCGAATTTAATCGCTTGAACCGTTTAGGCTGCAGTTCGTTATACATACCGACGGACAGACAGACAGACAGGCATTTTTTTCTCACTAACATTTTTCGCTTCTCTATAATCGTAATGTCGTGTTTGATTATTATCTCAATGTTTGTATATTCACGAGTCCTCAACTTGCCTTATAATACCTTTAATCGTAAGTAATCAGTTGGCTTTCATATTCATAACTAAAACAAAGACGCGACTGATGGGTCACAAATATCTTTGGAAGCTAAAAATCTTTGACAGAAATAAGTTTCTATGTGATATTTTGAAGAAAAATTCCATCCGAACTTTTAAAACATGTCAAAACCCTCATACTTAACAGTTTTTTGATAAACAGAAATTATGCCATTCACCTATTGCATAAAAATTTATTTAAGAAAAAAGTATTTCGAAAATTTAATGACCGATTTTGATAAAACCGTCTGGTCTCTTTTATTTTTAGTTAGGAGTAGATAAAAAGATGTTTCTTAGAATTTATCAATAAACCTACATATGTACATAAACAGCGTATCATAACATTAAAAAAAATTGAAAAGCTTTAAAAATCTTTTTAAAAGTATAAATTATAGAAAGTAAGACACATTGCAAGTCTGCATCGCACGCACTTGCTCATATTACGCGGTCACATAATTTTTATTGGATTTTTGTGAGTTTTGATTATTCGAAAACAATAAGTAAAATAGTTTTTTTCAGGGCAAAACTTTCAACGCCTTATTTTAGTTCAGAAATGTGATTTAGTGTTGTCTTTTTTTCAAAAAATAGTTTTTCTCAAAAATTATAAATATGGCAGTTCCGTTATTTGTTGCACTAAAAATAAAATTTCCTGTTCCCCTCTGAGGAATGCCAAGAGATACACACATACCAAATCTAAAAGCCGCTTATTCCGTTTAGGCTGCAGATCGATATAATCCGGGACCGACAGACAGAAAGACGGACATTTTTTGTCAATGACTTTTATATTCACGAATCCTAAACTTGCCCTTAGGCATATAATCGCAAGTAAAAATACAAAAAAAAACATCGTTATTCGAAAATAATTGTATGCAAAGTTATGTTAATTATATACGTCTTCCTAAATATCAATTGAAATTGTTTAATAATTTCTCGAATTATAAGAATCCTTTGGCAACCTAAGTTTTATAAATATAAATTGAACTCTACATATCAAATTCAAAGATCATCACTTCAACCATTTACGCTTCAGAGTGTTTTATAAACAGACGCAACGACATAGATGCACAGGCACACAGACAAAAAAAACATAATCATGATGAAAAAACAAAATAAAAACAGTAAAAAGTTATTTTCGAAATTAATAAAGTTTTGTTTGTTAAAAACATAGTTTGAGGATTTCATCCTTATTATTTTGTTCACAATTGCATATCCTTAAAGTGGAGGAAGTGAGTGAGAGTGATTAACGTACAACGTTATTTATATAAAACAAAAATATAGATACATATTAGGCATGAATTAAATATGTTTATATTGTTCCCAAGGTTTGTTTAATATTAAAATTGCACATTAATTAAACGCAAAACAAAAAATTCCCACCATAACATGCGTATGGCGTATACGTACTATTTATATTTATTACTATCAATTATGTCATTTCACATTCAAATCGATTCGATTTATTTACAATTTCAATTAACCAATTTGTTAAAGCAAGACTTATGTGTTCCGTAATAATATGCAGATTTTCTTCTTTTTTTTTGTACAATGTACGAAAATGTTGTTCATTTAGCGTATATATCGGGCCTATTAGTGAGTTTCCTCCATTGTTGTTACAAAACACAACAGTATCGCCCACAGGCATAATTTACATAAAATTATTTAATCAACTGACATGGAAGGAGAGAAATGCTATATCGGATTGCATTGTATTGTGAATTTTTTTTTATTTTACAAACCAAAACCATTGGCCACCACCGCCGCGCCTCCAAGTGTGAGAAATTCAATTACGAGGTGTAATTAAAATTTGTAACCATATCAGCGTGAACATATCATAGCCTAGACAGTCGCACATAAATTAACCGATTTTAATTGGAATTGAAATTCACTAGAATTTGTTGTTGCAATCCTCGACTCAACATCGATAAATTGTGTTTGCGATTGCTGATGTATTCGTTGGTGTACTAAATTAATTCAAATCTGGCACACAGATACTCGCCTCCACACGTCCATAGGTATGTAAATAAATTATTTGTTTAGAATTTTATTATTTGCAGTTATAAACTAAGCTCAGACGTCAGCAACGTGTGCTGGATAAATTGATTTAGTTATCAAAACTTTAATCGCTAAATTTATGCTCTTTTTAGAATAATTTTCCACACAAGGATGTGAATTTTAATAAATCCTCTCTCGCGTGAAGAGGGCGCCACATCCATGCTCTAGTTGGTGTTATTTTGTTGCGGAGGATTCTGCAATTAAGTCCGATTGGGTTTTATGACATTTAAGGATAATATATGGAAATCGATGCACAGGCTATATGGGAATATGAATGCGTGGGCGATGCAGCTTTCAGCGTGTTTGCCTTTCGGTCAGGGATTTCTTTATGCCGAACAGTGACCGTGCGGGTAAATCCTTTTAATGATCTGGAATACAAATAAAAAATTGTAATCCAAATGACTATTCAGGATACAAAAAAAAATGAAGGAGAGCTTAGCCCAGGGATAAATGGTAGCCCGCACTAGAATTTCCAGGAACAAAAGCAATAGCTTTCCACCATCAGTGGCATAGTTACAGTTAAGAGTCCTTCAATGGAGCTGATTATGATTCTCATAATTATTATTGTGTGTTTAATGCGTAGGAGAGTTGATTTGCATATGCGGGGAATAAATTAAGTGTTGCAGGGCACTGCAGCCTTCGGTAGCAGGAGGTTTTGTTTGATTACAATAGAATGGATAGTTATGCAACATAGTTGTAGGAAAATGTCCTTGATTAGGGCTCTTGCATAAATAGTGCAATTGAAGGTTTGCATAAGTAATTACAATTACTCTCTTGTTTATGGACAATTCATTTTGATGGATATCCTTGCTCATTTGGTTGCGCTTGAAAATTGTTTCTCTTGTATTGTGAGTGAGGAACTAAATATTTGTATTATTGTTGCACAGAATACGTTTTGTGTGTCAAGGACGTGCATTGATGCATTGTCGAAATGATGTCCGCTACCAGGTTGTATAATCATGGACACTCTGTTTAATTAGTTGGTAATCTCAGTCCGTGTCCATGTATTTCAATTACAGAGTTCGTCAAAAGAAGATGAAGACATCCTTTCGTTTTTCTAAAAAAAAAAACGCTTCGTTGACGGGTTTTGGAAGGAAATCATTCTAACACGAAGATGACAACTTCGTAGGATGTTTGTAGTACCTGGATGAGTGACATCTCATTTTTTTGTCGTATTGTGTTGTATGTTTGAACTGATTTTTGTTTACAAACTGTCTTAAAGACATAACACTTAGGACAGTTTTCTTATTACAGAAATGAAATGATTTCGATTTAGTCAAAATTTTGGCTTAAATTCAATTTCCGCAAGCATATCTTCATTTCAGTTTTATTTACAGGAATCTTAATCTCAACAGTAATTTGATTTTTAATGAGCTTCACGTTCTACCTGATTCCTTTTTGAAATTGTTCCTCATTTTTTTTTTCTTATTAGGAAATTATTATTGTTGGCGATTCCATATACACCATTCCAGCTGGCTTAGTAAGTTTGTCTTTAATTTTTTTTTTGAAAAACAATTTAGAATTAAAAGGCATAATTTTTTCAAGTGATTCATAATATTGTCTAAAGTGGTTGGCAACTCTACACGAAACACAACATAAGACAGGTAATACTAAAACAGACGCACGACGAACAGGCATACCAATACCAAACAAGCACGGGCAACTCTCCATTATTCGTCTCTTTTACTTTCGCTCAATATATTCAATATGCACTTAAGACATAAGGTCAGTTTAATTAAAACCACCGCGCCGTAGCAATCGGGTCGTTCGCCACAACGATATAAACAATATAAACATATAAAAGAATTGTAGTCAAATAGTCAATACAGTTTATTTATAATAACGTTTAATTAAAGTATTTTTTTACGAAATACAGCCAAGGAAAGAATTCTAAACAAAGATCATACATTAGTAGTTATAACTTTTCCCCTTGGCACTTCGGAAAATTGTGTCATTTCAGCAAACTCATCTAGTTTAAGAAAAACTTTCCCCCAGTACCGTTTGGCAATACGAGAAAGCCAACTGGGAAAGCCTGAATAATTTCTTCCGTAAGTTTAACTGGCCACTATACTTCCTCGATATTGACATTAATGCCAATGCTAAAATAATCACAAGTGTGTTTTTTCTAGGGATGCTTGGAATTATTCTTAACAGAGTAAAGAATCAAACCCAAATCAGGGTCAAGGAAATTATTTTCCCATTCTACAAAGCCAACGGTACAAAGAAAAATCGAAAAAGCGCAAACATGTAAAGAACTCTGTTATTGATAGAATCCAATTTTGCCCTCAAGGATGTAACATTTTTTTGGTCATTTGTAAAAAACAAATATTAAAAACTCTTCTACATCTTCGGTTTCGACGCTCATCGTCAAAGACAAGCCAACTGTTTACTCTTCAGAGAGGGCAAACTTTTTAGAAAGCCGACGATGCCTCTCCTCTCCTGTATTTGAAAATGTAGATTTTTTTCATGGCACAGGTTTTCTTAAGATCTAAATATTCTTTATAAGAAGTGTTCTTCAATACTGGTAAAACCACGGCAGGCGTAAGATTTCCATCGCTCCTACTCTTTTGGAAGCTTTCCTAAAAGATGGAAAGCGGTATTTGTCCAGCCGACCCATTGCACTTACGTCGCTTATTTTTGAGGTCATGGAAACCTTGATGAACCGTCAGCATAATAAATATTTTTGAAGATCGAAAGCTTCTTTATGATCGGTAGAATAGCTTTCACAGTAATCGTTCTAATAGTGATCTGATGGCATTTCTCACCGAAGAGTGAAACAAATCTTAACATCGCTTTGGCGAAAGTATGATTATTGCGCTATTTCTAAAGCATTTGATAGAGTTTGGCAAGCTCTCTTATTAGCTTTGTTCGATGTCTGCCCTGGGGCGCACTGGTGTACACTGGATTCGCACTGAGGTGTTTTATGTGACACTTTTTTCGCCTCAGTGTTTTTGCACTGTGTTCGATGTCAACCCCGAGCACGCACTGAGTGCACACTCTCACGCCCCAAGTTTTTGGTCGGTGTAAGAAATCAGTGCTGTCAAAATTCAAATCAGCTGTTGGTGGTTGGTGGTAGAAGTTTAAAACAAATTTTATTTTACAGATTTGGAGTGCAATATCTGATAAATATAAGATATTTTGTAGGTTATTTTGCAATTATTAAGTTATTTTTGTGATTTTAGATAAAATGCCGAGATATACTCTATCTGATGGAAATGGAAAAACTGTAGACTTTTTAAAGAAAATTAATACATAAATGAAATGTCAAAAAACTAAAACTGTTGCACTGAGCTGTTCGATGTTAAATCAAACCCCGAGCAGAAACACAGTTTTTTGACAAAACAAAATGCACTGACATTCCCCTGTGCGCACTGGGGTGGGGAACATCGAACAAACCTATTGAAAAACGTTCTTTTGGGATCGGTGATAAATTTGTTCGTTGGATTAGAAGCTATTTTCTACACATACAATTCAAGTTGTATTAGACGGTTTTAAGTCTGATTCCCACAAAATAAATGTTGGTGTGCCTCAGGGCTCCGTTTTGTCTCCGACTTCTTTCCTCATTTTTATAAATGATTTTATGGCTGTTACTTCTAATCCACTAATCTGTCTTGCTGATCACTATACCCTTAGCTTTGTATATTTGTTCGGTGGTTAACCTCCTTCACCTACGCACGGTACCATATGTTTAGCTCAATGAACTCTGTTTTAAAAGGTTAATTGTCAAAGAAGGTAATAAGAATCGGGTGGAGTTTACTGCTTTGAAAATTCTATGCTGTCTTCTGTGGTTAGAGGTAAATATACCTCCATGCCATTGTCCATTAATAGTTGTGTTCGTCTACTCCCTAAAACAGACTATTTTGCACAATTTTACACAAATGTTGTTCGTTTACTTACATTTTCACGAGTTTTCGGGAGAAAAAACATGTTGCGAGAGAGAAAAACATTTCCCCTTAATTCCCTATTTTAAACCAAAAAAAATCTTGGGGGAGAAAATGTGAATTCTGTCAAACTCAAAAGTACATTTGAAGAATTTTAATTTAAAAAAAAAATTGTAAAGTTAAATCCAAAGTAAATAATAAAATGACCTAACAATGGCCTAATAAAATGGTTTCCATCACAACTTTTATTTCATCTGCACTTATTTGATCCATTTCGTTTAGTTAAATTTTTATTTTTTTGACGTTTAAAAAGTTTTCCTATTTTCCTCCGCAAAGCGTTCTTTTACTTTTGAGCGAATTTATTATTTTTTGAGAGATTTCATCCCCACTCTTCAAAGTTTGACAGTTTTCCTAAAACAACCGAGAGAGTAGACGAACACAACTAATGTAACGAAGAAACCGAAAAACTTCCATTACTATGTAATGGATCTGTCAACGACGATTTTCGTTAAAACGACTATTTACTTGAGATCGCCAAAAATGCTGCTAAGTGGGAGGGTTGTATCGATGCAAGAAGTTTTTTCCCTTTTGATCTAGCTGACATTTATAAAGCGTTCAAGTGCTTCTCGAGCATCGCTACATCATCTCAATAGGGTACAAAACAGAGCGTTAAAATTGATAGGAAACACAACTATCTCTGAAACAATTGCCCTCTCAAATACCGACGCAATATTTCATGAATTACAGAGATTCTTTTTTAATCCAAACAACACCAATTGGGAATAGTGTGGCCATTTCAAATTTGAAAGCATTCAAAACCAATGGTAATTGACATTCAGTTTTTCATCTAAATTAAGTAATTAGAATTTAACAACGAATTACCATTTTTATTTTTTAATGTTAACACTATGTAATCAATCATAATTTCATATAAAATAAATATGAATTCAAGCGTTTGAAAATTGGGAAAACCGGCATTTGCATCTTTAAGCCACCAAAAGATTTCTTAACTATTCTTATTGAAATAAAATTTTCTTCTTCTCAGATATTAAGCTGAAATATGGTCCTTCGAGCTGGGTATATATTTTAAATTTTTGTTCTGTTTGACAATTTATTTAAAATAACAGCTTTAACAAATCAAGGAAAGATAATTTCATCTTTAAATAATATAATCTCAAAAAAAACCCCTTCAATGTTAATAAAATTTCCTTTTTTACGGTGAAATACATTATTATCTTGCAAAGCAAACATTATTTTATAAATCAAACTCAAAATTGTAATCAATCCTTCAACTTTATCCCTCTGTGTTTGTTAAACGTAATTTTTGAAGTAACAACCGGTGAGCCGTAAATATTTAAATTAAAATGTTCCCTTTGAATCGGCAAATAAAAATAAATCAATCAATATTATTGAAAAGGACGAAAGCAAATATTTAACCGCACGCATAATATTCAACCCTGTTTTTTTGTTAAAATATTTTTTTATTGTTCCCCAACAATCCTTCACATTAATTTATAAATTTTATTTTTCATTGTTAAATTTATTTAAGTTGACAAAAACGTTATTTTTTTGCTTTCATATGCAATTATGCGCTCGAATAAATAATTCCAGCCAAAAGCATAAGGCTAATCAATAATTCTCTTTGTTGTGTTGAATTTAAATAAATTCAAATAAATAGAAAATCAAAATTATTATTTAACCAATTATATCACCCCCATAAGGCACTTGTATTGGAGGAACCCATCCCGGGAACAAATCCCATAATTAAGCAATAAAAATATATTTGTTGTTTATTTTTCCAAATTATAATATTTGATGTGTCAATCTATTTGACAAACAAATCAATTTCATCACACAAAATAAATATATGCATTCTGACTTAAAAAATTATATTTTTTTTATTTTTAAATTAAATACATTTTTTAGCCAAAAAGCTTGATGGTATCATTTTTGTGTGAATAGAAACAAACACATAATATACATCCTTGATACAAACAAAAAAGGAAATTATATTTAGGACATATGAACTGATGAGGAAACCAGATGGCATCACATCACACTACTTCTTCAATGTCCTTCCTTAGCCATCATCATGATAAAAGTGTCCTTACATATTGTACCATCCATATTGTTCTCCAAAAAAAAGGTTTTTTTGTGTTGCAAGATCATATCATCCACAAAGATATATGGGCAGGAAAAAATGGCAACAAAAAATCCAACTATACCTATCAAGGAATAGAAAAAGTGACAGAAAAAGCTGTTGAACACTTCATAAATGACGAGATGCTACACTTAGCAGCACATTGGAATGACATGGAGGTGTGGCGTTAGTGTCGGCTTTGTTATTGGGCTTGGTCTTGGGGTGGCAAAGGAAACATGTCCTCAGTGTGAGGGAAAAAAAACAATATTAAAATAACGACCAAATGTGTCCTTTAGAATCAACACAATTGATTTATTTGTTTGACCAACAAATGTGTACTGGGATTTCATTAATTGGCTCCTTAGATGTGAATTAAAGTTGTCTAGGCTTTGTGTAATGTTTGCAGAGCACTGGCAAATCAAATGGAGATTTGGAATACGTTAAGCTTCGAAATAGGACATTAGATTATGGAAACTTGGTGTTTACTGATTTAGTTTTACTTAGGTCATCAGTGTGGGCTTGTCAACAGGCTTTTTATTTTTTCGAAACTAAAACGATTAAGGGTTTTTTGATTGTTTTTTTTTTGGTTTTTGGGGAGATTTTTGATTTGAGTAAGAAAATATCTTAAAAATTACACAGTTAAATGCTTAATAATTTTTTTATAAAAGAAACAATAATATAAGTAAAACGTGAAACATTTAGTCGGTTTTCGAGAGGGGCAAATGTTTCATTCCTATCGATTTTAATTCAGGTGTAGCGATGCTTGAAAAGCATCTGCCCCGAGATGGTAGTAATACTCGAGTTTTGGGCGTATAATCGCTTGAAAATTGTAGGCAGACCAGGAGGAGACAAACACTTTTGGATCGGTACAGAAAAAATTAACCACTTAGAGGCAGTTTTGGTAATTTCAAGCATATAGTCATTTCAACTGAGATCGTCGATATACGTATGTAGGATTTTAATGATTTACAAAAGGCGAAATATAAAATAAAACTCGGTAGCTATATTGATTAATTTGTTTTCATTTTATTGCTAAGTTTTTCTTTCAAAAATGATTTACCACTGAATCACAATTATTTAACTTGTTCAAGTCAAGACCTTTGTTGTTGATGCTTTGACGACTTCTGCACAACTAACTGAGGCACTTCACATATAATATAAAACGCTTGGTTCTGTTTTTTTTCTCATGCGTTCGTGTGTGTGTAATACCATCATTTTCTATGTATCGTTGTAGAGTTCGTTCGTTCATCAAGTCACGTACGCCAATATATATCTGTCGCCGTTGATCGTTCATTATGTTTCCTGTATATAGGGTATGTTAAGCGCAATAATCTTACTTTCGTCAAGGCGATGAAAAGATTTGTAAAACTGTTCGGTGAAAGACATACTACCGGTCTTGAAAAAGCTTTCGGTCTTAGAGATAATTATTAAGCTGACGGGGTTAATCAGCGTTACCAAGATCTCAGTAAGAGGGGGAGCAAGTGATATGGGTCAACTTTCTTAAGGACATGCTTAAGAAATGCTGTTTTCCGTCTTCTGGGAAACTTCCAAATGAATAGGAGCTATGGAAAAACTCACGCAGTGGCTTTGTTAATGTGAAATAAATCCCCTTTAGGAGAATTGAGAAAATACCATTCAAGCCAGTGGATATATTTATTTGATACACAATCTTTGACAGTTCTTGAATATTTAAAAATTTTTGCTCAGCTTTAAAAATTTAAGAGTTGAACAATTTCATCGTTTGAATCATGAGATACGTTTGTAAATTCATTCAAAAACTTCACGTCAAGAAGGACTCTTATAATTTTTCCCAGATCTTCGAAATTCTTATTATTAATTTGAGTCCATTCTTTTTGGTTCATCATTCTATGCTTAATCACTAAAGACAATATTTTATATGTATAAAAAATATATAAATCTAAACTAATGCTTTAAAATAAATGCGACCACACACCGTCTGGAATATAAACTGCACTTAATGTTGGTTCAAAAATTGCGGAAATCCTTTCAACGTTTCTGAAAGTTCTCTTTTACATTACTTTATCCACTCTTTTTTTTTCTGTTTGAACCCATTTTTAATGCAAGTCCTTCGTAGAAGGGAATCGAATTTATCAACGCTACTTCTATTCATTCTTTTCCTTCTGCTTTGATGACAAAATATTTTCTTAGAAAAGTTCTTTCATTTCCTTTTCCCTCCTGCCCAAAAAAAAAAGGAAACACAACATGAAAAAGAAAGAAGTTCAATTTCAGTAACAAATTTTGTGCAATCCTTCTGTTGATCATTCATTCGTTTATAAAAAAAAAATAAAGACAAAATGATTCAACACAAAGGAGGCATCATCAACATGTCCCATTGTATACCCTGCCATCGTTTTGATTCAAATCTGTCCATGCCAAATGAGCGCTTGAAAACAAATTGAAACAAAACACCCTCTACGTCACTCTGACGAGAATGATGGTCTCCAGACTCAGCAGCCTGAACTGGCTTGTTAGAAGTGTCTCCGCTTAAATTCTATCCCCACAACATTTTAACTAACCGACAGGAGGCAGGACAGCGTGACGCGGTGATGGCGGGCGTTCAAAAACTAACGATAAAACTCCAATTGCCAGTTCTTGTTAATAACTATTCATGAGCACCACCATCACGATGATAGGAAAGTAGATATACACCCCCCCAAACTGGATACCCTTTTTCAATTGCATTTCCCTTCTATAGAACCCTGAGTCCTGGCTCCTGGGTCCTGCTGACTGCCATGATATAGATACCCTATTTGTTGGATTGGATGTTTTGATTGCAAATTCCAGAGCGCCAGGCAGAGGAGCTGAGCTATGTGTGAGAATTTAATTGCACATACGCCACCGAAACCCATGTCCATCTACCCGAATTATCCATCCATCAGGATGAAGTATGAAACTAAAACTATATCCACCGCCATCACTTCACACACATGTGTAGTGGCAGTTGTAGTCATGTCCTGCAGCATTGTATCATTAATATTTCGTGCACTCTTTGTATGCGGACTAAATTCATGAACAAGGCAGTTATCCTGCAACACAAGGACGAGTAGGAGTATCAATTCACCCTCTCCCACCCAAACCCCTTCGCGGACGAAGTATCTGTGTGACAACTTAAATTATAGCAACTGTTTCGCACGAATATGCAACTAGAGAGTCCTTTTTAAATAAACAAAAAAATATATAGTTCCAAGCTTCATATCAAAAAGGACGAAATCTGTGAATGAGTGTGTGGGTATAAACTAGAGAGAAAAAATCCACACATAAACGAATTCCAGAGCAAAACATAAATAAAGTTTCATTTAAATTAAATTTTGCGGGTAATTGCTTGTTGTTTAACTTTATTATTGATGTCTCTATGCGGATTAAAATAAATGGAATGAAAAACGGGTTGTCCTTTGGAGTGATGTGTGAGATCTCTGGTGCTACCGTAAACCGATGCAATGAAGCTTGAAATGGCAACAAATGCAATAATGTTCACTCACACAATATATTGAATTATAAGATTTTTTTTGTGGAAAATATGCTTTTGAGTTTTGAGTGGCAGCGAATGGATACAAAGGAGCATTTTGAATTTAATTTTTTTTTTATTTAATTTATTTGACAATTTGAGTCGGAAAATTGAGTAGCGAAATATTATTAAATAAATTTATAAAGAATTCTTTTATTTTCCAAATCACTTAATAACGGCAGTGAGTTACCTAGGAGGCAATATAACTTGGTTCAATAATATTATGGCCAAAAAATTATTTTACGAAATACCCTCTAAGTGTAGCACAGTAAGGTTACTATTTTGATAAGTTCATCAACATCATCATCGACGTAACAACCGGGATCCGGTCCGCCCCTCATTGGTTGAACCATCTCCTCCAAAGCGTTAATGCAGGTAGGGCCAAAAATCTTCCGAAAAATCTTACACTCGAAACGACTAAGGATATCTTCATCCGCTTTAGATAGCGTCCATGCCTCGACGCCATAGAGCAGGACTGGGTTGATTAAGGTCTTATACAGATTCTCCTTTGTCTTTCGAGAGAGGACAATTGCTACTCAATTGCTTTCCTGCCCTATAGAAACAGCGATTGGCAAGAGTAAATATTCGCTTTATTTCTACTATTTAGCGGATCCGAGGTAACTACCTCAAAGTTTTACCTGTCTATTATGATGTTTTGTCCAATCCCTTTTTGCTGACAGCAGGTACTCCGTTTTGGCCTCATCTTAGCCGCTTGAGCTTCAATGTTAGCAAACGCTCCAATGTCCTAGTCCGTCGGGGCAAAGAGCTTTGTTGTTTTTTTAGTTTAGATAAGATTTTGCTCCTCACTTCATATTAGTAAGGTGGACGTCTGTCATCGTCCATTATGAATGGTTCATTCTGCCTGACAGCGGAATTTCGGTCTTTATCGCCGTATAACAGTCCGCAGAAATGGTACTTAGCATCAAATGTGACTCTAATACGACGTTTCCATTTATATCTCTATAGGCATCTGTGCGGGTTGCGTATTGCCAAACTGTATATCAGCACAGAGAGCGCTGAAACATACAACATTTTGCTCAATGAGATGAAGAGCTGGAAGCTGCCCCCCTGCAACCGACCTGCTTGGGCTCACTTTAGGATTTGGAGATCCTATGTGCGAGATTGGGTTTATGCAAAAGTTCTTTAAATCAAAAAGAAACGTTGCACATATACAACCTTGCACCTCCTCCAAATCCTATAGTGAGCCCAAGCAGGGGGGTTGCATACCTTCTTCATACTAACATTTATCAAAGTGGGACATATCTTCAAATTTGTTGTTAAGCATAAAAAATAACGGCATAATAACGATAACCGCAATGGAAAAGATATATTTTTGTATATAATTCGCTAAGCAGTATTTAGGTACGTCAATATGAGATTTTGACGTACCTAAACATGCCCCAGTGAAATAAAAATGTTACCAACTAGCTACCTGCTTTTTAGTACACACAAAAAAATATTTAACGCAAGCTACTCGAATCTCACTGAACTATCTGTAGTCACAGGTACTATGCTCTAAGCTTTGGTGAGAAAAATATATACTGACTCAGATATTGATCTACAGATCATTCTGTGGTAGCATACCTACAGTTTGCTCTGAAATAATTCTGAATTTGTTAAGCAGTATGTAGTTTAGCACAGAATATGGGGATCTGTGCTGATATACAGTTTGGCAATACGCGTGCGGGTTCTGGCGGTCTCTTGCGATTGCAGCTTTCCGGCTTCAAACTTCCTGACAGTATTATTCCATTGTTGTGGCATTCGGGTTATTCGCATTCTTACCTTAGGTGCAATAAGGTAGTGATCCGAATCGATGTTAGCTGCTCGGAAGGTGCAAACATCCAAAATACTGGAGGCGTGTCTTGCATCGATCGCAATGTGTAATCAATCTGGTTGACGGTTTTTTTGATCTAGGTGTCGCCAAGACCTTTTGTGTATATCGAGATGAGGAAACCGTGTGCTTGCAATGGTGACGTTATGTGCCGCTGGGAAGTCAATTAGAATAAGTTCATTTTCAGATGTGGTGTCGTGAAGGCTATGTTTTCCGACAGTTGTACCAAAGATTTCCTCTTTACCTATTTTGGCTTTAAAATCACCTAGTACGATCTCAACGTCGTATAACGGTATTGCTCATATGTTTTGTCAAGGAGCTCGTAGAAGTCATCCTTGGTGGCGTCATCTTTGTCCTCTGTGGGGGCATGAGTGCATATTAGGCTAATGTTGGCGAATTAAGCCTTGATACGGATTGTCATAGTTTTATAAATATTTTCCATGATTAGTTAACTCGAAACACATGTCAAGGTAAATTTAATATGAGCGACTTGATGTTAAATAGATGTCTTCAAATATGCAATAAAGTTCATTAGCAGTTGTTTGCTGTGAAAACGATAGAAACGGTTAGAAAAATTATGAAAAGAACATTTATCCCAATGAATCAACTCCTTACTGGTAAAGCTTTAACCATTCATATCTTCTGGAATCTTTCCTAGAAAATGGAAAACAACATTTGTCCAGCCTGTCCCTAAGAAAGGTAACCCATCCTCCCCCTCCCCCTACCGACGCATAGCACTAACATCCCTTCTTTCTAAGATCATGGAAACGCTCATTAATAATAATACAAGTTGTATTGGACGGATTCAAGTCTGATTCCCACAAAATAAATGCTGGTGTGCCCAATGGCTCTGTTCCTCATTTTTATAAATGATCTTCTGTCTGTTACTTCTAATCCAGTTAACTGTTTTGCTGACGACTCTACCCTCTGCTTTTCATATTCGTTCGATAATTCACGTCCTTCGCCTTCGGACGTACAATTGCAACGGTACCGTATGTCAAGCTCATTAAACTCCGATTTATACAGCATTGTCAAATTGGGTAATAGGAATTGTGTGGAGTTTAATGCTTCGAAAACTCAATGCTGTCTTCTGTCGTTAAAGCTAAACATACTCCCAATGCCATTGTCCACATATCGAAGAAACCGAATAGCTCTCAGAACTCGGTACGTGTCCCAACGACGACCTCCGTTGGAACAACCATATTTTTGAGATCGCTAAGAATTCTGCTAAGTGTTTTGATCTGCAAACATTCAAAACCAATGTTAATTGATCTCTACTATCTTTCCCCTCCCTATCTTCCTAATGACCGCACATTAAAAGGGAAACAAATAGTCCCTTGTGCGCGCATTAATTATAAAAAATAACTGGGTCACACGTACTTGCTCCCGTGTGCTAATCCTTTTTAGGTACAGGCGTCTTTTTGACAAAGATTTAATTTTAATGTTTTTTGACGTGCAACTTCTTTAGAATCGTTGTGGTTTGAAGCTCGAAAGAACATGCGTCACGATAAAGGGATAAACACATATATATATAGGATAGTTAGCTTTTGCAGTTTTTTAGTGTATTATCTTTCCACTTGCTGCTTACTGTTTATAATATAATTTGCTAATAGAAAGATAAAAAGGACTTTTTTCAGTTTATGGAAAAATTTGAACAACTGGCATAAAGATTCGTCGGAATCAGCAGTATGGCAATAATGCTAGGTAAAGGGACCTTTATACGTCCCAATATGGGACCAATGGAATTTATAAAGGATTTAGATACCTATAATAAGGTTGGAAGGAAGGTAGGTACTAAAATTAAGATACGCGTTCCAACTACTGTTAAGCGAGTAGGCATAGAGACAATATTAAAAGTTAACACAGTGGTTTTGTTTATTTATAGGAAGGTGTAAACTTTTGTTTTCTCGATTGAAATTTTTGCATTCAGTAGTAATCGAATAGTTTTTTTTTTATTTGTTAGTTGTTTTTGTGTGTTTATCAAAAGCTTCCTTATTTATTCTGTGCTTTTATGATGATGGAAAATACTTTAAAATACGTAAGTATGTATGTAATGTAGGTTGTCACTTTTTTTTATTTGACTAATGGCTAGGGCTTAGCCGAGCAATATGAAATAAAATGTTGGGGAAAAAATTTTATGAAATCAAAAAAACACTATTCATAACGTTTTTTGGAAAAAATGTTGTAAACCATCTTATTTCTTTTGCTGTTTTCTATTTTATGAATTTTTCATTTCAAAATCGTTCGACCAGTTTTTTCAAAAAAATGTTTTTTATGGAAAACTTTTCGAAAACATATTTTAAAATTTTTTTTAGTATGTCAATTTTAAGAAATCTATAGTTTATACTAGGAGAAAAATTTAAAAAAAAATCTATAAATCCGTTTTCAAAATATTCAAAAAACAAAATATTTTTTTTTTAAATTATTAAAAATAAAAAAAAATGTTTTTGAAAATTTTGATAAGCAATATTATTTAAATCATAAAACACTACATATTTTGAAAATTTCATCAAAATCCGTCAATTAGTTAACGAGAAAGTCTGATTTTAAAAAAACCGGTCATATGGGAGGTACCGTTATAAAACTTTTTTTGAAAAATCCATTAAAATTAAAAGATAGATTTTGCATAGAAAACATCATTCTGAAAGTTTAATCAAAATCGTAGGAGCCGTTTTCGAGAAAAATAAGTTTTTCAATAAAAGTTATATGGCAGGTACCGTTAGTTTTGGAGCTAGAATGCCAATTCCAAAAATCGTCGGGTAGAGCACTCTAAAAATACTATATACCAAGTTTGAATCAAATCGGCCCAACCGTTTAGGCTGTAGATATCGATACGGACAGACAGACAGACAGACAGGACGGAATTTCCGGACCCACTTTTTTTGACTTCTACGATGATAGGTAACACATGTCTGATTGTTAGAATTTTTTTTTTTTTTTACGAATGCATAACTTGCCTTATAGTCCCTATAAATCGCAAGTAAAAATATGGTTTCTTCATGTTTCAAGATATTGATTGCAATTGTGTCGTCATAATATTATTTTCCCAGTATCTCTTATGTTAGATCTTTTAGATCTTATGGGTTATGTCTGCTCTTTCTTAGTGATTTCTGTGGAGCATTTCTATTAATTTAAAAAAATGCATATTCATGTTCAAAATGAAATGCCCTGTAGTGCAAATTTTGATCATCTTAGCTCCTAAAATCAAAGAAGATAACATTTAATTTTTTTGTAAAAACGTATTCCTGACTTTTCTACTTCAAATAGAAATTCTTCCAAAACTCTTAAAGTATTTTAATTCTTTTTCAAGGTTCACTAAAAAGGCATCTTCAAAACTGCGATTGAATAAAATCTAAATAAAACCAATACTGCCATTCCATTGCCAAAAAACAGAATATTGAATCACTTTATCAAAAAAGGCAAAGAGGAAGTAAAATAGACAAAAAAAAAACAAAAAAAACTTCTGGAACTTATTGTCGTTTGTACTTATAAAAGTTCACAACTCTTGCCCTCTAGGAAATCAAAAGTCGACAAAGAAAAAGTAATTTTTGCAAACGATCCCAATATCTGTCTCGATTGGAAATTCTTTTTCTCTATTTCTTTTTATTTATTGTTTCACTTTCAAAATGGCACACAAAATGGCAAAGTATGTATATCCTGCAACATCCAGGTTCAGCCAAAGAGACCATAATAATACTCAAAGCCTTCTACTATATAGTTCTTCGATTTGGGAAACAAACTGAAGGTAGCACAGAATAAAAGAATGCTTAGCATTCCCTTTTTCCGTGAAAGTAGCTACACTTTTGTTGTTGTTGTGTGTTTGTTTATTTGGAGGAAACGATTATCCTTTCAATTACGGTGGCGCACCCAATGCAAATTGAATTCTCCGATTTGTACCTTAAGGTTTTTCTAGTTGTTGTTGTTTTTTATGAAGAGATAAAAAGTGTATTGGAATAGCTTGAGATACGTGGAATGGAAGAAGTAAACCAGGACAAAAATAGAAGGCTTTGGCTGTAGGACGGCGAAATATCTTTAACATCCTTAACTGGATGATATCAAAAGTTAATCCTTGTTAGGATATGGGGGAGAAAAAGTTTTTATCTATTCGGTTGCACGAGAATGTATTTTTTTTTCAAAATGATTTAGAGGTATTGGCTATGGAAAAATAAATTGATATGGCAAAAGTTTAAATCTGGTATCCGATACATGGGATTATTGGAAAACTACTTAATGATGGCTTTTGTTGATTCGGTTGAGGCATTAAAATAGTTTGAGGAACTTAGGTGGAGACAAGAAAATCAACATTCTAAGGATTCAAGATTATCATTTATCATCAGATCGATTAGATCAGATTATCATTATATCATCAGATCGATATTGGGCCCATCTTCCTTCTCAATGTATGTCAATGAAATACCAAAAGTCATTTGTTATTGTGAAGAGCATCTTTTTGCTGACGACATTCAATTAACGAAAAGTACCCCGATTAGAATGATTGAAGATTGCGTGAGTAAGATAAATGAAGATCTTCAATCCATTGAAGAATGGTCAGTTAAAAATGGTCTCACACTAAACCCACAAAAAACAAAATGCCTTGTTATTTCAAAAAGATATATAGAGTTGTCTTACTTCCCATCAATCCAGCTTAACAATGTGATAATCAAATATGTGGATACAGCTAAGAATCTCGGGATATGTTTCAACAGAACTTTAAACTGGAACAATCATATCGCTTGCTCTGGCCAAGTAAGAACTTCACTCCATGAAAAATGCTAGCTAAAACTCTCGTAGTTCCTATTTTGACTTATGGCTGTGAAATCTTCTGTAAGCTCGACAGCACGAGCCAGAGAAAGTTGAATGTTGCTTTTAACAGTGTTGCCCGCTACATCTTTGATCTGAGTCGATATGAACATATCTCCAGCTTTTCGAATAGCATTTATGGGATTTCCTTCGACAACATCCTTAAACAAAAAACCTTGGTATTGCTTTTCAATATTGTCCACAAGCATCAGCGTCCATACTTGTACAATAGACTCCAGTTCTCGATTTCAACAAGATCTAACCTAATAATTATTCCCCGCTTTACTTGTCTAATTTCAGAACGTTAGTTTTTCGTTAATGCAGCTCGGTTATGGAATTCACTACCACACCTATTACGAAATACAGATAACATTAATACGTTTAAACATAATATCCTGTCACATTACTCAAGGACTTAACAGCTTTTACTTAGACTCCTGTTTTCTTTGCTTGCTACATATCTTTCGCTATATTTTGTTTGTTGTTGTTTTCTAACCATTAATATGTTCATTACTTAAATTTTTTTCTTTTCTTATAACGGGTGTTTTTTTAAGAGCTTGAGAACGCATACAATTTGCAAAATCTCATCGGTTCTTTATTTGAAACGTTAGATTGGTCCATGACATTTACTTTTTGAAGATAATTTCATTTAAATGTTGACCGCGGCTGCGTCTTAGGTGGTCCATTCGGAAAGTCCAATTTTGGGCAACTTTTTTGAGCATTTCGGCCGGAAATGTTGTCTTCCAAAGCTGGAATAGTTGCTGGCTTATTTCTGTAGACTTTAGACTTGACGTAGCCCCACAAAAAGTAGTCTAAAGGCGTCAAATCGCAATGATCTTGGTGGCCAACTTACCGGTCCATTTCTTGAGATGAATTGTTCTCCGAAGTTTTCCCTCAAAATGGCCATAGAATCGCTAGCTATGTGGCATGTAGCGCCATCTTGTTGAAACCACATGTCAACCAAGTTCAGTTCTTCCATTTTTGGCAACAAAAAGTTTGTTAGCATCGAACGCTAGCGATCGCCATTCACCGTAACGTTGCGTCCAACAGCATCTTTGAAAAAATACGGTCCACCAGCGTACAAACCACACCAAACAGTGCATTTTTCGGGATGCATGGGCAGTTCTTGAACGGCTTCTGGTTTCTCTTCACTCCAAATGCGGCAATTTTGCTTATTTACGTAGCCATTCAACCAGAAATGAGCCTCATCGCTGAACAAAATTTGTCGATAAAAAAGCGGATTTTCTGCCAACTTTTCTAGGGCCCATTCACTGAAAATTCGACGTTGTGGCAGATCGTTCGGCTTCAGTTCTTGCACGAGCTGTATTTTATACAGTTTTACACCAAGATCTTTGCGTAAAATCTTCCATGTGGTCGAATAACACAAACCCAATTGCTGTGAACGGCGACGAATCGACATTTCACGGTCTTCAGCAACACTCTCAGAAACAGACGCAATATTCTCTTCTGTACGCACTGTACGCATTCGTGTGGTTGGTTTAATGTCCAATAAAGTAAACTGAGTGCGAAACTTGGTCACAATCGCATTAATTGTTTGCTCACTTGGTCGATTATGTAGACCACAAATCGGACGTAAAGCGCGAAACACATTTCGAACCGAACACTGATTTTGGTAACAAAATTCAATGATTTGCAAGCGTTGCTCGTTAGTAAGTCTATTTATGATGAAATGTCAAAGCATACTGAGCATCTTTCTCTTGGACACCATGTCTGAAATCCCGCGTGATCTGTCAAATACTAATGCATGAAAATCCTAACCTCAAAAAAATCACCCGTTATAATTATTTAAACTGATTTCCTATAATTGTTCCGAGTTTTGTTCTTAAATTTTCAATATACATATTTTTTTTTTATGCTGCAATCACCTATGTCTTATTATAAGCTTTTTAATAAATAAGATGTAAATCTTAATATTAAGCTAATAAATCAATAAATAAATAAATAAATAAATAAATAAAATAAAATAAATATCACATTAATTTCGATCGAAATTGGAAAAACTAAAAATTTCTGTGGTTTATTTTGTGTTTGTCTGTTGCGTTAGATACTGAATTAATGGCTTGGTTTAAGTTGGCCTGTTAAAAATGATTATACTAATACAAAAAGGCTGTTCTTCCTTAATCCTTTATTCTAAATTTAATAAACGATTCAATTCGACGTTAACCATCAAAAAGTCAAGATCTTACAACTTGCTGGCTTAGATTTTAGACTTTCTTGTCGCACCTTAACACAGTTCAAGCAACATTTGTTAATACCACAACTGAATTTGTCCATTATTCCCTGAAATACTTGACTCTCCTATGAAAAAGCAAGAACATCCTTAGCGATTTACTCTCTTCTAAATCACTTCACACCGTGTCGTCATCATCTTACTTAATATAAAAAAAAAACTTCTTTATTGTTACCAAACGAAATCATACAATTAAATTAAAAAGTTTTCCTCTTCCCATTCCAAGCCAATTAGGTCGAGTGGTTCATCCTCGTTAACTTTTCGCCTCATCATTTCAAATTGAATAACACAGAGTGAAACTTTTACAATAATGTTGTTCAAGTGAACTCAATTTCGCGAAATAATTTCCGATCTTTGACACCAATACCCCACCATCACCAAGCGTAATCCATCCGAAACGGTCCTTAAAGTTTGTTCCTTAGCATAGAGAGGATAGAAAAAAAAAACTTTAATTTCCTTCGACAATCCCAAAATGGCGAACAACAATTTCAAAAAAGCAGTCAGTACCTTACCCACTTCGCATAGCCAGGAAATCCAAGTCTCATTATATTCACGAGACTCGACAAGAGGAAGCGAAAATGCAAGTGAAGAATCCTAGAAACTTTCTGCAAAAAACCAGCATTTGGTTTCACAAAACGGACCAACTCCAGCCGCAGCCGAGAACACACACAAAAGAGTCCTTGAATATTATTAAAAAAAAAAAAAAAAACTAAATTAAATCATTTTATTTATTTGGCGTTAAACTCTGGACCTAACTCGATTACCTGTTGTGGCCAGAGAATGCGTCTGAACTCTGAAGTGAGCAATGCAAAACGAGGGCGAACTAAATTTATAAAATTTTCGGAAACACAAGGAACGGAGTTATCCTGATTTTATTAATTATTGCCACGTCAGTGGCGTTGGTCGGAGTGAGCCAAAGTTGGAATCCTGCTGGCCGTATTTTAATTTATGGACGTGTTAACGGCGGAAGTTCCATGTTTATGGCCTAATAGTCGAAGCAGCTGCAGATGTATTAACTTTAATTGGGTTAAGATTAATTGTTAAATGGACATTTAAAAGTTTTTAGGAAAATATGTTACCAGGTTAAATGGGTTCAGCGGAGTTTGAATTTAATTCCATTTAAGTTTGTACAATTATAATATTGTTAAGGTTAATCTAGTTATATGTAAAGGGTGGATCGATAATAATATTTGGATTAAAAAGTTGAGCTATTTTCTTAGCAAGTTTTTAACCATGCTTATTATGATTTGAAGTTCCAGGCCAAAAATTACATTTTTCAAACTTGAATGGGTAATCGGGACAAAATCGAAGAAATTCGTTAGCTGAAGACAATTTGTTAACAAACTGCATCAATTCTTTGATTATCTTTGATTTCCGAAATTATTAGGTATTTATCAATAATTTTTCGTATGCAAACTGTCTTATGGGAATAACACCTAAATTCCAAATCACACTGTTAGTGAATTAAACTATCACTGGCAGTCTGTGACGTCGAAATTATGTCACAATATCGTCAGTGGAGTCATGCGTTGTGTGATAGCCAGTTTTTGGAGTCCAGTGAGGGTGTCAGTGCATTGACGTGTTTTCAATGAAGAACACAAATTGATAGTGTGGTAAATATTTCGAGCCCTAAATAACAAAATCAAGTTAATAATGCAGTTCGATAGCTTACGCTTTTACACATGTGTCCTTATCATTAGTTTTTCAATATGACTTTTTAACAAAGAGTTACAGAGAAAACAAAATTTATCGTAACCGATATTCATGTATTAGGCTCAGTCGGTTTTGAAGCTCAGGAAAAAATAAAAAAATGTGTTGCCTGTAAAATTTACAATTTGTTGCTTACGATAAAATGGCGGTTAGGGCTCGATTTACTGACGCATGCGACCACTGGCACACTTTTTACTTGCTTTTTACTTGCGATTATAGGGACTATAAGGCAAGTTATGCATTCGTAAAAAAAAAAAAAAAATTCTAACAATCAAACATGATATTACGATGATAGAGAAGTCAAAAAAAGTGGGTCCGGAAATTCCGTCCGTCTGTCTGTCTGTCTGTCTGTCCGTATCGATATCTACAGCCTATACGGTTGGGCCGATTTGATTCAAACTTGGTGTATAGTATTTTTAGAGTGCTCTATCCGACTATTTTTGGAATTGGCATTCTAGCTCCAAAACTAACGGTACCTGCCATATAACTTTTATTAAAAAACTTATTTTTCTCGAAAACGGAACCTACGATTTTGATTAAACTTTCAGAATGATGTTTTCTGTGCAAAATCTATCTTTTAATTTTAATGGATTTTTCAGAAAAAGTTTTATAACGGTACCTCCCATATGACCGGTTTTTTAAAATCAGACTTTCTCGTTAACTAATTGACGGATTTTGATGAAATTTTCAAAATATGTAGTGTTTTATGATTTAAATAATATTGTTTATCAAAATTTTCAAAAACATTTTTTTTTAAATTTTAATAATTTTTTTAAAAAATATTTTGTTTTTTGAATATTTTGAAAACGGATCTATAGATTTTTTTTTAAATTTTTCTCCTAGTATAAACTATAGATTTCTTAAAATTGACATACTAAAAAAAATTTTAAAATATGTTTTCGAAAAGTTTTTCAAAAAAAACATTTTTTTGAAAAAACTGGTCGAACGATTTTGAAATGAAAAATTCATAAAATAGAAAACAGCAAAAGAAATAAGATGGCTTACAACATTTTTTCCAAAAAACGTTATGAGTAGTGTTTTTTTGAATTCATAAATTTTTTTCCCCAACATTTTATTTCATATTGCTCGGCTAAGCCCTAGCCAAGCCATTAGTCAAATAAAAGAAAGTGACAACCTACATTACATACATACTTACGTATTTTAAAGTATTTTTCATCATCATAAAAGCACAGAATAAATAAGGAAGCCTTTGATAAACACACAAAAACAACTAACAAATAAAAAAAACTATTCGATTACTACTGAATGCAAAAATTTCAATCGAGAAAACAAAAGTTTACACCTTCCTATAAATAAACAAAACCACTGTGTTAACTTTTAATATTGTCTCTATACCTACTGGCTTAACAGTAGTTGGAACACGTATTTTAATTTTAGTACCTACCTTCCTTCCAACCTTATTATAGGTACCTAAATCCTTTATAAATTCCATTGGTGCCATATTGGGACGTATAAAGGTCCCTTTACCTAGCATTATTGCCATACTGCTGATTCCGACGAATCTTTATGCCAGTTGTTCAAATTTTTCCATACCAAAATGAAAATTTAACTGAAAAAAGTCCTTTGTATCTTTCTATTAGCAAATTATATTATAAACAGTAAGCAGCAAGTGGAAAGATAATACTACACTAAAAAACTGCAAAAGCTAACAATCCTATATATTTATGTGTTTATCCCTTTGTCGTGACGCATGTTCGTTCGAGCTTCACCCCGAAACGATTCTAAGGAAGTTGCACGTCATACAAAAAATATTAAAATAAAATCTTTGTCAAAAAGACGCCTGCACTTAAAAAGGATTAGCACATAAGAGCAAGTACGTGCGACCCAGTCGTGACTTTTATTTTTTTAATTTTTCTCCTAGTATAAGCTTTAGATTTCTTTGAATTGACATACTCAAAAAAAATTTAAAATATGTTTTCGACAAGTTTTTCAAAAAAAAACATTTTTTTGAAAAAACTGGTCGAACGTTTTTGAAATGAAAAATTCATAAAATATAAAACAGCAAAAGACATAAGATGGCTTACAACATTTTTTCCAAAAAACGTTATGAATAGTGTTGTTTTTGATTTCATACAAATTTTTCCCCCAAATTTTATTTCATATTGCTCGGCTAAGCCCTAGCCATTAGTCAAATAAAAAAAAGTGACAACCTACATTACATACATACTTACGTATTTTAAAGTATTTTCCATCATCATAAAAGCACAGAATAAATAATGAGCCTATGATAAACACACAAAAAAAACTAACAAATAAAAAAACTATTCGATTACTACTGAATGCAAAAAATTTCAATCGAGAAAACAAAAGTTTACACCTACCTATAAATAAACAAAACCACTGTGCTAACTTTTAATATTATCTCCATACCCACTCGGTTAACACCATACGTTTATCGATCCATCAAACATAATTAAGCTATTTTAATTAATTTGATTTCAAAATTATTCTTACCTATATAGGTATCTATACCTAGCATTATTGCCCTACTGCTGATTCCCACGAATATTTATGCCAGTTGTTCAAATTTTTCCATACCAAAATGAAAATTAAACTGAAAAAAGTCTTTCTATTAGCAAATTATATTATAAACAGTAAACAACAAGTGGAAAGATGATACACTAAAAAACTGCAAAAGCTCACAATCCTACATATTTATGTGTTTATCCCTTTGTCGTGACGCATGTTCGTTCGAGCTTCAAACCACAACGATTCTAAAGAAAATTCAACTCAAAAAAAAAAACATTAAAATAAAATCTTTGTCAAAAAGACGCCTGCACTTAAAAAGGATCAGCACATAGGAGCAAGTACGTGCGACCCAGTCGTGCCTTTTATTTTTATTTGAATAGCCGGGAAGGAAATAATTATATAAAATAGATGTTTTTCCACCTCCCACACCAGCAACACCTTGTTTTGTTGTTGGCTCATTTTCGACAAACTAGAAACTTAAAACACTAGGCAATCCGACATGAAAATCATCAGACGACTGGTTACAGATTTTTTTTTGTGAATCGCCAACGAGTTTTCAAACAGTAGCGTCGTGTGTATCGTCCCATTTGATTACACAGGTTATGTTTCAAACTTGTTGCCAACTCGCATCGGTAATCAGTTTTTTTTCGAGTTGCTCTGTGTGCATTGGGCCTAAGGGTAAACCTTAGCATTTGGGTTGTAAACTTGGTCGAAAACGTTGTAAATATTGAAAACTTTTTGCAGCAACGAAATATTGATGTTTCATAAGCTAATAATAATGGAAAAATAGATCAGTTCAGTATATCGAGAAGGAGAACAACCCTCAGCTACCCTCATCATATATAAACCAAGTCTTCTATGATCTCATCCGCTTTGTTTATGTTTATCAATTTTATCAATTTTTTTTAAATTTAGATATACAAATTTAATTTAAATTAAATGTACAAATTATCATTTGTTCCCAACAAAAAAATATAATTTAAAATAATTTTCTCATACAATTCCTCAAATTTGTTTTATTGCTTATTTTAGGCATGACGTTTAACAAACAGCTGTTTGAGTGACGACAAAGCTTACAACATTTGCAAAAGGGTTATCACGTCGTAAGGTTTACGATGTGCATGAATACCTTTAATAAAAGGAAATCTTTTGGCAATCGATAAGTGGCGCTGTGGCAGCAGTAGTTTTCCCATATATGTTATACCAAGCAATACTAAATTTTGTTTCCGTATTAACACGATTACCCGAGTGACACACATTGAAATTTTGTAACCAAAAAGTGACTAAACTTGTTACATAGGCGTTACTTTTAAGTTTTTTCTGAACTACTTTAGTTGCATAGTTATTAACTGAACAATTTCAATACTTTCACGAAAAAATTAATCCACTGAATTACGTTTGTGTTACATTAAGGTCTATGTGCACAAACACAAAACTTGCTACTGAAGTGATGTGTTTGATTACAAGTTACTGAGCAGTTACATAAGAGTTTCAATACAGCCTAACTAAAAATTGGTTATGCGTTGAAACTCAAATTGACACAGTTCAGTGTGACCCAATAGTGACGTGTTACCGAAAACTGGATCGTAACTCATATGAAACTAAAGGAAATTTAAACTTTCGATACTTTGATACTACGATTTAAAGTTAATTTTTTTTTTTTGCATTGAATTTAAAGTAACCTATGAGGTTGTGGGTTTGTTTGTTCACCAAAAAAAATCGAACTGTTGGTATTTCGTATCCGATATTGAAAATTCGATAAAACTGTGAACTCAGCTAATGCCGAAAATAAAGAAGACCAACAAAAGTAATGTCAAAAACACGCGATCCAAATCCTAACCACAACTCGCCGAGCTGAGACTAGTTAAAATATTTCTATTTCACTTACTCTTTCTTCGGACTCGTCTGCGTCTTTGCAAAAACACCTAAATGCCCAACCATAATACGCGAAAGAAATAGGAAGCTAGTGTGAAAACCGAACGAAAAGTTTCTTTCTGTTCTGTCAAATATAACAGTTGATCATAATAGCCTTAAGAAACTACAAGCGTTTTCTGATTCCGTACGGACTGTACGCTGGAAAGCGAAAATACAAAAATAAATAAAAACTGGACGAAACTTTATCAAAGTTAAAGTTATACAAATCACATGTATTCGCATTGTTTCGCACGGCAAGCATTCAAAACAAAGGTTAATCGACACCCCTATCCTTCCCCTCCCTATCCACCTAATGCAAGCGCAGTGTGCTCTACATTAAAAGGGGAACAAATAGTCCCTCGTCCAATTCCTTAATTATTATTGGGTCTTCTCTTAAGTGTAAAGCGCGGAACAGATTGAACCAGCGACAGCACCAGCACTGTCAACCTCAACAGCAAACAGCACGCTGACTAGCAAAAGAAATTGAAACACATTGCCACCAGCACCAGCATCGTCTTCTTACTTCTGTTTGTCACTTTGTGTCATAAAAAAAGTATACGAAGTTTTCTTTTGCAGTATGGTGCCCCTAAATTTCACTTGCGCAAAGTTGGTAGCAATGGAACAGCAACAGCAAATTTAGGTCTTTGGTCTAACGACGCTGTTGACGGTATCTAATCTAACTTAAGCAATTAAAATACTTACATTGGTTCTAAAATAATGGCGGCCGCTGTTGCTGGTGCTGTTGCTGTTGCTGGTTCAATCTGTTTCGGGCATAATACGGCACTTAGAGATGTTTGATTTCAGCTTAAGCTTAAAGGCCCAACCATAATACGCGAAAGAAATAGGAAGCTAGTGTCAAAACCGAACGAAAACTTTCTTTCCGCTCTGTCCAATACATAAGTTGACCATAATGGCATTAAATGCTAACTATAATGGTCGGAACCAAGCGAAAGCTAGTGTCAAAACCGACCGAAACATTTCAATCCGTTTGTCAAATGAGCACGTCTACCCATAATTGAGGAAATGCCGCGGAAGTAGCCAGAAGCCAGCTGTCAAGTTTTCGTCCGTAAAATGCGCTCGCTAGCGCAGTTTACGACCGTAAGTAGAACTCATCGAAACTTGACGAAACGGAGCAATCCACCGTTTAGGGCACAAGGTACGAATTACTTGTTCTCGCTCATTTACGGACGGGCCCGTCCGCGTCATTCCAACCATTATAGTTCAACCTTTAAGAAAATCCAAGCATTTTATAATGTTCGCTAGAAAGCGTCCATAACGTACGGAAATAAAACTTAACGAAACTCTATCAAAGTCATTTCGGGTGGGTTATACAAATCACATGTATTCGCACTGTTTCGTAGGGAAAAACGTACGTTCCAAAGCTTGAATTATGTTTGGGTCTTATAGCGTATGCACAAGGTGGCTCAAACGTTGTCAGCCTATCGAAAGTTCCTATAACTTTTGCAAGTGGCGGCAAATGTCAATTTTACAATTATTCCGCATTAATTATGGCATATAGGGATTTATGTCTTGTTGACGTCTTTTTGTATCAGTTTTTTTTTCACAAATGTCAAAGTAGAATTGACATTTGCCGCCATTTAAAATATTATAGCATCTTCCGATAGTTTGATAATTTTTACCGCACTTTGTATTAATAGTGCAGCATCTGGTCAAAAATATATGTTTAAACCATCTTAATATGAGTTTATATATTTAAATTCATTTTGTGTGTATGTATTTTACTATTCATTTCAAATCTGTCTATTTAAAACTTTTCTCATCTAATAGTATGGGTGCAGTCAAGTCAAAAATTTAACTCTGCACCCCGGTTATTTTGTTTCACTTAATTGTTATGTGAGTTCATAACGACTCTGTTAATGGGCTCCTTGAGGTTTTCAGATTTTGTTCAACCCAAGAGAAAAGGCTAACACCACACGATGCACCCGAAACCACAGTTGCATTAAGGCTTTCAATCGACCTTTTCCTGTTAAAATGTGACTTTCCTCCATTGCATCACAGCTGGTTCTCGGCTGCGAGTGTGGAAATGGCAAAAAGGATAATAATTGCAGTTGCACTGAGATTTTACACCGGATCTTAAGATTTAACGAGAATGACTTTAAAGGAAGCAAAGACACTCGTATCTCAGTCTGCAACCATATGGAAGACAATGAGATGTAATAAAATGAAATTAGCTTTTCTTTGAAGAACTCTAATGAGGTGGTTATGGGAGTTCGTTTTTGATTTTGGTTCACAAAAGTTTGGTTCTTCTTTAAGAATCCCAGTCATTATTACATGCTCAAAAGTATTTATGCATTTTTTTTAGTTTATAAGCAAGAAGATGCAATCCTATAGAGTGCCCACTCCAGTTTTTTTTTTAACCATTGGGGTTGAGAATCTATATTTTTTTCGTCAATTTTTAGTATGAAAAGGAACGAAAAAATCCTTTAAAAATGCAAGAATATTATATCCTTACATTCGACACACGCAGTACTCTCTTACACTCCTCCTTAATATGCGTAGGAACATGGATCTGGTTATTCACTTTTCGTTGTTACCAGTAAAAATTCATTGTTTGAGTTCCTTGGAGCATGAAGTATACTTGCTGCGTTGTTCAAACTACATCCTCAGGATACGGAAATAATGTTTCTTATGTACGCACACAAATGCATAATAAAGGAAGAAATGATGTTTAAGGTAATAGTGCAAAGATTATTAAAAAAAAAAAAATTGTGTAAATATTTCAAATATAGACAGTAGGCACCCTCCTTTCATCAACCACTGTCAGTGTTCCCAGATTGGTGGTTTTTCCCACCAAAATGGTTGGAAAAAATCTGTTTGGTGGGTAAAATAGTGGGAAAAAATTCTTGGTGGTTTTTATGGTTGGAAAAGTATTAAATTATTTTACAATATTTTTTTTAAAACGATATTTTCCTTGCCAAACAACACATTTATCAATTCTTCTTTGAACACCAAAATAAAAACCTGTAAAATCAAGGCCACGACCTATAGAATTCGTTGCATCCGTTGCGGCAACGGATTCAACTGACTGCTCGATTAAATAAGTTCTTATGAAAAGTGTTCCATAAGCAACGGATGCGCTAAATGCAACGGAAAAAGTATACCGAACCGACTTTTAACTTTTCTTTTCTTCTCACTTTCTGACCATGATATACAAATGAACAATAAATGTGCACTTCTAACTTTTTTATAATTATATTCCAACCAAAATTAAATATCCGCAGAGATATAGAATTACAAAAAGAGATTTGCGAATTTTTTTTTATTTTTGCATAATCAAACAAATCTATTTAAAGTTCAACAATTTATATTTTATTCGCTAATCAAATAAAAATGAGCAGAAGGAGAACAATCTTACTTATAAATAGCAAGACATACATTTGACCACAAACTTAAAAAGGTAATAATGAAGCAAATAATGAAAATAAAAAAAAAACGAGGAGAGAATCGCATCCAATTTTCGGTCCCGATCCCGACGTGATTGTGTTCCCCACTTCATTTTCCAACAATCTCACCTAAATACTACTTAATAAACTCAGAAAACGAGTCCCCCGACGAATGAAACTATTATACAGACGAAATGCTATAATCATGTTAAGTAGTTTTTTTTTAAATACCTAGATTGTTGAACATCGATTGAAAAATAATAACAAGCAGTCACCCGAACATATAAAACAATGTTCCAGATGAAATGCTATAATTTTGCACATGATATGCTATAATAAGGATGAACATGTTCATCTTCACTATAATTTTCAATCTTCAAACTCATATTTCATATAATCTTCATCCATTAAGATGATCTGCATTTGATCTCCCCTCTTTATCGCACAATTATGATTTGTTTCCTCCTTTTTTGCAGATGTCGATGCAGATGAAGATAAAGACACATGTAAAGCCTACTTGATCTTGATTTCTACTACGTCCTAAAATCTTGATTTATCAAGTTCGTCTGCATTTTTATCTTCCCTCTCTTTCGAACGAGTAGGTTCTTATATGTTGTATCCTTCTTTTCGTTGCTTCCGTTTTTATTTTTCTATATTTTGTTTAATATATATACATATAGAATATAGTTCGATTACTTACTGCTTCGAGTAATAAATTAATAACAAATTTCACACCTTCTTTTGAAAAACATGTTTTTTGTATATGGCTATTTAGTTGTGTGCAACGAAAATATTTTTTTTTAAGAATTTGTGTGTTTCCCCTATAATAAAATGCTTTGTTTTATCATTCATTGTGGCCTATGTAGCGTTTCAATTATGAATATTAAATGTGCACATGTCACTGCTTCTTAATTGTTGCCGCTTATTGTGAACTTGTTGATTTGAATATTCAAATAAAATCCGTTAAAACTCAAAGTTCTACGTTCTTTTTTAACTTATTTTATTGAAAAAGCCATCTTAAATGGGGAAGTACCTGTTCGTTATGTCCGACTGCTGCGATTGTAGCTGAGGGTTAAAGAATTCTATATTTTGTCACAGAAGTAGTTGCGTTGATTAAATTTTTCAGTTTTGCCTTTTGTGTTAATGCCCAGTTAGTTTGTTGTCGAAAGAAGTGCAGTTTTTTTCAGTTTTTTAAACTTTACTTTAGGTTTGTCTTTAGTAATTTAATTTCTTTACATGAAAAACGAATTTAAAACTCATTTCCGTTGCAGTTGAATTGATCACCAAAAAAAGGCAATAACTATGGAATTATTAATTAAAAAACAATTCCAGACATTCGACCGACTGAAGAAACTTCTGGAACATTTTGAAGGTGCTCCGTCAATTCTGTCAGGTGACACATCGTTCTGTAATGAAATGGTCATAAATTATTACAAAAAGTTTTGTGCAGTCCATCTTGAAATCGAAAAAGCTTCGTTAAAAAACAAAGTTGACATCAGCAATGAAGACTATTTCAAGGAAGATCTACCTTTCAAATCTAAAATGCTATATCTGGATATGAGAAAGAAAATATTGACCCTTCCGTCGGTAAGTGCATTAGTGGAACCGTCATTACCAGAAGAAGAAAAGCAGAATACCTCGCAGATTGGCGTTCCCAAGTTCTCTGGACAACTCACTGACTGGCTCACATTCCGAAAGAAATTTTGTTCTCTGGTCCATTCGAAATCCGATCTTTCCAATGACCAAAAGTTCGAAATATTGTTGTCGGTTCTGCCAAACGACCAGAAGTTTAAGTGGGTAAGAAATCTGTTTACTCCAGGGGATTATAAAGCTGGCTATGAAATTGCATGGGCTTTGTTGGAAGAAAAATTCAAGAAACGAGCTCTTGTTGACGCATATCTATCAAATTTGTTGCAACAATCATCTGGGAAATGGTCTTCGGATAATAAGCACCAACTTGAAGAGGCAATTAAGAATTGCTTACAAGGATTACAGTCTTTGAATGTTGACACTAAAAACTGGGATGTGTTGTTAATACATTTACTGGTCCCACAGCTGAACGATGAAACAAAATCGGAATGGATGATGATACATTCGTCTGGCGAAGTTCCAAAACTTCAGGAATTCTTTAAATTCCTGACATCAAAATCTCAGTCAGATACAAAAACAAAATCTTGGGTAATGCCCTGTATCTGTTGCAAGGGTAATCATAACTTGTGGCAGTGTGACAATTTTGAGCTGTTGGGTGTCGATGACAGGCGAAATCTTGTTAAGAGAAATTCGGCTTGTTTTCGGTGTCTTGGAGCAACACATATCATTTTTCAGTGCAGAAAGCCTTTTACATGCCATATCTGCCAGACAAGGGATCATCATTACTTGCTTCACAAAAACGGCAAGCCAAATAAACAAAGAGCGCAGTCCTGCATGAGATTTCACTGATTTCGTTTGAAGCATAAAAAGGCAAAGACGCGACAGTTTTGTAGCTTAACCTTTTCATCAAATTGAAATATGATTCGTCACATATAATTACAGTATTGTTTATAATTACTTTTCTTTAAATATTAATTGAATAAAGAAATTGGTTTTTGCAAATTGTGTGTTTTTTTTGCAACCTGCCGAAACCGGACCATTTTGGAAATGTGTATGTTTTTATTGAATTGTATGCACAGATTTGCTCTTTCTGTCAAAAGATTTGATCTTTTTCAATTTCGAGAGTTTTATTGCAAGAAAAGGAGCAAATCTAGATCAAATCTCAAAACGAAAGATTTGATCTCTGATGGGTTAGCAGATTTGATCTGAATATACACATACATATAAATAGTGTTTCGGTCAAACATCAAATGGAAAATATTTTGTTATTTGTTATTTAAAAATTAATAAATATCCATTAAATATACGAAATAAAAATAAAGGTGTTTTTGAAGTGAGAAAATACAAAGATGGCATTTTAAATATATATATTGTACATGCTTGGTATTTTTGTGTGTGATATCAAATACTGTGTATGCTCGTCAGTGAATGACCAACACTAGGATTAAATGATGAAACAAGTTTCATTGAAAAGAGCAAATCTCGATTTTCAGATCAAATCCTTGAAATTTTAATGAAACTCGCTATAATTGTATGTGTGCGGCCGTTACATTTATCATTTATCATAATAATATGTGCGAAAAAGGGACAACGCAAATTTGTTGCATTGGAATTTTGATTTACATTATGTAGATTTCCCAGCAAATGGCACAGAACATTTGTTTTTCTTATATTTGTTGTAGGTATATTGAATTGGAACACTTGAATGCGCCTATAACAACGTCAAAAAGTTATTGTAAATTTATGGGAAGCCTTTATTGTGTACTCTTTCTATCTTCTATAATAGTGGTTTATATTGGTCCTGTTCTATTTTTCTTCAAATTTGCAGATGCAGATCCATATAAAGCCTCCTTTATATCAATTATGGTGAAGACGAACATGTTCATGTTGATTCGTTCGGGTGACTCTTTTTCTGGGTTTATTAGTCAATAGTTTTGGTTATTCTACTTGAAAAACGTAAAACGGGTTCATTTAATGGGCTATTGCAAATTGCAATATTTGTACCCGAATGTGCTCAAAAAGCTTATCAAAAAGCTATAACAGCTTTATGGAAAGTTGTTGGTTTGACCGAGTTTAAAGCTAAACATACCACCATGTTTAGCTTTAACGACAGAAGACAGCATTGACTTTTCGAAGCATTAAACTCCACACCACGATTCCTATTACCCCATTTGACAATGCCTTATAAACCGTAGTTTAATGAGCTTGACATTCGGTACCGTTGCGATTGTACGTCCGAAGGCGAAGGACGTGAATTATCGAACGAATATGAAAAGCTGAGGGTAGAGTCGTCAGCAAAACAGTTAAGTGGATTAGAAGTAACAAATAGAAAATCATTTATAAAAATGAGGAAAAGAGTCGGAGACAGAATGAAGCCCAAAGACAGAGCTTCATGCCAAACTCTATCAAATGCCTTGGAGATATCAAGCGCAATAATCTTACTTTCATCAAGGCGATGTAAAGATTTGTTCCACTGTTCAGTGAGATATGTTAATCAGCGTTTTCATGACCTTAGAAAGAAGATATGTTAGTGCTAAGGGTCGGTAGGAGGAGGGGGAGGCTGGGTCACTGTTTTTAAGGACAGGCTGGACATATGCTGTTTTCCATCTTCTAGAAAAGATTCAAGTAGAGTAGGAACGGTGGAAAACCTTACGCAGTGCCTTTGTCAGTGAAGAACACCTCTTTAAAAGAATGGGGGTATAACATCCGGGCCAGCGGATTTGTGTATATCGAAATCTTTGAGAACTCTTGCTACTGTACGAGTGCGGAAAAAAAATGGAAAAATTTATATTTTTAAGTGCTGGAGCAGGAGGGGCAACGTGGCTGTGAGGCAGCGAAATGGCCTGCGAACAAGTTTGCCTTCTCTGAAGAGTAAACTATTGGTTTGTTATTGTCAATGAGCGTTCGTACCGAAGACGTTGAGAAGTTTTTTATATTTTTTGCATCTACGGCAACAGTTTCAATAAAATTTTCTGGCAAAATCAAATCATTATAAGGAAATATTCCAGTCGAAGAAAATGCTTTCATAACATTTTCCGATGAGAATGCCCTCAAAATGGAATTTTTGTCAGATGGGCGATGTCAGTAAACTCGATTTTTACGCCCGGATTATTAACTGTGAAATTTTTAAATGGTTGTTTCCAGAACTTCTTAAAAAAACCAAAAACGCACACATCTAATGGTTGCAGTTTATGGGAAGTATGAGGAGAGAATGAAAGGAGACAGTTTCCAGTATAACGGCAGAATAGTATGTTATCTAGTCCATAATGCGAGGCATGGTTATCCGTAAGAAGTAGGAGCGGAGCATCTTTAGAATAACGAGCGTGTTTTTGTATATAAGTGAGAACACTGAAATAGGTCCGCATTCATCAACCCGTTGTTTACAAGGAGTGTTTTTAAGCCTGAAATGCATTCCTTTAGGAAATTCAGATTCATTCGGGGAAATGTGGTTTCCCGATGCGTTCCCGATGCAGAACCAGCCTGCGAAACTGTTGGTTTCCCTTTTTCAGCAATGACCTACAGGAAGTAAGAAAACATTTCTTCATTTAAATAAAACTGATTAGAAAACTTACTTTTGGGGATTCAAGAACATTGCTTAATGCTGTCTCTGTGAAACGAGAGAGATAAACGTAAAAGTGGCGACAAAACATGCATATGACGAAGCCTCCCGCTTCTATATGTTTAATATACGTCAATGTTCTATCTTTAATATATTGTGATATTTTGGCCTGGGGTTCGACAAATAAAACTCAATCAAAATTCCAAATTAATACAACAAATCCCTTTATTTTATTAAACACAACGTCTTTCAGTTTAAATAACACCAATTTAACTTATTCCACTTATTCACAATTCAAATACGTTTTTATCAATCAACACTTTTTATTTAATCTCAATTCAATCACTTTTTACTAATACTTCCAGTTGTTAACAATTCCACTTTCGAAAATAAACTGAACTGTCAATGCAATCTACTCTTGTATTTATACAACTTTAAAAGCTTCTGGAAGCTTCTGTCTGGTTCTGGCACAATCTAAGCTTTCGGTACTAATTCGAGTCTCGAATTGTTTCGTCAAGTTCGATTTAGTACTAAGTTAAAACATGTTGCAAATATGTAGCATACTTCTAGGGGCATGGTTGTTGTACACAATAAATGGTGGTTGTTGTACACAATAAATGTTGGTTGTTGTACACAATGAATCCAACAGATGGCGTTAATTTACAAAATGTATCTAAACTTGTTGCCACATCACATTGTCCCCCTCTTAGTTTTGTTCGTCCCGAACAAGCACATCATCATTGTTTCCGTGGTAACGATGCAGTCGATCCACATGGACAATTTTTATTTTTGCTCTTGGTCATCGTTGGATTCGGAAAACGACGTCATTAATGCGCGTAACTATTTGGTAGGGACCTTCCCAGTCCTGCTGAAGCTTGGGCGATTTTCCCTTTCTGCGATGTGGGTTATAAAGCCATACCAGATCTCCCTCATTGAATTCAGGTGCTGTTGCTCGCGCATCGTATCTGGTTCTCAGGCGGTCTCTCGCAATGTTTATATTGCTTTGGGTTCTTTGGTGTGTGTCGTTGATCCTTTTAATCGGGGCGCTCACTTTGTTCTGGTGCATCTTAGCACTTGCCTTGACTTTGGGTCCTCTACCGGCTTTGCACGTGGTGCACTTTCGACACCATCTCTCGACATCTTTTCTTACATTTAACCAATAAAAACGTACCCGTACCTTTTTCCGTGTCTTGTTGATTCCTAAGTGCCCGCCGGATTCTTCATCGTGCATTTCCCTTAAAATCTCCTGCACTTTCGACCGTGGCACCACAAGCTGCATCTTAAAGGATCTTCCATTCGGCATTTCCCATTTTCTCCACAAAACACCATCTTCTACATGGAGAGAGTCCCACTGCGCCCAGTATGCCTTTAAAGTAGGACTTCTGTCGGAGATGTCTCTTGCATTCGGCTTATCCATAGATTCCTTCCATACAAGAATCGGCTCGATGTCAGGATCTTCCTTTTGTGCATTACGAAGTTCTTCCGCGGTCCAACCCTTTACAGGTTCAGCCCTTAGTCTCTGAACAGAAATACTTTCGTCCTTCTTACCGTTCAAACACCTAGGATGCGCTCTTTCTGAAGATGGCCGGAGAATTTCATCACTGCCTATGATCGTCCGAAGATTTACAGCATTCTCGTTTCCGTACACCATTGGAATCTCGACGATTGAATACCTTAACACCTGCATTCGAAAGTCTAGGACTACTTCATGCGCCTTCATAAAATCCACACCTAGTATGCAGTCGTCGCATATGTCAGCTACCAAGAATGCATGTGCGAAGGTCAGCCCTGCCAGTTCTATCTTCAGAAGTACCTCTCCGTATACTTTTGCTACTTCTCCCGTAGCTGCCTTCAGACTGTTCCAGCTGGTGTTGTGTAGCCAGGACGTCTGGACAAGGCCTCTTCTAATTATGGAGGCCGTGGCACCCGTATCGATAGTGGCCACACATTTTCTGTTGGCGATGACGGTCTCCACCGTCAAACTCTGGTTGCAGCGTTTCGTTTGCGCAACTTGGATAATGGTCATGGGGGCGTTCATTTCATCAACCGACTTCTGCTCTGCAAAGTTGGTTCTTACGCGCTTTCCACACTGATGTATCCCCAAATCATGCCCGGTAGGGTAAGCGATATCCCTGTCAGTAGGCCTTTTTCTCTCGCTATGTGGGCAGCTTACCTGTGGAGATCTGCATTGTCGCTGTAGGTGTCCTAGCTTGTTGCAATTCCAGCATCTCATTTGACCTCGAGCAGTGTTCAGGTTTTGTCTTTCAATGTCGACACGTTGACATGAGCACTCTAGCGTAGCCACTTCCCTGACGCGATGGCTACTTTGCGAAGCTTGGTCTGCTGCTTCCATTGTCAGGGCAAATGCTAAAGCCTCAGCGAGCGTTTTCTTACCTGCCATTCTCACAGCCATTTGTAGTTTTCCATCTGCAATGGCATTAGTGAACGCATCAGTTGCCAGTTCGTTTATGATTTCCCTGCTGGTATTGGGATAAGACAAATTTGCCAAGCGCTCGATGTCAGCTTGCAATTGTTGTAGCGTTTCACCTCTTGTCTGGACCCTTCGGCGCAACTGGACTCGGTAAACTTGCTGCATGTGGTCGTCGCCAAACCTCATCTCGATTGCCTTGACCATGGCATCATAATCCTGATGTTTGTCTTCAGGAATGGTCTGCAGCAATTCGGCAGCTGTTCCTCTGAGAGCAAGCGTAAGAGCAATTGATTTGTCTTCGTTATCCCAGTTGTTCGTCAAGGCGGCAGCTTCGAACTGCCTCTTATAAATTGGCCATGATGTTTGACCATCGAAGACAGGGGGCTGCATTTCCTTTCTTCGTGGACCATCGCTCGAATATTCCCGAACCTTCTGCTTTTTCAAAGAATCAAATTCCTTAGCCAGATGTTCGTACTGTTGCTCTACACTTACGAACTTTTCTTCCAAGTTTTCTATTTTGGCTTCGAATTTCTGATCGATTGTTTGAAGCCTTTTGTCGAAGAGAACATTCTGTGTATCGAGTTTGTTTTCGAGACCATCAAATTTGCTTTCGAGAACGTTCTTTTGATCGCTTAGTTGCTGCTGGAGAATTTCCAACGAATTCTTCTGCTCATTCTTTTGTTCTTCGAGAACGTTCTGTTGTTTTTCGAGAACGTTCTTTTGTTCTTCGAATTTCGACAGAAGCAACTTCATGAAAGCAGGCATCTCATCGGCTGTACTTACTTTGCATTCTCTCCCTTGTTCTTCAACATCGAACAACATGGTATCGGGGTCTCCACCATCCTGAGTGATAGCATTCTGAAGTCGGAGCAATAGTTCCTTTTTCAGCCCCGAAGTCTGAAGATTTCGTTTTCCTAATTCTTCTTTCAACTCAGCTGTTGTCAATTGTTCTAATTTTCGACCCATTTTATGTAACTGAAACACTATTTTCGCAACACAGTCAGTTTTATTTTAATGTCTCTTCTAGAAAGATCTTTTTCCAACACTATTTTTAACAAAAATACTCGCTATTCACAGTTTTATAGCACAATCAGTTCAATAGTTTCTGGAAAATTCCACTTTCACAATTAAATGAGTCACCGAAACTGTTTAAAAAAATGTCACTATGGAATTTTCTAGCACTTTACTGAGTTTTATCCCCAATTTCTGACACCAATGTGATATTTTGGCCTGGGGTTCGACAAATAAAACTCAATCAAAATTCAAAATTAATACAACAAATCCCTTTATTTTATTAAACACAACGTCTTTCAGTTTAAATAACACCAATTTAACTTATTCCACTTATTCACAATTCAAATACGTTTTTATCAATCAACACTTTTTATTTAATCTCAATTCAATCACTTTTTACTAATACTTCCAGTTGTTAACAATTCCACTTTCGAAAATAAACTGAACTGTCAATGCAATCTACTCTTGTATTTATACAACTTTAAAAGCTTCTGGAAGCTTCTGTCTGGTTCTGGCACAATCTAAGCTTTCGGTACTAATTCGAGTCTCGAATTGTTTCGTCAAGTTCGATTTAGTACTAAGTTAAAATGTTGCAAATATGTAGCATACTTCTAGGGGCATGGTTGTTGTACACAATAAATGGTGGTTGTTGTACACAATAAATGTTGGTTGTTGTACACAATGAATCCAACAGATGGCGTTAATTTACAAAATGTATCTAAACTTGTTGCCACATCACAATATCAAATATACGTTAATACGATATCGCCGTTGACTTTAATGATTTTTTGAAAAAAGAATTTCGAAAATTGTAGGACGGATTTTGATAAAATCCTTTTTTATTTTTAGTTTTTTTAAAATTTTGGTATGCAGGTTTTAAAGAGTTTATTAATTAGCTGATCATAAAATTTAAAATAATTTTGTTAACAGTTTTAAAAATATTGAATTTAAAAAAAAACAAAAAATTACCTAAATTAGTTATTTTAAATATTGGTATGCAGAATTAATTTTGCTTTCCGAAGCCCTAGAGTCAACTATAAACCAATTTATGCCAGATTTTTTTGATTTATTTTTTTTTAATAAAAACTAATCCAAATAAAAAACGCAACGCAACGAAATTGAATATTTACCACCAAAATAACTTACATTAAAGACTATGTAAATATTATATCTTTAGAAACAAAATCTTCTCATATTCAATCGGAATACTGAAGAAAGTAGGTTAACTTGAAAAGTCTAAGATATTTGGCGTTCCCTAAAGTTCAAACACTTTAAGTTGAATCTTTTTTAATGAATTTCCTCTCCGCCCATCACTCCATCTAAAAAAAAACATTTAGACGAAGATATCACTTTTAGCATTTGTGTTGATGTCTCATAAGAAAGTATCGTAAGTATCCTTAAGAATCCCTCTGTAAAAATTTCTGTCACCATGTCTACGCCACATTTTTGCTAGAAAAACCTACTTTTGTTTTAAAATTAAATCACTTGCCACTTTAGAAGATTTCCCTTACGCATTACTGACACGAAATACTTCAACTCAAGCGTACACCACAAGAATTTTTAAGATATTCGTTATCATTTTATTTCCTTTTATATCTTCCCCGCTACTCCGCCCCTCCGTCCTGTTTCTTTTCATAATAAAGCCCCAGACGAAATTTCTTCTTCATCATAATAAAAATAAAAAAAAAGGAAAAAAAAAGGAAACCCGACAAGGATTGTTGCACGCTACCGGGCTATCTTCACTTCATGTCGAGTAAACGAATACCGCGAATGCTCGCATTGTAGATACGCATTCAGGCAGCGTACGTAATATCCTTCTTGGTTTTTTTTTCTGTTTTGTTAAAATGTCGCACCCAAAGGAATACATTGGGAACAAATTTAATAGAAATTTCTTCAAGTGGAACCTGCACCGACAACTTTCCCGCCGCGCCACTGTCGCAATTTTGTGGAATTTTAAGCACCAAAAAATGATACAAAACGATGGGAAATCATTTTGCCATTCAAAAATATACCCAAAACATACCCACACACCCAAACACACCTATACACAGTTAGTCGAGCTACTTATGTATGCCTCACAAAGGATCTGCGGTTATGAAGTAATTGCATTTTTACGATATCCTTCCATCTGGTCGTAATAAATATTTTGATGGCCATTTAAATTGTCAAACCGTTTGGGGCTATGTTTATGATGCGTCTGTCTGTCAGTTACATTGGGGAGATGAATGAAGGCATAACAAAAATGAGGGACAGGAACAGGAACCGAACGCTTGATACTTTCATTGAAAAAAGGCAACAATTTAAGCTCACTCATGCTCCTAGGACAGTGAGGCTTATTTGGTACCGTTTGAAGTAAAATTACATTTCTTCACTGTTTTCTTCTCGTTAATTAAGTGGTATAGTCCATCTGTTGTTAAAAATAAATGAAGAAGAAACACTTCCCGTCGGTAACGCAACTGATATTATTAATGTGGGATTGGATGCCGATCCTGCGATGCAATACCCCACAAGCGCTTAACCGAGTGCAACAATAACCAAGACGACAAGTACAAGGTGTACGTGATCAAATAAACGTAAAAGCCACGAAAACCACACTAGAACACACACGAGTATACGGGAAATACGAACATATACGAGAAAGCACGATCAACACCAACCAGTCAGTCTACGAATAGTGATTAAACTAGTGTAAGAGACTTCATCTCCAAAACATTATTCTTATTTTAAATAAAGACATCCGGCAACTCGTTTACGATATACATATGACATATGTACATATCTTCATATCTTACGAGATATAAAGTATTCTTAATTTTCCCTAAAATAACAGTTTGATCATACGATGTTTCATATATTTATTTTACTGTTCTAATAATGCATTCTAATAAGTTACTGTAAAAGCTTTCCTGTTAAAATGATTATGTTCTTATATTATGCTTAAGTCAGGCTCAGTCTCAATAAAGCCTTAAAACGATGATGACTAGCTTTTTGTTTTACTTTTAAAGAGTTTTTGCATTTTTTTAGTTGCTTGCTTTTTTTGTTTTTGTATACGCTTTTGCTTATTTTGCTTATTGCTTTTATTTAAATAATTAATTTTACGTTTTTAAAACTTAAAGAACGCTTACAATTTATCAGAAGTGGGATAAAGTTCTCCTTACATAATAATAATTACTAATTTTACTGATTGTGTTCGTAAAATATTTTTTTAATCATGGATGCAAGAGCACGTTTTTTGAAGTTTTTGCAAAACGCTACAGTGCAAAACTTAAAAGAAAAGCTAGCCGAAATGGGTCTGGCTACACATGGACCGAAAACTACGCTTAAAACTCGCCTGACTGAAGCCATCGAGTCGTTGGAGCCCAACCAAATTGAAGGGTTTTTTCCAACCGTTATTGAGGAGGAAGGTGAGGCAAGTGGTGATGACGTTGATGATTTGGACTGCGAAAACGATGCTGTGTCACAGCGTCTTGAGAGACTTCGTAAAGAAGTTAGAAAAAGGGAAGAAATTGTTGCGCTCGAGAAACGTTTGGCTGAACTTAATAGCCCTAATGTTGGGTTTCACACCGCTGGTGCATATTCGTCACGTGACATCGAGGATTGTTTGCCGACATTTTGTGGTGACGATGAGTACCCCATTAAAAAGTGGATTGAAAACGTCGAAGACGCAATGGTCACCCACCATTTAAGTGAGTCCGAGTCTTTCGTTTATTTCAAAAGACTCCTCAAAGGTACTGCCAAGTTGTTTCTGAGGTCTAGAACGTTTCGGTCATGGATGGAACTCAGAGGTGCTCTTTTGTGTGAATTTCATAACCACACAACCGCAACAGACGTCCACAATTCTTTGCGAAACCGAAGAAAACGTAAGGATGAAAACTACCAGCAGTACGTTCTGGCCATGCAGGAGCTGGCATCTTCAGCAGACATTCACGAGCAGGACGTAATTGCGTACATCATCAAAGGAATCCCAGATTCTTTGTTAAATAAACAGCTCATGCTAACGGCTAATACCATCGCTGATCTCAAGGTTATTCTTAGAAAGTATGAGAAAATGAAGTCTGAGCTGTCGCCAACGACGTTTGCGTACAACAGACCTATGCAGCATTCGAGACCTCCGCCACGTGTCGAATCCAAAGTCAGGTGCTATAACTGTAACGAAGTTGGCCATTTATCAACTAACTGTCCAAAACCACGTCGAGAAAAGGGTTCATGTTTCCGTTGCGGGAAAAAGGGGCATGTGGTTACCAATTGCCCACAAACATCTTCGGTTCTCGTCGTTCAAAAAAGGAACTCAATTTACGAGATTGATGACTGATTTCCATGGAGTTTTGGAGTATGAGTTTACGTCTACGAATGAGGAAGCTGGAAGTGTTCGAGTTTGTATGCACATTATGACTGTCATAGATACTGGTAGTCCAATAAGTTTTATCCAACAACAATGTGTGCCACTCTTTATGAAGACATCTTTAGAACCATCCTCCTGCAGTTTCGTTGGTATTAATAATTCCAAATTGGTTATATTAGGTAATTTTTTATGTAATGTTAAATTTTGTGATACTTATGTTAATTTATGTCTTTATGTTGTGAGTGATAAGACTATGCACAATCCAATCATATTAGGTCGAGATTTTTTACGTAAAACAAATATTAAATTAATGATTGAAAATTCAAATATAAAACCTGTTGAAAATGTTAAAGATTACGAAAATTTTGGAAATTTTGATAATGTTGAAAACTTTGAATACGTTGAAGATTTCGAAAATGATTTAAAATTTGACGATAAAAATAATGTTAAAAAATTTGAAGATGTAGATTTTGATGAAATGATTTTAAGAATTGATACATGCAATATCCGCGATGAAACTATATGTTTAAAAATTAATGAGAATTTGAGTTATGATGAAACGGTCAAATTAAAAAGTTTAGTTTTCGGGAGTATTATTATGGCTAGCGAAAAATATTTGGAAAACGGTTATGAAATGAAAATAGTTTTGACTAACCCACACGGTTTTTTCAGTTGCGCTCCTAGGCGTCTTCCGTATGCTCATAAAATTGAATTGCAAAAAGTTTTAGACGAATTGCTTAAAAAAAATATCATTCGGGAAAGTAATTCACCTTTTGCGTCTCCAATAGTGCTGACTACGAAAAAGACTGGTGAAGTTCGACTATGTGTGGATTACCGTCACTTAAACAAAATTACAGCCAAAGATAATTTTCCATTACCTTTGATGGAAGATCACCTTGATAGGTTACGAAACAAAAAATACTTTTCTTTGCTCGATCTTAAAAGCGGTTTTCATCACGTGAAAATGGCCGAAGATTCGATAAAATTAACATCTTTTGTAACTCCTATGGGCCAGTTCGAATACCTTCGCATGACATTCGGGCTCAAGAATGCCCCGGCTGTCTTTCAGCGCTATATAAATAAAATTTTTAAAGATCTTATAAATTCTGGCAAACTTTTAATCTATATTGACGATTTGTTAATAGCTACGGAGACAAAAGAAGAACATTTTATAGTTTTAAAAGAAGTTTTAGACATTGTTTCAAAAAATTGTTTACAGCTACGTCTTGACAAGTGTGAATTCATGTTTGAAAAAATTAAGTATCTGGGCTATGAGGTTTCTGCGATTGGAATAGGTCCAAACTATGACGGCTTAAAGGCTGTTGCGGATTTTCCCATACCCACAAATGAAAAGAAATTACACTCGTTTTTGGGCTTATGCTCTTATTTCCGAAAATTTATAAGAGATTTTTCTTTGTTAGCAAAACCACTTAATGACTTATTGAAAAGGAATGCAAGGTTCGTGTTCGGCGAGAAGCAATTAGAAGCTTTTAACACATTGAAACAAACACTCCTTGATGCTCCTCTTTTGAGCATTTACAATCCAACCGCCGAAACGGAGCTTCACTGCGACGCCAGTAGCTTGGGTTTTGGCGCTGTTTTACTGCAGCGTCAAGACGACAAGCAACTCCATCCTATCTTCTTCTTCTCTAAGCGATCTACGGATCAAGAATCAAGATACCATTCTTATGAGATGGAGACTCTTGCCATAATTTACGCGCTGCGAAGATTTCGAGTTTATCTTACAGGCATCCGGTTCAAAATAGTCACCGACTGCAGGTCACTGACTCAAACCTTGAATAAAAAGACCTTAAATCCAAGAATCTCACGTTGGGCTTTGGAGCTCCAGGATTTTGATTACGTTATTGAGCACAGGGATAGCAAGAGAATGGTTCATGTTGACGCTTTAAGTCGGTGCCACTACATTTTAATAGTCGAACCTGAAACTTTTAATCACGCTCTTGCGGCATCGTAACAAAAAGATCCGGCTATAAAAAGGTTAGTCGAGATGCTTGAAAAGCGCGATAGTCCCGGCTACGAATTAATAAATGGGCTAGTTTATCGTAAAATCAACAAAAAAGTCTTCTTTTACGTTCCGACCATGATGGAAAGAAATGTTATTCAGACACACCATGAAGGCTTGTGTCATCTTGGTGTTGATAAATGTTTCAATTTTTTAAAGAAAACATATTGGTTTCCTGGTATGAAAAGCAAAATTAAACAATATATAAGCAGTTGCTTAAAATGTTTGCATTTCTCTCCACCAAGTGGAAAAAAAAGAAGCTGTATTACATAACATCCCTAAGGGAGACAAACCCTTTGAAACTCTTCATATTGACCATTATGGTCCCTTGCCACCCTCTACCTCGAATAACAAAAGGCATATATTTGTTATAGTTGATGGATTTTCGAAGTATACGAAACTTTATGCAGTTAAAAGTACAACATCTAAAGAAGCGATCCAGTGCCTTGAATCTTATTTTGCTTTTTATAGTAAACCAACGCGCATCATTTCAGATAGGGGTAGTTGTTTCACCTCGGGTGACTTTTCAACTTTTTGTGAAAAATATAGCATTCAACACATTAAGGTGGCCACAAGTTCGCCTCAATCGAACGGCCAAGTTGAACGAATTAACAGGTGCCTAACCCCTATGCTGTCGAAAGAAAGTGAAGCTGAACCAGGTAGTTGGTTGAAATGTCTCCAAAAAGTTGAGTTTGCTCTCAACAACACTGAAAATAAGAGCACAGGCGTCTGTCCCAGCATGTTGCTTTTTGGAGTTTGTCAAAAGGGTGAACATACAGATAATCTAAAAGAATTTCTAGATGAAAATATATTGCAGCAAGAGCCTCGCGACCTTGAAAAACTTAGGGAAAAAGCAAACGAAAACACCGTTAAAAGTCAGAACCAAAACAAAATTTATTTTGATAAGCGCCACAAAAAGCCGTTGCAATAAAAAGTCGGCGATTATGTTTTAATAAAAAATGTTGTAACTACTCCTGGATTAAACAAAAAATTTCTGGCCAAATATAAGGGACCGTTTGAGGTTGTAAAAATCTTACCAAACGATCGATATCTTATAAAAGATTTGGAAAATTTACAAATATCTCGAGTACCTTACGAAGGCGTATGTTGCCCTGAGAATATGAAACCTTACGTTCAAATTTAATTATAATGAATTTTGCATGTATCAGTATTCAGTATAGTTTGTGTTTTTAATATTGCTCAGTTTTAAGATTCTATAAAAAAAAAATATGTCAAAATTACAATTAATATTGCATAATATTAAATGCTTATGCTTTTTCAACCTTATTATTAAAATCGTTTAATAAAGAGGAAAAAATTAATGATTTTTTAAAGAAGAAAATAAATCAAAAATGTATAATTTTTATACTCATACAAAGAAATATACTTTGGTATGTTAAGATAACATGAATTTAACAGTTACTTTGTAATTTCGAGATGAAAATGTATTTAACAAAAAAAAAAAAAAAAAACAATCTATAAATTGCTTATGTATTCTTTTAAGTATATTCAAATGTAAATCGAGGACGATTTAATGTCAGGATGGTCGAGTTGTAAGAGACTTCATCTCCAAAACATTATTCTTATTTTAAATAAAGACATCCGGCAACTCGTTTACGATATACATATGACATATGTACATATCTTCATATCTTACGAGATAAGAAAAGCTTTCTTGTTTGCGCTATGTACATAAAGTATTCTTAATTTTCCCTAAAATAACAGTTTGATCATACGATGTTTCATATATTTATTTTACTGTTCTAATAATGCATTCTAATAAGTTACTGTAAAAGCTTTCCTGTTAAAATGATTATGTTCTTATATTATGCTTAAGTCAGGCTCAGTCTCAATAAAGCCTTAAAACGATGATGACTAGCTTTTTGTTTTACTTTTAAAGAGTTTTTGCATTTTTTTAGTTGCTTGCTTTTTTTGTTTTTGTATACGCTTTTGCTTATTTTGCTTATTGCTTTTATTTAAATAATTAATTTTACGTTTTTAAAACTTAAAGAACGCTTACACTAGAAAGACCTATCTCAGTGAGCAACTAGAAAGAAAACAAAATGTTATAATCAATTTAAAATAATAAAGAAAAAAATTAGAGTTAAAACAGTGCCGTGAATCGTGTTTTCGTTTTTGGCTAAAGAAAGATATAATAAACCCACAAGACTTCAACCGTAAAATTGTCTGTTTACCCGATCATTATGAAATGTTCTGTATTGAGGAGATTTTGGATTTTGTTATTATGTTGCTTAAAAAACTGTGATAGCTAGGTAAATAGTGAAGCATGTAAAAGAAGATAGGCTTAAAGGTATGCACTTAAAAATAGGAGATAGAAACAGAGCATGGGTTAAGTCTTTGAAATGAAACACCGAATGTAAAACACTTAATTTAATCAACAATTAAAGAAAAGGATGTTGGATAACTTCTAAGGCAGAAAGCAGAATTAAAAGTGAAGTGAGGTTATCCCCGAGGTATGAAAATTCGCATGTATAAAGTTTAGTACATATTGTTGTAGTGATAATTAAATGTCAAAATTGATGTTCGTTAAGATAAAAGCAAGTGTTGCCAATGCACTCAAATTGTAATTCATTTGCTGATGCAATAGGTTTTCCACATTCACATTGTATGGCTAAAGTAAGAATTTTTATTTTGCTAAACGTCCGAATTCGGGTTCAAGCTTCAAGCTAATGGGCATTCCTTCCAATGCGAGTATTACAGTTTAGTTTTTTCCATCCACTCGGAAAGAAACCAAAGAGACAGGACAAATTGATGTTTTCGAAATGCTTACGTGAGTATTGGACAACAACTCTTAGCAGGGATACTATCCAAATCACTTATTTATTAAGATCTTTTGAAACTCTTGCCTAGAGTGTTTGGAGTTAGACCTGTAACCTGTTATGTCAGAAATGCAGGTTGTCTCATAAACGAGCTGAATAAGTTAGTTTTGCTCAACAGAAAAGATACCTTTCTTGGGGTGTTGTCTGGCTAGGCGTTAGAATATTAAAGCAAATTTGGATTGTGAACATTAAAATCAGTTACAATAACGTTGTCAGTATGAGGTAAATGGGCAACAATTCTTCAGAGTCTGAGAAAGCATTAAATTAATTTAAAGTTGACACTGGCACTGATGATACATTATTTAATTAATTTCTTTATTACAATTTTGACATGTTGCGTTTAAGCAAAAATACAAATGGAAACCTTCATCTAATCCCCTAACTTTAGCTTCCAGTTCAGTAATTACTAAAACTAGTCAACTCACACGTTGATACTAGAAACCAAAGTTGATTACTTTGCAATAAAAAAAACACACAAAATAAACCTAAGTTATAAAAGCCAACGTCAATATCGCACAACGCAATCAATGCGTCCGACAGCACTAAAGATTCTCACCCGCAAAAACCCATAACATGCTGTCGCTACCATCGTCGCGTCGCATCGAACTATATTGGCAAAAAAAATGAAATCCGCAAAAAGGACTCACCTCCCAGCTCTAGTGGCAAAACCAACGAATCGCGTTAACAGAGGTGACATCACAGGAAACTTGTTCTTTACTCCCAACACAAAACAAAAAAATCACAACTGCACACAACACACATACCACACAGTTCTTTCGAATAAAAGTCACGTGCAAAAGTTTAAAATCCCCCAAAGTGCTGGTTCCGAAAACTGTTTCGAACAGTTCAAAACTCTTACCCTAAACCTTCCCTCCCAATTCAGTTCAGGACTCTTTTGCATCCTCGATATGTTGCTGCTTCCATGCTCATACGTAACTCCCACAAGGTTTACATCTCGATTAGCTGCATATGTCACCCCCAATCACATCAACCCACAGGAGAGCCTGTGAAAATCTTGGAAAAGCCGCTGCAAACTTTTGCATCAATTGATTTCAGTTATTTAAAATTCATTAACGCCTTGCAAGAGCTTAATAACACGACCTCAGGCTGTGCGCTACACCCTGTACTCGCTTGTACGAGTATGAAGACTCAAGGGAGTTGACTTTGGTAACATAATTTTGGAGGAGCATTAGCAAGAGGACACTTTGTTCAAACTTTAGCTCAGACTTTGGTTTAGCAAAGCCTTGAGGTGGAAGCGCTTATTATTCACATCAACGCTGCTGATGCACGAGTTTTGGAAGTGATGGTGGCAGTAAAATTGGTTCTGTTACTTTGACAGTGGGTGAGGCTGCAAAATGTATGAGGAAGTCTGGAGGGAACGATAGAAAGTAGATGAGCTTGGATTTAAAGTTTTGAAAAAATGAGTTAATAGTTATTAATTCTTGAGAATTTAAGTGGACCTACACTTTGTTAATCTTTGTTCTATTTTTCTGCCCATTTGACAACTGAAGTCGTTGTTACGGGCTTCAATATTCTTACCAGACAACACCATAAGGAAGGTATGTTGAGAATGAGATTTTTGCTGCACTAAACTAAGCTCTACCCGAATTCCTTACATTGCAGCTCAAACCCCGAACATTATAGACTTTATTCTTACCCCGGATTTGACCATTGTGTCATTTCTACAATTTTTTTGTGTCAACCTCTAAATTTGTTTATATACTTCCCGAAATCAAGAACTATACCTGCACAATTCTACCCTGTCAGTTACTTTGACCACTTTCATTCAACTTTCCATTAACCTTAACCAACTTATTCTATTAGTAACAGTACAACAAGAGAATTTCATTAGTTACAGAATGATGGATATTGAAAGAGAACATAGAGAACTAAACATATTGAACAATGAATATCAGACAGCTAGGATGCTAGGAACGAAACATCATGATATACACAGTTGACAATGTGGAAACTTTTGCCGACCACGTTGAAAAGAACTTCAATTTTTTTTTATAATAAGCCCGCGCAAAAGGGGTTTTAGCTACTCTTATAATGTTAGTTAAACACAGTGGGGTTTTAGGAAAATAGGGAAAGATATGAAGGGAGATACCGATGCACATTTGTTTTGAAGTTCTGCGAGTCATAATGAGGGAAAACAGAGTCTGGGAAAGAATTCCACATTCGCGTGGTACGGTTAAAGAAAGAATCCCTGTATTTGGCTGAACGTCCGAAAATGGGCTCAAGGGTAAATTGATGGGCATTCCTTGCAGCGCGAGTATTACAGTTGAATTGTTTCAGTTTTCAGGGGAGGAATGCAGCTGGCTATTTCTCTGGAGCATTGTTTGTAGAAATAGCGATAAAAAAAATAAATACATCCCAACAGCCTGTCTGGTATTCTTAGATTAAATCGGGACCTCAATCGGTCATGCTCTATTTTTTCTAAGATGATATTTTTGATGTCGGATTTTCGTACTTCTTGTTCGGACAAGATTTGTTACTCCTGCTGTCATGCGAAGCATCTTCATCTAAGCTGCTGTTGATATGCTTTCATACTTTTTGTACATTGTCCAACTTTGTGAACCGTATGTAAGTGCTGGATGCACAGCTGCAGTATAGAGCCTGCCTTTCAGCAGCTTAGGGGGCATTTTTCGATCGCCGAAGATAGCAGAGTTTTTCCGCCACTTCATCCACCCTACGCTTGCCCGATGATTGATGTCATCATCATAGATCCCAGATATTTAAAATGTTCGCATTTGAGAAGCACTGTTCCATTCAAATAAATGTCTGGAATAGGCCTGAGTGAATCAGAACGGAGAGCATAAGTCTTTTTGTACTTAAACGGTGCCTATTTTTTTCCAAAATGTCCACCCATACGTGTATTGCTCGTTGCATGGATGTTGAATCATCGCTTATGATGGCTCAATCGTCAGCAAAGAATAACTGAGGCACTTTTGGGTCCGTAACTTTACTGCCTGAACACAATGCAAAAACGGAACTGCATTACAAAGACGGAGTACGGAGCAGCTGTCAAATTTGTCGTCCGTACCAATTTAAATCAGAACACAATACACGTACAGTAACTTTGACATTTGAGTTTTAAGCGGGGTTCACATGGGAAAATGCAGAGGCCAACACAATGGGACAAGACAATCATTGTTCCATGTGAACAATTGTTTCCAGGACAAGACAATTGTCATTATATTGTCCTCGGAGCTAGCCTGCCGAGCTATCTCTGAGGACAATATCGACATCGTCCAACCCCGTTCAAGAAGCTCCGACAAGACAATTGATTATTGTCCCATTGTGTTGTCTGCGTGTGAACGCTGCTTTAAAGTGGATGGAATACCAAAAAGAAATTGTAAAAGAGAAAAGAAACTTTAATGCAACGAATTGAAATTTCACCAGAAGGATGGAATCATCTGGTGTTATTTCAGTTATACTAAAAAATGGGTTTAAGCGGGACAGACGTTAGAAAGATTGTTCTCTCTTTCATAATTTTTCTCAGCATCAGATGAAATGTCAAATTTACTGTTCGTAAAAGTTAAAAGTTAACCAACCTTTCCGAATGTGTAATGCAGATCCGTATGCAGTACCGTACCATTGCATTCGCAAAATTAATTTTGCGTGTATTAAATATTTGCAGTATACGTATTCCAGTTCCGTCGTCATTGGTGTTCAGGCAATTACCTTCAAGCAGACATTCAAGGAATGTAATAAGAAAAGCAATAGGCTGATCACGCTTCCCTGGTATACACCTACTTTAATTGGGAATTCTTTTGTGATATCGGCAGGGAATCTAACTTTTATTTTGCTTATCAGATCCCTTAAGTGTCTATCGAATGCTTTTTCAAAATCAACTAACATAATGTGCAAATCCCTTTAGGAATCACGATGTTTTTCCATTATGATTATTATACTTTGGATTGCAGTTGATTTACCCACGACAAAACCGCACTGGTCATCGGATAGTCGTATAATAATAATTCACAGTCGACCACCTAACATCCGTTCCAAGACCTTCATGGTGTGTGATATCAGCTTAATTAAACGGTTATTTTCACAGCTTTGTGTATCACCCTTCCCCTTGTATATTGGGATAAGGTAACTTTCTCAACATTTATTCAGCCATGGGTATGGCCTAGCTTCAAAGGAAACTTGAGGTCTGACTTACCACAAGCGTCATCCGGGAACCATCAACCCGAGTTTAGAGTGATGGATTCGAAAACAGTGTTGAGAAATGTCACTGAATCTTCACCATCACCCCGCCCAGCTAAGCTGCACTTGAATGTTAGGCAAACCAAACCATGAGTTTATAAACCCAACTCATAGGGGGCATGTCGCCCTCGGCAACTTTTCCGTCATTTCCTTTTTGTTCAACTTGTTACTGAACTCATCTCTAATACCCAAAAGGTATTATAGTGAGTTCCATTTTCCCTGGTTAAAGCTTACTAAGTTAAAGGTGTGTTGGCACCTTTACTTTTCAGACTTTAACCTCTCAATAACGGCTCAAACTCTTCCCTGGTTAAAGCTTACTAAGATAGAGGTGTGTTAGCACCTCTTCTTTTCAGACTTTAACCTCGAAAAACCACTCTACCCTTCTTCTTCGCTCTCACTTCGCCAAGGACTTACTTATAGTAACTGAATTAACAGTCACACTTTCAGATCCTTGTTTCCAGGAGCACCACGCGGAAGTGGAGAGCACATGCTCTCTGTCGTCCTCAACAAGAAGATGTCCTTGTTTGTTTGGCCAGTTGATAGTGTCTTTAAGAAATTTCCAAGCATAGATTTAGCGCTCTCTAAGCATGTCCGCGGTAGGGAATCCCACATATCTGGTGCTCCGCTCTCTGCATTTCCAAATCTGTTGTCCAATATGCAAAACTATCTGTACATATACCATAGATAGTTTTGCATATTGGAAATAAATGCCTTGCCTTTTGCTTTGCCCAAGTTATACTTGTTTATTTGTCAATCAGAATTTCTCTTATAGACTGAATACATCATCACTTTATATAATAAAATTGAAGCCAAAACTCCTGACCGCGCATTACGCGAGAACGACAAAACGAAATTGACCAAAACTTCTTTTAATTAATAGGTAATTTACTCGAGAAACATATAAGAAACATTTTTTTTAAATAAATCAACTAACAATTTGAAAATTGGCCAAAGAAAATATTTGCTTACCACATCACGCAAAATGACAGAACATTATTTACTATCTACGATGTACGTATATTTGTTTTTTTTTTTACAATTACGCCATACATTGGGTTGTTGAGTACTTCTACTCTAAAACACATGATGTATATTGAAACTTTTTATTTTAAACTGTATTAACAGCAGGGGCCTGTATCACAAAACTACAACTTAATAATTTTACAAGCAAATGTGAACTATGTACACTTATGGTCGAAACAGATTTGAAGATAATTTTGTGGAGAAAAAAAAATATTTCACACGCACTTATGGGACATATCAACCCAAAATACTGCAGGGATGCAGAATCTGCACGATGTCTCTATTTCTAAATTTCATGTTGGTATTGGCTATCATTTGATAAGAACCAAATTTACGGGAAAAGTCTATTAACGGTACCTTTTTTTAAATTTTTTGGCTTTCTCGTTAACGGCTTCTTGGATTTCTGTCAAAATTTATATTTGAGGAGATCTACGTAGACAAATTAATTCTGCATTTTACTTTTTTTATAAATTTAAAAATTCGTCGAAATGTTTTTAATCTTTACTGTGCGCACACATTTGGTTTTACTAACATAATTAATATTTGTGTATTTACTGGCCGAATGACACAAGGTCCAAGGAGATAATGTCCAGGGACATAATGTCCATGGACACTATGTCTGTTTCAAATAGGCACAATGTCTATGGACATTATGACCAATTGGAAATAGTTATAAGGTACATTAAATAAATAGACATAATGTCCATGGACCTCATGGTGAAATCAAAAATTTTGATATTATGTCTAATTAGTAATTTTTTTAAATAGACATAATAATTCATAAAAAAGACGAATTACTCTTTTGGAACGTAACTGTTATATGTTGTTATCTTACGATTTGGGACTTATATCCCACCTTGTTAATTTTAGTATGAAGAAGGTATTGGGGGACATACTGCACCCCCCTGCCTGGGCTCACTATAGGATTTGGAGAAGGTGCAAAGTTGAGTATGTGTAACGTTTCTTTTTGATTTAAAGAACTGTTGCATAAACCCAATCTCGTCACACTGATATAAAATCTCAAGAAATTTTATTTGCACCTTGATTCGGTAATAACGCCGAAATTCTGATCCACATTATTACCAATCCAACATACACACTATGATTCTTTTAATTTGTCAGCTAAGCTCAATATGGACACAATGTCCATAAATAAAATTAGACTTGAAGTCCAAAATTTCAATTGATATATTATGTCCACTTTTTAAAAAGACATAAGACATGATCGTCATCTTAATAGTGACGAAGTACATAAAATATTTCATTTACATGAACTAACCTTATTACTTTTTCCTAAGTGGTCACAATATCCATGGACATTATGCCTATGTCATCCCGCCGTATTTACTTTATACTATTTTTGGAATTTGTTGAATCTTGTTATATTTATAACTTAACTTTATTTTGGTATTGTTTATTACTTATTTTGACACTTCTCATAAAGATGTTTTAATAAAATGCATTTAAAAAATCACTCATTGCTTAATTTATTTAAATTTTCTTATATAATCCCGCTTTTGCAATCAAAACTAGTTGTTTTATTTTAAAAAATCAGGCGATTATAAGAGCAAATACATGCGACCCATGCGTTCCCATTTTTACTTGCGATTTAGGTACTAAAATGCAAGATATGGATTCGTGCAAAAAAAAAATCTAGCAATCAAACATGAGATTACGATAATAGAGAAGTTGAAAAAAGTGGGTCCGGAAATTCCGTCCGTCTGTCTGTCTGTCTGTCTGTCTGTGCGCGCCTCTACAGCCTAAACCTATGGGCCGATTTGCTTCAAACTTGGTATTTAGTATTAATTAGGTAGTATCTCGGGGGGTGTTTTTCATTTTTGCTCTAGGTCGAAAAATAACGGTACCTGCCATACAATTTTGAACAAAAAGTTAGATTTCTCGAAAACGGCTCTATCGATTTTGATAAAACTTTCAGAGTGCTAATTTTTTTTAATAATGCATCATTCAGTTAGTATAAATTTTTCCAAATTTGTTCTATAACGGTACCTCTCATATTACCGGTTTTTTCAAATGCGGTTTTTTTCGTATACTATTATCCCGATTTCAATAAAATTTTGCACACAGGAAGTCATTTATAATTTAATTAATATCGCATTTCAAAATTTTCAAAAACTTTTTTTTCGATTTTTTTAAATTAAAAAAAAAATTGGTTTTTGAAATATTTTGAAAATGGGTGGATTGAATTTTTTAAATAATTTTCCCAGATGAAAACTACAGATTGCCTTATAATATTATTATTAGAAAAAATTAAAATATTTTTACGAAAAGTTTTTTTTAAAAAAACGACTTTAAAAAAAAACTGGTCGAACAATTTTAATTTTTTTTTTCGATAGACATTTAGTTTTCAAATTTTATTGCATACTTAGTTTTTACAAGAAAGCTCTGAAACTAATTAAAAAAAAAATAAAGAATTTTCTAAAAAAATATGTTTTTTTATATTAATAGACGTGTGGTTTTCAACCTGGCAGTACTTTTTTCGGAGTTGGTCTTTTTGACAGCTGTCTCTTGATTTATGCTCAGTTTGGTATAATGAATAGACTAACTCCTGAACAAAGTTTGCAAATTGTGCAAATTTATTACCAAAATAATGGTTCGTTTCGGTGGAGCAGAGTATCGAAGAAGACCCAAATGAGTCCATCCGCCACGTTCGGTGAATGGGCCCAAGACGAAATGGCCACCGATCCCGATTTTCACAAAATTGGGAAAATTAGACCTCGGCTGGAACTTATTCGAGCCAGCCACGGCGGCGGCCACTACCCCGAAATCATTTTTAGAACATAATGCAAACCTTATTTTTATAATAAAGCTAGATTCTTGGCCATAACATTAAACTATATGCGTTTTATTTCTTCTTAAAAACCACACGTCTAAAAAAAACACCCTTTATTTACATACATATGCAGCCACTAAGCAATTATCTAGCATAAGAACTAGTTCATGCGACTAGTTTATTCGACGATGTGACCGCACATATGAGCATGTACGTGCGATCCAGTCGTGCAATTTATCTAATCTGCACGAATGCATAACTTTCACTATAGTAACTCTAATTGCAAGTTAAAATGTTGCATTAATAAAGCAAAAAAAAATGTGTACTGTATTTTTATAATTTGTAAAATCTGTCTCTTGTACAATACTTGTAGTTTAGTGGTAATTAATTGAAAAGTACCTATGTAACGTATGTGTAAAAAAATAAAATACGATTTTTGTTTCCGAGGCGAACGCAAGCAAAGCCGCGGGCACAGCTAGTAAACAATACTTTTACACTTATATTTTTTGAGTGGATACGGAAGCCCAAAGAAACGAGATTTAATACGATCAGAAAGAACGTCACGAACAAACATTATCGAGAAATATCTTTCGAAGGCCGAGAGTTTGGATTCCCATTAATAAGCACCTAGCTTTATAACATGAAACCTACCCGTTTTGAAAAAATTGATTTTCAAAAAAAAAAAAAATTTTTTTTAATTATTAAAAATAAAAAAAAAAGTTTTCGAAAAAAAAATTAATGCATAGTTACTTAGGCCACATCTTTTCGAATATCAATTTTGATAATCGGATCACCAGTTTTCGAGAAATCGAAGAAAAAAAAACGGGTCCTATGGGAGGTACCGTTCTTAGCCCACCATATTACATTTTTTTTTCACTTACCTCCAGCAGCACCTTAATTTTTTTCATAAAAATTCTTGGAGCAGTTTTTGAGAAAAATAAGCGTTTTACGTAACGTTTATATGGCAGTTACCGTAAAAAACTCCTCTGTAGAATGTCAAAATAACCTTAAGTTCTAAATTTGAAGACGATTGGCCCCACCGTTAAGGCTACAGTCCAATGTAAATCCGTACAGACAGACAGACAGACAGACGGACAGAATTTTGGCAGTAACTCAAATATGTTTCTCTATCATCGTAATGTCAGGTTTGATTATTATCTCGATTTTTTTTTTGCACGAATGCATAAAGCATTTTTACGTGAATCTAGGAATTCCATAGTAAACCTGTGAACAACAATAACCGTTCAAAGAACATTTTCAACCTTAAAATGTCAAACGAACAAAATTACTCAAAAATTGTCCTTTTATCCTGATGAAATTAAAAAGAAACCATTGAACACTATCTATAATTTCATCCTCAATGAAAATTGTATTGAGTCAGAAAACATCTTCTGTAAGTCGTCGCTTAACTTCACGGATTAAAATTCCCTTTCATAGGTTTTTCTTTTTTTTTTTTTTTTTTTTGTATCTTTTATTTTCTTTCAGTTGCCACAGATAAAAAATTTGTCAAAGACAAACTCGAGTGCAATTGCGAAGAAAAATATAAAAATAATTTTCGTTCCTTGCAACAACAAATAAATTGTCAATCTGTGCACATTTCCGTTTTCATAAATGAATTCCATTCTGCCGTGGTTCATTCGTTTCGTCCTTGGCTGTGTTGCGTCCTATTGCGGTAGGTAGCAGCATCGAATGCAATTGATCCTGCGATACCGATAACAGCGAGCTATTAACCCCATCTTCTTGCAATCTATCGCCCTATGTTCCCGTTCTCATTCGAAATCAACTATGCTGCACTATAAATGCCGCGGTTTGCACTGCAAGGATGTGCAACACGATAGATACGCGATGCTGTTCCTGATGTTCCAGCAAAATCGCGTATCGTCGTCCTCGTCGTAGTCGTCGTGCTCAATTTTCTGCTCAGTCAGGTAAGAGAAATCTTAATGGACTGTTCAATTTTTATTAAATTGAAGAAGAAACAGAAACAGGAAAAAGGAAACTATCTAGAGATCCTAGATACTACAACAAGGATGCGATGCGGATATCAACAACTATGGCATAAGACTCCAATCAGATTATGAGGATTTCTTTTGCTATCTCCTTCGATCTTTATGTCTGTTTACATTGGCGTTATTGTTGTTGGAATAAGGAAATGCAATTTGCAGTCTACTCAAACAATAAAAATGCTCACCCCCACACACAGATGGAGCCACTTACATATATGTATCCTTATTGAACCAGAATATTGTGGAAGCAAATGGAATGTAAATTGTTGCACGGCATCAATGCCAGAATAAGGATAGCTCTCGTCCTGGTTGTTTAAATAAGTCTTTCCTCCAGAAGCGTGCGACAAAAGCGCACAATTACAACGGTAGCTCATTTACTTTTCAAGCTGCCAAGGACGAATGAACATTGTACTTCACCAGCTACGAGTGCAAAAATTCATCAATTGGCCAATTTCATGGGGCCTATATGTTGGCTCATCGGTCGTTGCAATTGTGCATGTAATTGGATGCATAATGACAGGCAGACAGAACACTTGATGGATGGTGAATATCTACATGAGTATACATATATGGTTGTAGGATTGGTACGTTTAAGTGCTGGGGTTCGAGAAATAACGTCGACATTCAACGAGGCGACCGACGTCAATGTCCGGAATTACTGAATTCAAATTAGCCCATTTCAGAGAATGGGAATTCGGTCAATGTGGATAATCACTTGGCCCAGTTGAATTACTCCCAATTCCATTGAATTCAGGGAGGCGGATTTAAATGGAATCGGAAAGTATAGGGTGTCTAGTGGGCAGGATATATTGTAAACGTTGAATTGCTTTCTGGGTAATTTTAAACAAATGACTGTAAGTAGAGTAAGAACAGTGGTTTACAGCGAAATTCTCTAGAAAACAATATTAAGAGGCTCAGGAAATTATAGTACAAGTATGATTGAGCCCTTTGAATATTTCATTCCATAAGTCATTTACATAAGAACAACAATTTATTATGTTTTCATAGAGAATGCATTCAAAAGGATAGTCTGATTAATCAAAAATAAATTGCACGACTTGATCGCACGTACTTGCTCATATGTGCCGTCACATTGTAGAATAAAATTTAAGAAAATTAAAGTGAACATCAAAACATTTATTCGATTTTTGTGACTTTTGATTGTCCGAATAAAATACGTTAAATTGTATTGGGTGAAATAATTTAAATGCAATTTTATTTCTTTAGGAAATGTTAAGAAGTGTGATTTTTTTTCAAAATTGTAAGAGCCGTTTTTAAATAAAACGGTTTTAAACAACTTTTTTAAAAAAATAAAAAAAATAATTCAAGAATGCAAACTTAAGCACAAAAATTACATACATTTAAAAACAAAATTTTAAAAAAAATTCACTTACCCGTTTTCAAATTATTGATTTTTTAAGAAAAAAAATTAAAAAAATTATTAAAAATACAAAATAAAAGTTTTCGAAAAAAAAATTAATGCAAAATTACTTAGGCTACCTACATCTTCTTGGATATCAATTTTGATTGTAATCGGATCACCAGTTTTCGAGAAAGGCGGAGAAAAAAAACCAGTCCTATGGGAGGTACCGTTTTTAGCCCACCGTATTAATTTTTTTTTTCATCAAAATATAGTGCGTACCTACAGTAGTACACTGATTTTTTTATAAAAATTGAGAAAAATAAGCTTTTACATAACGGTTATATGACAGGTACCGTTCATTTTTGGGCTAAAAAAAAATTGAAAAAACTCCTCTGTAGAATGTCAAAATAACCTTAAGTTCAAAATTTGAAGACGATTGGCCCAACCGTTTAGGCTGCAGTCCAAAATACATCCGTACAGACAGAGAGACAGACAGACAGACAGACAGAATTTTGCAAGTAACTCAAATATGTTTCTCTATCATCGTAATGTCATGTTTGATTGTTATCTCAAAATTTTTAATCTGCACGAATGCATAACTTGCATTATAGTAAAAATCATCGGTGAAGAATAGATTATATAAAATTAACCAAATATTTTGGAAAATTGTTAATCAGATATAGATAAAACTAAAGTTTAAAGAGCACTCAAAAAACTTACGATCCTGATATAATAGGTTTAAATATTCATTTCTAGCTTGAGTACATAACTAAAGAGAATCGGAAGAACTGTCTGCGTTAGAACTTTCTTAAAAGATGAAAAGGAAAAAAACAGACAACTCAAGGGATAATCTAGAGGCTAGTTTCGAGTTTTTTATGCACTTACACTGCAAATTTATGGTGGCACTAATCGGTTGTCAGGCAGTGTATATGCTGCCACCCACATGTATATGCCTGCCAAATTGTAGATGGAGAAGCATGATAAGGCAGATGAGTGTATCCTAGTAAGTGTATGAAACCTTGAAGCCAGTCCACATATCAAATTTTATTGTAATCAGTTATCCAACTCGAGACAGAAAGTCGAGAAAAAAACCGTCCTATGGGAGGTACCGTTTTTAGTCCAGTTTTTATTTACCTTGGTTTTGAACTCGAATTCTTTTCGTTCCACTCCAGCTCTCACACACAAATGTGTACTTTGCAAAAGTTTGCCTTATACAAGCTCCTTACAAACTTTCACTAACCAAATTCAAAAAATTGGGCCTTATATCGGGTTTTTCAACAGGGACGCTACAAAAGTAGAGCGACAGGGACAGCAAACGACGCCATATTTCTTGCCGCTCTTTTGACGTTTCTCTTAAGTAAGGTTTGTCATTTCATGATGGAAAGATATAAGAGCCAACAAGGAGTCGAAATTATAAAAATTTACTACCGAAATTCGGAGTCAGTGGCCTCAACGTTAAGAGCGCTACGTCCAATTTATGGTCGTCATAATCGTCCTAGCAGATCAACAATTGAGCGTCTAGTGGAAAAATTTTAATCCACAGGCACAGTAAAAATGTTCCCGTGCCAGTGAGACAAAGAAGTGCCCGTAGTGTCGAGAATATTGCTGCCGCTGAGGCTTCAGTTGCAGAAAGCCCAAATGTGTCTCTCACACGTCGTTCTCAAGCGTTGGGCATCTCTGTGACGTCGTTGTGGCGAATTTTGCGAAAAGATCTTGGCCTTCATCCTTACAAGATTAAATTGACGCAAGAACTGAAGCCGCTTGACCACCAAAAGCGTCGTATATTCGTGAATTGGGCTGAGCAACAACTTGGAAATGATTCGGATTTTCATCGAAAAATCATCTTCAGTGATGAGGCTCATTACTGGCTGAATGGCTTCGTCAATAAACAAAATATGCGGTATTGGTCAGGCAGCAACCCACACGTACTCCATGAGTCATCCCGAAAAATGTACGGTTTGCTGTGGTTTATGGGCCGGCGGCGTCATTGGGCCTTACTTCTTCCGTGATGATCAAGACCGGCACGTTACTGTGAATGGGGATTGCTACCATTCAATGATAACCGAATATTTTTGGCCCCAATTGGATGATATGGACTTGAAGGACATGTGGTTCCAACAGGACGGCGCCACAAGCCACACAGCGAATGTCACTATCAATTTATTGGAAACCAAGTTTGGAGAACGGGTTATCTCACGAAATGGTCCAGTCGCTTGGCCGCCTGGGTCGTGCGATTTGACGCCGTTAGACTATTTCCTACGTCTAGTCTATGGTCTATGCCAACAAGCCAGCGACGATTGATGAACTTCGTACGAATATCGAACGTGAAATTGCAGCAGTATCGGCCGATTAATGCTTGAAAACCGTCGAAAATTGGGTTCAGCGTCTGGACTTCTGCAAGCCTGCCCGTGGTGGCCATGCAAAAGAAATCGAGTTCCATACATAATGGCATCGAACGTACTTTCACAGGAATAAAGAATTTCATTGATATCCAAAACCGTTTTTGTTTTATTTATTTTGTAGCGCTCTTATTGAAAAACCCGTTATTTCGGCTATCAACTTCATCTTAAATATCAATTTTATTTGTAAGTGTTTAACCTGTTCTGGAAAAAGCCTAGAAAATAGTTCTAATGGGTTTTACTTTTTTTTTAAGCCCATCACCTTTTTTTTTTTTTTTTTTTTATATAGAATTAACGCGCGCACAAGGGACTATTTGTTTCCCTTTTAATGTAACACACTGCGCGGGCATTAGGACGATAGGGAGGGGAGAGATAGGAGGTGTCGATTAACATTGGTTTTGAATGTTTGCATATTGAAATGGCAAGGGAAAATCTCGCCGGGTAAACCATTCCAAAGTCGTGTTGTACGGCTAAAAAAAGAATCTCTATATTTCACGGTACATCCGAAATTGGGCTCAAGGGTGAACTAATGGGCATTCCTTGCAAGACGAGTATTTCGGGTGAAACTTTTAAGGGGAGGAATGCAGCTGGCTACCTCGAGTGAACATTTTTTATAAAAGAAACGATAAAATAAGGAAAGACATGAAACATTGCGTCGGTATTCGCGAGGGGCAATTGTTTCAGCGGCAGTTCTATTTCCTATCAATCTTAACGCTCCATTTTGTATTCTATCAAGCAGGTGAAGCTATGTTTTCGAAGCACTTGCCCATCAGTGGGAGTTATACTCGAGTTTAGGGCGTATAAACGCTTTATAAATTGTAGCCAGATCAGATGGGGAAAAATACTTCTTACACCGATACAGAAAACCTAAGCACTTAGCAGCATTCTTAGCGATTTCAAATATATGGTCGTTCCAACGGAGGTCGTCGTTGACACACATACCGAGTACTGAGAGCTTTTCGGTTTCTTCGATGTAAGTGCCATTCATGGACAATGGCATTGGGGGTATGTTTAGCTTTGACGCATTGAGTTTTCGAAGCATTAAACTGCACACGATTCCTATTACTCCATTTGACAATGCTGTCGGAGTTTAATGAACTTGACCTACGGCACCGTTATTGTACGTCCGAAGGCGAAGGACGTGAATTATCGAACGAATATGAAAAGCTGAGGGTAGAGTCATCAGCAAAACAGTTAAGTGGATTAGAAGTAACAGACAGAAGATCATTTATAAAAATGAGGAAAAGAGTCGAAGACAGAACAGAACCCTGGGGCACACCAGCATTTATTTTATGGGAATCAGACTTGAATCCGTCCAATACAACTTGTATTGAACGGTCCAGGAGATAGCTTCTAATCGAACGAACAAGAGTATTATCGATCCCAAAAGCACGCATTTTCGATAAGAGAGCTTCATGCCAAACTCTATCAAATGCCTTGGAGATATCAAGAGCAATAATCTTACTTTCACCAAAGCGATGTAAAGATTTGTTCCACTGTTCGGTGAGATATGCCATCAGATCACCAGTGGAACGTTTGCTGCGGAAGCCATACTGACGGTCATGGAGAAGCTTACGATCTTTGAGATATTCCTTAAGCTGACGGTTAATCAGTGTTTCCATGACCTTAGAAAGAAGGGATGTCAGTGCTATGGGTCGGTAGTAGGAGGGGGAGGATGGGTCACCTTTCTTAGGGACAGGCTGGACAAATGCTGTTTTCCATCTTCTAGTAAAGATTCCAGAAGAGTAGGAGCGATGGAAAAGCTTACGCAGTGGCTTTGCCAGTGTGGAAGAACACCTCTTCAGAAGAATCGGGGGATATCATCCGGGCCAGCGGATTTGTGTATATCGAGATCTTTGAGAACTCTTGCTACTGTACGAGTGCGGAAAAAAATCTGTCCCATGGAAAAATTTACATTCTCAAGTACAGGAGGGGCAACGTTGCTATGCGGCGGCGTGGAGGTGGCAGCGAAATGGGCGGCGAGCAAGTTTGCCTTCTCTGAAGAGTAAACAATTGGTTTGTTATTGTCGATGAGCGTTGGAACCGAAGATGTTGAGGAGTTTTTAATAGTTTTTACAAATGACCAACAATTTTTACTGCCTTTGGGACACTGCAGAATTTTTGCCGTAATTTTTCGTCATGCAAACATTTGGTTCTTTCAATAACGGATTTGCATGAGTTTCTTGCTTGTTTGTGCTTTTTCCGATTTTCCTCTGTAGGATTGGCTTTGTAAGAACGGAAACTTACTTCTTTGAGCCTGTTAGCTTCTTTACACTCAGAATTATACTAAGACTTTTCTTTAGGTTTGATGCTTTTTACTCTGTTAGGAATAAAAGCACGCATCCCTAGAAGATTCACATTTGTGATCTTTTCAGCATTGGCATCAATGTCACTATCGAGGAAGCATAGTGACAAGTTAAAGTTTCCGAAAAATATTCAGGCCGTCCCAGTTGGCTTTCTCGTATTTGCAAATGGTCCTGGTTGGAAGATTTTCTTTAACTGGATGGGTGGAGGATGAGAAATTAGCTGAAATGACATAATGATATGAAGTGCCAAATGGAGAAGTTACACTTATGGTATATATATCAGGGTGAGAAGTAAGAAACAAGTCAAGAGTATGGGCGGCTTGCCCAGCAACATCCTTTTGTCATCAAAAAACAACCAAACATAACTAAATGTTCTTAGCTCAAATATTAACGGTTATATTTAAGCTAAAACGTTAAAATGCTTATAAAGGTCGTCTTACATACATAGATTTCAGGTAGACTTAATTAAAGTAGCTCCAATGGTATAAAAAGTATGGTTAACTATAAAAAAGGCGGCTAGAATCCTATAAAACAATTTTAAATCAATTAAGTTCAAAAGGCTTTAAGCAGGGTTAGACGAAATTGAATCAATCCAATAAGGAGTAATGACAAGTGATTGACACGACTCCGTCACTAACTTTATGGCAAAAAAAAACTCTTAAACACTATAAATTGCTTACTTCAACTTACGCGCAAGAATTTTCTAAAATTCTAGTCTCCGTTCAAATTTACCATAAATTCACAAGGACTAAACATTAAAGACTTCCTTATTTATTACACTCCACAAAGCCAAAGTATCACAGTTGTTATAATTTCCGGGCTTCCCAACCCCAAACCCTCTAAGTCATAAATCTAATTTAAAAAAAAAAGTTATAGATTGGAATTTGTATTTATAAATTTTCAATACAACAAAAACTCCAAGAAAAATCTTTCAAAAAAATCCCCTTCATTCAGTTTTCAAAATTCCTTAAACGCAAAGTATTCAGGAAGCGAAAAATATGTCATGCTCAATTTATTAATGACGAAGGCAATATCAACAGATTGTAGTATGCTCTTCCTTATTTTTTTTTGTCGTTCGGATGGATTTTGATGCTCCCCCTGAAATGTCGGCATATCCTTTAAAGTTAAACAGCATTCAGGGACATGGGAAAACTAATTAAATGTTATCCTACTCAGGAATAGAGGAAGAAGAAAAAAAATGAAAATACGGAGCCACCGTCTTTGGGACGCAAACAAATATCTGTCACATGTCGCTGGTGCGCTCTATAACGTCCACAAAATTTCTATCGTCCTTTATCAAACAAAGTCTACAATATTAAAATTAATAATTTAGCACGATGTCCTTATTTCGTCTTTGGGCTTAGAGAGGTTTTTTTTCTCCTGTCTCCTTAATTTTTTTTTTATTGAAAATAAAGCCTTCTGTTTAACTTATCCTCACTTTCTGGTCAAACACTGTTGACAGTCCTTAGACACTCTCTTAAATAAAGGAATTTCGTGAGTCCGTTCTAAGTTTTTTGTTTGCCTTCCAACAGGATACCTGTGTCTTTTTTTATTAATAAAATCATAAATTTGCAAAAAGTTTTTTTCTTATGTCCTTGCTGTGTCAACGCGCAGTGGGACAGGTATTTAAAATCAAGAAATCCCAGGATGTGTGCTACTTAACGACATAGGATGCAGTATGTCTTCCTGCCGCTTGGGGTATGTATAATTCATCCAATCTGTACTCTGTAGGCGGAGAAGTGGGTGTATGGATGTGTTCAAAGGTTTGCCATGCCAAAACAAATATAATAAATAAATGAAAACCTTTTTTAAATATTTGTGATGGAAAGAGGACGGGACGGGAGGTTATTAGGGAAAATTCATGACAGTACATGGGAAAATTCTCAAGCCAACAGGAAATGATTGACATTTGTTTGACGTGTGGCGGAGGGGAGAATTCAGCAGCTGCTGCAATACTTTCAGTGTCAGTTTTCCCCGAAACCGAAACGGGGGGCAGAGAAGGGCGGATGTATTATAGACTGTAGTTTGTGACATGAAAATAAGGAATTTTTTTTTGAGCATCCTGGAGTCCTTTGAATGACGATAATGATGATGGTATTCATAATCATTGTGGGGGAGATGACGATGGCAATGAAGAAAGCGACTGTTTGAAAAGCGATTTCAAAGGATCTGCAGAACGTGTGTATGTGTTTGTGTGTGTTAGCGGTTTTAGCCTTAAGGTGTTGTACCTAGTTCCTTTTGATTGAAGATTTTTTTCCGTTTGGTTTCAGCTTTATGCGGATACATGCCACAAAGATGTCAAAGGAAGTCGTGTGATTTATGAGGGGATAAAGATTTTATTACTTTACAAGTGTTTATTGAAAAAATGTCCTTATTTTGTATAATTTTTTTCCTTCTTTCAAAAGGTTAAAGAAAGTTTTTCAAATTGGTTTAGGGCAGCGAGGGATGGATGAAGATGAGGATGATGATGAATTTGTTGAGACATCTTTTAGAGATTTGCATGTATACAGAGTTGAGATAAAAATAAACTTATTAAAAGCCTATTAAGTCGGTGCGACGAATAGAAAGGTGACATAAGCGGTGGTTAATAAGAAATAAGGAACTGTAAAGTGAAAAGTTTTATAAAGGACTGTCTGTGTTTTTTTCAATTCCGAGAATTTTTTCTTTCAGACAGTAGAAGTGGAAAAAAATAAAATGATGTATGCAACTGGACCATTTAAGGCAAAAAATTGATCCAGAAAACAGAATACATTTATGTGCAAGAAATTTTCTAAAGTTTTATAGAAGTTATACTGGTTAACCTTAACCTTTAAGATAAAAACCCAAATAACAATTTTGCTTATAACGGGTTTTTCAATAAGAGCGCTACAAAATAAATAAAACAAAAACGGTTTTGGATATCAATGAAATTCTTTATTCCTGTGAAAGTACGTTCGATGCCATTATGTATGGAACTCGATTTCTTTTGCATGGCCACCACGGGCAGGCTTGCAGAAGTCCAGACGCTGAACCCAATTTTCGACGGTTTTCAAGCATTAATCGGCCGATACTGCTGCAATTTCACGTTCGATATTCGTACGAAGTTCATCAATCGTCGCTGGCTTGTTGGCATAGACCATAGACTTGACGTAGCCCCACAGGAAATAGTCTAACGGCATCAAATTGCACGACCGACGCGGCCAAGCGACTGGTCCATTTCGTGAGATAACACGTTCTCCAAACTTGGTTTCCAATAAATTGATTATGACATTCGCTGTTTCGCTTGTGGTGCCGTCCTGTTGGAACCACATGTCCTCCAAGTCCATATCATCCAATTGGGGCCAAAAATATTCGGTTATCATTGAGCGGTAGCGATCCCCATTCACAGTAACGTGCCCGTCTTGATCATCACGGAAGAAGTACGGCCCAATGACGCCGCCGGCCCATAAACTGATAAAATACTAATTTGACTGTAACACAGTAGAAATATATAATAATACTTTGTTCCTTAAATCAAAACTTATAGAAAATATTTTGTATAAAAGGAAATCATATTTAAATTTTTCTTCACTTGTAATCTAATATTCCAACGGAGATCATTAAAACTATTGTTCCAAATATATAACTCTGTTTCAATCTCTAACAGGTTATGGGCCCAGGAATCAATTCATAAAAAGAATATTTGAATTGAACGCATTGTATTCTTTCATTGAGGAATTTATTTGTGTGCTTAAGCGTTTAAGGAAGATTTTTCGTTTTGATCAAATCGCACGCTTAAGAATTATTTTTCTGGATTTTTCTGTTGGATATTTTAAAAATTATTTTTATTAAAGGTTTACAAGTCGAATATGGAAAATAATTTGCAAAAAGTGAAGCCATTTGATGGAACCAATTTCTCGAATTGGAAATACAGAATTAAGATTTTTCTGGAAGAGAAAAATCTAGAAAAGTTTCTTTCTTCTACATTGGACTCTATGTTGAGAGAAGTTCCAAGTGAAGGTGATACAGCAAATAATGAAAAGTTAAAAGAAAAGCTCAAATCCGACGAGAAAAAGTGCAAGTCGAATTTAGTGCAGTGCATCAGTGATTCTCAGTTGGAGTACATTAAAGAAAAAACATTCGCTAAGGAAATATATGATACACTGGTTGGTGTGTTTGAACGCAAAAGTGTTGCTGGTCAATTGTTGCTGCGAAAACAGTTATTGACAATGCGTTATAAGGATGGTGACGATGTAAATGATTTTTTTCTTCAGTTTGACCATACTGTACGTGAACTTAAATCTATTGGGGCCACCTTCGAAGATCTTGATGTGGTTTGTCATTTGATTTTAACTTTGCCAAAAAGTTTTGATGGCTTAGTAACAGCGCTGGAAACGATGGATACATCCAAATTATCCATCGAATTTGTTAAAAGTCGACTTTTGGATGAATGTGGGAAGCGTGCTGCTGGTAGTAGTATTCGTTACGGAAAAATTAATGATTCTGTAGCTATGCAGGCGGATCGATTAAAAATTATATGCCACAGATGCAAGAAACCTGGTCACATAAAAGCAAATTGCCGAGTAAAAATATTGAAGAAGAATCCTGCAAAAGGAAAGAAAACTGCAGGTGCAAACTGTGCTGAAAAAGACGAAGATCCCGAGTTTCTACTTTGTGAAGAACAAACAATTAACATTAAAGATGCTTCATGTTGCATTGCGAAATCATCAAAACAAAGTAATGATGGTTTTAATCAAATACATTTTGTTCTTGATTCTGGTGCAACTCAACATATTGTGAACAATAAAGAATTCTTCAATAAAATGCATAAAATTGAACCAATTAATATCTCGACAGCAAAAGCTGGAACATCATTGGTAGCAAAATATCGAGGCGATATATATATATATATATATATATATATATATATAGATAAAAACGTTTTTTAATGGTGATAACTCGACAAAAACTATTCAAAACGTTTTATTTGTTGAAAATCTTAAATGCAATCTCATGTCAATTCGCCAATTAACTGACAAAGATTACAAAATAATTTTCAGTGGTGATGATGCATTTATTTCGAAAAATGGTAAAAATGTGTTCACTGCTCGTCGAAATGGTCAAATTTATGAAACAACTTTTTTCGTGGAACGGAACATATTTGCTGGAATTGCTGGTGTTCAAGAATTAAGTAAAGCATCCCAAAACTTATGGCATTTTCGTCTTGCTCATTTGAATGCTATTGATATGAAGAAGATGGTGAACCAAAACATGGCAATTGGATTAGACAAATTAAATGTGAATATTACCAACAAATTTTGTGAATCTTGTGTGCTTGGTAAACAGACCCGTTTACCGTACCCCACTCGGAAGGTAGTCCGATCCACAAGAATTTTGGAATTAATTCACACAGATGTCAGTGGTCCAATGAGTGAATCGGCGCATGATGGTTCCAGATATTTCGTAGCTTTTACTGATGATTTTTCACGTGCATCCATGATCTACTGTATCAAGCTAAAGAGTGAAGTATTTGACAAATTTCAACAATATGTTTCTATGGCTGAAACTCAACATGGACAGAGAATCGCGAAACTGCAGTTGGATAATGGCGGCGAGTATTGCTCCAAAGAATTTAAATCTTTTTGTATCAGTAAAGGTATTCAACTGAATTTCACCGTGCCATACAATCCGGAAATGAATCCAGTTTCCGAACGCGTCAACCGAACTATTGTTGAAAAAGCAAGAACAATGCTTTTGGCAAGTGGCTTAAGTCGTCGATTTTGGAACGAAGCTGTGAGGTATGCAAATTATATCCGAAATCGTTCACCAACAAGTGCGGTTGGTAAACAATTTGCAAACAAAACGCCTTTTGAAATTTGGTATGGTAAAAGGCCAGATTTATCACATCTTCGTGTTTTTGGTTCGATTTGCTACAATTATGTGCCAAAAGAAAATCGTACGAAACTGGATGCAAAATCTTCAAAATGTTATATGCTTGGGTATGGTTTATCTTCAAAAACATATCGACTATGGGATATCGAAGGCGAAAAGCTAGTTATGGGTCGTAATGTGATTTTTAACGAGAAATCAGTCTTTGATCGATTAAATTATGTCAAAATATACGATTCAGAGGCGGCAACCGATGACATCGATTATAAGAGCAATCAAATCCACGGTGTAAGTATGGAAAGCATCGGTAACACCAATCAATATGATGTTCAGGACGTTTCTTTGGAAGACAACAATGGTACCAGTTATAATGATGATGTCCACAGTATATCAAATAGCACTGTTACCAGTAATGAAATACGTCGTGGTGAGCGGTTGAGAAAGAAACCAGATCGATATGGATACGAATCTAATGCATGGTTCGCACTATCAGCGGAGGAGTTTGTGCAAAATGATCCAGTTACACTGAACGATGCAAGAAAGCGTGCTGATTGGCCAAAATGGGAAAATGCAATTCATGAAGAGTTTTCATCTTTAATGAAAAATAATACTTGGTCCTTGTGCAAGCTTCCAATTGGTCGAAAAGCTGTCACTTGCAAATGGGTTTTCAAAGTTAAGTATAAGCCAAATGGTGACGTAGATAAATACAAAGCTAGACTTGTTGCTCGTGGATTTTCGCAAGAAAAAGGTTTCGATTTCAATGAAACATATTCGCCTACAGCCAAGTTGACAAGCTTTCGTATTTTGTTGTCAGTTGCAAATCATTTTGGATACAAAATTCATCAAATGGATGTTAAGTGTGCGTTTCTGAATGGAAATTTAAATGAGGACATCTACATGACACAACCTGAAGGATTTATCAAAGATAAAACAATGTTCTGTAAGTTGAAAAGGTCATTGTATGGATTGAAACAAGCGTCTCGAATGTGGAATGAGCGCTTTATTAGATTTATAATCAAAATTGGTTTCAATCGTTGTGAATCAGATCAATGCTTATATGTTAAATTCGAAAAGAATGTCATTTGTTATATTCTTTTATATGTCGACGATTTGGCACTCATTTCAAATGACACGCAAATGGTGAATGACATTAAAACAAAATTATCAGAAGAATTTGAAATGACAGATGTTGGCGAAATTGGTTCGTTTCTTGGGATTCATGTTGAACGTAATTCAAATCCCAATTCAATTTTTTTGAGTCAGACACGTTATTTAAAAAATATTTTGAAGAAATTTGACATACAGAACTGCAAAACGGCTGCAACACCTATTGAAAATGGTTTAAATTTGCAAAATGATAATACAAATAATTTGACTGATCAACCATACAGAGAGCTTATTAGATGTTTAACTTATGCTACTCAAACAACACGGCCAGATTTGTGTGCATCAACAAATTATTTCAGTAGATTTCAAAGTAGCTGTACTGATGAACATTTCCTGTATGCGAAACGTATTCTGCGGTACATCCAGGGAACTACCGAATTGAAAATGGTATATCGTCGTGATGATGGAGCTGATATCTTGACTGGATATGCTGATTCTGACTGGGCTGGTGATAAAAATGATAGAAAATCAACAACAGGTTACGTATTTAAAGTTTTCGGTAATACAGTAAGCTGGCTTACACAAAAGCAACCAACTGTTAGTCTTTCATCAACTGAAGCTGAATATTTGGCTTTGGCTAAATGCATTTGTGAAGCAAAATGGATACGCTGTTTGTTGAAAGAACTTGGGCATGATTGTAATTCCCCAACAGTGATATTCGAAGGTAATCAATCATGTATCAAAGTGGCTGAAGAGCCGCGTGAACACAAAAGAATGAAACATATTGATGTAAAATACAATTTTATTCGAGAAGCAATAGCCAAAAAGAAAATGAAGCTAAAATACATCTCAACCAATGATAATGTTGCAGACATAATGACGAAAGGTCTTGGAAAAACCTTTTTTCAAAAACACCGTAAAAGTTTGAATCTAAATTGATTTTTTTATTATTTTAATTTAATGTTTCAAATTTTTAACGTAATTTATAATTTAATTGAATTTCATTTTTATCTTTGTGTTAAAGTATCAAATTAAGAGGCGGTGATAAAATACTAATTTGATTGTAACACAGTAGAAATATATAATAATACTTTGTTCCTTAAATCAAAACTTATAGAAAATATTTTGTATAAAAGGAAATCATATTTAAATTTTTCTTCACTTGTAATCTAATATTCCAACGGAGATCATTAAAACTATTGTTCCAAATATATAACTCTGTTTCAATCTCTAACATAAACCACACCAAACCGTAATTTTTTCGGGATGCAATGATGACTCATGGAGTACGTGTGGATTGCTGCCTGACCAATACCGCATATTTTGTTTATTGACGAAGCCATTCAGCCAGAAATGGGCCTCATCGCTGAAGATGATTTTTCGATGAAAATCTGAATCATTTTCAAGTTGTTGCTCAGTCCAATTCACGAACATACAACGCTTCTGGTGGTCAAGCGGCTTCAGTTCTTGCGTCAATTTAATCTTGTAAGAATGTAGGCCAAGATCTTTTCGCAAATTCTCCACAACGACGTCACAGAGATGCCCAACGCTTGAAAACGACGTGTGAAAGACACATTTGGGCTTTCTGCAACTGAAGCCTCAGCGGCAGCAATATTCTCGACACTACGGGCACTTCTTTGTCTCACTGGCACGAGAACATTTATTACTGTGCCTGTGGATTAAAATTTTTCCACAAGACGCTCAATTGTTGATCTGCTAGGCCGATTATGACGACCATTAATTGGACGTAGCGCTCTTAACGTTAAGGCCACTGACTCCGAATTTCGGTAGTAAATTTTAATAATTTCGACTCGTTGTTGGCTCGTATATCTTTCCATCATGAAATGTCAAAAGAGCGGCAAAAAAAAATGGCGTCGTTTGCTGTCCCTGTTGCTCTACTTTTGTAGCATCCCTGTTGAAAAACCCGATATTTATACTTATTAATTATTTACAATATTTTAGATTATCGGTATTTTATGATTTATATATATATATGTATGTATATTTTTTTTTTACTTGCGATTATAGGGACTATAAGGCAAGTTTAGGATTCGTGAATATAAAAAAATTGAGATAACAATCAAACATGACATTACGATCATGGAGAAGTCTAAAAAAGTCATTGACAAAAAATGTCCTTCTGTCTGTCTGTCTGTCATTCCGGGTCCTCAGGGTGTATATCGATTAGGGCAAAAACAACGTTCAGGTTTATTAGAAATGAAACACATCCGCTTGTTGTTAAAGCTAGCTATGATTCATTCAAGAATAGAGAATTAAAAGTACCGTTAGGTGCTGATGTTTTCTACATATTTGCCTATAGATGTTTTGCACTTGAATTGAACATGCTATAACTATATAATTAAGCCGAGCTCTGTTAGTCTGTTTGGTGAGCTTGGTGTTTAGTGAATGAAGCAGAATAGTTCCAGAGCAGACTGCAAAAAACGGGTGTGAGTGCTAGCAAAAAATGAATGGTATTTTTGGATAGGCTTTGAATTGCTGAAGAAACTGTATTGTTATTGCAGTATAACTTCCAAAAAACCCCAAAGACGAGAGACTGCAAGGCTTTCAACAAATCTAATAGTTTTTTTTTCGATATTAATTTGTCTAAAAAAAATGTCGATATTGACTTAAGAAAATTTGAAGAAATGTAAAGTATTTTTTTTTTAAGTGGTCGGACGTATGTAAGACCCATGTTAAGTTTATCCGACAAGCAGATTCTTAATGTAGACGGTCTAAGCTTACATTTGATACCCCATTTGTTCATTAAATCGATCCCAATGAGGTAAACCAGCACCAAAAACATTATCGAAAGTGGCCATTATACCACCAAAGGGACATGAAAAGTTTGTCCGACCAACGGTTTTGTACATTTTATGTAATTTGGCATTTATTTATGGCAACATTTTCCATTGACATATATTTAACACATTTTCCTAATCAAGAATATATTTTTTTTCATTATACATTTGAAATCAAAATACTGTTTTTATTTTTGGATTAAATAAAATGTTTTGTGTTCCCCAAAGTTATTCGGTATACCTACTTTTATATATATTTACATTTATTTTTCCAGGATTTGAAAGAGCTTTTGAAAAAGAGATACGCATAAGGCAAAAGAGTTTGTATTTTATATTCGGGTACCCGGGTACCCGGGTATTATTGCCTACCAGACTACTCAGTTACGGGTAGTAACCATTTTACCCGGTTACCCGGGTAATTAACTACCCGGGAATCATTAGCCCTAATATCGATTTGCAGCCTAAACGGGTTACACGATTGCGTTTAAATTTGGTATGTGTGTATCTCTTGGCATTCCTCAGAGGGGAAATTGAAATTTTATTTTTAGGGCTAAAAATAACGGTACTTGCCATACGACCGTTTAGGAAAAGCTTATATTTCTCCAACACGGCTCCAACGATTTTAATGAAATTTTTTGAGAATTTGTTTGTTGGCATTCGCTATCATATAATTAGAACCAAATTTATGGGAAAAGTCTATTAACTATATCTTTCATACAACGGTATAATTATTTTTGGCTTTCTCGGTAACGGCATCTAGATAGCCAAATTAATTTTGCAGATCAAAATTTTCGACTAACTTTTTTTTCTAATTAAAATTAATTTTTGAAATTTTCTTTTTGAAAAATTAATATTTTTAAAATTAATCAAAAAAAATATTTTAAATTTTATATTCACATGTATATTAATAAACTCTAAGAAACTGCATACCGAAATTTAAAAATAATTTTTTTTTTTTCAAAAAACTAAAAATAAAAAACAGGATTTTATCAAAATCTGTCCTACAATTTTCGAAATACTTTTTTCATAAATTCTTTGTTATATAAGACGTATGGTGGCGTACTTCATTTTTGCTAAAAAACCGTTAAGTATTGTGGTTTTGATAGGTCTTATAAGTTCAAACTGTGTTACTTTCAAAGTAAATGTTACTTGTTTCTGTCAAAGATCTTGCTTTCCAATGTAATTAGTCATATAAGAGCAAGTACGTGCGACTCAGTCGTGCCCATTTTTTATTTGAGCCTTTATGTTGGGTACGAAATCTCGACTTTGAAACCGAAAACTAGTTTTTTAAATAAATGGTGTTTTTTGAAAGGTAACTATGAAATTAAATAAAAAATAAATTGAATAAATTGCCATAAAATATTGAATTAATTTGAAACATAATTTCTTGACATTTTTATTTGAATATGATTTCTGGTCCAACCTTGCAATCTTGATGTTCAATTTTCTATGACTTTTTGCAGCATTTGGGGTTGTATATCGGTAATAACGCATCGAATATTGTTTTTCAAGTCGTCAATGTCTCTGGTCTTAGTCTTGTCAAATTATGACCGAACCTAGAACTAATTGTAATACAATTTCTGTTAAAAAGGTCTTATTGGAAATTTTCCGTAAAACACGATGGTGAAAAGTCTACCACTCTACGATGGCGCGTTCATTCATTATGGTGATTTTTTCAAAATGGCTGCCCATTATTTGATGTTATAGTCTTTAGTGTATAAATGTTTATATGATCATGTGGGGTATCATTTTATATGTTTCTTAGGACGGGAAATTCAAAAATACCATTAAATATTGATAATGATGACTGTTTCATCAAATAATCGGGATTACTACAATGAAAAAACTATAATTATATTAAAAAAATCATAGTTTTAAGGTTAATTTTAATTAACATTTGATTTACATTTTGAAAACCTAATTCAGTAATGCAAAATATTAATTAATTAAATTAATAAATGTCATTTCAATCATCGTTCATGTCCACTTCGATGGAATTGCAGCTGCTCATTTCTCAATAATATGGGTCTGCATCTGTGCACATCATTCCTTGTCATACATCATCATGGGTACATTTTAAGGGGTCAAAAGTTTGTGTTTTATCAAAAAATCTGAATTGCAACAACATTTGATCATAATTCGAGTATAACAGAAGGAGAATGAAGTAAAAATCTTCAATTTTTGGCATTTTTTAGGGAACTTTAAACTTTATTGATCAGATCCTTACATTTGACTGCTGTACAAGACTATGGTGTTACCAGTGCTTATCTATATACGGATCCGAGACTTGGATGCTCGCTTAAAAGATATTTGGAAGAACTTTTTGAACGAGGCCCGGACAGGTTTTCGGTTATTGCGCCGGTGGTGATGGTGATTATGGTTTTTAGTATATAGAGCTGCCTGCTTTCAGAAATTTCCTGTTACGGGGATTTCGTGTGGCCCGCTTAAGGGTCAAGAGGTGTTAAGTGTTTTAACTATATTTTATGTGAAGGCATGATCAACTTATAAGATGCCGTTTTAAAATGTTGCTTTCGGAAGGTTTCAATATATCTAATTGTTTCGTATTTCTTGTATCAATTACTTGATATTAAATTACGAGAATTGAACTGGCTTTGTGATAAAAATTGTAGTCTAAGTACTCATAACAAACTGCTTATCTATGGGCAAGTGCTTAAGCATGTATGGACGAACGAAATACAAATACAACTACAAAGTTATATACAAACACTGCAATCATATCGAAACAAGACCCTCAAATGGTTAATGCTCCATGGTACAAACGAAGCAGCGATTTTCATAGAGAATTGTGAATGGAAAGTGTCGAAGAAGTAATACACAAATTTTACTTTTTTCTTCTTCTTTTTCTCTTTTTTTTTATAATTTACACGCGCGAAAGGGGTTTGTGTGTACCCTTAAAATGTTTAAACACCGCACGAGCATTAGGAAAATGAGGAGGGATAAGAGAGGAGATACCGATGCACATTAGTTTTAAAGTTCTGCATATCAAAATGGGAGGGAAAAACAGAGCCTGGCAAAGCATTTTTCTCTTAGGTTTTATAGATTAAATCGTTCCAAATCAAAACCCATCTTTTACTTTTATTCTGTAGTTTGACCCGCTTTTTTCAATAACTCCATTAAACTAAGTCTTCCCAAAAGTTCAACTTTTGTCTTAAAACTTCTTAGCCATTTGAGCTGATTTTGTAAGGAAATCTTACAATTTCACTGACCCAATCAACGTCCTCTATACGAAGGGAGTGTTTATAATACGATTTTTCAAAACTGCATAAGAATTTTCCCATTTCCTTCTTCACTTTCCAGACTGATTTCATTGCTCCTTTCAAATTGTTCATCTCTTTTCGTTTATCGACTTTCTTAACATCTTGCCCATGCTGATGGCTGGATGGCTTTGTGTTTCATCCCATTTAATCCCGTCTTCAATTTCATCAAACTGCATTTAGAGGTGCTCAGCCGTTGTGTCGTCTCGTCATAGCTTTTGTTTTCAAAACTTTTCCAAGAATATAAAAGGATCACCCACAAGAGATGAAAATAAGATTCGCTGATGTGCACTAAGGGACACAGTCCTGTTTCAAGAGATATAAAAAAAATTTAAAAATAAAATAGACGCATTAGGCGTATAAACTTGCTCTATTGCTGCATTTAAAATGATTCAAAAAGCTCATTCTGCTATGTTTAATACAAAAATTAAGCTGGATTTTGGATTATTAAGCTTCCCGAAGAAGATTGAATTAGCCCTTCAAACGACAGTGTAAGAGCCACCCTTCTTGGCAGACAGACAGACATTCTAAATTTCTGTCATATTTGATTGTCATGTGTGTTTTTTTTCCTAACTGAATAACTTGCCCTAAAGTACTTTCATCTCCAGTAAAAAACAATAGAAGGTATCACACCTACCTACAGGACATCCTACTAGAGTGTCTTCGTTTTGTGTACACTTGCACCAGAGCAGACTTCGCTGCTATAAAAGGAACACATTGGTTCTTGTTGCCGACATTTTAATGGCTCAATGTTGTACAAAACTTGGGCAATTTGCAAGTTTCTCAGTTAAAAAGGAGAAACAGTAATCCCTGCTCCTTAAAGAGGAAAAGTCATCTTACACTTTGGCTCAGACTTGGTGGATGTAGATGTGTGCGTGTGAGTCTGTTTATTTCATCGTCTCTTCTTTATTTTTAAACTTTTCTTAAAGCATAAGCACAAGAAGGATATTTTTTTAAAGTGTTATTGTTAAAAATTATTGTAATTATTTTTACTAAAGGGGCGGCCTTTACCCCCCTTCTGCGCCACGTAAATGGCTTTACCCAGGTGTACTGTGCACACTGTTGGGAGCAATTTGATGTTTTTTTCCTTGCTTCCTCTTTTTTATTGATGTTTGTTTTTTAGGACCGAAATCGAATAATAAAGAAAAAAAAACAACCAAAATGAAGGCGTGAAAAACATAGAGCTCTTAAAATTTTAGTACGGTAATAATGAAAGTAACCCGTTTTCGGGTGAAAAATATATATAAAGGTTGCCAATGGTCTGAATCTGAACCTTTTTTTTTTGTGTGTATATTTTTGTTGGTAAGTTATCTAATGAAGGCACCAGGACTATGAAGGGATGTATCTTTTGGGAGCAGAGAATTCAGAAGACAATAATGGTTGGGTTTGAAGAAAACAAGATAAGAGAAATAATCTTCTTTTCGGACTAAGGTTAGTCATTAAATTTCAATGTCTTCTTGCTTTAATGGTGAACCCTTTTTTCGTGCTTTGATTTTTTGGAGGACGAAAATTTATTTGTAGATATGTTTCTTAATACAAAAGATCAGAGTTGGGAGTAATAAAAGGAAATAAACAAAAAAAACTGAATCCGATTTGAAGATATTTTTATTTGTTTGTTTATCAAGTTGCTCTTATTGTTTTTTTCTTAAAGAATTCCGTAACGTTTTGTTAAAAGAACAATTTTTGAGACATGCAATTGTAAGAGAGATGCTAGTTTTTTTTTAAATTATCCTTTTCTTGAGTTTTTTTCAATGACCTATAATTTAATGAAGGTAAAGCAAAGACCATTGTGAGAGCTGAATGAACTTAAACGTTTGTGTTTTTTAAATATTGAGAAATTCTAATACAAATTCTGAAAGCAAAAAACACGCATACAATCTTGTATAGCGTAGAGATGGATAAGATAGGCCTCTCAGCCACACATTTTCCAATGCCAACACACATTTCTAAGGTGCCGTGAAATAAGGCCAAGTGAAATAAGGCCAAATTTCTACGTTTGGAAAATTATCTCCCATTTGGCTACCGATCTAGCAGGCATAATGTGAAAAAAATATTGTTTTTTGGTATTACGGTAAATATTTCCTCAATGACATGTTACAAGTTTCCTTTTCATTTGCATACATAGTTTCAAACGCAACGTGGCGCAATGGAAAATTCCGGTGAACTCATATACGTGTATGAATTGTGTGAAGGGTTAGAAAAAGGCAGTAAAGTGCTATACATTCCAGACGTAAAACAATTGTATAGATTTAAATGTAATTCAAACATGTGTAAGCGATACGTGTGCTACAATAAAGAATGCAGTGCAAGTGCAATTATTGACTTAGGAAACGAAAATTTGATACGAATCCCGAAATCTAGTGCCGCGCATAATCATCCCACTAACGAAAACCTAAGAACAAAAATGCAAGTGATTAGTGAGATCAAAAGAGAGTGTGCAAATGTTTCTTTAAAAAGAAGCGGCATTCGGGAAGTATTTGACGAAGTCTGTGCAAAGGACAATGAAAGTGCCATGCAGGTATGATGACCAAGGTGCTCTTTGGGCTGCAGTACATACTCCTTGTATGGAACTGGTTCATCAAGTTACCTTCATGTAATATACATACATATGGATGTACATATTTACGTGCATTGAACTGTACTCCGTTTAATGTTTTAATTTTATGCTTACGTGTACATACTGTGTTTATTAAATCGTTTCTTGTGTCCTTTCGAGCATAATTTATCATATTCTCCTTTTTTACAAATCTGGATACCTTACTTACAGGTTCAATTCGGAAAAGTACGCAGGCAGCTTATAAATATTAGGAATAAATCGTTTCCAAAAGCTCCAGCTACGCCAAAGGAGGTGTCGAACCTATTTAAAAGTGAAAGCGTAATGTGTAGTTTTGGGATGTCACGATATAAAAATAGCGAACCGTTTTACCGGGGCACAGTCGTTGAGGAAACTTTTTCTTATTCGATTTTTTTGTCTCCGACCATTGCAACTGCAATCCAAAAGTTATGTGGCGCAATTGCCCGAATCTATCTTTTGGATGGCACCTTCAGTGTTGTTCCATCTTGCGGCTATAATGTACACTTCGCCCATGACGACCATGTAAGTGAACATTATTTATTTGTGTTTTAAACAATTTTTTTATCAGTTTCTTTTAGCTTACACATACTCAGGCATTTAGTTTTTCTTATTGAAAAAAAATAATAGCAAAAAATTCCATTTAGTTTTTCTGTTTTCAATGCTCCAATGAAAACAACAAGTGCTCTCGAAGGATACAACAGTCGGCTAAGCCGAAAGCTTACAAAGCATGGTAACTTTCTTAAGTTCTTAGATTGCTTGCTCGACGAGGATAGAATTAAATCCAGAGAGTTCATCATGTCCTTAGATGGGACTTTTGAAATTTTTGAACCTCCTAAGAAACGAGTAAAGGACAAGCAGGCACATATTGAAGCAGCTTTACAAAAATTAGACAGAAAAATCATTTCCATCACTGATTTCCTAAATCAGATGACGAATGATCATAATAACATACTTGCTGAAGATGCTTCAAAATTGACACTCTGCCGTGATGAAGATGAAGAAGTTCAGGAAGTTGATGAACAAACGCTAAATGCTGATGAAACCCAAATTCTTTGCGTGATTTGTTCCGAGAATGCTCGAACTATACTCCTGCAACCGTGTAATCATTTTAAATTATGTTTAAATTGTTATACACGGTTGTCGGAGAAGTACATGAATAATAACACTCCGATTCTGTGTCCAATTTGTAGGCAAATTGTCGAAAATAGTACACGAATTTTTTCATAAAAGTTTATACTGAAGCATTATATTGACAAGTACATACATATATTTATGCACATATGTACGAATATATATAAATTTTCATTCAACTATACATTTAAAATAAAAATATTATAACAATTGAGTCAAATGTGTTCACTTTATTCATTTCAAACTTCTTAGGATGGTAATTGATTTATGTCGGGTAAGCTAAATTAAAACTAATAGAAAGTGAAATAAAGCCAAATTGGCCTTATTTCACTTTGACAAAGTGAAATAAGGCCAAACGTAGAAATTTGGCCTTATTTCACTTTCACAAAGCGAAATAAGGCCAAATTTTTGAATTTAGCCTTATTTCACGGCACCATTTCTAATTTTGCTTTGTTAAATATTAAATTTTTCGTTAGTAAAGAGAATAAATGTTTTTGCTCTTAGAATTGTGTTAAGAAAATGAAGACAAAACAGAAATAAGCTTTTGCAAATAACAACACAACAAACGCGTTATTATGTGAAGTGAAAAAGAATTTAGTGCACAAGAGGAAAGTGGTAAGATCGCGCGATGATAATGAATTAAAACGAGAGATCGCACCATCAGCGGTAAAATCCACACCCATTGCAAAACAGTTGATTAAGAATTCTCAAAGCGTAAAGGTCAAGTATTAGACTTGTGTTAAAAAAATATATTCGTGTGTATCTATTGCTCAAATCCTTTTATACATAAAAACACAAAAATTAAGTGATAATTCGAATTTTACAAGTTTATAATTTTAATTTACACCACGAAAAAGCAGTTTTTTCCATAAGTAAACAAAGTGCGAATTGGGAGTTTATTATTTAGATGAAAAGAATATTACCGTTGTGATAGAAATAAAATTGTGCAGGAGAACCAGAGACTGTCGATTCTTTCTCTTTGGAAAATTTAGCAATGGGATCCGCGCCTGCACCCGTACATGATCAAATTAATGACTCATTAGCTTAATCTTAATGGCCATATAGACTACAAGGTTTTAGATAAACAGCTTTCTTAACAAGACAATTTGTCATATGTATATATCATGACGACTATCTATACAAGTTTATCATGTTTGAATGCATATTTACTGAAGGCAACAACTGAAATCCTATGTGAAAGATATCAGCACAAAACCATTTCTCGAAGAAGTCACATTTTTGCGATTAAACCCTTTAAGAAGAGTCCATGCTTATGAGCCATAATCAACCAATACCTTCAAATTTATATGTAACACAGTCATTAAAAAATATACCTCCAGGATCCCTGCCATTAATTTCAAGAAAATATTTTATAGATCCCAAAAGATCTTGCAGCGCCTCCCCGCTTGTCCTTAAAAGCGTCTTCAGTAGAAATCAAATTCAGGCAATGAAACTCAAGGTTATCCTAGTTACACTTTAACAACATACAAATTTCTGAGTAGTGTTAAGTTCACCTCAGACAGACGTGGTACAATTCAACCAACAATCCACAATCAACTGGGAGGTCTGCCGACGTTTTCTGAGATCAATTCGGCAAACACCACAGGTTGAGTCTTAGGGAAGTAGAAAATTGGGATGGGAGAGTTGTGGGCCCAGTCGAGATCATAACAATCGTCGGTTAAGGAAGAAGTAGAAGAAGAGGAATAAATAAATTTATTGAAGAAGGAGCCAAGACCTAGTGACTTATACTCTTAACCATTCCTGTGTGTGTATTGTTAATTTGCAAGAATGGAAGAGAAATACAGTTTACCGCCGAGTTCGAACGGCTACATGAAATGCACTTTTTCGAAACAAATTTTACTCTTGGAGGTTTTGTCAGTTCCTCGCAAGAGGCAGTACCCCAGAAAAGAAGGTATGGCTATGAGCAGGATTCGATCCCAGGCTCATTCGCTTAGCACTTGAAGAAGAGGAATACGTAAACTAAATGCATGGAACTTTCAAGTAATTTCTTCAATGAGGTATTGTATATAGTAAAGAAAAAAGAAGGCTTAACATTGATGATTTGGAAAAAACATTACTATAGGCAGGTTCAACTAGTATATATGAACTTTGCTTATCTCAAACTAAGATTTAAGTTTATGCCAACCGCTGCATCTTCAAGCTAAGGTGGGAATTGAGGGCTAAGGATTTTTTTTTTTTTTGAAAATCCAAAAACAATTTATTAACAACATACAGAGTATTGTATAGGAAAACATCACATTCCAAATGATGACTATCTAGAGACTAAAGCGCGGAACAGATTGAACCAGCAACAGCACCAGCACCGTCAATAGCGAACAGCACGCTGACCAGCAAAAAAAAAATAAAACACGTCTTCTTAGAACAATAACACTTCCAGTTTTTTTTTTGCAGTTGGTGCCCCTGACTATCACTTTGTATAAAGTTGGTAGCAATGGAATAGCAACAGCAAATTTAGGACTTTGGTCTAACGACGCTGTTGACGTTGCTGGTTGTTTCTAGCTTGAGCAACGAACGCTTCCTGCAGAGGCCCCCAAAAATTTAGTATTTTTCGGCGGAGAGTGAAAATTCGAATAGAAAGTGACATTGATGCCAGTGCTGAAATGATCTCAAATGTGATTCTTCTAGGGATGCGTGCTTTTATTCCTAGCATCAAGCCTAAAGACAAGTTCTGGTCCGTTATTGAAAGAACCAAGTTTTTACATGATCAAATATAACGCCACAAAATTCTGCAATGTCCCAAAGGCAGTAAAAATTTTTGGTAATTTGTAAAAAATATTTAAAATTTCTCACAGCCCTTTTCGCTGCCAGCTCTACCTCCCATTCTTTTGAAGAGGCATTCCTCCTCACTGGTAAAGCTACTGCATACAGTTTTCCATCGCTCCTACTTTTCTGGAATCTTTCCTAAAAGATGGAAAACAGCATTTGTCCAGCCTGTCCCTAAGAAAAGAGACCCCTTCTCCCCCTTCTTCCCACCGACCTATAGCAGTTACGTCCCTTCTCTATAAGGTCATGGAAACACTGATTAACCATCAGCTTAATGAATATCTCGAAGACCAAAAGCTTCTCCATGACCGTCAGTATGGCTCTCGCAGTTATCGTTCCCATAGTGATCAGATGGCATATCTCACCGAACAGTGGGACAAATCCTTACATCGTTTTGGCGAAAGTAAGGTTATTCCGCTTGATATTTTGAAAGCGTTTGATAGAGTTTGACATGAAGCTCTCTTATCTAAAATGCGTGCTTTTTGGATCGAAAATACTCTTGTTCGTTGGATTAGAATCTATCTTGGGGATCGTTCATTACAAGTTGTTTTCAAGTCTGGTTCCCACAAAATTAATGGTTCTGTCTCCGACTCTTTTCCTCATTTTTATAATTGATTTTCTTTCTGTTACTTCTAATCCACTTAACTGTTTTGATGACGACTCTACCCTCAGCTTTTCATATTCGTTCGATAATTCATGTCCTTCGCCTTCGGACGTACAATTACAACGGTATCGTATGTCAAGCTCATTAAACTCCGATTTTTACAGAATTGTCAAATGGGGTAATAGGAATCGTGTGGAGTTTAGTGCTTCGAAAACTCAATGCTGTTTTCTGTCGTTAAAGCTAAACATACCCCAAATGCCATTGTCCATGAATGACACTTACATCGAAGAAACCGAAAAGTTCTCAGTACTCGTACTACCTCCGTTGGAACGACCATATATTTGAGATCGCTAAGAATGCTGCTAAGTGCTTAGGTTTTCTCTATCGATGCAAGAAGTTTTTTCCCTATCTGATCTGGCTACAATTTACAAGGCGTTTATACGCCCTAAATTCGAGTACAGCTACCACCTCTGGGCAGGTTTTTAGTAAAAATGAAGTATGCCATCACACGTCTTAAACAACAAGGAATTTATGAAAAATGTATTTCGAAAATTGTAGGACCGGTTTGGATAAAATCTTGTTTTTTATTTTTAGTTTTTTGAAATAAAATAGTTTTTTTTTTAAATTTTGGTATGCAGTTTCTTAGAATTTATAAAAATACATGTGATTATACAATTTAAAATAATTTTTTTTGATAAGTTTTCAAAATATTGATTTTTGAAAAAAAAAAATTCTAAAATTAATTTTAATTAGAAAAAAATAGTTATTAAAAATTTTGATATGCAAAATTAATTGGACTACCTAGATCTTCTTAAATATAAAATTTGACAGAAATCCAAAGAGCCGTAACCGAGAAAGCCAAAAATTAAAAAAAAGCCGTTATATATATATATGTATATGTGGTACTAATCAAATTATATCCAATACCAACAAAAAAATTCTCAAATTTTTTTATTAAAATCGCTGGAGCCATTTGTGAGTAGAATTAAATCCAAAAAGAAGATGGATTTTATAGCCAAAAGTAACAATATCCTTTCCTGGACATATTCAAAAAAAAAATGCTTCTTGATATTTATAAATAATAAAATTCCTAGAAAATCTATTTATTATTCATTGAGTTGCTCTCACCTTGCCCACACATTAAATAAAATGAAATTATGCATTCGAAAACATCAAACAACTTACTCTCCACTCGAAACTCGAAGTGTTTCAATGTAAAATCATAGTTGAAATGCCAAACGCAAAGGATGTAGTTTATAACAAACTGTTACCTGTAGGTAATATTTACATCCCACATCTTCTTCCAAATGTCCCTTATGCCTTTGAAAAGGCTTATTATTAATTCTATAAACAGATTTTATTTCGGAAGTGAACCAAATGTGCTCTTTATAATCACAGTTTTAATTGGGTTCCTGCATTTCTTGCAAAGGATATGTTGTATGTGAATCAGCAATACATTTCAATGCGTTTCAATTCCAATGCCCACATGCGGTTGTATTCCAATTGAAAACAAACCCAATGATGTCCCACTTATTCATCATCCAGCAACATAGCTAGCAGATATGCAATATTTCTGTTCAATAATTAAGAATCCCAAATCTCTGCGTCCCGAAGTGACACCTTTACAAATAGGACTTGTCTCAAAGACTGTCACACTAACTAGCTGTACAAACAAATGACAAACAAACCAAAGCAACTTTCCTGTCTTATCACTGCGATATAGATACATAATCACATCTATTACACAAATAAACACAAATCTCCGATTCGAATCCAGATGTCGAAATCTCTCGGATGAATGTCCCCGATTGGGCGCCACACACAAAAGAAAACCTATCCAAAAATTAGCCCATAACCTAATAATGCGACAATAATCCTTGGCAAATCGAAGGATCTACAAGAGCCAAAAGACAAGCACAACCGACGACCCAAAGTACGAATAGAATTTCAATCAATCTAAGTCAGCTTCATTTCTATCGACATCCTTTACCGTTTTAGGCCAAAATTCCTAAAGATGGTTCGGTGTAGGTGGGATGGTGTATATGTTCGGAGGACAATTAGAAATAAACAAAGATTTGAAGCTTACGGTATGAGCTAGCAGCAGTTGAATCAATCTGAAAGGACACACGGAAATGGAGTGTGAAGAAACTTAAGGTGCGCATACATTATTCTGATCACAATTCGGATTCATAGTTAGAAGCTGGAAAGTGAAATGTTATCAAATATCCTTGATTGCATTTGATTGAAGGGGATACTAGTTGAATTTTTGCTCGGAGTTGAATTAGGACGAACGTGTGTTGTTGCTTCAGGGGAAAAGCATATTAGGCTATGAGATTGATTGTATGACCAGTAATCGGATATGATATAGGCAGAGATACGGGTCTATGGAAATCTTTTGAAGATTCAGATTCAGAAGGATTGAATGAATTTGTAAAATAATGCAGGTCATTTTATGTGGTCAATTGGAAATGATTTATTTGGTTTGGAAATTTTGTCAGCAAATGACGAAATATTTGACAGATGTACTATTTTAGTGTCTGTAAATTATTCATGTTTGTAATGAATAGAGACTTTCGTTGCAGGATTACAATTTTACGTACTGATAACCGAAAGAAGTGTTTAAAGTAAAAGATGGAAAAATATAGAATTCAACACTAAACAAGCAATATGTGAAAGACTACATAGAGTAACAAAGTATCCAACTTGGCGCTTTCAAATTGTTTGGCAGTATGGGTATGGCACATATCCGGAAGATAATCCACAAAAAATTGGATCCACAAGCCAAATAATACATTCATATCGAATGTTACTAGCCACACAAAAGGCTACGGTCTTTACGACCTTGTAAAGAATAAAATGTTTAAAAGCCTAGATGTTTCTTTCATTAACGAAGACTCCACTTAAACCGTAACATCGCTGATATCAAAACAAATTCAAGTTCATCATCAGATTCAGGTCCACAAGGAGTAAGATTGATCGCAATTGGTTGAGATCAGCACCTGATGAACCATCAACTACTTGCAACGAAAAGGAAGTGCAAGATACCAGGCAACTGCAAACGAATTTATTTGGATTTGTAGCGTCTCCATTACACCAGAAACCACCAGCTTTAGTTCCGAACCAGAAAGTGTTTAGGCTCATCGATGTTAGGAGCGCAACAACAAAGCAAGTAGACCCTGAAAAAGAAAATCTTAAAAAATGTCTACTATTTGAAGAAATGCAATCCTTAATTGGGAACGAAACTTGGACAATGGAAGAGTTACCGAAGAATCAAAATGTGCCCTTAAAAGAAGTTTTAAATACGAGGTTCCATTTAAATTGTTCACTTAATTAATTGACTCGTTGCAGTCCTTCTGTGTCGGTTAACTGACCTTTTGTGCCATAATTGACACACTTGCTAGTGTTTACTGATATATAAAGTAAACATCAGATTTATTTTTTTTAAATTTTTAATTATCTTTTGTTTTATCAACTTCCTTTCCGTAATTTGGATTTGAAATTACGTTTGAAATTTTTCTTTAATCCAAGTTTTTCATTTAAAATTCTGCTGATTGAATTATTTCCTGAATTTTGCTGGCCACAATTAAATCATCTACATACATATTATATTAAAATGTAGCACCAATTGCTCTTCACCTTTTTAAAATAAAGACATGGATCATCTATACTTTGGTTAAAATTTGCATTAATCAAAATGTATTGTATCATTCCACACTCTTGCATGCTTGTTTCATTCCATTAAGGCTCTTCTTCAGTAAACAAACCAAATTTTCTTTGCCTACTTGTTCGAAACCTGGAGGCTGTTTCATAAAAATATGTAGTTTGCTTTAACTCACCGTTGTCTTCGCGTCGAAATGTTGAAAAAACAATTATTTTTCCCAGCAATAGATAAAAATATCCTTACGGTTGTTTGCTTCACTAGGAAATCCACAACTGAAACTGAAGCTTCTTTCGGTTTTTGCTCTTTGGAAGTTATTTTTTCGTTGGAGGCCTCAGTTGTTTTCACAGTCTGCAAATTGAACATCCCGACTCACTATAACTTTGCTTAGTAGATGGATCATACCAGCGATAAACTTTGGAGTGCTCATCACATCCAACAAAAATCATTCAGCTTGCTTCTCTTTTCAATAAGAATATGAACAAAATATTTTGAACCAAAGAATCGGAAATGTTTTATGTTTGGTTTTGATCCATTCCATCCTTCATACGGAGTCATCGCTCTAGATCTTGTCGGAAGTCTATTCTGCATATAGTTTGCCGCTGTCACTGCTTCTGCCCAAAACATATTCTGAAGACTCGCATCCAGCAACATACACCGAGCCATTTCAATTAAGGTCCGATTGTTTGTGTTCAGCGACACCATTTTGTTCAGGTGAATATGCTCCCGTGTATAAAATCTGGATTCTTTCGTTCTTCAAGAATGCGACTACTTCCTTACCAGTGTACTCTCCTCCTTGATCCGATCTTATCACCTTTGGTTTTCTTTTAAATATTGTATGAACCATATCTGTATATTCTTTTATCTTACTTACAACTTTAGACTTATGTTTTAACCGGTAAATCACAGTATACCTCGTGAAGTCATCGATACTGCGATGTTATCTGAAGTGGTCCGCACACATCCGTATGAATAAGATCAAGGGGAGAATTTGTTTTGCTTTAATTTTCTTTGGAAAATGTAGTCTTGTTGTTTTACTTTCCATACACACCTCGCAGCGACACTTCACTTCAATTGTTTGACACCTTCCACCAGACATTTTGAAAAAATGTCTGAAACAACTTTAGGATCACAATGGCCGCAGACTCGATGCCAATGCCAATAGTGAACGCAATCGCCTTTGTGCTCAAGAGCGGAATAAACCGTATTACATTGCCGCAACTTAAAAAGGTTTGCATTAAGTTCCTTTTACTACGATCTGCTTCTCTCCGTGCTTGATTTCACAAATATTTTCTTTGAAATCCACGGAAAACCCGTTTTAGTTAAGTTTGCGTACTGAAAAAAGATTACCTCCAACAACTGGAACATACAGAACGTCAGTTAACTTTGTTGAAAATTCCTCGTTATTTTGGTTTGAAAAATTGAGAATTCCGCTTTCAAGTCTTTGAGATGTTAACTGGTTGCAATTTGCCTCACCAATATTCTCGTGATAAATGGTATCGAGTTCCGAGAAAAAGCTTTTACATTGCACCAGAATCAATTATCCAACCTTCTTGGTTATCTCCGACTATAAATAAAAAACCGGCTTTATTTACTAATTTATTTTCAGCATCCAGCATGGGACTTTGGTTTACTTAAATTCGATTTCCATTCCTTATATTTCTTGCAGTCTTCCTTGAAGAGTCATTTACCTTTACAAAAGAAACAGGTTCTGTCCTCTTTAATTTTTACCTATAGTGCGGTCTCTTTGTAAGCAACGTCGATTTCAGCCCTTCGGATGAATTCATCTAATAACTTTGATAGAACCAAGCTAAAAGTAAAGTCCTTTATTTGGTCGCGTTTCCATTGCCGCAATGACCGTGTCGTAACTTCTGGGTAAACTACTTAGAAGCATGGCAACTCTCCAATTGTCGGAAAGTTCGGTTTCGCCTCTTCCATTAATTTTTCGAACATATGGTATTATTATTTATGTGAGTACATGTCCGCCTTCTTCCAACAGCATGCTGCAAATCCTTCGCATAAGATGAACTTTGTTGCTCAGAGTACCCTTTTCCTGGTAGCTTTTTAATGCTTCCCATGCAGCCGATATCGCTGGCCTTATGTGAACCAGCTGGTCATCTTCAACCAGTAGCCCAATAACTGCCCTGGCTTGGACATCCTTCTTTATCCATTCTGCATCTGGATTCGCTGGCATGACCTCGGTTACAATATTGAGTAAACCATCCTTAAAGAACCAGTTCAGTCTTGAACTTCGATACGGAATAGTTCCCATTGTTCAGTTTTGTTATGTCTCTTTTTCCTAGTTCACTCATTTTTAATTGAATAGAATAAACGTACCTTAATCCTTTCTATAATTTTTCTCTTAAGTGTTGTTAAAAAAGCACTACATGTGGCTTCACGCAATCATGCGAATTAATTTAAATATTATTATTTTGTCTTTTTAAAAAAGATTTAGTGAGGCTAAACCTCATTTATTCAAATCCAAATTATAACTAACTACAAAATAATTGTCTTAAAGCAAACTAACTTATGCCCCAGTTCGCGTAGCGGATGTTCCCACAGATGCGGCGGTGTCGGCTTGCTCCTGCTACGTGACAAAATGTTTGTTTTGTGCAGGTATCTTCTGGCAACAGACGCGTCGTCAGCGAAAAGTATACATCAACTGACTAGTGACTACTCACTACTGCTACTGACTCTTCCTTTTTTTCTCACTTGTACAATTTTTTTCTCATATTGCACGTGTTGCTACACATACACGTTTATTTAAAATATCAAACCAACAGCTTTTCACAAGATTTTTGTCTCTCTGTCTTTGACTGTTTGTTCCATTTAAAAACTGTTAAATTTCTATATCCTGGTCAGTGGTGACCAAAAAAATCCACTCTAAGGAAATTAATGAAGTTTCCCCTTTAGTTTGGAATATTTGACGCTTATTTACAAACAAATTTCACAATTTGTGTTTATTTTTAGAAAATAAAACATTTTCACTGAAGAAAATGTGGAAAAGTTGAACAAATGTCCCATAATACCGCTAAAGGAACTCTGAACTACAATTTAAGATACAATCAGTTTAAAAGATTTCTGTTGTGCTTTCAAAAGTTATTTACGGTAGCATTTGAAACATGTTATCCTTTATAATGGGTTCGATAAACTTGGCCATCTTAACTCACTTTGACGGGTCTTCTGTTACTTCAATATTCAATCAATACAGTCCTCCCTTATGACAGAAGAAAAGTTTTATGAAAACATTCCTTTTTTTCTTTTGTTATTGAATCATAGTCGTCCTCGAAACCTTATCGCGAGCTTTCCATGAACTACTGACCCAGACTGAATGATATCATAACAATAAGAAAGGACCGAAATAAAGGTATAACATTTTATAACTAAAGGTACAAGACAGAGATTTGTATATACAAAAGAACAATTCTGCATTTTTGAGACCTTGCTAAGTCCTGGAAAAATGTGGCAAAACCTATGTAACGTTTTCTGGCAACTGAAGTGGAATAGTTAAGATAAAGAAAGGACAACAAATAAACTCATGTAAAAGCATATTTTCCATTTTCTTATTAAGAAAAATTTAGGGATTTTCACACCGATCCTTGATGCGTCCTTTTCACATAATTTCTATCTCACTTTTCTCCTTACTATGTGATGGAATAATTAAAGAATAAAGAGGATGTTCTTGTCTAGTTTTCCTATCTGACAATTGTTCTTTCGACAAATAAGGACCCCTGACGAAAATAAACCCCTGTTATCCAATTTAAGGAAATCATGCTTAGCTGTATGTCTTCCTGCAGCCAAGAAAACGGCATCGTCGTCGACAGCCTCTTAAAGTTCTATTTTTATCTCCCCCCACATCTTAAGCTGGTGAATAGATTATTAGTCTTGTGGGCAAAACAGGGCTCCCTATCCTGAAAAGCCTCGTATATTTCAAGGAGCTTAATGTGAAGAGTATTTTTCTTTGAAGCTTGTTATACAGGTGAAACCTAGTAAGATAAACAAAAAAAAAAATCCGGGAATCTGGGACATCATCATTGAGATTTTTTTTTTTTTTTGGTTGTCCCGTTTTGCAAAGACGTAGTGTATGCCAAGGTAGGAAATGTAGAGGAGCAACACAAGTAGTCATCCGTGTGCTGAATCTGATGTGTCGAAGGGTGGAAATTTGCCTTTGGGTAACAGCAAAAACTACTCATTCTTCTAATAGGGGTTTCCTTATTGTCACAAGGAAACACAGGAATTTTTGTTTGGCAACATGCAGGATAACAACGTTGATAACGTATTTATCCGGCAGAGTTACAGACATTGTCATCACAGATCTTATTTAAAATGGGGCAAAAAAAAAAAACAACACTTGTTGTTTCCAATTTGGCCTAAGTCTTTGAACGAACATATATTTTTAGTTGGTTTTAAGGAAAAGGTTGTCTTTATGTAGGCAAAGTAGGTAAAGTAATACTTACTTTTCCTTTTCTTTGATGATGGTTTTTGTACGAATTTTTGTTGTATTTTTAAATTCTTAGAAGTTAATTTGTAACGAGAATTGACGAAAGCTGATATTTGTCTTTTTGGCGGTAAAATTCAAAAAGTTTTAACGTTATATATTGACTATTTTACGCAAATCACAGGGTTAGATAGAGAAATACAAAAAATCATAAATATGGTATTATATGATCTCACGTTGGGCGCCATTAAAATGAGCTCAGATTTAATATCAAGGTAGTTTCAATACTTGGTTGCTAATCAGACTACGGGATTTCTTGCCACTCCCGAAGTAGTGTCTTTAAAAATAATGGCTGGAAAAACAGATGGAGGAACTACATGAAACACTATAAAATGAAGTATTCTCCAAAAATTTATCCCCATTTATAGAACCGAGAAAGTTATATTTTCACTCCGGACTCTTATCTTCTGTCAAGTTGAAGGTAAGTCCGAAACTCCCGAATCTTTTTGTTAGATTTGGGGCGAGGTTCGGCTGTTATTGATCAAGTCAGGGTCTTTTAGCAAATGAACATCTCCATGCTAACAAAGTGGCTCCTATATAATAGTCATCGTGTTAGGGCAAAAGCTCCCATAGCCTTGGTCAAAGATGTAGTTGGGTTTTCACTAAGCGTTTCCTATCTTCATATTTAAATAAAACAAATTGTGTGTAAGATATCATCGAATTTTTGTATTCCTTTCAAAGACCCATTGATGCCAATATGTATGGAATATATGTACTTACATTGTTTTAATGTCAGCCGCAGTTTCTCATTTGAAATGTCCAATTTTCTATGACTCTGACGCATTAATCAGGATGAATTTGACCGATATCATATTGGCTTTGACGATCGCTGTGATTTGCGGTTTATTTGTATAGACTTGCGACTTCAAAAAAATCCCACAAGAAAAAGTCTAACCTCAACCTGAGATGACCATGCCTCAAATCACTCGTGCAGAATTGCAATGCATCCTAAGCTATGTGGCATCTGGCATGTATCGCCGTCCCGTTGAAAACACATGCTGTTGAATTCCAAATCATCAAATTCAGGCCAAAGAGAGTTAATATGATGTAACAATAATAGTGCTCATCTGGACGTTGACTTGGGCTGGCTAACATCGTATGGACCACTGACGCCGTCAGCTGAAGATGATTTTTCCATGAAAATCAGAGTCTGTTTCTAATTACTCCAGAGCCTATTCACCATACATTCGTCGTTGTCTATGGTCATTTACCTTCAGGTCTTGGATCAATTGAATTTTGTACGGACTAACTGATGACGCACAATTCACCAAGTTGTGGTCTGCGAAACGGGTGTTGGTTGATTGTTTCTAAAGCATTGAGCTCAATTTTTTCCGTCGCTGTCTAAGACAGTCTTTCTTAATCTACATATATCCTGATTGCTGAACATTACACTTTTCTTCCTACTTTCACTCCGGAAAAACGATTTCTTTTCACAACCATGTTTCCTCTTTCATAAACTCCATCTAAAAGACTAGTTCATATTCACAACTACCGAAGTATAAAACAGTAACAGTGTTTCATTATTCTTTTGTCCAGCCTTCGGGGTCAAGTCATTTGTTGCTACCTTAGGATAAAAATCCTCCCGGAGTCAGTAACTTACTTCGGCCTCGTGAAAACTTCCGTTAATTCTCGGTTAGTTCATCCGCCACAATTTAACTTTTCAAACCATCTGACCCTTATTTACTTTGAAAGGTTCTAAATAAGCTTAAGATAATCAGAGTGTTGCAATGCTGACTTTTGACTCTATACTGTAGTATTTAAACTCGATCGCTGTATTTTCTTTTTTTCTGAGGAGAATCGATAAGAACAGTCATTCAAGACAATGCTTTCGTGATTTTGCTTCCCTATTAGTCTTATAGATCCAATATAATTATTTTGTATACTTCGTGTTTCTTTCCTTTGTTACCTTTGTCAAAAGAAATGAAACTACAATATTTGAATGGAAAAAGTTATTAAAAAACCACAGTCCTTATAACTCAACCTTTTCGGTCGGATTCTCTCGTGAGACTGACTGAAACGATCATTATCGTTATTGTTCTCTTTGCTCGGCATGTAGTAGTAATAAAAGTATGCAAAAGCTTGAAGCTCTTCACGTTCGTTATACGTCGGAAGCACAGTTCTATAAATTAAATACTATTAATAAAAAAATAATTTTGTTATTATTATTTCAATTTACAAATTTTCGTTTCGAGTTTTCTGCCCCTTATTTTGGTCCTGGTCCAAAACAATATTCAACTGACCACTAAGTCAAAAAAAGACCGACAATTTTGTACGTATACACAACCTTCGACTCAAAAAGTTCATAACAGTGGTATTTGAAAAAGTTCTAAGACAATTCCTTGCCACAAATGTGTAAAAATACCTCTCCACCCCTCAAGGTGTTTATACCCCCACCAAAGGAATTGAATCATTATTGTTTCAAAAATAAATTCCCCTTTGTTCACACCAGATTAACGAACATTAAATTGCTATTCATGCAAATTATTTATAACTGCATTTTAACACAATTACTGGCTTGACTACACAAACATCCTTTGTTCAATGCTGCAAGCGATATGGGGGATTGGATACCATCCACCCAAACAATCCTTAATGACTTCATACTTTTTGAATTATAACCTTTTCTTGCAAAACAAATTTATTTAAAACGATTATTTCCTTGCATATGAATACCTAATCTCCATCAATTACCAGGTTGCAAGTTGTTCCACCCTAAACCCAACCTATGATAATAAATGGAAACGCCAAAATAAAATTAAGCTCCACATAGCCTTATGCACTCTCCCCCACACAAAAACACACAAACATATACACACAAACCCCAGCAACACAAGCTTGTAATGTCTTTCGTTTTATTGCCATTTCCGTTTCCTTGTTTTTTGCTTATACAAAGATATTTCATTATATGTCCATTAGTCAATGCCTGCTCTCTCCTGGTCATGTTCCAGAGATTATAACCCTGAGGTGGGAAAGTCTCATTCACGTTAGTTATAAAATTATTATTTAAGCCATTCAGCCATTGCAACAGGAATAGAAGAGTAAGCAAGGATTTCATTTATAGATCCAGTGAGGATACGATATCTAGATAGACATGGTAATTGTAAAACATCTCGAATGACTAATGATATGGATATCATCCTGGCATGACGTCGGTCGGTTGGTCGTCGTCATATACACCTTCACTCGCAGGTGGAGTAGAGGGAGTGCTATATGCTTACCTTCGGTTCGGTCCTTTGTGTTAAATATGAAAAAACAAATTAAAGTCTTTGTGTGCTTTTGTTTTGCCAATGAAAACAACTGAGTGTGAATATGGGAACAACAAGGACTCATTGTGAACAAATCCCCTGTCGACCTTTTGCGGAGGCAATATATGGGGACATTGAGGCACATTTGCCTGCTGGAATGGAATACAGCGACACGGCTGCAGGCCACTGTGTTCTGCTATAAGCATTTGTTTTGCAAAGTTTCATCTCGTTAATCATTGCATCTGGTCCTTCTCTCAGCGAAGTTTGCCCGAGGATATCACATTAGAGTTGCCTAGGTTATGGAGGTGTTTATGTGTACGTTAATGGCTAAAGGTGGATGTATTTCGGATAAATAGGATTCTCATGTAAATTATCGTTATGGAAAGGCATTATTTGTAGGCGTTTTATTGAACATTACGAACACTTGCTTGAGGAACTTGAGTTAAGATCTATGTAAATGCGATAAAAGAATTTCCCAAACGTTGTTTTTTTTAATTTTCTGTATGAAAAAAATAATATTCGCATGCTCGTCCGATAAAGGAGTCATGACTCATGATAGCCTTATTTTGCAAACAACAATGAGAATAGTTTGTCTGAAATTTTTAAAATACTTTTAACAGGCAAGATAGAATAGATAGATCGATGAAGGGTGGGCTTTGTTGGTACGAAAAAAACAATTGAGTTGATGACAGCTTGATTCCAGACCGGGCTCTAAAGAACAACTGCACACATATTTTGTGACTTTTAGACTTGAAACCTTTCATCACTTATTCTTGAATTGGGTGGTTCGAAACGTTCTCAACAAAGTAGAAAATGATACCAAACTTGGTGCTGTAAGCCGACTTCTTATTCCAATTAATCATTAGCTATAATTTCGTTTTGCCAACTTCTTCAAAGGAAATAAAAAGATCGTCCGAACAGCTTCAATGGTATATATCAACTGACTTAATTTACCTATCAGAAAGTATCTCTTATTCCTTTCTCACTTGTAATTTTTTTTATTTTCTTGGGAGTATTGCCACCATGTCAGACTATTAAGTTTTATGGTCTTAATTTTTAAAAAATGATGATTGGTTCCATTTTTCAGCGAGATAACCGTTCTATCACCGATTCTTTTCCTCATTTTTTTAAATGATCTTCTGTCTCTTAAATAGGGTCAGTTCAACCATGAGCACCATGTCGGGCATACCGTGAAATGGGATTCTTTTTTTAGCCGAACAACACGAATTTCGAATAGTTTAGTCGGCGAGATTTTCCCTTGCAATTTTGATTGGCAAGCATTCAAAACTAATGTTAAATAATTTGGCAAACACCACCATCGCCGAGCAAAATTGGCCAAGTTCCCTGCTCATCTCGAAGGTCGAACTCCAAATTATCTTCGCATCATTAAAGAAAAAGAAGTCAGCAGGAGTCGATGGTATACCCAATATTGTACTACAAGTTACAACATCTCCCTGAGGATGTAATAGACATAATACCCAAGACTGTTCAAAATCGCGCTGATTAATGTATATTATTCATAGTGAGTTGGAAGACAGCTGTTGTACATCCTCTCCCGAAAAAGGGAAAGGACAATTCCAATCCGTTAAATATCCGGTCGATAAGTCTTCTTCCGAGTACCAGCAAGGTATTCGAAAAAGTTCTCAATAAAGTTCTGTCCAAGTGGGCCGAGGATAAAAATATAATTCCAGACACCCAGTTCGGATTTAAGGCGGGACATGACACAATTCATGCCGCGTCCAAGCTAGTATCTGCTGTCCAATGGAACAATGCTAAGAATCAATGTACGGGTGAATGTCTGGTCGATTTAGAGAAGGCTTTCGACACCGTATGGTTAGAGGGTCTTTATCTGAAGCTAACCAGATGGGGCTATACGACATGCTTAATGGTAGGAAGTTTGTTGTCAAGAGTGGTAATGTAACATCTACCACAACGTTCGATATTAAAAACGGTCTGCAAACAGGGAGCGGTGAACTCGCCGATTCTCTTTAGTATTTACACCAGAAATTTCATTGGGAGTCTACCTTATGCAATTGCAATTCTGTAGCTGAAAATTAACTTCTAAAAATGTGAAACTACCCTGTTTAAGTGGCGCAAGCTAGTGATCACTGGGCCACATGGACATCCACTGGGTGGTAAAAGTGTAGTAGAATCTGGCTGGATCAGTTTCCATATTTCAACCGACATGTAGAAGCAGCTCTGGTCAGGGCTAGGGGAGCTTTTGTCCTGACAAGGCGGTTTTTTTTATAGCAACCGCCTTGATAGCAGGGTGAAAGTGATTTGCTACATAGCGCTCATCAGGCCGATGATTGCCTACGGATGCCCTGTGTGGTTCAACGTTGCACCATCTCTTATGGAAAACATTCGGATGTTTGAGAGACAGTCTCTTCGAACTTACAGAAAACCAGAGTCGCAGTACATAGAGGATCTATACAACGGGGCCAATACAAACAGGATAGATAACTTTTTAATTAAGCTCATTCGCGTACACATTAAAAGAGCGATGACCTCAACTAATGGACAAATCTTCGGGACTTACTTTTTAAAGTACACGTTCGAGTAATTTTATTCCGCCCGCGGCTTTCCTATACCTTGATAGTCGGGGGCTGATTCAGGATAGATCGGCAATTCCTTTGATCTACCACGTCGGCCGCAGACAGGCGATAGGCGGCTCCTTTACGACCGAGACATAGACGCTGGGAGCGAAGCAGAGCACCTCCTCAGTAGGGCCGTGACGGACCGGGATCGAAAGGAAGCAATTGATCAGGACCACCAATTTTGGTGGTTCAGTAAGAACCAGATATTTTCAGTCGACAAAATATCACCTATGGCCGACCTACATTTATCTTAGGTATCCCCAAGTTAGGGGGCAGTTGCGGCGGCACAAAAAAAATATATACAATTTAAAACAGCTTGCGTTGGATGTTCTAGATTTAAGTATATTTATATTAAGTTATTTTAAGTTTACTGTAAGCAAGTTTTAAGTAGATTAAAAAAGGTTAAGAAAAATCGATAAAGATACCCATTTAATTTTTTTATGGGCTAAAAATTAAGCCAAGTTAATTTTAATATAAATTTAAGTTATGTTTAGGCCAAAAGGCAATTAAAATAAAAATATAGAACTGTTTAGAGCGCCCGCATAGAGCCACTAAGTCAATTGAGTTGATAGTTTTAGCTAATTTTAAGATTTTTGTCTAGCATTTAGGTAGTTATAAGTTAAAGTTAAATAAAAATCATTAAAAAAAAAACAAACAAAAAAATTTTGCATACGCATTATTTTCGAGTTACCATTTTTACGTTAATGCAAATCATGTTGAATGTTCTTTGGATTTTGTTTAGAAGCTTTTTGAATTCGTATTTTTTAAATCAAATGATCTATTTAATGTGCACTACGGAAACCATGTGATATTTTCGCTCTCTCACACCTTTATCATCATCTTCAGCCATCAGAGTGAATGGTTAACGTCTTATCTTCACTGTAATGACAATTTTTGTTGAACCGATTATAGTGAAAATTTCGATGTACAAAAGGATGACTGAGTGACATTAGGGGAAAAGCTCTTTTAGCTTTTTTTTCCTTTAATACATAGCACAGTGGCTTGCTCTATTTCTGCTGTATATTGAAGTAAGCGATTTGATTTTTAGTTTAGGCGATTCCCAGGTGATTTTATGGCAGGTGTTGCACATTGAATAAAGAACCACCAATCACAAGCTTAAGAGCATTGAAGAAGTCGACAAGGATATAACCATTTTAGTAACGTTGACCTAAGCCATGTTCACACGTAACACGTTTCAGAACTACGTTGTGTCAGTAAATTTTGGCATTCAAATTTCAAATCCTTCCTGATGATAATGATATCGCCCCCTGGAACACTGCTGTACACCAAATTTAGTTGAGTGTAATAAGATATCTTAACCCCGCCGTAATAAGTCACGGCAAAACCGGTTTCCAGGATAGCTCTTGGTTGTTTCCTTCGTTAGCATGTGGCCTCTGACCTGCATCTGCCTCTTCTTCGCCAGAGTAAAAAAAATAATCAGCACCGACTGCGCATTATAGCCAGATCTTGCTCTCCATTTGGTTTGGGTTTTGCCTAAGCATTTCACGTTCTACATGTTCGAACTTTCTTGATTCGAACAGGGAACAAACGTTCCATGGTCCAATATCCGTTCTTCTTTTGTAGCCAAAGTACCATTTTGTTGAATATATTAGGATTTCTTGATCTTGTTTTTGAATCGGTATTGATGATGTCACGATTTTCATTTGTTCACGTTATTTTTTGACGTGATAACGTCTTATAAATCGATGCCAGGCTACACATACGAAATAACATGACTCATGCTGATAAAACTCATGTTGATAAAACTAAACGCGATACTGTGGAGAGCAAGAAATAAAAAATAGGCGGAGTTTTGTTAAAGTAGAAATTAGATCTAGATATTGGTGTGTGTGTGTGTGGATTTAACGAGAGGATTTGTGCGTCATTTTGCTGGTGACTATGAGGCTCGGTACACACTTGCGTCATTTTGACGCAGCAGTGACGCTTTTTCGTCTTACATTACTCATAAATGACGCGGCGGCATATGACTCTATTTATTTTTGAGTCAAAATGACTCAAGTGTGTACCGGGCCTGAATTGTGACAAAAATCGATCGCAGTACCAGGCGAACATCAAATGTATGTATATGTGAATGTATGTCGAGTATGTACTCCTAAACCGCCCAACGGATTTTAATGAAATTTACAGATTAAATATAGTTTTGTCCAGGGATCGTTCCTGTGAATGTTTGGTCCCGCTAGCATTATTTTCGCATTTCACATTAAAACATGTTTTTTCTAGGGCATAGTAACGCGCGCCCGGTACCGCTAGTTAAATATACAACTGGTCCCGATTGGTACTAGGTTGTTGGTACAATAGTATTTTAGGTACTAGATTTTTAGTACTTAGTACTAGAATTTAGTACTGCTGCATTTTCATTTGCGATTATAGGGACTTAACACAAGTTTAGGATTCGTAAATATAAAACAAAATGAGATAACAAACATGACATTACGATCATATAACGGGTGATTTTTTTGAGTGAGGTTAGGATTTTCATGCATTAGTATTTGACAGATCACGCGGGATTTCAGACATGGTGTCAAAGAGAAAGATGCTCAGTATGCTTTGACATTTCATCATGAATAGACTTACTAACGAGCAACGCTTGCAAATCATTGAATTTTATTACCAAAATCAGTGTTCGGTTCATTCACCGTAACGTTGCGTCCAACAGCATCTTTGAAAAAATACGGTCCAATGATTCCACCAGCGTACAAACCACACCAAACAGTGCATTTTTCGGGATGCATGGGCAGTTCGTGAACGGCTTCTGGTTGCTCTTCACTCCAAATGCGGCAATTTTGCTTATTTACGTAGCCATTCAACCAGAAATGAGCCTCATCGCTGAACAAAATTTGTCGATAAAAAAGCGGATTTTCTGCCAACTTTTCTAGGGCACTGATTTTGGTAATAAAATTCAATGATTTGCAAGCGTTGCTCGTTAGTAAGTCTATTCATGATGAAATGTCAAAGCATACTGAGCATCTTTCTCTTTGACACCATGTCTGAAATCCCGCGTGATACTATAGACTATAGACTATAGAACTGTTTTTTTCTTTTTTTCTTTAATATAAAAGTTTTAGTTGAAATCTGTTAATTGATTACCGAGAAAGTAAAAAAAACAATTTTCACACCTAAACATTTTTATATTTTACAATATTTTTTAAAATTTGGTTACAGACATTACAGAGTATTTTGAGATATTTTTTTCACAACTTAATACACATAAATCGAATATTTATCCACTGACTGACACTTGTTTCGTGTAAGAAATTGGTTGCAAACTCTCCTGAAGTGATTTCAAAATTCCAATTGGGATCTGAAAGAAAAGGAAAATGTTTTTTTTTTAATCATTTTTTTTAAATAAACAACAATATTTACATTCAAGTATTGAATGGGATTGTAAGTGATTTCCTTCCTCACAACATTAGGATAGTTGACTTTTTCAACTGTCTTATGGGTTGCAACGGTATCAGCTACTTTTACTTGTTCATCACCGCCAAATCTCTGAAAAAATAGTTGAATATAATTTTAAAAAAAAATATATATAACTATTTTAAACTAAGCAAAATGATGGAGAAGAAGGGAGGAAAATAATATCCATACACCCATATCACCTTGTTAAATATTTTAAAGTTCCTGCTAAATAATTGTATTTTGCTAGTTGCTAAGAGAGTATTAAGGAAGTCAGAAAATTAAGCCAAGGTAAAGAATATTTTGAAAACTTTGTAGTTCTTGAAAAGTTTTTGTTTTGTTCTTCTTTTTCATTTTTTGATACAAAAGAGGGATAAGGATTGAAGCAATTTTAGAAGCAATATCACCAGAAGGTCTAAGTCTCCGAAGCTTCTTCAAAACCTACCTGGCTAACGAAAGGTACAATAGAAATTTGCTTAAAAAACCCAACACGACGTGCTACGGGTCTAGTATGCTTGAGCCTTCGAACATGATGGGGACTATAAGTTTTTACTATAGTAACTGCAGGATTAACTACTACATCCACTGAGTGCTGTTCATATTCTACTGGCTTTTGGGAGAATTGAAAATTGCACAAAAGTAGATGATATAAAAAAAATTTGACTTACGCTTGCGATGCTAGTTTGTGTGACGTATTTCTTGGGAGGCTTGATTTTCTGAACTGTTGTAACCTTTTGTACCGATTGTACTGGTGTTTCTTGGATTAAAGTTTTTGAAACTGCATTTCCATTGGAATGAGCTTCAGCACCTAGAATTCCACTTTGTTGAGGACCAGTTGAACCGCCAAGGACCGCACTGGCACCGACATTGTCATTTGCTTGTGCTCCGGCATAAGCCACGCCAGCGGCATTTCCTTAAATAGCAAAAAAAGGTTTAAGATGATATACAATAATTTTTTTTTCTGAAATAAGTGACTTAAACTCACAATATATAAACATTAAATAAAAAAAATTGATTTACCATTTACAGAACCACCAAGTCCTGCAGCTGCTCTTTGTCCGAATGGTGTACCAGCTGAAGCGCTAAGTCCACCATCGGCTGCGTTTCCGGTTAAAAGACCACCAAGTCCAGCACTGGCTGAATATCCACCGAAGTTAACACCGACATTTCCATTGCTAAAGTCGACGAACTACAAGAAAATAGAAAATACAATTTTAAATAATTTAAAGAAAATTTCAAATAAGTTAGTGAACTAGAGATATATTCATATTTTATTTCATGTTTTTCTTAAAAGTTCTTTTTTTTTTAAGTAGTAATTAATATCAAATAGAGAAACAAATTATTTTTATTTTACGTCTACGACGTAGACTCTACGTGAATATAGTTTGCTTGGTTATTCTTTGAATCAGGTATAACAATATTTATTTAACTCAACTGTCAGATAATTGTAATTACTGTTAAAATTAATGAATCTACCGCCAAATCAAATCTCTAAATACTTATCATACCAGCTCTAAAACACGACGGAAATTAATTTGGACCTTCACTGCACAGTTCGACATTGTCAGAGTTGTGGTTTGAATGTAAGTATTATTAAATGGTAAGTAATTTTTGTTTCGTCTATTCTAATGTTTGCGGTTTAAGGAAGAATTTGTTTCACGTGTACGTCTACACTGTTCAATACAGGCCAGCTGTTTTGGCATTAAGTGAAACTCAGGTTGGAGTAAATACTGATTATCAGAATTTGTTCTACATGGTGCCATTATACGGACTTTAACTTCTTGTGGCTCAAATTTACTGTCTGCAGCATGTCATGCATTATTGTTTTATTTACAGGAGTCCAAATTTCGACAGTAGTCTGACTTGTAACGAGTTTGATGCGCTGTCTCGAAAATTGTTTCCCTTTTTCGTCGCACTGAAATCGTTATTGCGGGCGATTTCTATGTACACAATTCCAATTGGCTCCGCTTTTCTGGTCAGACAACACCCGAAGGAAGGTATTTTGAGCTCTTTGACGGGTTACATCACTCTACCCAACTGATCGATGTGCCAATGCGTACACCCGATGTTGCTGGGCAAGCCGCCCATACTCTTTACTTGTTTCTTACTTTTCACCCTGATAAGTATTCCATTAGTGTTACTTCTCCATTTGGCACTTCGGAACATTGTGTCATTTCAGCTAATTTCTCGTCCTCAACCCATCCAGTTTAAGAAAAACTTCCCACCAGGACCGTTTGGCAATACGAGAAAGCCAACTGGGACTGAATATTTTTTTCCGACATTTTAACTGGTCACTATGTTTCCTCGATAGTGACATTGATACCAGTGCTGAAATGATCACAAACGTGATGCTTCTAGAGATGCGTGCCTTTATTCCTGATAGAGTAAAAAGCATCAAGCCTAAAGAAAAGTCCTGGTTTAACTTTAAGTGTAGAGAAGCTATCAAGCTCAAAGGACTATGTTTCCGATCTTACAAAGACAACCCTAAATAAACAAATTTACTGGCGCGACAGCTCCTTAAGGAGCCAAGGCCTAGTGACTTATACTCTCAACCATTCCTGTGTGTGTTGTTAATCCGCAAGAATGGAAGGGACCTACAGTTTACCGCCGAGTCCGAACGGCTACATGAGATGCACTTTTTAAGACAAATTTTACTCTTGGAGGTTTTGTCAGTTCCTGGCAAGAGGCAGTACCCCGGAAAAAAGGTGGCTATGAGTTGGATTCGTACCCAGGCTCATTCGCTTAGTAGTCCAACACACTAACCACTAAGCCACGGGGCACAAAACAAAGACAACCGTACAGAGAAAAATGGCAAACAGCATAAACAAGCAAGGAACTCATGCAAAGTTATTGAAAGAACCAAATTTTTGCATGACCAAAAATTACGGCAAAATATTGTGCAATGTCCCAAACGCAGTACAAATTTTTGGTCATTTGTAAAAAATATTAAAAACTCCTCAACATCTTCGGTTCCCACGTTCACCGGTAATGTCAAACCTCTCTCTCAAGAGTTCTGAAAGATCTCGATATACACAAATCCACTGACCCGGATGGTATACTCCCGTTTCTTCTGAAGAGGTGTTCTTCCACACTGGCAAAGCCACTGCGTAAGCTTTTCCATCGCTCCTACTTTTCTATAAGATGGAAAACAGCATTTGTCCAGCCTGTCCCTAGAAAGGTGACTCGTCCTCCTGGATTAGAAGCTATCTTCTAGACCGTTCAATGCAAGTTGTATAGGAAGGAACATGACCCCTCCACTTCCTGAAAACATATTTTTTTCCGCGGGAACGATTTTGTTCAACATTCATACAAAAGCAAGAGTTTTTTAAGATCTTGATATACACAAATTCCTTGGCCCGGATGGTATATTCTCCAGTATTCTGAAGAGGTGTTCTTTTATACTGGTAATGCCACTACGTAAGCTTCTCGCTCCTCTTCTACTGAAATCTTTACTAGAAGATGGAATAAAACATTTGTTAAATCTCTATCTAAGAAAAGTGACCCCTCCTCTCCCTCCCTATACCCCTCTTTCCAACCCTAGCACTTACTTCCATTTCTTTAAAAGGTCATGCAAACGCTGATTAGCCTTCAGCTTAAGAAACATCTCGAAGACGGAAAGCTTCTTCATAACGGGCATTATGGCTTTCGCAGCAGTCGTTCCAGGCGATCAGATAGCTTGCTTGGACCAATGGTACATTATTGCGCTTGATATATTCAAGGCATTTGATAGAGTTTGGTATTAAGCACTATCTTTGAAACATTTTTCCTTTTTTAACACCGACGCAATGTTTCATGTCTTTTTTTATTTAATCGTTTCTCCTTAATCTCAAATCCTTAAATCCTTTTTGTAGCCAGCTGCATTCCACCGTTTAAAAATTTCACCCGTAATAATCGTCTAACTCGGAATGCTCATCAATACACGCTTTAGCCCGATTTCGGACGTACCGTGAACTTCAAAAAATTCTTTTTTTAGCCGAACAACACGAATTTGGAAAAGCTTATTAGAGAGAGTCTGCAAGCGAACGTGTGACATCATCTTGATTGAACGGTAGCTATCGCAATTTTGTTCGTCACCTTTCTGCTTGTTGATTGGAAGAAGGAAACTTTTCATTCAATTAATCAAAGCTGAAGAGATGAAAATCATGAGCCATCAAGACCCGATGTGTTCCATCTTTTTCCAGAACTTTGTGAGGAACCCATTTGGTCAATTCCCTTTCCCCAAGTTGGAATTTCTCTCCGCTCTTTGAACAAAATATTAGTATTGCAAACCGTTCCTGTTGAGCGAAAGAAGAAAAGAAAGGCAGTTTGAATTGGGAGTGGTAAGACAACAATGGCGTAGCACTGATGATGAGCCAAACTGCTAAATTTCTTAGAAGAAATTTAAGAATTCACATACAAACGTTAAAATCGATTCCAGCTTTGTCTTCAAGACCATTATGTAATAGATTGAGTCAAATAAAACTAACGCTTTAGGGTTGGGACTTACTGAATCAGCGATTGGTGAACCATTAAACTGAATGCGCTGCAAATATGTCAAAATATCCTTTAAATGTTATACCTTTTGCCAACATCACTAACATCTAATGGTGCACTTCCTTCCGAACTTTATTGCCACCTGAATGCCTTACAAACATCCTTCCTTAGGTAATTTTTTCGCAACTATATTCTCCCCAAGTGAAAATGGGTGACGTTCAAAACGATGTCTTCCACCAGGTGATGACGGCCATAATCATTACAACTGCAATCGGCAGAATAAATGTCCCCGTTCAACGTTCTCCCTTTATTGTCCTTGGAGGACATTCACTTTGCACGCCCTCTAGGCACATGCTGCATCCCATATGACTGAAGGATTTACACAAACAAGACGATGACAGGGACATCAAGAGATACAGCGACACCTAAGAAGACCTCCATTACACCTAACACAACGCCAAGAATGTGAATATTTTCCTTTTATCCATTTTATCCTTTTGGTGTCATTGTTTGGCTTTCTTTTGTCCTCGCATTCCTTTCATAGCCCATTCATTCCTTGGATAGTGTTAAGTGATTCCCCATTGGCCATTACGAGAAGTGCCATCTTAATAGATATCTACATGGATATACATTCACATCCCAAAGTAGAAGATTGTGAATATATCTTCGTGTTTTCTAATTGAAAAAGGATAATGTCGCCTGGCCAGGACGATAAATTTAAGTGGCATACATGCTGGAACTGAATTTATCGGCAGCAAGAAATCATCGAATAAATTTTAAGGACCTCGCCCATAGATCCTTTTTTTTCACTGCCAAGTGCTGAAGGATTCATTTTTCCCAACAAATTGGACAAGGATGAAAGAATTATACAACAACCCATCTCACTGTGCTTCAACGAAATATCCTGCCTGCTCGTGGCAAGTGATAAGTGGCGAGATTATGGAATTACATTAAGCAATTGGTTCTTAACCATTGTCCTATTAACCCCAGACGACTTAATGGAATGAAATGGTATTTTCCAGCCTATCCTAGCAACGGTAGGTTTTCCAAAAGGACTTATGATTTATATCTCCGTTTTCAGTGTGGATCCGAGGATAATGGGGTTAACTCCTGCAAAGGACTCCATGGATACAATGCGATCATTAAAAAGGCACCTCTGTCAACTGGTGATGGAGTTGGGAATTTTTATTCCAGACACAAGTTTTTTTTTTTTTTTATTTCGTTTACAATTTTATTACGTTTCGAATTTTCCGACATCTCCCTTATCATTTCAAAGCTCGAACAAGGATATCTTGTTTCTTGAATCACTTGCTACGAGTAAATGTTGTAATAAGATAAATAAAAGTAATTATGAAACTTAAAATCCATCAAAAGTTATTATAAATCAGATGATATGCTTGTGTTGATGGAAAATTGAAATAAAAGTTTTTCTTTTATTTTTGGATACATTGTTGTTGGAAAAGCATACAGTTTCGAAAGGATTTTCATATGCATGTATTGGTATTACCCCGCATCTTATGAGAGGATAACAAAGTGCACTTTTGCCGTGGGAACCGAAGGATATGGCTTCGGCTTTATGTCTCGCGGTGTTGAAGTTTATGGATATGTGTAGGTTGTCTTGTCGATGTGGTTTTTGGGAAAACTTTGACTCAAAGTTAAGTCCTTTTGCATAGTTTTTGTGGCAGATAATATATTTAAGAAGTTTTCAAGGATATTTTAAAGGGTTAAGCAAATATGTGTAGTTTTGTTTATTTTTGGCGAAGGTAGTAGATGTGTGTAGTTTTGTCTTTGGACAAAGGTTTTGAAGTTTTTGTATTTTGTGGAAGTCAACTTTGTTGCAAGGACAAGTAAGAAGTAACCACCAGAAGGACTTTGGGAAAACAATATTTTTGGGGTATTGTTTGCATTGTTTAAGTATCCCCTTTATGTGGATAACAAAAAATGATGTAATATGAAATATTCAATTATTTTTTTGAAGTTTAAGTTTTAGAGTTCTTTTGTAACTCTAGCTGAGCCATCCAGCGTTTCTCGGGCTGACTTCTTTTATAGCTATTAATTTACTATATGAACGCTCACACAAGATATTATGTTGTTGTTTTTTTAATGTTAAAACACACTGCGAGAGCTTTAAAAATTAAGGATCGTTGAAACAGAAGGTTTTGATTAACATTGGTTTTGAATGCTCCACCTGGTGAACTAATCTAAATTCGTGTTGTTCGGCTAAAAAAAGAATTCCTATATTTCTAGGTACTTCCGAAATTGGGCTCAAGGGTAGACTGAGCATTCCTTACGGGACGAATATTACGGGTGAATGTTGCTTGCAACCTCGAGTGAGCATTATTTTTATAAAAGAAATAATAAAATAAGGAAAAGGATATGAAACATTGCGTCAGTGTTGGAATAGACCAAATGTTTCAGAGATAGTTCTATTTAAATTTTCAATGTTAATGCTCCGTTTTGTAATATATTGAGTAGGTGTAGCGATGCTTAGGAAGCACTTGTTCAGTGGTGGGAGTTATACTCGAGTTTTGGGCGTATGAACGCTTTTTTAAATTGTAGCCAGATCATCGATTAGCAGCATTTTTGGCGATCTCAACTATAAGATCGTTTCAACAGAGATCATCGTTGACATACAGCTGCGGTCAAAATAATAGTATCAAAATCAATATTTATGAAAACATGAAAAAACCAAAAGCATTTTATTTATTCTATTTATTTTTTTTTGTTTTTTCTTAGAAAGCTGGAAATTTTATTAGCAAAAACATAAACAAAAATTAAAATGTTCGATGAGGCTCAAAAGACATTTTCTGGAAAACAGGCATTCAAAATAATAGTGTCGCTCGAAATTTCCTAAAAGATGTTAGCAACTTCTTAATAAAGGGTTTTCCAATAGGGACTTGACAATTTTGAATTTAATTTGTGAACGCACCCTTTCACTAATTAAGTAAGCTGAACATTCTTATCATGGTAAAGAACAGGAGCAAGCAACGTCTGCAAATTATAAAAATTTTCTTACGAAATTCGGAGTCGGTGAACGCATTCTTAAGAGCGTTAATTCTCATTTTCTGTCGTAATTCTCGCCCCTAGTAGACAGGCAATAACAAGTTTAGTGCAAAAATTTGAGTCTAGTTATTCATTGTGTGATGTTACCGTGTAAGTGAGATAACGGGTTGGTCGAAGTGTCGATCGAAACGATCCAAATCAGTCAATTCCACGGCGTTCTCAAGAATTGGGCATCGCTCAGACCACATTATGGCGTATTTTGCGTAAGGATCTTGGTTTACACCCATACAAAATCAAGCTGACTCAAGAATTGATACCGATGGACCATTTGAAGTGACGTACGTTCTCCGATTGGGCTCTGAGAAAGATGCGCCTAGATGATGAATTTCTTGGCAAAATCATCTTCAGTGGTGGAGCTCAATTTTGGCTCAATGGATTCGTCAATAAGCAAAAAATGCTTTATTGGTCGGGTGAAAATCTACATTTTATGAATCACCACTTCATCTACAAAAAATAACCGTTTGGTGCGGCCTGCATGCCGGCAGCATTATTGAGCCATATTTTTTTCGTCGACGATGATTATCGTCACGTTCCTGTGAATGGCCAGCGTTATCGCGCCATGATTACCCATTATTTTTGACCCACATTAAGAGATATGGACTTGGACGACATGTGGTTTCAACAGGATGGTCCCACAAGTCACACAGAACAACTTACGATCGATTTATTGAAGAGCAAGTTTAATGAGCGTGTTATTTCAAGAAATGGGCCAGTCGATTGGACGTCTCGTTCGTGCGATTTAACGCTTCTAGACTATTTTCTTTGGGGCTACGTTAAGTAATTGGTTTATGCGAACAAGTCGATGACTCAGAGCCAACATTGAACGTGAAATAGCGGCTGTTTCGGACGAAATGTGTGGCCGAGTCATCGAAAACTGGGTCCAACGAATCGACCACTGCAAACGTGCCCGCGGGTGGCCATATGAATGACGTCAAGTTGCATTGATAAATGTTTTGATTGTACTTCAAGCCGATAATAAAGTTTTTGAAATATCTCAAATGGCTTGCGTTTTAAAAAAAGAAGTTGTCAAGTCCTTATTCAAAACCCTTTATTACTGAGGCACCGTAAAGCTAGTTGTGAAATGGGCTGAGAGGAAGTTTGTCTTCTCTGAAGAGTTAAAAAATAATTTTTTGCATAAATTTTTGGTTATGCAAAAATTTGGTTCCATCAATAACAACATTGTATGAATTCTGAACTCGATTTTGCGATTTTTCCGATTTTCCATTGTAGTGTTAGCTTTGTAAAATCGGAAACTTTTTTAACCCTAATAACTTTCTTACACTCAGAGTTGAACCAAGTTTTTTCTTGGGTTTAATACTTTTTACTCTGTGGGGAGTTTTTTCTTTAACTAGATGGGTGGAGGACGAGAAATTTGCTGAAATAACACAATGTTCCGAAGTGCCAAATGGAGAAATTACATTAATGGTATACTTATCAGGGTGAGAAGTAAGAAACAAGTCAATAGTATGGCTTACCCAGGAATATCCGGCATTCGAGTTGTAAACACGAGTTGAAGATTGATCGTGTCAAATTTCTGCTTAAAAATGTAACTTTTTTGAGATTTAGACGTATTAAGCATTAAGCCATTACATACTGTCCTTTCATTAATCCTTTGCAAATCTTTATTCATCCTGTGTTTTTAGTCCTTCAATAAGTTAAACGGTCTACACTCTAGAGAGATACATTCGGACATCATGTGCATACAAATGCAACGCAATATCCTTGCATTCTAGTGGTAGGTTATTGATAAAAATACAGAATAGAATTCGACCTAAAATTTAACCCTTTGGAACCCCGTCTATCAAATCAATTCAATCACTAATTTAAACTTTTTGACTTCTGTGTCCTTGAATAAGACGTGTGTTCTTGAATAAGACATATTGACCTTTCACTAAATTAGAGGTTGTGATTGTGATATATGCATCTGGAAATTCAATAAGTTACATACAATACTCAAGATTTTAAAGAAACTATTTTAGAGGATGAGCTGTAGAATGAGTAGTTTCATCCACCTCAAGACGAGACACACAAGATTCTTAATGTCTCAATGCACAAATGCACAATGCAATAATACATCAGCTTAAAAAAAACACAAATATACCCCAATTTTAGTGCTACTCAAAAAAACTCAGTTCTTTCAAAAACGCCTTGAAAGATTTTTAATAAATTTAAAAATATTTGTATTACAACGTACGATAGTGTTAAAAATAATAATTTCCCTTAATCAACCAAATTTTCCACAAACTTCTCATGCATGCTTGAATCATACTCTAAACAACACTTTCCATTATTCGTATTATTAATCGTTTTAACATTTTGTGTGATTCATTAAAAAAAGTTTTTCCCCTCTTTATCTCGAAAGCCCTTACCTCTTGCCATACAACCTATCAGGCAACACCTTAACTTATCGATATTCATTATAATTAAAAATTAGCATCTGAATCAATATTTTGATCGAATTAATTTCTCCGAACTACGATAAGTACCATAACTTACAGCTGAGTATAATTAAGCGATTTTTATTTCCCACTTAATATTCAATCAAAAATGATATACAAAAAAAAAAAATAAAAACAATTTTATACTGATAACTGATAAGATAAGATACTGACGAAACGGTGGATGAGTATAAATACTTGATTTAGTTTTGAAAGTAATCAGTCATAACAATTTAAGTCTAACAGCCATTTCGACGACATGAAGAACGTAGGAGTACTTGCTTTAACTATTTTAGTGGCCTTGGCTGCAACTACCTATGCCACATCCTCAACATGGGGCAAGATCAGCTCAAGGGATAGAGTTATTTTCTCTCAAAGGATCTTCAATTATTCATCTCCTTATGGAATCCGCCGATCTGTTCAGTTTCCTGCACCTGTAAGTTGAATTTAATGTGGCATAATTGTTCTTTGCATAAAATCTATTATTTTTTTTTTTAAAGAGACAAACCAACAAATACACCATAACTGCCATTCAAGTGACTGATAATTCTCCAAACAAAACAAACTGCTATGCAACTCTATATTCTGGCGGAATTGGTTATAAATATTCTACAGTGAACTTTCAATGCGGATCACGAGGAAATCTTGATTTTCATAAGGTTATCTATGGAAAGTAAAAAGTTCTAAGATGTTCCAGTGTGATAGCGATTTCTACAAAAGTGCTTTGAAGAATTAATTTATTAATTGTGATAAAATCATTTTTTCTTTTTTTATTTTATGGAAGACAGTTGTTCTGCTTTAAATGTGGCATAATAAATGCAACTTTTATAGAAGTAAAATGCTCTCATTTGAAAAGTAGAGAAATATTTTTTGTTAGTGTCAATTCCTTTTGGAAAACCAGCTGCAATTATATCCCTGTAATGCAGATTAAAGTGCTGGATTTTCTTTCTTCGTTAAACGATGATTCTTCTGCTGAATCCGACGGTGTTCCCCCAATAGTATTAAACAAAATTAGAAATTCTTTAGTTCAGTCGCTCAGGGTCATGTTTGGGCTTTCACTTTTAGGAGGAAAATTTCCAAGTACACGGAAGAAAGCCTTTATTAAGCCCATATTCAAGAAAGGAGACAATACTGAAATTACAAACTACACGCCCAATTCCAAAACTTTTTGAACATTAGTCTGAAAGAGTGGCATTTTGTAGCAAGAATCTCAATTGACAACAACACCACAAATTCGTGAAGCATAGATCAATTGTTACAAATCTTCTTACATTCTGCCACATACGAACCTTCAAATGCATTACAAAAAGGTAATGATGATTACTGCATTTGACCAACTAAGTCCAGAATCAATCTTGTTAAAGTGAAAAGCTTTTGGGTGTTCTTCCATTTCTTAGCTTGGATGAATTAATACCTTAAGAATAGATTCTACCAGATAAAATTTAGAAACTGCCTTTCAGACCCCACGAATTCACTCTGGCGTACCTCAAGGAAGCCACCTTGAACCTTTACTATTAATTTTATCTATAAATGATGTTACATTATAGTCCAGTCGATATGTCGAAAAAATGATGGTAGCTGGAAAATATTGCGAAGTTAATGGAACTTTAATGGGTTGTTTGGAGGTACATTAGAAATACTTTCCCAGTTCATTGACCTCGCAGACACTGTGCTAACTTGGGAGGGGGCAAAAGTCCCCAAATTTGAAGATTTTGTTTCAGTTCTTCTCTAATATCTTTTTAAATCTTTGGAACACCTTGCATGACAAAGTTGAAGAACAAAAATATTCTAGCTATATTAACTAAACTGAATAAATTCTTTTTTGAAAACATATAAATTTGTATTAACACCGCAGAATGGCTCATTGATGTTAAAAAAGAGATGATTTTATTCTCTGTTTAATAGAAGAATGATTTAATTTTTGGGAAAAAGAGTAGTAAAGATAAAGTAAAGGGAATAATATTGTAATAACTACATTTAATTTCAAAATTCAGAATTACAAACACAATCGTGGCGATATTGCAATATATTGCAGCATACTTGATACATCTCTCAGTAGAGGTCATCATAGGTTAATCAGAGAATGGCGGTATAGAGTTTCAACTCTTATTCCTCTAGATCTTATTTTTTTTCTTAGTCTGATCTTTCTACTGTTTTGCTACAAGACCAATTGTCTTAGAAGTTACAATATTGGTTTCTTACATGTACCATTTCACATCGATTTTTCAATTCAGAGAATCAAATTCAGTGAAAAATGTTGCACTCCAAGCTGAAGTCATCTAGAAACTTTGGCATTTAAAAAATGCTTTATGTCAAAATTTCCATTATTATTTGTACATAATTGAATATTTTCAAGCTAGACACAAATAAATTCTCTCATAAGGTTTGAAATCGCTCGATTAGAATCAAAAAAATGAGGTTGTTCAACCGCGAGACTTTTAAAGCCAAGAATTTATGCCTATTGACCTAGTTCTGTATAGTCCAGCCATTGAGTTTTAGTATGTGTAAGGATCTGAGGTTTTGGTCAGCATTTCGAGCCCTTACCGCTTTTTTATCGTAAGCGACAAAATGTTAATTTTAGAAGAAATTTCTTGTTGTTCTTCTTCTTAGGTGGCGCCACAGTCCGGGGTGGACCTGGGCCTCAACCAACAAGCTTCTCCAGCCAGCTCGGTACCTAGCTAGCTGTCTCCAGTTTCGCACGTTGAGTCGGTTGAGGTCCTCTTCCACTTGTGTGCGCTACCTGAGTCTCGGTCTTCCTCTACTGCGCCGTCCCTCTGGGGTGGATTCGAAGATTTTCCGGGCCGGAGCATTGATGTCCATCCGCTCTTTATGACCCAGCCATCTGAGACGTTGAATTTGTACTCATTTGGCTAGATCTGTGTCGCTGTACAGCCGGTAAAGTTCTTCATTGTGTCTTCTTCTCCACTCTCCGTTTATGCATATGGGACCAAAAATCACCCGGAGAATCTTTCTCTCGAAACATCCTAAAGTGTCCTCATCTGCGTTTGACAGCGTCCATGCGTCTGCACCATAGAGCAGGATTGGGATGATGAGGGTCTTACAAAAGGCCAATTAGGTTGCCCGAGAGAGGGCTTTGCTACTCAATTGCCTTCTAAGCCCGAAGAAGCAGCGATTGGCAAGAGTTATTCTGCGTTTGATTTCAGCGTCAGCGCTGATGTTGTTGTTGTGCGGACCCCTGGTAGACAAAGTTCCTTAACTACCTCCAAGTTATAGATGGCTATGGTGATGTTTTGTCCAAGACGTCGATGTTGGGTGTCTTTTCTTGATGACAGCATATACTTGGTTTTGTCCCCATTGACTGCTAAACCCATCTTTGCCGCTTCCGTTTCAATATTCACAAAAGCGCTACTGACATCGCGCTGCGTTCTTCCGATTATGTCAATATCGTCGGCGTATGCGAGTAATTGGACGGACTTTTGAAAGATCGTGCCTCTGGTGTTGGTGTGAGAGTTCTGCACTATACTTTCAAGTATGATGTTGAAAAAGTCGCATGACAGCGCATCGCCTTGTCTAAATCCTCTTTGTGTCGGTGAGGTCTTTACCGACCTTGACGGAAGAGCGTGCGTTTTACATCGTCATTTTACACAGGCGGACAAGTTTGGCAGGGATGTTTAAACTGCACATTGCTCTATATAACTCGTGCAGCTTTGAAGGGCGCGGCAGCTGGGCCATCGGCTCCGGCGGCTTTGTTGCTCTTAAGTTTAGATAGAGCAAGCTTTATTTCATCCAGATGTGGTGGTCGGAATTGTTGGTCTACTCCGCCCAGATAAAGTGGACCATTCTGCCTGACAGCGGAATTCTTTTCGTCATCGCCGTTTTACAGTCTGCAGAAATGGTTTTTCCATATTCTCAGCATCGAATGCGATTCCACTACGATGTTCCCTTGATTGTCCTTGCAAGCTTCAGTTCGATCTCTGTACTTTTGACAGTTTCTTTTTACCTTTTGGTAAAACTTTCGAACTTAATTCCTGCAATAAAAACTCTCCATTTTCTCGATCGCGCGCTTCTCATGGTCCCTTTTTTTCTGTCTAAGAAGCCGGTGTTCTTCTTTCCTCTTCTGCTCGTAGAGCGCACGGGCAGTTGTGGCCCTTCTCTGCAGCGCCGTCTTGTATGCATCTTGTTTAGCTACGTGTGCTTGCCCAGGGGTTTCGTTGTGATGGCCGTGTGAAACCCAGCACTTCAGTGGCGGCTTCCCTAATGGCATTTTGGCAATGGTGCCACTGGTTCTCAATACTTTATGCTCGCGGTAAAGGACTCCTTTGGAGGTTATTTGAGTTTCGATCGGAAAAAGATCTGGAGATTTCTTGCGATTGCAACCGTCCGACGTTAAACTTCCTTACAGTATTACCTCTTCTTGGCGTGGGTCGTTATATCCTAAGTCGTATCTTGGCTACAACGAGGTAAGTGGTCCGAGTCAATGTTTGCCCTTCGGAAAGTTCGGACATCCATCATACTGGAGTAGTGCCTTGCATCGATCGCAACGTGGTCAATTTGGTTGACAGTGGATTGATCAGGGGATCTCCATGTCCCTTTGTGAATGTTGAGGTGTGGGAACTTGGTACTTGCTATTACAATATTTCGCCCCGCAGCAAAGTCAATTAGCCTGAATCCGTTATCGGAGGTGGTGTCGTGCAAGCTGTGTTTTCCGATTGTATCACCAAAAACATCTGCTCTTCCTAGCTTGGCGTTAAAGTCGCCTAGGACAATTTTAATGTCATAGCTAGGGCATTGCTCATATGTTTTGTCCAGGAGCTCAAAAAACATTTCTTTGGTGTCATCATCTTTTTCCTCTGTGGAGGCATGCGCGCATATAAGGCTAATATTGGAAAATTTAGGATTGTCATGAGGCGCTCGTTCACACATTTGTAACTCAAAACCTCTTGCCGGAGCCTGCCTCCAAAGATGTTTTTGTTGTGTATAGCAGTTGCCATAGTAGATATCGCAGTTTTTCATCTTTTTTTTGCCCGGCCCGTCCCATCGCATTTCTTGGATGGCGGTTATGTCTACCTTACAGCAGTCAAGAGCCTCCGCTAGTTGTTCGGCTGCATGTGGTCTGTTAAGGGACCTAACATTCCACGTACATATCCGAAATTTGTTGTCCTTATTTCGTTTGCAGGGTTCGTCATCAGTGAATCCGTCCGTATCCGAGGCTTGTTGATGCTGTGCAACTAGTTGTTTTTGGTTTGGCCGGGAAGTTACCCCAACGGCACAACCCTCAACCTGGAGGACCAGGTCCTTATTGAGACGCCAAGGACGAAGAGCCGGATAAACCGCTCCTTATAGGCCTGAGCTCCGAAAACGTCGTAGTAGTCCATATAAGGTGTTCACTAAGTAGTTCAACCGACTGGAACTGTAGACGCCACCGTTGATTCCATCTAAAGAATTCTTCCGCTGCCGCCAGGATGCAAGGAGTAGTGCCTTAGTGGTAACACTCCTCCCCCCCTCTCTCGTTTGCTGCCACCAACAACCTTCCAAAGGAGTTGGAATAAAATAATAATTAAAAAGATAAACAGAAGATTAATTCAAGGTATTTATCTGCTTCTTAGAAATCGCAATCAATTGTGACTTAGATGGATTCAGTGTTAGGCCGTTGTTTAGGAACCAATTGGAGATTGCAAGGAGGTGCTCATTCATCCTAAAAATAAGATCCTATTGTAAGCCTTTAGGGCGAGACAAATAAATTTGCACATCATCAGCGTACAAGTGAATTGAAACATTTGAACAAACTTTAGGTAAATCATTAATAAAAAGACAAAATATTTTTTTTCCTGCTCTGTCGTGAAAACCAAACTATCTTTTTAATTTCAAACAAAGTACATATTTGATGATTTACTTTGTCAAAGGCTTTCGAAAAATAAAGCAAACACAGAACAGTCACATTGTCAAGATCATACCGAATCCGAATATCACCAAGCTCCTTGATCATCGCATATTGACAACTGTGATGAGCTCGGAAGCCTGATTGATATAAGGACAACAAATTAAACCGATCAATGTGACTAGTGATCTGTGCTGCCAGAATCTTTTCAAAAACCTTTGACAGACAAGGAAAGATACTTATTGGACGAAAATAGGATTATTGTTCTTAGCTATCGGGATGATCTTAGCTAACTTCCAGCAATCAGGAAATGATGATGATGTTATGCAATAGTTTATCAAATGAGTGAAACAGGTATGTAATAGTTATATGGATCATAATCATTCTGATGATACTAACAGAGACCCCTTCTTCTCCAACTACATCAGACTTAATTGACTTTAAGCTTTGAAGCACCTCATATTCAGATATCACCTGAAATTCTAGATCCCCTGTTGTTACAAAATTTGCTTTATTATTCTGTATAAAATCAGTTTGTGGAATTCCAGATGCTATAAAGCTCCTATTTAGTTTATCTGAGTCAGGATGTTATGAACTTCTTGCTTTCTTCCTATTCCAATAGATCAAAGGTTATTCCATAGCCGACGGAAAAATTGGTTTGAATCTAGCTTTGATATAAAAAATCTTTTTTTTTTTGGCTCGGCGAATAACAATAATTGCTTTATTATTTGAGCGGCAAAAAAACTTCAAATTTATATCTGAAGGATTGTTCTTTCATTTAGATTTACATTTTTCTTCGATATCTAATCGCACTGTTAACTTCCAAAGTAAACCAATACAGCTTTTGCTACGCACTGAGACAGTTTTAATGGAAAAATGTTTGTCAAATAACTCAAGAACCAGAGATTTAAAGTATTTAACCTTGTCATTGGTAGTAGAGAAAGCATAACATTGATTCCAAGGGTAGTTGATGTCATCATTTTGTAGTTCAGAACTATTAATGGATTCAACATCCCTGAATTGAAAGGTCGAAGGTGTAGGTAAATGCCAAAAACAATATTATACGTACAGAAAAGCAAGTCGTGATCGGAAAAACCATCCAAGGAGAATTGATCCTGTAAAAGAACATATGAAGGATCCTAAACTATAGTTAGGTCAAGGAGACTAGGAGTAGAGTTAGGTGCGAAACGGTTGGCATGGGAGTTGAATACTGAAACTGCAGCCGTTGCTATTTCATCTATTAGTTGATTAGCTCGGGAATCGTATAACAGAAAATCTGCATTTAAATCATCACCACAGATGATAATTTATGCTCATATCTTAATAAGAATTCTTGAAGGCCTGCAAACATGGATTCAGAAGAGAAACTTTTATTAGGGTTGTAACCAACTCCTAAAAGTAAATTAGTGTTTCCATCACCTACCTCGACCAGAAGAAATTCTATGCCCTTATCATCTGACTTTTTTAAGATCTGACACAAATGTGATGATTTTCAATAAAGCGCAACACCTCCACCAACGGTTTCGGTTATTCTGTCATTTCTTATTAACCTATACTTATTTATGTCATACATACAACTGGGAACATCCGTCTAAAACTATGTTTCTGTAATGCATATAACATCGAGACATGTTTCATCAAAGGCATACTTAAGGAAGTAAAGCTTATTAATGTTAAGACAACGTGCATTAATACAACATACATTGAATCCTTCACGCACATTGGATAGTATTATATTTAGTAGTATATTTAACAGAAAAACTATAGTTAGTGAAAATTGAAGGAAACTCCCCATTTCCATTCGACCTCATAATAATGTATATGAGGAAATGATAAAAGGAAAAAAGGAGAACAAATAGCAAAACTTAACACAAAGAGTAAATGAAAAAAAATAAGTTAACAAATTTAAAAAGAAAACAAAACTTAAATTACTAACTAAACAATATCTTTAAAGTGTGAATTTGAAAAGAATGAAAAAAAAGAAATAAATAAAACAGGCTTTGACATAAGAAATAATTAAAATTAAAAAGAAAAACAAAAAAAGATAACTAAACTAATTTTAAGAAAGAAATAAAAAATAAAATAATAAAAGGCACGACTGGGTCGCACGTACTTGCTCTTATGTGCTAATCCTTTTTAAGTGCAGGCGTCTTTTTGACAAAGATTTTATTTTAATATTTTTTGTATGACGTGCAACTTCCTTAGAATCGTTTTGGGGTGAAGCTCGAACGAACATGCGTCACGACAAAGGGATAAACACATAAATATATAGGATTGTTAGCTTTTGCAGTTTTTTAGTGTAGTATTATCTTTCCACTTGCTGCTTACTGTTTATAATATAATTTGCTAATAGAAAGATACAAAGGACTTTTTTCAGTTAAATTTTCATTTTGGTATGGAAAAATTTGAACAACTGGCATTAAGATTCGTCGGAATCAGCAGTATGGCAATAATGCTAGGTAAAGGGACCTTTATACGTCCCAATATGGGACCAATGGAATTTATAAAGGATTTAGGTACCTATAATAAGGTTGGAAGGAAGGTAGGTACTAAAATTAAGATACGTGTTCCAACTACTGTTAAGCCAGTAGGTATAGAGACAATATTAAAAGTTAACACAGTGGTTTTGTTTATTTATAGGAAGGTGTAAACTTTTGTTTTCTCGATTGAAATTTTTGCATTCAGTAGTAATCGAATAGTTTTTTTTATTTGTTAGTTGTTTTTGTTTGTTTATCAAAGGCTTCCTTATTTATTCTGTGCTTTTATGATGATGAAAAATACTTTAAAATACGTAAGTATGTATGTAATGTAGGTTGTCACTTTCTTTTATTTGACTAATGGCTTGGCTAGGGCTTAGCCGAGCAATATGAAATAAAATGTTGGGGAAAAAAATTTATGAATTCAAAAAAACACTACTCATAAAGTTTTTTTGGAAAAAATGTTCTAAGCCATCTTATTTCTTTTGCTGTTTTCTATTTTATGAATTTTTCATTTCAAAATCGTTCGACCATTTTTTTCAAAAAAATGTTTTTTTTGAAAAACTTTTCGAAAACATATTTTAAAATTTTTTTTAGTATGTCATTTTTAAGAAATCTATAGTTTATACTAGGAGAAAAATTTAAAAAAAAATCTATAGATCCGTTTTCAAAATATTCAAAAAACAAAATATTTAAAAAAAAAAAATATTAAAATTTAAAAAAAAATGTTTTTGAAAATTTTGATAAGCAATATTATTTAAATCATAAAACACTACATATTTTGAAAATTTCATCAAAATCCGTCAATTAGTTAACGAGAAAGTCTGATTTTAAAAAACCGGTCATATGGGAGGTACCGTTATAAAACTTTTTCTGAAAAATCCATTAAAAATAAAAGATAGATTTTGCACAGAAAACATCATTCTGAAAGTTTAATCAAAATCGTAGGAGCCGTTTTCGAGAAAAATGAGTTTTTTAATAAAAGTTATATGGCAGGTACCGTTAGTTTTGGAGCTAGAATGGCAATTCCAAAAACTGTCGGGTAGAGCACTCTAAAAATACTATATACCAAGTTTGAATCAAATCGGCCCAACCGTTTAGGCTGTAGATATCGATACGGACAGACAGACAGACAGACAGACAGACAGACAGACAGACGGACGGAATTTCCGGACCCACTTTTTTTGACTTCTCTATCATCGTCATATCATGTTTGATTGTTAGAATTTTTTTTTTTTTTTACGAATGCATAACTTGCCTTATAGTCCCTATAATCGCAAGTAAGAAATTAATTACTTGTGTCCCAGAAATTTTCAAAATACTTTTTGAAACATTTAGTTGTATGCACATAGGTGTGTCCATACCAAAGAAACTTTTGTTTAAAAAACATTTCTGAAATATTTCCCATTTGTTTAAAAAATCATTTCAGATATTTTTCTGAAATGTTTTTTTTTGTGTGGACGCTTTCAGACACATTTCTGAAATGTTTATTTATTTCCCATTTTATGTATCCAGTTTTGTACTTCAATATGAATTGTATAAAATTAGCAATCATAGCTTCGCGTTCTTTCTAAATATCTAGAAACAAATAAAAAGAAAACACCTGTTAACTAGACTAAAATGCTTGGAAAATTAAAAAAAAAGTTTTCCGTTTGGGAGAGGAAACAGAGAAACATTTCATAAACATTTCAGAAATGTTTCGCGAAACTTTTGAGAAACTTTTTTAAAAAACAGTTCAGAAACTGGAAAAATTTCCGAAATGTTTAAAACAAATGTGGACACACCTTAAGAAATCTTTCTTTATTTTTATTATAAAACGTTTGATAATGAAATAATAATATTTTATATTGCATCTGGATGTTGCATGACACTTTTTCCTAATTTTTTGTTACTATCTTGACTTGGACCACATGTCTTCCACTTCTCTGCCTCGCCCTGGGCTCCACTTGTGGGGTTCACCACGTTCAGCTTTGAAATCGTCGCAGGCCTCTCGGTATTGAATTATTCCAGGGCAATGAAATGCAGATTGTATAGTAGTACAGTAGTAGTAAAAATTTCTAAAGAAAAATGAAAATCATTCCGAATCCTCAAACCCAAGTTGACTAAACACACAACCCTTCTCTTGAGATTTCTTTCTTATCATTCATTAATTAACGAAAACAAAAAATAAGTTCCAATGATTCAAATTACAATATTGCTCATTGCAAATGTTTGATAAAGTCTTAGTTACTTAATTAAACGATAAGAAACAATATTTTGCAATACTTCATAAGCAAGAGTTCCGAGGTATAAATACTCGATTCAATAGTACCATTGTTATCAGTCACTACAAAAAAATTCCTAAAGTCATTGACATGAATACCGCCGGAGTTATTGTTTTAACCCTTTTAGTGGTTTTTGCTGCCAGTTCCTTTGCTTGGAGCACAACCTGGGGCAAGGTTAGCCCTAAGGATAAAGTGCTTTATGTGCAACGTATCTACAATAATTCTGTTCCTTATGGAATCAACAGAAAGGCACAGTTCCCTGAATATGTAAGTTTGATTTATTTTCAAAATGTTTGTTTTTGTGTGACATTTTCGTTTATTTTGTCAAAAGGGAAAGAAGAACTCAGTCAAAATCACTGCTATACAGGCTGTTGATCTTTCATACGATTTGTCCGCTAGTCATGCAACTTTATTAGCTGGTGGGCCAAACTTTAAATACGCTACATTGACGTTCCAAAGCAGATCAAGAAGTGGATTGAACTATCAAGTGACATATTATGGAAAGAAAGGATTTTTCGGTTAAAACATCGAATATCTAAACTGAAATTGTTTTAATTGATTTAAAAATAAATGTATTTATTCTATGGCAGGAAAATTTATACAGTTTGTTATTGCTTTTAAGTCGTTGATTTTTTTTAGATATTTATATTGAAAAACCTTAAAAATAACTCAAAACAAAACAGTTTACAAAAACTTTATCAGAATTGAAATTTTTTGCTTCAAGTATTTGAAAAGAGTATTCTTCGGAGCTCCCAACAAATTGAAGTGATTAATTTTGTTTTTATTAGTTTGCTTGATTGTGTGATAAGCAAATTATAATCAAGATAACTAAAAGTACCCACAAGATAGAGTGTAAACAAAAATTAGTCATCAGTTCCAAAGTTAGTTACTACAACCCTTTCAGTATTTTAGTTATGAGTAACTAAAACAGACTATTAGTTTATTCTTGAAGTATGTAATAGTTTGACATTTGATATCGTTACGAAATGCATGGACTGCTTTGGAAACACCAAATACGGATGCATTCTACATAATGTTTATCGGTTATCAGAAGAATATTATCATTTGCAGATTAAATTGTTTTGAAGGACTTGATATCATCTGTAAATATAAGAATCTTGGTATTTTGATTTGGTATGCGATATTACTTATAATTAGATTAAACAGAAAAGAACCCAGATGGCTTCCCTAGGGTAACGTTCAACAGATTGACCATTTAACGGGCCTGGTTTTATTAAGTCTACGATCTATGCAATAAAAAATTGGTACACCGTAATGAAATTAAGGATGTTTTTAAGTGGCTTTTTTGAACCATCGCCCAGTTTGTCGAAAAAGAATTATCCGACGGCATGTTTGGGCTGGGCTGGGGTATTAATAGAGTGATTTTTTTATCGCGCGCACAAGGGACTATTTGTTTCCCTTTTAATGTATGCACGGGCATTAGGTAGATAGGGAGGGGAGAGATAGGAGGTGTCAATTAACATTGGTTTTGAATTTTAACAGATCAAAATAGCTAGGGAAAATCTCGCCGGGTAAACTGTTCCAAATTTGTGTTGTTCGGCTAAAAAAAGAATCCCTATATTTCATGGTACGTCAAAAATTGGGCTCAAAGGTGAACTGATAAGCATTCCTTGCGAGACGAGTATTACGGGAGAAACTTTTAAGAGGAGGAACGCAGCTGGCTATTTCGAGTAAACATTTTTTTATCAAAGAACCGATAAAATAAGGAATGACATGAAACATTGCGTGGGTGTTGGAGAGGGGCAATTGTGTCAGCGGCAGTTCTATTTCCTATCAACCTTAACGCTCGATTTTGTATTCTATCAAGCAGGTGAAGCGATGTTTGCGAAGCACCTGCCCAGAGGTGGGAGTTCAACTCGAGTTTAGGGCGTATAAACGCTTTGTAAATTGTAGCCAGATCAGATGGGGAAAAATACTTCTTACACCGATACAGAAAACCTAAGCCATCACACGTCCTAAATAACAAAGAATTTATGAAAAAAGTATTTCGAACATTGTAGGACGTATTTTGATAAAACCCTGTTTTTTATTTTTAGTTTTTTTTTTTTTTTTTTTTTTAGTATGCAGTCTTTTAGAGTTTATTTATATACTTGTGATTATAAAATTAAAAATTATCATCAAAAATAATTTTCATCAAAATCGCAGTTTTATAAATAATACAAATCTTGTGAATAAAAATGTGACAAACAAAACTATTATTTCATAATCCTTATTAAGCGGTGTAAAATAAATGTTTGTTACTTATTTATGCATCAAATTAATCATTGGCTTAGAAAACCTTTAAAAAGTTCAATTAACGCTACAACTGGCTCCGCCCGCTAATACGGGTATCCATTCGTTATTTATTTAGCTATAATAATGAAGTTTCATTATTTGTATTTATTTTGTGCACCTTAATTTGTAGGTAAAACAAACTAACTGACACACCTGACGTTGCTAGGGCATACCATAAATTGTATGGATACCCGAAAACAGCGCAACAAATCGCAACAACAGTAACTAAAAACCATCAACCTAATCGTGTCAGTGCATAAACAAAATTTAATTTTGTTAATATGAAAATATGAATAAAAATAGCTTTAGTTACTTCTTACAACATCAAATTTATTATGTCTGCGAAATTCCTTCCAAAATCGGTCCATAAATAAGATTTTTCGAAAAAAAAACGCCACCTAGTGAGTATATCAAATAGCCTAAGTTTCTTCCAGAACATCAGCTATCTGCCAGTAAAAGTCTCGTCAAAATCGCTAAACATTGCCGAGAGTAGCCCAAGCAAACAGACCGAAAGACAGACAGACAAACAATTTAAAAATTATGTTTTTTTTAAGTACCGCATAGCTATACTTACATACATACATATGTATGCATCTTGTAAAAAGCTGTTATTTTGATATTAAAAACACACTTTAATTTTGTTGTATGTGTATCATAGCTGAACTATTTTTTTTTTTTTTTTTGGTTTTTGTTTATAAATAAAATTTATTTTTGAATTATGAGAATGTTCTGTACTGTACACGCGATAAAATCGATGAAATATTGCAATTGCATGAACTAAACTTTCTTAACATTAACTTTGTCGCAAAACATATAAAATAGCGGTTAACTTATGCACAATCTGATTAGATTCGTACAAAGATCTTTTATCCATAAGGTGTCGAAAGGCTCCTTAATTTTATATGGCTTGGATCCTATCAGGTTAAATGGAAATGATCTTTCAAGATACTTTCGTGGCTTACTCTAATGTATACCAGGGAAACTGTCTTGGCCCTTCCGGTGACCTGAAAATGAGCATAAAATCGACCGAAGCTTGCATTCTTCAGCAGGTAGATATTGAAGGCTTTAGTGTTTGGTCCACGAAAAAGGTGGTATTTCTCAAAGGCCTCGAAAATGCCAGACTATTCTGGATTCTTTGAATTTATTCTCGTTATTCTTTAAAGAAATAGGACAAGGTCTTTTGTCTGAGAATATTATAACAGAATTTCTCCATTTTTGCAGAAAGTTCCACAAGGTTAAATGTTGGGTCCCTTGTTGTTTTCGCTTTTCATAAACACCATAGCAGTATTTTTGCACCACAACTCCATGGGAAGTCAAGGACTATTGGCTTAGATTTTTAGGAGGGAGAGCTACAATTTCTAGTGAAATCCGAACGGTTTGTCAAGATGCAATTCAAAGCTTTCTCTTGGAGACTGTTAATTCTTTTCCTTATGGCATGTGGCAATGATTGATTCGCAGAACGAAAGTGTCTTGCAACTGCTTCATTAAAAATCGCAATGACGTTACTGAAAACTGGTGGAGGTGAAGCCGACGCATTAGCTTATTCATCATTGAAGTTTTCCCTCAAATATGTAAATAAATGATATTTCAATGTGCAAACCTTCGAAGAGATGTGAATGGTCAAAGCTTTACCAGTTAGGAGTTGATGCATTGGGATAAATGTTCTGTTCATACGTCTCCACCTAAAACGGCTTTGGAGCGAAATTTAAAATCTTCGAAATAAACAAAACCTTGTTCGTGGTAATGATTATTTTGTGGCAGTGTTGTAACTATATACGCATCAATTGTGCTTATTTAACCTCCCCGCGGTAATCACCGGACACTGGTCTGTCCATCCGGACATTCCTGCTACACTTATAAGCGCGAGTGTTGAACACAGAAAAAATAGCAACCCTATAATGCTCTGCTTTAATGACTGTTCTGATCGAGCCCCTCGTGCCAACGGCAGCTCTCATATCCCCGAAGCGGTTTACTGACTCGGGATTCTCCGGTTCCTTTTGTCCCAGGAATCCATTAAAGGACCTGGCCCTTCGGGTTGGGGATTGTGCCTGGGGTTAACAACCCTGCCATGGTAAAAAAACGTGTGAAGCGACCTAGACTCAAAAAGGACGGATTAACTGTTGACGACCCGAAAAAATGAATTAAGCACAACGACCACGTGCAGCCAAACAACTAGCGGAGGCCCTGCTACAGAGCAGAAATTACTGCCATCCAGGAATGACGATGGGATGGGCCGGGCAAAAGGAGGATGAAAAACTGCGATGTGTACTACTGTGACTGTTGAAGAAGATTCGTCATAAGCGGTAGACTTATGCAAGAAGTCTTGGGCATCCGACACGTAGGTGAGTGACTTGTGACAATCCGTATTAAGGCTTAATTCGCAAACATTAGCCTAATATGCGCTCATGCCCCCACAGAGGACAAAGATGACGCCACCAAGGATGACTTCTACGAGCTCCTCGACAAAACCTATGAGCAATGGCTTAAATACGACGTTAAGATCGTACTAGGCGATTTTATCGCCAAAATAGGTAAAGGGGAAATCTTTGGTAGGGCTATCGGAAAACATTGCCTACACGACACAACGTCGTAGTCGGACTTAGGATAATTGACTTCGCAGCGGCACATAACGTCACCATTGCAAACACACGGTTTCCTCATCTCGATATTACATAAAGATACTTGGCGACAACCAGTTCAAAAAACCGTACACAAATTGATCACGTTGCGATCGATGCAAGACACGCCTCCAGTATCTTGGATGTTCGCACCATCCGAGCAGCTAACATCGATTCGCATCACTACCTTGTTGCGGTGAAGATAAGAATGCGAATAACCTGAAAACCAACCCAACGGAGTAATACTGTAAGGAAGTATGACTTCGGAAAGCTGCAATCGCAAGAGACCGCCAGAACCTATGCCGATCGAATTTCCCGTAACCTCTCAAGAAATCCATTACTGATAGCATCAAGTGCCGAAGGCCAACAAGCCATCAGAGAAGTCGTAACTGATGTGCTAGGTTTCACCCGGCCACCACCACGAAACCTCTGGTTCGATGACGTTTGATCCGCGAGAAAGGAGACCCTCTAAACTGCGCCAACTATACAGGAATAAGTCTCCTGAATATTACCAATTGTCCAAGAGGACAATTTTTTTTCAAGTCATAGACATCATTGGCAAAACTCGGCGAGCTGTCACTAAAGCGTTTGCTAACATTGAAGCTGAAGCGGCTTAGATGCGACTAGCAATCAATGAGGGTAACACGAAGTTCCTGCTGTTTACATAAAGGGACACACAACACCGGCGGATTGGACAAAACATCACAATAGACAGCTACAACTTTGAGGTTATTAGGGACTTTGTTTACCTCGGATCCGCTATAACATCTGACAACAACATCTCGTCAGAAATAAGAGAAGAATTACTCTTGCCAATCGCTGTTTCTATGGGCTAGGAAGGCAATTGAGTAGCAAAACCCTCTCTCGAAGGACAAAGGAGACTCTGTATAAGACCCTAATCATCCCAGTCCTACTCTATGGCGCCGAGACATGGACTCTATCTAAAGCGGATGAAGATATCCTTAGTCGTTTCGAGCGTAAGATTCTTCGGAAGATTCTGAGCCCTACTTCTATGAACGGGCTTTAGAGGAGAGGGTTCAAACAAAAACGAGCTGTATAGCGACATTGAAGAAAATACGCATATCACGTTTAAGATGGCTAGGCCATGAAGAGCGAATGGACAACAATGCTCCGGCTCGCAGGATCTTTGATTCCATCCCAGAGGGTAGACGCATTCAAGGAAGACCTCGCCTTAGGTGGCGCGTTCAAGTTGAGGACGACCTCAACCAACTTGGAAACTTGAGGCAGCTAGCCAAAGACCGAGCTGGCTGGAGAGGCATGTTGGTTGAGGCCCAGGTTTGTCCCAAACTGTAGCACCCCCTAAGTAAGTAAGTATTAGTATTATTATTAGCTCCAGTTTTTTTTCATTTCACCACACTTATTCAAAAGACGAAAATAAAAAATCATTTTCGATTGATATGGTTTTAGAGCTTATCAAAATTTATAAAAAAGGTGAATAATTATGCTACAATGTACATTCAATGTACAATGTACAGTCAAATTGGTCATACTTCTGTTTTAGTTATGTAGACTTTTTCAAATGTACGTATTTCTTGCAGTGAGTCAAATCAGAACTTCCCAAAAATTCACAAAATATTTTTGAAATAATATGAGACTTATTTCATGAAAATTTATTCAGCATTTTTGATAAAATTGGTGAGTAATGGTTAGGTTCAAAAACCTCTTGATAAACTAAAGTGTTGAGTACATTGAAAACATAATTCTATGTCGGGTATAAATACTCCTTCAATTGTAGAACTTTTGACAGTCACATTAAAGTCATTTGAAGATATGAATACATCCACTGGAGCTTTTGTTGTTACTCTTTTAGTGGCTTTTGCTGCAAGTTCCTTTGCTCTAACTAGAACATGGGGCAATATCCACACAAATGACAAAGTTGTTTTTATTCAACGAGTTTTCAATAAATCTTCTATCCATGGAGTCCACCGAATTGTTGAGTTTCCTTCGATGGTAAGTCTATTTTACGAAAATCCTTTAAAGGATTCTTAAATATAAATTTTTGTTTAAATATTTTTTATTTTAATATAGGGAAAACACAACAGAGTGAGAATAAGTGCGATCCAAGTTGTGGATCTTTCAAGCAACTCATCAACCAGCCATCCACAACTATTAAGTGGTGGCCCGAATAACAGATATGCTAAGCTAGCCTTCGTGAGCAAACCCCGGTTTGGTTTGGATTACAACGTGATGTACTATGGAAATGGAAGACATCATGATTTCTAAATTATTAATAAGATATAACGAAAATGCATTTTTTTAAATAATTTGTTTTCATTATAACTCTCAAAGATAATAATAAATTTATATTTTTTTTTTGACAATATTTCAATTTTTTTTCCAATTGGTTTTAATTATTTTTTCAAAATTAACTTAAACAAATTGACGAAAGTTCCATATTTTGGTTTATTTCGTTTTACTTGTTTTTTTTTGACGTGATAACGTCTTATAAATCGCTGACAGGTTATACGAAGGAAATAACATGACTCATGCTGATAAGACTCTTCACTCGTGCTAAACGTGATACTGTGTTTCCTTCAACCAAAAGCACCAGGCGAACATGAAAAAGAACGAGCGCAAATTCCCAAAATAATTCCACTCAAATTTAAAAGGAACAAGATGAGAAAAAGAAATAAAAAATAGGCGGAGTTTTGTTAAAGTAGAAAGTAGATGTAAATATTGGGGTGTGTGTGTGTGGATTTAACGAGAGGGTTTGTTGATGTGAGTTAACGGGCTGTATGTTGGTGTTGCTGCCATCAATGTTTTCTTATGACGTTATCACGTAAAATTATCGTCCGTAAACCGACTTTACAGCCAACCAACTCTTTTTTTTAAATAAATTTTAAAAAATTGATGAGAGTTTCGGTTGTCGGTGTTGTCGGTCTTTAGAAAATGTGTTGTATTGCAAGTATCGCCGGGGAAGTCATTATATTCTCGAAATTTTTAGGCAATCCTAAAGTTTACTAAGCTGGTTAACCTGATACTTTTGGACCCGATAAGTAACGCTGAGGTGCAGATATTTATGGAGATTTTGTGTGCCTGTATAAAATATATGTACAGGCACACAAAATCTAGCAACAACATTAAATTTTAATGGCTTGGCCGATTTTAAAAACATTTTTTTGAGATATCATTATGTATGTGGTTCGTCTCCTACTGTGTAGTTGTTAAACAATAATTATTTTTAATTTTTAATTTTTCATTACAAAATAATTTTGAATTTTTTTTTTATAATTTAATTAATTTTTTTTTAAAACACAAATTTAACACAGTTTTTTATTTTTTTAAAATACAACGCGTTTCGGAATAAATGCCATCGTCAGGCGTAGTCAAAGTTTGGGATGTACGGACAGTACTGACTACACTTCGTGTTTTAAAAAAAATATTTAATTAATTAATACAAAAAATTCAAAATTATTTTGTTTTTGTAATTAAAAATTAAAAATTAAAAATAATTATTATTGTTTTAATTTTTTGAGAGTTTGAATATCGTTCCCTTAGTGGTTTTTAGTTTAGAATCGGGTATGGGAGCAGCTGTTGAAACGTATGGTGTAAGCCAGTAAAGACAAGTTGCTCATAATAATAAATATATAAAAATCTATGCGTGTATGTTCCCTTGGAGTAATTTTCAGACAGACAAGATCGAGTGATTTTGTGAGCTTTGGCAGCGATGAACAGAATTATATTTTTTTCGTTGCAATGTTATTCATACTTTTAATATGTCTGAAAAGGCATTGTTTCTTTAGAAGTTTTACTTACTTCAGACATTGCCAACCACAAATCATACAGAATTTTTAGGTACAAATAATAAAGGGCCAACCCATAGAATCCGTTGCGTCCGGTAGTGCTTTGGATTGCCTGAGCTTTTTACTGTTGCCGGATTGGGGTGCCCCAATAAATACGTTGTTTCAAATACACATTTCAACCCTTAGTGCTTAGACGGGGAGATTTTTCTTGAGAAAAAAAAATAAAATAAAATTCAAAATTTTATTTTGAACAAAATTGTGCTACATATTTTTTTATATTTTTCATATCTTTGAACTATTAGCTCGATTTATATATCAATTAAAGTACAAAACGTACTATTTCAAAATAAATGAAAGTATTATTTCCAAATAGTACATTTTATAAATTAAAAGGATATTTTTGTAGAATATCCCATTTAATGCTAAATTCGGTGCTCAGAATTTAAGTGAAAGAGTTAAAAGTTCGTCTACTTTGTGCGTTGCGTTCGTCGCATGCGATGGTTATGGGACGCTCCTCATAAGAATTTGTGTATTTATTAAAGTACTCAGTCAAAAATTACAACCCAACGGACGGACTGATTCTATGGGTTGTGCCCTTAAGTGCTTCCGTGCAAAGGTCAGATGGTGATCCTTTAAGATTTTGGCCCGAAAAGCGACGCTCGGTGTAGTATGTATGTGGAACTTTGAAACTCCACTGAATGGAAATATTAATAAAAAACATTTTGTTGAATGTTATTCAATTAAAGTTTTTAATTTCAATAAAAATACACTGAGAAATGGGTTCTAATAATAATATTATTATTATTATTATTATTATTATTATTATTATTATTATTATTATTATTATTATTATTATTATTATTATTATTAAAATTTTGAAAGGCTTGATTGATTTGAAAACATTTTGTGTGAATGTTAATAAGATTGCGTTTGTGGTGTTTTATAATTGAACCAATTAGGTATCGCTTTCATCGGTATTCAGAAAATCAATGGTAAACACGAGCAACGCCGGGTGGGTTAGCTAATTTCACCATAAAAACAGACAAGGAAAAAGATTATTTGACTTGCAGGTAAATGATGGAGGAAATGCAAACTAGTCCGCTCACCTTAACTCAAATAATAGACCTGAAAATTGATACAAATGTTTGGAACACCATGATAATGAAACCGTGCAAAGTCCACATCTATCCAATGTGCAGACAGAATGTTATGCAAGGTCAAATGTCACAAAAAATGGAATTTTTGTTTTTTTAGCGAAACCGTTAGTTTTATTATAAAAACAGCGGAGACGAAAATGTAGATCATGTAATTATCCATAAAAAGTGCAATAACATTTTGTTTCCCTAAAATTCACCATTTCTGAGAAAAAACGATTCTAAATGTTTTCATATGAAAATAAAATTCCACATTCCATAACCACGCCCCATCTGCCCCCTTCACAATCAGATAAAATTTACTGAAAATCGGCCTATGCTATAACTCCATTCTGGTGTATTGTAAACCAAAATGACTCCATATAACAACTTGTAATAAATAAAATTTTAAACAAGGTTATTGTATAAAATCTTTTGTATGTATAACCAATAGCAACGGAGTTATGAAGCAACCAAAAATACCAAAATTTGGGTAAATTTGAAAAAATTACACCTACCTTTTCAGAGCTCCATATCTCGAAAACGAATTAAAATACAGACATGTTTGAATAGTCAAAGAATATTTATAAAGGTTGGGGAATAATTGATCCGTACTTCTTTTAAAACGATGCTGCCAGAATGTTAAAGTCAATGGTGACCGCTATAGAGCCATTATTACGGACTTTTTGGTTCATCAACTGAACAACCATGATGTGCAGGAGCTGTGGTTTCAACAAGACGGCGCACAGCTCGTGCCACAATTGATTTATTCAAAGAAACGTTTGGTAACCCCATTGTTTCACGTTACGGACTCGTGAATTGGCCTCCAAGATCACGTGATTTAACGCCGCTTGACTATTTTCTGTGGGAATATGTGAAGTCGCTGGTCTACGCCGATAAGCCCAAAACAATTGACCACTTAGAGGACAAGATTCGCCGGGTTATTGCCGATATACGGCCAAAAAAAACCGACCTGTCTATCACTCCAGTCTGTTTTCGGTAGAGCTATTAGTAGTGCCGGTAAAGCCTCTTTCAACACTTTGTTTTAAAGTTAGTAGCGCCACAGTTCCACAGCCCAAACAAAGCTTACAAAAAGGGCCAATTTCAACGACGACAGCTTAGCAAACGACAGCATAGCGAACGGTACTGAAAGGTCCTAATCAAACAGGCTTCTGTCAAAACAACAAATTGGAGAAATAAACTAAATCAGGTGAAATGCGGAATTTAAAACAAATAATAATAATTCACTTGATTTATGCCCTATATTTAGTACATATATATAGATAGGATAATTATGTACATTATGTACAATTTGTTCAACAGATAAGTAAATTTAAACCAGAAAATAGAACAACTTATAAGTATCATTGCATACTTGCAGGTGATAAATTAATTGTTCGCAAATTGTATTTGGTTAAATTAATGAATACAAAACTGCAATTAGGATGATTTAAGCTTTTTTTTAGTAGCTTTTCTACGCTTTAAGACCAGCTATACTACTTAGATATTTAGTCATGAATATTCGCTACATTCTCACTTCACTTCTTTTTTTTTTTAATTTAATAACCCACGAGGTTAATTAACCACATGGTTCGTTCTTAATCTCAATATAATAACTTTCTGTGAAAAGAAATTAAACTTCAGTGTTCAGTCGTTAGTCGAATAGCATTTAAAACAAATACCCGTTTGCAAACATTGATAAATTGGTATAAGCTGCCTCAGCGTAAACATTTTAATAATAATTCTATAGTGTTGCGCAACCCAAAGAATTTCTGTTCTACAGGTTGAAGTTCAAATGAACGGATTGTATATAATTATAATTCAATTAAATCAAACAAAAAAATAAAAGAATTCATTGTATTAGAAATTTGTCATTTGGCTTGGAATAAAACTCGTTGCTAAGGATTTAAATAATTAAGTGATATGCACGCTTGTGACAATTTTTATGTTTTTTTTTTTTATTTTGATGTACTTTAATAAAACTAACTTTTATATAAAATATGTATAAAAAATGTACTTTTAAGCATGGCTAAGCGTACTGCCGAGAAAAGACAACAAGTCTTAGCAATAAATAAAAGTTATTAACATCAATAAAGCAAAAAAGAAAAAAAACGTACAAGAAAATGTATCACGTTTTCATTCTCTCCGGTGTTGATAAGGCAATATATTTACTCTCGATTATTTTCCAGTCATTCGGTAGACCTTATAAATAATGTTGCTTCCAAATCAATCCTAGCAATGTTGAACGATTTTGCAGAGATATTTTAAACTTTATTTTATTTTAAGTTTAGTGCAAAAAGATTGCAGATTTAAGAGCTCCAAAATATTTTTTAAATTCCAAAACTCCAGTTAAACTCTACACGCTGGCTGTCAAAAAAAAACTAAGTTGAACAGGGAGGGGGTGGTTGCTTTGCAGAATTTTTCCTTAAGATTTTGGGTAATTATTTATATAAATATAACATTTATTAATTACTAACTGAGCCACCTGGTGTTTCCCGGACTTTCCCTAATTTTTTCTGGATACCGACGAAAAAAGTCTAATAAAACCTACAAATGTAACCTTTGTTACAAAATGTTTTCAAAATTAATTTTCGATTTTCCAATTTCTTGACTTTTTCGATTTTCCCAAAGATTTTCTTTCGTAAAAATCTTCTCCTGGCAATCACAAACAACTGAAAAATGTATAGTAATTCATCAATTGATAACAACTGGGCTAATTTGTCTCAAATTTGGTGTGTGTGACTTAAAGCATTCCGCAGAGGGGAAATAGAAATTTTATTTTTAGGCCTTAAAATAACGGTACGTGGTTTTGAGAATTTTGCTTACGATTATAGGGACTACAAGGCAAATTTAGGATTGATTCATAAATATTAAAAAGATTGAGAAAACAATCAAACATTATATTATGTTCATAGAGAAGTGATGGAGAAAAAATGTCTGTCTGTCTGTATAACGAGCTGCAGCCTAAACGGCTTGAGCGATTATCTTTAAACTTTTTAGGCCTAAAAATAACGGTACCTGCCATATGACCGTTAAGAGAAAGCTTGTTTTTCTCGAAAACGGCTCCAACGGTTTTTTTTTTTTTTTTTTTTTTATAATTAACGCGCGCACAAGGGACTATTTGTTTCCCTTTTAATGTAACACACTGCGCGGGCATTAGGAAGATAGGGAGGGGAGAGATAGGAGGTGTCGATTAACATTGGTTTTGAATGTTTGCAAATTGAAATGGCAATGGAAAATCTCGCCATTTTTGAGAATTTTTGTTGTTGGTATTGGCTATCATTAAATTAGAACCGAATTTACAGGAAAAGTCTATTAACGGTACCATTCATATAAGGTTTTTTTTTAATTTTTGGTTTTCTCGGTAACGGTTCTTTAGATTTCTGTCAAATTTTATATTTGGGAAGATCTAAGTAGCCAAATTATTTCTGCATATCAAAATTTTGAATAACTTTTTTTTCTAATTGAAATTGTTGAAAAATCAATATTTTTAAAACTAATAACAGAAAAATTATTTTAAATGCTATAATCACATGTATATTAATAAACTCTACAAAACCGCATACCAAAATCTTGCTTTCCAATGTAATTAGGCACGTATACTTGCTCATAGGTGCGATCCAGTCGTGCAATTTATTTTAAATTGACATGAAATTTACTTTATTCCAAAGATATATCATGTGGCATTATAATTTAAATATGATATCTGGCATATGACCGCCACGGCTAGTTCGGACGTAGTTTAGTCTGGAGATCCAATTTTCGATAACTTTTTCAAGTGGTCAATCGTTTCGGGCTTATCGGCGTAGACTAGCGACATCAGTTACGTTTCCTTTAATAAATCAATTGTGGTACGACCTGTGTGACATGTTGTGCCGTCCTGTTGAAACCACAGCATCTGCACATCATGGTTGTTCAATTGATGAACGAAAAAGTCAGTAATCATGGCTCTATAGCGATCACCATTGACTGTAACGTTCTGGCCAGCATCGTTGTTAAAAAAGTACGGATGAATTATTCTACCAATCCATAAAGCACACCAAACAGTCAGTTTTTGTGTATGTGACAGTGTGTTAACATACACTTGAGGATTATCATCACTCCAAATACGGCAGTTTATTATTGAGAATTCGCTTATGAAAATTGAAATCAACGGCAATCTTGTTTTGGGCCCATTCACCTAATCTACGCCTTGCTAGGTGATCCTGGGTCTTCAATTCTTGCACGAGTTGGATTTTATACGCACGCAAACCAAGATCTTTCCGCAAAATCTTCCATAAAGTGCAGATATCCAATTCCTGTGCATGATGGCGGATAGACTGATTCGGGTCTTCCTCTACGCTACGCTCTACAGTAGTAATGACTTATTCTGTACGCACTGTACAACATCTCTGTGGATGCGTATATCATTTAGAGTAAACGTGGTGCGAAAACGTTCCATAGTTAATCGAATGAATTGCTCTGATGGACGATTATGTTAACCGTAAAATGGACGCAGTGCGCGATACGTATTTCGAACAGAACCATGATTTTCAAAATAAATTTACACAATTTGGAAGCGTTGTTAAGAAGTCAGTCTATTCATATTGAAATGCCAAACTAAACTAAAAATAAATCACCAGCAATAGTGCCGCAACTTAAAGTTCTATATACTTCTAAAAAAACACCCTCTAAATCATCTTTAAAGAGCAGTGCTGCAACTCTGATTCCCCCGACCAAAATTCCAGCTGGGAGTTACTGTGAGATATCATGCAAGAACAAAGAGAATAATAAGGGACTTAGAAGACAACCCTGTCTCACTTCAATGTTAACGCTAAACCAGTCCGAAAGTTGGTTACCATTCCAAACCGCTGATTTGTTTGCACTATATACATATGTAGATCCATTAAATGTTTAAAAAACTTAGTTGAAACTTCAATTTGTGACAATTTTTAAAAAAAGACAATTTTTGTTGATAGTGTCAAAAGCCGCACGAAAATCTACGAAAAGTCCATATCGTTTTTTTCTCCTTCGTAGATAGTTTTCAGCGATACTGGTTAGGTTAAATATTTGGTCGACCGTAAAAAATCTTTCTCTGAAACCTGTCTGAAACTGGCTCAGCTTTCTATGCTTCATATGAGTCTTGAATTCAGCAACCTAGTGAAGATTTTAGTAAACGTATTCATAAAAGATATTCTCCTATAGTTGGTTGCATAATTCGGGTCATCTTTTTTGAATATAGAAAATATAACAGATTTTTGAAAATCTTCAGTATCAGTACCTTTATCGTAGACAAAATTTAAAGATGTAACCACTTTATCGAGCAATGAAAGAATTTATAAGGAATTCAATCTTCACTCGGTGCTTTTCTTAAAACTCCTCCCAGTTGAAATGAAGTTTGTAGTTGTCTAGGATTCAGCATATCTTCAAAGTGGGTTTTAAGGATGTTTTTTTTAATTTTTCGGTACAGAATTATTTTTTTGTTCAAAGGAATTTTTAATTAATTAATTAATTTTGTTTTTAATCTTTTACAACTTTTCTTTATAATTTCCTATAAAAGTACTAATTTGACTACAAATTGAAAGAAATTACTTTAAATTTAGGAACAAAATTAAGCGGCGAGACTTCTCGTTGTGAATTAAGTATGTCAAATTAAAGCGGCGTTGGTCTTCATCACAAAGAATGTAATAGGTGTTTTTTTTTGACGTGTGGTTTTCAATCTCACAATACTTTTTTCGGAGTTGGTCTTTTTGACAGCTGTCACTTGAGTTTGGTTTGCCATTCATCATAATCATAATGAATAGACTTAATCCTGAACAACATTTGAACATCGCGCAAATACACGTTCGCTGTCGCCCATACAAATTTTTTTCTTACCTGTGTGCCAAGTGTTTTTTTGTTTAAAAGTGTACGTTAGTTATACATATGTTAACGGTGCTGTTTTTTATTTTGTGTTTTGTCAAATTATTAAGTGTTTTTTAAGTGCGACTCCCGGTGGGTCACGTGACCCACATCTCGTTTTTATCATTTATAGGTTTCAATTGATATAAAAGCATTGAAATGGCAGTCCATAATTTTGCTATTAGCTCCAATATATTTTACGGAAATCGTAATCGTGGTGAGGAATCTGATGACGATGTAGCTTCGGACTCAGATGAGTACATACCTTCTAATGGAAGTTCTACTGATTCAGACCTCCTTGATCATTCTGAATCATCTGGGGAAGAAAACGAGAAAATTGAGCCAGTAATAATTCTTAAGACTTTTGAAAGACCAAACGGATGGACAACAGTTACTTGCCAGTTGCTAAAAACTTGTATTTGAACCAAATACAGAAACTGGTATTCCACTACAGTCATCAGTAATGCGACCAATTGAATTATTTAGCCTTATGGTTACCGAAGACGTTTTCCAACTGATCGTTACAGAGACCAATGCAAATGCCAACGAATTCTTGCAAAATAACACCGTAACTCGTAACTTTCGCTCAAAAGAGTGGAACGATACGAACATACCGGAGATTGAAAAATTTTTAGGAGTTGTCATGTATATGGGAATTGTAAAATATCCTTCAATAGCCCACTACTGGAGCACTGACAACTTTTTCAAGAACTCTTTTGTGCCCCAAGTTTTGTCACGCAATGGATTTCAGCTGCTTCTAAAGTTTCTTCACTTTGCAGACAACTCGGCTATAAGAGTAAACCGATTAGGAAAAGTTAGTACTCTCCTGGAGCTTCTGGAAAGAAACTTCGTCAACGCGCGAACTCCGAACGAAATCTTGGCTGTTGATGATTCAATGATTCCTTGGCGTGGTAGGCTGCAATTTCGGCAGTATAACCCTGGGAAATCACACAAATATGGTGTAAAAGTGTACAAACTTTGTCACCCATACGGTTATACCTACACCAGTTCAGTCTTTGCAGGCAAAACTGAAAGCAACAGCCAAAGAAGTAGACCAACCCCAACGACCTCACACTCTACCCAAATTGTTTTGGATCTGGCCGAACAATATTTAGACCAAGGAAGAAGTATTGCAGCCGACAACTTTTATACTTCCGTGTCTAGCCAAACATCCATTTTCTTGGTCGTCAAACTCATCTTTTTGATACACTTCGGAGTAATAGGACAGGAAATCCCAAAAACATGAAGAAGGAAAGTGGAAAAACAAACGGGACGTTCTCATGCTAACGACTAAACATGGATTGGAGGAAGTAGGGACAGGAAAAAGAAACAGAGATGGTCAGGAAATAAAAAAGTTACGTATGATCGTCGACTACAATCATGCTAAGCAAGCAATCGATATATCCGACCAAATGGCTTGCTATTTTACGCCACTAATGCAGACAATTCGATGGTATCATAAAATTGCCTCTGAATTTTTGCTATCAATGTCCATAGTGAACGCCTTGGTTCCTTACAAAAAACATGACAAAAAATGTTCAAATTTGGAATTTAGACAAAAAGTTTGCAAGTCTTTGTGTGATCTCGCTTCTGAATATCATGCTCACACATCATCTAAGATCAAACATCTTCTAAGGAAAAATGAAAATAAAGACTCAAGAAACAGGAAAATAAGAAAGAGATGTAGAGATTGATATGATGCGATGAGTAGGAATGAAAAAGGTAAAGAAGGTGACCACTTTTTGTGCTACTTGTGAAGGAAATCCTTCTTTGTAACTTGGAGTGTTTTAGTAAGCATCAAAAGTAAAAAAAAAAGTTTTTTGCATATTATCTTATATTTTGTTTATTTTTTTGTGAATAAAGTGAACTATAGTTATACTTCTATATAAACGGATTAAACTCTGGTATAATTTTTTTTCTGATACTATAGACCTTTATCTAGGTGCCGACATTGAAAAGTAAGTGTTTCTTCAACAGGCCACTTCAAAAAAAATATACAAAAACGTATGCCATGTGACCGCCGGCGGTTCACATGTCCTCCCAGGAGGTAAAAGTTGTGACCTCCGGCGGGTCACACGCAGCAAACGTGTTAATACCAAAATATTGATTGATTCAATATTCGGTCGACATAATCGCCCAGCAGAGTCGTTAATTCGAGCAATCATGGATCGGTTTCGCACCAAGTTTACTCTAGTGGGTAATGCGTTACAGTGCGCACCGAAGACGCTATTGTTGCTGTGGAGCAAAGTATCGAAGAAGACCCGATGCCCGTCCATTTTATGGAAGATTTTGCGGAAGGATCTTGGTTTGCGGGTTTACAAAATCTAACTCGTGCAAGAATTGAAGCCGAACGACTATCAAGCGCGTCGCACGTTCGGTGAATTGGCCCAAAACGAGATGGCCACTGAACCCGATTCTCACAAGAAAATTTTGTTCAGAGATGAAGCTCACTTTTGGTTGAAGGGTACGTTAATAAGCAAACTTGTCGTATTTGGAGTGATCATAATCCGCAAGCCATTGTAGAGACGCCCTTACATCCTCAAAAAGTCACTGTTTGGTGTACTCTATGTGGGCAGAGGGAATCATTGATCCATATTTCTTCAAAAATGAAGCCGGCCATAATGATACAGTCAATGGGGAACACCATAGAGCTATGATTAGTGACTTGTTCGTGCCTGAGGATGTTGATGTGGACGACTTTTGGTTCCAAAAAGACGGCGCTACATGTCATACAGCCAACGAAACAATCAATGTATTGAAGGAAGCTTTTGGTGAGCGCATTATCTCGAGTCGTGGGCCTTTGGCCTGGCCTACAAGGTCGTGCAATTTAACACCGCTGGACTATTTCTTGTGGGGATATGTGAAGTCACTAGTATACGCAGATAAGCCCGAGACGATAGACGCCTTGGAAGAGAATATTCGGCGGGTTATTGCTGACATACGGCCCCAATTGCTGCAAAAAGTGGTCGAACATTGGTCTTCTCGGCTGGAATTTATTCAAGCCAGCAAACCAAGAAAGGGACCTACAAATATATAAGTATGTTCAAACATAAAGTTTTCATCGAACAGACTAGGGAAATGTCAATTGATAAACTTGAGTAAAGGGAAAAAAGGAAATAAGCCCATACTAAAGAAATTATATTCTGAGAATCAACAAGAATAAAAGAACAAAATTATTCAAATGCAATTGTGTTTAAAAATTTTATTTTTACATTTTCCTTTCTTAAGTACCTAAATGATTATGTAGTCAGCGTTTTGCGACGCATGGTTTTATTATTGTCCTAAAACAATAACCAACCTCATTTGTCTTACATTGGAATATGACATGGATGGGAATAAAGTTTGATTCCAATAACTCGGCGATGATGCCACAATAGATATTCTGCATGAGCTATTTATGGCATTGAAATAAAATAAAGGCATCTCGAATTGGTCATGAAGATTCACCGAGATCGTGTTTTAAATTTATTTAATTTTGTAAAACTTACAAGTCAATGCCGATCAATTAAAATCAATCAATGCCCTCAAAACTCACATATCCTGTGCGATTCTTCAAATCCAGCCAGATACGAGTATATTCCCCGAGTTCATCGAAAACTGGAACTATCGGATGCATCGCACCCATAAAAACCTGCGATTATCATTAAAAATGAAACCCGTTCCTATTCGGTTTAACAAATTGAAAAAGAGAACCATTATTTTGTCAATTCATTTTGACCTTGGATGAAAAAGTATTGCAAATTCGAAATGCACTTTTATGTATATGTATAGCTATACAAACAAAATCCAAAAGTAAAAACATGTCATGAACTCTAAATGAATAATGAAAGTCTGAAGTATAACCTTAACCTCCAAACATGAAAGTTACGAAAATCAGTAACAGTCTTACTTAAAAGTCCATGTAAACATAACTGGTTCGAATACGTTTTTTTAGATGTCAACTGAGCTTGTACTTAATTTATATTTTAAAACCTTTTTATATACAAATTTTGTATATAATTAATTTTAGCATTGAATAAAATTATAAATTTATTGTTTTGTTTTTTATTATTTATTTTTGGCCATTAAAGACTTCATACAATACTTTAGTAAGCCATTCTAACATTTGCTTGATCTCCATTAAAAATACTTGATTATATATATTTATAAATTAAAAGCTTAATGAAATTCCATTTCAACAAAATCGGAACAAGTTGGTGAAATATAAGATGGGCGAAATTGGCCAGTTCTTTTGTTTTCATAATTACCTGGAATTTATTATAACATCATAATTTTTTTAATATATATATAAATAAAATAAAACCAACTAAATAAATAAGTTCGAATTGAAAATAAGGACAAACTCCTTTTTTTCGTCATTGAAAAGAAATCTGATTTTGAAAAAAATTAACACAACTGTGTCGCACATACTTGCTCTTATAAATTCCTATCGAGAAACACAAAGTAAAAAAACGTTATATGAAAGGTACCGTTTATAGAATTTTCCTGGAAATTTCGATTTAATAGATTTATCATTTATACCTATAAAAAAATCATCAAGATCGTTCACACATATGGCAGGTACCGTTATTTTCAGCTCTAAAAATAAAATTTCAAATTCCTCTCTAAGGGAAAAAAGATACACACGTATTAAATTTGAAGGCACTCGCTTAATCCGTTTAGACACCTCTATGATCATAATGCCATGTTTGATTGCTATCTCAATTTTTTTTTGTATTCACGAATCCTAAACTTACTTTATAGATTATAGTACCAATAATCGCAAGTAAAAATCGTTAATCCTATATCTCTAGCTATCTTTAAATTCAGAAAATTAATTATTTTGCGATTATATATTTGAGATAACCATCAAACATGACATTATGATGAAATAGAAAATATTTGAGTAACTGGCAAAATTCTGTCTGCATGTCTGTTCGTATGTATTTTGGACTATAGCCTAAGCGGTTTTGCCAATTGTTTTTAAATTTAAAAATAAAATTTTTTTTTTACCTGACATATTAACCGTACCTGTCATATAACCGTTAAGTAAAAGCTTCTCGAAAACGGCTCCAAGATTTTTTATGAACAAATTTCAGAATACTTTCGTAGGTGTGGTGTATGTTCTAGTGGAAAAAAAATAAGTTGGTGGGTTAAAAATGGTACCTCCCATTAGGACCGTTTTTTTTCTTCGACTTTCTCGAGAACTGGATAACGGATTATTATCAAATTTTATAGTTAGGAAGACGTAGGTAGCCAAAGTAATTTAACAACAAAATACTTGCGACTTACTTTTTTTTGTAATTTTATTTAATTTAATTATTTTTTTTTAAAAAATAATATTTTTGTGTTTAAGTTTGCATTCTTAAAGTATTATTTTTTTTTAGTTTTTTTTTTTAAAGTTGTTAAATAAAAACCGTTTTATTTAAAAACCGTTCCTACGATTTAAAAAAAAATCACACTTTTTTAATTTTTTTAAAAGAAAGAAAATGTTTTTTTAATATTACAGTCATCAACTTTCTTCTAGAAGGTCAGGGAGCGGACCCTAAAGTGATACAATCATTCTTAGTTGACGATGAAGTATATTATTGCAACGAGTGTTTGTTGCATGGTTATGGGTGAAAGTTCCAGAAAGAATTAGATTCCACATTGTCGCGAAAATTGCCCATTTTTTGATCCATATAAACCTATTCCGGATATTCATTTGAATGAAACAGTTTTTCGCAATTGCGATAAAAACGTAAGTGGCGTGCTATCTGCCATCTTCCAGGATCGAAAAATGTCTTTTAAGCTGAAGTAAAAGGAAGGTGCTCTAGAAGGCATTTTTGTGTCTAGCGCTAACAAAAATCATACTGTTGGACAATTTATAATAAATATGAACATAAATTCAATCAAACTTTGTCAGCCTTGCTATCACTGACAAAGTTTGATTGAATGAGAAGCAAGGAAGAATACAAATACCATCTTGGGCAAATTACAGCTTGACCAATTTAGTTGGTACTGCCCTGTAGAAATAAAATTCCCTAATTCCCTAAGATACCAGTTCAAAAGCAAAATTATGCTTAGATGTGTGGTTTTCGACCTGGCAATACTTTTTTCGGAGTTGGTCTTTTTGACAACTGTCACTTGATTTATGCTCAGTTTGGTTTGCCATTTCATAATGAATAGACTTACTGCTGAATAAGGTTTGCAAATCGTGCAAATTTATTACCAAAATAATGGTTCGGTTCGGTGGAGCAGAGTACCGAAGAAGACCCGAATGAGTCCATCCGCCATGCGCGCAATAATTAGAGCTGTGCCCATCCACTTTACGGAAGATTTTGCGGAAGGATCTTTGCTTGCGGGCTTAAAAAATCCAACTCGTGTAAGAATTGAAGCCAACGACCATCAAGCGCGTCGTAAATTCGGTGAATGGGCCCAAAAGATGGCCACCGATCCCGATTTTCACAAATTTTGAAAAATTGGGCTTCTCGTCTGGAATTTATTCGAACCAGCCGCGGCGGACACTTACCAAAAATCATTTTTAAAACATAATGGCAAACGCCTTTCTTTATAACAAAGCTAAATTCTTGGCCATAACATTAAACTATATGCGTTTTATTTCTTCTTGAAAACCACACGTCTAAAAAAAACATCCTTTACTATTTAACACTTTCGCAGGCAGGGTGCACAACTCCTAGAAAAATGGTCCAAATTGAAATGAGATTAAGGAAATGAGACTCAGAAAACCCCTGAAGTGGCAGGTCTATGCAAAGAAACCACAATCGACTAACACATTACACAGCCTATTACTCAAATTCAACCGGATTTACCCGAAAGAGTTATAAAAAAATGGGCAGTAAAAAGCGGACGGGCAATTGTTTTTTACATAATGGTAAACATGGGCTTTTAAATGCACAAACATTGTTGATACCTCACACATAGCTTGCTTTATTCCATTTCAGCATTTACCCGCCCTTATTGTAAAACCCTTTATTAATCAATCAATCAAATGATTAACCCTTTATCCAGACACAGAAAAAAAGCAGGTCGATTAAATGGCGATGAAAAATAGTAGAGGTTCCAAACATAGACAAGAGTAAGACAATCTATGGTCTGAATCCTAGTTCTTTTGCTCTTTACTAGATTTTTGCCAAGCCGTATCAAATTGAAATCAAGTCGGATGATCTGACTGTCCGGAAACCTTGGAACAAACTGCGTTTATATTTTTTATGGAAGAAACAGCTTGATCTTCCTAGACCAATAACTTGTTTTGTTTTTAAGGGATACAGGCAGGACATAAATTTTAGATTTTATTTAAAGCAATCCGACACACAAACCCCTACGTCATAAACTTCTTTTTCTGTTTAAAAGCTGATTCCATTAAAGTCTTAGTCATAAAAACAGATACACTTATTCATCGGTAACAACAATAATTTTTTTAAGCGGAAACACAATGGAAAAATCTAAAGCAAAAAAATAAATTATTAAATTGTACTTATTTTACTATTTGATTCTAAATTGCGTGATAATCTTTAACATCAATTTATATATAAAAAAAAAAACAAAGAAATGAGCTGCGCAATGATTTAATACCAAAAAAGTTGGAAAAAATTACATATTTATTGAGAACTACTAAATTCGTGATATTATTGTCGTTTTGGTATAAAAAAATTGTTTTAAAAAAAAAAAAAAATTAACACGGGAAACAGACAAAACTAAAGAGATATTATAAACTATAGTATTTTTATTTTTTTTACCTGTGGAGCGGCTGAGATTGAGCCAACAGCTAAGGCGTATACGAGAATCAATTGAATCATAACTAATTGCCTTGTTCGGTCTTGACTGCTAATTCCTTTATATTTTTGTGATTTCGTATTCTAAACTGAGATTCCTGGGCCGAAGATCTCGAGAAGTCACTTTATGTGGCGAAATAGTAAGTCACACTTAGGAATAAGTATTAATAATTCAAATCAAGACTCCAAAACAATGCAATATATCTTTGGTAATATATAATTTTTTTTTTATGATTTCAAAACACTGCGCCTAATTCTGTCACACACGAGTTGAATAAATTAATTTAATTCTTTTATTTGAAATCATAAATTCCAACTGTTGAATCCAAATCAGAATAGTATTCACTTGGAAGCGGTGTTGCGGGCTTGAATGATCAACTTCAACTGACGGTTACGGTTGGAGAGATACTATCTTAATTGAGTAACCCAAGTTGATTTGGCCAAGAAGTCCGTGCTACCGATTCTCGATGAATTAATGTTGTTTTTTGCAATAAAACCTACTTTTTTAAGGTGAGTGGAGATCAGATGAAGTGAAGTTAACATTTAAAGCTGGTTTTGGTAAGACATCAGGGGCGGATTTATTAATTCGATATTTGTTAATTTAGAGGAGGTCAAATATATGGTGGAACTATAAGATAGTTTTGAAGGTAGTACGATGCTTACACATCTTTTGATCAACTATGGTAGACAAATTAATGTTGCATTCCCTATAAAGAATTTTCCTGTTTGTCTGTGGAAGCCATGTTGTTTTGGTGGCGTCTGTCAAATCTTTTTATTACACAACAACTGAGGCCAGATCATCGTAGAAAGAAACGCGATTAAATAGCACGTTCAAGTGATAGATATACTCTGAAAACAATTGTTGGTTAGTTGAAATGAAACGCATTGCACCCATATTTTATGGCTGACACGGGAACACTATTCCAAGTCTTCCTACCAAAATGTGTAATGGCCGAATTCGAAGAGATAAACTAGACGTAGCAACCGATCGTCATATAATAACGCTGGGTTATACGGAAATATCACGAAGGTCAATGTAAAAGAATCATGCGCATTCGATTCAATAACAACTCGGCCCCTCGTAGACGTCAATTTAGTGAATTATGCGTAGCCTGCAGTATGATGATGATGATAGCCACAAGTTTTGTAATGGCTTCCAAACTGAGCGAGGGCAACGTTTGTTAAAAATCGGGTACCAGTGTTCACCGGATTAACAAGATATTTAGGCTTTTTATCAGAGTTTATCTAGAAACTGTATGTTAAGATTGCGATAGTTCTTTTTATGAAGCTTAGAACTGGCTGCGGTTTCCCAAAATTGCGGAACATATGGCATCGTGGTTTGTAGGATGTTGAATTGACGTGGATCGCGAAGTTTTCTTGAATCGTTTTTATCAAGCCTTAATGCAAAAGGTGTTTAGTAGTCCTCCTCAAAAAGAGGAAAGAGTAGCGCAGCTAGAGCACTAGCAATGACTCCTATACTGTTGATCTCGTCATGGAAGGTTGTTGTTGGTGTCCACAATAAGTCTATATGTGTTCCTGTACGAACTGATGGAGGCATAACCATCTCCATCTCACAGCACTACCAATGCTATTGTAGTAGTTATTGATTTTTTATTTTTCAATTTTTTATTTTCTTAAATATTTAACAATTATTTATAATATTTAATTCAAAGTACGTACATATGTAATAAAAAAAAAATTAAACAAAAAAACTTAGGCTAGTAGCGTTAAACATTCAAATGGGAAATAATTCCAACAAAAGAATTTCTTGTTGCGATGGCTTTGTTTGTGCCCCAATACGAATACCCAAAGTTTTCCCCCTCCACAAAGCTTTGCTTGCTCAAGGGACATGTTTGCTCTAAACTTATCAATATTTTCAAAAATGGTCTGAGTAAAAGTTGTAGCATATTCCGCGTCAAATGAGACCAAAACCATTTTTTGGGCTACCTAGTACCAAAACTAGGTTAGATCAAATTTGGGCCATTTTTTCACATATTTCAGTTTTTCTCAATTATCTTTGCAAATAAATTCTTTATCATAGAAAAACTGCATTACAAGTAGTAGAATTGAATTCCGCGTTCTTGAAAATGGAAGCCAGATAGAAGGCACACCGTTTGGTGTAACTCCGGTGCCGATAGCACCAACGACTGAGGAGCTATAAGCAATTAAAATGGAGAGAGTTGAGCGAATAAAGAACCTTCCACTCATTTCCCTCCTGGCGGTGCAATAATTATTTTTCCTCGCCTTATTTCTATGGTGTATGGAAAGCTAATGTACGAGTAGCTGGAATCTATACCTATCTTACAGTGCAAGAACCACTCCCTTAGGACCTCTAAATAACGAGATATAGGCGCGGAAAGTTTGAGTGAAAAATGCATTTTACTGCATTGTGACCCTTCCATCCACTCCTGGAGACGCAGTTATATTTTCAAGAAAATGTTGGAATATTGATCAGAAAGCTAGACTCAATACCTATCTAGCTAGGACCTCTATGTAACGAGATAGAGGCATGTAAAGGCTTGAGTAAAAAAAATATATTTTCTGACATGCGACTCTTCAACTCGCTCCTGGAGGCGCAGTTATTCTTTAAAGTAATTTGCGGTATATAAGCTGGGTAACTTGGTTTAGTACCTATCTGACAATGCAAAACATACTTAGTTAAAATTTCTATACATCAAGATAGAGGCATCTGAAGGTTTGAGTGAAAAAATGTAGTTTTTGACATGTCTCCCTTTGATCCGCTCCTGCAGGCGCAATTCTTTTTTCAAGAGATTTTAAGTATATGGATCGTTTAGTTGGACCTAATACTTATCTGAAAATGTTAAAGATAGTCTTCTAGGATCTTCACATAACGAAATATATAAGTCTGAAGGTTTGAGTGAAAAAAAATAAGTTTCTGACACGCCACCCTTAAATCCGCTCCTGGAAACGCAGTTTTTTTTCAAGAAATTTAAGATATATGGATCTTGTAGCTAGACAAAACCTATCTGAAAATGTAAAACATATTTACTTAGGACAACTAGGTTTGAGTAAAAAAATATATTTTCTGACACGCCCCCCTTCAATCTGCTCCTGGAGTGCCTTTTCAAAGTATCGTTCTCTAAATTCCCTGAGGACGGATAATCTACCGGGGAAATGTTGAATGTTTTCTTCTTCTATCATGTTCCACATGCTGCATTAAGATATCGAGTCATCCTCTAAATCTGCTTAGTGTGTCACATCACGAATTTCTTCTCTTTTAAAGATCGATTCAATATCCTTGTACTTTATGGGAAGCCGATGTGAGTAGACACATACCTCAAGATAGATCCTTTATCGATCAGGTGCTTTAGTGAAACTGCTTTCAGAATGCCTGAGCAATATAAGACATATTGTGGTTCTAGGAGGATGGCCAGCGCTCTACTATGAACACTACAATAAACATTCTGGATGAGCGATTCGACCTTTTATACTTTTTTTGGGGGGGATTTTCTTAAGTCACATGGTTGTGTCAAAAAGCCCTTAATGTCAACATAACAAAGGCTCACGTTCTACTACATAAATTCTATTTTTTATATTTTTAAAACCATATTTCACTGTTGTCTTAGTCTAGCGAACAAAATTCTAAAATCCTCATTTTAATAGACATTTTCGCACTAATCAACCAAATGCGGGCCTGGAACATATGCAATACGATAAAATAGTATGAAAGTGTGAACAGAGAAGTTTTTTTTGTTTTTTGTTTTTTGCAGGTGCATGGATTTGTTGTAATTCTCATTATGGTGCGGCAAAATTTACCAAAACAAAATTGTGCCAAAATAAAGGAGAAACATCTATCAGAAGATGTGCTTTGTTTTTGCGTCGTGTCGTCGCTTAATATTGTTTTCACGAAATCGCTGTCTGGCTGTGCAGCCGGTAAGATTAGACGCGGTTAACTACTAATCTTGCAACAATATTATGAAAATTGTTTTGGTTTAACCGAAAGATTCATTAAAAGATACTTATTCCTTGTCCATTTCGTTTGATCATTTTTTTTTTTGTCAATTAAATTCAAGGTTAGAACACAATTTTTGGATAAGACTTCTTATGACGTAGAATAGACCAGTAAATTGATATTCCCAAATAAATACATATATTTACCAAACAACCCAATTCTTAGAATAATTTATTTCAAAATTTAAATATCTTTATCTATATGTATAAACGGGAAAAAGAGGTATAATGCGAAGTTTGGGATATTTAACTTCAGAGTTTCTGTTTCTTGTTTTATAGAAAAACCCTTTCTAAAAATGAATCATGTAAGAATGCTTCGATTTTTTCAGAGATTTATTCTAAAAAAATTTCGTTTGTATGTGGAAGATTCCTTATAAAAATGCGTTTTAACTCAGAATCTTATTACATTCAGTTCCTATACATAAATAGGTATTTTTTTGGTCCTAATTAGTTTAAGTCTTTTTGCTTATTGAGCAAAAAATTGGTTTCCTGGTCTAATGTTTACGTATAACGCATATGGAATTTGAAAGTCAACGTGTTGCAGGAAACTGATAGAGAGTGAATGTATATTATATATAATTGCATACCTATATCCAAACAAAAAAATAGAACACATACATATTTATGCATATGTATAATATTTAGATGATGCATTGTTAATTTTTTTCATTCCAACAGTTGATTATTTAACGGGTCCGCCAAATAACTTTTTTTTTTTTGAAAATGCTATAAAAAAAACTAATAATTATTTTCTCAATTTTTTTTTTTATTTGAAAGTACAATCGTTCCGGTGAATAATGGAAAATAATTTCATTCAAATGGCTGCCTCGGCTAGCCATGCAGTAGCCTACACGATCGGTCCAATTTTTAAGCACATTATCCATTATGGGCATCTGTATTTCACCAATGGCTTAACGAATATTGTCCTTTAAAGCGTCAATTGTCTCTGGCTTGTCGGCGTAACACTTATCTTTTTACGGCACCCCACAAATAATAGTCCAACGGTGTCAAATCGCAGCTCCGAGGTGGCCAAACGACATCAGCTCTGCGGCTGATAATGCGATCTTCAAAAACAGGGTGCAAAACATCGATTGTAGCTTCGGCTGTGTGGCACGTAGCGCCGTCTTGTTGAAACCAAATGTTGCCAATATCCTCCTTTTCAATTTTTGTGAACAAAAATTCGTTCAACATGGCCCGATAACGATCGCCATTGACTGTAACGGCCACTCCTTGCTCATGGCCCAATTATGCCTCTGAACCAAAATCCGCACCAAAGAGTGACTCCTTTTGGGTGTATCGGCTTTTCAATGTATGCGTGCGGGTTTTCTGTGCCCCAAATGCGACAATTTTGCTTGTTTACATACCCGCCAAGATCCAAATGAGCTTCATCTGAAAAGATGATTTTTTTGCCAAAATCGGCATCTTCTCTAAGTCGATCGCAGGCCCACTCAGCGAAGCGAAAACGCATTGGATGGTCAGTTGGCTTCAACTTCTTAACCAACTGGACTTTATATGGCGTCATACCAAGGTCTTTATGCAAAATTCGTCTCAATGATGTCTCCGATATGTTCAATTGTTGAGAACGACGGTGAATTGATGTTGATGGCGCTTCACGTACATTTTCTGCCACAGCAGCAATATTCTCGGGTGTACGCACTGTTTTTGGCTTTTCACGCTTTGATTTATCGATGAGGATGCCAGTTTCTTTCACTTTTTTCACAAGATAACGAACATACGGAGCTGACGGTGCTTCTCTTCTTCCAAAATATTACGCAATTTTCGCACACATTCTGCAACATTACCATGATTTTCAAAGTAATGTCGCAATATTTCCCAGCCTTGTTCAAGCGTATACACTACACAACCATATTTGTTCAGCGGAAGGATAAAACTAATTATCTGTCAAATCAGACATGAGCTAAGTGTTACCATTCACGAAATAAGCACTAGTTGAAAAAAAAACGTTAGATCGCGGACCCTTTCTTACAATAAAAAAAAGATAAAAAAACAATTAAATTAGACGGACAAAATTTTTCCCTTAAATATATCTGTATATAATAATAACAATTGTATAGCCCAGTAAGAATAGCTTTTTGAGAGGAAAATAAAAGGCACGAGTGGGTCGCACAACCCTATGTGCTAATCCTTTTTAGGTGCATGCGTCTTTTTGACAAAGGTTTCATTTTAATGTTTTTTTTTACGTGCAACTTCTTTAGAATCGTTATGATTTGAAGCTTATTGAAACGAAAAACGAAAATGCATCACGACAAAGAGACAAACACATAAGTATATAAGATTGTTAGCTTTTGCTGTTTTTTAGTGTATTATCTTTACACATATTTTTTTTTTTTTTTTTTATAATTAACGCGCGCACAAAGGACTATTTGTTTCCCTTTTAATGTAACACACTGCGCGGGCATTACGAAGATAGGGAGGGGAGAGATAGGAGGTGCCGATTAACATTGGTTTTGAATGTTTGTAGATCAAAATGGCAAGGGAAAATCCCGCCGGGTAAACTATTCCAAATTCGTGTCGTTCGGCTAAAAAAAGAATCCCTATATTTCACGGTACGTCCGAAATTAGGCTCAAGGGTGAACTGAGGAGCATTCCTTGTGAGACGAGTATTACGGGAGAAACTTTTAAGGGGAGGAATGCAACTGGCTACTTCGAGTGAACATTTTTTGTAAAAGAAACGATAAAATAAGGAAAGACATGAAACATTGCGTCGGTGTTCGAGTGGGGCAATTGTTTCAGCGGCAGTTCTATTTCCTATCAATCTTATAGCACCTGCCCAGAGTTGGGAGTTATACTCGAGTTTATGGCGTATAAACGCTTTATAAATTGTAGCCAGATCAGATGGGGAAAATACTTCTTACACCGATACAGAAAACTTAAGCACTTTGCAGCATTCTTAGCGATCTCAAATATATGGTCGTTCCAACGGAGGTCGTCGTTGACACACATACCGAGTACTGAGAGCTTTTCGGTTTCTTCGATGTAAGTGCCATTCATGGACAATGGCATTGGGGGAATGTTTAGCTTCAACGACAGAAGACAGCATTGAGTTTTCGAAGCATTAAATTCCACACGATTTCTATTACCCCATTTGACAATGCTGTATAAATCGGAGTTTAATGAGCTTGACATATGGTACCGTTGCAATTGTACGTCCGAAGGCGAAGGACGTGATTTATCGAACGAATATGAAAAGCTGAGGGTAGAGTCGTCAGCAAAACAGTTAAGTGGATTAGAAGTAACAGACAGAAGATGGTTTATAAAAATCAAAAAAAGAGTCGGAGACAGAACAGAACCCTGGGGCACACCAGCATTTATTTTGTGCGAATCAGACTTGAATCCGTCCAATACAACTTGTATTGAACGGTCCAGAATATAGCTTCTAATCCAACGAACAAGTGTATCATCGATCCCAAAAGCACACATTTTCGATAAAAGAGCTTGTTTACTGTTTATAAATTGTGTTTTTATAACTTGCGATTTATAGGGACTATAAGGCAAATTAGGCATTCGGAAAAAAAATTCTAACAATAAGACATGACCCGATGATAGAGAAACATATTTGAGTTACTGGCCAGATTCTGTCTGTCTATCTACTTGTCCGTCTGTACGGATGTATATTGAACTACAGCCTAAACGGTTTGGCCAATCGTCTTCAAATTTTGAACTTAAGGATATTTTGACATTCTACAGAGGATTTTTTTCAATTTTTTTTTTAGCTAAAAAATTAACGGTACCTGTCATATAACCGTTATGTAAAAGCTTATGTTTCTCGAAAACGGCTCCAAGAATTTTTATAAAAAAAATCAGTGTGCTACTGTATGTATGCATTATATTTTGGTGAAAAAAAATTAATATGGTGGGCTAAGCACGGTACCTCCCATAGGACCGGTATTTTTTTCTTCGACTTTCTCGAAAACTGGTGATCCGATTACTATGAAAATCGATATTCAAAAAGATTAAATTATTTCACTCAATACAATTTAATGCACTTTAATCGAACAATCAAAAGTCACAAAAATAAAATAAAAGCTTTGATGTTAACTTAAATTTTCTTAAAACAATTTCGGGACGCAATTCAGGTGATAACGTTGCCTACATTTTTCATACAGGAATTTGTTAAGGATTAATATAAGTAGTATAAATCACAAACAGACATTTAAATTATTGATAGGCGTGGCAGGTGGGAGTTGGTACAAATACAAACCATTCGGGATGTTTCGTGGTACAATGGTGTACCAATCGTCTTTTATTACACAAAATGCAACAAAACACTCCTTTTGGTAACACAAAAATGAACTTTGTTCTGTAAAAAGAAAATAACGAAAATATAAACATTTATTCAGTAAAAAGACCATAACGATTATAGAATATATGTTTTATAAATATTTCAAGAATGGTGCATATTGTTTTGGTTCGGGTTTGCTTATTGCCCTTGGAACAACTTACACATCGGTGTCTTGAAGTTCCCTCGATTGGCAAATGTCTTACTACCAACTCTCTAACTGACGGACGACCTCGTGGCCATAATTAATGAACAAAATTCATAATTGAGGATGATCCACGAAGAGACTCTGATATTTTACAACGCGTAAAGGAAATGTAATTATTTTGGAACAAATACTCCGTTGGTCGTGGGGAGGTTCGTTGCTTTCAGAATCGGTAACTGCCATCTCTTCATCTGAATCTTCTTCAGAAATAGAATTCTGGTCGTCCTCTGTTTCAGACTCATCGGTTGGGTCTGGTCGATTCATTACTGTCAGAAGAAAAGTCTGTTCTGTTAGAATTTTCTTCTCTTTATTTGTGATTCTTTCTATTTCTTTGTCGTCTATTGACATCATGAAATAAAAAAAAACATAGCATAAAAGCGGGGCAGAGACGAGCGGTACAATATAAGTACCAACCTAAAAGACGAATGGTACACTAAAGTACAACTTACGTTTATTTGTTGATTATTATTTTTTTTTTGGCTTAAAAGTCTTAACTTTTGCAAAATTATCACTATTTATTATTTTATACTGTAAATATTTACCATTTGTTTCGATAAAATACACCCAATATTTAGTAAACTATACAAAATTACTTCATAGACACGACTTTTTGAGTCGATCTACGAGAACAAACTACAGACAAAACTGGTTTTCAGTTGCAACAAACACCAAAAGAACCATAATATTTTGTGTCTAAATATTCTCGGACGCAATGGTACACATTTGGTTTCTTTATTGCAGTGATGTAAGATTTTAGGCATGTTTGAACTTTTGCTGGTACATATGTGTACCGGGACGCAGGGTTAAATTTTATACTAAAATGTGACCGCACATATGAGCAAGTACGTGCGCTCCAGTCGTGCAATTTATTTCAATTCACACACAAAGGGTTGGTAGAGGAAATGAGTGAGTAAACGATCATTATTCATTATTCCATCAACTTGGAAGGTGATCGGATATGGGGGAATGTACGGGTTTTTTTTAAGAGATACACAGAATTCGTGTGCGTTTGTCAAAATTAACTCTTTTTTTCAAAAAGACGAATGCACATTAAATGGATTAGCCCATAGGAGCAGGTACGTGCGACCCAGTTGTGCCTTTTATTTATTGTATATTTTGTCTGGACTACATCTATTTCCGAGTAAAGCCTTTCCACTAATAATTTTGTAAAACGTAAAAGAATTCTTTGCAGTCAGTTTGTAAACCCAATTTGGTCGATTGTTATTCATTATTGCAGAGCTCAGTATTACCATATTTTGCCCATTTATTTAATTGTACTAATAACTTATAATCGTATAATATCTAAGCGATATTCTAATACATTAAGGAACCCCCTTTTTGTCTCTGCCGGTCGGGTATAAGGATAGTCATATCTATTAACTATAAAGCCAAAACCACTGGCCATGTTTAATAAACTTAACCACCCACCCGAATAAACGTTTTTTTTTATATTTTTTGAAAAGCAAGTTTTCAAGGACTACCAAATCTGAACAACCGTTATTTTCTAATTTTTATTTTAAAAGCTATAAGCATCCGTAGAATAAAGTCAATATATACATACATATGTAGCTTTAAACAAAAAATAAGAACTGCCTATTTTATAGACTTTTTGTTTTACTATCTAATTCCTATGAATTGTAAAGACGACCTATTAACACAACTACCTGTGTTTGGCTAGGTCAAGACTCATTTTCTTCTTGGGTTTTGACACCCAATTTTTTAAGGTAAATGAACTTCAATAGGCTTTCCTCATTTTTCTTTTTTTTTTTTTTTTAATTTGAATTTTCATTAGCATATTGGTATAAACGTTAACCAAAAATTCCGGCACGTCTCAAGTGTCGGTAAAGTTTTCAGTCTGAGGCTAATGCTTGGTTTTTTTAGCTTTTGTTTTGTTTTTTTTTTTTTTTCTTAAATTTTTTTTTTATTAAAATATTCCGATTGATTGAATTCAAAAACAATAAACATACCGGTTAGCTGAACTGGTTAACCGGGTAAGCAGTAAGCATACTTCGGGTTTCTGTGTTTATTGGCTTCAGTCACAGTCAATAAACGAATTTGGTGAATGCGACGCGTGAATCATTTTCGTGGTTATTTGGCATCTTTGAGGCACGGGTTAATAATTTCTGAGATGGATTTAAGAAAGGAAAATTAGCACACTTAGTGAATCTATTTATATTTTTATGGGCTTAGTTTGTTTGATAATTTTACTATTCCTAACCAGTTAATAGATGAGGTTTTATACCAATTTATTAACTAGTTTCTAGTTTGGTAATAAAATCTCATAGGAATAGAATAAAAATAGAAGGTTGTTGAACTATAACGGATAGATAGTCATTGATAGGTTTTATTCTATCGAATTTTGCTCGTTGAACTTTTAACAGGTAAAATCATTTAATTTCTATACTAAGCCTAACTTGCTCTATCACTTAACACTAATTAAAAACAGATTAAACTATTTGTTTTAATTTGTTTATTATTCACTCTAACCGGTTTAATAAGAGTAATTTAATCAGTGGAAAACTTTTACAACTTGTAGTTTTTCAATGAAAGAGGAAGTTGTAATGATATTTTAAGGAAGGAAACAATTCCGATTGAATATATTATGTATTTTAACAGTTTTAAATGTCAATTAAGTATTATCATTTTATTGTTTCTATGACAGATTCTTGATTAATATCTAAAACTTAACCAATTTTTCATTTATATAAAACTACTACCGTTCGTAATATTAACTCCGCTCAAAATCTGTTAGCCTCTCTAGCATTTGGTGGTTAAAATGCTCATGTTTATGAAAAATAATATTCTGATGAAAGTTGATACTTTTGATGTCAGCATTATCTTCGTTGTCAAACGAAAAGGATAAATGCATATACCGGCAATTAGTGCGTATTTAAAATCTATATCGAATGATACAATATTCGTAGATCGAGTACTACAAGTTGGGCCAAAAGAAGCCATCCGATGTTGTTTTGCTCTCATTTTTTTTTCTCAATGAAAAACTTCGATTCTGTTTTTTGATTATGTTTATTTGAACCTTTAGAATTTTATTGGTCAAGGTTAGAGGATGATATCGGACAAATGGGCGCCGTCACATTTGATTGTCATACGGGCTCGTTTTATGGCATTTTTCATCACTTCGGCGAGAACTTCGGGCGACAGATTCTCGCACTCGTGTCGAATGTTGTCCTTGAGGGCTTTTAGGGTCTCGGGTTTGTTAACGTAAACACGGGACTTCAAAAAAACACTACAAAAAAGTCTGGAACGATTAAATATGGCGATCTTGCGGGCCAGAAAAAAACTCGGTTAACATGGCCCTATAGCGCACACCGTCCACTGTTGTCGTTTGACCAGCGGCATTCTAGAAAAAAAAAAAATGGCTCGATGACTCCTCCAGCGTGAACAGTGCACCATGCACTAACTTTGAGCGGGTATAATGGCTGCTCTGCATTACTCGTGGATTTTCGGTGCCCCAGAAGCGATAGCTTTGCTTGTTCACGTACCCGCTTGTATAGTTGACTCCACATTAGTATGCTATCATAAGGAACCTTAAAATCGAAAGAAAAATTATATATCGATATACACATAACGATATTTCAGGATAAATACGTTCAAAATGTCGCTTTAAATATTCTGAAAGGTGCTGTTCTTGACTATAATGTGAATTCGATTTATTTGAAACCATATAAAAAGATTCCCTGATGTCGGCCTTATTGACATTACATCTTACTCACATAAACTTACATTTATTCACTTCTTTTCTAATATTGTTACTTTATTCATTCTTTTAAATACATACAATACTTATTTGTTCTCTTCTTTTTTCATTATCTAACAAAAAATAAAAAAAAACACAATAAAAAAGATTATTTGAAATATTTTTAAAAATTAATAAGTTCTTCATTTCTGGGTTCTACTGTACGCTACCCCAATTTTATTATTTTCCAAAAAGTATGCTACTCATTTAGAATGTCATACTTGCTCTAAGTTTAAATTTTTCAGAGCGTGGTTTTGGGAGAAGCTTCTTTTCCAAGCTTAATTCAAATTGCTTCAAGTTATTCAAGTTGCATATTCCTAGGCTAGTTTAAATAAATTTAAATATTCATTTAGCGGTTAATGTTCAAAACTATTCTAATGTATTTACATAGGTGACGTCAACTATTTGGACTTCTGTTCCTAGTACCATCTTCACAGAAGTTCTTGATAAGAGCAAGGGCTTGAATCACCTTGCCTTCAGTAATACACTGTTTTTTTCATATATGACAGATACCGTTAAATTGTGAGCTAAAAAAAAAGAGTTGGTTGTCTGTAAAGTCGGTTTACGGACGATAATTTTACGTGATAACGTAATAAGAAAACATTGATGGCTGCAACACCAACTTACAGCCCGTTAACTCACACCCACAAACCCTCTCGTTAAATCCACAAACACACGCCCCATTATTACATCTAATTTCTACTTTAACAAAACTCCGCCTATTTTGTATTTCTTTTTCTCTTCTTGTACTTTTTGAATTTGAGTGGTGCTTGCGATCGGTTTTGGTTGAAAGAAACACAGTATCGTGGTTAACATCAGTCAGATGTCTTATCAGCATGAGTTATGTTATTTCGTACGTGTAGCCTGTCATCGATTTAAAAGACGTTATCGCGTAAAAAAAATGAAAAAACTCCTCTGTAGAATTTCAAAATAACCTTAAGTTCTAAATTTGAAGTGGCATGTTTCTGCTTTCACAGCTAACACAGAAAAGCCTAGAACAAACCAGAAGAACTAGAACTCGGAAGATACTTTTTAGGCAAACCGGGTGATGCTTTAAAAAGCCACTCACAAACAACGGGAAATGCATTGCTAGTTCAAGATGGGTTTAAAGAAGGAACCACACCTAGTTTTTCACTAATTTCCCTTTTATATTTTAACAATCGTTTCTTCCCTCTCAGTAGATCCTTTAAAGTCGGAGTGAGGTTAGGCGGCTTGCAGTATTGTCATCTAACTATGTATAGCCACCGATTTTGAAGACATCTGTACTTGGTGGATATTAAAAAAAATTGAGATAACAATCAAACATAACATTACGATCATAGAGAAGTCTAAAAAAGTTAGTGGCAAAAATGCCTGTCTGTCAGTCTGTTTAATAATTTTAAAAGTATTTAATAAATTTTATTTTAAATTTTACGTTCAGCTGCAAATTAATAAATTCTCAAAAAAAAATTTTTTTTTTTCAAAACACTAAAAATAAAAACCAGGATTTTATCAAAATCGAAATTTTCGAAATACTTTTTTCATAAATTTGTAATTATGTAAGACATGTGATGGCGTAGTTAATTTTTACTAAAACAAACTTTAAGTGTTGTGATTTTGAAACCTTTCACCGTGTTATTTTTCTACGTAAATGCATTGTACCATTCTCTATAGTACTCGTGTCATTTTTTGTCTGGCCATCTTCCTGGTTGAATCGGAACTAACTGTAAATAGTGAAGGCGAGAACATTTGCCGATATTTTACCAGTATTTAATACACTTTTGTTGTTTGTTCTTATTCTAGTTATATCCACACCAATTGGCGATTTCAGCACGCCTTGATTCGGAATTAAAAAATGGGCACGACTGGGTCGCACGTAATTGCTCTAATGTGCTTAATCGAATTGGAAGGCAAGATCTTTGATCGAAACAAGTAACATTTACGTACAAAAATAACACGTTCTGAATTTATAAACAGTGTCAAGACCACAACCCTTTTTAGTAAAAATGGAGTATACCGTAACACGTCTTGTATAATAACGAATTTATGAAAATCGTATTTCGAAAACTGTAAGACGGATTTTGTTAAAATCCTGTTTTTATTTTTAGTTTCTTGAATTTTTTTTAAAATTTTGGCATTCAGTTTTTTAGAGTTTATTAAATCATATGTTATAATAAAATTTAAAATAATTTGTTTTAATTAGTTTAAAAAACTTCGACTTTTAAAAAAATAATTAATTTTAATTAGAAAAAAGTTATTCAAAATTTTGATATGCAAAATTAATTAAGATACCTAGATCTTCTCAAGTATAAGATTTGACAGAAACCCAAAGAGCCGTTATCGAAAAAGCCAAAAAAAAAACATTATATGAAAGATACCGTTTATAGACTTTTCCCGTAAATTTGGTTCTAAACAGATGATAGCCAATACCAACAAAAAAATTCTCAAAAATTTTCTTTAAAATCGTTAGAGCTGTTTTCGAGAAAAATAAGCTTTCCTAAACGTTCATATGGCAGGTACCGTTATTTCCTCTCTGGGGAATGCCAAAAGAACCACACACACCAAATTTGAAGATAATCGTTTAAACCGTTTAGGCTCCTTATACATACTGACAAACAGACAGATAGACAGACAGACAGACATTTCTTGCAACTTAGTTTATTTAAACTTCTCTATGATCGTAATGTCATGTTAGATTGTGTTATCTTATTTTTTTTATATTTACGAATCCTAAACTTGCCTTATAGTCCCTATAATCGCAAGTAAAATTGATGCTTTATGATAGTACTATATGCAGTATATATAGAAAGGTGAAATTCCGTCAAAGCTCTTGCCTTCCAATATGATTGAACACATAAGAGCAAGTACCTGCGACCCAGTCGTGCCCATTTTTTTGTAGTGAACTGTATAGTATACAGCTAATATTATACGAAATCAATGAGTTACTAGTTATTTGAAAAATTGAAAACTTAAAACCTCCAACCATTTGTTTCAAAAATAATTTGTTGCTAAATTAAATGCAAATCAAAAAATAAATTCAAAACTCAAAGTGGATTTCCATAGATTTTTTTTATTTTTATCTTCACACAATAGTTTGTATCTTATAAATATCTTCTTTTTTTCTTAAATTAAGTAAAATTTTAATTAAAACAAAAAATAAATAAATAATATCACACACTCATTAAAATTAAATTAAAAAATTAAAATCAAATTAATTATATCTAAATATTTAACTATCCAATCACTGCTTAAAAATATTTTTGTTTCAGAACTCTACAACAAGTTTCATTGTTTTTCAAGTAGACTGAAGCTACTTTTTTTTTAAATAAAAAATAAATAATTATATTTTCTATATTATTCACGAACTTTTTTCTCTCATTGTCGTTCTTTGTGGAGCTGCAGTTGGGAACGCACTATAACCAGCTGTTAGTCTTTGGACAAAACGATTCACTGCATTCAAAGCTGACATTGGAATCTGAAAAAAAAAATTTTTTTTAAATATCTTAAAAATTCAATATGCAAAACTCACCTCAAAAATACTGTCGATAAAGGGTCGAAGACTAAAAGGCCTCTCTTCATTGTTTGCCTCATTGGTTTGCGGCATCATATCCAGATTGTTATTTGGATTTGGAATCCAATAAGGCATCTCGATGGTATTCAGGAAAACCGACTGTGGAAAAGAGACATAACAACAATTTTTTAACGAAAATAGGTCAAATGCAAGCTCACCTCATTCACTGGAATCAAGGTGCGTCGATCGCCCGGAGCATAGCCATTAGTTTTGGTGAACTCTGTCGCCAAATGAGTCATGACCAGCATCAAGATGAACCAAACAAACCGATCCATAGCAGTTATAAAAAACTAAAAAAAAAAAATTTTTAAAAATTAAAATAAAAAAATAAATAAATATTAAAAAAATTTAAATCTATTAAAATTACATCATTGTAATGCATTTTGTTCGTTAAAGTATCTAACAGATACATTAATAACTTTGCCCAACAGCCGCAACCCGAACAAAAGCCTTCGAGGAGCTAACGGATTGCATCTGTGAACTCAACTGCGCGAGTGCACATTGCAAAGTGCAAGATTAAGCCGGAGTTCTCAAAACAGCTTCTACAAGGCCATACGTCTGTTGTAGCTACATAACCACGAAAACCTGCACCTATTGGGATCAGCACTGAGCACAGTGCAAACGTTCTCCACAGCAATCACCATTCAATTGGAATTAGGTTCTTAAGCAGCTGTTGCACTCTCGCATTTGTGTGCCTCGGAAATGTGTGACCTTAATTCTGTACCCGCATCAGGCTTAGCAGCGAAGTCGAAAGTTTGGTCGTAAAGTTGCGTTGCAGTGTCTTAGATGAGGGGATTGGTTCAAGAGTGAATGGGCTTGAAATTGCCCAGTGAGCTCGGATTTTTTTTTTTTTTTTTTTTGGGATTCTTGGTTTTCCGGGTCAATGTAATGTTAATGAATTCAGCTGTCACTTGAGCCTGCATTGTCGTGGTTGGTAGTTCCAAATTTAGAAGTTCTTCGCATGGATTTTGTTTTATGGCAAACAGTTGCTTGAATTATTCAAATGTTCTGAGACCATGTTCGGGGATGACGTTTATTGTTTTATTAGACGAAAATATGGGAAACCTACTCAGTTTTGGTCGGCTATTTATCAAAAATATTCAAATGGGTCTACGTGATCAATTTTGGAACGATTTTGGTTTCTACTTCCAGGTTGAGCTTATGAACTATTCATTAATAGATTAATTGTTAGTCAATAATGCAAGAATAGTGATTATTTGTTTAAGCAACATGTGACGTCAGAAATATTCATGAGATATTTCATTTTAGTATGCCTCATGGGGCACGTTTACGGGCCCCGGTTAAATTGTGTTTGCTATCTACAGAACTTTAGTTTTCTAGATTCGTTCACCCGTGAAAGACTTACCAGTTTGTCTTGTTGGGAATTATTTTTGCAACATTTTTCGAGCGTTGTTGCATGCTTGACTAAGTTCTATTTTACAATAAAACGTCTTGAATGTCAACATCAAAACAATAAAGGTTTTGACAAACGTCTCGATACTGGGAAAGAAAAAATTGGTTTCACTTGTTTCAACAATAAATGTGAATCCTGATTGCCATCCTATAAAGTTGCATTAGTGGAACGTCATTGTCTTAAAGCAAAATATTTTGCAACATTCGTGAAATGGGTTCGCTGGAGCCATAAGATGTTCGGTGAGTGGGAACAAAGAATAGACGAGGGTTTGGTGTTGAGAAAGATAAAATTGTTAAGGGTTATGCAGTCAACGCTTATATCGGATATTTTTCTTCGAGCTTCTAACTCATTTTGAATAATTTACAGCGGCCTTGATAGGGATGTGGGATCCAAGGGTTATTCCAAGGCAAAGCTCGAAGGATAAATCTAAAGAAACAGTGTTTTTGATTCTAGAAATGTGTATTTGTTTGGTAAAGGAATACGAGCGTATTCAATAAGCTGGTGAACAAATAATCGCTTCATGAAACCTTTAGAATTATACCGTCAAATATGTGGAAGAAAATTCAGCTTCTCACTGCATATTATGACAAGATCACGAATTGCCTGAACGGTAGAACTTGGACAGACCTCTATTGAGAACTTTTTCAAATACCTTGCTGATGCCCGGGAGAAAACTTATCAACCGGAGATTTGCCGGATTGGAAGTGATCCTTTTTTCGAAAGAGAATGCACCAACAGCTGTCTTCCAACTCATGCATTATTCAGCGTGTTGTTAAACAGTATTGTATTAATGTCAGAAAGATGTGGTGTTTCTTCTTCTTTTTCGTTAGTGATTCGAAGATCATTTGACATGTTTTCGTCATTGAATCCGGTAAAACTAAGATTCTCAGATCAACATTGAGTAATGCCATTTCTGAAGGTAAAAATGATTCAGTAAAACTCTGTTTTCCTGGTCTTGATTCGGGCGGAAATCAGTCCCCGCTGTTTAAAAGAATCTTCAATCGCAAATGAAGCGTTGTCCAAGATGATATTACCCATTACATATATATCTATGAATACAATTTTGCCCTCCGAAGCTTAAGACAAGGAAGATCGTTTTCATTGCTCTTTCTCAAGATTTTATTTAGCTCATCAAACATTCACGCGTCGCTAAAGTTATCGGCCCAGATTCTGTTATTCCAGTATGAGTTAATAGACAATCAATAATTTTGTCTTATAAGCGAGTTAAAATTTATTATTGACGACTTAAGTCCTAATTTCCAGATCATTTCTTTCAGTAAACGGCCTGTGCAAGAGTTTGGATCTTGTCAGAGGTACATTTTTTGTCGAGATTTTGTAAATTGGAGTTGTAAAAACTATGAGTAATTCCTCCTCTTCCTCGATTCCATCGCTTGTTCTCAATGATACTCTATTCGTTAGTTCGTAAAGAGAAAGCTGACCGGGCAACGCCAATTCTACTCTGTCAAACAGTGTCGAGGCTCGGGGTCGAGGCCCGGCCCGTACTTAAGAGCTTAAATATCTCGGTAGGATCAATCTTCTTTCACACTGGTACAATGGTCAGAGTATTATAAAATTTCGAAACACATACATAGATCTGCTGTTCAAAATAGTATCCGGCGATATTTTTCTATAGAGGTGTTCTTCTTCGCTGGCAAAGGTACTGCTTAATTATTTCTACCTATCCTACTCCTCAGGGCTTTTTCAGAGCAGATGGAAAACAGCTTTTGTCCATCTTATAAATAACAAAATAATTTATTAGCGCGACAGCTCCTTAAGGAGCCAAGGTCTAGTGACTTATACTCTCAACCATTCCTGGGTAAGTGTTGTGAATCTGCAAGAATGGGCCTATAAATTACCGCCGAGTCTGAAGGGCTACATGAGATGCACTTTTTCGAGAAAAATATTACTATTGGAAAATTTGTCAGTTCCAGCTCAAAAAATACATCGAATAACGAAAGTCAAAAATACTAAAACCGCCATTAAGAAATGGCTAGGGTAGGCGGCTGAAAATTTGGGGTTATGAATATTGTTTGATACCAAATCTTAAAAAAAAAAATTTAAGAAAATAGAACAAAAATATTTGCATATGGACAACACAGCAAGCTATCGATATAAAATATACTTTACGACCTATTCTCTACCAAATATACATTAAAATTTTATTAATTTATTAATTAATATTATATATAATATTATATATATATATTATTATATATTATTATATATTATATATTAATATTATTAATTAATATAAGAATCGGTCGAGCCATTTCACAGGAGTACGACCACAAACACCGTGACACGAGATTTTTATATGTATATTAGAGAAGAAGAAGATTAGATTTATTTATGAAATAAATTTTAAGGATTTTTAATACAATGAAAAAAAAATTAAAAATTGTTATACCTATTTTCGGCTCACGAATTTGGTACCACTCATTTCAAAACTCTCCAAGCTTGATGGGGCTTTGAACTTAAGAATATAATAAATATAATTTTATTTACATAAAGTAATAGAGAGTTAAAGTTTCTGTTTTAACGGTTCCCGAAGCCAGAACGCTACCTCACAGCAACGTTGTCCCTTTCTGTACTTGAGAATATAAATTTTTCTTTGGGACAGTTTTTTTTCTGCACTCATACAGTTGCGCAAGAGTTCTCAAAAAATTATATATACACAAATCCGCTGGCCCGGATTTTTCTTCTGAAAAGGTATTCTTCCACACTGGCAAAGCCACTGCGTAAGCTTTTCCATCGCTCCTAATCTTCTGGAATCTTCCCTAGAAGATGGAAAACAGCATTTGTCCAGCCTGTCCCTAAGGATGGTGACCCATCCTTCCCCTCCTTCGTTCGACGATTCACGCCCTTCACCTTCAGACGTACAATCACAACGGTACCGTATAATAAGCTCATTAAACTCCGATTTACATAGCATTGTCAAATGGGGTAATAGAAGTCGTGTAAAGTTTAATGCTTCGAAAACTCAATGCTGTCTCATGTCGTTAAGGCTAAAAATTCCTTATTTTTTCGTTTCTTTTATAAAACAATGTTCACTCGAAGTAGCCAGTTGCATTTCTCCCCTTAAAAGTTTCTCACGCAATATCCGTCTCGCATAGAATGCTCATCAGTTCATCCTTGAGCTCAATATCGGACGTACCGTGAAATATAGAGATTCTTTTTTTAGCCGGACAACGCGAATTTGGAATAGTTTAATAGGTGAGTGTGTTCAACATTAAAAGGGAAACACTATTCCCTTATGCGCGTGCACACTTGCATAGTTAAAAAAAAATACTGCTTTGTTTTTAATACTTTATCTCAAATGCTGGGGGAAGGCCTCAAATCAAGCGATTGCCCGGTTCGGAAAAATCCTAGATCTGGGGCTGGAAATATAGAGCTACACATTTTACATCTTGTCATAATAGAGGGCGCGTTCTAAAATTTCAATTTATGAAGTTTCACATTTTTTTTTTTTGAAAAACTTTTCGAAAAAATATTTTAATTTTTTTTTTGTATTATTTTTATTTGTTTATTATGGAAATCTGTAGTTTTCATCTGGGTAAATTATTTTTAAAAAATTCAATCAACCCGTTTTCAAAATATTTTGAAAACCAATTTGTTTTTAGAAAATTTAAAAAAATTGAAAAAAAAGTTTTTGAAAATTTTTAAATGCAATATTATTTGAATTATAAATGACTTCCAGTGTGCAAAATTTTATTGAAATTGGAATAATGGTTTACGATAAAGCGAACAACCGGTTCTATGAGAGGTACCGTTATAGAACAAATTTCGAAAAAATTATTCTAACTAAAAAATGTATTGTTCTAAAAAATACCATCCTGAAAGTTTTATCAAAATCGTTAGAGCCGTTTTCAAAAAAATCTAACTTTTTGTTACAGATTGTATGGCAGGTACCGTTATTTTTCGACCTAGTGTAAAAATGAAAAACACCCCCGAGATACTATCTATCTAATAAATACTAAGTACCAAGTTTGAAGCAAATCGGCCCATCCGTTTAAGCTGTAGAGGCGCCAACAGACAGAGAGACGGACAGACAGACGGAATTTCCGGACCCACTTTTTTCAACTTATCTATTATCGTAATGTCATGTTTGATTGTTAGATTTTTTGTTGTTGCACGAATAAATATGTGTATGTGGTTACGTATGTTCCCCATGGACTCCAAAACCGATTTTGTTGAAATATGTAGGCAATCTTAAAGATAGCTCAACGGGTGATTGGTGATTATTTAAGGTTTGGATCCAATAGGTGGCTCAGGGGTGGAGATATTTAAGAAAATGTTAATATCCCTGTATACACTTTTATATTAACAACATTTTTAAATATCGGTTGAACGAATTTGAAGAGTTTTTTGCAGCGCTGTTATGAGGAATCAGTAAACGTATGGCATTCTCTAGCAACGACGGGTGGGTTGGGTAGTAAATTTGGTTTTCAAGAAATACACAACTAAACATTCTTCAAATATTTAGTTCAGTTTTTTTAATTTTAAGAATATTTTTGGAGTCACGCATTTCAATGCCAAAGCTTAAGAAAAACATCTAAAATGAATTTAACACACTAAAACGAAAATTAAAATTTAAAACTATCTTAAATTAAAACATTTAAATTCAACGTTGCACTAATGTATATTTTTTGGCTAAATATTCAATCTATTCCATATTTGTGTTTCGGTGTTTTCCATTGACCCGGCGAAACAAGGTTGAATGAACTCTGCTGGCATTTCAATGATACACGAAACATGCAAATGTAATTTTATTTTTAGGTTTTTTTTAGTACCTACCATACCATAACAAGTCAACCATTACCAACCTAAAAATACAAACTGCATCCTCTCATCGAAATAAAATCACCGTCACGAATGTGACGTATCTATATCCATAATTAAATTCTGTTGAAACTAAAAATACCTTCCACATGCTTTTTTTAGTATTTTTGTTTAAACAAACCGTAAGCAATCAATGAGGTTTTTTAATTAAATGCATCTGATTAAAACCTTAAAATATCTCAATAAAATGACGTACTTAATTAAAAATAAAAGATCGATTCTGACTTAACCGGGTTTTTTTGCACTTATAAAGTGCAAGCACTTGTAGAGTATAGATCAACAGATAAATCACCTACTTGGGTCTTAAGTTCTCAAGCCTATGACAATAATATTTACCAATACCAGTCAAGAGCACGCAAAGCAATTGTATCTCTGTTTCCAGACTTTAAGTGAGTCAGAAATTACAGGTAAACATCGTCTTCCCCATTAGTATGCCGAACCACACTTTTCAATGGTTAAATGAGAACCGAGATTGATTTAGGTTATTTCGGAAGGGAAAAGTCGCCATTTGTTGATGTATCTCTTGACCTCTTCAAATATCTTGGAAAAAAAAGTATCTTTTATGTGAAATTCAAACAAAATTAAAAAAAAAAACACCGTGCTAAGCTTAGTTGGAATTATATATTCACATTCAAAGGAAACAAAACATTAAAACACGTTATTCATCATGAACTTCACCTCTGGACATAAATTAGTTCTGAGCGTCCAATCCACCGAAGCAGGAAGTATTATCTAATTTATGCGATCCCCGCCAAAAGCTTAACTATTACGAAATAAACAAATATTAACAAAAATGTATTTTTGTATTTTTGAAAACTGGCATCTTTCAAATGAGTTTTTTTACGAATAAATTTGCGATGATTATTCGAGATATTGACACAAAATACAGAAGACCGAAGAGAGATGAAGAATCTTTTCGACTTTAATATCTTTTTTTGTTTATTTTTTATTTATTTTTTTATTTTTGTTTGGGGGGTTTGCATAATATTTTCGATTTGCGAAAGATTTCACTTTCTTTTGGTGTTAAGTCATCACAATGACACTAAAGCGGTTTGAATTCCTTATTGAACGTTTTGGTGAGTAAGCCAAGTCTAAATGTGTTGTTATTTTTATTTGCATTTGCTATAACCTTTTTATGGGTTAATCGATGTTTACACTTTTGCTGATGTGATCAAGAAAAGATAGTTTGAAGAGAAAGGTTAGTTTCCATACAGGGTGTTTCAGTAAACCTCCAAAACATTTTTTTTACTTGCGATTATAGGTACTATAATGCAAGTTATGGATTTGTGCAAAAAAAAAACTAACAATCAAACATGACATTACGATAATAGAGAAGTTGAAAAAGTGGGTCCGGGAATTCCGTCCGTCTGTCTATCTGTCTGTTCGCACATCTACAGCCTAAGCGGATGGGCCGATTTGCTTCAAACTTGATATTTAGTATTTATTAGGTAGTATCTCGGGGGGTGTTTTTCATTTTTTCTCTAAGTCGATAAATAATGGTAACTGCCATACAATTTTTAACAAAAAGTTTGATTTTCTCGAAAACGCCTCTAACGATTTTTATAAAACTTTTTTTTACAACAGTGCATCTTTCAGTTATAATAAATTTTTCAAAATTTGTTCTATAACGGTACCTCTCATATAACCGGTTTTTTCAAATGCGATTTCAATAAAATTTTGCACATAGAAAGTCATTTATAATTCAATTAATAATAATACATTTCAAAATTTTCAAAAACTTTTTTATTCGATTTTTAATTTTTTTTTTGTTTAATTTGGTTTTAAAATTATTTTGAAAATGGGTGGATTAAATTTTTTTTTTAAATAATTTTCTTAGATGAAAACTGCAGATTTCCTTATAATGACATACTAGAAAAAAAATTTAAATATTTTTTCTCGAAAAGTTAAAAAAAAACACTTTTTTAAAAAAAAACTGGTCGAATGATTTTCAACATTTGTTTTTCTTCGATAGATATTAAGTTTTCCAATTTTATTGCATACTTAAAAATAATTAAAAAATGAAAGAATTTTCTAAAAAAAAAATATTTTCTTATTTTAATAGACGTGTGGTTTTCAATCTGGCAATACCTTTTTCGGAGTTGGTCTTTTTGACAGCTGTCACTTGAGTTATGCTCAGTTTGTTTTGCCATTTCATAATGAATAGAGTTACTCCTGAACAAGTTTACAAATTGTGCAAATTTATTACCAAAATAATGGTTCGTTTCGGTATAGCAAAGTATCGAAGAAGACCCGAATGAGTCTATCCGCCATCGCGCGCAAACAATTGGAGATGTGCCCATCCACTTTATGGAAGATTTTGCGGAAGGATCTTGGTTTGCAGGCTTCCCGATCCCGATTTTCACAAAATTGTTGGGAAAATTGTGCTTCGGCTGGAATTTATTCGAGCCAGCCGCGGCGGTCACTTCCCCGAAATCATTTTTAAAACATAATCCAAACCCTTATCTTTATAATATACTAAATTCTTGGCCATAACATTAAACTATATGCGTTTTATTTCTTCTTGAAAACCACACGTCTAAAAAAAACACCCTTTATATACATACATATGCAGACACTAAGCAATTATCTAACATATGAGCAAGTACGTGCGATCCAGTCGTGCAATTTCTTTATTATTGTACTTTACTTTTATTTTAAGAAAAATTCAAATACACAGGAAAATACAAAAAATCTTTAAATTGTAATATTTTTTAACTTGCGATTAAGGTCTTCGAATTTCAAAATTTTCCTTATGAAGAATCTATGCAGAACTTTAGTATCAGCAATATGAATCATGTAATTTATCAATATAGAAGTCCAATTCTGATCCAGATTGAAATTGTCCCTCCAGACCACTTGAACCCTTTGTCCAAACCAAATTTCGCATTTTGTGTTTAAAACACACAATTGATGCATCATCATAAACGGCGCCAGTTCAAATAAGACCTGGTAGTTACAACATCCTTCTGTTGTCCCACTTCATCCATGAATACTTGTAATTGATGTTCCATGGGATCCTTGACATAGTCCTCCATGGAAGCGTCGGCTAATGATGGGCACTGACTGACAAATCGAGGACAAGCAAAGAGGAAGAACATTTTGAAGGCTTCCAAGTCACCACTTGCATATTGTACATATTGTCCTGGTAGTTCTTGTCGCGCAAAACTTGCTGAATGGACTCATCGATGCATTGTGGGTGCAAGACCAAGCAAATAGCCAATATATGGTACATCTGTTCGGCTTGCTTATTTATTTGATCATTGTGGTACGAGCGAGTACTGTACAACTGCTTGGTTCGCTGAATGTACAGGAGGATATCTGAGAATGTACGAATAACATCAGCGTACCGGCGCATCATTATATATGCGAAACCAATATATGTAGTAAGATGTGGTGGACACGCTGGTATGTCCGAATATTGGGATTCCTTGTGGATCGCAATTGGTTCAAGAACCTTAATAACCTGGTAGTAATCTCCGAGTAGAGAATGCACACGAAGAAGACAAGAAATACAAGCGAAAAGTAACCCAACATTTTGTAGAAGGAATGTTCTCCAAATACCCCAGCAACAGTTTGGGGATCATTGCCTCTTGATGTTAGAGATGTCCACTAGAGTGTGGAGAACATTCAAGATGCAAAGAATGCTCCAAACATTGTTGTGTTGGATACACAGCTCTTCAATTTCTTCCTGGCTATTGTCTGTTAGACGTGCTCTGTACTGAGAAATTCAAGCAGTACTGGACTTGGCGATGAGATAATCAAGTTCAAAAAGTCGCAATAATTGAAGAAAGAATTGATACGCTGCGCTAATTTGGGTCCACCAGGAATGCGGGCGTGGAATTCCTTAACGTGATCAACCAAAGGTGCTACTTCTTGCTCATCGGGCCATGCGCACTTATCAAAATGGTGATCACTGATTTGGGCGAAGGTATTCCCGTGGATGTTGGAGATTACTCCTTCTTTGATGGCCTGGCAAAAGTTTGTCAAAAAATACTTAACATTTTCAGGCATCTGTTTGGAATAGATGTTGCGTTCGTATTCCATGTCCAGTTGGGGATCGTAGATATCAAGTTTAGTAGTTTTTTTAACTTTATCATATTTATTGATAAATATTTTTACAAGTCGATGTACCTCGTTATTGTAATCGTCACCACCGTACATTATTTTAAGAATTATATTAATTTAATGAAAAAAAATGAAAAAAAAATTGCCTGCAAGTTGACAGAAACACGCCAGCAGCAGAATAATTTGAATAATTTTCTTTCTATATGAACCAATTTTGTAAATGGACACGAACACTAAACTGGGTTAGAACCGACGGATATATTACAAATTGACGTTATGTACAACAATTGAGTCGAAATTTATTTTAAGGCTACATTCATGCCACATCATTGAAACGGGCGTTTGGGCTTCGAAGGCAGTGCCTCCAGCGGCCAGTCCAATTTTTAAATATTCGGTCCAAAATGTTTTATCGAACCGATAAAATAAGGAAAGACATGAAACATTGCGTCGGTATTCGCGAGGGGCAATTGTTTCAGCGGCAGTTCTATTTCCTATCAATCTTAACGCTCCATTTTGTATTCTATCAAGCAGGTGAAGCGATGTTTGCGAAGCACCTGCCCAGAGGTGGGAGTTTTACTCGAGTTTAGGGCGTATAAACGCTTTATAGATTGTAGACAGATCAGATGGGAAAAAATACATTACATTACATATTGATCTGCTCCGTAGATAAATCTACGAAGTAGAGACACTTATGAGCACTGGCTACTGAGGCCATCGGCTCAGGCAATTACAAGACAACACACAAGACGACATTAATACAGGACGGATCGGAAGAAAGGGAGAGAACGGGAAAACAGAAAACACATAACACATGTCAGCAGCACGCAGTTGGTTTTCGGACGGTCCCCCATCTTTCCACTAACCACGCGCAACGATGCTTGATTTCGCTGATCTGGAAGCGATGCTTAACGAAGCCAAGGCCGTTGACTTAATAATTACTTCTTACACCGATACAGAAAATCTAAGCACTTAGCAGCATTCTTAGCGATCTCAAATATATGGTCGTTCCAAGGTACCTCCCTTGTCGTTAATACACATACCGAGTACTGAGAGATTTTCGGTTTCTTCGATGTAAGTGCCATTCATGGGCAATGGCATTGGGGGTATGTTTAGCTTTAACGACAGAAGACAGCATTGAGTTTTCGAAGCATTAAACTGCACTTGACATACGGCACCGTTGCAATTGTACGTCCGAAGGCGAAAGACGTGAATTATCGAACGAATATGAAAAGCTGAGGGTAGAGTCGTCAGCAAAACAGTTAAGTGGATTAGAAGTAACAGACAGAAGATCATTTATAAAAATGAGGAAAAGAGTCGGAGACAGAACAGAGCTCTGGGGCACACCAGCATTTATTTTGAGGGAATCAGACTTGAATCCGTCCAATACAACTTGTATTAAACGGTCCAGAAGATAGCTTCTCATCCAACGAACAAGATTATCATCGATCCCAAAAGCACGCATTTTTGATAAGAGAGCTTCATGCCAAACTCTATTAAATGCCGTGGAGATATCAAGAGCAATAATCTTCTTCTCTTTGAGAACTCTTGCTACTGTACGAGTGCGGAAAAAAATCTGTCCCATGGAAAAATTTACATTCTCAAGTACAGGAGGGGCAACGTTGTTGTGAGGCAGCGTGGAGCTGGCAGCGAAATGGGCGAGTCTTCTCTGAAAAGTAAACAATTGGTTTGTTATTGTCGTTGAGCGATGGAACCGAATATGTTGAGGAGTTTTTAATATTTTTTACAAATGACCAACAATTTGTACTGCCTTTGGAACACTGCAGGGATTTTGTGCCGTAATTAAACTTACTTCTTTGAGCCTGATAGTTCTTTACACTCAGAACTAAACCAGGACTATTCTTTAGGCTTGATGCTTTTTACTCTGTTATAAATAAAAGCACGCATCCCTAGAAGAATCACATTTGTGATCATTTCAGCACTGGCATCAATGTCACTATCGAGGAAGCATAGTGACCAGTTAGAGTTTCGGAAAAAATATTCAGGCCGTCCCAGTTGGCTTTCTCGTATTGCCAACGGTCCTGGTGGTAAGTTTTTCTTTAACTGGATGAGTGGAGGACGAGAAATTAGCTTAAATGACACAATGGTCCAAAGTGCCAAATAGAGAAGTTATGGTAATGGTATATTTATCAGGGTGAGAAGTACGAAACGAGTCAAGAGTATGGGCGGCTTGCCCAGCAACATCCGGTATACGCGTTGGCACATCGATCAGTTGGGTAAGGCGATGTAACCCGAGTTCGAGTATTTCTAACTAGAAACTCTTTCCAATACCAATTTACATTTTTGAACTATTTGTGGAGCTGTTTCGCTATTTGGTGTTTTGTTATCAAGCCATTCTTTTCATTGAGAAAAGTTAGAGATTCTTGTATAAAGAAATCTAAGGGTTTCAGGTTGAGAGCTTTCATGCCTGCTGTAGAGTTAGTTCTCACTTCCCAGAGCCGGGGGTTGTGGCTATGAACACCAATTTTTCGTGTTGTTATAATGGTTTTTAGATTGAAATGTTTTTCTGTCGCTATAATTTTGTGACTGGGCCATCAGGTCTTCCTAAATATGCTATTAAATGCAAGAAATGCTATTATATCCTTCTTGGTTCTTTCTTCAGGTGGTTGCTTGGTGCAATAAACGGTTTCCTTGTGTTTCTTCGAAGACAAATGACCGGTAATTTCTCCACAGTACACGCGATTTCCTATTATGGGAACTTTGAGTTTTCTTAAACTTGTGCTTAAAAAAAATATAAAAAGCCACCGGGCAGGGTGGCTATAACCAATGACATTAATTCTTAATCCTTTAAGCGGTTTTTAAGATTCTTAATAATATTTGGCCTCTTAACTGGTTAGTCATCTTGAGAATGTTTTAACAAAGTTCAGCTCAATTTCAGACGTCCAGTAAATACAGAGATGCTTTTCATAGCAGCACCACACGAATGTTTGTTCCATCCAAAAAACTGCTCCACATTTTACATCTTTCCGCCGTTTCTTTATACTGATATTCTGGTTTAACGTCTTTAGAATGATTGAATACCTTTTGCGTTGACCAATCATTTATTATTATTGCAGAAATTATTTTAAAATAAAACTTGAATCAATTAAAACAAATACTTTGAAAATCCAAATGTTCTATCAACCTTTATTATCCGAACATCCTTGAACTACATAAACTAGCTTCAACATATCTGACCATTTCAGTGCAAAAAGATCAAACTTGCAACTCACGCACACAAGAGTTTCAATCAAATTAAAATATAATTGCACTCCTTGATACGGTCGGTGTCTGTTAATACCTTTTATCTTGCATCAATAAATTCAAGCAACTGGTTCTGTGTATCTAAAGAAGAAGCGTGTATCTATTTGTGGCAACTAACTATACTTCAAGTTTAAAGTTAGTTTCAAAGAGACTAGGTGATGTAAGTCACGTATGACCATTTATAAGAGCACATAAGCGGAAACAGAATACTTTCAATTAATAGTCTGCATTAAATTTAGAAACTCTCTTGAACTAGTTATAGAAATTATAATATAAGCACATTTGTAAAGTTTATGATTTCAATGACTTATGGGTAATTGTGCCTTGTGGGTTGATAAATATCAAAAGTTTTTTTTTCATGCGAAATAATTGATTTTATTGATTTTTAAAAATTAGTCAATTCATCTTCTTTCTTTATTCCATGGGATAATGGTGAGGTCATCAGGACATTAAGAAAGTCCTAAGTCGTAAGATAAACAGATTTCTCGATGAAAACGTGGCAACATTTCAAAAAAATTTAAAGGAGACTGCAAAATATACAAAATTTGTTTAAAAATACCTCAGACAGAGTTATAGGATGAGCAATTATTCATACAATGCCGTAATTTTTGTATGCAATAACTGACATTTTGATCTAAATGTTTAGCGGCAAGTACATATTTTATCGATGGCAAATATTCCAGACCTGAAAAAGTATTGGAAAAACAATGCATATTTCTTGCAATTGTTAGTCGGGATAATATTTGTCTTTCATTGATGAAGTGTATTTTCCGGTAGTCAAATTATTTTATCGAGAAAGTGATAGGTCTTCCTATAGGAATTTTGACAGTTGATAGCGGCCATATTGTATCAAATTGGCTGTCATTTATTCAGTCGTTTATTTTGTTTGTTTTATCAAAATGGATGTTCTATTCGGGCAGCTATCTGCACGATTTGTCTATTTTATGGTCGCCTTAATCGTCCTACCGAGGAGAGAATTCGCAATGTGGTGCATAAATTTGAGTACACTGCTTCAGTAAATAATGATGACATCCGTACGTCGACGAAACGCAGTCAATTTTCGCCTCACAACAAATCACAACTATTCGAATTTCACATCGTGACTTGGGCCTGCACACGTACAAAATTTAACTAGCCTAGGAGCAGAAGACTGAATGGGCTCTAAATTTGGGACAATGCCAATCCACATGAGATCCAAGAAAATGCAATGCATTCTGAAAAAGTCACTCGTTTGGTGTGGATTCTGAGCTGGTAGCGTCACCGTTCAATTTTTCTTTGAAAACGACGTTGGCCATGCCATCATCGTCAACGGCGAGCAATATAGGTCAATGAATACCAACTTCTAACGATTTGACTACGTTAGACTTTTTCTTGTGAGGTTTTCTGAAGTCGCAGGTCTATTCGGAAAGCCACAATCCATAGAGGCCCTCAAGGCGAAGATAATCCATGCCATTGGCCAAATTCAGCCTGATTTATTGACCAGAGTCATAAAATATTTAACATTTCAGATGAAATCAGAGAAGCCGCGGTGGACATTTGAACGATTTTATATTCCATATAATAATAATAATAATAATCTATAGGCCTTTTAAAAGAATAAAAAAAAATTGATGTTATCTCCTTTACACTTTGTTTGATTTAAATTTAAAGATATATAGGAAGCTCATTTATAACTCAATAACATCTGGACCAATTTAAATGATCTCTGATGTATCCTCCCCGAATATAAATAAATAGAAAATACTCGGATCGTATGTATGTAAACAAAAATGTAGAGAACAAATGACAACAACTGTCAAATTGATTTGTCTCAGTCATTCCAAATCATTTGGTAAATCAGTCATCCATACAGCAAGATTAACAACACAGAATGTATAAGAAATCGTCGGAATATTCCATTGCCGCATCCTGTTTTGTTTTATGTTTTCTGTGATTTGTTTAAAAAAGCATATTATGTACAAGCTTACCCACCCGGCGTTGCTCGGGTACACCATATACATTTTCGAAAAAACTAACCTGGCGTGGCTTCACCTAGTAGTCAAAACAGCCTTAGTTACTTCTTAAATAAGCTATCTGCGCGCAGAACAATCCCAGCGGCACCAACGGGTGATTCTAATAGCCTTAGTTATAGCTTACAACATCAACTATGTGCCCGAAAGTCCCGTCAAAATCGGGGCATAAATAAGAATTAAATCGTAATACAGTGAATCAATTCACTGAATACGAACGAGAAATTTTACGAGAAGACACGGCGGTTATATGGAACTTTAAACGACGCGACCGATGTTATTCGAAATTTGCACGGAAATTTTTAAATTGGCCCTGCGATCCTGTACAGTTTGGACTCAATAGATAGCGTTGGAGTGGAGATATTTACGAAAATGCAGTTTTTCTTTATGAATATGGTTTTCTTGGCTGTTTTAAGGCATAGTTGGACTAGATAAGTGAAGCTGTTGTCGAGATCCACAAACTGTTTTGTGTTCTGAGAAAGGCCAGGAGCATTATATTCTCGATTACTTGTGACATGGCAAACCAACATCAGATTTTTTGAATACGAATTGTAAGTGCTTCCCGAAGCGAAGCCCAAAGATTTGGACCCGATAGGTGATAGGTATCCAGAATAATCTATGTTAAGTTCGAGCAACTCCGCGCCAGGTTGTTCAGCTAGCTTCAAATAAACTATACATCACGTAGTTGGCTTTTATTAAGTCGACCCACACGAATGTGGAACGCTCTTCCTGGTTCTGTTTTTTCCTCCCATTTAATATGCAGAATTTCAATACTAAATGTCCATCGACATCTGCTTATACATCCTTTCCTTCTTCCCTAATGCTCGCAGGGTGTTTTAACATAATAGGGGTAGTAAAATAACCCCTTTCCCATTATAAAAAAAAAATTAAAAATTTTAAAGAGCAATTCAAAATGTCGCAGTTAATCATAAGAAAGGAATATCTATGAATCTATCTCACACAATAATGAAGTTTCTTAGTACATTTCAAAAAATGGTGACGCTACAAATGAAAACTAAATAAAGTGCACGACTGGGTCGCACGAACTTGCTCTAATGTGCGACAGTGGTCTTGGGGCTGGAGATTTTTGAAAAAAAGGAGGTAAAAAATCATTTGAAATTTTGTTAATCACCTAAAAATCACTAGTTGAAACGTTTTTTATTTGGAAAAAATGAGGTAAGCCACTTAATTTCTTTCACAGTTTTGAATTTTAAGGAAACATTTTTTCAAAATGGTTTGACCAGTTTTTTTTTTGAAAAATTTTCCAAACTTTTTTTTGAGTATGCCAACATCTGCCACAGCTGGTAGTTCTTATCAGAAAACAATTTTATTTTTAAATTTTAACAAACCGTTTTTGGAAAAAAAAACAAAAATTATAAAAACTCAAAAAAATTCTTTCATTTTTTTAATTAGTTTAAGAGTTTTCTCGGAGAAACAAAGTATGCAATAAAATTTGAAAACTCAATGTCTATCGAGGAAAAAAAATATTGAAAATCGTTCGACTGGTTTGTAGCACAAGATGTCCTTTTCTTACAACAGTTTATTGGGAAGTACTTATTCAAAAACAGTAATCGAAGGCTATATACTATATTATAAAGCGAAATACGGGACAATATTTACTTCGAGAAAATCACACAATCATGAGACAACACTATTTGACAAATGTGCCGGTTTGCATTTACTTAAAAGCAAAAGGACAGTAGGTTTGGCAAGACATCGTTAGTAATAAAATTACAGTATGTTTGACAAGAAACTGTTCGAATTATAATTTATTGCCTACAAGTTTTTTTTTTAAAGTTGTTTTTTTTTTTTAACTGTTCGAAAAAAATATTGTAATTTTTTGTTTTAGTATGTCATTTAAAGGAAATCCGTCGTTTTCATCTGGGAAAATTATTTAAAAAAAACTCAATCAACCCATTTTCAAAATATTTTGAAAACCAATTTTTTTTAGAAAATTTAATTATAAATGACTTCCTTTGTGCAAAATTTTATTGAAATCGGAATAATAGTTTACGATAAAACCGATTTTAAAAAACCGGTTCCATGGAGGTACCGTTATAGAAAAAAATTTAAAAAAATTATTCTTACTGAAAGATGTATTGATTTTAAAAATTAGTACCCTGAAAGTTTTATCAAAATCGTTAAACCCGTTTTCGAGAAAATCAAACTTTTTGTTATAGATTGTATGGCAGGTACCGTTATTTGTTGACCTAGAGCAAAAATGAAAAACACTCCCCGAGATACTGCCTAATAAATACTAAATACTAAGTTTGAAATAGATCGGCCCATCCGTTTAGGCTGTAGAGGCGAGAACAGACAGACAGACAGACGGAATTTCTGGACCCACTTTTTTCAAGTTCTCCATTATCGTAATGTCATGTTTGATTGTTAGAATTTTTTTGCACGAATCCATAACTTGCATTATATGTAGTTCCTATAATCGCAAGTAAAAATGTAAAATGTGAAGGTTATAAAAGCACAGTTCAGTAAGCGGTTAGGTGGCACCTGTGTCATGGTAGCCAATGTATGAAAAAGTGAGTTGTTTGACTTCCATTAAAACAAACAGAGCTGCAGCTAAAAGCCGCGCCGTATGTTACCAACTTGTATATTATAATTATTCATAGTATTGACTTTTCGAAAAAGCTTTGAGACTTTCCAGTCTGTCACTATTTTGACAATGTCTCTCAAAAACATAATTTTTTTCATTATCTGTCACTGTCATTAAATTTTGACACGAGTCGTATGTACATAATATTTTTCGTGAGTGTAACTTAATCAAGTTCACGGATATAAGGTTCTTATAAGTCTTGAACCGAACAATTGCAGAGACACGAACCACCTCTTCCTCTGCCTCATTATGGAAACAACACTAAAACTTTAAAAGAATTAAACCACACTGTTTCCATGTTTTACATTTATTGATTAATTTACTGCACGCCCGGCCCTCTTAACAATCTCTTCAATGGCAAAGAGCTATCACATTGACCATTCATTTTTGTATGTTTATATTTATTTATTTTTTTCTAGTTCAAGTTAAAGGTCAGCCGGCTTTAAAACGCGCATTTATCAGCTCTGCGGACGCACGCAACAGACCAAGCGCAACATCATTGTTTTTTTTTTTTTTTTTTCATAGCTTTGTCTTCATCTTCTGCTGCATGGTTGGATGATCTGAACCGGACCGGTAGTTTATTCATTATTGTCATTAATCGTTGGAAAAAAATTCAAAATATATTAAAGCCTTAGGTTTCGAATTCGAAGACTAACTATTTTGACGGAAATCATATGCAGACCGGAACAGAGTTGGGGAACCTTGGAATCTTCTGTGGCGGTGGCCCTGTTCGGTTCAGATTATACTCAGTGTTAAGATGAATGACAAAATGAAGATACTTGGGAAGATTAAAATGAGATGTTTTTTTTTTTCTTTGATGGAAGAGGTTAAGACCTCAAAAACTACTTTTTTGGAATTCTAAAGTTGCACTTGGAATGTCTGCAGAGAGTTTGTGAACCTTAAGGTTAATTAAAGATTTTATTATTGTTTTTTTTTTTTTTATTTTTAATGAAGTGCAACCTTAACCTTCAAAATACGAGATAATGATGTTTTAATTTGCCTAGTTCTTGTTTTATATATTTTTTTTTTGTAGATTCCAACAAAATTCTACAGTCTTTTTGAGTGGGTTTCTCATGAGACAATTTGCATTTTTGAATTTTAAATAAGGGTTTTCAGCCGGTAAACTTGTTCTTTTTTTATATTAATAAATTCTCATGTAATTTAGAAATTATGTTCTATAAAGGAATTTTTAAATAAGATTTCGATTTCGAATACAAATTTGTTGCCAAATACGGTATAACGATGACAGAGAAGTTATAAAAAATTTATGGTTACAGGTTTGTCTGCCGGTATAGGTACCGAACGTATATAATTGGTAGTGAAGAGTCTGTGGGCCAAATTTAAGAATGAGATTTAGAATTATTCTTCTTTTAGTTATGTAAAAAATATTTGAATTTTTTTTTCAGATTTTCTTATTCAAAGAAAATCAATCAACCTTTTTTTTAATGTTATACAGTAACCCCTTGGTTGACAGCCCTTGTTAACAACCTTTTGTCTAATAATAAACGTTTAATTTGCAATACAAACAAATATTGAGGTTATTAATCGATATTAAAACTATAAGTACTATCTCTTAAGTTGGACCAATGTATAAAATTTCATTAAGATTGGTTAAATAGATTTAGAGTTTATGGTGAGCACACATCGTTGTCCGGTATTTGTATAGATACATACATGTATGCTAATGAATGTTTAACATTAAGAAGAGTGTTTCAATGTTTACTGTTAATACTTATACTATACTTATACTATACTATACTTATACTATTCGGGTGTTTGAGAGACAGTGTCTTCGCACTTGTCTCGGACTTTATAGAACACCAGAGTCGGAGTACAATCACTATTATTCCAACGAGGTTCTATAAAACGGGGCCAATACAAACAGGATAGATAACTTTTTAATTAAGCTCATATGCAAGGGCGATGACCTTAGCTAATGGACAAATCTTCGGGGTTACTACCCCCAAGATGAACATTTTGAAAGTACACGTTTGAGTGGTCTTATCTCGCCCGAGTCTTTCCTATACCTTGATAGTCGAGGGCTGATTCAGGATATATCGGCGATTCGGTTATCTACCACGTCGGCCGCAGGCATAGTCGCTGGGAGCGAAGCAGAGCGCCTCCGTTTCAGTAGGGCCGTGCCCGACCGGGATCGAAAGGAAGCCCTTGATCAGGTCCGCAAATTTTGGTGGCTTAGTTAGAACCCGATATTTTCAGTCGAAATAGACGAAATATGGCCTATGGCCGATCTTCATGTATCTATCGTATCTTTAAGTAAGGTAGGGCAGCTGCGACGGCACCAAAAAAAATACAAAAAAAATAAAAAAAAAATACAAAATACAAAAAAAAACATAAATACAAAAAATGATTATTTATTTTAAATTAAAAAAAAAAGTTTGCTGTGGCTGTTCTGGATTTAAGTATTTTAGGTTTATTTTAAGTTATTATAAGTTTATTTTTAGTTATTTTATATTAGTATTTAAGTAGTTTAAGATAGATTAAGAAACCGATAAGGATGACCCAGTTTTTTTTCATTTTCTGGGTAAAAAATAAAACCCGTTTTAGATAAGATAAAATTAAGTTATTTTTAGGCAATTAAAATTAAGATAGAGATTAATTTAGAGCGCCAGTAAGTTAATTAAGATGATAGTTTTAGCTATTTTTAAGATTTTTGTCTAGCATTTAAGTAGATAAAAGTTAAAGTTAAATAAAAAATTATATAAAAAAACATATATCTAAGATGTATGCTAATAAATGTTTAACATTAAGAAGAGTGTTTCAATGTTTACTGTTAATACTTAAGGGTTTCAAAATTTGTGGGTTCCGCCTATGCTTGCGAAGAAAGTACATACAATCAGCTTTTTTGAAGTATTAGTTGCTTAGTTCTTGACTAGCAAAAAATACTTCGAATGCAATATGAATTCCGATCAGTTTGAAAAATTGATCAGTTGACGGAACTATTTTTGAAAGGATAAACAATTTTAGTTTTAAATCATTCGATTTAGGTTATCGAAATTCACAAAAAATATATCAAACGAAAAAATTGACCACAGCTTGCATACTTGTTAGTTGACTTCGGAACGGCGGTCGATGATCTACTCCAAGATCTAATTTTCGATGAACCAACAAGTAGTTTCAGAAGCCGTTTTGCTGATAATAATGGGCGTATGGATGTACTCGTACAAATATGCCGGAAAAGTGACAAAAGTAAGATTTCAAGGTGGTGTAACCGAAAAAACTCCAAGTGGCAGTTAGTATTGCCGAAGAAGTATCTTGAGCCCTCTACTTCTTACTTAAAACAACATGAAACTGTACTATTTAATGATGTCACCAACGAAACCGTGACGTAGGTTCTAGAAGAAAATATCTATGAATCTAAAGAAATAGTATTCATTTTCAGATCCACTTTAATCTAGATTTCAATGGAAAAGTGTTTTTCAATAGTTTAGCATATTAGGACAACTCCACTATTAACTGTGCTAAAAAATGTCTGCATTCACTATGGCTTTGGTTGTGCATCTAAAACTCTCATTCGATTCAAAATGTTGCATAATGAAAAGAAAAGTGTTAGACTAAACTGATGACAACAACGTTTCGTGAGTTCATGAGTAACAAAGTTGATTAGAAAAAAAGAAAATCAAAGATTCAAAAGGCTTTTATGTTAGAAACACCAACAATTTCCAAAAAAAAAAAGGGGATCAGTTAACATCTGCGATGTTGCCATGTTTAAAGGAAAGATTTAAAAACAGCCGATAAGAAGAAAAGAAAATAAGAGCTTAGAACATTTCACAAATGAAGCATTCCATAACCGGGATGCCTGCTTAAGTTTTCTGAGATCAACCAAGCAAAGTCCATACGCAGGAAACCTCCTCAACCTCAATGCCCCGTTTGTGGCATTATCCGTTTCTTCAACAAATTCATCCAGATCTCATGAATTTTTTTATTTTATTTGATTGAAAATACAAATGACTTTGAATAAAGTTTTAACATTACTCGTTTCACAGAAGACGATACAATCAAAAAAAAAAAGAAAAAAAAAATGTCTTCTCTTAGAAATTAACTGTCAAAAACTGAATTTTAATATTTTTTGATTCGCTTGTTTGCTGGAAAATGTTATTCAGATAAAATTTCCAGCTCCTTCGAAGTGACTAAGAAAATTTCTTGAAAGATTAGAGATGTTGAGAAACCTGAACTAACTATGTACATAAGTATTTTTAAGAAAGAACTCTTTTTAACTTTTTTCCGACTTGAACTCGTCAACGAATCCTCTTTTTTCCAATATAAGAACAGGGTTTTAACTTTCACATAAATTATTTAAGCAAACAAAACTATAAGAACAAAATATTTTTTTAAATCTAGCTTTCTGAATTAAAATTTAGAAAAAAAACTCGAAAGTAAATGAATAATCTACCAACTTTCATGTATTCCATAGTTGTTGTTTTTTTTAATTTTTTGCAAACATATTCAATTTTATTGTAAAACATTTCTCGTTTATAAACAACATTTATTTGGTTTTTAGAAAGCAACCGTAAAAAATATTTTGGGAGTTACTAATTACGATAAAAACAAAATGGCCTTGACAGAGTATTCTAATGTATACTCCGTTTTAATAAGAAATATATTAATTTGAGAAGTGGACAATCGATTGGATAAAATCTTTATTCACAGTTTGTAGTTTTTAAAACCATTATGCCTACGATATTAAATGGTTTGTTTTTGGAGTTCCTCAAGGAAGCCACACTGGTCCACTTGCTTTTATATTTCATGTGGCAAGATTTTGAAATTTGCTGTTGATTTCAAACTGATCTATGGATTTATGAACCCAAATGCATATTTTTTTCTTACAACATGACATTAAAATAGTTTTTTAGTCGATTGAAATGGAAAGAAACCCAACAGAACAACGCGACGTGGATGATTATATATTCAAGGAAACTTCAGGGAACTAAAATTTATCATTAAACTTAATTGAAGAAAATAGGTAAAAAGCATTGATGCTTTTAATGACTTGAGAATTTTATCTAAATCAAAACTTTCCCTTGAATGCCATATTGACACAGTAATAAGTAATGCAAGGATCTGCCTTGATATCATTATGGGTTTCTCAAAAGAATTTGACAATCTCAACGTCATCACTAAGATTTTATCTGGTTCACTTGTCCGTTCTATTTGGAAGTATTAAAACTTCAAATGTATTCTAAACTTTAAGAAAAGTTCAAGACAATCAATATCCTGTAAGGTGTTTTTTTATACACAAAAGAACCCCACAAAATCCAGGTAATTTCCGATTTTTTTTTTTATAATAATTTGACATTGCTGCAAAATTTTATTTTAATATGCATTTAATTACACTAATTGAAGAAAATCAACGAGAGCAAAAAATTTATACTTTTCCAATGTTTAGAAGACAGGCTGAGTAGAGTTTAAATTATGCCAGATCATGAGAATCAACAAGATGCATATAAGTTTATTATTGTTTTATTTAGATATACTAAATGATGAGAATCCACAAAATTTCGGAAAAATTTCAAAATTTTCCTTAAAATTTAAAGTTTTAGTCGGTTAAGCAGTGAAATAGATAGATGGGTCATGTTGGCCCTCTACGATTCGAAAAAGGTGCGTGGTTTTGTATACGCAGTTTCTTTTCGAAGTTTTTAATAGAAATTTCTTGAACATAATTGTTGCAAATCATGAGAATCAATAAGAATTCAGGAAAATTTATTACTTTTTATTTAAGAGATCTGAATCGAAAATTCCAGAAAATAGAAGCAAAAAGGAAATGTCGTGTCTTGTGCGATTTTATTATTTCCTCTTATTTTTGTAGATGCCGCAAGGAGAAAAAGAGTTTTTTTTTTTTAAATCTGGTCGATTTATTATACTGTCTCAATAACAACTGAACCAACATGTTTCACTGAAAGAATTATTATAATTTTTTTAAATTTTTTCTCTGCGATTACCACCTATTGCTTATTTTTTTAGTAACGCAGAACTACCGCGAACTGGCAGTAATTAATATTTATTTATATATATTTCATAAATACATTGAGTAAATACTTTGTGCATGTTGGAATTATGAACTAAGCCAACATCTACTGAATGTTTTAAACATGTATTTTAATATAAAAAAAAACGAAAATCTATTTTCTTAATCAAGTGGCGGTAAAAATTCATATGGAAAACGCCAAAAACTGTTTTATAATTAATAAGTAAAATTCACCACCAAATAAAAAACACTCTTGAACTCCCGATTGTTTCAGCACATTGAAAAAGATACAAAAGTATCTTCAAGTATGTTCGATCAACTTGTTTTAGTTGTAGATTTATAAATCTACTAAAAAATTGTGAAAGTGCATAAAAAATGAAAGTGATCCACTTAATAAAGTGACAGACGATCACTTGTATCTCTTACCTTATCCATTGCAGTACTCATTTCGAACAAAATAACAGCAATTTAACTTGCACGCCGAACTAACTTAAGCGTAGAATTGATTTAAATTCCTCTTTTATTACTATTTTTTAATTGAATTTTTCTTTAAATCCAATGTTGATAAAAAACAAAATGCAATTCACAATCGATAAGATACAACGTGCTAAAAATTTTCAATTTCAAGACGATTTCCTACCCAAGAATTCGAAGATCGCGCACGTTCACTAGCTGCGTTCAGCAACAGCACATTCGGTGAATAACTTCGACGGACTGATCCAATGATCATAAAAATACTCTGTAATCATTCCGATCAATCCGAATGTTGTATCTCTACTCACGTACATAAGATACACAGAATAAAAAAAATAAAATCACAAAAAAGAACATAAATAGTTTGTATCATATCTCAGATACAAAAATAAAAATATTATTGGCTGCTGCTTCATTTAACTTTCTTTTAACAGTCTTCAGGCCAGAAGAAGAAGATGTTAAGATTTCCTGCTTTGAAGTTGTATCTTTTGTTTGAGTGGGGAATGAACAGCTGATGGCTTATTGGAATTTAGATGAATTCGCCGTAAAATCAATGGCAAGAGATGAATACAAAAAAAAAACTCGTTTAAGTCTCACTTACTTTATTTCCTTGGAAGCTTGATTTCGACGATAACTAAGCTGAGGTGAGTTACTTTATATGGCTTGAAAGTTTAAATTTATTCACCACGATTTTGAGTTTTTATTTTTTTTTTATTTAAATGCAATAAAAATGCTACTCTGGACCAACGATGAATTCGTACTAAATAAATGTTCAGGGAAATGACCGATATTTATTTTGATTTATTACCAGACTGGGTATTAAGTTTTTAATGGCATAATTCATTTGGTCTAAACCAGATAAATGGTTCGGATTGTTTATCTGATATTTTAATTGTTTTAAAGATTGGTGAATCGATTGTTGTAATTTATGATTCTAAAAAAGGAGCCAAGGACGTGAGATTTGTAGTGTATCTAAATATTTTTGGTGTCAATATCAAATGAATTAGAAAAATTGTCGATGGCAATTAAAATGTTAGCATTGAAATGTTATCATTTAGGTTGTGATTCTATGTCAAGGTTGTTTTTACTAGCGTTGAATTGATTTTATTTTTAATGACGATTTGTGATGTTCTGTTTGAAAAGTTTTGTTCTATATTTTTTGTGTCATCTTCACAATGACAAGTATGGTTAAAAGGTAACAACGAGCAGTTTGTACTTATTTTGTAAAATCCATTTTGTTTAAAACAAACTACCTTGCATTAATCGAACTGTTTATTTACAATAAAATTGATTGTTCGAATTCAAAATCAATGAAAAGAAATATAAAATGTATATAGTATGTATGTACATACATATGTATATACACAGCAGATTGAAATAATGATCTGTTATGACAGTAGAGTGGCCTTTGGAGCAAGCCATTTGCATAAATGATGCCAGACAAGTCACAGGAGGTGTCGAGGACAAGTTGGTGGAAATGATTTTAATTAATCATTTGTTATATTGAAACAGTCTGCATTCACATTATTAATAATAATAAAAAAACTGCTAACTTGTAAACAATATTTTTTAATAAATATTTTTTTTTTGTAAATAGTAAATTCAAGGGCTACTAGGGCGTATGAGCAACAACTATTTATTTCGTTTCAGTGTGTTGTCATAATAAAAATTCCTTCTATAATTAAAAAAATTGGTAACTGATTTCGATGGAACAATATTAATAACATATTACAGATGTGAAATAAATTGACATAATTTACATGTCGCCAAAATTTATTTTAAGAATAGTTTTTAATAATTTAAAATGAGAGTTTATCAAGAAAATACACAATTGCGGGCGGCATTGGTGCAGTAGATAAGATGTTTGCTTCTGACCCGGAGGTCGTCAGTTCGATACTCAGGTTAAGAAGAAATTTTTCTAACTCCTAGTGCAAGCTAGAGCCGCCCGTGAGTTTTAAATGAGAAAATAGTCACCTAATTCTCGATCTACTGCGCCGAAAAAAAAATTCTTTCCTATCTTTCTAATTCTTCTAACTAGTGTCGTGCAACGTCATGTTGCATTCTAAAAGGCAATATGCCTTACAGACACTTAGATAAAATTATTATTATTATTATATTAGTTTCCGATACAACAAAGCTGATTCACAATACTTATACATTGCATCCCAGTGTGGCCCATTTGGTTTTTACTTGCGATTATAGGTTCTTTAATGCAAGTTATGCATTCGTGGGAAAAAAGTCAAGATAACAATCAAAAATGACATTACGGTGATAGAGAAACATATTTGAGTTACTGGCAAAATTCTATCCATCTGTCTGTCTGTCTTAGCGGATGTATTTTCGACTGTAGCCTAAGCGGTTGGGCCAATGGTCTTCAAATTTTGAACTTAGGGTTATTATGACATTCAACAAAGGTGTTTTTCACTTTTTTTGTTAGCTCAAAAATTTACTGTAACCGTTACATAAAAGCGTTCGCAAAAACGGCTCCAAGATTTTTTATGAAATAAATTGCACGACTGGATCGCGCGTACTTGCTCATATGTGCAGTCAGCAGTCATATCGTCGAATAATATTTAAAAAAATGTGCGACTAGGTCGCACGAACTTGTTCTTATGCTAGATAATTGCTTATTGGCTGCATATGTATGTTTGTATATATTAAAATAAAAAAATAATTTTTTTTTTCGAAAATTCTTTCATTTTTTTTAATTAGTTTAAGAGTTTTCTCGGAAAAAGTAAGTATGCAATAAAATTCTAAAACTAAATGTATATCGAGGAAAAAAAAATATTAAAAATCGTTCGATGGGTCGCACGAACTTGTTCTTATGCTAGATAATTGCTTATTGGCTGCATATGTATGTTTGTATATATTAAAATAAAAAAATAATTTTTTTTTCGAAAATTCTTTCATTTTTTTTTAATTAGTTTAAGAGTTTTCTCGGAAAAAGTAAGTATGCAATAAAATTCTAAAACTAAATGTCTATCGAGCAAAAAAAATATTAAAAATCGTTCGATCAGTTTTCTTAAAAAGCCGTTTTTTCTGAAGAAAAACTTTTCGAAAAAATATTTAAAATTTTTGTTAGTATGTCATTATAAGAAAATTTATAGTTTTCATCTGGAAAAATTAATTTAAAAAAAATTCAATCAACCCGTTTTCAAAATATTTTGAAAACCATTTTTTTTTTTAATTAAAAAAAATCAAAAAAAAAAGTTTTTGTAAATTTTGAAATGAATGAATTATTAATTGAATTATAAATAACTTCTTGTGTGCAAAATTTTATTGAAGTCAATATAATGGTTTACGATAAAACTGCATTTGAAAAAAACGGTTCTGTGAGAGGTACCATTATAGTACAAATCTCGAAAAAAAAATCATTCTTGTAAAAAAAATAGCGCTCTGAAAGTTTTATCAAAATCGTTAGAGCCGTTTTCGAGAACATCAATAATATATACTAAATACCAAATTTGAAGCAAATCGGCCCATCCCTTTAGGCTGTAGAGGTGTGAACAGACAGACGGACGGAATATCCGAACCTACTTTTTTCGATTTCTCTATCATCGTTGTGTCATGTTTGATTGTTGGAATTTTTTTTTGCACGAATCCATAACTTGCCTTATAGGCCACCTTGTTCGTGTGATTTGACACCTTTGAACTAATTTTTGTGGGGGTATTTGAAATCTCTGGTCTATGCTGATGAACCAGTAACGATTGATCATTTACGAGTAGAAGTCAATATTCGCCGCACTATTGACCAAATAAGATCGATATTGCACGAAAAAGTCGTGCAAAATTGAACCGACAAGATGGTGTTCGTAGGGCGCAGTCGCGGAGGCCATAAGCCTGAAATTATTTCTAAACATTAAAAGCCATGTAATTTGTGAGCTAATAAAGCTAAGATTTGTGTCGTTCCATTGAATTTGTTGTGTTTTATTTCTAAAAAAATGTCTATTCCCCCAAAAAAACCCTCATTTCCTTAGTAGCAAAGGAATTTTTGTTCTAGCCTTATGACACTCACCATCGAACCATGTTTGCTTAAGAGTATCTCTACATATTTGATTGGTTTACCACTGACCCCAATTTCGGTCGTACTGCCAAGTACATTGATTTGTTCTTTAGCCGTACTACATGAATGTGGAATGCTCTACCCATACCCCTTGAGTGACCGTTAATTATAAAAAAAAAATAAAGCGAAACATTAGAACAGGAGGATGTTTCGTGCTTAAATATAGCTAGCTTTTTACTTCTTTAACAAAATTGATTGATCGTTCTACCTATACTCTTTCGAACAAAAAATTTCAATACAGTCCTTATGGAAGTGCTTAATTTTTGCAAATGGTGCCAGTTTTTCGTTTTAGTCCCTGAATACCTAACCTATTGAAATTAAAAAATTCAGCCACTGAATTACCTATTATCTACGATACCACTTCTACAATATAAATCATAGTGGATTTCTATATGGATTTTGTAAGAGCTTTAATATCTGGTGCCCTATGGAAACTTTATAATATTTTTGCTCTCTTAAAGCTTTTAATGAGATTTCACAGCAGTCCGATTAAGATGAACATCCTTTATTCCCTATACTGACACCTTTTGTTGAACAGAGTACAGCTCCTGAATTAGGGTCGTAATATCGGAGTTATACAGTCCGCAAGAATAGTCTTTTCAAATCCTCAACATCGGCAAGGATTGTAGATACTGCGATGTTTCCTTGACCACTCGGAACGTAAGCAATTAATGATATTGGAAGAATGCCTTGCTTTAGATTTGCAGCTGATTCATCAGCAAATCTTCCTGTTCCTTGAATATTGAAATATGTTCTATCTTGGCATGAGTTAAAATCTTAGACAAAATGTAAAAGCTCGGAAAAAATATTCAAAGTGTAATCCTTTACACAAAGCTTTGTTTATGTTTAATTTAATTTCAACAGTAAATTTTGTTTCTTTTTGAGGTTTGCATCTTTGCATATAGATTTAAGGTCACAAAGATAACCTGGTGCCAGGAATCCCAACCTACAGGGATAAATCCTGAATATCAGCCAAAGGACGAGGAGCTGCATTAATTTCTTCTTATAGGTCTGAACTATCATTCTTCTCAATAGTATTTCATATAAGTTTGCTGTTTATTAGTAATTAAGCCATTCATTCCATCTAATGCATTCTTCCATCACCATCAATATCGAGAAAAAGAAATGCCTAAATGAAAACACTTCTCCCTTCAATAAGAAATGAAACTCCTCGAAAAAAAATTGATAAAATCAAATTAATAAAACCACTTAATTCAATGATGCACATCATTTGTCCAATGCCACATGCGGCCAGTATCTATTACTTTGCCGACACGGAAATAGAAAAAGACGCCAACGAAAAAAAAACCATTTAGTTCACCGTCCATTAAAGATCTTTCTAAGCCCTTTCACAGCCATCTGGCCATTTAGTTTAATATATTAATGCCTCATTTAGTCTCCGTAAGTTCCAGACACACCAAAAGGACGAAACATTAAACCTCAAGGAGCACCGAAAACCAAAAAAAAAGGGAAAACCTACAAGCCCAACTGGCAAATAAATGCAAGCATAATTTAATGCCCTGTGCCTTTTAGTCGCATCTCCTTTTTTCCAGTTTGTTTTTTTTTTTTATTTTTTCTGCCTCCAAAAGTGGTAGCCACAATTGTCTCTGACACTTGAGGATTTATATCCTTTGGAGAGTATTTTAACCTACCACATTTCTAGCTTAAGCTTTTGAGTGTGTGTGTGTGTGTGTATATATAGAGCGTTATTTGACACCATCCACTCACAAGGAAATGTTTTTCGCTTTGTTAATTTTAATTTTCCAAATCAATTAAATCTCAAACGGTGGTGGCGGAGGCACCACCAAGGAAATTTATGTTTGGTTGGCTCTGCCAGGATGTTTGTTGATAGTCAGCCAAGATACACGTTGTTGGATGCATGATGAGGCAGTTAAGTCTTAAGAGAGAATTAAGGAAGCGCTTTAAGTATTAAACTTTTAAAAAACACTGACTCCTGCAGGAATATTGTTGCTTGCCTCCAGGACAAGTTGCTTGCCAAAAACAAATTAATTCACTTGGCAGAAGGATACGATTGTATGAATTTATTTGACAGATTTGGTATTTAGTGGTAGAGGACTAAGCACAATGGCTTGTCGATTTGGCAAACGAGTTAATTTATTCCTAATCTTTCGTCTGTCGACTCCAAAAGAATCTACTATTTGCAACTGCAACTAATATTTTCCAGTTGATCACTCTCAAGTAATGTCAAAGTAAATATCAATGTAAATATAAGAAGTTTGGTAAGAAGGATCGAGATCTCTTGCACGCCCGATCCTTCCCTAAATTCTGGAAATAAATGAAATGAATGAAATAAATGAAATGAATTAAATGAATGAAATGAATGAAATGAATGAAATGAATGAAATGAATGAAATGAATGAAATGAATGAATAGAATGAAATGAATGAAATGAATGAAATGAATGAAATGAATGAAATGAATGAAATGAATGAAATGAATGAAATGAATGAAATGAATGAAATGAATGAAATGAATGAAATGAATGAAATGAATGAAATGAATGAAATGAATGAAATGAATGAAATGAATGAAATGAATGAAATGAGTGAAATGAATGAAATGAATGAAATGAATGAAATGAATGAAAACGAATGAAATGAATGAAATGAATGAAATGAATGAAATGAATGAAATGAATGAAATGAAAGATATGAATGAAATGAATAAAATTAATGAAATTAATGAAATGAATGAAATGAATAAAATGAATTAAATGAATGAAGTAAATGAAATGAGTGAAATGAATGAAATGAATGAAATGAATGAAATGAATGAAATGAATGAAATGAATGAAATGAATGAAATGAATGAAATGAATGAAATGAATGAAATGAATGAAATGAATGAAATGAATGAAATGAATGAAATGAATGAAATGAATGAAATGGATGAAATGAATGAAATTAATGAAATAAATGAAATAAATTAAATGAACAAAATTAATGAAATAAATAATTCCAACCACTTTAAACACCGAAATAATCCATTAAAGTACCCAAAAAAGTTCAAAATACATGTTCTATGAACCATCCTGTAACTCCTCAGAGAATGGTTCATGAAAACTTAATCCTTGCCACAAAAAGAAGGTGACTGTTTCTTTTTTCTAAAACTGTCTTATTTTAAGAAATATGAATATGTTACTTCCTGTTTAAGTTCTGGGTTATTCCACTTTCTAATGGGCCAAATGACACTCCTGATGGACTTATTATTTTCTTAAAGTATTTATCGAAATATCTCTGCTGTGTGACGTGTGATATTATTTCCAACTTAACAATCAAACATATTTGCTCTGCTCTAAACTGCTAAACCATTTATTTCCAAGGATAGCCTTACCAAGAACACGACACTCAATTCACACATCAAGCTTGGAAGACTGCTTGAAACGTGTCGCCCGCTTCCTTAAACTCCAAAGTAATTTTCATTCGAACATCTCTTCCTGCTGCCACTTTCGCCTTTACTCTTCTCTCATCCCAAACCCTATCTCCACTCAATTAACTTGAGGTTTGATAAATCATACTCACTGCGTCCATTGCGCTGACAGCTGGTTGAGTGTCTAATCTCAGAGCTTCCCCAACTAGAGAAAGAGAAAATGCTGGGAAGCTCCAAGAAGATACACACCAAAGGAAGTACTACTGTCATTCTTCTAATCTCAAGCCCCAAAATCCAGGAAGACCCAACAACATTGCATGGATTTCCTACACAACGACACCAACTAGTTGTGTCCTTGTGCGTTTCATGCCCTTCACCTTACCTCCTTCTTTTTTGTTACATTTTGGGAAAGTTCCTTGTTTTATTCCGAAAATCCAATACTACAGCATATATTCATTACTCAAAGTGACGGTTTTACTTATTTATTGAAATAGACGCCATTTCGACTATAAATTCGCTTTGTTTGGTCGAGAGACGAGCTATGATAGTGGCTCCACAATCTAACCGGATAGGAACTTATCTATCTCCTTTGCTCTGTAACAAGTAGCTCTGCTGCTTGTACGAATCTTTTCCGTTTGAGGGGGGAGGTTCCTTGTTCCTCTTGGTTCTGGTTTTCAGAGGTTTCCATGTGCCATGCCAGGACGCCAGTTGAAAGGGATACATTCCCGGGAGGTAATTTATCTTTTCTATGATGAAGAATGGACTCTGGTTGTGGAGAATATTGTTTTTCTGCCACGAAAAGTACACACAGACTTCGCAAAGGACACACACGCCCTTTGGTTACATGGAAAATATTTGTTATTAGTCCTGCACTTGAGCTCTTTGTGGTGATAATGTGTAATGGAGACAGTACAGAGTACTTTGGGTTCTTGCATTATGCACTCAGACTTTTGATTTGTTCTCATGCGATGTCGTTTGGTCTTTATTTAGTTGCAACAAGGACACTCTGTGATGGAGTTCTGTACAGAAGTTTTAAGTAGTTTTTGTTATTTTGAATATGTGTTAGGAAAAAGGGTGGCGCTCCGGGTAGTGACACTGACTAATGTATGATTAACATTTTTTTTGTCTGCGCCATGACGGGTTAGAATTTTTGTTTTGCAGTGAATATGTTTTCGGGGAGATGAATGTATTTGTATAATTAGGAGTCAGATATGGAATTTGCAAAACAAAGATAACACAACACATTTTAACAGAATGTTTCACTTAAAAGATAACTATTTCACTATGTTGGTTAATTTATAAGCTCACAAAATATCTCGAAAAAGAATTTCTTCCTTATGGTCAATAGGTGGATCCAATAAAGATTACCTACTGCTTGAATTTCACAAGTTATAGAATTGATCTTCACTATAATTTTCTAAAATGCGTATATTCTTGAAATGTTGAATGGTTTGTCATGGAATAACCGGGATCAGATCCATAAATCAACAAGTTCTTCATTATATCCGAATCACTGAACGAATCAAAGCGTTAACGTTAACAAGGTCTGCCACTCTGCCTTCTATCATAAAAACGTACTGCAAAACAGTCTCCGAGCTGGTTTCTCTTCACTTATGAGAGCTTGGTTCCCAAACCGCCACGGAGTCTAGCGAGCTTTTTGATTCCAGGAATATTTCAAATAATTTTACTCATTTCCACACGGGGCCAACAATTCTCTGTAAGACTTTCTTTCGAACACGGTTAAGAGATCAAAGTGCCATTTGACAAATCAAGTCAAGGAAGTTAGTCCGATGCCAAAGCCAAAGTCACCTTGTTGTTTTTTTCCAAGACACTGCCTTCTGCGAGAAAATGACAAATCGACAAATGAATGGTAGTGGCGTGGTGAATAAGTGGCACGTGGCATTGCTAAAACCAATGTTTATATACAAAGACGCGCTCATCAAACTGGAGTGGCGGTAACGTGACATCTTCAGTGCCTTGCCTATGAGTAAACTTTTTTCACTCGAATAAATCTCAAAGATCTCGATATACACAAATCCACTGGCCCGGATGGTATACCTGCCATTCTTCTGAAGAGGTGTTCTTCCATACTAGCAAAGCCACTGCGTAAGCTTTTCCATTGCTCCTACTCTTTTGGAATCTTTTCTAGAAGATGGAAAACAGCATTTGTCCAGCCTGTCCTTAAGAAAGGTGACCCATCCTCCCCCTCCTACTACCGACCCATAGCACTAACATCCCTACTTTCTAAGGCCATGGAAACGCTGATTAACCGTCAGCTTAAGGAATATCTGGAACATCGAAAGCTTCTCCATGACCGTCAGTATGGCTTCCCCAGCAACCGTTCCACTGGTGATCTGATGGCATATCTCACCGAACAATGGAACAAATCTTTACATCGCTTTGATGAAAGTAAGATTATTGCTCTTGATATCTCCAAGGCATTTGATAGAGTTTGGCATGAAGCTCTCTTATCGAAAATGCGTGCTTTTAGGATCGATGATACTCTTGTTCGTTGGATTAGAAGCTATCTTCTGGACCATTCATACAACAACATACAACTTGTATTGTACTGATTTAAGTTTGATTCCTACAAAATAAATGCTGGTGTGCCCCAGGGCTCCGTTCTGTCATCGACTCTTTTCCTCACTTCTGTTCTAATCCACTTAACTGTTTTGTTGACGACTCTTCCTTCAGCTTTTCATATTGGTTAGACGATTCATGCCCTTCGCCTTCGGACGTACAATTGCAACGGTACCGTATGACAAGCTCATTAAACTCCGATTTACACAGCATTGTCAAATGGGGTAATAGGAATCATGTGGAGTTTAATGCTTCGAAAACTCAACGCTGTCTTCTGTCGTTAAAACTAAACTTGCCCCCAATGCCATTGTCCATGAATGGCACTTACATCGAAGAAACCAAAAAGCTCTCAGTACTCGGTATGTGTGTCAACGACAACCTCCGTTGGAACGACCATATACTTGAGATAGCTAAGAATGCTGCTAAGTGCTTAGGTTTTCTGATCTGGCTACAATTTACAAAGCGTTTATACGCCCGAAATTCGAGTATAACTCACACCTTTTGCCAGGTGTTTCGCAACAAAAAAGAGCGTTAAGATTAATAGGAAATAGAAATGTCCCTCTGGAATACCGACGCAATATTTCATGTCTTTCCTTATTTTGCCGTTTCTTTTATAAAAATATATTCACTCGAAGTAGCCAGTTGCATTCCTCCTCTTAAAAGTTTCTCCCGTAATACTCGTCTCGCAAGGATGCCCATCAGTTCACACTTGAGCCCAATTTCGGACATACCGTGGAATATAGTGATTCTTTTTTAACCGCAAAACACGAATTTGGAATAGTTTAACCGGCGAGATTTTCCCTTGCCATTTTGATCTGCAAGCATTCAAAACCAATGTTAATCGACACCTCCTGTCATATCCTTCTAATGCCCGCGCAGTGTGCTCTACATTAAAATGTAAGCAAATAATCCCTTGTGCGCGCGGTAATTATACAAAAAATTATTGCGGCGTTAAATTAAAAAAGTCAAAGTCAATACTTGACTTGATTCTTAAGAAGCTGACGTGCCCAAAAAATTTAAATAACAGAGTTCACTCCTTTGCAATTTCATAATGACTCCGTGAGCATCAAATCCTATGGCCAGGTACATTCGTGATGAAGGCGAACTCCTCATTAATAGAAAGAAAAACTTTTGAATTGACACTTTACCACCAATTCTGCGCTTCCACAGAGTTTCAAGGCTCTTCCCGTACTTGAGAGTAAATTGTTCTTTGGGTCAAATCTTCTTTCGGACTTGTACAGTGGCCAGAGAAGGATCTCGATATACAGAAATTCGTTAGTTCACAATAATATTTTTTTTAAGGGGTGTTTTTAAATGCTGCCAATGTCACTGGAGAAATTATTAACTCTGAAAATATCTCGAGGACCGAAAGCACAACAAACAAACAAAATGACCCGCAGTGCAGTTTTCATATCAATAGTTCCTCTGGTGATCGGATGATTTTTTCAGAAATATCTAATCCACTTAACTGCGTCGCTGATGAAAGTTCACTTGGCTTTTCATTTTTGGAGTCACACCTCGGCTCTCCAGGCACAATCCAACTTTGATTGGAACTCTTCGTTACCTCATTCATTGGTATCTTACTTTTGCTTTGACTTTCATGTCCATAATATTTTCCTCACATAGATTTCCTGATATTGGAGTTGCCCTTAGGACAATCTGTGTCCAATTTCGTGCTTTTCCGAAATCAACCAATAAAAACCTCCATAGCAGTTCCGATATTTTTTAATTCTGGCTCTTTTACTCTGGATTGTATTTGTGGTTGATTTACCAGAAACAAACAAAGCGTCATAAGGACGTGCTATTTTTCAAATAACGGCAATTCAAAGCCGCTCAACGATGTTTATAGTGTGTGACATCAGCTTGATTAAACTATAGCTATCGCGATTTCTCGGTCAATTTTCCACTTATAATTTTGATAATGCGAGGGTAACTTCCCTTAATTAATTAAGCATTTGAACCCCGCTGACAAGTTTGAAGGAATTTAGAACCGAAGTCCTCTATCTCTTTTATAGAACTCTGAGGGTATCTGTCCTGGCGCAATTTTTTTTGGATATTTCTTCGTTGTTATAGGTGCACTTCCATTGGAAAGTATAACCTAGGAACTTATTTTGAAGAATTTTGTCTTCACCTTTTTCTTTGCCCAGGTTAGACCATTTGTACATCCAGAAGGATGTGTTTTTTTGTTTTCTTGTTTGTTTTTCCGTCAGCCTCTCCCAAAATTACCTTTCGATCTTTCACTTGCAGCCAGAATTCATGATAAGCCCACTCGCGGTTAGAGTCCACTGAACACGACCAGCGCCCTAGGGCAGCAAGTCTATCTATAGTAAGCAATTTTATATACATGTAAAAGCATATTACCCCTTGCCCGGCGGTTATAGAAAACTTCATTACGGAGTTGAGTTATCCCTCCAGAACCAAAGATACTATTTGCTCCCGCGATTTGTAAAAACCATAGTAACCCCGAAGCTCCCACAAGGGGGCCTACCGCAAATTAGCAATCAACTACTGCCGCGTAAACTCTATTCGATGTATCCTTGGTACCCGATTTTAAGCAAGGGTTGTACTCGCTCGATTCTGAAAGACGGAAATAAGCTTGTCGATTGAGCCCCATAAAGTCAATAGCTCACCAGGCATGTTGAAGAACCATAGTTCTTGAATTTCCAGCAGAGTTGTGATACTGAACAAACTTAATCGCTGCCACAGGCAACATGACATATCTTACAGAGACACTTAGTGCACCAGGCTGACTGTACTTGATGCATTGAAGCTTCATACTTCAGGCCCATCCAAACCATAGGCCAATTCCGTCCCCGCACCTATAAGAGAAGGTGTATTGGAAGACTTATTTTCAGGCCTCCCCAAACATAGGCTATTTCTGCTGCTGGAATTGTAGGGGGCATGCTTAAGAAGACTATTACTGCAAGCGCACCCTAACCATAGGCCTATTCTAACCCTGTCCCTTTATTGAGGGATGTCTTTAACCGAAGGAATCCCCTAAAATCGTGGCCGTCCCCATATCTAGTCCTCTTTCGCCTTCCGACATGTCTCTTCAAATTTCCCCTAAAATAGTTAATCTTTCAGGAAATCTTGCCAAAACGTGTAACGTTGTTTTGGTTTAAACCCAATTTGGGGAATATAAACGCTGACAAAATTGCACACCTTTTCTTGCATCACCAGCTTCAGAGACATCGAATGGCTATTGGACTTTCCCAGTTTAGGAAGTAGACTTGTCAAGTTAGTCCTCAAAATCACCCCTGATTTATGTTTACTCTCAAATAGCAGCTCAGATGAATCCTTAAAACTTGGCCTTCGTACCACTACTAAGTGCCTGCAGCGCGATGGTTTCGTAAGTCACTTTTTTATTGAAATATACTTTCGGTTGACTGGAATACCAATTTATTACCAACAAAAATCTATTTTATTCCTGAAAAAAATCGGTTATCAGATGATAACTCTTACGTAAATAATTTGCCAAATAATATGCGCACCACAATGAAACTTGCCACCAGCAACAAACCCATTCAATAGTAAAAGTTCCCAAAACTCAATTCAACTTTCAACAGTAGTTGATCCCAATTTATTTGTATCGTTCCAACAACACAACAGAACAGCCAACCCAGTCGTCGAGAAGATGAAGAAAATAATACAAAGAAAAAAAAAAACAAACCAAATTCCTTCCATCGCGTCAGGAAGCAAACTTCTTGCCTCAACTATTATTGGCTAATGGACTTCGTAAATCTTACAATTTATCCAACCAACAGTGCAAGACTCCCATCAGTATTAGTATAAGTACTTGGTAATCTCTATTGCTCTCCTCCGCTCCGCAAGAAGGTAACTTCTTTGGATGGGGAAGCGGGCAAAGATTTTCCAGCTCAATCAGGCATAAGAATTACCTAATCGAGCGCATCCTTTTGGTCAAAGCATTGCAATCTAAGGATAACCAAACCATAGCCATTTGTGCTAATACAGGTGAAACAGAGCAGAAAAATGTTTTCTCCATTTTGGGAGCCAACAGACGATACAATATCATAGTTTCGCAGGACATTTATCTACGGAATCTCAGCTCTCAGATCTAAATCGATACGTGAGCTTGTTGACATTTTTGACAAGTCATTTGCCGCCAGCGATGTGAAAGCTTAGTACTTAATTCCGAATAAATCTCTATCATCTGCTTGTCGTAATATATCTTTGCTGGCAGGTGAATTTCACCAAAGAAATTGTGTAAACTGAATTTTATACAAATATTTTTAATTTATAAACTATGGCCAGATTGACAAATTTCTGAACGTTTCTAAACGTTCAAAAATACATGAGTATTCTAAGTTACGCGATTCACCTGTTGCAGCTGCTTCATTTTCACCCAATACTAAATCACCATCCACTTGGCCGTTCGGCATGGGTTTTAATGAGCTGTTTTATATTTTCCTCAAGAAATGGTATAACGCCCCTTAAAGCTGTTCCACAGTCCGTGGCAATACGTCCGGGAACGCCGAAATGTTCAACGATATTGGTCAGAACATTAAGTACACTCTTCGTATTTGTTGTCCTTAGAACCGCAGCGTCCAAAACTGCATTCTTTTTTTTATAACAAGCGCGCGGATTTGTGTGTTGCCCTTATAGTATTAAAATGCACTGCGCGAGTAAAGGAAGATTATAGAGGGAGGGAAAGAAGGTGGCGCACAAGGTTATATTTGTTTCCCTTTTAATGTAACACACTGCGCGGGCATTAGGAAGATAGGCAGGGGAAAAAATAGGAGGTGTCGATTAACATTGGTTTTGAATGTTTGCAGACCAAAATGGCAAGGGAAAATCCCGCCGGGTAAACTATTCCAAATTCGTGTTGTTCGGCTAAAAAAAGAATCCCTATATTTCACGGTACGTCTGAAATTGGGCTCAAGGGTGAACTGATGAGCATTCCTTGCGAGAGGATTATTACGGGAGAAACTTTTAAGGGGAGAAATGCAACTGGCTACTTCGAGTGAACATTTTTTGTAAAAGAACCGATAAATTAAGGAAAGACATGAAACATTGCGTCGGTGTTCGAGAGGGGCAATTGTTTCAGCGGCTCGATTTTGTATTCTATCAAGTAGGTGAAGCGAAGTTTGCGAAGCACCTGCCCATAGGTGGCAGTTATACTCGAGTTTAGGGCGTATAAACGCTTTATAAATTGTAGCCAGATCAGATACTTCTTACACCGATACAGAAAACCTAAGCACTTAGCAGCATTTTTAGCGATCTCAAATATATGGTCATTCCAACGGAGGTCGTCGTTGACACTCATACCTAGTACTGAGAGCTTTTGATGCAAGTGCCATTCATGGACATTGGCATTGAGGGTATGTTTAGCTTTAACGACAGAAGACAGCATTGAGTTTTCGAAGCATTAAACTCCACACGATTCCTATTACCCCATTTGACGATGCTGTATAAATCGGAGTTTAATGAGCTTGACATACGGTACCATTGCAATTGTATGTCCGAATGCGAAGGACGTGAATTATCGAACGAATTTGAAAAGCTGAGGGTAGAGTCGTCAGCAAAACAGTTAAGTGGATTAGAAGTAACAGAGAGAAGATCATTTATAAAAATGAGGAAAAGAGTCGGAGACAGAACAGAGTTCTGAGGCACACCAGAATTTATTTTGTAGGAATTAGACTTGATTCCGTCCAATACAACTTGTATTGAACGGTCCAGAAGATAGCTTCTAGTCCAACGAACAAGAGTATCATCGATCCCAAAAGCACGCATTTTCGATAAGAGAGCTTCATTCCAAACTCTATCAAATGCCTTGGAGATATCAAGAGTAATAACCTTACTTTCACCAAACCAGTGTAAGCGATGTTCCACTGTTCGGTGAGATATGCCATCAGATCACCAGTGGAACGGTTGCTGCGGAAGCCATACTGACGGTCATGGAGCAGCTTTCGATCTTCGGGATATTCCTTAAGCTGACGGTTAATCAGCGTTTCCATGACCTTAGAGAGAAGGGATGTCAGTGCTATGGGTCGGTAGTAGGAGGGGGAGGATGGGTCACCTTTCTTAGGGACAGGCTGGACAAATGCTGTTTTCCAGCTTCTAGGAAAGATTCCAGCGATAGAAAAGCTTACGCAGTGGCTTGTCATTTTACAAATGACCAAAAAATTTTCTGCCTTTGGGACACTGCAGAATTTTTTGCCGTAATTTTTGGTCATTTGTGAAGTTATGAGTAATCGTTAGAAAATATCGGGGCTAAGGGATCAACGTGTATGTTATCGAAAGATATAGCCGATCGGTCACCCACCACTATAAATCCCTTCAGCTTGCCACCCCTCTTATTCAAATAGGCGCACTCATATGTTATGGGAACTCGGCTAGATGACCCATATCGGCATGGCAAAGTTTCAAGATTTCCTACTGTATTGCATGGGGAACTACCCACTTTACATTGCCACCCAACAGTCGGCTTTTACGTAACGTATTTTTGTGTAATTGCTTCTTCAGGTTAGTTGATTCAGGAAGACTCACCTGGTTGATTATAATGCGCAGTTTCTCATCCTGCTATTGCATAGTCCCTAGCCAGTAGATGATCGTAGTTGATCGTAGTTAATGATCGTTGATGTGAAGGTTCAGCATATACAAAGAAGTTTCTTTCATAGCCCTTTTATTTTCCATAAGGGTCCGGTTACTCAATGCATGCACATAAGTCGCTCTTTTGCCCGGCATTGGATGCACCGTCTCAAATGAAAATTCCTGTAATTCCGATCCATTTGGTGTATCATTTTGGATTTGTTTTGAAGGTATACTCATTATACTCATTATATCCTCGAATCGGTCGTCTGTGGTGGCTCGAATGTTGAGGTAGCGATGGTTGTGCTCTATTCGTTGCTGGAGTAGTTGCTGAATTTCCAAGTTGGGGTGGTCCTCCAGGTTCCTCAAAATATTTTTGGAGAGCTGTATAATGAACTGATTTATTGGGATCAGTTTGGTGTCTTCATATAGCTTCTTGATTGGGACATATTTCCTTGTAATGGGGTTTCGGTGTAGACCTGTACAGCTACGGAGTATATTCCTTTCAAATACTTTGATCTTTTTCATATATGTTGGTGATATGGTGAACCAAATAGGACAGCGTACGTCAGAACTGGACGGATCAGCTCTTTATAGATGAGGAGCTTAGTATTAGTGCTTAGTCCGTTTCTTCTCCTAAGAAGCGGGTAGACCAGATGAAGGTAGAAGTTGGCGTGGTTGTTGAATTTGAAGCGGTAAGTGAAATTCACTCCAAGGTATTTTCCTGTTGTCTTTGTCCTTATCAATGTGTTGTCTGGTAGCTTCATACTGATATCACAGCGTGATGCGAAACCTCTTCGACCTTGTTCGACCTTGTTGCTATTGTTGGAGTTCTGAAGCATATAAGCTCGATCTTATCGCTATTTAACTTTATGTCCCATTTAAGGTAGTAGTCCCACAAGTTTCTTATGTGATCTTCAACTCTCCTGGCTGCGATTTCTGGTGAAATGGATGTTGCATATGTTAAGGAGTCATTGGCATATAGCTTCGTTTTCGTCCCTGGGGTGTTGGTAGGCTGGTCAGCTGTATAAAGGTTGAAAAGTATGGGGCCCAACTTGGAACCTTGTGGAACTCCAGCGCTGATCGTCTTTCTTTGTGAATATTCTTTGTTTACCTGTACATTAAAGGATCTATGGGTTAGAAAATTTTTGATTAATCTTACCAAGTGTTCAGGTAGTCCTAGACTTGACAGTTTGAATATTAGTCCCTTTATCCAAACTGTGTCGGAGGCCTTTTCGATGTCCAATAAACAGGCGACTGTCGCCTCTTTCTTGTTGAGTCCGTGTGTCACGTCGGAGTGAAGTCCACGAAGCGGATGGATGGTGGAGTGTCGTGCTCGGAAACCATACTGGTATGAATTCCATTTCCCTGAAGAAATTATGAAGCTTTCTCAGGATAAGTTCTTCCAGTATTTTGCTGACACAGCACAGAAACGAAATTGGCCGATATCCCTCGACGCTAGTCCTGTTGGTTTTCTTCGGAACGGGCACCACTTTTGCCATTTTCCATGATTCGTGGAAGTAGCTGTTATTCAGGCAGTTGTTGAAGATGATCGTCAGTAGTAGGATGGCGAGATTTGGTAGCTTTTTAAGCATAAAGGAGATTTGGTAGCTTTTTAAGCCCAAAGTTAGATATCCCATCATTTCCTGCTGACTTCTTAGAATTTCCTCTGTGGATTATGTCAGTTACTACCTTCATGGAAGTAAAAGCATCTCCAGTTGGTCCGAGTGCAGGATTGTCCGCATTAAAGTTAGTGACTGAAGTATTAGAGGTTGCAACTTCTTCAATCTTTATTTCAACTTCTTCGATGAGTTCAAGAAGGTGCTTGGGCAGGCGATCCCTGAAGGTCTCTTCAAAATGCTTAGCGAGAACTTCTGCTTTTTCGGTTGGTGTGGTTGCAGAATATTGCTCGTGCATAAAAGTATCTGGCATCGAGCTCTTTTTTTCCAACGATCGTGTGACGGTTTGATGTTCGCAAGCCTTTTTCTCAATTCATCCTCCTGGTGATGTTTCACTGCCTGGTTGAACATGGTGTTTGAGGCAGTATATGCGTCTACATTCTTCTCTCTCTGTTGAACAACCTGTGGTATATCCTTTGAAGCTTTTTGTGGAGTCTCTGTCTGTGATATCGGTGTCACTGCTGGTTCTTGCAGTCTTAAGCTTTGCCAAGGCGTTGTTAACTGTAGTCTCGAATTGGAGTATGACACTATCAATTTCACTGTTGGAGAGATTACTGTTGGTTGGGACTTCCGGAAGATCTCTTTCAATTTCGGTACGGAATGTTCTCCAGTTCACCCTGTTATAGCTGATGTGCAGCTCTTGTTCTGGTTGTTCGCAGAATATCCTTTGATTAGGTCTTACCCTCACTTCTACTGCCAGATGGTCGGAATCACAATCGTGTGCACTTGTAGTTCCGTAGTTCAGGTAGAATGTTGATGAAGTTCGACGTAACCTAGAAAGAAATCCAAATGAGATGAAATTCTAGGGTATGTTGGTTTTGGTTGAGACACAACCACCAAAGAGTGATGCTCGGGATTTCCTTGTAGCCAGTCAACAATTGCTTTACCTTGGTGAGATTTCGTGGTATCCATCCATAGATGGTGCCGACCGTTGCAGTCTCCTCCAATGACACAAGATGTGTGTTGATTCGCAATGCTGTTGATGATGTGGAGATCGTAATGTATGTCGCTTATTGCTGAGTTTCACTTGATGTATATTGAGACTAACAAAAGCGTCTCAAACTCAGTCAGTTTAGTGACGACTGTCGTTTTTTCCATGCATTTAAGTCCAGCATCCCCTAGAGCCGTCTATTTATACAAATAGACAAAGATCTCGAAATTTCCCTTATCTTACTTTTCCATTGCGTTGGAAATTTTGGTACATTCTAATTTCCAGTCGCTGTCAGTGCTTTCGTTAAGTTGGCTGTGGTTAGCGAGTCCGATGGGTGAATTCAGTGATTCCTGAATATCTTTTCTGGCCTTAAGGTGGAAACACAATACATCCTCAGAAAACCGTCGCATTTTGTCGCCACATCACAATAAATACATTTTTGTTGTAAAGATTGAAATAATTATCAATTTAATTAATTGGTGAAATCCATCTTCACAACAACATTGATGATAAATTCAATTCCAAAAAGAAACTCTTGATTTAAAATCTTTCCCGACGCATTTTATGTTTATGGACACCCAAACACCCCGACAGTATAAAAACAAGAGAATTAAATTTTAACCCTCAGGACATGCGAGCTTTCGACAAACGACTCTACATGAAGCCAGGATCTCTGGGAAACGTGTGTAGTGTGTTCCTTGATTTAAATGAGACTTAACAGAATTCACTCATTAAATTGAATTTTTTGTGTAGGCGAGGCGCACAGAATACCCATCACCACCTGCGTTTTGTTTATTCACTTAATACAAAGCGGCAACCCTCCTCCTCAATAATAATAAACGACGAGGATGACGATGACAACGACGCACTCTATTCACCTTAATTCGGGTTCGCGCTACATAGGAGCAGAGAAGAGCAAAAACGTGTCCTCGATACAAATTACCATTTAAGAAGATTTGATATGTTTTTTCCTGGCGTAAAGTGGCGGTAAATGTTGTCTCTCTCTACGTTCGCTTCCTGTGTAAATCGTATTGATGATGTAAGTAGTCAAAAAGGATACTCCACTTATGGCATTACCTGGTGGAATGGGGTGTAGCAGTGAAAAGATTAGAAGTGTTTTGTCAAAAAAAAGGATATTTTATGTTGTCTTACAATCACAAATGGGGAATTCCGTTTACACGCTTTAAGAGAACTCATATGATCCCAGAGTTGTTGCGTGTGAGATGGTGCCGTTGGGCTTTTTAATGTTCGTAAACGGGATAATAACTTTGAGTTCTTGAAGTGTGTAATGTGAGTAGAATGTGTTCTTTTAAGATAATTGAGGAATGCGTGGGTTCTTAGGCTCTGTTCGGTTTTTACTTACGAAAAGTACTCGAAGTTTCATATCGAACCAGTTAGAACTAAGAATCCTTCAAAAAATCTTTCATTCACCCAAAGATTTCATTCATCTGCTTTAAATAGAGTCTATGTCTCGAATCTCGAATAATATGTGGATTTAAAATACCGAAACAAAGGCCTACTCCTACCTTATTCCAAATAAGGTTCAAGATGGCGAATTTCACGGTCGCACGTCCAAATTTAAGATTGGCCGAGAAGATCGCGGCGTTCCGTGAAAGTCAATTCCTCTCTGTGCACAAAAACTTGGTCTTTGGCAGACTTCAACTTAGTACTTTTCCGTTGGAACTTAGGCCATAAAATATTCAACTCGCCCAGGAGCCTCAAAACTCATGACCAAATAACTCCATTTTTTTGCTGATTGGGTTTTAAGCATTTAAAAGAGGAGCACAATATTGTCCGGTCAAATGGCTGCCGCCAAAATTGATGACCGTACGGGCCGGATTTATGACGTTTTTCATAATCCTGCATTCCTGACGGATATTATTTTCTTTGAGAGCCTCAAGAGTGACGTTTGCTGACATAGACTTATGACTTGAAGAAACCCCACAAAAATAAGTCTGGAATGGTAAAATACGCAGCTGATACACTGTCTGCATTTTGTAAGGGAACATTTGTAAGTCTTTCTGCGAAATTCTCTTTAAAGACCACCGATTAATGCCAAATTTCGTGGCACTTCATGTGTTCTGGTCGATACTCCGGGGTTATCTACATCTCCAGAAGAGTTTGTTCAATTGGTGTCGGAAGACCGGGAAATCTACGTCTAAATTTGTGCTGCAATTCATGTCTTATTAAATTTTTGGAAATAAAGCAAAACTGCCGTATTTGGAGTGATGATAATCCTCAAGTGTATGTTAAGACACTGTTACATACACAAAAACTGACTGCTTTATGGATTGGTAGAATAATTGATCCGTAATTTTTTAACAACGATGCTGGCCAGAACGTTACAGTCAATGGTGATCGCTATAGAGCCATGATTACTGATTTTTTCCTTCATCAATTGAACAACCATGATGTGCAGACGCTGTGGTTTCAACAGGACGGCACAACATGTCACACAAGTCGTACCACAATTGATTTATTAAAGGAAACGTAACCGATAAGTCTACGCCGATAAGCCCGAAACAATTGACCACTTGAAAAAGTTATCGAAAATTGGATCTCCAGACTAAACTACGTCCGAACTAGCCATGGCGGTCATATGCCAGAAATCATATTTAAATGATAATGCCACAAGATTATATATCGAATAAATTATACTTTATGTCAATTTAAAAAAAATCATCTTTGTAAAGATGACCTCTAAAAAAAACACCCTTTGTGTAGAATTATTTTATAGTTTTTTAGACAATACTAAAAACACGGAATCGTTTTAACTTTAAAAGTTTTCTTAATTATTTTAAATTGATTATAACATTTTGGTTTCTTTCTAGTTGCTTACTGAGATTGGTCTTTCTAGTTTAATGACTATCTGTAGACTGACAAGTTAGGGTTGATCTTGATCTTGCTTTCTCGTATGTTCGTAAGTGTTGTAGTTTGCTTTTGGTCGATTTATGTATACAGTTTATGACCTTTCTTATCTATTTGGTACATCGTATGATCTTGCACGTTGCACATAATATGCAATTGTTTTTCTCTTTGGTCACGTACGCCTTTATGTCCTTGTCGCGGTTGTTATAGTTGCATTCGGCTAATTACTGTCTTGTCATTTGTAGGGTATTGCATCACATCTATGTTTGCTAGATACCATACATTTATACAGATTCGATAATAAGGAAAGAATGAGTAAATTTCCTCGACATAACTATTTGCGAATTATTGTTTCCTAAGCCAGAAAAGCTGCCATTGTTAAGTTATTTTTGGTTTGATCTCAGCGCTTGTGATGTTCTTTTTTTTCTTTTTTTTTTGAGTTCCATCTCCATATTATCTCAATACTCACAAAAGTGTTACCATTTTTTTTTTTGTTTTATCAATAAAAAATAAAAAAAGCGACAGCTCTTGGCCTAGTGACTTATACTCTCAACTATTCCTGGGTGTGTGTTATGATTCTGCAAGAATGGAAGGGACCTACAATCTATCGCCGAGTCAGAACAGAACTAGTATTCGCATATTCGAAAAAGACATTTGGATTTATTATATTGAAAACGAGGTATTTTCTGTTTGACATCAGTTATATATATTTTATTCCCTTCCTTTTTTGAAATGCTGTCATGAACGCTTTCAATTGAATCAATAGAAATAGATGCCCATAGCTTGCATCTATTGCATGATCCTTTGCTCCTGCTTCCCTTTAAGAAACGAAGCAATGTTAAACATTCTTGATATCTACGCAGGGGTAAATAATGTAAAAGCTGACAAAACGATTTGCAAAGAAATTGAAAATGTCATTGTGTCAAATCTAATATTGAATGATTTTCTCCTGTACAAACGAACACACAAGAACTGTGATTGATTATGCTTTCATTTTGAGATTTAAGTCTTTTTGTATCCTTGAAATAGCAAAGGATAATGTTATTGTGATTGTGTGTAGCTCATGTCTGGAGATTCAGATTTTGGTAGAATCGATGGAATTCCAATGGAATATGTGTTTAGTATAGACAAGGTTTGTGTGAAAACTATTGGTTCTTAATGAAGGTTGAGTGTTGGGTTTTCTTCTTTTATGAAGAATTTTCTTGGCATAAAGTGAAAATGTCTGTGGAAAATGACAGCCTGTCGTGTCATTTTTGGAATCATTCTCTGTAATTTAGTTTTTGTTTGATAGTCGAATAAAATGAGTTGTTTATTTGTTGTTTCGATAAAATACATATTTGTGTTTTATTAACATTTATTTGATTCATATTTAATTCATAATCATACGCACTCGGGCGTATGCGTAGTTAAAATGTTTCCACTATTTGCAATTTGTATTTTGTTCGTTATCTAAACACATAACTAATATGTTCGAGAAGAAATAAAACGAAGCGGTTGGAGGTGAACATGTACATACATAAACCTTAAACTAAAAGAGAGTGAACTAGTTTGACTTATATACTAAATAACTTAGACCTTAACGTGATAGCTTAACTTAATGAATACATGACACTTTTCCCTTCTTAAAATAACATGTACTCTCTAAAATTCATTTGCTTAAATCTGGTTTAGATAATATAGAATAATACTTTTTTTTTGTCTTTTTTTTAAATTTAAATAAACTTTAATTCATTGTAATTATTTTTTTTTAACATATGAATTATGAATTTAAACTAAATAATCTTTGTAAACCATATTGATTATGTACATATATCATTATTTAACTATTTTGAATTCAATAAGATATGTTTAATTAATTATGTAATGTAGATTCTTTAAAATTCATTATACAACTTAAACAATTAGTAATTCTGTTGAGTGAAAATAAACTGAGTAGCCGACACAATTTTTAAAAGCAAGATATGATTAATTTTATTAATTATTTCATATATGTAAGAAGGCTTTAAATAATTTGTATTTAGCTACCGCACTGTGTGATTAATTAATTAGTTAGATTGAGCAGCGAGCATTCAAAAATGCTTGTATAGGTACATAATGTATGTGCTTTTGTAAAATTATACAATAATTTTTTTTTTAAGTAAATAGAATACATAGGTATATGTATGACATAATATTAAATGTGGTTAACGGCGGTAACAAATTCATTAATTTTATTTCAAATAACATTTCATAAATTTTAATACTTAATGTTTAGCTTGAAAGAATGAACGTCGTTTTCTTCTTCTTTTCGACCTTCTTGCCAGCTAAGTTACTAGACTCCTATCTTTTTCTTTATTTGAGAATGTATTTTTATCATCTTCATCAGATGAATTTAATGCAGAAAAATCAGAAACGTCATTTTCAATCTCATCTCTCTTATAAAAGTAGTAAGATAAAGGCTTTCCAAATCTGACTTTCTTACATAAAATTTTACACAATTGTGTTCCATGACAAACAATGTTTCTATTATCAAGTTTAATCAAATATCTGACTTTTCCAATCTTTTGTTTTATAAAAGCTGGACTTTAAATTTTATTATTATTTACAAATCTTACATACAATACTCTATCACCAATTTGAAAATACTGATCAGGAGGAGCTTTAGCACTTTAACGTTATTAGCTTGACAAAAATCTGTAAGTACTTTTGAGTTGTAAGGTGGCCCATTGTCGCTAAATATTTCAATCGGAAGTCCAAATGTAGCAAAGTTAGATCTTAATACATTAACAAGAGTTTCCGCTCTAGTATTCGGCATTACTCGCACATCCATCATTTAGAATGTAAATCAATAAGTACTACAAAATTAGTTTGATCAAAATAAAAAAATCTAAATGTATTCTTTCATAAAAACTAGTTGTAGCTGGCCACAAGGATAATTGAACCTTACTAGGCTTATTAGACGTGAAATCACAGACTGGGTATTGACTTACGAATCAATATCGCTGTCGATGCCTAACCACCATACAGCAGATGTCACCAATGATTTCATCCGGACAATTCCTACGTGTAATGTGTAATGTAAAACATCCAAAACCTTATTTTATTTTTGGACTCCGGAATAATAACCCGATTACCGTAGAACAGAAAACAATCTTCTATTGATAATGCTGCTTACTTTTGAAAGAATTTTTTTAGCTCGAAATGCGAAGGATTTTTCCATACTCCATATTTTATACTGCTATAAACTTCGCTTAAACTCAGATCATCTTTTATACTTTCTGCTATTTCTTCTTTCGAAATATTAACTGCATTTTCAACTGAAAAGAGATTTATCCAATTTACCTCTATATTCGTTTTCGTTTCTATAGGTCGGCTTAGCCCGTCAGCATTACCTATGCTAGTACCTTTCTTATAAATAACTTTAAAACTGTACATCGAGAGTTCAATGGCCCACCGTTGTAGCCTCTGGGCGACTACGGCTGATGAACTCTTTTTGTCACCCAAAATCTCCCTTAAAGGCTGATGATCGGTAAACAAGGTAAATTCCAAGCCATAAATGTATTTATGAAACTTACGAAGGGCAAACATTATCACTAGGGCTGAGAATACCGCTTCTTAGCAGCCGACAATGTACTGGACACAAAAAGCACTGGTTTTTCTTCGCCATTTGCAATGTGGGATAACACAGCCCCAACTTTTCATATCCACTCGTTATGACAATAGGCTTCGAAGGATCATAGTGAACAAGTAAATTATCTTTGAACAACCACTCTTTACTTTCTTTAAAAATGCGATCACATTCCGACAAAAGAAGTTTCCTTTCGAAGCAATTTAGAAAGACAGCTTAGTCGGGCTGAAAGATTCGGTATAAATTTCGAGGAATATCTCGAAGATCGTAAGCTTCTCCATGACCGTCAGTATGGCTTCCGCAGCAACCGTTCCACTGGTGATCTGATGGCATATCTCACCGAACAGTGGAACAAATCTTTACATCGCTTTGGTGAAAGTAAGATTATTGCTCTTGATATCTCCAAGGCATTTGATAGAGTTTGGCATGAAGCTCTCTTATCGAAAATGCGTGCTTTTGGGATCGATAATACTCTTGTTCGTTGGATTAGAAGCTATCTCCTGGACCGTTCAATACAAGTTGTATTGGACGGATTCAAGTCTGATTCCCATAAAATAAATGCTGGTGTGCCCCAGGGCTCTGTTCTGTCTCCGACTCTTTTCCTCATTTTTATAAATGATCTTCTGTCTGTTACTTCTAATCCACTTAACTGTTTTGCTGACGACTCTACCCTCAGCTTTTCATATTCGTTCGATAATTCACGTCCTTCGCCTTCGGACGTACAATTGCAACGGTGCCGTATGTCAAGCTCATTAAACTCCGATTTATACAGCATTGTCAAATGGGGTAATAGAAATCGTGTGGAGTTTAATGCTTCGAAAACTCAATGCTGTCTTCTGTCGTTAAAGCTAAACATTCCCCCAATGCCATTGTCCATGAATGGCACTTACATCGAAGAAACCGAAAAGCTCTCAGTACTCGGTATGTGTGTCAACGACGACCTCCGTTGGAACGACCATATATTTGAGATCGCTAAGAATGCTGCAAAGTGCTTAGGTTTTCTGTATCGGTGTAAGAAGTATTTTTCCCCATCTGATCTGGCTACAATTTATAAAGCGTTTATACGCCCTAAACTCGAGTACAACTCCCACCTGTGGGCAGGTGCTTCACAATCATCGCTTCACCTGCTTGATAGAATACAAAATCGAGCGTTAAGATTGATAGGAAATAGAACTGCCGCTGAAACAATTGCCCCTCTCGAACACCGACGCAATGTTTCATGTCTTTCCTTATTTTATCGGTTCTTTTATAAAAAATGTTCACTCGAGGTAGCCAGCTGCATTCCTCCCCTTAAAAGTTTCGCCCGTAATACTCGTCTTGCTAGGAATGCCCATCAGTTCACCCTTGAGCCCAATTTCGGACGTACCGTGAAATATAGAGATTCTTTTTTTAGCCGTACAACACGACTTTGGAATGGTTTACCCGGCGAGATTTTCCCTTGCCATTTCAACATGCAAACATTCAAAACCAATGTTAATCGACACCTCCTATCTCTCCCCTCCCTATCTTCCTAATGCCCGCGCAGTGTGTTACATTAAAAGGGAAACAAATAGTCCCTTGTGCGCGCGTTAATTATAAAAAAAAAAAAAAAAAAAAAAAAAATAAATTTCGAGTAGTAACGGGTGATTTTTTTGAGGTTAGGATTTTCATGCATTAGTATTTGACAGATCACGCGGGATTTCAGACATGGTGTCAAAGAGAAAGATGCTCAGTATGCTTTGACATTTCATCATGAATAGACTTACTAACGAGCAACGCTTGCAAATCATTGAATTTTATTACCAAAATCAGTGCCCTAGAAAAGTTGGCAGAAAATCCGCTTATTTATCGACAAATTTTGTTCAGCGATGAGGCTCATTTCTGGTTGAATGGCTACGTAAATAAGCAGAATTGCCGCATTTGGAGTGAAGAGCAACCAGAAGCCGTTCAAGAACTGCCCATGCATCCCGAAAAATGCACTGTTTGGTGTGGTTTGTACGCTGGTGGAATCATTGGACCGTATTTTTGCAAAGATGCTGTTGGACGCAACGTTACGGTGAATGGCGATCGCTATCGTTCGATGCTAACAAACTTTTTGTTGCCAAAAATGGAAGAACTGAACTTGGTTGACATGTGGTTTCAACAAGATGGCGCTACATGCCACACAGCTCGCGATTCTATGGCCATTTTGAGGGAAAACTTCGGAGAACAATTCATCTCAAGAAATGGACCGGTAAGTTGGCCACCAAGATCATGCGATTTGACGCCTTTAGATTATTTTTTGTGGGGCTACGTCAAGTCTAAAGTCTACAGAAATAAGCCAGCAACTATTCCAGCTTTGGAAGACAACATTTCCGAAGAAATTCGGGCTATTCCGGCCGAAATGCTCGAAAAAGTTGCCCAAAATTGGACTTTCCGAATGGGCCACCTAAGACGCAGCCGCGGTCAACATTTAAATGAAATTATCTTCAAAAAGTAAATGTCATGGACCAATCTATTTTATGCGTTTTTTTTAAAAAAAAAGTTCTCAAGCTCTTAAAAAATCACCCGTTAGTTTAACAATCCTAAGTATGATCGAAGTTGTGACAAATCCTTCTGAGCGGGGACAGAGATAATTGCTTCAGCTTTCTTGTCATTAGGTTGAATACCCCTTGCTGAGATGGTATGCCCTCAGGTACTCTACCTCTGATTTAAAAAACCTTTCAAACTTTACTTTTACATCATAATATAATAAACGATCTAACACAGCGAACAAGTTTTATATACACTCTTCATAGCAAGACCGCCCTATTAAAATGTCATGCAAATAGCACTTTGTTTTAGACAAACCTTTCAAAATTTGGTCCATGACTTGTTGAAAAATGCTAGGTGGAGAGCTTACACCAAAGGATAACCTGGTATACTGAAATAAGCCTTTAAATGTTGTCGTTTTAGCAGGTGCCACTATCGACTTAAAAAGTTTGTAGATCTCGCCACCTGCGCAACTTATGAAAAACGCCACTTTCATCTTGTCATCATTTATTTGGTTTAGCGAAGTTGTTCCATCCTTTCCAAATATATCTCGAAATCATCCACGCCTACCACAAAACTTTCTATTGTGCCTATTGAAGGCACCGTGGTGGCTTTTAATTGTACATCACTTTTTGTATAATCTTTTTCATCACCTCTATTTTTTAATTTAATTATTCAAATACAGTTTTGACCTCGTCGCCAAATTAATATGTTCGATAACAAATAAAACGAAGCGGTTGGCGGTTGAATTTCAACTAAAACATTTATTATGTGTGAACGAACATGTATGTACATATATAAACCTTAAAGAGAGTGAACTAGTTTGACTTATATACTAAATAACTTAAACCTTAATGTGATAGCTTAACTTAATGAATATATTAAGTCTTCGACTCTTTTCCTCATTTTTATAAATGATCTTTTTTCTGTTACTTCTAATCCACTTAACTGTTTTGCTGACGACTTTACTCTCAGCTTCTCATATTCGTTCGATGATTCACGTCCTTCGCCATCGGACGTGCAGTTGCAACTGTACCGTATGATAAGCTCATTAAACTCCGATTTATACAGCATCGTCAAATGGGGTAATTGGAATCGTGTGGAGTTTAATGCTTCGAAAACTCAATGCTGTCTTCTGTCGTTAAATCTAAACATACCCCCAATGCCATTGTCCATGAATGGCACTTGCATCGAAGAAACCGAAAAGCTCTCAGTACTCGGTATGTGTCTCAACGACGACCTCCGTTTGAACGACCATACTTATATTTGAGATCGCTAAGAATGCTGCTAAGTGCTTAGGTTTTCTGTATCGGTGTAAGAAGTATTTTTCCCCATCTGATCTGGCTACAATTTATAAAGCGTTTATACGCCCTAAACTCGAGTATAACTCCCACCGATGGGCAAGTGCTTCGAAAACATCGCTTGATAGAATACAAAATCGAGCCGCTGAAACAATTGCCCCTCTCGAACACCGACGCAATGTTTCATGTCTTTCCTTGTTTTATCGGTTCTTTTATAAAAAATTTTCACTCGAAGTAGCCAGTTGCATTGCTCCTCTTAAAAGTTTTTCACGCAATACCTATCTCGCAAGGAATGCTCATCAGTTCACCCTTGAGCCCAATTTCGGACGTACCGTGAAATATAGGGATTCTTTTCTTCGCCGAACAACACGAATGTGCAATAGTTTGCCCGGCGAGGTTTTTTCTTGCCATAACAGTCTGATAGCATTCAAAATCAATATTAATCGTCACCTCCAGTCCCTCCTTCCACAACCTTTCCATGCTCGCGCAGTGTTTTAAACATAATAAGAGCAACACTATCCCTTGTGCGCGTGTTTACTTATATAAAAAAAAAATGACAACGACAAAAATCAAGCTTTTTTTTTTATATAATTAACGCGCGGACAAGGGATTATGTCTTTTCCTTTTAATGTAGAACACACTGCGCGGGCATTACGAAGATAGGGAGGGGAGAGATAGGAGGTGCCGATTAACATTGGTTTTGAATGTTAGCAGATCAAAATGGCAAGGGAAAATCCCGCCGGGTAAACTATTCCAAATTCGTGTTGTTCGGCTAAAAAAAGAATCCCTATATTTCACGGTACGTCCGAAATTGGGCTCCAGGGTGAACTGATGAGCATTCCTTGCGAGACGGGTATTACGGGAGAAACTTTTAAGGGGAGGAATGCAATATTATAAAATATAAAAGGATTATCTGCTTATCATGCGTCTAATAGAACAGATTTAGATTCTCCTCATAACCACTATTCCATAGGACAGTACAAATCCTATGTTAGTCCACGAGCAAAGGGTGTTTTGCTCGTGGTACAGGTTTAGGTACATAACTTTAAACAAAGTTCCCTAAACATTATAATTCAACATAGCTTTATGCAATGGATTTTATAAAGTAGTCGGTAATCATCGACATATTGTGCGTCTTAGAAGAACGGTTCTAACTGATGAGCCCAACGTTCATGCTTGGGCGAAACGCACATTTGGAGTTAAGGAGAGGACACAAAACCCTTAAATTGAATTTTACAGTACAAATCTTTCAACTATAATTTTTTAAATAGATAGCCCAATTTCAATCCAACCCAGAAAATATAATTTAAAAATAATAAATTAATTTAAATCCTAGAATAAATATACAAGTGCGTGTATGAATAACGTCCTGTTTGCCGACAAACTTAAATAAAAAAATTTATTATTTCCGCAAAACATCATTTTCATTCCATTTTATGACTTCAGGTGATGTTTTAATATTAAAATGCATATGTATGTAGGTAATGAGTTTTGAAACAAAAATAATAACTTGAATAATTAAAAACTAAGCAACGCATGTGTAAGTAATATGACCAAGGTATGCAATTTATTATTTGCAATGAAAACCAAGCACACCCAGCATCCAGAATAATTCACACGCAATTCGGATACTAAACTCATGCAATTTATATTTCTCATACTATGTCCAGACGATTTGTTAAAACATATTTCAAAAATTCAATGTTTTGAAGCATTTTTTCAAAAAAAAAAAAAAAAAAACGTTCCTAACAACAACTTCAGGCAAGAAAACAATTGTCCACTCAATAATATATATCTCTTTTTTTTAATGTATGTACCTATGTATGTATGTATGTCCTTGCAACAAATTATAGTCATTTTGTCCTTGCATTCACAGTCTATGAGCATAATGAACATATGTATACGCTACGTTGATGATTTAATATATCAATATTGGCAGTTCTAAAATTCGAATCAATTCTCCAAAATGTGATAAAATCAGTTTTCAATTTGAAATACATATATGTATAATCAGAAAAAATCTGAATCAGAAAAAAATTTATCAAACCAAAACATTTTAGATTTATATTCAAAATAAGCAAAATGATATCTAATATCAATGTGCTTAGATCTTGAATGAAACACACGATTCGCATCCAGCTTTCTATCACCTTGAGTTGGTTTAAGCCAAAAGCCTAACTTGAAATTGTCGACCAATATTTCCTATGAGCTTTCGCCGCCATCTTGGAAAAAGAGCTAAATTTGTTTTTTTTTCCAATAACTCGGCTCTACGTTAAGATACGAAAATTGTGCTTTATACTTTTTTGTTGCTTTTTTTATGCTCTACAATAAAGTCACAAGCATTTTTCACCTTATGTTGATCGTTGTTGAGATATCGAGCGCGAAAGTGAAAAATTGAGAGATTGAGATTTGTTTTTTTCAGTTTTCTTTTTTCTGCTGATAGATATCAAAAAAAAGTTTAAAATAAAATTTGTAGAACGTTTTAATACCTACAATATGTGTTTTAATTTTTTCATTTTGGACCAAATAATCGAACAGGCAATTCCCGCTTTTCTACACCCACAAGAAACTTCGCATTTTCTCTTGCACTTGCACGATATGAGCTTCAAAAGATCAGGGGACGCGGGTTCAGCTGTGTTAACAACTGGTCCATGATTTGTTCGTCGCTAAACCCATTTCTGAGAATCCTGATTAATCCCGAGCCACGTTTGCACCTGATGATATGTGCATAGTATATGCTGGCGTGCTGCACTTTTCGTCGGTGGGAGTTGTGAGAGGTGATCCAACTGATTTGTATTCACTGATTTAGCGAAGCAGTTGAATCGTAAGCCATTTAAACAGTTTTCCTGGGTGTTTCTGCCATATAGGGCGATGAGGAATCGTTGTCCTATGGAAGTCGGAATCACCCGATCGATTTTTTTCCAGTTTGAATAATTGCACCGATAACCATAGCTCCGGGTGCTTCTTGAACTTTGATTTTCTAATGTTGAAAAATGACGATGTGGTATCGCAACCACTAAAAGCATGAAGGAAAAGTATGTTGTCGAGAACGGACTTATCATGCTTCATACTAACCGGAGAGTTGAGTTTTTCGGGAATTTTTCATTTTGCTGGTTTTCGGATATATATATTTCTTGTGTCCTGTGCGAGCCCACAAAGTAAAACCAAAAGATCGATGTCTTCGCCTACGATTTCAAAGAAGTCATAAATTGATGCATATTTTATGGCTGTGGTTACGATGAGGGTATCTGCGTCCTCAAAGGCAAAGCATTTGTATGAAATTATCTTTGTTTGTGTCTCTTGCAAGAAACTTCTCCTGGCTAACTTTTGGAGCTTTTTTTTTTTTTTATAATTTACACGCGCGAAAGGGGTTTGTGTGTACCCTTAAAATGTTTAAACACCGCACGAGCATTAGGGAAATGAGGAGGGATAAAAGAGGAGATACCGATGCACATTAGTTTTAAAGTTCTGCATATCAAAATGGGAGGGAAAAACAGAGCCTGGCAAAGCATTCCACATTCGTGTGGTACGACTAAAGAAAAAATCTCTATACTTAACAGTACGTCCGAAGTTAGGCTCAAGGGTAAACTGATGGGCATTCCTAGCAGTTCGAGTATTACGGTTGAATCGTTTCAGGGGAGGAATGTAGCTGGCTATTTCGCTAGAGCATTGTTTGTAAAAATAACGATAAAATAACGAAAGGCACAAAACATTTCGGCGGTGCTCAAGAGATGTAAACGTTTCTGTTATTGTTCGGTCGCCTATCATTTTCAAAGCTCTTTTTTGAATTCTATCTAGAAAACTCAAGTGGGTTATAGGAGCACCTGCCCAAATATGGGAATTATACTCGAGTTTCGGTCGAATATATGCTTTATATACTGTAGCCAGATCAGACGGGGTGAAGAACTTCTTGCATCTTCGAAGGAAACCTAAACACCTCGCAGCATTCTTTGCGATGTCAAATATGTGTTCATTCCACAGAAGGTGGTCTGTAATGCACATACCGAGAACTGAGAGGTGTTCTGTTTCTTCAATGCAAGTGCCCCTCATGGATAGTGGCATTGGAGGTATGTGTTGCTTTAACGACAAAAGACAACATTGAGTTTTAGAAGCATTAAATTCTACGCGATTTCTTATTCCCCATTGTACAATGCTGTCAAGATCAGAATTTAATGAACTTATCATACGCTGCCGTTGCAATTCAACATCCGAAGAACATGGATGTGAATCTGGAAACGAATATGAAAAGCTGAGAGTACTGTCGTCCGCAAAACAATTGATTGGATTAGTTGTTTCAGATAGTAAGTCATTGATAAATATAAGGAAAAGAGTCGGAGACAAAACAGAGCCCTGGGGCACACCAGCATTTATTTTGTGAATATCAGATTTGAAACCGTCCAATACAACTTGAATTGAGCGGTTCGAAAGGTAGTTACTAATCCAACGAAGAAGAGATTCATCGAGTCCAAATGCACGCATTTTCGATAAAAGGGCTTGATGCCAAACTCTATCAAATGCCTTAGAAATATCAAGTGCAATAATTTTGCTTTCCCCAAAACGATGGAGAGATTGGTTCCACTTTTCGGTGAGATATACCATCAAATCACCAGTGGACCTGTTGCTACGAAAGCCGTACTGCCGGTCATTAAGAAGCTTTCGTTCTTCGAGATATTTCTTTAGCTGGAAATTAATCAGCGTTTCCATGACCTTAGAAAGAAGGGACGTTAGTGCAATTGGCCGGTAGTTTGAGGGTGCAGAAGATTCGCCTTTTTTGGGGATAGGCTGGACAAATGCTGTTTTCCATGCACTTGGAAAGAGTCCAGAGGAATAGGACCGATGGAAAAGCTTACGCAAAGGTTTTGCCAGCGTTGAAGAACACCTCTTCAGAACAATAGCGAGGATACAATCCGGGCCAGCGGATTTATTTATGTTAAGATCTTTTAATACTCTTGCGACTGAACGAGTGCGAAAGAAGATAGGTCCCATGAAATCATTTACGCTCTCGAGTACAGGAAGAGTTCTGACACCTGCGGCCAGTGTTGAGTTTGACGCGAATTGGGCAGCAAGCAGATCTGCTTTTTCTTGAGAACTGACAGCAGGAGTATCGTTGAAGACGAGCGTAGGAACTGACGATGACGAAGAATTCTTTACTTTTTTTTTACAAATGACCAAACATTTTTACTGCCTTTGGGACATTGCAGGCCTTTTTAGCTTGCTGAAACTTTTTCCGGTTTTCCTCAGTGATGTTGGCTTTGTAACAACGGAAACTTACATTTCTTAACCTGATAGCCTCTCTACAGCTCTAATCAAACCATGAGTTTTCCTTAGGTTTGATACTCTTCAACCTGTTTGGGATAAAATTTCTCATTCCTAAAAGAATTAAATTTGTAACCATGTCTGCGCTGGTATCAATGTCACTATCGAGGAAGCATAGTGACCAGTTAAAGGTCCTGAAATAGTTATTGAGGCCGTCCCAGTTGGCTTTCTCGTATTGCCAAACGGTTCTCCTTGGGTTTTTTTCTTTAACTGAATTGAGTTGGCACGAGAAATTTGAAGAGATGACACAAGGGTCAGATGTGCCTAGAGACAATAATACACGAGTTGTGCATTTATCAGGATCGGAGGTAAAAAACAAGTCTAGAGTGTTGGGGGTTTGACCTGCAATGTCAGGAATTCAGGTTGGCTCATCAACGAGCTGAGTAAGATGGTTTAACACAGCGAAAATCTCAACATACCTTCCTTCGGGTGTTGTCTGGCCAGAAAAGCGAAGCCAACTGGAATTGTGTACATTGAAATCGCCCGTAATAACGATTTCAGTGTGAGGGTAAGGGAAACAATTCCTTGAATGGAGTCAGACAAAGCATCAAACTCTGTCTAAATTTGAGCTTCTATAAAGAAAACATATGAATGATGCGCTTATTAATCGTTAATTTTAACCACATGAAATTGAATTCCGTGTTTACACACAGACCGAATTGTGGTTGAAGTAGATATGCAACATCATTCCTTATGTAAACGGGAGGCCATGTTTGGCAAAGAATAAAGGCACAAGTGAATACCCATGCAAGGAAAATTCCGAATGATCGGTATTTTCCCCAACTTGTGTTTCACTAAGTGCCAATACAGCTGGTCTGTTTATCACAGAGTGAAGATAGGCAGCATAGAAATGTTTCCTAAGTCCACGAATGTTTGCATAGTCGACTATGAAATCACCTACCATTCTAAAACACAGAACTAAAAAAAACTAAGACGGACAATTACCTATAATCAATACTCCACTAAATCCCAATTTGAGCTTCACAATACAAATTATTAACAGTGTTATACCTTGACAATAAAATGTATTTGATACGCCCCTGGTCATTTAGGGAGCATTAATTAATCTATCCGATAACGATTAGACTTGTTCATTCGGATTTACCGCAATGTTCAAGTAAAATCGTCTGTGAGTGAGATAAGGAAAGGAAAAGTTGCAAGGAATGCTTACTGCGAGTATTTTTTCGTTGGTGGGTATTCTTTTTTTATATGCGTGATGCCTTGATGTTGTAGCATCAAATAAATTTTTACAACACGGGCACTAAATGTTGTCGGTTCGCGCCGGAGATTGATATATATTTCTTTTTCTTTTCTTTTTTTTGTATTTTTTTTTAAAAGAACGCACAGGCAGCAGCACTCCGCGGCTTCACTTTCTCACCGTGACCCGTGTGGTGACTTCGACGGGCAGATCGACACTGTACTCTCATCGAATGCAAATTCTGGCGATTGTTTTTTTTCTCGAACGTCTTCGTCTTTCCGAAGTTTTGGTTCCAGCGATACTCATATCTTGTGGATAAACGTCGAATATAAATTTGACGTTCTCTCCAAAGTGTCGTTTCTCGTACTCAACATATTTCTGGCATATGAGACCAAATGTTTCCACACGACCTTTTTTACCGTTCTGATATCCGGCACGACGGCGACGTCTCCCTTTATTTGGCTCATTAACTCACCCATGGAAAATTGACATTCATCGGAATTCTCCACCAAAAAATTGTAAATATCTTCCATGGCTTTATCTTTTTTGGTTCCGTTAGGTCGTCCTTTCTTAATCTCCTCGATAGGAAGAGAGCGGTACACACGAAAAATGCATTCGCGATGATATCGAGCTCTTGTGGCGACGAGATCAGGCACATGCCGAATACGCTGCACGATTTAAATATCAAAATCATCGTTGCGCTCAGCAAGATGCTCCAGAATACTTTCTCTCATTGATTGCTGTTCTACCGAATGAACTTTTTTCCGTCTGTTTAGCGGCAATTTTGTTTGATCCCTGATTACTTCTCCACAAAATAAGCATTTATTTTTAAAATCAAAAATAGGCACGTGCTGCAATTGTTCTTCAGGTTCTGCCGATTGTTCCGATGTAGAAGTACTTCGTCGAGAAGCAAACGACGCTAGTCTTTCATTCCCATATTTCTTGTAGCATGCACTGTGAACGCTCACTGAATCGACATTTTGTAATATACTTACGTTGATGTTCTGCATTTCCTCCTTACACGCTCGCTGCCAAAAGAGTCTGAACAGCTCTCTTCTTGGCCACATAAATGTTTTGCACCAGTTTTCTTGCAAATGAAACAATCACCCATTAAAACGTGCGCTTTGAAAGTGTCGGGACAAATGAACGAAATGCTACGGAAAGGACCGGATGTTTCGCGAAGAGTAATATAATAGGATCTTTTATACCTAGCCCCCTAAAATAGCGAGCTACAAAATTATTGGATCGGTTGCAAAGCGCAACGCACAGGTAGTGCGTTTTGAAAGTGTCGGGACGAGTAATATAAAAAGATATTTTATAACTATCCCCTAATGTATATAATGACTGGACTATAGAGGGAATTTGACAAGTAATCTTCCGTAGACGACTCTAATAGCGAGTTTCATTCAAGAAAAGATTTGCTCTTTCTGTCAAAAGATTTGATCTTTTTCAATTTCGAGAGTTTCATTGCAAGAAAAAGAGCAAATCTAGATCAAATCTCAACACGAAAGATTTGATCTCTGATGGGTTGGCAGATTTGATCTGAATGCACACAAACATGTAAATAGTCTTTCGGTCAAACGTCAAATGGAAAATATTTTGTTATTTGTTGTTTGTTGTGAACTTGTGTCAGTCCGTGCTTAGCCAAAAAATTAACAAATATCCATTAAATATTCGAAGTAACAAATAAAGGTGTTTTTTTAAAGTTAGAAAATACCAAATATGGCATTTTAAATATATCAACTGTGCATGCCTGGTATTTTTGTGTGTGATATCAAATACTGTGTATGGTCGTCAGTGAATGACCAATACTAGGATTAAAAGATGAAACAAGTTTCATTGAAAAGAGCTAATCTTGATTTTCAGATCAAATCTTTGAAATTTGAATGAAACTCGCTATAAGCTCCCCCAAAACGACTTTTCTAAATTTTCCATCTGGTGCTTAAGACATTTCCTAGCACTTAATTTCTCAAAATGCCAAGATTTCACTTATAAAATGGGCGCCGTCACAATTGATTGATATATTAATGGCATTTTTCATCACTTCAGCGAGAACTTCGGGCGACAGATTCTCGCACTCGTGTCGAATGTTGTCCTTGAGGGCTTCCAGAGTCGCGGGCTTATTCACGTAAACACGGAACTTCAAAAAACTCCACAAAAAAACAGTGCAAATCGCCAAAACGAGAGATGAGGCGACCCGGGAACTCCGCTTTCAGAATATCGGTTCATGTATCGCTCCATGGCTTAATCACTTGTATTCTGCATCTGTCTAGTCCACAAATGTCAAAACAGATTTGACATTGGCGGCCATTTGCAAAAATGAGAGCATCTTCCAATAGAGTGATTTCTTTTGGCCCACCCTGTACTTAACGTTCATTCGACCCCTTCTTGAATACGCAAGCCAAGTTTGATCTCCACAATTCCTCTCACATTGTCACAGCATTTAATCTGTGCAACGAAGGTTTGTTCTCTTTGTACTTAGTAGGCTTCTTTGAAATGAACAACAGCGCCCCCCAGCCTACGAGTCTTATGCTTATTAATATGCAGCCCCTTGAATTGAGACGTCGGCGTCGCATCGATTAGCCAATATTATAATTATCCATCAAATTATAAGTGGAAATATTGATTGCACCACCCTTCTCCATAAAATCTCCCTACAAATTAACCACAGTAATCTTCGTTCCATTCTTCTCTTCAAAATCAATGTTTAATGTACGAGTTACGGATGCAATGAACCTATGTCCCGTATGCTTTAATCAATCAATAACCTGCGCTTCTTCGATTTTCATTTAGGTAAGGCTAGCCTTAAAACCTTACTTATAAGGTGTCTTTTCATGCTTCTCTTATTCTACTCCTACGTTCCTGTAACGTTCCTGACCGAGAGCACCAACCGAGAATGCAATGTCAGGACTCGGGACGTGTGGCCAAGGCGAGATACATCAGGCTACCCACTAGCTTCCAATATGATTCTCAAGTGTCACTAGACACGCCTTGGAAAAGCTCAAGACCGCAAAAACTAACAGAGACCGATATGCGAATATGCCGGAACATATACAGGCCATATATGCTCACAGACAGAGACTCCGCAAAAAGCTTCAACGGATATACCACAGGTTGTTCAACAGAGAGAACGACGAGTATAGACGCATATACTCCGAACTTCAATGCACCAACACCATGTTCAACCAGGCAGTGAAACATCACCAGGAGGATGAATTCAGGAAAAGACTTGCCAAAATTTAACCGGGACCCGATACCTTCGATACCTCGTTGGGAAAAAGAGCACGATGCCAGACACAATAATGCACGGGCAATATACTGCAACAACACCAACCGAAAAAGCAGAAGCCCTCGCTAAGCATTTTGAAGAGACCTTCAAGGATCCCCCGCCCAATCAACTTCCTGAATTCATCGAAGAAGTTGAAAACAAGTTTGAGGAAGTTGCAGCCTCTAATACTTCAGTCACCAACTTCAATGAGGACAATCCTGTACTTGGACCAACTGGAGATTCTTTTACTTTCATCGAGGAAGTAACTGACATAATCCACGGGGGAAATTCTAAGAAGTCAGCAGGAAATTATGGGATTTCTAACTTTGTGCTTAAAAAGCTACCAAATCTCGCTATCCTACCGCTGACGGTCATCTTTAATAACTGCCTTAATAACAGCTACTTCCCCAAAACATGGAAAACGGCAAGTGGTGCCCCAGCAAAAAGTCCTTATCCTGAGAAAGCTTCATCATTTCTTCAGGGAAAGGGAATTCATACCGGAATGTCAGTATGGTTTCCGAGCAGTGAGCACGACACTCAACCATCCATCCGCTTCTTGGACTGCACTCCGAAGTGACAAACGGACTTAACAAGAAACAGACGACAGTCGCCTGTTTACTGGACATCGAAAAGGCCTTCGACACAGTTTGGATAAAAGGACTAATATTCAAACTGTCAAGTCTAGGACTACCTGAACACTTGGTAAGATTAATCAAAAATTTTCTAACCCATAGATCCTTTTATGTACAGGTAAACAAAGAATATTCACAAAGAAAGACGATCAGCGCTGGAGTTCCACAAGGTTCCAAGTTGGGCCCCATACTTTTCAACCTTTATACAGCTGACCAGCCTACTAACATCCCAGGGACGAAAACGAAGCTATATGCCGATGACTCCTTAACATATGCAACATCCATTTCACCAGAAATTGCACCCAAGAGAGTTGAAGGTCACATAAGAAACTTGTGGGACTACTACCTTAAATGGGGACTAAAGATAAATAGCGATAAGAGCGAGCTTATACGCTTCAGAAACCCAACAACAGCAACAGCGCTGGAGTTCCACAAGGTTCCAAGTTGGGCCCCATACTTTTCAACCTTTATACAGCTGACCAGCCTACTAACATCCCAGGGACGAAAACGAAGCTATATGCCGATGACTCCTTAACATATGCAACATCCATTTCACCAGAAATTGCACCCAAGAGAGTTGAAGGTCACATAAGAAACTTGTGGGACTACTACCTTAAATGGGGACTAAAGATAAATAGCGATAAGAGCGAGCTTATACGCTGCAGAAACCCAACAACAGCAACAAGAGGTCGAAGAGGTTTCGCATCACGCTGTGATAATATCAGTATCAAGCTACCAGACAACACAGTGATAAGGACAAAGACAACAGCAAAATACCTTGGAGTGAATTTCACTAACCGCTTCCAATTCAATAAGCACGCTTCATTTATGCTTAAGAGAGCCAACTTCTCCCTTCATCTGGTCCACCCGCTTCTTAGGAGCAGAAACGGATAAACACTAATACCAAGCTCCTCATCTATAAGCAATTGATCCGTCCAGTTCTGACGTACGCTGTCCTATTTGGTTCACCATATCACCAACATATATGAAGATCGAAGTTTTTGAAAGGAAGATACTCCGTAGCTGTACAGGCCTACACCGAAACCTTATTACAAGGAAATATGTCCCAAACAAGAAGCTATATGAAGACAGCATAGTGATCCCCAGTTCATGACACAGCTCTCCAAAAATATTTTGAGGAACTTGGAGGACCACCCCAACTTGGAAATCCAGCAACTACTCCAGCAACAACTAGAGCCCAGCCATCGCTACCTCACATTCGAGCCATCACAGACGATCGATTCGAGGATATAAGGAACAATGACGGAGCCCGTTCTACGAGAGAACCAGCAACGGACGCAACAGAGGATAAGCAACACCGCATCCTAACCCCAATTTTTTAAAACCAAAGACAGTAAATTATAATTAATAATTTCAATTAAAAGATTATGCAAACAACAATATGATATAAGTAAAAATATAGCATTGTATAGAGTCAGCTGAAGTAACTCGGGCCTCTGTTGCTGAGCCGATTTATTTTAGTTATAAGTTAGTTTAAGACCAATTGTATTTACATAAATTCTAACGAATATAATAAAAATAATCGAATCTAAAAAAAAAAAATCTAAAATCTTAAACGGTTGGGCCAATCGTCTTCAAATTTTGAACTTAAGGTTATTTTGACATTCTACAGAGAAGTTTTTTAATTTTTTTTAGCTCAAATTTGAACGGTACCTGTCATATAACCGTTACATACTACCTAGAAAATCTTTCGGCATTTTATTTGCATTGCTTTTGAGAGCTCCAGCAATCTTTGACGCTGTACACGAGGGAGTCAGGAGCCAAGGTAGACCTCATCTCCGATGGAGGGACCACCTAGAAGGAAACCTTCGATTGGTTGTATTACGAAATTGGAGACGGAGCACTAAAGATCGAGCCGGCTGGAGATATGTATATTAAACCAGGCCCAAGAGCACCACGCTATGTACCTAGCGCCACCAAAAGTAAAGTAAGTAAAGAGTCTCTAAGATTAAGAAATCTAAATAGTGTTAAATATTTTTAATTATGAAAATACTTAATATGTCTGAAATAAAAATAAAAGAAAAAATAAACAATTTCCAACTGCATTATTATATTTTGTATTTTATTTATGTTTCTAAGCAATTCGAATTCAAAGAAAAATTTTACACTTGAAATGCTTGTTTTGTATAATATTTGCTTAATAATCTTGTGTTACATTTTGTACATTAAATGTATAACGGCTAATATGTATATAATTTTTAATATATTCATGATGTAAAATGTTTTTTTGTTCAATTTGTTTTTATTATTTTGTAACACATGAGATTTTTATAAGGCAAGTGAACACTAAACATTTTATTTAATTATTTATTATTATATTTTTATTACACAGGGTGTTTTTCAACTTAAACCAAAAATAAATAAATAATGTTTTTTTTTTATTCATACATATATATAAGGTATATAGGCATTGGGGATATTTATCTATTACTATTGATATCTACAAATATATACTCTGTTAGGAACTGTTTCATGAATATGTAACAGCAGGTTGTGTTTTAAGGTGTGTTCGGGCGGTTTAAAATTTAAATATATAGATTTTTGATTATTTATAAATATTTTGTATTCTTTTGTTGTATATTTTGAGAAGATTTTTATTTTATTTTTTAAGATTTACCAGAACATCTGTGATATGCCGATACGTTCTGTGCCTAATTCTGATGGTCCTATATGTGTTTTCGAAAATCGACAAGCATGTTTTTTATTTTGTTAAAAATAGCTTACTTTCTAAAAACATTACTTTTTTTGGTTTTTGTTTCTGCTTGCATGACTGCAACACCCTGTATTTCTTTAGCTTAGAAAAAGTTGTATTAGGGAAAACATGTAAAAGGCATTTTCTTTAAAATTGTGTTATAACTACGCCGTTGTTTTTTTTTTTTATTATTTTTAAATATTTTATAAGTTTTCCTTATATACTTAATTGTTTCTGTTTTTTTTTTTTAGATACTCTGAGATATTTTATTAACTGTTATATATTTATTCAGATTAGCAGATAATGGAAATAAATAAGTAAGTGCGCACTCTATCTTACTTCTAATTCCTTTGTAAATTATTGTTTCGGGAATATAAAGCTACAAGCCAAGTTGGTAAGGAATAAGTTATGGGAGGCAAACCCGAAAGCAGTGAACGGTGAGTTTAAGAATAAGTGTTCGTAAACAATCAGGGGTGGAATCGGCTAAGGTGATATGTGATAGTCACATGTGATCACATTAAATTTTCAGTCTGCGTTAAGTGATCACCAGGAAAATTATAAATTCTGGCATCACCTTTTGCAGACCGAATTTTGATCACATTAAGTTTCCGGTTTGTTTCAAAGATTCGAACTGATACTCGTTGAGTAAGGTGTTGTGGTTGAGGATTATTTGTAAGCAACTGACAGTTAAGTCAATTTATACTAATTCATCAATTACACAAGAGTGATTGCAAAAAGCAAATACGATGTAAGTTCATACAAGTTGGAAACGGCAAAAAACTAGTGAATCTGCTTGATTGCTCGTAACGCCTGCACCAGTAGCATCGTCGACTTGGTCACATGGATTCAGAAGCTAGCTACTGAAAGACTAACAACTTACATTACTTTTACTTTTCGTGGCGCTACATAGCGTGGTGTTCCATGGCCTGGTTCATTATTCCCATCCAGCTGGTTCGATCTCTAGCCTGCCGTCTCCAGTTCAGCACTCCAAGCAATCGGAGGTCTCCTCCTACCTGGTCGCTTCATCGGAAATGAGGTCTCTCCTTTCTTCTGACTCCCTTAGGTACAGCGTCGAAGACCTTGAGCGCTGGAGTGTCGATATTCATCCGCTCTACATGGCCGAGCCGATTTTTTGGACCAGGCTCATGTTGCTGTTCAGTGCGTACATCTCGTTATTGTACCTTCTTCGCCACTCGTTTGTAACTTGATCGCAAACAGGGTCATAATTAGCTCGTAGTATTTTTTTCCTGAATACCCAAAGAGCGCTTCCATTCGACTGGGAAAAGGTCCATGCTTCGGCACTGCACCATATAGCAGGACCGGGATGATGAATATTTTATATAGCGTCTCCTTGGTTCTTCTCGATAGGGCTTTATTCCTCAATTGGTTACTCAGCCCAAAGTTACAGCCTTTACCAAGAGTGATTCTACGTTTGATTTCTGCCCGTTGATTTGATGTTGTTGCCCGTGTTCACAGCAAAACCCAGGTAGATAAATTCACTGACTACCTCGAAGTTATACCTATCAATCGCCACGTTCTGACTAAGTCGGTGGCGGGATTGGACTTTTGTTGATAAAAGCATATACTTCGTTTTGTCCTCATTTATAACCAGTCCCATTCTGCTTGCAGCTGACTCCATGGAAGTGAAAGCACCGGTTACTGCCCCCTTGGTTCTGCCTATCACATCAATGTCGTCAGCGAACCAAGTAACGGCGTTGATTTTTTTTTTAAGAAAGTGCATGATTACTTACAACTAGCAGATCTATTTAGAAATGTACTGAAAAAGTCATGGGTGAAGAATGAAGATTGCTTTGAAGGCCAATTCAAACCTTAAATTAGATCCATTGCGCGATCTCTGTTCTCATATAAGTATATGACACCGGAATTTTGTTTTAGGACAATACAGATATTGTGAAATGTGGCCAACGGTAGACCTGAAACATTTTAAGTGTTTGTTGTATCGAAGCAGATTACACATTGGTTTGCCAAGCAGCAAGCAGAAACTCCAGCAACAGTAAGAATATTTTGTATTAAATAAAAGTTCCGTGCTGGTCAATTTCTTGGTACGCAGCAACAGTTAACATAAGGTACTATACGAAAGAGAAGAAACAACCAACGCAGCAATATTTGTTGTTAAACGCTGTGGCCATTTGGCTGATGAAAGCCGCTACAAAAAAAAAATTTAATAACTTTTTTTCTATTTAACAAGAACCAGAAGCTTATCTGCTCAAATGGGTATAAGCAGACAGTCATTGTAGTCAATTATGCACAATGATTTGGACTTATTCTTATACAAAATTCAAATGGGCAATAAACTTAACGCAGCAGACTTGCCGATTCGTTTGGAATTTTGCCAGATGCTTCAAATGGTGGAAGAAGACGGAAACATGTTGAACTGTTTTTTTATGTTTGACGAGGGCTATTTCGATTCAAACGCAACATAAACAAACAAAATTGTCGAATATAGAATGCTTCCAACCCACAGATACTCCATGAGACGGAATTGCATCCATTTCGTGTCACAGTGTGGTGTGCAATTTCTTTGGCATTGTCGGGCTCTACTTCTTCGAAGAAAACGGTCACACCGTTACGGTTAATGCAGACCGTTACTTAAGCATGTTGAGAGAGTTTTTCTATCCAGAATTACTTTCAACTCTCTGTGGTTTCAGTAATATGGTGCAACTCCTCACATAGCCCGGCTTGTTATGACAGAATTGCGACGAAAATTTCCCAATAAGCTAATATCCAGAAACTCCACATTCCGTTGGCCCTCCCAGGTGGCCTGACCTTACTGCACCTGACTCTTTCTTGTGGGGTTATTGCAAACAGGAAGTCTACAAAACCAAACCAACAATGAACTAAAGCAATCCATTCGAGAAACAATTGCGGCTATTCCTGTCTCAACTCTCCAAGCAGTAATGAACAACTTTTTGGTAAAATGCCGCACATGCATCAACGAGCAGGAGGGGCATTTAAATTCCATTATTTTTAAAACTGATTTAGCTATATTTAATTAAATTGAATGATCTTTAATGAATAATGAAAAATGAATTCCATACACTGAAAAAAAAGTTATTTGAGTTTCTTAATGGAGCAATATTTATCAGCCACCTTGTATGTTTTTACTTTGAGTTTCTATTGCTAATACATATATAACTCATAAGCTTTGTTAAAAGCCCAATGGAAAAAACATTGCGGCAGCTGGATACTAGCTAGTATTATATAAATAAATATCTAAAATGCCAAAATTACTGAGAAAAGCAACAGAAGACAACAAGAAAAGAAAAACTGCTCCAACGAAACATCATCCGCATAAAACAAACATCCAAACAGCCCAGAAATTAAAAGGAATCATGGAACAACAACATTAATGCAACCATAGAAGAAGAATAGAAGAATTGTAATAATATTAAATGTTGTTTTCTTAGAATTGTAAAAAGTAGGATCTAGCATTATTGAATGCAGCACATAACAGAGCATCTCTATAGATGCACAAAGTAGCAAAAGTAAAGTGTTAAATTTTACAAATGTTTTAGAAGTTTCGACAGATCAGTGGCACTTATAACGAACATAGAAACAATTAAATAAAATACATAAAATATGAAATTATAGAATCTGTGACTTTCATTATTTTTTTTTCTTACATAAAATCTTTTGTAAACAAAGTTTTATTTTTATTTTTTTTTTACTTTAATAAATTTTAACATTAAAGGTAAGCATAAATTATATAACTAATTTTGTATTTTGTATTTTCTAAAATATTCTTAGGTTTTAATACTAAATTTGTAAAGAGCTGCATTTGCAATATAGTGTAATGAGTTTTTTTTCTAATTAATTTATTTTTTTTTTATTTATTCTGCATTTTGTGTAGTTTTTTTTACTTAACGATTTAAAAATAAATGTTATTTAGTATGTTTTTTTTTACAGAATAAAATAAACCCATAATTTGTTTTGTTTTGCTGCCAACTTTTATCTTTGCATGCTTTATACTTAAGAGGAATATTTTCTAAAGGAAAACTATGTCGACAGAAGAAAAATATTTATAAATATTATAGTATTGTATGTTTTTGTATCTAAGGGCTTATTTGAAAATTTCAGAACACGAAAGCTATCAGCATTATATTATGTTTTTGTTTTTTTTTTTTTAACTTAATAGATAATTGGATTAGGATCTCGAGGTTTGCGTGAATACTTAAGACCTACTGAATCACTTATTTCATCGATGACTTGTAAGGCATAATCAAGCTGCTCTTTGGTGTGTGCTGCCGATAAGCAAAATCGTATACGTCCTTCCATAATTGGAGTGGCAGGGAAGCCGACTCCAACAACAGCAACTTTGCGGAGTGTTAGAGTGCGAACAACAGCTCTGCAATTGAAAAAAAAAATATGAATACAAAAACAGAATAAAAGTAACGGTAAGACTTACCCAATTTTGGAGAAAAGATAGACCAACATCGGTACCACTGGTGAGTCTTCGTGTCCATAGATTATGAGACCCATTTGGGCTAATCGTCGCCGGAAATACCGTGTGTTTCGGGCAAGCTGCTCGATTTTTCGACGACCAATGTCGGTGCCATCTAAGCCCATTATAATTTTCATTGAGGTGATGATTTGCTGTGCAATTGGTGGCGACATTGAACTGGCATAGCAATGGGCATGGCTATTTACTCGTATATAGTCAATGAGTTTCTGAAATTTGATGAAATAATTATAATTTGCGGGCGGCAGTGGTGCGCAGCAAGTAAGGTATTTGCTTTTGAACCCAGAGATCGTGAGTTCGAATCTCAGTTGGGTTGCAATTTTTCAAACTCCCAGTACAAGCTAGAGCCGTCCGTGGGTTTTAAGTGAGCAAATAATCACCTAATTCTATATCGAATGCGCCGAAAAAAATCTTTCCTATCTTTCTGATCATTCAAACTTTGACAGTTGATAGCGGCCATCTTGTTTTTTTTTTTTTTTTTTATAATTAACGCGCGCACAAGGGATTATGTGTTTCCCTTTTAATGTAGAACACACTGCGCGGGCATTACGAAGATAGGGAGGGGAGAGATAGGAGGTGCCGATTAACATTGGTTTTGAATGTTTGCAAATCAAAATGGCAAGGGAAAATCCCGCCGGGTAAACTCTTCCAAATTCGTGTCGTTCGGCTAAAAAAAGAATCCCTATATTTCACGGTACGTCCGAAATTAGGCTCAAGGGTGAACTGATGAGCATTCCTTGCGAGACGAGTATTACGGGAGAAACTTTTAAGGGGAGGAATGCAACTGGCTACTTCGAGTGAACATTTTTTGTAAAAGAAACGATAAAATAAGGAAAGACATGAAACATTGCGTCGGTGTTCGAGTGGGGCAATTGTTTCAGCGGCAGTTCTATTACGTATCAATCTTAACGCTCGATTTTGTATTCTATCAAGCAGGTGAAGCGATGTTTGCGAGGCACCTGCCCAGAGGTGGGAGTTATACTCGAGTTTAGGGCGTATAAACGCTTTATAAATTGTAGCCAGATCAGATGGGGAAAAATACTTCTTACACCGATACAGAAAACCTAAGCACTTTGCAGCATTCTTAGCGATCTCAAATATATGGTCGTTCCAACGGAGGTCGTCGTTGACACACATACCGAGTACTGAGAGCTTTTCGGTTTCTTCGATGTAAGTGCCATTCATGGACAATGGCATTGGGGAATGTTTAGCTTTAACGACAGAAGACAGCATTGAGTTTTCGAAGCATTAAACTCCACACGATTTCTATTACCCCATTTGACAATGCTGTATAAACCGGAGTTTAATGAGCTTGACATACGGCACCGTTGCAATTGTACGTCCGAAGGCGAAGGAGGGTAGAGTCGTCAGCAAAACAGTTAAGTGGATTAGAAGTAACAGACAGAAGATCATTTATAAAAATGAGGAAAAGAGCCGGAGACAGAACAGAGCCCTGGGGCACACCAGCATTTATTTTATGGGAATCAGACTTGAATCCGTCCAATACAACTTGTATTGAACGGTCCAGGAGATAGCTTCTAATCCAACGAACAAGAGTATTATCGATCTCAAAAGCACGCATTTTCGATAAGAGAGCTTCATGCCAAACTCTATCAAATGCCTTGGAGATATCAAGAGCAATAATCTTACTTTCACCAAAGCGATGTAAAGATTTGTTCCACTGTTCGGTGAGACATGCCATCAGATCACCAGTGAAACGGTTGCTGCGGAAGCCATACTGACGGTCATGGAGAAGCTTACGATCTTCGAGATATTCCTTAAGCTGACGGTTAATCATTGTTTCCATGACCTTAGAAAGAAGGGATGTCAGTGCTATGGGTCGGTAGGAGGAGGGGGAGGATGGGTCACCTTTCTTAGGGACAGGCTGGACAAATGCTGTTTTCCATCTTCTAGGAAAGATTCCAGAAGAGTAGGAGCGATGGAAAAGCTTACGCAGTGGCTTTGCCAGTGTGGAAGAACTCTTCAGAAGAATCGGGGGTATACCATCCGGGCCAGCGGATTTGTGTATATCGAGATCTTTGAGAACTCTTGCTACTGTACGAGTGCGGAAAAAAATTTGTCCCATGGAAAAATTTACATTCTTAAGTACAGGAGAGGCAACGTTGCTTTGAGGCAGCGTGGAGCTGGCAGCGAAATGGGCGGCGAGCAAGTTTGCCTTCTCTGAAGAGTAAACAATTGGTTTGTTATTGTCGATGAGCGTTGGAACCGAAGATGTCGAGGAGTTTTTTATATTTTTTACAAATGACCAAAAATGTTTACTGCCTTTGGGACACTGCAGAATTTTTTGCCGTAATTTTTGGTCATGCAAAAATTTGGTTCTTTCTATAACGGAGTTGCATGAGTTCCTTGCTTGTTTGTGCTTTTTCCGATTTTCCTCTGTAGGGTTGGCTTTGTAAGATCGGAAACTTACTTCTTTGAGCCTGATAGCTTCTTTACACTTGTTGAAGCTAGATCTCAGTTTGTTCAATGAAGTCTTGCCTAGAGTAGAGTATCGTAAGGCAGTGTATAGCAGAGCAAAACAGCTATTAAATGTTAGAGCAAGTAGAGCACAGATGTCATTCATGATGTGACAGAGAAAACAAAAAACATTTTGCTGTAGCCCTCATTAGACCTATGTTCTATAATACAATGCATTTTTCCAATAAAATTTTTGGAATCACAACGTTTATCTTTTCTTTTAGCTAATTTAAGCTATTTAATACACATTTTTTCCATATCCAATCCAAACAAACGCACTCGGTAACAAAATGTATCACATATGCTGACTCCTATAGCTCCTAAGAGAACCGTTTGGCAGTATGAGAAAGCCAATTGGGTCGATGTCAATAATTTTTTCAGGATCTTTAACTGGTCTCTATGCTTCATAGATAGTGACGTTGACTCCAGTGCAGATATGGTCACTGATCTCATTGTTTCGGGGATGAGAACTTTTATCCCAAATAGAGTCAAATGTATCAGACCCAAAGAAAACTCATGGTTTAATACAAACTGTAAGGAAGTTATCAGAGTTAAGAAGGTTTGTTTCCGTTGTTATAAAGACAACCCTACTGAAGAAAACCGGAAAAAAGTTTAAACAATCCAAAAATGTCTGTAACGCCCTTATTCCACGGACCAAATTTTTACATGACCAACAATTAAGACAAAAATTACTACAATGTCCCAAAGGTAGCAAAACATTGTTGGTCATTTGTAATACTTCGTCCTCGATTCCGACGCTTGTCATTAATGAAACACCATTTGTTAGTTCCCAAGAGAAAGATAACCTTTTCGCTAAGCAGTTCGCCGCTAATTCTACGCTGCCAGAGTATGTCATGGTCTCACCCGTTACTTGAGAGCGTAAATGATTCTATGGGACCAATCTTCTTTCGCACTCGTACAGTGGCTAGAGTTTTAAGAGATCTTGACGTACATACATAAATCCGCTGGTCCTGAAAATATCCCTGCTATTGTTCTGAACAGGTGTTCTTCTACGTTAGCAAGGCCACTGCGTACGCTGTTCTATATATCCTACTCTTCAGAGCTCGGTCTGAGCAAATGGAAGACAGCTTTTTTCCAGCCCATATCCAAAAAATGGCGAATCGTCCTCCCCCGCAAATTACAGACCGATTGCACTTACATCCCTTCTTTCCAAGGTCATGGAAACACTTATTAATTATAAAATCAAGAAATATATTGAGGAACGAAAGCTTTTAAATGACCGACAGTTTGGCTTTCGTAGCAATAGGTCCACTGGTGATATGATGGTTTATCTCACCGAACAGTGGAACAAATCTTTACATCGTTTCGGAGAAAGTAACATTATTGCACTCGATATTTCTAAAGCATTTGATAGCGTCTGGCGCCAGGCTCTTTTATCGAAAATGCGTGCTTTCGGTTTCGATGTTTCTTTTCTTCGCTGGATTAGAAATTACCTTTCGGACCGTTCAACACAAGTTGTATTGGATGGGTTCAAATCTGATATCTTCAAAATAAATGCTGGTGTGCCCCAGCGATCCGTTCTGTCTCCGACTCTCTTTCTCATTTTTATAAATGATTTCCTGTCTGAAACTTCTTATCCACTAAATTGCTTCGCTGATGACAGTACACTCAGCTTTTCATATTTAATTTTGGAGTCACAACCGCGGTCTTCGGATGTGGATCTTCAACGGCAACGTATGATAAGCTCATTAAATTCTGATCTTGATAGCATCATCAAATGGGAAATAAGAAATCGTGTAGAATTTATGGAAGCTGCTCATCTCGAGATTCTCGGTATGAGCATCACCAGTCACCTCTTGTGGAATGATCATATTTATGATTGTTGCCAAAAATGCCGCAAGATGTTTGGGCTTCTTTCGAAAATGTAAGAAATTCTTTTCCCCTTTTGATCTGGCTACTATCTACAAATCATACATCCGTCCGAGACTAGAATATAACTCCCATCAACTCACTTGTCTTTTGGGTGGTAAAAAAAGCTTTCAAGTTGATTGGAGATGATAATCTTCATTAGAACATTCACGTTACTTGAACATCGACAGAATGTTTCATGTTTCTCTCTTTTCTACCATTATTTATACGGTCAATGTTCTAGAGAAATAGCCAGTTGCATTCCTCCCCTTAAAAAGTTTCACCGTAATACTCGCGCTTCCAGGTATGCCCACCAATTTACCCTTGAACCCAATTTCGGTCGTACAGAGATTTGTTCTTCAGCCGTACAACTCTTTTGCCTAACTCTGTTTTCCCCTTCCATTATGATGTTCAGAAGTTTAAAACCAATGTGCATCGGCAACTCCCATTAAATCCTCTCTTTCTTTCCTAAGCTCGCGCTGTGGCCACCGACATGAAAAGGGTAGCCCAAATCCCTTTAGCGTGTGCATATTAAAAAAAAAATTATATGTACATTGAAAACATCTGATTTTGACACTTCCACTCCAACTTGTTTTCCTTGTTCTACCTCAAAAACAATTGTACGTATATAAAATCTTGCTCTAAGTTACTCTAGAAAAACTCAGCAAATCCAAAAAATTGAGAGCAGCTTGGAGGGAAATTTACTCAACGAACAGAGCAGCTAGAGCAGACTCATTGAACAAACTGTCATTTATTCAGTTTGTTTTAGAGCTGTGTCAATCGTTCATTTTCAAAGATTCAATCGTTCATAATTCGGTCATTTCAAAGATTCGGTCTTTTCAATCAATCATTTTACCAATCAATCCCATATTTACCCTCTTTCTCTCATTTCAATTTATACCTATGCCATACCGGTCATCGAAATGTTGTGTTGTGACTTTTGAATGTCATTGTGAACAAAACATTTTGCATGGTTTCCATATATGATATGTATCTCTGCATTTGGATCTATCCGATACCAACATCGACATCCGTGTTTCGTCAGTAAATCATTAGGTTGAGTGTATGTCTCTCTCTCTAGTCTCACTCTCTTTGTAAAAAAATACTTAAATATCAGTTCAGTTTCACTTTGTTTCGTTCATTTATTTCAAATCATTCTCTATCTCTGGTCTGGTTCTTTGTGTATTGTGTATTTTATATTCTGTATTGCATTCAATGATTGATTGAATTTCAGTTTCGTTTTCCGCATCGTATCGTTCTCGTTCATTTGAAAAGTATTGAAATTGTGAACGACCGAGATATGGAAGTGTGATTGCAATCATCAATACTTTTCAGTGAACGGGTCATAAAGACCGAATCAATCACGATTGACACAGCTCTAGTTTGTTTTGTCAAATCACCACTGACGGATATGGCGTTCAAATGATAAAATTGTTTTATCAAAATAGGAGTTCTGTTCGGGCAACGTTCCGCGCGCTTCGCCCATTGTACGGGCGCCATAATTGTCCTACCGAGAGGACTATTTGCAGTGTGGTGGTTAAACTTGAATCTACTGGTTCAATCAAATAATCAAACAACATCCGTTCGTCGGCGAAACGCAAGATCTGCCGAAAACATCGCCGCCGTTCGTGAGTGTGCAGGAGAATCGCTCGACCATAACATGGCGAATTTTGCGTCTTGACTTGGGCCTGCATCGGCACAAAATTCAACTGACCCAGGAGCTGAATGTGCTCTACAGCGATTAGGCTTATTTCTGGATGAATGGGTAGGTGAACAAACAAAATTTTCGAATTTGGGACAATACCAATTCACATGACATCCAAGAGCGTCCAATGCATCCCGATAAGGTCACTGTTTGATATGCATTTTTGGCTGGCGGCACCATCGGTCCTTATTTCTTTGAGAACAATGTTGGCTAGGTCATCGCCGTCAACGGCGAGCGCTAACGGTTGATGATTACTAACTTCTTTTGGTCTGAATTGGATGTTTTTGATACCAACGACATCTGGTTTCAACAGGACGGCACCACAGGTCATGCTACATTGGACATTATGTACGAGCGATTTGAGAGCATGGTCATCTCACGTGGAGGTGATGTGAACTGGCCACCGAGATCGTGTGGTTTAACCCATTAGGCTTTTTCTTGTGGGGTTTTCTTAAGTCGCAGGTCTATGCGAATAGGCGACAAACCACAGCAGCCGCAAAGCCAATATAACCAATGCCATCGGTCAAATTCATCCTAATTTATGCGCTAGTCATGGAAAATTGGACACTTCGGATTCGCGTCACTAGGATCAAGGTCTTAACCCTTACAAAGTTCAGTTAGTACAAAGATGGAAGCCTTTCGTTGGAGATTTTTGTTTTCGCATTCGTTTTTCTTTGCAATTGCACGGCATGGATCTGAAATGGATATTGTTCCGACAGGATAGCACTACATGCCACACAAAAACTCGCACAATTAATTTTTTGAATGAAATCTTTGACGGAAGACTTATCTCGCTCAATGGACTTGTTCATTGGGCCCCAAGATCATGCCATTTACCTCGGCTAGGTTAGTTTTTGCAGAGTTAATATGTTTAAGTCTTTGGTTTATTAAAACAAAACAGCAACGTAGAACGACTCACATCCCTGGATGTGTCTTCGATAAATCCCATATAGATCTCCATCTATATAACAAAACATAACCATATCATAAATAGGATGATAGGAAGATAGTGGCTTGGGCCATAGACTCCTTTCCGGCATACAAATCTGCAGTGCCTGATGGAATAATTCCGATTATGTTCAAAAGCTCTAGGGAAACGATTTTGCCAATTCTGGTAGAAATATTCTGGTGTGATTTTCACACCACCTATATCCCAACTAGTTGGAGGGAATTCAATATTATTTTAATTCCAAAAGCTGGCAAGCCAAACTCACAATGAACCAAAAAAAAAAATCAGATCCAAAGGCCCTTGCTTACATCATGGACAAATCATGAGGTGGCCGGTAGTATCGAAAAATCAATCCAAATCAAAGAATTTACATTAGGTCCGTTCCTTGACATTGACAGGACCGTTTAATAAAGTCGAGAACAGCGTGATACGGCAAGCCTTAGACTCTGTCAACATCAATTTACGATTGTACAAATGGATAGACATTATGCTCCAAACGAGAAATGTAAATTAAAAAATGGATGGTAAAAGACTTACAGTCAGAACGTTTAGATTAACACCACAAGGGGGTCTCATTTTCACTGCTTTGGTTAGTGATCAATAGGATTCTAATCAAACCAAGTCTAACTGGTGTCAAAGTCGTGGCTTACTCTTACGACATCGTTTAAATCTCATCAGATACATTTTTTCCACCTTGTGCGAACTTCTGCAAGCAGCTTTTGACAAGCTGAACAATTAGGACATCAGTTTTGGACTAAAGGTCAGTCGGCTCAAGTCTGAATTAGTTTTCTTTACAAGCTGACTAAACATACCAAATATTAATGCTCCTACAATAATTAGGACACCACTCCGTGTCCCTGGTACAGCCAATTATCTGGGCATTGTAATCTTCTTCTTCTTCTTAGGTGGCGCTACAGTCCGGGGTGGACCTGGGCCTCAACCAACAAGCTTCTCCAGCCAGCTTGGTCCCTAGCTAGCGTCCTCATCCGCTTTTGACAGCGTCCATGCGTGGATTGGGATGATGTTGCCCGAGAGAGGGCTTTGCTACTCAATTGCCTTCTAAGCCCGAAGAAGCAACGATTGGCAAGAGTTATTCTGCGTTTGATTTCAGCGCTGATGTTGTTGTCTGAGTGAAAAGCGGAGCCGTGGTAGACAAAGTTCCTTAACTACCTCCAAGTTATAGCTGTCTATGGTGATGTTTTCTCCAAGACGTCGATGTTGGGTGTCTCTTCTTGATGACAGAATATACTCGGTTTTGCCCTCATTGACTGCTAAACCCATCTTTGCCGCTTCCGTCTCAATACTCACAAAAGCGCTACTGACATCACGCTGCGTTCTTCCCATTATGTCGGCGTATGCGAGCAATTGGACGGACTTTTAAAAGATCGTGCCTCTGGTGTTGGTGTGAGAGTTCTGCACTATTCTTTCAAGTATGATGTTGAAAAAGTCGCATGACAGCGCATCGCCTTGTCTAAATCCTCTTTTTACTTCAAAGGTGTCGGTGAGGTCTTCACCGACCTTGACGGAACAGCGTGCGTTTTCCATCGTCATTTTACACAGGCGGACGAGTTTGGCAGGGATGTTAAAACTGCCGCCTTGTATGCTTCATGTTTAGCTGCGTGTGCTTGCCGACACTCACATCAAGCCAGGGGCCCTATTCCTGAATACGAGTCGAGTAAGTTTTCATGTTAGATCGAAAAATTGGTATTCTCGAACACGACTCACTAATTATCGGTATTCCCCAACTCGAATATCGAACGTCAAATGACACTCGAATGATACATACCTACTCCTGAACTCGAAAGTGACGCTTTTTCTGTGAGAAAGCATTCATGTTTAAAAAGTGTTCAAGAGCAGCAGTGATGGATGCAAAAATGTAGGTACAAATAAAAAAAAGACTAATTTTCTAATTGTTATGAATAATGAAGTGTTTGAAACAAAATTTAAATATTTTTGGTGGTAGGTATTTGGCATAAACGACGATCTGGCGTTTGTTTAAAATTTGTGCTCCATTACTTGCAGCAAATATACAAAAATTGTTTTATAAAACATCTCTGTACATATATTAATTTTTTTTGCACTTTTACGATTTAAACTGATTAATTTACTATCAAATTACATTTAACGATTAGTTCTCAAATCAAAAGATTTGTTTGTGAAACGTCAAGTCATCATTTAGTGAAGTTAGCTACAATTCAAAGGGTGTGTTCAACATTTTCGGAGTCATGTCATGTTTTTGGCTCTCACTAGAGTTGTGGAATACCGACTCTTACTCGACTCGACTGTGAGCTCTCGAGTGACATCTCACTCTACTCGTATTCAGGATTGCAGCCGTCCGATCAATATTACAATATTTCGCCCCGCAGCAAAGTCAATTAGCCTGAATCCGTTATCGGAGGTGGTGTCGTGCAAGCTGTGTTTTCCGATTGTATCACCAAAAACATCTTCTCTCCCTAGCTTGGCGTTAAAGTCGCCTAGGACAATTTTAATGTCATAGCTAGGGCATTGCTCATATGTTTTCTCTAGAAACTCAAAAAACATTTCTTTGGTGTTATCATCTTTTCCTCTGTGGGGGCATGCGCGCAAATGAGGCTAATATTGGCAAATTTAGCCTTGATGCGGATTGTCATGAGGCGCTCTTTCACACATTTGTAACTCAAAACCTCTTGCCGGAGCCTGCCTCCAATGAACAATCCACATCCAAATAAGCGCTGTTTTTGTTGTGTATAGCAGTTGCCATAGTAGATATCGCAGTTTTTCATCTTTTTTTTTGCCCGGCCCGTCCCATCGCATTTCTTGGATGGCGGTTATGTCTGCCTTACAGCAGTCAAGAGCCTCCGCTAGTTGTTCGGCTGCATGTGGTCTGTTAAGGGACCTAACATTCCACGTACATATCCGAAATTCGTTGTCCTTATTTCGTTTGTAGGGTTCGTCATCAGTGAATCCGTCCGTATCCGAGGCTTGTTAATGCTTCGCAACTAGTTGTTTTTGGTGTGGCCGGGAAGTTACCCCGACGGCACAACCCCCAACCTGGAGGACCAGGTCCTTATTGTGACTCCAAGGACGAAGAACCGGATAAACCGCTCCTTATAGGCCTGAGCTCCGAAAACGTCGTAGTAGCCCATATAAGGTGTTCACTAAGTAGTTCAACCTGACTAGAACTGTAGACGCCACCGTTGATTCCATCTAGAGAATTCTTCCGCTGCCGCCAGGATGCAAGGAGTAGTGCCTTAGTGGTAACACTCCTCCCCCCCCCCCCCCCCCCTCACTCTCGTTTGCTGCCACCAACAACCTTCCAAAGGGGTTGGAACCCAATCTCCAGTTGAGGTACTAGGCATCCGATGTTCACCAGGTGGAGGTGAGAGTAGGAGTTTATAGACAGGGGTGATTTGCGGGTGCTTGTACCCACACACATATCTACCCTTTGAACATCCACCACGTTGCCTTCTGACATAAAAAAGAACAACAAAAGGCTTTCCGAGCTGGTGCCCCGCCAACCGCCTTAGTCACCTAAGTTCGAATAATCTGCCTCAGATTGCCAGCTTATGTAGAACTAGTATTCGTTCTACATAAGCTGGGTGATTCACGAGACATAATACATAATAATACATCAAGTAGCCACTGGAGAGCTGGTTGAGGACCATGTAGCTTTACCCCAAACTGTAAGGCCATCCAATGAAAATAAGAACTACTCAAATAAAAATTAAATTGGATCAAAGACTTGATTTCATTGTTATAGAACCAATATCTGGACAACTGGATAATAAATCTTCGTTTATCCTTGAAACATCGAGCCATAAAAAGGAGCTTAGTTGTAAAATCTTACCTTCGATCCAGCTATGTAACCACCCGCACTGCCAAAACTTTTCGTGAACGTTCCCATCAGAATGTCGACATCCTTCGGATCCGCACCAAAATAATCCACAATTCCGCGGCCATTTGGTCCCATAGCACCCACACTATGTGCCTCATCCAGATACAAATACGCTTTGTACTTCTTCTTCAACGCAATAACCTCTGGCAACTTCACAATAGATCCCTCCATACTGAACACTCCTTCTACAATAATCAAAATCTTCTTCCACTGCTTCCCCGTCTTCGGATCCCCAATGACTATATTCTGACGCAACACTCGTTCCAGATCTTTCATGTTATTATGTTTGAATACCTTAGTTGTTGCTCCCGACAACCGAATGCCAAGAATAATCGAAGCATGATTCTTCTCATCGCTCACAACCAAACATCCGGGTGAAAGCAGTGCTGGCAGGTTCATCGAGTTCGTTGCAAATCCCATTCCAAATACTATGGCATCTTCGGCGCCGATAAACTTTGCCGTTAGCTCTTCGAGTTCCAAGTGCACATAACTCGTTCCCAACTCCCGTCGCGGACTACACAAAGCCAAACCATCTGTTCTGATACGTTCTTCTGCCTCATCGGCGCATGGACCTTCCGCCGAAGCGAATCCCAAATAATTGTACGAACCAAGATTCAGACATTTTGTTTCAGTTCCAGTAAATTCAAATGTCCAACCGTAATCCTTAGTTACTCGATCTTTCAGGACTAGTTCGGCTCCGGGAACACTACAAATTGGACGATTCCAGCAATCTCGAACTCTGCGATAAACATATCGCGAATAAAAACTTTCAAAGGCATCGTATAACGGCACGTAACCCTGCAAATAAATGGACAAAACAATCAGTTGGAGTATTTCAACTTCTATGCATATCTCTTACTCTCATCTTACCTCTCGGTCCTTCTCCATCGCAATTTTTGGGGCACACAACCACTGATTGATATAACCCAATATCATCAGCAGGTAAAATCCAAGATATGTTAGGCAGGCTGTGTGCAGAGGAACTTCTTCGAAGGAGCTTTTACATCGATTTGGATCATCATAGAATCCCCCACCTCCTTCAATTCCCTTCTCACCGTGAACCTTTTTGTGTTTCTCTTCATTAAATACGTTTCCATTTGCAGTCTGGGCAGGAGCAATCGACGACGGCGTTTTATTTTTAACCTCCCCATTTGTTGAAGCAAAAATCTGAAATAGTTAAATGTGAGAGTAAGTGAATGCCTTCTTAATTGAAGTTAATTTAATTTTATGCACTTTGAACTGTCAATTGTTTAGGAGGAGGATACAACAACCATAACACAAACAAAAGCCACACTTGCTCACACCCGGAATCTATCTTTATTGTCACACAATAGAACAGTCAACAGTGCACAGGGAAAGCTGAATTAAATGAATTCTTTTGAAGAAAATATTTTTAGAAATTCATATGGCTCACAAAAGACGGTGGGGTGTCTCATGAGCGATCTACAATATTTGCCTTGTTAAGAATTCGAAAGCAATTTCCTATTCTGTTATTCTGTAGCCAGATTTATGATCGGGCTCGCGCGATCACAATTAATTGTTTGATGGCGCATGTGGCGGGTAGATAGTCTATTTTTATACACACAAACTTGCATTCCTTAAATAAATAAACAGAACACACACACAACATCTACTCTAGAGGCATGTATGACAAGATAAATATTACGTAGGCAATGCCACGGCAGCCAGCACATTGCGAGTCGATTTTTTCTGAGATTAGAGATATAAAGACGCCAGTGATTAACAAATATTGCGTCACAGCAAGTTCAAGGTTAGGAATGTGATTATAAAATGGAAACGGGGCGCCGTGGCTTTATTAGTCATTGAACTCTTGAGAACTGGAGTGAATGAAGTGAAATATAACCAGAAAAATGATTCGACCAGGTGATGCGATGTCTGGCGATTTCTTCGTTAGGTAAGGTGGTTAGGGACTTTGTTTACCTAGGATTTGCTTTACTATCTATCACCATCAACTTGTAAGGTGGCGACAGTATTGTGAGGGACTTTTGAATGAACAATTTCCATAGCTATACTTTCCAATAGGTGCACCTAACTTCGATGAAGTACCCGACGTCATAGTCGAAGAGGTTAGCCAGGCGGTCAAGAACTCCAAAAAAGAAAAAGCGATAGGGCCAGGCCTTCTGAGTTTTTAAAAAAGATGGGAGACATCGGGTCTACGTGGACGCCATCTAACGTTTTTTTTTTTTTTTTTAACTAGTGCTTATTTCGTGAATGGTAACACACTTAGCTCATGTCTGATTTGACAGATAATTAGTTTTATCCTTCCGCTGAACGAATATGGTTGTGTATACGCTGGGAAATATTGCGACATTACTGCCTGCAATCGACTTAGAGAAGATGCCGATTTTGCCAAAAAAAATCATCTTTTTAGATGAAGCTCATTTTGATCTTGGCGGGTATGTAAACAAGCAAAATTGTCGCATTTGGGGCACAGAAAACCCGCACGCATACATTGAAAAGCCGATACACCCAAAACGAGTCACTGTTTGGTGCGGATTTTGGTCCAGAGGCATAATTGGGCCATTTTTCGAAAATGAGCAAAGAGTGGCCGTTACAGTCAATGGCGATCGTTATCGGGCCATGTTGAACGAATTTTTGTTCACAAAAATTGAAGAGGAGGATATTGGCAACATCTGGTTTCAACAGGACGGCGCTACGTGCCACACAGCCGAAGCTACACTCGATGTTGATGAAGCATTTTCAAAAAAAAAAAAAAAAAAAGTTATTTGGCGGACCCTTTATATAGTATGAAGCTGAGTTTCTTTCTTTGGTGTATGAGAGCTTCGCAGTCTCCAAAGATCTGATGAGATCCAGGAGATGCTTCCTGTTCGTTGCAGTATCTGCATTGGTCTTCTCTCTCAACTCCTAGTATTTTGAGGTGTTTCCTTAGCCTGCAATGTCCAGTCAGGAAGCCCGCAAGGATTCTGACATTGTTTCTGCTCAAATTGATCTAGTGTACGTACCGTTTTTTGTTAAACGTACCAAGTAAGAGCTTGGCTTGACGCAATTTCGGGAGGTCGTTCCAGTATTTTGCCCGGTTTTGTTTCTCCTCCTTTTTAAGTTCCCTCTTGGTGTGGTTTTCTGTTAAGCCACAGATTCCCCTGTGGGTGCGGGGATGAAAGAATAGGCCCACGGTATGGATATGCCTGCAGTAAGAATCTGCTAAAACATCCCCCTCTTTAGGTACGGGGGCAAATAGGCCTAAGGAAAGGGAAGCGCCAGCAATAAGAGTATGTTTACAGCTCCTCCTCTATAGGTTTGGGAATGACAGAATGACGAATCTCTTCTTCGTTGGATTAGTAATGAACTTTCGAACCGGTTAATACAAGTTGTGTTGGACGGATTCAAGTCTGATATTCACAAAATAAATGCTGGTGTGCCCCAGGGTGTCTGTTTTATCTCCAACTCTCTTCCTCATTTTTATCAATGACTTATTGTCTGAAACTACTAATCCAGTAAATTGTTTCGCTGACGACAGCAATCTCAGCTTTTCATATGTTTCCAGACCCTCATCCATGTGCTTCGGATGTGGAACTGCAACGGCAGCGTATGATTAGTTCATTAAATTCTGATCTTGACAGCATTAGACAATGGGGCATAAGAAATCGTGTTGACTTTAATGCTTCAAAAACTCAATGTTGCCTTTTGTCGTTAAAGCGAAACATACCCCCAATGCCACTATCGATGATGATGGCACTTGTATCGAAGAAACAGAACACCTATCAGTTCTCAGTATGTGCATTACAGACCACCTTCTGCGGAACGACCACATATTAAAAGTCACTAAAAATGCTGCCAGGTTTCCTTCGAAGATGCAATTTTTCACCCCCTCTGATCTGGCTACGGTCTATAAAGCGTATATTCGTCCAAAACTTGAGTGTAACTCCCATATTTGGGCAGTTGCTCCAATTAAACACTTGAGATTCTTAAACAGAATTTAAAAAAGAGCTATGAAAATGATAAGCGACCGAACAATAACAGAAACATTTTCATCTCTTGAGCACCGTCGTAATGTTTCGTGCCTTTCGTTATTTTACCGTTATTTTTACAATCAATGCTCTAGCGAAACAGCCAGCTGCATTCCTCCCCTGAAACAGTTCAACCGTAATACTCGCACCGCTAGGAATGCCCATAAATTTACCCTTGATTCCAACTTCGGGACGTACAGTCAAATACAGAGATTCTTTCTTTAGCCGACCACGCGAATGTGGAATGCTTTGCCAGACTCCGTTCTTCCCTCCCATTATGACTTGCCGAACTTTAAAACAAATGTGCCCCACCCTATTTTCCTAACACCACCGCTGTGTTTAACATTGTAAGGGTAGCCAAAATCCCTTTTGCGCGGGAAAATTATAAAAAAAAACGATGCTTTCAATTCCATGAAGTCAGAAGGAACCATAATGGGACGGATTATAAACGTGGACAAGACGCAGTATACGCTTTCATTAGCAAAAGTCCAATTCAACCACCCACTTGCCCAGAACGTCACAATTGATTAAGTGGAAAAATGAAACGCACAATCACTCTTGCTAATTAGTGGTTATTTTGGCTAAGTAAGCAATCGATGAATAAAAATAAACCCCTATCAGTAAAAACTAAGGAGACACTATACAAAATACTCATCATCCCGGTCCTGCTGTTTGGTGGAGAAGCATGGGCCCTTTCCCAGTCGGATGAAACCTATCTTGGGGTATAATTTTATAAATCTGAATGAAAACAACGAAGATAAGTGCTTTACAGCGTCATAAATGTAGAGTAGTTAGGTGTCTGATATTCAAATCATCATAAGCGTGTTGGAGCCAAATTTCATAATTAAATCAAGGTTACTCCAATATAACTGAGCCTAGTAACAAATTCAATAGAAAGCGACGTCTGCAAAGGCGAAGCGACTACTGTCCGTAGCCTGTGACTTCTTATGTCTTCTAAACCAATTCGCCTCAACTCATTCTCCACCAATTTTTAGAGGAACGGCCGACGCGACGTACTTGTAGATATGGTTCACACGCAGTAAGTTGATTAATGATACATAGTAAATATATTGGCATATCTGTTGGTAATGAAGTAGTTAATTACTATCAGCATAGTTGCTGTAGACTTTATTCACATATAAGATGGGAAGTCAAACAGTAACAGAACATTCTTAAATAAACATATGGGTGAAGTTAAAAAAAATTAATCATTCTCATTAACTTCGCTTAGGGTAATATCAAAGGGAACTCTATTTTTAGAACTAGAAAGTCATTCCGAATATCCAAAAATGTTATCAAACGAAACATTTTTTTTTAAGTCTTCTCTAATCCATTTTCCTCGTATCATTACCATGACAGCTCAATTTTGTCGCTATTTTGTAACATCTCATTCAAGAATGTTAGTAAATTCACAAGCACCCTTAATTTTTATTATTTTGCTTTGAGTACATTTTTTATGCCGTTCGATATCAATGATAACATTCACATGATACTACTAGAGACTTATACAACAATCAGGTGAATTTATGACAAAATATTGTGCATAATCAATGGTTTCATCTAAGTTCGTAATCTTAATTATTGACAACGTAAATATTAATTGATAAAGCACAATTCTTGGCGAAGAGGATTACGCATTTGTTTATTAATTTGAGTGCAAAAAAATAAAATAAAACAATAACAAAAAAAAAACTGAATGAGTTGGTTCAATAACTTTCGAAGAACTAGATTATGGGTTTTATCTGAAATCTTGAATTTTATGACGAGACTTCTTAACCTTGTTAGTTTATTTTGTATATTCTTGAAAAGTTTTTGGGGCCTAATTAGGGTTTCCTTTGGTTCTTCTTTTTTTAAGAATTCCGTATTAGTTAAATAATTCATGGCTTTTTTCTGAAGCATAAGATTTAGTATTATAAGTGTACTTACTAGTGGTTGGATGCTGTATGAATAGGGAAGGCACTGAACGGCGTCAAACAGGCGATGCACAGTGCTGCAACTATCTAGTACGCATCAATTGTGCTTATTTTACCTCCCGCGGTAACCACCGTGTACTGGTCTGTCCATCCATACATTCCTGCTAAACTTATAAGCGCGAGTGTGTGTGTATAATGCTCTGCTTTAATGACTGTTCTAATCGATTCGCAGAAGTCTTGCACGAGCCCCTCAGAAAGACGACATACGGCGGATGAGCACAACCAATTAGACCAACGGTGGCGTCAAGAGTCAACGAAGCAGATGCCCTAATGAGCTACTTCGACGTATTTGAAAATAAGGTCATTGTGACAATTCAATGCAAGCCAGGGCGTTGAAATAGAGATAGTGGCGGATGAACCCTTAATGGGACAACGGCAGCGCTCATATCCCCGAAGCGGGTTACTGACTCCGGATTCTCCGGTTCCTTTTGTCTAAGGATTCCAACAAAGGACCGGGCCCTCCAGGAGGATGAAAAACTATGACGTGTACTACGGTGATTGTGCAAGAAGACCACAGCGTTTATTTGGATGCGGATTCGTCATAAGCGGTAGACTTAGGCAAGAAGTCTTGGGCTTTCGACACGTAAGTAAGCGACTTGTGATAATCCGTATCAAGAGTAAATTCGCCAACATTAGCCTAATATGCGCTCATGCCCCCACAGGACAAAGATCACGCCACCAAAGATGACTTCTACGAGCTCCTCGACAAAACCTATGAGCAATGCAATAGGTTAAGAGGAAATCTTTTGTAGGACTGTCGGAAAACATAGTCTACACGACACATCGTCTGAAAACGGACTGAGGCTAATTGACTTTGCAGCGGCACATAACGTCACCTTGCAAGCACACGGTTTCTTTATCTCGATATACACAAAGGGACTTGGAGACACCCAGATAGATCAAAAAACCGTCAACCAGATTGATCACGTTGCGATCGATGCAAGACACGCCTCCAGTATCTTGGATGTTCACACCTTCCGAGCAGCTAACATCGATTCGGATCACTACCTTCTTGCAGCAAAGGTAAGAATGCGAATAACCCGAACACCACAACAACGGAGTAATACTGTGAGGAAGTATGACGTCGAAAAGCTGCAATCGCAAGAAAGCGCCAGAACCTATACCGATCGAATATCCCCTAACCTCTCAAGAAATCGATTACCCCCAGCATCAAGTGTCGATGACCAGTGGCAACACTGCCAACAAGCCATCAGAGATGCCGCAACTGATGTGCTAGGTTTCACCAGACCACCACCACGAAACCTCTGGTTCGATGACGAATGCAGGCAGGCCATTGCAGCCAAACAAGAGGCATATAAAGCGGCGCTGCAAAGAAAGACGAGAGCTGCTCGCGAGCTCTACAAGCAGAAAGGCGGAAAGAACACCGGCTTCTCCAAAAGAAAAAGAGAGAGCATGAGAAGCGCGCGATCGAAGATATTGAGAGATGCTACTCCAGGAACAACGTGCGGAAGTTTTACCAATAGGTAAAAAGAACGTGCCAAGGAAAAAAAACCGCACAGAAGCCTGTAGAGATAGGAATGGAAACCTCTTAGTAGAGTCACATTCGGTGCTGAGTACATGGAAGATTTGGCCCTTAGTCGAGGTATTCGCTTTTGCAATGTGAGCCGTTTTGATTCGGTCAAAAAGAAATCGTCGTCCAAGACAGCATTTTTCGGATCTGTTCTTGCGGTCAGGATTATGTTTTCGTTCTCTGTTCTTTTTAAAGAATTTATTTATTCAAGAAAAATCTATCTTATATATATATATAAAAATGGTGTGGAAAATATATAGTAATTCATCAATTGAGGACGCCTGGACCGATTTTCTCAATTTTTTTCAATTGTTCTTAATTGCCAGGCAAAGGTTTTTACGAAAAAAATTTAGGAGAACCCTCAGATAAATTCGGGAAATTGGAAATTTATATATTTTTACATAACCAACATTAAATTTCAAAGGCTTCGCCGGTTTTCAAAACATTTCGTAACCACGATTATGTTTGTGGTTTTTAGCTATGATTGGACCGCTTTCGTCGGTATCCAGAAAAATCTAGGGTAAGCCCGTGAAACCCCGGGATGGTCAGCTAGTATTATATATAATTAATAGACAATCGAGTTTTGTTTTATGAGCGAGATTATTACTGTCAGTAAACCTTCGTTACAAGAGTTTTAATCTTGTCATTGTAGCGTTCTTGTAAATGGCAGTTAGGTTTTGCTCTTTGTATCGTGGGATTGTTCTGTCCAATGTTTGTTTAATGAGTCTACCCATTTGAAGCATGTATCCATCGATCTATACGCTCGATAGATTCATGTCAATAGAAGGCGAATTGTCGTTCAAACGGAGCTCTCTTGCCGTTCTTGGCGTTAGAGAAACGCGGCCAACACGTAGGTTTATCATCAAAGAAGGTTCCTTCCTCCAAAGTTGACCTTGCATCTTTGACGTTTTTTTTTCATGATTGGTTTTTTGTCTCCAAGTTGTGTTTAAGTATATAAATAAATAAATGAAAAATTATAAAAATTAAAAAAATCTTTATATTTAGTTTTAAAATTATATTCACAACTTAATTTTGTTTTTGTTTTTTGAAAACCAGTTTGAGTATGATGTAGTGACTTGGTATTGATCTGAAGGGCTTCAGGTTGATGAAGTGAACAATTGTTTCATTGGTCGACAGAGATATATGTTTGAGAAGAATGCCTGTGCTCGCAGTCATTTGTTTGCTATACATATGTCAAGGGGTGAGCGGTTAAAAAAAGAGTATAGTCACTGAAGCAGAAAATGTCGAGTGGGACCCTCCACTCAACAATGATATATAGAGCCAAGAAGTGATGTGCGGCGTATGTCCTAATTGTTTCTCATGGCTTTCCTATAAGAGAAAAGTGCTACTGTGGCTTTTTTAGTCTTTCTTCTGTAAAAGGTTTCGAATTTAACGTTGTAACTAAAACAAGAGCCATGTATTTCTCTTAATTGGGGTTAGAGTTCTCTTAATATCAGAGTATGTTTCCCTGATACGGTAATAACAATGTCCTTAGCATAAAGTCATCACTTTAAATCCTTCTTTTTTCCAGGCCTATGGTTGTTCATTAACAAACTTATTTCATAGAAATGAGATTTTTTTTGGCATACCTCTTCACTAACCTACCTTGGTCAGACATTTACCCATTTTGGGTACGTTGGACCATCACATCTTAAACTTCTCGCTGTAGTGAAGGTATTTGAATCAGTTTTAAACATCCATTCGCTATTATCTCCATAATAGGGTAGTATTATGCGGTCTGGTTCAGCAGATTTATAAAGCTATTAATTGTAGTTTGTCCGAAGTTAAAAAAAACTTTAAGCGAATGTGAATTTGCTGTATAAATGTATTAAGTTAATACCACAAATATTTAATGAATTCTTTGGGAAGTGGGTATCAAGTAGTAAGTTTAGTTTTTTTTGTTTATAATCGTCGAGCACTTAAGGGGTTGTTAATGCCCTTATCATGAATTAACACAATACGAGCGTTTAGGAAAATTGGATAGAAGATGAAAGGAGGTACCGATTTGTTAATCGTAGTGGAAGGGAATAATCGAGACGGGTAAAGCATTCCACATTAGTGTAGCGCGGCTAAAGAATGTGTCTTTATACTAACCGTGCGTTCAAAATTAAGCTCAAGGGTAAGCCTATGAGCATTCCTAGGGAAGAATGTAACTGGCTATTTCGCTGGAGCAAAGTTTATAGAAAAAGAGGTAGAAAAAAGAGACAGGAAACATGAAACATGTCGACAATGTTCTAGCGATGCAATGCAAGTGAGTAACAGGGGCATCTGCCCAGATATGAGAATTGTACACAAGCTTTGTGCGAATGTTTGCCTTATAAATTGTAGCCAGATCTAACGGGGAGAAATATTTCTTGCATCGTCTTAGAAAACCGAAACATTTCGCAGCATTTTTGTCGATGTCATATATGTGTTCATTCAGCAAAAGGTGTTTTGTGATACACCTGTCTAGAACGCAAAGCTGTTCGGTTTCCTCTATGCAAATACAACTCATAGATAGTGGCAGCATTAAGATTTTGAAACATTAATATCCAAACGATTAATCATTCCCCATTGAACAATGTTGGCCAGATCGGAATTTAATGAGCTAATCACACGCTGCCGTGGAAGTTAAACATCCGAAGAACAAGGTAATGGATGTGGAAACGAATATGAGAAGCTGAGGGTACTGTCATCAGTAAAATAATTTAATGGATTAGACAAGAGATCATTCATTGATAAAAATGAGGAAGAGTGTCGGAGACAGGACGGAGCCTTGAAGCACACCAGCATTTATTTTGTGAATATCAGACTGGAAACCGTCAAAAAGATAAGAGGTGAAAAGATTGATTCCACTGTTCGGTAAGATATACCGCTCATTAAGAAGTTTCCGTGTCTCAAGATATTTCTTAATATGATAGTTTATCAGTGATTCCATGACCTTGCAAAGAAGGGATATAAGTGGAATTGGTCGGTAGATCGACGAAAATGAAGATACGCCTTTTTTTAGGTACGGGCTGGACAAATGCTGTTTTCCATCCTCTTGCATAGAGGCCTATGGAATAGGACAGATGGAAAAGGTAACACAGTGGTTTTGCAAGCGTGGAAGCACACCTCTTCATAACAATAGGGGAAATATTATCCGGGCCGGCGGATTTGTGAATATCGAGATCCTTAAGAACTCTTGCAACTGTACCAGCACGAAAGAAGATTTGTCCCTTAAACCCATTTACGTTATCAAGTACAGGAGGAGCAATATCAGACTGTGGCAACGTTGAAATAGCTGCAAACAATATTGCAAATAAACCTGCTTTCGCTTGGGAGTTGACCACTGAAATGTCATTATGAACAAGCGTCGGAACCGAAGACGTAGTGGAGTTAAGAAGAACCAAATATTTGTACTACCTTTGGGACATATTAATATTTTTTGCATTCTTTTCTTCATGTAAAAAAAATTTGTTCATTGCAGGTCTTTCTGGCTTGTTTGAACTTCCTCGCTTTAAAATAACTAAAACTTAAACAATGAATTTACTTTTAGTTTGATACTTTTTAATCTATTTGGAATAAATTTTCATATACCAAGGAGATTAATATTTCAATAAAAATCAAAATCATATCGTCGGTGACTAATTAAAGTTATTAGAAAAATTGTTGGTTTCTCGTAACGCCATACGGTTGTTTTTGGGATATGATACAATGGTCCGACGTTCCTAGAGGATGAGATGATCAGGATGATATGTAAAGAATAAAGTCTAAGGTCTATGCGAAGTGTCCTGCAATGTCAGGTGTTCTTGTTGGCTCGTTAACAAGTGGAGTCAAGTTTTGTAGCTCTGCTAAGATCTAGGTATACCTTCCTTCGGGTGTGGTCTGACCAGAATAACAAAGCCACGTAAAATTATATACATTTAAATCATCCGTTATAACGTTTTCAGTGTGAGGATATTTAGAAACAATTCTTTGGATGGATCCAAATTTGGACTTCTATGTATAAAACATGTATGGATGATGTGCTTTTGGAGGTTAAATTTAAACCACAAGAAAATAAACTCTGTGTTTACACATAGACCATATTGTGGAAGAGGCTGGTAAGCAACATCATTCCTGACGTATACGGCTAAACCGTAGTAGGGAAAGAATAATGGCACTAAGCTGTACCCATGTAGGATGAATTCCAAGTGGTCAGATGTGACTCTACTTGAATTGAACTGTTGAGGGCTTGTCCTTGATTTTTTTTTGTCAAGGTCAATAGTGCTAGAAACGGTATTTTATTAAAATTAAGGTTTGATGAAATCGTTTAGAGATTCTATTAACTACCAGTTAGTTTTCCTATGATAACGGATGTTTGGTTCTTTATATAAGAGGAATTCATAAATATTATAGGACACAAGTGATATCTAGCACTTCTTGTGGAAACATCAATGTTGAATCGTAAGTAAGTAAAACGCCTGCATCGTTTTATTATTTTTTTTATTTATTTATTTTTATATTAATGATTTAATTTCACAGTGGTCACTTTCGCAGATTGGCCGCAAAAAATCGATACTTCAATATTCAATTTCCTGCAAAATATTTTTCCATTTGTTAAATTGTTCTTGTCTATATGTCAATGTCTATAAACAAATGCATGTTTCCCAGGATGGTGAGCTCCGAAACGAGCAGCAAATAACACATATAACAGTATATCGCTGTTTGAAAGAGCTACGCTAAATATTTTGTTGGTATTAGAACTTTCAAGTGAATTTTCTACTCAAAATAATGCAATGCATACATGTATATGTTTAATTGTAAGTTCAAACTTCATACTTGCTACGTCTACGATAAGACACGCGTATTTTATTATCAATGTGATCATATGCTTCGATTGATTAGATAAACAAGTAATTTTGTCATTGTCATTGCACCATGAAAAGAAAAAATAAATTGAGCTATTGTGTGAAAGTAAATATTTGTTTTACATAATGTGGTTCTTTTATTTTTGAAAACAGAACAATATAAAACAATATTTCCGTCAAGTTTTTGTTTTGCTTATTATGGAAATGGTTCGTTTGAAAAAAAAAATTAACAACAAATTATGCTTCTATGATATCGTATTTCAAAAACGATTTTCTGGCAACTTATTTGGATATTCGAAATCGTAATGGACACATTTTCAGCAGACTATTTCATCTACAAGGTTCTTTGTGCGGCGGCGACGAATTAATTTGTCTAGTTGATTTTAATCTAACCAACTTCATCTCGAAAGTGTATCATTAAACAAATTTTAAGCTTTTAACAGGTAAAATAGAACCCGACGATTCTCTTATAATTAATGAGTTCATATCTCTTGGAATGTGTTTATGATGACGTTGTCGTCAATGGATCATTGAATCATCTGCAAACTGTCATGTAAACCACTCTTTAAAAGCTAATCAAATGGGTAGAAAACAGTGGACTGGGTGTAAGAACATACAAAATAGAACTTATCGTTTTCCCAATTAAATACAAAATCCGTCAAATAAACCCCTTTCAATAAATGGTACTCCATTGACGTTTTTTTACAAGGTAAATAAATACCTGATGCTTACTTTAGACAAAAAGTTAATGAGAAGTCTGATATAGAGCAAACTGTCAAAAAGTCACTGCGACACTTTTCTCTTGCAGAAAAGCTATATTGGAAAACAAATAGGGTCTTCCTCCCAATATTACCCACATACACAGCATCTTGGTGGCAGAATGTTGCTCTAATTTGGACAAAAAACAACTTATCTGACTATTGTGTTATTGTCATAAAAGCCAGCCAGACATTGGATTACGCAGACGACATCGACATTATTGAACAAGCGGTGCAAGCCTTTTTCATCCAGATCTAGCATTCGGCAAAAAACCTGGGGCTGCATATTAATGAAGGGAAAAAATAGTGCATGGTGGCTCCGTCTGCGAGAAATGTTGGTTCAACAATCAGGGTAGTGGAGCATGATTTTGAAGTAGTCCAATCCTTTAATCAAAAATCTCAGCCGATAATATGGTGGAAGAAATACGAGGGCGGCTATTATAATCAGGCTCTTCAAATCCAGAAACCTTACCATCAAAACTTATCTGCTGATGTACAAGACTATGGTCTTACCAGTACTCACATACGGATTCAAGACTTGGGTGCTTACTAAAAGGCAATCTGATCTCTTAACCGCTTTCGAGAGGAATTTCTTACGGAGAATTGTTGACCCCTTGTACAAGGCAAGAGAAGATACACAATCATGCATTGTAAGAAATTTTCCTCGACGCAGATGTTGAGGAAAAACTAAACCTCGGTAGACTCCGGTGGGCTGGGCACATAGCCCGAAGGCTTTTGCAGAACTTTTTATGGTAGAAGAGAACGTGGCAGACCTTGCTTACATTGGAAGGATAGCGTAGATCAAGCCTTGGGGTGCGCAACTGGATGGCGTCGGTTGGCCAGCAATCGGGATGTATGGAAAACTATTGTTGAACCAGCCCCAGACCGGATCCCCGTTTTTGCGCCGATAATGATGATGATGAACTAAGCGCAATCGCAATAAACTAAACATACATACCTATCGCCACATATAAACTAGTAATAAGGCAAGATTCGTTGGAGAAACTAGACTATGGACTAGTATCATTACTTGTTTCTTGCCAGCCAAGCGACCAATTAGATCTGGGAAAACAGCATCTAAAAAAGTTAAATTCCACGAGACTCTGTGTTTCCTCAAAGCTTCTTGGAAGAAGATGAAGCATTCCACACAATTAAGGCCTATTGCAAAGCTCCCAGTAATTCTAAAACTTTTTGAAGCTATTGTTGGTGAGTGCTTATGTTTTCATAGGAAATCCATCATTGTCCCCAACGAATATAGTTTTACCAAATGTTGTTCTACTATGTTTCTTTTGAAGCTGGTTTAGTCTAGTATTGATTCATTCAAATGTTAAAAAAAGTAATTTGATCTTATTTGATCATTGAACATACTCGGAGACAGTCCTACTGAACCGAAGACGCTCAGCTACACTTTTTACGAGAATATCTCGACAGCCGCTTACCACGGTTTTACGCCCGACTTTGTATGTTTGTGGGAACGCCAATTTGAACATGATTCGGGCGGAATAAAGCCATTCGAGCGTACACTCTCAAAACATTAATAGGTAATAAGCCCTAAGAATTAAACAGCGTTCACATGCAAACAAGACAATGGGACAATACTTCATTGTATTGCCCGAGCTTCTTGAACAGGGTTTGATGTTGTCGATATTGTCCTCAGAGATAGCTCGGCAGGCTAGCTCGGAGGACAATATAATGACAATTGTCTTGTTCTGGAAACAATTGTTCACACGGAACAATGATTGTCAGACCTATTGATACTACTTACTCAGGGGGCGCTACAGTTCGGGACGAACCTGGGCCTCAACCAACATGCCTCTCCAGCCAGCTCGGTCTTTGGATAGCTGCCTCCAGTTTCGCACTCCAAGTTGGTTGAGGTCCACTTAGGCGAGGTCTTCCTTGACTGCGTCTACCCTGTGGGATGGAATCGAAGATCCTGCGAGCCGGAGCATTGTTGTCCATTCGCTCTACATGCAACGGGATATGCGTATTTTTATTTTTGACCAGGTCAATGTCGCTGTACAGCTCGTATAGTTGAACTTTCCCGTTAACACAGGTTGGGCCAAAAATCTTCCGAAGAATCTTGCGCTCGAAACGACTAAGGATATCTTCATCCGCTTTAGATAGAGCCCATGCCTCGGCGCAATAGAGCAGGACCGGGATGATTAAGGTCTTATACAGAGTCTCCTCTGTCTTTCGAGTGAGGGCTTTTCTACTCAATTGCCTTCCTAGCCCATAGAAACAGCGATTGGCAAGAGTAATTCTTCGCTTTATTTCTGACGAGATGTTGTTGTTAGAAGTTAATGCGGATCCGAGGTAAACAAAGTCCCTAACTACCTCAAAGTTGTACCTGTCTATTGTGATGTTTTGTCCAATCCGCCGGTGTTGTGTATCCCTTTTTGTGGACAGCAGGTACTTCGTTTTTTCCTCATTGTCTACTAGTCCGATCTTAGACGCTTCAGCTTCAATGCTAGCAAACGCTCCAGTGACAACTCGTTTTGTGGGGATGCCAAAACCAGACATGGCTATGTATAGCTCGTCTCTATAAATGCTATCGTACGCGGCCTTAAAATCGATAAGGAGGTGGTGGGTATTTGGAATTCTTGCGTAGTTTCCAGGATCTGCCGTAACGTGAACATTTGATCGATTGTGGACTTTCCTGGTCTGAAACCACACTGATAGGGGCCAATCAGATCTATTCATAACCTCTTCAAATACTTTGCTGACACTTGGAAAAAGACTTATCGACTGAAGATTCGCCGTGTATGAGTTGTCAGGTGCCTAGGTTGGTAAAGTCCATACGTACTTGCCCATATACAATTACAGTTCGATTACATTTTTGAAATTATGACCAGAGTTACAATTTTAAAGGAAATTCCATTCCTTTCACAGATATCGCCTGGCATTTTTGTTTGCTTTTTTATCTGATTGTTCAAAATCAAAAGCTTTCTTTCGAAACAAAACGAATTTCCGCATCAATCATTTTTCATTTTTTTTTTCATTATTTATCTTTAAACCTTTTTAAATGTTTTTTTTTCTCAAGTGCTTCTTCCATGTTAGACTTTATTATTGGCAGTTCAAAGTTTATTACGCTCTATGACAAATATAGGTAATCAATAAAAACAATAGATAGTCTTTTTTGAGATCAGTTATTATACCCCCTGTCACCATTCGTGACGTCCATTAAGAGAAGCATGTAATAAAACAATGCAATGCAGTTGACCAGATTGCCGACCATGCAATTAAGCGAATGATTATTATCTCAGTGATGAACTAACATGATGCCACTGCACATGCTAATATTGTAGTGTCATCAAGATAGTATATCGAACAGCATTCAGTCAATGTTATAAAACTTGTACCACACATCATGATTGGGTAGCATTCCATAGTTGTTTAGGAAGCTATCATCCACATCATTGATACAATTTCCAATTAACTTATTTCGTAGTGCCCCGTGGCTTAGTGGTTAGTGTGCCGGACTGCTAAGCGAAAGAGCCTGGGTTCAAATCCCGCTCATAGCCACCTTTTTTTCTGGGGTACTGCCTCTTGCGAGGAATTGACAAAACCTCCAAGAGTAAAATTTGTCTCGAAAAAGTGCATCTCATGTAGCCGTTCGGACTCGGCGGTAAACTGTAGGTCCCTCACACAGGAATGGTTGAGAGTATAAGTCACTAGGCCTTGGCTCCTTGAGGAGCTGTCGCGCCAATAAATGTATTTATTTATTTATTTATTATTTTAAATTGTGGTGTGCGACTTAAATAAATAGGTTCATATGTACCCTAGGTATATACAAAATAATAAATATGTTTAAACATTTTAAGATTTCATTAAACAAAATCATCCTGATTCATGAAACACAATTACTGCTTAAGGGCTTGCCACAAATGAGGAAGTCGGTGGTGTGTCAAAAGTAACAAGAAGCTTTTTACAAAGTAAACACTAAGTTTAGTTCCCTTTCGCACGCAATGTGGGTGGCTTTAAAGAATTTGCCCACACTACCAAAAAGACATGATATCACGTTTAAACAACTAGGTTCTTGGAGTATCTGTGTAATGTGGGTTAAATAGAAAACAACTCATCACTCAGCGATTTATCTGAAAGCAAAGTCACCAGTGATTAGATAATGTTAAAATAAAGCGTCTTCCACAATCGAAACAAATTTAAACGGAGTCAAAACAATGACAAGGTAAAAAAAAAAATACGAATTAAACTATATTAATAACTTACTGTTCTCATCTTTGTCTTTCCTTAGCAAACATTAAAGGCATAGGGTGCTACAAAATCTGCATCCTAAAAAGTCTGCCATTAGATATTTTAACGGCGACCACATTCTTTTCTGAAAATTTTTGTTTTCCTTAGGTTGTTGATATTCATGTTTGACTTAACTCTTCCAAACCGGCCATGCAGAAAGTTTTCAATTCCATTGAGAAAACTTATCATCATCAACGGCGTACCAACCAGAATTTGGTCCAGACCTATTTCAACAAGTTCTTCCATATATTCCGATTGTTGGCCAAAGCCACCCAGTTGCGCAACGCAAGGCTTCGGGTGTTCTGGTCTACGCGATTCTTCCGAAGTGCGCAAGGTTTGTACACGTTGTCTTGTACCATAAAAAGAACTGCAAAAGACTTTCCGAACTGGTTCCTCTTCCCTCATATAAGCTAGGTGCCCAGTGGACACCGGTGTCCACCGAGCTTTATTTTTTACACATCTGCTTCGAGGTAGATTTTACAGAATTCATGATTGAATCTACTCCGGAATAGTCCTACCCCACACAGGGGGCCAACAATTCCCCGGATTCGTATGTGAGTACTGGTAAGGCCATAGTCTTGTATAGCAACAGCTTAGTTTTTATGGTAGTCTCTGGATATGACTTAAAGAACTATAGTAGGTTTTCGGTCTGGATGAAGAGGTCTTGTAAAAGTTGTTGACTTTTGCCAATAATGTCGATGTCGTCTGTGTAAGCCCAAAATCAGACTGGACTTGGTGACGAAATTCCCTCTTGTTTAAGTGCAGAGTCATTAAGTACTTACATTTTTTATAATCCGTTTAGCCTATTAATCGCTTTTTGTGTCTTATCACACTTCCCCCGTCTTCATTTTCACACTCCAAGCAGTCGGAAATATACCCCTACCTCGTCGCCCCGTCGATGCCTTGGCTTCTCACTCTCTCATCTTAGCCGCTAGAAACGGACTTTTTGGTACATTGTTGTATCTTCTTCTCCGGCCTTCTTCTTTATGACAGCATCGCAAACAGGGCCTTAAAACGTTCTTATCTCCATCAAAATAGGACACCTTCCTAAGAAATGTAGTACGTCTTCTTTTTTTCGTAGGTAGAATAATCCAAAGTTCTGGAAAATCATTCCTCTTTGGTATAAAATTTTGCGGAAGTATCTGCGCTCTGGTTTTGAAGACAGTTGTAATTAAGACTGTTTGGTAAGCGGGACTAAAGTTCTTGTTGTTGCACAAATTGTGGTTTAGTTGTGAGTAGACAACTCTATGGCTCGAATTCCTGGCTTTTAATTCAAAATCAACTCTTTTCTTTTCGTCGACTGCATTTACGTGGTCATACAATTTAAGTTTCCATGAGTCCCAGTTGGTTTGGTGTTGTGCTTGGAAGCTTAAAACTTCTTTTCAGAAAGTATGGCAAAAGTTGTTCAATTTCTTCATTGTTTATGACCCCAGATTTTTGCCGAGTAGAACATGGCGAAGGGAGATTTAGCAGTCAATGAGGGCAAAACCAAGTATAAACTGTCATCAGGAAGAGACAACATCGACGTCTTGGACAAAATATCACCATAGACAGCTATAACTTTGAGGTAGTTATTAACTCAGACAAACACCAGCGCTGAAATCAAACGAAGAATAACTCTTGCCAATCGCTGCTTCTTCGGGCTAAGAAGGCAATTGAGTAACAAAGCCCTCTCTCGGGCAACTAAATTGTCGCTTTATAAGACGCTCATCATCCCAGTCCTGTTCCATGGTGCAGACGCATGAACGCTGTCAAAAACGAATCAGGACGCTTAAGGCTGCTTCGAGAAAAAGATTCTCCGCGTGATTTTTGGACCCGTAACACTAACGGAGAGTGGAGAAGATACAATGAAGAACTGTACCGGCTGTACCGCGACACAGACCTAGCCAAAAGATTAAAAATTCAACGCCTCACATGGCTGGGTCATATAGAGCGAATGGACATCAGTGCTCCAGCATTGAAAATCTTCGAATCCACCCCAGAGGGACGGCGCAGTAGAGGAAGATCGAGACTCAGGTGGCGCACACAAGTGAAGAGGACCTAAACCGACCCCAAGTGCGAAAGTCCAGGCAGTTAGCTAGGGATCGAGCTGGCTGAAGAAGCTTGTTGGTTGAGGCTCAGGTCCACCCGGACTGTAGCGCCACCTAAGGTAAGATAAGGTAAATTGTTGATCGGCTAATAGTTTCCATTGATATTTGTACACGAAGTTTTGGCACCAACTATCACTATCTAGTGATCCGTGTTGATGTTGGCTCCTCGAAACGTACGGACGTTCAGTATGCTTGAGGAATCGCTATATGATCGATTTGATTGCAGGTTCGACCATCCGGTGACCGCCATGTGCCCTCGTATATGTTAAGGCGAGGGAAACGCGTGCTGCTTAAAACCATATTTTTCCCGCGGCAAAATCGAAAGCCTGACAATTTTATTAGTTTGTTCTATAATCAATTTCTTTCTTTTGAAAACAAGTCAAACTCAAACACGTTTTTTCTATCTTGTTTATTATAATTTATAAGAATTTTCATAATTTTCTGAAGAAAAGGTTGATCCAAAAGAAAAGTTTAAATGTCGTTTACTCTGTATGCATAAAAAGGTGGGCTCTTCAGTTAGACCGATCATGCACTTCTAAGACGATTACCGACTCTTTATCAAACACAAAGCCAGCCTGCCAAACAAACATATTTTCAACAAAGTGTAGATCACTTTAAACTAAACGACGAGAAGTGTTTGAAGCTTTTGAATGAATGTTTTTCGTTTGAAAAGAAAGAAACGGCATTTTATTAAATTAACCCAAAACGTATGCAATGACAACAAACTCTTATTTATAAAATTATCACCTCAACAGACTACCTACTTTGCATATGTTGTTGTTACTTAGTTTTGGCGCCAAATTAACATAATACTTCCACTTTTTGATTACAAAGCAAAAAATAACTCAAAGCAAACAAGAATCAAAGTCCGAAGGCAAGAGAGACAAACACAAAAGAAGCCAAATCGTCCTAGACCTAAAGAACCAAACATCTACAAGCTGACTGACCTGACTTTTCAAGTACACACGTACCTAAACATACAACAAAACTGAAGCTTTTAAAGTTTATGATTTAACATATTTCACAATCCCGTCGTTTCTCAAGCCTTTAATTGGCCATGAATGACATAACTGTAAACATATTTAACCGCAAACAAAAATTTCTCAATTATTTTCGGTTGAATTTTCCGAATTGCATTTGCCACGTTCAATGATATCTCTGGCAAACGAAATACTTATTACAGAGCTCCCCAACTCGTTGGTAATTATTATTAATTTAGAAATAGGAATTACAACGTGTGGTGTGTGATGCCACAACAAAAATATGGCAGAGTAACGTACACCCGCACCCGCGCCAGCACCCATACTCCTAATCAAATTAACTGCCGCACATCGCACATGGAATGGAAATCATTGATGATAGTATCCAATTACGTGCCGAGTTGTTTTCCATTTCTGACTTTTATTCATATTTTGCGGGTGCGAGGAACATCAGCAATTAAATAGGAGAAACTAATAACCAGTCGTAGGTATGTACTTGGATACCTTTTTAGTTGGGCTGTTTAAAATGGAAAAAAAACTAACCAAATGATAGAAATCAGTCAACATCGACCCAATTCACTTGAATTATTCAATTAAATAATCAAATATCAAAATTTATATCGAAGTCTGAAGTGCCTTTGCTATCGCAACACAGCCTAACAGATGACTAGTGAAATGTACTTAGAACGAACCGAGAGTGGGCACTGATAAGAACAGCGCTTCCTAGATAATCGCGCAGTCATGACTAATTTCACCGGAATATTCTCACAACAATACTGTTTGTGTCGGCTGACTCAAGCCATTCGATATTTGTATCATTATCACTTGCATAATGCATGCGAGCACCTAAGTGCAAAATTAGCACGTTTAGTAGTGTCTTATGTGTCTACTTTGGTTGTGGTTTAGAACCATGTATGGAACAGGAATTGTCAGTCAGGCATTTGGAGACAACCACCGCACAACACCCAGGTTAAGTGCGCATAATTGCCGCCTGCCTCCTGAATGCACTTGCTGATATCCAAAAACATGAGAATTTCCGACTGACCGACCGAAGACGCACTCCTGGGATGGATACTCTGAGCTGACGAGGGCGTGTGCACCGCAGTTTAGGGCAATTCCAGTACCAGTCATACCACAACGAAAACACAGCGAAAACGATGAGAAAAAAAACTGTAGATACAGCTAGGTTTCGGTTTTTTTGGTCCTTATAGACTTGACCATGAAAAAGTGCAAGACAAACGAGGGGACAAAGAATGGTCGGCCAATTAAGCGTTTGGATTTGGACTTACCCCATTTGATATTGTGCCGTTTGATGGCTTAAATCCATTTCTACGATGACGCACTTCGATATGATTGATGTCTAGCGATGCACTCTTGATATTTTCAGATGGATAACTTGATTCGGCTTCGCCGTCGATGCTCGCAAACTTGCCCATTCTGTCAAACGATTTACCAAACACTGCGAAAAACGATTAAAAATTTACAAATGAATTTTTCATTGGAAGTAGGAGGTTTGTGTTTATTTTACATGGATGAATTGTAAATGGTAATGGCGTTTCTGATTGTGCTATACGATAATAGATGGCCAAAGGGTGTGTTGGACGAATGGATGGCTGAGGGTATGTTGAGAGAGTAGAATTTTAACGAATTCGAGGATTTGAAACGGAGACATATTCAACCGTTGAATTGGATATGAAAAAATGGCTGTATTAATTTCTTGTTTACACTTAAACGTTCAAATAAGGAGTAAACAAAATGGAAAATGGAGACTGAAAAATATAATATTCTTTATTAAACGTATTTTACCTTTTTGTTTTCATGTTTTTTAAATTCTATGAAACTAAAGGTTTATTCACATGAGAGCGACCAACGAACGACGAATTTGATTTAAAGCAACTTATTCTTCAAAAACTCAACACCAAATGATGAAAATATAATTAATGTTAATTTGTAGATATTTAAATTTGCATTTTAATTGCTACAGCTTAGTTCTCAGATAGCGCTAAACTAATTTTAATATCTACAATTTTTATCTTTACACACCGTTGCTGAAAAGGCGGGCTAATTTTTTGAGTTGGAGAGAAAACAGATGTCTTGCAAATCTTTGATAGTTTGTGAAAAATATTTAATAAATAATTATTATTAATAAGTACACAAAGGCGTTTTTTTCGCTTTGGCAAATAGTTTTTTTTTGAGTTTTTGTTTTGAGGTTTTTCATTTTATATGAAATCTATAGTACTATCAAAATGGGTGTTTCATCTAGCGCCACCTAGTTTCGCTATCTTATCCTAAAGTTTTTCTCTGAGTGGAAATTGTAATGTAGACTTTAAGCATTGACTAAATATGCAATGTAAGAAAATGGTAGAGATGTATGTAAAGTGTTAGCAGTCAGAAGAAAGCAAACCATCGACACTTGTCGTGTTATTTTTAAATCATTTTCATATCGCTGAAAACTGGTATTGTGGGATGACGAAATATTCACAAAGGGAAGGAGTGCAAAATAGTTGACATTGTATTAAGAGCTTTAAGGGAAAAGATTTTGATTTTTTTTGTAAAGGAAAATCTGAAAAATGCAGACAAAAAGATCAAATTAAATATGTATGTACCTTTTCAAAATTTTGCATATTTTAAGAAGGCAGTATTTGCAAAATAAATTTAATGAGTATGTTTATGCTTATGTTTTTAGTTTCACACTAAATATATTTAAAGTGTCGAGTTGAATAACTATAATTTTGCGACAACACTTTATATAGTCTTTCAATATTGAATTAAAAAAATTAAGGGATCGACCAAAAACTCCTTAAGAAAAGTCCTTATTACGGGCGCCCTACTTATTGAAAAATTATGCGCTCATGATTTCTACTCTGTCATCAGACAAAAGCGAAATAATGATTTTTTTCTTATGCAGCTTCGCTAGCAATATACATCACTTACACTATATGTTATATATGTATACAACTCGTATTCTGTATCTTTCTCATTGCCATGGATTTGTTGGGAGAATTTGCGGCTTTGCAAATATATGGTTACCATGTTTGATTATTATATCATTTTTTTTAATCTGCAAACATTTATTTTGAGTTAAAGTACCTACCTAGTTACTTATTTTACAAATTAAACACATTGTTTGCAGATGTTTGTACCTATGTTATTGCTTTTGAGTATCTTTGAGTAAAATAGAAATTTGAAAAATAAAAAAATAATTTTTAATTCATCATTTTGAAAAAAAATCAAGGAAACATAGACCGTACCTATGTACGATCCTAATTCCGTTTTGAATAATCATTAACTTTTACTATTCTTTCCTTCAATAGAAATGTTAAAAGGAACCTACCTACGTTTAAATATAAAAAAAATCAATTCCTTATCACGTCTTTGTATATACACTGCATATAGTACTATCATGGAGCATCATTTTTTTAGTTCTGAATCAAGTCGCAATGAGGCGTGCTGAAATTGCCAATTGGTGTGAATATAGAATAAGTACAGACAACAAAAAATTATTAAATACTGGTAAAATATCGGTAAAGGTTCTCGTATCGACTATTTTAGAGTTAGTTCTGAATCAACCAGGACGATGGCCAGACGAAAAATGACCACCATGAGAGTACTATAGCAAATGTTTATACAATGATCACGTTCCAAATTGAACAGTATACATTAACTGCTTATTTATTAGATTTTGCTAAAATGCCTTTAGCGGTTGATAAGTTACGCAACGTCAAATCATTTACTCAGCCTTTACTCAAGGTTGAGTAAATCCTTTTTTATAAAGAATTTTTAACCCATATCAGTTACTTAGAGCTCATGTAATGCAACGTAACGCAAAATCTAAAAAAACATCTCATCCAAAACTCTGGTTATGATAAACATCAATTATTGTAAAGTATTCTGGCAAAATCAAACAAATTAGACAAATGGAAGTGGAAACCAAAAAATTTGTGTATGTATTTCTGAGCGTCATATAATCAAAATAATTTTTGTAATGCTTCTGCCTTGTTGTAGTTAAAGCATTTATACCATTTAAGTCATTTAAAAAATATGAATAATTTAAAGGAATTTCGTTTTAAAGCGAAAAAACTCTTGTTAATGTTTTGGAATTTTTATTTCTGACTGATTGACTGATGCTAATATGTCCTTACGCAGGCTCTAATCAACCTTTACACTCATTTTAACTTACTCAGCCTCTAATCAACGTATTTTCTTTTATAAATAAGAATTTATTGACTAGAGGCATATTAAAGGCTGCGTTAGTTTACTCAATCGTTAATATAAGTTTATAAATAAGACTGTAAAACTTTAAACAGTCGAATCCAAATAAAGCATCATTGTTATGTGATTTCGGTATAAGCTACAGAAATAACAAAATTTCTTGAAAAATGCAAAATCCAAAAAATAATTGAAAACACACAATCTTGGTTTGTTTACGAAAAATCAAAGGGAAATCCAATAATTTTTGTTTTCCTTACTCTACCATACCATATGGTCTAGTGTCACTTTTTGAACCTTTCACTCGTACTTATTATTCATTATTCCTGCAAATGCTTCTAATCATTCTAACTCATAACTATCTGAAAATATAACATACAACCTACTTTTTCATCATTATATTTCATTCTACTCTCCAAAACCCATACAAAGGTATATCAAGAACTATTGCAGTGCTATTGCGGCAGTATCTCGCTAAACTATGCTACCTGATAGTAGTACTCTAGATTTCATATACAATGACAAATCCCAAAGTTTCCTCCTCAACTTCTACTATTTCGGGAAGTCTAGGAATCCAGAAGTTTATTAACTCTGGAGTTGAAAACCAAAAGCTGAAACTGTCAATTTCGAGTGGAAAAATCAAATTCACAAATTAGGAACAAAAGTAAAGTGAAGTAAACAAATATTTTTAAGTGGCAGTAGAAATTACATTTTCTTTGTTTATTTGTACTATTTATTTGAGTGTTTATGTGAATTTTTTTTCGAAAAATATGGAAATAAAAGAAAATATGGCATACATTCATTTTACTTAAAGTTTTTTTTATTTTAGGACTTTGTTTATTTAGTTAATTTGATTTTCATTTTCAATAAACTTATTGGTGAATATATTAAGAAGATATTCGAAAGATGGTAACTTGAATTGTTGTTTCCCACTGCTCATTAAGGACGGTCTTGAAATCTACATACCTTACACTGCCTCCTGCCGTTAACCATTCAAAGAGAAGGTGTATGACTTAAGTTCTTTTCGAATCGTGTCTTCTTCCAAATACCTGCAGTTGATGTCATTTCCAGAAGCTGTAAATAAATTAAAGGTGGGCTAAATTTTCAAATATCTTACAAGCTTTCGCTCACCTCAATGTGGCTTCCTGGTAAACCGCTTTATGTAAACACGTCGGTCTCATTATATACAGAGTTGATTAATTCATTTGAAGTGGTTCTTTTTTTTGGAAAGCAATATACGCATCAGACTATTTGCCTTGTTTGATAGGAAAACTCTTCTCTATTGAATAGTCCCAGTCATTACCTGCCTATCTAACTTTCAGCTCTCGCCTACTTCTCATACAGTATCTCCTCTGCCATTTATTATCCTGCTCTTTTTGACGTGATAAGGTCTAATAAATGGATGACACACATACGAAATAACATGAATCATGCTGATGTTAACCGCGATACTGTGGTTCTTTCAACCAAAATCGATCTCAAGCACCAGGGAAACTCCCAAAATAATTTTACTCAAATTAACGAGAGGGTTTGTGGATGTGAATTAACGGGCTGTATGTTGGTGTTGCTGCCATCAACGTTTTCTTTTTCCTTTACAGACAACCAACTCTTTTTTTACTATTCGCTCCAATTATACTTCTTAACCTATCCTATACTAATCCCATCTCTCATGTTATATGTAGATACTATCCTAACCACTTTCAAGCTTTAATTTCACAAATCCACTATCCACTATTTAAATGGCAAAATTATTTGAAAAAATGGTAAGTACCACAGAAACTTTGAAGAATAATACAAAAACACATGTCTTCGTTTAATAAAACAATAACTTCTCGTTAAATATTGACACAAGAACTAAAATAAAAACATTTTAAAGCACAACCGAGAAATAAAATCAAAACCAATTCGCAAAGGTCACTGCCTACGTCACAGAAAAAAAGCCCAACTTTCATTTGATAGTACGGCGTAATTTTGTTTATATTATTCTTGTATCCAGTTCAAGTTATCAAGTCATTTGGTCATTTTTGGCTACTTCATAGCCTTGTTGCAATTGGTTGTAGGAAATTGTATTTACTACAAGTTGTTATATGAAGTAATTTTGCGTTACAATGCACCAGAAAGGAGTAATAGACCAAAGAGTGAAATGTCATTATTTGTACCTGATTGTGAAGGGTGCGTAGGGGCAGAGGGGGCTGGTTTTGGAATATTATTTCGGTATCTACCGGGCATCCCAAGCATCATTTCAAAAATTCACAACTTACCAACCTTTTGTAAAGTAAAACTTGTTTATTTACTAGACTAGATCGTGGAGTAGGCCTACTGCAAAAAACAGCGCCTAGTGCACTACCTCATACATAAGTAAATTTTAGAGTGGCTTTTTCACAGAAATGGTGAATCTTAGAGAAAAAAGTGTAGACACTTTTTTATAGATGATTGCATGATCTATATTTTCGCCTCTTCTACTTTTATCATAAAAACGATTAGTTTCGCGAAAAAATCAAAAAAAAAAACTATTTTTTGACCTTTGACTATAAATGACACATATGGGATCGATTGCGACTTTTGACACTTTATTCAATGGTGTACCAATTACCTGCCGGTATTTCTGTAATTTAAATAATGCGTCACATTAAATGTTGAAAACAGATTAGTGAAAAAAAATTGTAAATTTAATGATAATAAAACGAAAGCGCCCACAAACATATTACCTTTTTATCGTTTTTTTTTTTTTTGTTGATTTTGATTATATATTTTTCTTTGCCCATTAGGTTCTTATAGTTCATATTAATTCGACAATCAAAAACCCTTTAGAATTTGCCTATACAAAAATGAGTGCAAGAGCACCCTTCTCAACTTTTATTGGACGGGTTTGATTATTTATTCACGATAAATTTCTGATACGGACAAAAATGCAAAGCAGCTGACTGAAAGTTCATCCACTGGCTTCCAACTTTCCAAGTTCAACTCTTCCATGTTCCATGATACATTTAAAAGTCTGTCTCCTTCTACACTCATTATTTTTCTCCCTCGTCTAAATATATCGTAACACATCTTTTACTCCCTTACTCACATTGCATCACCCACATATTTTCATTTCAACAAATCTTCAAAAACTATTTCCATCTCTCTTTCCAAAAAAAATCGACCGGCGCTTTTGTGCTTAAAATATTTTCTTCCTTTTCCATCAAACACACACACACACCCAAATCAACAAAATGAACTTTATATCGATACTAACAAGAAGATACTAAACTTTTTTTTTCTCACCATTATTCACCGTCGTATGCAACGAAGCAAGACCAAAGCACAAGCAGCGAGACCACCGCACCGCTCATCATTGCCTATGTTCATCCAAAGAATTCATTCCGTTCTTGTTCGTTGACTGCAAAAGAGTTTCCATCGGTTCCACTTCCATCGTCATCATCGAATTGAGAAGAATTTAATTTCGAAAGAAAATTATTGAATTAAAAACCAAAAAAGTGTCGAGAATTATTGAAAAATAAGTGTAAAAACCTCTGGAGCAAAACCCGCCTATACACAAGTAAAAAATCAATTAAAGAAAACAAAAAAAAAAACCCCAACAATCATGGACTTCAATTTTTCCGAATTGAAGCAGGATACCCACAAAGCCATGAACAACCCTCTCGAACTCAATTTGGGGGTTGATAGCAAGGTAAGTTCTGCTCCACCATCTGACCACTCCCCAAAAGAGGGCTCCGATGGCAAAAAATCCACTGGCAGCTCGCTGGACGACGACTGGCTGGTGCATGTCGATGATTCCAAAATCACCGAACAGGCTGCCGATGATTTTGGTGACTTCCTCACCACCGCCAAGCATAATGTGAATGATTTTGGCAATGCCTTTGGCGATAAGCTTGATAAGGCCGAGAAGACCGGAAGTGCATTCATGTCGGACATGACCAGGGATTTCATGAACGCCGAACGAGGATTATTTGGATCTGCTCCAGCACCAGCTCCAACTGTAGAGAAGAAACCTGACATCAAACCAGAACCAGTGGTGCCAGAAGCACCCAAGACTGCAGCACCAATTGTGCCATCAGCTCCGGCACATGATGACGAATCCGATGATGACGACCACGAATCAGTGAAACGCCCAGGGGACCAGAAATCATCTGGCAAATTCTACGATGACTTTGCCGATAACGATTCGCCTTCGATATCATACAATCCATCGCCAATCAAAAAGAATCCAGTGACCACAGCTCTCAAGGAGCAGGAAAACGAGAAATTCATCTCCTCAGAGGATTTGCTGGGCGATTTCAAGGAAGAACGAACTGCTACTCCAGAAGTTGCGGCTCCAAAACAAAATCCAGCTTCTTCCGGCTTGACTGAAGGAGTCAGTGATTTGTTGGGAGACCTGAATAAACCAGCACCAGTTGTCGAAGAGAAGAAACCAACTCCAGTCGTCGAACCAATCAAAGTCACACCGAAAGTTGAGATCAAGGAGAAGGAAGTGGCTCCACCACCATCTCTGCCCAAGACAGCTCCTCCAGTTCCAGCTCACGCTGTACCGTCGTCGCTTCCTCCAGCTGTGCCAGCCAGGAAGGCACCCACTCCCACTGTAACTCCAAAACAGTCGCCAACCATCGGAGGACCCAGCATTGTCTCGGTAGAGGAGATTTTCTACAAATATGGACTAGGTGAGTGTTTTTTTTTTTTTTTGAAAATTACGTCATTTTTCTGTTGGCTGGCCGAGATATTTCCAAGGTCAGCCTCAGCAGTTTAGCTTCACAGTCATCGTCGTCAACATCGTCACCTGGTGTCTGTCCTGTGTGCGTTTTTGTTTGTTGGTTTTAATGAGTCATTTTTTTTTTGTTTCATTAAAGTTGGAGCTTGGAGGTCACTTCTTGACCAGGCTTTCCTATAATTCTCATTCATTTGTTTTTTATCAATTTTTTGTTGCCTGTGCCTGTGTTGACATTGAATATTAATTTTTTTTATTTATAAGGAGTTCGTTCTTGTGTGATTCACTTTAGTTCGATGCATGAGCATGCTGTAACTAGAAAAGACAAGAGCAATGTTATACTTTAAAAAGCTCTCGATAGCCTACAACGCGATTCGTTCGTTTTTTTGTTGTTGTTATTTCAGGTCTTAATTTAACTAATGCTCTCACGCTAACTCTTCGTTTTTTGTGTGTATTTTAGGCGATTACTTCCGAAATCGTTAGTCATTCTCGTTATACAGTTTTGCATGTGATTTTCCTATCGAACGAAATAAGTGAGTGATTTGTGAAGGGAAATGCGACATTTAGGAGTCTATAAGACGGGCAAGGGTAAAGGGCTTCTGTTGTTTACACTTTTATACTGACCAAATCCTAATAAGAAGTTAGAACTTGTTATCCTAGTGGGCGAGAAAGAGATAGCTACAGGGAAACGATCTTGATTAAGGGCAAGATGCAAGAGGTGATTCCTTTTGCTTGGCTTCTTGTTCTTCCGGCATCATCGATAATCAGGTTATTGTTGTGCGTAGTGTTTCATCGGAATATCAGTCAAAAGAAAGTGTTTATTGAAAAATATTTGTTAAAGGTGTGGTTAGTATAAAAAATTCCTGGTGCTCTTTAAATTGAGTCACTGTTGGTATCTCTATAAACCTTACTTTAAACAAAAACACGTGTTATGCTTACAAAAACAATGATTAACTTCTACCATCTTGGGTTTTTTTAATTGAAATTCATCATTTCCTAGATCCTACACCCATTATCCTCTCTGAGCTTCTTACATAAACAACATCAGTCTACTTTCCTTGAATAAATTGATTGGCAAAAGTATAAGTAGCTATGCATACTTTTGCTATATCTTGAACTTAAACTCTTAACAACATGTGAAAGGAGGCAAATGACCTTATCTTGGTATAAGTTCAAGAGAAATAGCATAACATGAAGAAGAAGGGTGCAATGAGTTCTTGCACTTGGGAAGGAGATAAATTGAACGCATATTTGCATTAATGTCGATTTCCGTTGGATTCTTATAGCTAGTTTCATTCAAGAAAAGATTTGCTCTTTCTGTCAAAAGATTTGCTCTTTTTGAATTTTGGGAGTTTCATTGCAAGAAAAAGAGCAAATTTACATAAGCCGTATTTTATTGATAAGTGTATATCCAGCGTAGTAAAATTTTATACGGCAAACAACAACAAACAATAAAGTCGTTTTCGATTGGTTTCACTCGGGGATCCAATCATTCTTCTGATTCCAATGGAACAGTAAAAATGCTTCCGACCAATTTTGATGTTTTTGTTTATGTGTAAGTGTAAACTTGTCCATAGACGAACAAAAAATATGTTATTCAGTAGCGTTGCCAGGCCGCCAAGAAAAAAAATATCGAATCATATTATTTGGCTTGATAATTCCATTATATGCCATTATTGCATTTAAAGTTTTAAATGAAAGCATGTTCTTGTTCTAAATTTGTACATAGATATCAACCCAGAACGTTCTTGATTTTGTAAGGAAGGAGTTTTTAAGATTACATAATTTTAAAAATGTATTAAAAAAAAACATTTTTTTCGTAATCAAATAGATGAGGAAATTTTGAAGAAAGAACATTCGAGTTGAAAAAATACTTTATATATGTATATATAAAAGAATACAATATTGATTTTTTTGTACCAACGTGCCACGAAAAAATGTTCGAGTCACTACGGCAACGCTGCGAGACAGAATGTAAAAAGGAAAGAATTGCAATCTTTTCTTGTAATTTGTAAACATAAACAACATAAACATAAAATACACACATAATATTCTTTCTCTGAATATTGCTCAACACAATCAACATACATTTATTGATAAATTTCTTTTTAATAAGCTTCCAAAATTGACATTTCACCAACAAAACAAACTATACTCTGTCCACTAAAAATTGTCAGTACAGGGAAGATAAGGGTATTTGTCTTTCATTCGCACTCTTTTGTTTTCCATGAGGTACTATTCTAACAAAAGCTCTTGCAGGGTTGCCGTAGCAAGCATTTTGAATGGGCATAAACCCAAAGAATAATATATAGGGTTACCTATCTCACACCTTACTAACACACACATTCAGATCAAGGCAAAGCGCTTTTGAAAACCCATTGAGGAAAATGAACATTTTGTGTATCTTACGATCGGTGTTGTATGTGGTGGTGCTGGTAAAACCGATTGTGTATCTTTCTATAGATATACTCTGCTCCGAAACAACCCAATCAGAGAAGCACAAACTGTGCTCGGGTAAGGTCGTTTGGATCTATGTCGGATGTTATGGCAAATTCATTGGCGGGTATAATTTTTTTACTGGGGGTTTCTTTCAATTCAGTATGGTGCAATAATACGGCGCGCTACTGATTTTGAAAAAGCTCTCCCTTAAGACCTGTACTGACAAATTTTAGTGGACAGAGTATAGTGTCGATAATAAGGTTAGAGAATATAATAAGTTGAGATAAAGCTTGGAAAGAAATGTCAACCAACTGGAATGTAGAAAAAAATACTTGTGTCCCCGATAATTATTCGCAGAAAATTCGCAGCTGTCAGATTTTTGAGTAGAGGGGATATTTTCTCTCTTTAAGAGATTTCTACGAAAAAAGTACGGGAATGATGTAAACCAAATAAATTTGCAGCATTCTTTCCTAGTGTTACTTAAGCATCGATAGTATTTATTTCCGATATTATTGATGGTTTTGAAAAAATATCGATAGTACCGATACTATCGATAAATTTATCAAATGAATAGGCAAAGGCAAATTATAAAGCATTTAAAACTCATTATTAAAAATCGTTTTATCATTAAAAAAAATTAAAATACAATTTAAATTATTCATTGTTTTCAACTCTGACGATGACAATATCATCAAATTCGATTTATGACCGCCTATCCATACAACAAAAGTGAATCTTACGTATTATGAATTCCCCTAATGTCTTTCAATGATCAATTGTCAAATGTTATAATCGAAAAAAATTTAGACAGCACGAGTGGCGTTCTTGTGTAAGAGGCTTTATTCGCTTATTAACGGTAAAAGTTAACTTTTTAAATACATCCCTGCCTTCAAACTTCACATATAACGATATCAACTGCAGAAATTCATCGTGTAAGAGGAATGATTAAGGAAATTGTAACGTAGTTTTCGCTGGATATTGTTGTGTTGGCAATTTCAAAGCATTCAGGAAGCTGCAACATTTTATCTATTGCCTGAAAATGTTTGGCTGTCAGTAGTCACATAGCTCCAGCTCACATCGAAAATATGATAATCGTTTAAGAATATAGTATGAGCTTTTCCAACAGGTTTCCATCTCTTGAATAAGCTCAAGCTCGAAATGTGAAGGTAAGTTTGAATTATTAAAACTATCGATAGCCGATATATTTCACTATCTATACTATCGATAAAGTGTCGGATGTTCGAGCATCACTACTTAAATGTCAAAAGATTTGTGGAAAATAACAATTATTGCGAAACGATTTTTAAATGCTGGCTTCAGAGGACTCAACTCACACTGCTCTGTAACAATTGCCTGACCCTTGAACTAATTCAGGTACCTGTACTTCGTCAACAATATTCATGGAAAAGTTCATAGAACCACCGGTTTTTTTATGATTTTTGTATAAACTTTTAAATACAACTCTGCAATCTTTATCAAATGTGTCGTAAATTTGATTTATTTATTGTCTTTTTTCAATTGTCAAACTGACGTTTGGCTGCTACTTTTTTCTGCCTTCAAAAATTTCTTGAGCAGAAATTCGCAGGGTGGGGAAATAATTTTCTTTCTCACAAGCTCTCTATTCTGCGAATTTCTACGAATTTTTGGTGTACGGGAACAGGAATTAGCAGAAATTCATGAAAATTCGTACGAATTCGCAGATTGGGAACAGACATTAAATGTATCACATATACATACATTGAAAACATCTGACTTTGACACTCGCACTCCAACTTGCTTTCCTTGCTCTACCTCAAAAGCAAGCGTAGAAAATTTTGCTCTAACTTGTATCATTTTCGATGGGCAGTCCGGGAGCGTTCGGAAGCATTCTGAAACCGTTCTATTGGGACGACAGAACTATTCTGAGCGCTTCTGAGAAGAGAATTTTCCTTCTCGATATGAAACCAAAATCCACTCAAGAAGCACAAAAACATAAAAATCAAATGTCAAACGAAACGTCAGCAGTGTACTTAAGTATATTTTTGTTATATATGTACATATGTTGTTTGTTTTTGTTGGTGAAATATCAATTTTTGAAGCTTATTAAAAAGAAATTTACCAATAAATGTATGTTGATTGTTTTGAGCAATGTTCAGAGAAAGAATATTATGTGTGTATTTTATGTTTATGTTGTTTATGTTTACAAATTACAAGTGGCTTGAACATTTTTTCGTGGCACGTTGGTACAAAAAAATCAATATTGTACTCTATTTTTATTTCCCTTGAACCTGCCTTTCTAAAAGACAGTTCATATAAATGTATATAAAGTACTTTTCCAACTCGAATAATCTGTCTTTAAAATTTTCTCATCTAATTGATTACGAAGAAAATGTTTTTTTTTTAATAAGAACCATTTTTGAAATTATGTAATCTTAAAAACTCCTTCCTTGCAAAATCAAGAACGTTCTGGGTTGATATCTACAAATTTAGAACAAGAACATGCTTTCATTTAAAACTTTAAATACAATAATGGCATATAATGGAATTATCAAACCAAATAATATGAGTCGATATTTTTTTTTTTTGGTGGCCCGGCAACGCTACTTGAGTACGTATTTTTGTTCGTCTATGAACAAGTTTACACTCACACATAAACAAAAACGTCAAAATTGAGCGAAAGCATTTTTGGTGTTCCATTGGAATCAGAATGAGTGGATCGCCGAGTGAAACCAATCGAAAACGACTTTGCTCTAGAATATCTCAATCAACAGCAAATCCAAAAACTTGAGAGTAGCTTAGAAGGAAATTTCCTTAATGAACAGCAAAATCTTGCCTTTTTCTACCTTGAGTGGTTTACAGCAGCTAGAGCAGGCTCATTGAACAAACTGTTGATCCTTTTGAATTTTGAGAGTTTTTCATTGCAAGAAAAAGAGAAAATTTAGATCAAATCTCAACACGAAAGATTTGATCTGAATGCACACATGCATGTAAGTAATTTTTTCTGTCACTGACAACAGCAACAACAAAATGAAATATAGGGATGCAAGCGCTGCATCGATGTTTTAAAAATCGATGTATCGTTCATAAACATCGATGTTGAAAGTCATTTAAACAACGATACATCGCTCTTTGTGAACGATATTTAAGAATAGTGCGTCAAAAGAACCTACATATGTAAATATGTCTGAAAAGAAAACGTAGTGATCTTAAATTCAATGTTTGTTACTGAAATTTCATGCAAAACCAGTTTTGTGTTGGACAATTCATGACAGTTTTTTGTCTGAAAAGAAGAGAAAATCGATTCTTTTCTTAAAGGAACACGCATACGCAGTTTAAAATTCAAAATAGTGAAATTTCAATTCTATATTAAACTAGCTGACTCACCAGGCGTTGCTCGGGCTAGCTTTTCTTGATACCGACGAAAGCAGTCCATTTATAACCAAAAACCACAAACGTAAATGTAGTTACAAAATCGGCCAAACCTTTCAAATTTATTGTTGGTTATATGAAAATATATGAAATTCCATACAAAAATCAATTTTCGATTTTTCCAATTCCCCGACATTCCTGAAAGGGTTTTCCCAAAAGTTTCTTTCGTAAAAACTTTCTCCTGGCAGTTACAAAAAACGGAAAAAATTGGGCACGACTAGGTCGCACGTACTTGATTTTATGTGCCTAATTACATTGGAAAGCAGGATCTTGGACAGAAACAAGTAACATTTGCGTTGAAAATAACACAGTTTGAACTTATAAAAAGTATTAAAAACCAAAATAGTTAACGGTTTTTAGTAAAAATGAAGTACGCCATCACATGTCTTAAATAACAAGGAATTTATGAAAAATGTATTTCGAAAACTGTAGGACTGGTTTTGATAAAACCCTGTTTTTTTTTTAATTTTGGTATGCAGTTTTTTTAAAGTTTATTAATATACATGTGATTATAAAATTTAAAATAATTTGTTTTTATTAGTTTTAAAAATATTGATTTTTCAAAAAAAAAATTTTTAAATTAATTTTTATTAGAAAAAAAAATATTAAAATTAAAAATTTTGATATTCAGAATTTATTTGGCTACATAGATCCTATCAAATATAAAATTTGACAAAAATTCAAAATGCCGTTACCGAGAAAGCCAAAAATTAAAAAAACTGTTATATGAAAGGTCCCGTTAATAGACTTTTTCCGTATATTTGGCTCTGATCAAATGATGACCAATACCAACAAAAAAATTCTCAAAAAATGTCATCAAAATCGTTGGAGCCGTTTCGAGAAAAATAAGGCTTTTTTAAGCCTTAAAAATAAAATTTCAATTTCCCCTCTGGGGAATTCCAAAAGAATCACACACCAAATTTGAAGATAATCGGTTAAGCCGTTTACGCTGCAGCTCGTTATACATACATACTGACAGACAGACAGACATTTTTTGTCGATCACTTTTTAGACTTCTCTATGATCGTAATGTCATGTTCCATTGCTATCTCAATTTGTTTTTAATTCACGAATCCTAAACGTGCCTATAGTAGCAAGTAAAAATGTGAGCCAAATCAGCCCAGTCGTTCTCAATTGATGAATTACTATACATTTGTCACACCATTTTTATACATATAGCATTCGCACATTTAACTAACACAATAGCAAAAAAGTTTAACCAAAAGGCAAATCAATTAATCATAAACGCAAATATATTTACCCTAAACGCAAATGAATTTAACATTTTTAACACATATATTTCAACTAATAGTTAATTTTCTTCTAAAAATTCTTTTAAAATGCTCGTTACTTTTTTTTCAAAGTTCACAATACAAAATAGTGGAAGAAGTAATATATATGTTACCGGCAAAACTGTTTTTTAGGCTAAACTAGCTTAGCCAATGGGCGTTCGGTTAAACTAGTTTTGCCTGGGCATACATTCTAATACTCTAAGGCTAGACAATTTTAGCAATACGCGCACCTACACCAAATCCTTTAGTGACGGGGTTGCAGGAGTCAGCATGTGTATAACCCATAATTGTACTTCAGGTTATTTTTCAACATAACCTCAAAATTTATGATTTATGATGAGCATTCCTTGCGAGATGACTATTACGGGAAAAACTTTTAAGGGGAGGAACGCAGCTGGCTACTTCGAGTGAACATTTTTTATAAAACAACCGATAAAATAAGGAAACACATGAAACATTGCGTCGGTGTTCGAGAGGAGCAATTGTATTCTATCAAGCAGGTGAAGCTACCTACCAGAGGTAGGAATTATACTCGAGTTTAGGGAGTATAAACGCTGTATAAATTGTAGCAAGATCAGATGGGGAAAAATACTTCTTACGCCGATACAGCAAACCTAAGCACTTAGCGATCTCAAATATATGGTCGTTCCAACGGAGGTCATCGTTGACACACACACCGAGTACTGAAAGCTTTTCGGTTTCTTCGATGCAAGTGCCATTCATGGACAATGGCATTGGGGGTATGTTAAGCTTTAACGACAGAAGACAGCATTGAGTTTTCGAAGCATTAAACTCCACACGATTCCTATTACCCCATTTGACAATGCTGTATAAATCGGAGTTTAATGAGCTTGACATACGGCACCGTTGCAATTGTACGTCCGAAGGCGAAGGACGTGAATGAATATGAAAAGCTGAGGGTAGAGTCGTCAGCAAAACAGTTAAGTGGATTAGAAGTAACAGACAGAAGATCATTTATAAAAATGAGGAAAAGAGTCGGAGACAGAACAGAGCCCTGGGGCACACCAGCATTTATTTTGTGGGAATCAGACTTGAATCCGTCCAACACAACTTGTATTGAACGCTCCAGAAGATAGCTTCTAATCCAACGAACAAGTGTATCATCGATCCCAAAAGACACGCATTTTCGATAAGAGAGCTTCATGCCAAACTCTATCAAATGCCTTGGAGATATCAAGAGCAATAATCTTACTTTTACCAAAGCGATGTAAAGATTTATTCCAAGTGTTCGGTGAGATATTCCATCAGATCACCAGTGGAACGGTTGCTGCGGAAGCCATACTGACGGTCATGGAGAAGCTTTCGATCCTCGAGATATTTTTTTTTTTTTTTTTTTATAATTGGCCCGCGCAAAAGGGATTTTGGCTACCCTTATAATGTTAAACACAGCGGGGGCGTTAGGAAAATAGGGAGGGGTATAAAAGGAGATATCGATGCACATTTGTTTTAAAGTTCGGCAAGTCATAATGGGAGGGAAAAACAGAGTCTGGCAAGGCATTCCACATTCGCGTGGTACGGCTAAAGAAAGAATCTCTGTATTTAACTGTACGTCCGAAGTTGGGCTCAAGGGTAAATTTATAGGCATTCCTAGCGGCGAGTATTACGGTTGAATTGTTTCAGGGGAGGAATGCAGCTGGCTATTTCGCTAGAGCATTGATTGTAAAAATAACGGTAAAATAACGAACAAAACTAAGAGGGGGACAATGTGATGTGGCAACAAAATTATTAACGAGATCTGTTGTATTCATTGTGTACAACAACCAACATTTATTGTGTACAACAACCATGCCCCTAAAAATATGCTACATATTTGCAATATGTTTTTACTGAGTACTTTGTATATACACTGCATATAGTACTATCATGGAGCATCATTTTTTAGTTCTGAATCAAGTCGCAATGAGGCGTGCTGAAATTGCCAATTGGTGTGAATATAGAATAAGTACAGACAACAAAAGTTTATTAAATACTGGTAAAATATCGGTAAAGGTTCTCGTATCCACTATTTAGAGTTAGTTCTGAATCAACCAGGAAGATGGCCAGACTAAAAATGACCACCATGAGAGTACTATAGAAAATGTATATACAATGCTGAGTACTAAATCGAACTTGAAGTACTAACTCGAATGAAGGTTAATCAGCGTTTCCATGACCTTAGAAAGAAGGACGTAAGTGCTATGGGTCGATAGGAGGAGGGGCGGATGGGTCACCTTTCTTGGACAGGCTGGACAAATGATGTTTTCCATCTTCTAGGAAAGATTCCAAGAGAGTAGGAGCGATGGAAAAGCTTACGCAGTGTCTTCCAGTCTGGAGGAACACCTCTTCAGAAGAATCGGGGGTATACCATCCGGGCCGGCGGATTTGTGTATATCGAAATCATTGAAAACTCTTGCTACTGTACGAGTGCGGAAAAAAATCTGTCCCATGGAAAAATTTACATTCTCAAGTACAGGAACGTTGCTGTGAGGTAGCGAGCGGGCTGCGAGCAAGTTTACCTTCTCTGAAGAGTAGACAATAGGTTTGTCATTAGCGATGAGCATTGGAACCGAAGATGTTGAGGAGTTTTTAATATTTTTTTTTTTACAAAAGACCAAACATTTTTACATTGCAGAATTTGTTGCCGTAATTTTTGGTCATGCAAAAATTTGGTTCTTTCAATAACGGAGTTGCGTGAGTTACTTGCTTGTTTGTGCTTTTTCCGATGTTCCTCTGTGGGGTTGGCTTTGTAAGATCGGAAACTTACTTCTTTGAGCTTGATAGCTTCTGTCCAGATTTGGACTCCTGTAAATAAAACAATAATGAATGACATGCTTGCGGACAGTGAATTTGAGCCACAAGAAATTAAAGTCCGTGTTGGAACATTGCCCGTATTAGGGAAGGCTCTGGCAAGCAATATCATTTCTAACATAAACCACGAGAGCATGATGGGAAAAGAGTAATGGCACCAAGCTATACCCATGTAGAGCAAATTCTGATAAATCAGTATTTACTCCAACCTGAGTTTCACTTAATGACAAAACAGCTGGCCTGTATTGAACAGTGTATACGTGACAGAAATTCTTTCTTAAACCGCGAACATTAGAATAGACGACACAAAAATCACTGACCATTTAAAAATACTTACATTCAAAACACAACTCCGACAATGTCGAACTGTGCAGTGAACTTTTGCCATGTTCTTAGGCTTTATTTAAATGTAGGTGCCCATCCGCTCTATAAGACCCGTACATTCTCTATCATTGACGGTTTATGCAAATGGAATAAAAATTCAACCGAAGAATTTTCCTCCCGAAACAAGCCAGACCATCATCATGCCTCTGCAATCTAAAGTGAGATGTTAAAGGTATTATAAAGAAATAAAGGTGCACTCGATTGCCCTTATAGCCTTAAGAAACAGCAATCTAAGGTTTATCTGTATTTGTTCTCAGCCCTGATGGATTTCTCTGTGTTGATAGATAAATCTAGAACATAGTCTATAACTTTCGCATGATAACGAATTGCTTTATCTTTTTTGACATCTAAGGTCTTGTTGAAAGCTGAACCCAAATTTGATGGAATAACGTGCGTTTTTCATCGTCATCATGCACAGAAAAACGCATTTGGTAGTAATGCCAAAATAATACTTTGCTCTTTATAGCTAATCTCCATAGATGCTGTCCTAAGCGATCTTGAAATTGATAAGAATGTGATGGTATCCGAATTAAATTTCCTGTTTTTTTTTTCTACATCTGTATAATTTGAATATTTGATCGATGGTGGGATTTCCCTGTGTAAAGCTTCAACAAAAATGTTTGTAACCATCCACTGAAATATTTAACTTGATTTAAAAATTACATGAATGTATTCATATCCCCGAAAAGCTTTAGAGTAGTGCTGTACGCAAGTGTTCAGTAGCTTTTTAATATTACAAATTGACTATTCTTTACATATGATTTTTTTTTTATTCTGGCACAGCCTAGTTTTTAGTATGTTATGCGAACAAGCCTGTATGCTATACTATACACGACATAAAAACCATAATTGATTTTGTTTTTAATTATTGAGAAAGCATTACAAACTTTCTACTTTAGGGTTTTTTATTATGTAAAGTAAACAAAATAGAAGTAAAATATATCAGAAAATGCGCCATGCAATTTAAATCATATGCGACCAGCGACCATGAATGTATGCCTCGCAGTCTCTTGAGATTTCGATGGTGTGTTGCAGGAGGCTAAACGCTTGTCCTTTATAGTATTCATGATGATTTCGACAAAATTCATCAAAATTTCTATTTTTTCGGGGCGATTCTAGGTTAACTGATTATATTTTAGTGGTTTTGAAAAGCTTTTAACTCTTATTAGCACTAGGCACAGCATCTTAGTTATTTTCCCGTATTTGTCCGTAGGCAGTGCCCCGTGGCTTAGTGGTTAGTGTGTCGGACTGCTAAGCGAATGAGCCTGGGTTCAAATCCAGCTCATAGCCACCTTTTTACTTGCGATTATAGGGACTATAAGGCAAGTTATGCATTCGTAAAAAAAAAAAAAAAAATTCTAACAATCAAACATGATATTACGATGATAGAGAAGTCAAAAAAAGTGGGTCCGGAAATTCCGTCCGTCTGTCTGTCTGTCTGTCTGTCTGTCTGTCTGTCTGTCTGTCTGTCCGTATCGATATCTACAGCCTAAACGGTTGGGCCGATTTGATTCAAACTTGGTATATAGTATTTTTAGAGTGCTCTACCCGACAGTTTTTGGAATTGGCATTCTAGCTCCAAAACTAACGGTACCTGCCATATAACTTTTATTAAAAAACTTATTTTTCTCGAAAACGGCTCCTACGATTTTGATTAAACTTTCAGAATGATGTTTTCTGTGCAAAATCTATCTTTTAATTTTAATGGATTTTTCAGAAAAAGTTTTATAACGGTACCTCCCATATGACCGGTTTTTTAAAATCAGACTTTCTCGTTAACTAATTGACGGATTTTGATGAAATTTTCAAAATATGTAGTGTTTTATGATTTAAATAATATTGCTTATCAAAATTTTCAAAAACATTTTTTTTTAAATTTTAATAATTTTTTTAAAAAAATATTTTGTTTTTTGAATATTTTGAAAACAGATCTATAGATTTTTTTTTAAATTTTTCTCCTAGTATAAACTATAGATTTCTTAAAATTGGCATACTAAAAAAAATTTTAAAATATGTTTTCGAAAAGTTTTTCAAAAAAAACATTTTTTTGAAAAAACTGGTCGAACGATTTTGAAATGAAAAATTCATAAAATAGAAAACAGCAAAAGAAATAAGATGGCTTACAACATTTTTTCCAAAAAACGTTATGAGTAGTGTTTTTTTGAATTCATAAATTTTTTTCCCCAACATTTTATTTCATATTGCTCGGCTAAGCCCTAGCCAAGCCATTAGTCAAATAAAAGAAAGTGACAACCTACATTACACACATACTTACGTATTTTAAAGTATTTTTCATCATCATAAAAGCACAGAATAAATAAGGAAGCCTTTGATAAACACACAAAAACAACTAACAAATAAAAAAAACTATTCGATTACTACTGAATGCAAAAATTTCAATCGAGAAAACAAAAGTTTACACCTTCCTATAAATAAACAAAACCACTGTGTTAACTTTTAATATTGTCTCTATACCTACTGGCTTAACAGTAGTTGGAACCCGTATCTTAATTTTAGTACCTACATTCCTTCCAACCTTATTATAGTTAGGTACCTAAATCCTTTATAAATTCCATTGGTCCCATATTGGGACGTATAAAGGTCCCTTTACCTAGCATTATTGCCATACTCCTGATTTCGACGAATCTTTATGCCAGTTGTTCAAATTTTTCCATACCAAAATGAAAATTTAACTGAAAAAAGTCCTTTGTATCTTTCTATTAGCAAATTATATTATAAACAGTAAGCAGCAAGTGGAAAGATAATACTACACTAAAAAACTGCAAAAGCTAACAATCCTATATATTTATGTGTTTATCCCTTTGTCGTGACGCATGTTCGTTCGAGCTTCACCCCAAAACGATTCTAAGGAAGTTGCACGTCATACAAAAAATATTAAAATAAAATCTTCGTCAAAAAGACGCCTGCACTTAAAAAGGATTAGCACATAAGAGCAAGTACGTGCGACCCAGTCGTGCCTTTTATTTTCTGGGGTACTGCCTCTTGCGAGGAACTGACAAAACCTCAAAGAGTAAAATTTGTCTCGAAAAAGTGCATCTCATCTAGCCGTTCGGACTCGGCGGTAAACTGTAGGTCCCTTCCATTCTTACAGATTAACAACACACACACAGGAATGGTTGAGAGTATAAGTCACTAGGCCTTGGCTCCTTAAGGAGCTGTCGCGCCAATAAAAACAAATTTTGTGTCCGTATGCTATCAAGCTAATCACTAGGGATTTCTTTTGTCAAGAAATCTTCCCTTAGCATGAGGCAATATTTTTGATGCGGTGCTACGTCAAACTTGCAACCAAATGGTAGTCCCACAAGTAAGCGTGGGAGTCTAAAATTACAAGTAAAAGGTCTACCGCACCGGCAGAGAACTGAAGAGGAAGATGTTGTCACAGTCCAGATCATAGCAATCGGTGATTTAAAGAAGAAGAAGATTATAAATGCATCTATTTTCTATAAAAAAAAAAAAACTTCAAACGTTTTGGAGAGGTTCAAGAAATGTTCAATGTTTGCATATTTTTATCTCGCTTTAATGCATCTAGCAATTGGAGTATAATGCATTAAAGCACATCAATTGCTTCCTATTAGAAGCAATGTTTAAAACACACACACACACTATGTTTCCAGTGTTTAATTAAATTGATAGTAGGAATTTCTTTGCTCATATACACTAAAGCACCCTAGGTCACATGGTTCTCGCCATTATCCTCATTGTCGACCCTTCAGGATAACGTTGAATGCAGAAAATGTTGAACATTCAAAAATAGAAAACAAACGAAACAAGAAACTAGTCAGGGACACATTGCGGTGATGGAGAGAAAAAAAGGAAACTAAACAATTATTTTAGTAGCTCCGTTGAAAGGGTTTATTTATTTCTGTTCCTTTTTTATTTTTATTCATTGCAATTAACAAGTTGAAGGTTAATTAAGCGCAAAGTTGTTCATTCAATCAAGTGTAAATACGTATGTTTTTGGTAATTTTGTAACAACAAAACAGTTTAATAGGTTTTGCTATAAGTGTCGTGGGTATTGTTAAAAACGTGATGTTTCGTAGGTCATTAGAATTTTTTTCTTCTAAACGATATTCTTGAAAGAAAGTTTTATTTCCGTATAGTTTTTCAATCTTTATTTTGCTTACTCAATGACTGATCTAAATTCTTTGGGAAGCATCTCGAGAGCCGCTTCTACTCCTACGCTGGCTAGTTTGCTGTTTCACGCAACGCCTTCCCAGCTGTTCAGATATCTGGCTTCTTTGCCTGTTTGTAAAGCGTGCTTTTTTAAAAAACGGAGAAGTAACATTGATGTCTTCCAATTGAAGAACGAAAAGTTGTAATCATTCTTCTGTACTGTTTACGAGTGTCTGAACGTTCTGACCATCATTATTTTTGAATATGGACTAATTATTCCAACGGCCCACCCAGTTCGTCGAAAAAGTATTTTCTGAGGGTTATTTTCTGGTTTGAGCTAGACTGTGACATTCACAGAGAAAGTGATATCAGCGCTCTTCTGCATCAACGTCCTGATATCCTCTGCATAAGCTTAATGTGCTTATGTGCATTCTGCTCATATGGGTTCCCATTGAGTTGTGTCCCGTAAGGATACCAACCACGAAGAACAGTTGAGGTCTGCCTTTCTTTATAATGTATTCTTTGTTTTTCTTTGAGATATTTGGCCAAAGGCATTTTGAAACCCGATAAGTGTCAAGTGTTGACCATCTATGGTTTGAGGCTTTGAGGAATCTTTCGTGAATTCTGTTTTTTCTCATTTTCCAGTTGCGCAAGTACCCAGGGTACAGCTTGGCTCCATGGATGAACCGTTTTTGTCCAGTCTATCAGCCATTTCATTAGCGTAAATGTCAGTGTCCGGGGACCCATCGAAGGGTTGCAAGGTGCGATCCATCAGCTTAGAATTGGAGACGATTCAGGATATGGCCTTGATTGCCATAAAAATATAAAAATGATATCAATTTTTTTATTGTCCTGGAACTTCTGCTTGGAAAACATTTCTAAAGTTTAGAAGCTTTTTGATGGGCTTAATGAGAAGATATCAGACCCTACCCCTAATTTCGTCTTCGAACCGTTTGTGTAGACCGAGATATGATTTTCGTTTATGACCCAGTTTTTCTTCCAGAATTCTCTTGTATCAGGGTCTGTTTGTGCCACCGTGTTAAAATCTAAGTCAAGTGCAGTATAGTCGGTTTGTGTTTCAATGTCTATGTAATTCTCTATGATTTTGTGACCATAAATCTTAAAGCACTTTTGGAGAGGGATTTTTCTAGGCCTGCTATTGGTGAAGTCCTTATGGCACTTGTCGTACCAATGCACGCTAGACTTTAAAACTTTGCCATGGGTTTAAAATTGATTACCTTGTCTAGGGCTGGACACCAAACCAAGCATGCGTACGTAGGTATTTTTAAGCTTCGTATTCACTCTGCGCGGCATGTGTCCGCGGTATGCTCGTGCACGGCAAAAATGACTTGATACATCTAACATATTTTAAAATAATTATTTAATAGTGCGGCAGCCGCACCCGCGGCAGTCGATCTAAACTACTACTCTACACTAACAAAACAGACTTTTACACTTGCCGCCCATTAAAATTCCATACAAAATGGTTCGTTGCGCGGCATGTTCGAGTGCGCAAATGTTCGAGCTGCCGTGGTATTCATTTTGCGCGGCTGCTTCACAATGTTCGTCGGTTTGTCACGCGTAATGAATACTCTCAACCATTCATGAGTCCGTTTATATAAAAAAAATTTACTTTATAAGGTTTTTTAATTTCATCACATGAGGCAGTACCCCGGAAAAAAAGGTGGCTCTGACGGGAAATCGAACACCGATCCTTTGGCACAGCATTCCGACACACTTACTATTAAACCGAGGGGCACTACAACTGATTTGTTAGTTACTAAGAAAAAATTATCTTCGACAATCTCTAAACGACTAAGCTTTTAAACAGTCTTCATTTGAGACAACTAGATGATGTGCAAAGAGAAACACCTTGCTTGTTTTCATTTTAAAGAAAACTTCGTTAAAAGCCTTCTCAAACACCGATGTGTTAACCTAATCAACAAACGATCGGCTACCGTGATAGCTTGGTTGTTACTTATTCGGCGTAAACTTAAACTTAAACAAGTTATCTCTCTATCTCCATCTCTTTGGTCTTTGTTATAGGTTTTTCTCCCCGAACAACGGCAGAAGTAGAATACTAAATGTGTTCGCAGGATTTGCTTTCAGGAAGTCAGGTTGTATGGTGTCAAGTTCAGTTTTGTTATTTTCAGCTCTACTTTAAATAGTGTATTCATTAAGAAAGAAACGTTAATACCTTTACGATTTAATTGAAAATATTGCGAGCATAAGATGAACAGGGAAGAATATGATAAGAAGAACATATTCATTTTATGGTTTTATGTTGTTCATGTGTTCAAAAGCTGGGCAACTAGTTTGTATGAGCAAAGAGGAATAAGCTCGGAAGTCGAAGTCGTTTGCGGTTTTTTGTATGGTAAAAGGTAACGTGGCAGACCTTGCTTACTTTGAAAGCATGACGTCGACCAGAATGCCCGAAGCCTTGAAGTGCGACTCTGGATGGCGTCTGCCAGCAATGTTGTTGGATGAGGCTCGGACCGGATCCCGGCTGTTGCCCCGATGAAGATGATAATAATATGTGAGGCCAAACTGAATCCTAATTTTCGCTTTTTCGGCTGTTCAAACAATTCTCTTCAATCCCTTTCGTTTTTAGATTTGTCGCTGCTTCACTAGCCATAAACTGCCTGATTCAATATTCGCTTGGCAATTGCTCTTTTTTTTTCCTTCCTGCGACTTGTGGAGTAACGACATAATTTTTTGAGGCGTTCGTTAAAGCAAACAAGATTGCAATAAACATCAATTGGTTCAAGTTTCCACTGGACACCGAATTTAATAAGAAATTCCGTGACTTAAGGAAGCTATTTTGTCTGAGATTAAATATTCTTGAGATACAAAGATCAGATAAATTAAATGGGAATAATTTTGCTTGTTTCTATAACCTACAAAACCCTAATGATTACAAACTCTAATGAGTGCAGTATACCATCTACCATTTCTATAATTTCTCTTTTTTATTGACGTCAAGTAGTGATGAGTCAATCTTAATTCATTAAAAAAAAGTTTTGACACATCAACTGTTGAATCATAGATTCCCATTAAAGATTTAATTTTTAACTCTCGCTTTTAATATTTCTATAAAACCATTTTAAATTTAAATAAATTCTTCAAGCTGCCATTGAAAAAAAAAACTAATTCTCATGCAAAACATTCAACTGGATACAAAATAAACTTTTGCTCTAGAACAACCGGATTTGTCCCAATTTCTATGGCTTTATTTCAATTTAAAAAAAAGTACAAAGCTTATGCAGAAAAGTTCCGGCCAATATTCTCTCAATGAATCCATCTAATAACTTTGTCGGTATAAATTGCAATGGCTTTATGACATAAATCTTTTTGCAATAAAATTGTTTGTTGCATTTCACTGCATTTAAAATCCAAGTGAAATATTAAATATTATGCCTTTCAGTCCTTGTACAAATATTTGTTGGCAAGTATTTTCTATCATTTTTTATGGAATGTAGTCATTCTTTGGAAGAATACAAAAAATATGAGTCATTTCAATCCAGTCATGTGAAATAAAAGCAACAATTCTATATTCTTTATATTCGGTGTACCAGTTAGAAGATGGGTTGGCAGCAAGAATACTGAGTGGAGGTGTTGGAAATTGCTTTGTCATAAGAAATCTTTACTTGGCAGCTTCGAGAATCCATTGTTTCCCCAAAAAACGCAATGTAGTAGCAAGGCCTACACCTAAGTATGTACCTGTTTTATAGTTTTAGAGCTTGCCTCTTTGGGGTCTATGCTGTGCGCCAGATCTTTACTCTTGTCAATCCAATATGCTCTTTCTCTCTCTTTGATTTTGATTTAGTTATCCTAGACATGGACAGCATGCGAGTGTTATCCTTTTATTCTTCTTCAAAGCTCATCATTTTATCATGCGCATGCTCTGATTTTAAGATAGTTACCAAAAACACAAAAAAGTATTCTAGGAAACTGCATTATTCATCTGGATGTGAAGGAGGGTTATTATAGCTTACAATGTGTTTGGAAAGATTCGGAACGGAAATGCATTAAAAAAAAAAATAAGTACACATAATAAACATTCTGATATCTTGAGCTCGAGTCCAATGTTTCGCGAACTAATTTATTTGGTTTTCATTTGTTTTGGCACGTAAACATATTTTTCTGAAAAAAAAGTAATTTATATTTTGGCAAAATCTTATCAGCTGTAGAAGATAAAATTATATAGACTTAATTAAATAAACATATTCAAGGTTAATATTGCAGAAAATATAATTTAAAATAGAAATTTACAACAACAACAACTTGTCAGATCAATGGAGCAAATAGAGCAACGTGAAGCATTCCACATCCACATTCGTGTGGTGTGTCTAAAGAAATAATCCGAAATTGAAGAAAAGGACATACTGAAGTATATTCGAGTTCAAGTGTTAGGATATAATGATTTAAAGAGAAGAATGCTGCTGGCCATCTTGATAAGAATCAGAGATAAAGGAAACGTTAAGTAGGTTCTCAATTTTAAGGTTCTGTTTTGAGTTCAATGTAAAAAACTGAATTGCGTTATAGTAGCACATATTAAATTAACAAGCGCTTGGTCGTATATCAGCATCATCCTCTTCATAATCATCTGCGCAGTAACCGGTATCCGGTCCGGGCCTCGTTCAACAAGACAAGCTGCCCAGCCAACGGGAGTCTGCCGAGCTTTATTTTTTCTACAAAATCAGCTTCGAGATAGATTTCACACAATTCATGATTGGAAGCACCCAAATCTCGGATCCGAATGTGAGTACTGGTAAGACCACAGTCTTGTCCAGCAGAAGCTTAATTTGTATGGCAAGTTTACTGGGGTGGAAGAGCTATGATTCTGTTGGATCTTAGCAGCCACCCTGTAACTTTAGTAGAAGTATCGGCTTCTGCTTTTGACCCAAATTAATTCAAGAATTGCACTACTTCAAATTTATGCTCCACTACTCTGATTGTTGGACAAATCTTCTCGCAGATATAGCCACCATGTACTGGGTTTCCCTTCATTAATATGCAGCACAAGGAAGGCAGCAAAACTGCCTTCTCGATCTGGATGAAGGAGTAATGTTAAGCTTGATAACTTCTGCCGTTAATGTCAATGGCGACGACGTAATATCTGGCTAGACTTGGTGACGATTGGATTACTTACTCCAGCGCCAGATTGAAGAGAATGTAAGGCCATCCCCTTGTTGGGGCTTGCTATCGCAGGCGACTTTTAAGTCTTTGTGGTATGATTGTATGTTGGAATGTTACATTCCAGGCTTTGTTCCATAACCTGTCTAAGGGTACAAATTTGATCAATTTTGATTTACCTGGCATGAAATAGACTCATTGATTAAGATCGGTAAAGACCTCACCGACACCTTTGAAGTCAAAAAAGTATTGAGATAAGGTTATGCGGTGTAATGCAACTACTTCAACATCATACTTGAAAGTATAAATTCTCCCACCAACACCAGAGCCACGATCTTTCCAAAGTCCATCCAATACGCCGACTATATTGACGTAATTGGAAGAAAACAACTTGATGTGAGTAGCGTCTTTATGAATTGTGAGTATTGAGCGGAAAGCAGCGAAGTTGGGCTTAGCATCAAGCCATCAAGATGAGACTATCAAAATCGACGTCCTACAAAACATCTCGATAAATTTAATGTATTTAGGGACTGTGTCTATTTGGGCTCCGCTATTAACTCAGAGAGTGCCCCGTGGCTTAGTGGTTAGTGTGTCGGACTGCTAAGCCGAGAGCCTGGGTTCGTGTCCCTCTCACAACCACCTTCTTTTCCGGGTACTGCCTCTTGCGAGGAACTGACAAAATCTCAGAGTAAAAATTTGTCTCGAAAAGGTGCATCTCATGTAGCCGTTCGGACTCGGCGGTAAATTGTAGGTCCCTTCCATTCTTGCAGATTAACAACACACTCACAGGAATGGTTGAGAGTATAAGTCACTATGTCTTGGCTCCTTAAGGAGCTGACGCGCCAAAAAACTATTATTAACTCAGAGAAGAGCATCAGCGTTGAGATGCATCGAAGAATAACTCTTGCCAATCGCTGCTTCTCCAGGCTAAGAAGGTAACTAAATTGTCCCTTTAAGGCCCTATAAGACCCTTATCATTCCAGTCCTGCTGTATGGTGCAGACGAAAGGACATTTTTTAAAAGTGGATGAGGACACCAGAGACAAAGATCTCCGGGTGATTTTTGGTCTGGTATGCATGGGTCTCAAATGGCTGAGTCATATATGTAGAGCCGATGGACATCAATGCTCCGGCATTCCCGAAAAATCTTCGATACCATCCCGAAGCGCAGTGGAAGAAGACCGAGACTTCGGTGGCGCATATTATTTAAGTGGAAGGGGAGATAAACCGACTTCAAATACAAAACTGGAGTCAGCTCGCTATAAGTGATATTCAGGGGCACCATACTGAAAAAAAACAGTGTTATTGCTCTAAGAAGACAATGCTGGTGCTGTTGGCAATGTGTTCGAATTTGTTTTGCTGGCCAGCGTGCTGTTTGCTGTTCAATCTGTTCCGCGCTTTATACTTTAAAGCTCAATCGGTGCAAAAGATTGAAAAACTGGAAACGTCGTCGAATCACCATGAAAGTCGTCGCACACTTGCCACTGGATGGCGCTGCAGCACATTAAATTGATAGATTTAAATGGTATTGCGTGGTTATAAGCAAAATACAAGAAACTTGTAGTGATTGGTGCGCGTGTGGAATCGAACTGCTAGTTTTCTTATATGTTTGTATATGTATACATATGTAATTGGATGTTTTAAAACTTGAAAACGACTGGACCAAATTTGATTATTCCTTTTACGGATTTGTTCGTAGTTTTTGCGCAAAAGTTTAGGAAAAAAAGAAAAGTTGGAAAATTCTCAGCCGGTGCCGCTGTAGGTGCACATTTTATTATCCAGTTCAAAATTCTTATTTATGAAACGATTTTGACAGGACTTTTAAAGGCAGGTAGCGGATATTTTAGGGAGCACATTAGGCTACTTTAATTTTAATTACCCATACTTGGCGCTGAGGTAACTTTTTTTGAAAATTCTTATTTAAGGACGGATTTGTCCCAAAATCACACCATATAATAATATTTTTTTAATATTCAAATAGAAATAATTAAGAGAGCTTTTGGCAAAATTTTTAACCGATAGGCTGAGGGGGAAATTTTGACGAAAATGTAGTTCCCCTGTATATATTTTCATAGCAACACTATTATAATATTACGTATTAACACGATTACGTTAGGTGGCGTTGGTGTTTAGTTACTTACTGTTGGACCTGATATGTGGCGCTGTTATCGGGATACAGGAAATGTGTGGTATACCTGAGCACCGCCAGCTAGTGTTTTATAAAAATGTCATTGATGTTAAAAAAAACCTTGGTTTCATGGAAAACTTTGACATTTCTTAAAAAAATGTTAGTCTTGAGATGAATTTTATCACCTCTGAAGCTTTTTATAGTCGAAAGTGCCTGGTAACTTTGGAAATATACGTTCTTTTAAAATATAATAGCAAAATATTTATGTCTAATAGAAGAATGACAAATATAATTGAAATAAACAGTCTGTTTGTTATTTATCAATATTTTAATAGCTTGCCCTTTGAGGCACAAAGTACAAAGTTTCAATTTGTGATGTGATTCACAACCTGTTATCCACATTGTAAATGTACACAACACAGTCTATCCTCTTTAATAACACCAACAATCAATACTTTTGCTATGACGCAGCAGGAGGAGAAAGCCAAAGCACGGAGTAGAAACTTGAGATTGTGTGTCTTCTTTGACGCGACGCGACGACGTTGCTTTGTTGTAGTTTAAGTTCAGCTGCTGGTTGCCAACAAGAGAGAACCAAGCGATACCACCAACTGAAACCAACAATACTGTTAAGAGCGAAAAAGAGATTACACAAACCCCACCCCTCCCCTCGACCTACCCCCACCCCTTCCCATGCTCTCTATAACTGATAAAGTGCGCATAGCAATTTATAACGTTCGAAAACTTTTTTTTTATTTTTTGGGGTAGTTCAGGACAGGACAAATTGGACTGACATTTGTGTGTGTACTACCCAGTATTTCATCCTTCGTTCCGAGACTTGGAGAGTGTTTTTTTAAGACAGAATTGAACAAAAAAAATTAAATATTTTATACAACCTGTCAAAATCGAAATTGTCAAACAATTTATAAATTTTATTTTAGTTTAACTCTAGAAAAACTCAAGAATTTCCTTTCCCCGAATAACGAACGAAAAAAATAACCGAAAAACAACGAATTTAGAGGGACAGTGTCGCGGCGTGTTTAAGGTTCGGTCAGTGTGAAAAGTGAAACACGCAGTTCGATTGAAAAATCGTATTTTTGGTGAAATAAATTAGATTTGAAGAAAAATACGATAAAATGGTCGAAGATAATGGTGATCTCAGCCAGAATGGCGAATGCAAAACCCGGCCCTTGCTTTGCTGTTTATTAGACCCTAGTAAGTGTTTTTATTTTATGTTTTTTTTTTTTAATTAATTGGTTTTTGGTATTAAATTTTGAAAAAAAAACTAAAAATCCTGATTTTACTTAACAAGCTTTTTGTGCATGCGAGCCAACTCCCATCTTTATGTTCTTCTATTTCACTTGCTCTCCTTTAGTTTGCATTAACTTTTTTCTCATCCTTCATACCAAAAAAAAATTGCAACTTATATATGTAAAATTTTTAATATAAAACTTAAACAACAACAAAATCAATGAATTTGTAATTTATTTTTTCAGATGTTTGGTTTAAGCCGGAACGTTTGCATCCAAGAGGTGAGTACACTTGGTTTAAGAGTGCCTGGGGGTTGAGGGTTGTGTTCCTCTTTGTACGTGTGGAGAAGGTTCTTTTCAAAAGAACTTAGTGCAACGGTGTGAGTTGTAACGTCAGCTACATACGTCGAAGACGAAGACAACTCAATGAGGTCATACCGCATTTCGAGTGTAAAAATCGGTTAACTTTCATCCAACAAGAGTCCATTGGAGGGGTTTGGTTAGTTAACCTTCTGTTGGTAAAGAAACGTCTCCAGGGGGTTGAAAACTAGCGATGTGACAAATTTGTAAATGCTGACATTTAAAAAAAACTCACAAAGTCTCGCATGTCTATGTTTAAGGTTTTTTTTTTTAACTTGTGCACTTGCACTGCACTTTACAATTTTTTTCCTTTTTGTTATGTTCGAATAGAAAAATCAATCAATGGTTATGCCTCTAAACGCAAAGGGGGTTGCTAAACAGTTTAGGTCAAGTCTCTCTTGCTTAGCCTAGTTAGGTCTACAAAAAGATACACTTGAAGATTACCGCATAATTTTTGTTGTATCAATGAACCGCTTTTAATGAAGACACACGAAAGAAGTAAATAATAGAACCAATTTTGTGTTGGAGTAATTCATGAAACAATGAGTAACGATTATGTAGTGCCCTCTAGGGGGATGATTGTGTTATAAAAGTGACGAACAGTAGATAACGACAACGGGGTGATAATTTATTCTGTAACGTTGCTTAAGTGCAACATAAAGCAGTCAAAGCAGTCAGTGCAGATGGGACCTGGAAGAATAACAATTTAATTGGCGTGTGCAGGAGACGTTCATTAAACTGAATTACAGGGTGTTCTGGTTTTGAGGTAAAATTTTATAAAAGACTGTTTTTTTCATTGGTAACAGAATTCGAATTTGAAATAGAAACTTCCCGAATATTAATAATGTTAAAAGCGGTTAAGGTGTTCTCAAGAAAATATATGGAAAACCTTTTATTAACATGTAGTGCTTTTAGCATTGTTTCCTTAATACAGATTTGAAATATATCATGTCTACAAAAGTGTATTTTTTGTATAGAGAATTGTTGAAATCTTAATCTTATCTTAAAAAAGTAAGCTTTAACTGTGCAGTTATAATCATGGAAGAGTGGATTGCTTATAATTGACTCGTGCGATAGGGATTTTGTTGATTAAACACAGTGGCGGCGTTAGGAAAAAAGAGAAGGGTGTAAAAGGAGATACCGATGCACATTTGTTTTAAAGTTCTGCAAGTCAAAATGGGAGGGAAAAACAGTGTCTTGCAAGGCATTTCACATTCGTGTGGTGCTGCTTAAAAAAGAATCCTAATATTTGACTGTATGTCCAAAATTGGGCTCAAGGGTAAATGTATTGGCATCCTAGCAGTGCGAGTATTACGGTTGAATCGTTTCAGGGGAGGAATGCAGCTGGCTATTTGGCTAGAGCATTGTTTGTAGAAATAGCTCAAGAGAAAGGTCGCCTATCATTTTTAAAACTCTTTTTTGAATTCTGTCATAAGAAATTCAAGTGGGTAATCGGAGCACCTGCTGGAATAGTGCCATGTTTGAATTATATCGCCCAGTTACTCGAAAAGTTTTCTCCGAGACCTGCTCTCAGGGGGTGGAGCTTTCAAAAGTGATATGAGCCCTCTTCCGCCTCTTTGTCGCGGCACTTCCTACAAAGGTCATATAAGTATGTACCAATGCCCATTCTGTACAAGTGGGTTACCATTGTATTGTTTTGTGATCTTTAAAGATTCCAACCAAAAGGGACACTTATGGCCATTTAACTCTTGTTGATAGTGTTTTATGCTCCTATACAATTCATGGACGTTTTGATGAATCTTTTTTTTTGCACTAATGGAAAACCGAAAAAAAAGTTTTGTCCATTTTTGTCCAAAGCATCTGCCATGTGACTTGACAAGCTGCAAGGACTTTCGCCTGGAAAAGATTGGTTTGAATATCAAATCTTCTTCTTATTTAACCGACGATTGTTAAGATCTCGGATCACAACTCTCCCACTTCTCTGATTCGCCGTAAGACTCTTCCCCTCCAATTTAGAAGATTCAAATCTGATTTGTGTCAGATTTACTTCCTATGGAAAAAGCATAGAAGTTAGACTTTTTCAGAACTTAATTTTCCAATTCAATCCAGTCGATAGGTCTGAAAAAGTTGGGTTAGGTGGGAAAAAAAAAATTTAGGATGTTGTTCAGATTAGTTAACATTTTCTCAAGTTTTGTAGTTCGAGGACCGTGTTCAAAAAGAGAGGGGAGACCGCAAAATTTTCAACCTTTTTTAGGTTTTTCATCAATAACTCTCTTCCCTTACATCCTATGGCAAAAGCATACGTGTAGTTTTTGTAGGGCGTTTAATTTCCTATACAATATACATGCATGGAACCAAACAAATTTGGTGCCGCACTCACTTACACTTACACTGCATGTGTAGTGTACATAACATATATTCCTGTATTTCTTTTTCGATTGAAACATTTTGTTGTCTATTACATATTGTTTTTTTCAGCATTTGTATTTGTTTGTTTGTTGTGTTGAAAATCATCTTAAAAAAGATGAGTTTTAAGAAAATCATACGAAGTTAAAAATCGGTCTTGATTTGTCATTTGGACAAACTTTTTCTTCAATACACAAAGTTTTTAAGTTATCAAAAATGTGTCCATTTGGAATAAAATAGTTCAGATCAGTAATTCCAAAGTCCGTTAAATCAATGCTGGTGTGCCCCAAGACTGTGATTTGTCTCCGGCTCTTTTTCAATTTTGTAAATGATCTCTTGGCCGTAAGCACTAGTCCTCAGAACTGCTGACGATAGCACCCTTACCTTTTCATATTCTTTTCTGGAATTAATCCTCTCTTCGATTGTTCGATTGTGAAACTGCAACGGCAGAGTGTGATTCGTTCTTAATATTCTGATCTAAACAACATCATCAAATGGGGTACCAACAATCGTGTGGAATTTTATGCTTCCAAAACCCAGAGTGTCGTTGAATTGGAATAATCCCTCATTGATATATTTGATGAATGGTGCTCGTGCTCGTATTATGGAAATTATCGGCCTGTGCATTACAGACAATATCTTGTGGAACAAATAACTATTGAATATTGCTAAAAAATGCAGCGAAATGCTTAGGGTTTCTAAGAGGAAATTGTTTCCCCCTACTGATCTGAATGCAATTTTTAAGGCATGATATACGCTTAAAGTTAGAGTACAATTCCATACTGGTCTGGTGCACCTCAATTTTTGTCCATTTATTGGATAGAATCTGGAATAAGCTGATAGGTTACAGATCTATGTCTGAAATTATTGTTTCAATAGAACATTGTCGTAATGTCTCTTGTCTTTCACTGTTCTATAGATTCTTTTTTTCAAAAAGTGTTCTAATGAAAATGCTAGCTGCATTACTCCACCTTAAATGGTTTAACCGTTATACTGCGTCCGATTTGAATGCTCACTAATATCCCCTTGAGACAAATTTCGATCGTACCGTTAAATTACAGAAATTCATTCTTCAGCCGTACAACACGTTTGTGGAATTCCTTACAAAGGCAAAGGGTGCAAGTTCCATATGTTTATAACACAGGTGGCGGTGCGAATTAGGTAAATGACCAAAACTGTATTTTGCGTTATCTATGTGCGGTAAGAAACCAATAGATGGCGCTATGTTTTGAATTCTCCACGCTACAATCTATTTCACGTCTAATGTGTTTTAAACATAATCGTACTTTGGTCCAATTTGAGGCATAGAATTGTTTTTATCTCGATAACTCAATATTTTTTCATTGCGAACTAAATGTTTAGGCTCAAATTTCCTTTAAGGGAGCACGAATTTTAATACGCGGATACTTTTATTCGATAGATTAGCACTTTTTAATAAAAAAATCACAATTTTAGAGGGAGGAAACACTTCTAACTATTTTTAATAAATTTTTGAAATTCTTAAATTCCCATATAAAATGCATACGAAAATGGCTTCCCTTTATTTAAGTGTTACCAGTAGTATGTGCGAGATTGGGTTTATGCAAAAGATCTTTAAATCAAAAAGAAACGTTGCACATATCCAACCTTGCACCTTCTCCAAATCCTATAGTGAGCCCAAGCAGGGGGGTTGCATGGGGGCAGCATGCCCCCATACCTTCTTTATACTTTATACAAAAAAAATTAGGTTAAAACCGAAAAAGAAAAAAATTTTTTTTGATGATTTAACGGTGTTTCCTAACTCTAACATTTTAATCCTATTCTATAGAGAACCCTACCTAACTGTAAACAAATTTCAAAATTATACGCGTGCTCCCTTAAAGGAAAGTCGCCCCAATGTTTATTATAAGGCAAAGGACTCTGATTATTTTGAAGTTCCATATGTTTCTCGGGAACGGCTGCACCGATTTTAACGGAACTTTCACTGGCAGATAGCTGATGCGCTAGGAGTAAATGAGGCCACTAGATGGCACTGGTGTCAGTTTTTTTTTTTTATCGTATCTATGGACCGATTTTGACGGGACTTTCACAGGCGACTAGCTGTTATTCTAAGAAGTAACTTAGACTATTTTCATTACTTTAATAATTATAGGTGAATTTAGGGTCGTTTTTCCCTAAAATTCTTATTCAAAAACCGATTTTGAGAGGGCTTTCACATGCAGGTAGCTGTAGTTGTAAGGAGTAACTAAGAGTATTATAATTATCCCTAAATGACGTTGGGGTCGCTTAAATTAAAAACTCAAATAAAAATAATAAAAAAGTCTAACAAAATTTTGACCCCATAGGTGGCAATGGGTAGGCTGTTGTTGGGATCCAGAAAATGTATATTGTACCCGAGTAACGCCGGGTGGGTTCGCTATCTCATGTCATGATGTTTGTCGATGGACTACGAAACTACTGAACCGATTTTCATGAAATTTCCATATTGTATGCAATTTGTGGCCGGGTCTGCTAGCTTGACTATAAATCTGTATTTTTATTTTGAATAGTAATTTTTAAATATGGGTAGTATAGTTGCATCAACATCAGGCAACGAGTAAAATGCTACTTCGTCTTTAGCAGTAGTGCTCATAATATAAAGAAGAAGTATATTCAATTTTAGCGATTTTTCGGTTTATTATGCCGCAATATAATATTCGTGTATCTATAAACTTTGACAATACGACTAACGTCAGCCAAATCGACCAGCATTGTACTTAAGATTTAAATTATATTCTAAAGGTTTTGTACAATTTTTCTCTTAACCATTATGTATTTTGAATTCGAAATCTCGGAAAAACTAAAAATGGTTTACTGGAAGCAAAGTACTAAAATTAGTAAATTCTATAGTTAGTCAACGGCCTTGGTTTCAAAAATCTGTACGGAAATTCGTGCAAAGAAATCTGGATTGCAACGCAAAGGCATACATAGTAAATGTATTTATCTTTAAAATTTTAAGACACAAAAGTGTGACCACTTTTCTTTAATTAAAATTTTAATGCAGTCCTCCTCATTATTTTTTTTTTATAAGTTTGCAAAAACTATTGAGAACAAACACTAAAGATTTCGCTCTCTCCTTTGGTTTGTCATTATTATTAAATTGGAATATTCTCTTGAGGGAATATTAAAAAAATATTCATCACCTCCGCATCCATTAAATAAAAAAAAAAACAAAAACTTATTCCATTATGTTTTCCTATTCCCTTTCTAATATCAAGTTCTAGTGCGAAAATGAACAATTCCCCTTTGTCCACACGCTGCTTAGTTTTAAGGGCAGTAGTCCCCTCAGCACTGTAGCTAGTTCGTCGCCATTGACCACATACTGTGTCTACACTACATACAAAGAGCTAGCTATACATGCCACATTTATCCTACCCACGTTCGAAGCGTTTCTGGGGTGCTATCGCAATTGGATTATGTAAACACAGAGCTTTCCCCCCTTCAACAGTGCCGATGTCGGTTCCCATTTGAATTGAATCTTCCGCGCTCAGCTCCAGCAATCATTTGTGCCGCAGACTTAATAAGCTCGTCTAAACACCACACATCATGCAACGAACTACAAAATCCCCAAGTGGAAAAACAATTGCATTTATTTTTTCTCTGTTCGCTGGAAATACTAAAACAAGACAACCAAACCAACGAAACCTTCTCATTTGCGTCAAAGACCAGCATAGACCGTTGAATATTAAAACGTAATCTCACATGGTTAAGGGAATATTAATCTGTCGATGCCGTCCTGGGCTCATAGGCAGACGACGACGATGACAAGTTATCGTTTCGGGAGACTTATCAAGAATTTTCCTTTCCCCCTCTCCATGGAAGAACATCACTCCAAAGATATGTGCGGACATTATGATTGTTTGTTATGGAAATGGTTCCATAGACCTTATTCAAAGAAATAATGAGATTCAATTTGGAATCGCTCCATTAAGAAATCACTTTTCATGTCTTGAGGAAGAGAAATTACTCAGCAGCTTGGTATATTGAGGTCGATGAACGCACGCGAGTGAACCACAGTTCCTATTCTGATATCAGCACCTCCTGCCACACAGTGGTTCGGTTGGTAGATTCACTAGTTGAGGAGGATCGTGCAAAGCAATTGAACTCTAATGATGTCATAACGCGCTGGTTAATTCTTTTATTTTTTGAATCGAAAATCTATTTTTGGACAAAGTGCGGAGGTGTTGTTAGGTTATTGATGGCATACGCTTGCAATGGTGTTGTTAGTCATTGTACGAGGCTCTTGACAACCGTTTTGCGTTGAAGTTAAATGAATTTTCTTTGGAAAAATAAAAAGATTTTTGGTCTTATTTGGGACAGTGACATGTTTCACGAATTTAAATTGTTTATTATGTATTCTTCAAACTTTAATTATTTTATTCCAAAAAAAAAATTGTTGTCGGGGGTATGCAATAAGAAGGAGCGACTAGGGCACAGAATGTCTTGATGAAATTGTTCTTTAGATCTTCCTCCGAAGGGAATTTTTCTTAATGTAATGAATGAAAAATGAAAACATGAAACTGAAATCCGTTTAGGGAAATTACTTTCTTGTTCTAAAGGGGATATGTTGGTTTTATGAATTAATTTCTTTTGAAAATGTATTAACCTTCCAACTTTATGGAAACACTTTGGAACAACTAATCCGTTTTCATGAATTTTTTTTACAGAATGTTTATGGTAAAAAAAGATGTGGGTTCCATTTATTGATAAATATGTACTTAAGAAAGGAGTTTTTTATCAAGAAAAGGAAATAGTTTTTGTATCCTAATAAAACATCGAAGAATTGAGATATTGAGCTGAAATTTATTTCAAATTGAATTTGATCAGGTTCATATGACATCCACGAATACATTTGCGATTCTATAGAAACAGTTTCCATCACTTTTTCATATACACTAGGCTTGATATTGTGAGATCCTTTATTAAAATTTTTGGAGTCTTGGCGGCATCAGCACATTTGCAGTGGCCATTTGACGGGATCATTTCTCGAGCTCACATGGTTACCGAACTTTATTTTCAAAAGATCGAAGTAGCATGTGGCGCCATCTTTTTGAAACCAAATCACTGATGCCAAATGCATCTAATTGTGACTGCTTATAATTTTCCAACTAGGTACTTAAGCGACCTTCATGACTATAATACGGCGATTGTTTCATCGAAGAAAAAATACGGTGCAATCCCAACTCCTTCCACATGACATCCACTCTCTGGGTTGGTGCCTCTTCGCTCATCTGAGCTAGGTCCCCAGCCCAAAGGAGTCTGCCGAGCTTTATTTTTTTTCACAGAGTCAGTCACGGGTTGGATTGTGTCCCAATGTTTTATCATTTTAATTAATAGACCATCTAAAGAACACAGAAAGGGTGGTGTGGTAGCACTTCACTTGTGGACTTCTTCTGCCGGCAGTTATTGAAACCATCACTTCTTCAGAAGACTCGACTTTCCAACATGGCCATGATCCAGCTGTTGTTTGAGTCTTCAACACCTCTTATAGAATTCTTTAACAAACAATCTTTAAAGTATTTTTTTTTTATTATTTTACCTTCCATCTGCTTCAAACTTTAACCTCCCATTGACCCAAAGAGAACCTTGCATTAAGTTACTTATTTTTTTCTTGAATTTATTTTTGTCTAACCAACTAAGGTGTAGCAACATTAACCTGGATGAATCAAAGAATATGTGCTGGCATGCTTGGCTCCCACAAATAAGGTGGCTATATGCCTAAACCAGCTAAACAATAAAACGAACGTTGAAACTATATGCATTTTTGGCTTTTGAAATAAATTTAAATATGTCAACAAGACGGTAAGAGAGGAAATGAGAATTTGCCTTCAACAATAGAAGGTGTCAGCTGAGGTACCACTTTGTACTTTAAGTTCGGATTTTTATTGCAAGAAAGTTGCACGTAATACGGTTTTGGAATGAGTTTCTTTTATTTTTTTCCCCCTTAACATACATATATAAAGGCGTTGCAATGGATTTTGTTATTCATAGAGGATTCTTGTAGAAATAGTCTTTAATCAGAATCTAGTAAAAAGCTGCTGCTCAAATAATTTTTTTTGGTTTTTAATGTTTTAGTTAAGGATTGTCGGTTAAAGGTTCCAAATTTATTTATAAGTTTTCTTTTTCTTACATCATTTTTAAGTTTCAGAAATCCAATTTAAAATCAAGGTTCAAAATACGAACGAAAAACTCTATTTTATCAATACAGAGAGCAAAGCATTGGAGCCGCCTGCTCTCGTTTCCAATCAAACTTAAAAGTCCGATCCATTACGCGCAGAGGCACTCGGTCTGTATGGTTTATCCGCGTAGTTGACCCCGCATAACCTTGGTGGCCAATTCACGTCACTCGTGCAAGAGACAACCTTACCGTCAAATCTTTTATGCAAAATTTCAATCGTGGCGTCCGCGGTATGCAACGTAGCGCGCTGTCCTACTGCAACCACATGTCGCCTATGTTCACATGGTTCGATTTGGGTCATAAGAAATTAGTTATCATTGTTCTTCAAGGCTCGCCATTAGACGGTGACCGGCTCACTAACGACACTAATACTTCATCAAACGGTGTTTTTTTTTTTGAGCATGTTTGGTGTCGTCGTTAAAGATGATTTTTCGGCAAAAAATCGGGTTCGGAGCCGAGTCGGCAAAAAAACAGCGCTTTATACAGTAATGGACTTTAAGCTGTGGATCAGTTGGATCTTGTACGGTGGTTAGACCAAGTCCCGACTCAAAATTCGCTAAGTTGAAGTCTGTGAAAGACCGAGTTCTTAAACTCGGCGAGCAATCGACTGTACTGACAATCGGGTTCTTCTGTACATTTTCACAGACGGCGGATGTTTCAGCCGATTTTGCGTTCTTTAGACGTACGGATTTTGGGTGAATGATTACCGCACCGGTCGGCTCAAATTTGGCCACCAAACTTTGAAGAGTCAACTGTAAACGGCCCCATCGTCTGCCGTAAATAAATTGCATGACTGAATCGCACGTACTTTCTGATATGTGCAGTCACATCGTCGAATAAAATTTAAAAAATTAGTAACATTAACGTAGAAAAATAACACTATCTGAACTTAAAAAAAAGTTTCAAAACCACAACACTTAACGGTTTTTAATAAAAATTGAGTACGCCATCACACGTCTTGTATAATAACGAATTTAGGAAAAAAAGTATTTCGAAAATTGTAGGACGGAATTTTAAAAAATCCTGTTTTTTATTTTTAGTTTTTTGAAAACAATTATTTTGAAATTTTGATATGCAGTTTTTCAGAGTTATTAATATACATGTGATTATAAAATTTAAAATAATTTTTTTTGATTAGTTTTAAAAATATAGATTTTTCAAAAAAAAAAAAATTAAAAGTTAATTTTAATTAGAAAAAAAAGTTATTCAACATTTTGATATGCAGAATTAATTTGGCTACCTAGATCTTCTCAAATATAAAATTCGAAAGAAATTCAAAGAGCTACTTGGGCCTTTTAGGCTGCAGCTGGTCTTACTTACTTTTTAGACTTCTTTGGTGATCGTAATGTCGTGTTTGATTGTTATATAAATTTTTTTTATATTCACGAATCCTAAACTCGCCTTATATAGTCCCTACAATTGCAAGTAAAAATGGACGCAATGCGCTCAACGTTTGCACTAACAAGATATCATTTTGATATAAAAGTTTTATCATTTGGACTTGCTATTTAATCGTCTAACTTTCCATAGTAATTTGTTGACATCAGTAATTGAATAACAAAGAAACGTTGATGGATATCACCAAAACAACTTGACCGCCACTGTGCGCCAAAATGCAAAATCTACTACCGCCAAACTCTACATAATGACTTGCATTTAATAATAGTTGATCTGTTCTTCGTTGGATTCGGTGCCCTCAATGCAATTGAGTTTCTTCTTCTTCTTCTTCATCTGGCTCTACTTTTTCTGCTTCTTTTCTAAATCTACGACTCTTATGATCTCGACTGGACCTATTTCCCACTTCACTGCTTCACTTTAAGAACTTAGGTCTTACGTCTGTGTGGTCCCAGAAGAGAACTGATCCTTGAGGGGCACTAAAATCGAAATACACCAATTCCCAAAACGCCACATGTATTTTAAAACATCTATTAAACAGAAACCTTTGGAAAATTTTACAAAAATATAAGACAGATTTTTTAAAGATATCATATTATAAAACTATTAGCTGACCCACCCGGCGTTACTTGGCATAACATTTATTTTTTTGAACCGCACAACAGCGCAATTAATAGCAATGAACCACCCAGGTCGCCGTTTATGTAAGTAAACAGACAATAAATTATCAAAATCGGTTAAGCCGTTTAGGCTTCTACATTTCACAGATATTCACATTTTTATTGCTTTAGTGACCCACCTCTCCTTTGCACGTAAAGCACCAATTTTCGTATAAGGAAGTCTTAGCTTATATCTACATATTCAATGAGATAGTGTTTTGCTTCAGTCGGATAGTTGACGGCTTGTTATTCGTCGTTTACAGTGTCGATCGATTTTTATTTGAATGTTTCGCTGGGCAATTTCAATTGAATATGTTCATTTAGCTTGTTGACATCATCATTTATTCCTGCAGCCAAAATTGCAAGTTGGCTTATTCTGTAGACATAGACAATGTCTAGAAAATTCAGTTGTATTTGACAGAAGTTCGGTGGAAACGAAATCTCATTCGTGGCCCCATCATAGAAGAAATTTGCCATTTCCCCTCCAAAAATTGTTTTGAGCATGTTTGGGTAGACGGATGTTGCAGCAAATGAACACACGTGTTCTCGACTCGGTTCCAATGATATGAGAATGAATTCAACTCATCTGTGGGCATTGTTCGCGAAATGCAGGCAAAGTTTGTCGGAAATCACCAACAAGAAGAATAAGAGCGCCCCTATCGGTAGGTTGTTTCCTCATGGAGGAAATATTTGTCTTGTAAAATTTGGGGCAAAATCATCAACGATGGATATGGACTTGTCTTGAGTCTTAAGTAAAGTTATGTACAATAATTTCAACATTGTCCTTACCAATAACTTTCCACTAATTGAAGAAATGGAATTGTTGATAAAAATTACCTCATTACCCAGTCTATAATAGATTCATTTAAATTGCAATTTTTTTTCTCTGAAAAGCTCTGATAGAACACGAATGCAATACATGGACAGAGCTGTTTTGTAAGATAATTAACAAGATGTACATGCACAGTTTGAGTAAGACGCAAATTAGCACACAAATACTACTGCAGTACGTTAAACATAAAAAACAATCTGGAGATTGATCTTTTTAAATAACAAACTGTAAACAAAAAAAGATCTAATTAGACTGTATCTTTTTTAATATTTGTTTATAAGATGAAGATACACCATTTAATAGATTCAAATTTGGTTTTAAGAAATACTATACTATACAACACAGTAGAGTCGAGATTTAGTGTACATCGAAAAAAGTAGAATTTAATATTCTCAATTTTTTTTAATACATTTTCGAATAATGACGTTATTTAGGAATGTCACATGTCATTGAATCTAACTAAACAATGCTTTCCATGTATCTATAGAAAGAGATGGGGAACATAAGTCCCTGCGTGGAGTTCTACACTTAAGACGAAAATACAAAAAAATATGCATACCTATTTTTTGGAATAATTTAAATATCTTTCAAAGTATCTAATTAATCACAACTCGCCTTAGAATGAATAATTCAGAAAAAAATATTAAAATAAGATAGTCAAAGTGGCAACAGATTGAACATATTTTTTTTTTGGATACGTTCTTTTCAAATACATAAATAAAAAAAACAAGATACTGTTCCCCACTCACTATTTAAATTTATCGTTTGTCAAAGAAAACCAATCATCTTATCCTTATTATAAACCAAAAAATAATTTCTTCCAACAATATGTAGACACTTGTCTATTTGTGTAAGGATATCCAGAACACATTGCTGAATAGTTAAAAAGGATAATATTATTTACGACCTCTTTTTGGATATGATCCAATGTTAAAAGATTTATGGATGACATAGGACTTCTGCAATATTGATTGTTACTTTCCAAAAATGAAATGCAGAACAGCATGAGAATCTTTATAGAAATGAGCTCAGTGAAAAGTTTTACAGGAATATTCGTAAAAGTATCTATCGGTTGTCAGTCTGGTTAAACATACAAAAACATCGTTAGATGTACATATCTAGTGTTTTTACAAAAAATTGTCCACTCTCTAACAAATTAAGTCGATGCAGGAACTGACCTATTTTTTGGTTTTAAAGGTCAATAATATAAAACTTATGAGATAACAAAATAAAAAAAAAATAAAAAGGAAACCACGACTGGGTCATACGTACTTCCTCTGATGATTTAAGAACACCTTGTAAGCCCACATTTTTGAGAGAAAGAATAAACAGATAAAGGGTGATCCAAGTAAAGGTTTTTTTTTATCAAAATAGAATAAAACTAAAAAAAAATCAATTTACTCGTGGAATCTTAATTACCTTTCGAAAAAACATTCATTGCCATTTAATTAAAAAAAAAAACATGATTTATCTCAATTTTCTTTTTCTCTTGAATTTTTGCTGATGCGTTGGAGCATCAATGACGTGGACGTGGGTAATGTTAGCTTTCATAACTTGAATCATAAGCTGGTTTATCCACATAGATTTTTAACTGTATCCCACAAAGCCAAAAGTCGAAAGGTGTTATATCTCACGATCTAAGCGGCCAATTTACCGGTCCGAAGCGTGAATTTAACCGTTCATCGAATTGGGTAGAGAGTTCAGGCTTAAATTTCAGACAAGGATATTCTGTTATCAGTGCCATCCTGTTACGTTCCGGCCATCCTTATCTTTGCTCATCCTCATCCATTGCTATAACAAATTGAAAGCATTTAAAACCAATGTTAATCGTCACCATCTGCCCCTCCTCTAACTTCCTAATGCTCGCGCAGTGGTTAAACATTATAAGGGCAACACAAATACCTTGTGCGCGCGCTATATTATTATTATTAAAAAAAAAATCTAAAGAAATATGGAACAAGGATTCCACGGGACCATAAACCACACCTAACCGTTGTTTTCTCTGTGTGTAATGGCAGCTCGTGAACCTCTTCGGGTTGGTCTTCTTCCCAAATACGGTAATTTTGCTTGAGCTTTTGAGCCAGAAATGAACCTCAGCGTTGAAATTACTACCATCAATCTTTTTTTTCTGGTTTAAAACCTTCTGTTTATTTATTTAGTGATTGGAACATTCTTTAAAGAAATTTATAATAATTCTATTTCTCTAAATATAAACCGATTTTTTTCTACGGCGAAAGATGAAAAAATCTTCATAGACACCATAGGCCCGTACCTATGGTAGTGTGAGATTCTTACTCACTAAAAAACACCTCCATTTGTTTATTCGACTTACCCCTGTGGGTTCGGGGATCTACATCCACGGCCCACGGTATGGATGTGCCTGCAGTAAGAGTCTGCTAAAACATCCTCCCCTATAGGTCCGGGGGCAGAATTGGCCTATGGTCAGGTTGCCGGAAGTACGAACCTTCAAATACCTAGTCTAGTTAAGCGATCACCACTTTTTCCGTAAGGATAAGAGGCTGTAACAATACCCTTCTAGGCGGGTATTCAGGGAGTGTCCTAGTCTTCACCTTGGTTGACTGGATTACTGAACTGTTTGCCTTACTGGATGGTGGGCTAGCGACTTCATGGAGTCGAAACACAAGTGCGTCTCATGAGAAACGGGCGAGGCCTCACCTAGGGTCTAAAAGTAGGTACCGTGGGTTAACAGCAGCCCCGGCTGATTACGTGAGCCTTTCTCGGTAGCAGTCGCCTGTTAAAATTGAGGTAGGCCCCCTTGTCGGCGCTTCACGGGGGCTGTGGTTACTCAAAATGCGAAAGCAAAAAGGTATCTTTGGTTTCTGGGAGGATGGCACGGCTTAGTAAGAAGCGTGTGTTCATTGTCTTATTTAATCTTGATACTAGGGGTGCATGATAGGCCCTGCTTCTTATCAAGGAGGATGAGTTTACCATGAGAAATTCATCATTTGCTACTAGAGTGGTTTAGCGGACCACTCTAGATGATAGTGTGGTCTGGTAAACCACTTTATGGGTCTTGTCCGCCCCAAGGGAACTTCATAAGTGGGTAGGCCCACCGTGGAATTAAGCCTTAATAGGCAGGTGTCCACGTAAAGTCTCTTCACGATCTGTTCATTCGTCTACAACTAAGTTGCCTTACCAAGTAGTTTAACCTTCATTTTCATTAATTACGTTTGGCAGGGAGCTCTCCATCTCTCCAATACCGCATAATCACACGGTTATATGTCTTGCTACGCTAGGTCGAACGGTCTCGTTCTCCGAAGGATTGTCTCTTCAAAGGCCCGATGTATGCTTCTATTACAATGGCCTTGTATACGTGTTTTAAACTTGGTGGTAGATTTTTAAATTTCGTCGTTGACAGTTTCCATACACAGGTCTCTGTAAATCGCTGTTTCGTATGTACCTACCATGGAGCACCACAATTGCTCTGAGGACTTTGTTTTGAAATGTTTGCAGTGTTTGTATATGGCTTGGTTTGGCACAACCCCAAAGTTGTATTCCGTAAGTCCACACAGGTCTTAGCACTTGCTTGTAGATAAGCAGTTTGTTATAAGTACTTAGATTTGAATATTTTCCAATTAGCCAGTTTAGTTCTGGTAACTTAATAACAAGTTCGTCTCCATTCTCCATTCCATTTAAGCTTAGCATCAAGAGTCATGCCTAGATACTTTGCTTCGTTAGCACCGAGTTAATAAAGATGGGTAGTTTGGTAACATTCTTGTAAGTAAAGTTAACATGTGTTGATTTGGCCTCGTTTAGAACAATGCGCCATTTTTTCGTCCAGTTTGTTATTTATCAAGAGTTTTCTGTAGCTTTTCGGTTGCTCTTTCTCTGGATGATGCAGGTATGGCCGTATCATCAGCAAATGTTTCTATCGTGACGTCTTCTTCTTGAGGTATATCTCGAGTATAAAACACGAATAACACTGGGCCAAGAACGCTTCCTTGTGGAACACCAGCATTTATTTCTTTAAATCCTGAATATTTAGTGCTTGTTCCACTCGGAAAAGTCTATTTTTCACATAGGATTCCAGAATATAATATATTTGTTTCGGAAAAACATGTCTGAATTTAAATCTTAAGCCGTCGTGCCAGACCTTATCGAAAGCCTCTCCACCCCTCTAGGGATTTTTCAATTTCATTTGTTATTCTGTATACTTGATCAATTGTTGAGTGGTTATTTCTAAAACCGAATTGGCGTTCGGGAATAAACCGTTTCTCTTCTACAATTGGAAGTAGGCGCTTAAGTAATAATTTATCGAATAACTTAGAGATTATTGGTAATCACTAATAACTAATGAACCGATTTGATCACGCAGGTTTACACTTAAACTCCCACCTTGGTATAATCGCAAGTTGCGGTTTAAAAAAAAAAATAAAAAAATAAGTTGTGGGAACGTTTCCTCCGTTCCCAAACCACAAGCTATCTTGTTGGTGGGTCTTCTTTGATATCATCTGCAATAGCAGCGATGTTCTCAGTAGAACGGCTGCTCCGGCACCACGACCACGCCTGGCAACATCTCGTGTTGTCCCAATCTTTTCAAGGCGAGTTGCTATACGTCTCAGTGTTTCTGCAGTCGGCGCCCGACGATCTCCTTCGACTTTTCTCAAATATTTTATTTATATTTATCCCAATGCGAATTCCCTCAGGGCTTCATTAAGAAAGAAGAAGGTTAAGAAATATCGTCTCGTTGCCAATATTTCTATGTCCAAAATATATTTATATCATAAACGAACTTATAAGGTTTAGATGTCAGTCACTTATAATACAAGGTGGGCCAAAAGAAGTCATTCATCCGATGTTGTTTGGATATCTTTTTTTTTAAATGAAAAACTTCGATTCTGTTTTTTGGTTATCTTTATTTGAACCTTTAGAATCGTATTGGTCAGAAGATTATATCGGCCAAATGAGCGCCGTCACATTTAATTGGTTGATTTATGGCATTTTTCATCACTTCGGGCGACAGATTCTCGCACTCGTGTCGATTGTTGTCCTTGAGGACTTCCAGAGTCTCGGGCTTGTTCACGTAAACACGAGACTTCAAAAAACCCGACAAAAAAGTCTGAAACGGTTAAATCGGGGGATCTTGCGGGCCAGTGCAAATCGTCAAAACGAGAGATGAGGCGACCCGGGAACGCCGCCTTCAGAATAACGGTTCATGTCGGTTCATGTATCGCTCCATGGCTTGTTCATTTGTATTCTGCAGCTTTCCAGTTAACAAATGTCAAAACAGATTTGACATTGGCGGCAATTTGCAAAAATGAGAGCATCTTCTAATAGGGTGATTTCTTTTTGCCCACTTTGTATAAATCTTGGGCAACTTGGCTTTCTCAAGTGTAAATCCACTATCATTATCCTCAATTAATTTACCGTCTCAGCACAGGAATCGATGTCATCGTAATCTTCACTAGGTAGGTTTATGAAGAAATTTTACAAAATTCTTTACTCTTCAACTTCACTGCACTTGGCTTTGAACCAATCCCCTTGAAATGAATATCTTGCCCCATTTGTTCCTACTCCTACATAGTGTGTATCAGAAATGCTCTTTCTAGCCAATTTCTCGTTATTTCTGGATACCATCAAGGAAGTCACTTAGGCCCTCTCTACACATGGATTTGATTATTTTTTATATGTTTTCAAAACCATAACAGCAGTAAAAGATTCCACCTTGATAGCTTTTTTTTAATTTAGTGTCATAAAACTGTTTAGAGTTGAACATTGACAAATGCCAATCACTAACCTTTTCATGTATTGCTTTTTCTTTCCTTTCTTTAAATATCCGAGATTTACTTTTTTATGTTATCCTGATCTATATTTTCTTAGAAATTTCGACAAAATAATGCAGAAATCCCGCTCATAGCCACCTTCTTTTCCCGGCTATTGCCTCTTGCGAAGAACTGACAAAACCTCCAAGAGTAAAATTTGTCTCGAAAAAGTGCATCTCATCTAGCCGTTCGGACTCGGCGGTAAACTGTAGGTCCGTTAGATTCTTGCAGATTAACAACACACACAGAGGAATGGTTGAGAGTATAAGTCACTAGGCTTTGGCTCCTTCAGGAGCTGTCGCGCCAATAAATTTATTTAATTCAGAAGGCCAACTCAGCATTCGACTTTATAAAACGAGAGTCTAAAGAAGGCCCTAAACCTTATGTGAATCGTTGCCTCTATATTCTCCTTCTTGAACAAGCTTCTCAAACCATGTTTTTATTTTCTTAATCGATACCATCCAAAGACGCTTTCCTCGCTTTGCTTTTTGTGGTGTACGATGTCAAGATCTTTTTATCCAACTCCCTATCAAGACCGTCTCTAACTCATTAATCCAAAACTCTAGAAGAACGAAGAGTGGTAGGCAATATTCTTTTCATTCGGTTCTGTAGACTGTCCAACCCTCATGGAAGCATGTTATTAGATTTTGAAATGTTTTATGATCAATTCAATAACGTTAAGGCAATAAAAAAAGATTAGGCCCTAATTGAGTTCCTTAAGGAACACCGGAAATAGCGAGAAATGGGCAAAGTGGATTTAGGAAACGCATTCTAAGGGAACGATTTCTTAAAGTAAGAACATATCAACTTCAATTGCTTAAGTAAAGAAAAGCTAAGTGAACTTCTTTTGTCGATTTCCATTGGTAATTCGTCAATAGTTTGAAAAAGAGTTCTTTTCTGGAAATTAAAAAAAAAATTAATTAAATTAAAATTTTAAGTAAATTTAAAATATTATTTCATTTATTCATTTTATAAAATTTTCTTAAGTCAGAATTAAATATGTGTGTAACAATAAAACGGTGCCCCCCCTAAACTGATGTATTTGGCATATTATTCACTTCATCAGTATCAGAAAATGTTTGTAAAAGTTCCTTTATATACAGTCGAATCGGTTCGAACATCTCTTAGTTGGCTCTTTGTAAAAGTTTAAGCTCTCAAACCAATTAACACCTTCTAAGTCCTAAGTGCTTTCTAAAAAAAGCTTCTATCGATTCTCTCTTAATTATTATCTTTATTTCAATTTTCCTTTATTGTTCTTTCATTATAATTTTCCTAAACTTTGTTATATTTTCGTCTACCCCTTGTTACAAGCACCGGTCGCGTATGTTGTGCGCGTAAAAAAAAACGTTTTGTTTGCGGCGCTTTGACGTGTCAAAAGTTTCCCTTCCCCGTACTAAAAGTTTGGCAAAAAACACTCGACTCTTCTATAAATAGAAGCTAATGGCGGCTGCTGCCGCCACTAGTCGACAACATGTTTTCATTAATCCCCGGTACACGGACGACTCGACGACGTTTAGACGACATCCTCTTGAAAATTGAGTTTTTGTTCTTGAATATTATTTTGAAACTATTCTGTTTAGAGCTTAATATTAAAAGCTGTTATTTATTGAAACTCATTATTTTAAATGCACCTTCATACATCTATTTCATGTAGAAGTGGATGTGTGTATCTTCTAGATACATTCCTAAGTTGGTGTAGCTTAGGTTTCTGTATAGGTTTTTTCTAATGAGCTTGACCTGCCTCTAGCACTTAGCTAACATGGATCTCATCAATTAGCTACTGTTTGACGAAAAAACCATAGAAGTCGGGGATCGGAGATGGGACGGGAACTTATCATCCGAATTTGAATGTGATGTTTACATCATCGCCGCATGAATGTGGAATTTTTAGGAGATTGTTATAGGTTTATAGATACTTTTTTTTTTGTGTAAATTATTTGTTGATTGCTTCTCTGTTCAGTGAACAAAGCAAAACTGCGCACTTTTAGTCTAATTCGGAGTTTCTTTAGAACGTAGAAACATTATACATTGGTGTCAGTACAGTGTTGATGTTTTTTTTTCTGAAGCTAAATTTGTTTTTCCAAAAGTGAACTTGATATAATTTTGGAGTTCATTTGAAGGACATTCAAGGCTATTAATTTGAATGGATTTAATAAAAAATTCGTTTGTTTATTATTTTTAAGTGATTCAGCCTTTTATTGACAAGAGTTTTCAAAATTAATGGATAAGAGATGCTGCATCAAACATAGATTTTTATTGCTTTGATTCCAATGATTTCCAAGACTGTTACCTACGAAGGCCTAATAAAACAATTAAAATTATCAACTTTCGCACGTTAATTATCTCGAACATATGCGATGACGAATAAGTTTTGAAGGTCATTTTGCCGGCTGGTCATGAATATTGTTCCCAAAATAAACATAACTTATCTATTGCTTAGTGTTTAGAGATAAGATACTTAGGTATATGAGTTTTTTCAAATAAACTAATATTATCACCACACCTGCGATGATAAAGCGTTTTTTTTATAAATTAAAATAATTAATTTTTTTTATTGATTAACAGGGTGTTTCAATATTTCGAATTCGATTTAAGATCCTTCCCACTAAACAACATATGGTGTCTTATATCAAAATAAGGATTTTAGGTTTTTCAATGATCCACTGAAAATAATTATCGATAGTTCAGTTAAAATTCTTCCCCATCGGTGAAGTAAGTTAGTGTTAAGAACCACGAGGGTTTGAAAATTTTTTTTTTTTAGATAGGAAGATATTTTTATTAGTATAAAAAAATACTTTAAAATATACAAAGTTTTAACATTACAATAAATTTCTTATGTTTGCTTAACAAATTGCACACTTTCTTTTTAAAAAAAATTAAATCTTGTTTCTCATTTTACATTGTCTGGTAAACTATTAAAGAACTGGTAGCCTTTAAATAAAAGTGAATTTTTTGTTCCCGTTCTATTATATAGTGGTAGACGAAAGTTAACATCTGCATTACGGAGATCGTATGGTTGACTTTTTGCTACGGTTCGAAGTTGCTCGGTAGAAATACTCTGGAAACTCAGATTTATTGATTTTAAAGTTGAATAATAAGACATTCAACTTTATCCTCTGTCTACAGTCCAGCCACCGAAGTGAATCCAGCATCGTTTGAATTGGTGTAAATTGAAGACGGTAGAACAATATTCGAAATGAGGCTTGATAATAGTATTTTTTTGATATGTTTAAAGAAACCTACTTTTTTCGCCATTTTTTTGCAGATGTTGTCGATATACTTGCCGAAATTCAGTTTATCATCGATTACAAAACCCAAATATTTAATCTCACTTACGCGTAATCACACACTCACACATGCCATTTACCACCATAAATTTAGTCTTTTGAACGTTGATTTTGAGTTTGTTCACTTCCATCCAATCGGCCTAAGCCATCTTCTTTCTAAGTGTCCGTATCGTCTGCAAACAGTTTTACTTTACAATGCTTCAATACACTGAATGTCGTTGATATAAATGGCGAATAATAGGGTTTCAAGAACAGCTCCTTGTGGCACTCCCAATTCCACACATAAATTAGACGATACTTCTTTCCCGATTCTTGATCTTTGTGTTCTGTCATCCATGTAGCTTTTAAACCATTGTAACTCTACACCTTTGACTCCATAAGCTTCCAGTTTTGCAATCAAAATTTCCCCGCTTATAGTCTCGAAGGCACGTTTCAAGTCCAGAAAGACAACAACAATCGACTTCCTTTTGTTCAACTCTTCCTTCCATTCAATTATCGTCCAATTTAACGCAGTCTCGCAGTTGTGCTTCTTACGGAATCCCGATTGTTCCTTTATCAACAATTTGTTTTCTTCAATTGCATCTGGATAACTTTTTCTAGTATTTTTCCAAGCAAAGTTAACATATTTACTGGTCTAAAATTCTCGCATAATTTTGAATTTTGAATTTTCCTTATAGGAGCGATTACTGATTCTTTCAAACATTTTGGTACAATTCCACTTATTATTGAAGTGTTGATAATCCTTGTTAAAACAGTCCCACATTCAATCCAATTATCCAATGCTTACACCGTTCATGGTTTACCCTTCCTCTGTAGTCTAGAAGAAATAAAAAATGCGTTTTCTCAAAGAATGCTTAGACCAACTTCAAAATGGTAGTTTGACCATTAATCCCAGTTCAACTCAGTTTCGAATTCAAGGACGCAGTTGATGTATAAAAATCGGAGCGTAATTTCTGATACTGTATGATGAAACCTATGTGTTCCAAATACAATTCCCATTACTTAATGCTGTTTACTGTATTCTCATAAAATCATTGTATATGAAATCTATAGTACTATCAAGACGTGTGTTTCACCTAGCGCCATCTAGTTTCGCTTTCTCGCTATTTCGCATTGTAGACTTTTAGTCGGGGAGATGTATTCAACACATATGCAATGTTAGAAAGTGACAGAACGGGAAAGATGTATATAAAGTGTTAGCAGTTAGAAGGAAGCAAATCATGAAGACTTTCGTGTTATTTCTTTTTCATTTTCTTTAGAATAACTGATAATGAGGGAATGAAAGATAGAAATTTTGACAGGGATGTGAGGAGTTTTCATTTTTGCCTTGAAAATGCACTGTTTTTTTGGTGTTTTTTTTTTATAGATGCGGCAACATATGAAATTTACCGTTTTCATGATTTTTGCTGAAATTTGATTATTGGTTTGCTTTTTTTACAATTTTGAATGGTTACCATATTTGATTATTTTATCAATTTTGTTTGCCTGCAAAAAAATAATTTTAGTTGAAGTATCTACCTAGTTCCTTATTTTACAAATAAAACACCTTGTTTGCAGATTTTTGTACCTATGTCATTTATCACGTCCAAAAATCAAGTACTAAATCTACTGCTAAGTACTAAGTCCAGTACTAAATATAGTACTAAATCTACTGCTAAGTACTAAGTCTAGTACTAAATATAGTACCAAAACTACAATAGTACTAAATTCTAGTACTAAGTACTAACAATCTAGTACCAAAAATACTAATGTACCAACAAAATAGTACCAATCGGTACCTGTTTTATATTTAACCAGCGTTCGAAATTGAAAAATTGGTACATAATTGATTTCGGTATAAGAAATACAGAAAATACAGAAATAACAAAATTTCTTGAAAAATGCAAGGGATTGCGAAAAATCCACTAATTTTTCTTTCCCTTACTCTACCATGCCATGCCATGGTCTAGTGTCACTTTTTGAACCTTTCACTCGTACTTATTATTTATTATTCCAGCAAATGCTTGTATTCATTCTAACTCATAACTTTCTGAAAATATAACATACAACCTACTCTTTCATCACCCACAAAACTTATTTCGAATTATTTGACTTTTCAGAATTCCAGCTGAACACATCATATTTTCCGGATTAACTCGAAAAATATAAATCGTAGGCAAACATTTACGAAGACAAAAGTTGTAGAAAATTAAATTTTGAACAACTTTGTATGTGCATTTTTCGTCAAATGTTGAAAATAAGCCAGTTATTTAACAAAAATCAATTTACATTAAATTCAAGATGGCGGCTAACGCTAAAGAAAGACCTAGGAACTAGGACTTATGCCAAAAGACTGAAAAAGTTATTGAAGAATGTAAGATTCTTTAATCCGAAATTTGGTACAAAAGTTTAGATGATATTTTTAAAATAACAAATGTGTAGGAGTTTTGGCACAAAATTGGGTGTAGGAAAAATCGCCTAAATGAGTTACTACATATACCCTTATTGTCAGGCATTTGTTATTCAAATGTGCACACATTCACAGCAGTGCTTTTGCGCATATATCGAATTAACCAGCGGCAACACTGGCTGAGTAGTGACCATGTCGGTTTTCAAAATACGGTTATTTCATAAAGTATTAAATCGTGCGGGGGACAGTGGTTTTATTGGAATCACCTTCACCGATCGTGCGGATTTCTCATTCAGTCACAATGTCGTAGTGGTCTGTGAACATCGCAAGTTCTAGACATTTCTCAATCAGGACCGAGCGTAGAACAAATCTGTTTCAATTGTTGCATGATCACAGTCCAGATGTCTTTTTGGCTAGCGAAACCAAGCTAAACCAGAAACACAAATTGACTCACAACAATTACAATATCGTACGAAGAGACCGGCCCAACTCCGTTCAAGGTGGTGGTGTTGCAATTTTTGTACGAAAAGGCATTACTTTCAAAGTCATATATAATAATGAAGTGCGTAGATTCGGGTCGCTAGAAACCTGCATCATATGCATTCCTCTCCAACATGGGAAGCGAATGTATGTAATGGAATGCTATAAACATTCAGATTGGGGAAACCAAACGACGAATCTCAGAGGGGAATCATCTGTTTAACTGGATGGGTCGGCATAGTGTTGAGTATGGTGTCGATCTTTTTGCTACAGATAGCCCATCGTTCCCAAGGAGTGGTGCTTTCCTGGATCTATTATTGTTAGACTCAAGACTGACAGTAACTGACTCTGTGGGTCAACAGACAAGAAACTGTTTACAGATTGTTGATTACGACAGTGACCATTGCGGACTTGCCGCCGTTATACAGCTTCTGAACGAGCTGGTGGTTTTGAATGAATTTATGCCTGCGCGTTCCTACAATTTTAGTAAGACACGTTGGCAACGTTTCTCCAACGCCTTGACAAGAGAACTTCGTTCAAACGACATTTCGCCTCCAAAGGACTCTATCGAACGTAGAGATCGATGGTACAAGCGATTCACCGATAGAAACGATCTGGAGACACTCAAGTCGTCGATAAAAAATGTTAACTCGCTTATAAAACAAAACTATCGATTGTCTATTAATTCATACTGGGATAACAGAATTCGGGCCATTAATTCTAGTGACCCGAGTATGTTTCCTGAGATAAATAAAATCTTTAGAAAGAACAATCAAATCGATCTTCCGTGTCTTAAAGCTTCAGAGAACGACAGAAAACGAAAACATACTCTTGACCGCAGGAATAGATCTGGGGAACGCCGTCTTGGACAACGATTCCTTTATGATTAAAGATCCATTGGAGAAGGTTGAGACAGTGGTTTCTGCTTTTCAGCAGGTGTATAAGGTGAATGAATCCATTCTCCCGAATCACGACCTGGAGAACAGAGCTCTGCTAAATCACTTTTTATCGAAATAGCATCATGGGTTCAATGAAGACAATCTGGCAAACGCCACCATCGCCAAAGAAAATGGGCTAAGTTCCCTGCTCATCTCGAAGGTCGAACTCCAGATGATCTTCGCATCATTAAAGAAAAAGAAGTCAGCAGGAATCGATGGTATACCCAATATTGTATTAAAACATCTCCCTGAGGAGGCAATAGACATATACACAACAATGTTCAACAACGCGCTGAATAATGCATATTACCCAGTGAGTTGGAAGACAACTGTTGTAGTACATTCTCCCCCGAAAAAGGGAAAGGACAATTCTAATCCGGCAAATCTCAGCAAGGTATTCGAAAAGTTTCTCAATAGAGCTCTGTCCAAGTGGGCCGAGGAAAAAAATATAATTTCAGACACCCAGTTCGGCTTTAAGGCGGGACATGACACAATTCATGCCGCGTCTAAGCTAGTATCTGCTGTTCAATGGAACAATGCTAAGAATCGATGCACGGGTACCGGTTTGGTCGATTTTGAGACACCGTATGGTTAGAGGGCTTTTTTATCTAAAGCTTACCAGATGGGGCATAAGTAAACCACTGCTATATATGCCTTACGACATGCTTAATGGTAGAAAGTTTGTTGTCAAGAGTGGCAATGTAACATCTACCACAACGTTTGATATTAAAAAAACGGTTTGCAACAGGGAGCAGTGAATTCGCCGATTCTCTTTAGTATTTACAAATTTAATTTCGTACAGAAAATGTCCAAAAGTTGAGGTTATCAGAATTCTCTTGCAACGTGACTTCGATAAGATTCAGCAATATTCTAATATTGTAATATTGGAAGCTGAAAATTTACTTCCAGAAATGTGAAACTATCCTGTTTAGAACTCCTTTGTCTAGAGCTTCGGGGGATACGGGAAAGAACTGGCGCAAGCTAGTGATCGCTGGGACACATGGACTACTGGCGAGTAAAGATGTGGTAAAGTACCTTGGTATCTGTCAAACAAGCAAAGAAGGCCTGTTACGCCTTTATTGGGCGGACCAAATTCTTACATGTTGTAAGATGTTTGTTCCTTCTGATATGGTTAATATCTACAAAACGTTTAACCGTTCTAGAGAAATAGCAAGTTGCATTCCTCCCTTTTAACAATTTCACCGTAATATTTGCGCTTCTAGAAATGCCAACCAATTTACCCTCGACCCTTATTTCGGTCTTATTTTTAAGATGTTAAGTTGTTCAGCCGTACAACTCGAGTGTAAAATGTTTTGTCTAACTCTATTTTCCCATCCCTATTTCTATCTCCTTTTAAATTCACTCCGTTTTTCCTAACCTCGCGCTGTGTTTAATGACATTAAAAGCTTGCCCAAAAGCGCTTTAGCGCGTGTTGATTATAAAAAAGAAACTTTTATTGAAATTACTTAGTAGATCAGAAAATATTATTTTGCGTATATGCTTTAATTTTTTCCGCCAAAATATTTAATCTACAATAATTTTTCCATTTAAAAAAATTAACAAAAGTAACACCGCACTTTATATAAAAATTTCAAAGTATTTAAGAGTAAGGGTCTCAACACAGTTCCTTGTGGTACACCGAGTTTCTTAACAAATTCTTTAACGACTGCGAACGTGCCTTAGTTCTTAAGAATTCTTGTCAATGAAATAAGAAATAAATATATAAGTGATTTATAACGATTAGGTAAATCTTTTGTGTAGTTTTAAACGCGATTATCAACTAAAAAAAAAACAATTAATTTATATTAAGTCTAAAACCAGCCATATTCCAGACAACTTCAGCTTCGTGAATGCTTGTGACTCACTCGGTGCCATATGTATCAAAAATGTCTATCTATTTACCTACATTCTAGGTATGTAAACATTCAAGTAAAAGTATCTACCATAACTATCTAATGACACACCATGATGAGATAATCTACTCTATTGTATCTACACATTTTTATTGCAAACTATAAATCATTGCTATGGCTTGAACGGCTGAAGTTCTATTCAACTGCAATAAATGAAACAAAAAAATATACTTCTTATCTGTTTACTGTCGGTGCAGCAAAGTACATAACGCACCCGTTGCACTTGTCAATTAGTCTGGCATCAAAAACACCACACAAATGTATATATGGCTTCTCTAAAGCAGGTACATGCCCCTATAAGTAGGCACAACAAATACATGCAAACATTGTTATACCCTCTAAACGCAGGCAGCTGCTCACAGATCAACAATAAAATAATAATGACAACAATAAAATTGAAGAAAAAAAAAATGTACGTACGTGCACTTGCCCCTCAATCTAGAGCCAGAGGCAGAATGGATTGCTTGCTTCGAATTTTTAGTGTTTAAACGGGCATTTGGACCGTTTGCCTGCTCCGGTCGTTGTCATCGTTCTGCTCGAAATTTTCTGTGACCTCGCCAAAAAAAAAAAAACTAATCTAACATACAAGTTTTTTGCTCACCTATAGCAAATTCTATCTAGATAGATATAGAGATACATATAGGTATTAATAGATTTAAAGGGGTGCAGAGGGTAGGAAACCTCTTCTCTTGTAGTTGGAAAATAGTTTTTCCTTCTTTACGTGCGCTCTCAGTCGGTTGGCTGTCGAAACGATCCGGACGTGTGTTTTTTCTCGACGAATTTTTAAGTTTCCCATCTGACGGACGGACTTTGCTTAAAAAAACACCTACGAAGGGCTTATCTTTGGCTTCCATTTTATAATATTGGATAAGGTGTCGTCTCATAGTGATAAGGCCTATCACTAACTATAGCTGCTGCTGCTGCAAGTATATAGTATAGTTCGACTTCACTTGGACGCGTCGTGTCGATTGATCGAGATAGCTGCAGAAATAACGCCAACAACTGCCTAGATTAAAGAATTCGCTCAACCGCAAACCAGCACATCGGTAAATTAGTTGTTAACTAGCCTTAGAAGCGGTACGAAGTTTCCAAAATCCACCAGCGAGTGCGCGTCGATCACATCGCTTTGCATTCGAAGTTAATCTTTCGAAACTCTCGCGTTTACCTAATTGTGTTCGAAAGTTCTTTATTCTTTAATATTTTTTATAAGTGACAAGTTGTGTGGGTTTTTTTCTTTTTGAATTTTAAAAAATATCTTCGAAAAAATGGCTGCAGCTTTAAAATTGGAAGATATTAAAATAGCCCTGCTTGAGCTGAAGAACACCCCGTGGAACAAGCAAGAGAGTGAGTAGATTTAAATTTTTTTTCTCCCCACTATTTCGGCGGACTATTTTTAGAATTGTCACGTTTTTTTTTGAAAAAAATCTTTTTCAAAATATAAAACATTGGCGGCGCATAATTTACAAAATTAAATAAAACGTATAATTTTTAAATATTACACACATATGTATGTACATCTAGTACATTTATTGTTGTGTAACAAACCTTATTTTTGTTTTGGTTTTTTCAACAAAAAAAATGGGCGAAATTTTTTTGGCAATGGCCCACGTAGGCCAAATGCAATTGCAATAAATTTTGTAAAATTGCCTCTAACATATTTTAAGCTTTTAATATAATTGTGTTTTTTGAGATTTTTGATCTTCATTGTTGTTTTTTTGTTCATTGAAAACGGCTGTTTTGACGTTAGTTCTTAATCATCAAATGCAGATGCGAAAAATTTGAGATACAGATGCGCCAAATAGAATAATTTGTTCTCTTTTCAATATTTTTTTTTTTTGATTTTTCATTATACATATATATTTTTGTTTTTTGAGAAATCAAATTAAAAGCTCACCAGGTTAGTAAAAATCGAAGAGCGACGATTTACACGAATGTGATTGTAAGAGAGTGGCAAATTTAAAGCTTTTTTGGTATTTTGAATTGATTGACAGATGAGTGGATTCTTGTGAACCGATTCGCTCTTTTTTTTCCTCAGAGGGGTGTATTGTATTTGTTTTGTTGTGGATTTTTTTTTTGTTCTAAGAACTATGGGCGCAGAGTGCATTAACCATATAAATTAAATGAGATATTAAACTTCAACCAATAAATCTATGCATTATTGAAAAACATTAATTTGCGACTAAACGTATTGTGGACCATTTGTTTTTACTAATTGCGGTTCATATTATTGGCGAGGCGAAGCGGTTATTAATATTGATTGACAATAGATCTTTGGCTTAGAGGTTAGAGTGATGAACTTGAAGTTAAAATGATTTAAACCCGGATTTTTATTGTAAATGCTGCAAATAAAACAAATACTTTTGATGTTTCGTATACAACACGATGTATACAACCTTTCTGCCAAAGTTTTTGTTAGGTACCCGTGTTTCTATTTGTTTTCCAATATTCCAAACTTCCATATTTAACTAAAACAAACAAAACTCACCAGTTTTATTTAAACTTTAACGCAATAAGTTAAAAATAAGTTAATGCGATTCGTTTCTGTAGTTTGGTTCTTTAGTTCGGTTTTGGTTTGCTTTGAGTTAGTTCGTTAGGATTTTAATTTATCGGATAAAAGTATTTTTGAGTCGATATAAAGAGAAAGACGCAAACATTTTTGATTTTTTTTTAGAGTTTTTAGAGATTTTTTAATCCATCGACATCGTATGCATCCCTCAATGGAATTTGACACTTCATAGGTTGGCAGATAGAGGACGCACTATATTTGAAGAAAGTGGTTTATTTCGTTCAAAATGTCATCCATTTGGTCTAAATTGTATTTTTCGGAGCAGTCAAATTTGGAATTTTCCTATATTTTTTGCGGTTTGCGAATACTATGTTCTCATTCGAAATCCAAATAATTTTGTATCGCTCAATACAGCAAAAAATGGAGATGTAACAAGGACAGAAAATTCATCTCAGATTGTTCTCTCTTTCATATTCACTGTAAATTTTGACGTGTGAAATCTTCTTGTTGGTGTGGACACCATTTTTTAACGAAATTTTGTATTTCAGCCGGAAGCGGTGATTTTAAAGGAAATCTCGACATTTGTATTCGTAGACTTGGCCATTGTTTCATGAATAATGGAATGGCTGTTGTGATTTTTGTGTTTTTTAGGTGTTTATTATAATTCTTTTTTCTTTCATTCACGCCTATAACTTCAATTATTGATATGGAACTATCACATACATGCGCAGAATATTCAAACATTAAACTTCATTTATCGTAATCCTGTTTTCTTTAATTCATGATAATTGAGAGATGAAGGTTCGATAGTTGAAGTGGTGATTCATGAAGTCACTGAAGATGATTTTGCAATGAATTCAATAATTTGACGCTCTTAAAATTGCGGTCAAAATTTTTATAATTTGCAGACGTAGTTTGCTTGTGTACTTTACCATGATAAAAATGTTGAGTTTACTGAATAAATTGACAATGACAGTTCGAACTAGTTTATCACCCCTTCTTCTTTGTGCTATCCTGAATTTGTGTCAATCTGTTTTATTTCTATTCGTCATTTGTTCTGAATTTAAACGTGGTTGTTGTTGGTTTGTCCGAAATAAAGGAGAAATGCAGAACGTAAACTTTGTGGGAAATCGCAGCATATAAAAGTGATTCGAGTTTGGAAGGAAAAACAAAAGAGAATCGCTGCTAAAATATTGCAAAGTCTTAAAGCAGTCTAAGACTGTTGCTTGCGATTCGTTACTTTGTTTCATCTTTTAGGAGAGAAACTTATTTGGCGGCCGGGGCAGACAGAATCGTTCGAGTAGCTCGGATCGCTTGATTATCGGTCTTTCTTCTTTGTGCTTATTCGGGAAATCATATTTTTTTGTCAATCCCTTGACTGTTTTTAAACATTGCAGCTTTTGCTTGCGATTCGTTACTTTGTTTCAGCTTTTAGGAGAGAAACGATGGGGTGGCCGGGGAAGACAGAATCGCTCGAGTAGCTCGAGTCGCGCGATTATCGGTCTTTCTTCTTCGTGCTTATTCGGGAAATCATTCATTTGTGTCAATCCCTTTCATTGTTGTGTTCGCCATGAACGAGTAATGTGATGTTTTTTGTAGCAGGTGCAGGTAGCACGTAGACACAGTACAGCAGCTGAAATTGTTCACCCTGCAAACTTGAAAGGACAAGGACAGAAAACAAAAGAGAACCAACGATAGTCGCAAAGCTCTAGTTGCAAGGTTTTAAAAAAAGCAGTCTAAATCGACAAAATTGAATTGTGGAACACAATCATTCCACTTTGTTCCAAGTTCGATAAACTTGAAACCGAAATCGATGACAGTGAATGAGAGAAAACCCCATTTTATTTTCGATCAATTTCATTTTGAGTGAAAGTGAAATCTAGAACATAGCTGTTAGGTGCCAGTTATAGCGATCAGGAAAAACTATCAGAAAAAGTTTTAGCAAAAGAGATGGTACTAGTTTTATCAAAAAGGTATAACGTTCAGAAAACAACAACGTACCTACTCAAAAAAAATAAAAAAAAAAATAGCAGCGATGAAGCAGTGGTAATAACAACATTGCCAGGTAGATGGAAGACAATTATTGCTTTCCATCGCAAAGGCAATTTTCTTTGACATTTCTCTCTTTTTAAAATGGTTGATAATAATATTAATTGAAAAGAAGCTTGTAAAATTGAAATTGCCAGCAATGAAAAGCCCACCTAAATTGGAAATTGTACTCCTTATTGCTAATGCACCTTCCTCAAACATTGCCTGTGGAGACAGCGCTAGTTCTACTAACGAAAGTTTGACGTTAGCTTTATATACTCCTATAGAAATAGTTTGACAGATTGACCTTTGTATTGGATGTCGACTGTTTTTCATTTTCTCAAAATATTAACCGGCCGACAACTTGTCGGTTTAATAAAAAAAGCTTTTTGACGTGATAACTTCTTATAAATCGATAACAGGCTACATATACGAAATAACATGACTCATGCTGATAATGCTGATAAGAAAAGTGACGCACGCTGCGATACTGTGGTTCTTTCAACCAAAATCGATCGCAAGCATCAGGCGAACCTGAAAAAGAAAAGGCGCAAATCCCCCAAAATAATTCCACTCAAATTCAAAAAGAAATACAAAATAGGCGGAGTTTTGTTAGAGTAGAAAGTAGATGTAGATATTGGGTCGTGTGTGTGTGGATTTAACGAGAGGGTTTGTGGGTGTGAGTTAACGGGCTGTATGTTGGTGTTGCTGCCATAAATGTTTTCTTATGACGTTATCACGTAAAATTATTGTCCGTTAACCGACTTTACAGACAACCAACTCTTTTTTTTCATAAAGTCAATTGCTTCATTAAACCTATTCACTTCACAGAAAAACCCTCCTTAGAAATGGTAAGGTTTTCACCATCAATTTTTTCCAAAAAAAAATACTATTTGGAAGTTGGAATCGGTTAAATGTTCACTCACGAAAAGATTCCTATACCACGCCGCCGGACCGATACGCACAAACAATCCATTTTGGTTGTGAATGATATCATTTCTTGGCGAATTCGTTGAATAATTTATACGAAATACCAAAACACTCAATCATGATGTAATCAAGCGAACACCGTTTGCCACAAGTTAGTGTTTATGTTAATTGAGTTTCTATGCAGAACCTTATTTTTTATTTCATTAGACCAACACAATGAAGCAATCACAGACGTCGAATCCATTTGATTTTTCGCTGAGTAATCCACTTATGAATCGCATTTTCTAGCAATTCTATAAGGAAGTACCAAAGTGTTGGTCTATTGCGTTATATCCAACTCTTATCTAGACTCAATTAAGCTATCTACCCTCACACGCAATCTCTGCGATTGTCCGTGACCATCAGACAACAACAATCGTAAGTCTTGCGTTCCAAAATGTAATAACTAGAATGACGGATTTTTTTAAACCTCGGGTTAGTGAGATTTTATATTTGGCTTTTGTTCTCCAAACCGACTTTTTGGGTCACACTTGGTGAATAAGACATCTTTAGCTCTGTAAATGGAAACCCATTCCTCGAGTTTAAGAGGGCATGTCATGCCTCAACCATGACGTCAAAGTATCTCGTTTTTGTCATTTTGCGTTTGACACCTCGAGAAGTGAGCGATATTGTGTTTTGTGTCTGCACGGTTTTAGGCTTACCAGACATTCTGTAATGTTCATCATTGTAGAGCTTTGAAATGCCAAGGGGTGGGAGGGGTGAAAAATAGTGTAATTCTATCTACCTTGACTGAGATATACTCCGTTGTGTTGACGTTGGTCGTTTTGCTATTTTATTTCCATTTGCTTTGATTGACTGACTCACTGACTCACCCCACTGAATCTTGTCAATGACTTGGTCGTTGTTAGGCGGTGAATTGATATTTCTTACTTGCAACTTGTCTAATGTTTCATCCTCTGGATTGTACACATGATGTGGTTATTCGTCCCCCTTTTGTAGTTTTGTTGTTGTTTTAATTGAAAAAGAATCACGCAACGAGTGTACAGCTGACTTTTGTTTGAATTCTTTAACACAATAAATTATTTTTTAATTGCAGTATCTAGTTGATGTTGTAGAATGTTGAATGTCGCTCGTGACGTGGTTTTTTTTGTAGAGTTTTTAACTTAAATGTGGGAGCTTTTGTTAAGAAATAATTGAGTTTTTTTCAGACATTCAGTGAACAGATACATTTTCTATTTCCGGACATTTTTGTATGTAATGAGAAGTGAAGAGCTTGAAAATTTACATACAAATAGGAAATTTGTAAGTTCTAATGACAAAACATTTAGAAAATGTGTTAATTATCTCTCATAATTAATGCTTGTCTTGATAAAAATGCATCTTAAATACGGATGTCGTTGGTTAATTGTTTTCTTTTGGGTTTTCTTGCATTCCTGCAGTCTTGCAACTGCACTTGTTCCTCTTCCGGTATAGTTCTTCAGCCCTTTCGAACCTCGAACAATGACCTATTAAGATGCGCTTTCCTTTGCTCTCAACATGATATCTCGATCTTAGGGCTGGTTGGAATCGCATTGGAATTAATTCTAAATCATCCCCGACTGCCTATTTCCTAAGCAGAGAAATGACTCGTTCTTGATAAAACCATTCAACCTTTCCTTTTTAGTTTTTAGTTCATAATAGTGGTCGTTAGGCTCGAAAATTGGACCATGACCTCGACCATAGCTCCTTCTCGATTACCAGAAAACTAATTTCATAATTTAAGAACGTAGCTGAAATTGATACCGTAAATGTGTTTTCACAGAAACTACAAAGTTTAGAAAATGATTTTGAAACTTACATACAAGCAGAACAAAAATCGACACTTTGAAGCACATGCCTGCCTTACACGTCTCCAACACCACAATAGAAGCTCTTCAGCAACTAATTGTGTCCTCAGAAGTCATACGCAAACAAAAATTGTTAACCTTTATTCAATAAGTGTCGTGCTTCCGCGAGGAGGAGATCGTTCGATCGTCTAAAACTCTTTCAAACGTAAAATACTGTCTGTTAGAAGTATAGCTACAAGGTTGTCTTGAGCCTTGATACCCGGGTTTGGCTGTCAACAGCTAATAGCGGATGCACTGCCTGCACTTTGAAAGGGAACATCTTCAGGCGATATTTCGGGATCTTCTTCAACATCTTCAGCAACAACAGCGATACTCTCAACAGAACAGCTGCCCTAGACCAACCAAGCCTGTCATCCCGGGGTCTACAGAAAAACTTTGAACGCAGTACGGCAGTGGGATAAATCTTTCGGACTGGTTTCTTCCTTCGGTAGGAGCGAAACAAGGATTAATTTTTTTTATTGAAGATTTCTAAGAATTATATCATGTAGATTGTCATTAGATGATTTGAAGCTAGCAGTCTGTTGAGTCCTCTCAACATCTTATTCTTTAATTGACGAGTATTATGATTTCGACAGGGACCACAATTTACCTCCCTTTCAGCTCTGAGTACAATATTTTCAAGACTCCTAATTTACCTCTTAAAAACCTGAATCTTTAGAATTTTAGATTGGGCATCGTTTAAACTAATGGCATCCATAGGCAATCATGGGCCTGGTGAAAGTCATGAAGCAAATCTGTTCTGTCTGTTCAAATATATAAAACTAATATGGTCAAAGTCACGACTTTGCGCGTGTTTTTTGTGCTGTTTCTCAGTACTATTATAACCACGTTTCCTTAAGTCCCAAAACATTAATTTTCGGCAGCAAAAACTAGATGATCACGATTCTTTCTCGATTTTATCTCTAAGGCGTGAAATAGGTTACCTCACACCGTCACTGCTTCATGGCCTCTATTTCTAAAGACTGCTTCACATTCCCTAGGAGAGGACCCACCACCGTAGCATAGGAAAATCAGCCCTAAATTTGGATGTTAAATTCCAGAGCTTGAGTGTCTTTCTGGTGTTTCAGGGATTGAGTTCTTAATTTGTCTTTTCCTTCTTGCCTGATGTTTAGATAACCCTGGCAAACTGAATACCCTGCTCGATGTTTTTGAGCCTAGTAGCAATACCGTTCTGTCAATTTTCCCGCGCTTAAATCATTTTCTTTCACTCAATTACAAGTTTGTTTCGATAGATAAATAACCGGTAGTACTGTGTCGCATGTTCTGTTCTTGCTACAATTATTATAAATACAACAAAAAATTGTTCAAAATATTTAAATTAATTTGGCTACTTAGATTTTTTCAAATATAAAATTTGATAGAAAGCCGGTATATGAAAACACCGTTAATGACTTTTCCGGTAATTTTTTTTTAAACAATCATAGCCAATACCTGCCAAAATACTCTCAAAAAATTCATCAAGAGCGTTGGATCCGTTTTCTTAACAGTTATATGGCAGGTACCGTTATATTTAGCCTTAAAATTAAACATCAAAAAACCCCTCTGAGGGTAGGTACAAATAAATTGCACGACTGTATACTTGCTCATGTGTGCGGTCACATTGTAGAATAAAATTAAAGAAAATTAAAGTGAACATCAAAGTATTTATTCGATTTTTGTGACTTTTGATTGTTCGAATAAAGTACTGGGTGAAATAATTTGAACGCCATTTTATTTCTTTAAGAAATGTTAAAAAGTGTGATTTTTTTTCAAAATTGTAGGGCGGTTTTTAAATAAAAAAAATAATTCAAGTATACAAACTTAAGCACAAAAATAACATACATTTAAAAACAAAATTTAAAAAAAATTCACTTACCCGTTTTCAAAATATAGATTTTTCAAAATAATTTTTTTTTTAATTATTAAAAATACAAAAAAAAGTTTTTGAAAAAAATTTATGTGAAATTACTTAGGCAATCTACATCTTCCTGAATATCAGTTTTGATAGTAATCGGATCACCTGTTTTCGAGAAAGTCAAAGAAAAAAAAAACGGTCCTATGGTGGTACCGTTTTTAGCCCATCATATGAAATACAAAATACATCCGTACAGACAGACAGACAGACAGACGGACAGAATTTTGCCAGTAACTCAAAAATGTTTCTCTATCATCGAATGTCATGTCATGTTTGATTGTTATCTCAAATTTTTTATCTGCACGGAATGCATAACTTGCATTATAATACCTATAATTGCAAGTAAAACGTTAGAAAAGGGTAAACGGTTTAAAGCCTTCCTCTATTGTAATGTTTTCATTGGGCGTCCTCATAACAAAGTTTTGCTCTTTTAAGGATCTGTGAAGAGATAATGGATGTTTCGAGAAAGTCAAAGAAAAAAAAACGGTCCTATGGTGGTACCGTTTTTAGCCCATCATATGAAATACAAAATACATCCGTACAGACAGACAGACAGACAGACGGACAGAATTTTGCCAATAACTCAAAAATGTTTCTCTATCATCGAATGTCATGTCATGTTTGATTGTTATCTCAAATTTTTTATCTGCACGGAATGCATAACTTGCATTATAATACCTATAATTGCAAGTAAAACGTTAGAAAAGGGTAAACGGTTTAAAGCCTTCCTCTATTGTAATGTTTTCATTGGGCGTCCTCATAACAAAGTTTTGCTCTTTTAAGGATAGTGAAGAGATAATGGATGTGTCAATACGTTAGACCTTAAGCTCATATTTTAGGGAACACGATTAAATTAAAATAAATAAAATAATATGAAATTAAATAATTTAAAATAAAGAAAAACAAAATAAAACAAATAAAAACAAAATTGAATGAAATGAATGAAAAATAAAAAGAAATGAAATAAAAATTATATTAAATACAAAAATTAGAATTAAATTAATAAACAAAATAAGACTAAATTAATATAATATAACAAAATAAAATTATATTAAATAATATAATCCAAAATAAAATCAAACAAATTGACCTAAATTAAATATAATAAAATAAAATGAAATAAAAAAAAATTAAATTAAATAAAAAAAATAAATTAAAAAAAATAAATAAAAAAAATATAATTAAATTAAATTGTTTATATTAATATAAATAAAATAAAATGAACAAATAAAATCATATAAAATAAATTAAAATTTTACTCAATTTAATAAAGTTAAAACAAAATAAAATTTAAAATAAAACTTAATAAAGTAAAATTAAGTATAAAATAAATCACAATGGACTAAAGTGAAACAATATAAGATGTAATTAAAAAAAAATAAAATAAAAAAAAATAAACTTGAATAGAAATAAAAGTATGTATAAATAAAAAAATAATAATTAAAATTAAAATAAAATTAAATAAATAAAGTAATTTTAAATAAAATTAATTGAGAAAAATTCTTCCACGCTAAATTATCTCCCGCGTTTAATGTTAAAATATATATAAAAAAAAATTAAACAAACATTCAAAAAAAAAATTAAAAGTTTGACGTAAATATTCGTAATTAAATGTTTATCAACACAGTGTCTTTTCAGTGACAATTCACTATCTTGTATTCGTCGACGTCATCCATAACCGTAGAAAGATATAAGATACGAAGCAAACAAAACCAACAAGATTCAAGTTACCCAATACCCACTCTCTTAAGTTGCCGCAGTCTTATACAATGGAAGACTAAAGTTTGGTGATTGTGTTGGTTAGGAAACTCCAACTTAAAGACCTGTTCTATCTTCTAGAGAAGAAATCGGGCTTCAATTACACTCGTCTTTGACGCCCTTTGGAGACTTGTATTGCACCAAAATAAAAGTCTCCTCTATACCTTCAACTCAACTTCACTCGTTTTACGACTAAACGATTCCAGTAGAATTTGTACCACCATTCCCCGTTCTGCTCTTCCACGCCAGCAGAAGCAGATACTTCTAAAAAACTAAATAACTCAAACGTTAGGACTGCGATGGTGGTGTTGGTGTAGTATCTGTAGTGCTGGTGGGACGTATGTGACCGAGACCGAGCTGAGCTACTTTACTCAACTCTCCTGCTGGAATCGTCTTCGACTGTTTTCAGTCTTTTCGCGTTCGTAACGAATCGTTGGCGGTCAGCAGAATCGCAGCGTAGTTTCGGTTTTTATTTTCTTCATTCCTTAAATTTTTTTTTTTTTGTTTTTTTCAATTCACTTGAAAGGATATTCTGTGAGATATTAAAAGGGAAAAAGGCAAACCACAAGAAGCCATATAAAACACACGAAACAAACTTCGTGTCATTGTCCTGCTTCCTGTTTTTTTTTTTGTTCTGGTATCTAGTTCCAATATTCTAAAACAAAAATGGCTGGAGGAAGAAAGCCATCCCGCATCTCAAATGGAAACGCTGTCCAGCTACCCGAACGTGGACCAGGTAAAGTAACAAGAATTTTGCTAAACCCAAACCAAATCCAAGAAAAGATACATTTTGCGTGCGTAAGCAAAAGATACGTTTAATAGTGCTGCCTGCTGCTGGGCGATGACAACCACGACAGCGGAAGACATGGCCAACGTGTCAAGATTATGTTTTGTTTAAAATTAATCCAACACCAGTCTGGGTGTAGGTTTGGATTGTCTTTTTTTTTTTTTTTTTGATAATACTTGTAGCTCGCCACGCGTACAATTAAGTGACTTACGTAGAAGTTACAGATAACTAGACATGCTCGTGCAAATGGTCAGTACCTTTTGATGCTGATAACGTTAGAAGCCTAGAAGTGCATAGAGTATGCGAGTATCTATGAGTTCATTGATTTTTTGATTAATTAACAAAATTATTATTGAAAGGTTATCACTTTGAGATGCATCTAGAGATACTTTCATTTTTCAGAATAGATTGTCTGTTGCTATTTGCTTTGGATCACCAATATTCTGAACACGTTTCATATTCTTCTTAAGGTTGATACCTACACCCATTTTGTCGTAATTGTTCTTTTCATTTTTGGTGACAGAAAGAAAGGAAAGTAAGTCGAAGGGTAACTGGTTCTTAAGGTTCGGATAATGATTTTGGTTTAATTTGGAAGAGGCTTTCTTTTTTTGTGTGTAATCCATGATTTGTATCTTTCCACTCGAATCACATTGCTTTTGCTTATGACTTTCTAATTAAAGAACCAAAGAAAATTGATTGCGTATTTCTGTTATTATTTTATATCGCAAATTGAAATCATATCCAAAGTCTTGAGTTGTAGATACTTTAATTAAGAAAACGTGGTCTAAGTATCTATAGAAGTATTGCCACGTATTTCTGTGTTCAAGTCAACTTTTATTGCAACAAGTGTTTTTAGATTTTTGTTTTGATAAACTAAAAAAAAAAAACAGAAACCTATCACAAGTGGTTTTTTGTCTCGCTGATATAATGGAAACTTTAGTATTGTTGTTGGGAATATTTATTCAAATTAAAATCCAATCTTTCCACATAAAAAAAGATACATGTCCACCTATTTATATTGTTTGTAGAAATTATTTGGGCATATTCCATGACGAGATTCTTCAGATACAAATTTTGTTGTTGTCGATCTTTAAATTAGCTAAAGAGTCACGCATTCTAATTCAATGAGAATGCATTTGATTTATTAAGATAGATTTTATTAATAACACGTCGCAGTTAATTTTTATATTCATGGTTTTTTGGAAATTGTTTTTAGACTTGTCAGATGTTTTGATATAATGAATCATTAGTGAAATTTGTGTTCTGAAGTAGATTGAACTAGAATATTTAAGAAACCAAATATATGTTCGAAGTCGAAGTGACATAAATACAAGAGCTTCTTTGATTATTAAACTCTTAAGTAATTGATAAATTCCAACACAAGATTTAGAAATTTTTGTATTCATTTGTTTTGTATTTACAATATTAAAACTAGTAAAATTATCATATAAAAGGAATAAATAAGAGATATCATTCTTTAACTTATGAGTTAGTATTGAATGACACATTTGATAATTTTATTTTACTTAATAAGAAACTGATGTGGGGTTACAATCAGCAATAAGGTTCCGTTAACATTTATATTTAAAGCAAAAAATTTTAAACTTTACAGAGATGATTTAACCAAGGTATAAAAATTCATGAACAAAAATAAAAAGAAAGAAAGAGCAAAATAATTAAAAGTTATCCATTTTGAATTTAAATCAACCGTGAATAGCCGGTCTTTAACTTTTTTTTAAAATGAGTTTAAATTTTGAGTTTTTCTGGTAAGTAACGGTAATTCATTAAAGAGCTTTAATGCTGCTACAGTATAAAAGTTAGAGAAGTGAGTTTTTTGGGCAGTGGGTACATTGATAAGGTGCATGTTGTTAATTCGAAGATTATATAACTCAGAGTTTCTGTGAGGAATATTACCACTTTGTTTGAAATTTTTTTCAATACTTTAAAAACATACATGTATTCCTGCCATAAGTTCTGTTCCTCGCACAAACACGTCTTATTCAAATAATAAACAAGTTATCAAAATTATTTTTACGATATTTATTTTGTATTAAATTGACGTTAAAAATTTGTAGGAAATTATTCAAAGTGGCCACCCTTAGCCTTGAAACACTTTCTTAAACGATCCGGCCATTCGTCTATCGCCGCACGCACGACTTCCAGTGGTAGCGAAGCTGCCGTCTTCACGAAATCAGCTTTAAGAGACTCAATATTTCGGTGAGGCTTACAGCCAGCCTTCTCCTCCAAGACATTCCATAGACGGTAGTCCAGCGGATTAAGATCCGGGATGCCCGAGGGCCAATCTTCAGCGGCGATAAACCCCGGTAAATTGTCCTTAAGCCAAAGTTGGGTGGTTTTTGCCTTGTGAGCCGGCGCAGAGTCTTGATGGAAAATCAAGTGCTTGCCCGCAAATAAGGTGTTAGTTAAGGCTTCACAACATTCTCTAAAACATCACTTTGATAGTTTGAAACACGTGTTTTCACTCCCTGCTCACAAAAATGCAAACTTGTAACACCGTCATACGACACTCCCCACCAAACCATCACTGAAGCTGGATGATGGCCTCTTTGGACTTTTCCAACCTTTCCAGCAGCTTCCTTGGAGCTATGGGCGTAAATCCTGTCGTTTTGGCGATTAAATGTTCGTTCCACTGTGAAAATGTGAAAGAATATTTTTGTGTCCTCATTTTGCGTGTCTTTGAAGCAACACCTTTGATCTTGTCGCTCTTTTCTTGCGCAGAGCCTCAGTCAGGCGTTGTCCAGTACTTCTACGGTAAGCGCCAAGCCTTAGGTCTTGTTTTATGAGGCTTGACATCGTTCTTGTGGGTATTTCCATTTCTCGAGCCATAATTTTCTGTTTGCGCAGGGGATTTCTTCGGATTCTTTCCGCAACTGCTTTGATGACTGCTGGCGTCCTACTTTGGCGAGGTCGGCCACTTCTTGCTCTATCATCAACAGAGGAGATCGCGTTGTACCGTTTTATAGCGCGATAGAGGAGTTTTTTCGATATTTTGAATGGTTTCAGCAATTCGAAAATCTCAGTGGGAGTTTTACTGCATTTGTGCAGTGCAATTATAGCGACGCGGTTTTCTTTTTTGCCCCACTCCATGTTTATCGTTTCGCGTATTAAATTCAACTGACTCATAACTGTTACTTAAGGTATCCATTTGTCCGTTATATATTTTGAGAACAACAACAATTCAATACAATTTTTTTTGGCGTCTTATAAGTTAGGGGCACAACTTATGGCAGGACTACGTAGATGCTTCATGGGAAGTATTCGTAATTGTTTGTATAGTGACCAACTTTCAGTAAAATGATTTTTGTTACAAATTATTCGAATGAGATGTTTTTGAGCAATCAATAAATGTCTAAAAGTATTTGAATAGGAACCACCCCAGCTAGACAACCCGTATTGCAACTTAGAGTGCGCAAGCGCAAGGCCATAGTATACCGAAGTTAAAATCTTTTTAGAGCAGAATGGTTTTAAAAGATACAATTTTCGCGCTATGAGCATCAAATGATTTTTCATGTTATGGCTTTGGTCTTTCCAGTTAAGATAAGCATCAATTTTAACTCCTGGATATTTGAAATTCTTTACTGAATCCATTCTGAAACCAGAATCCAGAAGAGTTTTTATCTTGAAAATTTGGTTTACCACAATTGTGTATTGGAAAACTGAATTCTTTACACTTCGAATCATGAAAAACTAAATTGTAATTACACACTATGTGACCAAGTGTTTTAAAAGTCATAAACTTAGTTTTTTGACTTTCAATTAATTTGTGGTTAGAAAACCAAGTTCTTAGAACTTCAAGGTTCTCTTCAATTTGCAAGATACAATTAAGATCTGTGAAGTGTAAGTAAATGAAATGTCATCTGCAAAAGCCGTGGACAGGCCATTTGACCGTAGCTTAATTATCGAGTTTATGTACACCAAGAAAAACAATGGGCCAATTACGGATCCCTGTGGTAGACCTGTTTCTAAAAAGCGAGATTGACCATGTGTACTGTTTACAATAACCTTTTGTACTCTTCCTTTTAAATATGATTGCAACCATTTAAAAATAATTCCTCTAAATCCTGCATTGTACAGCTTAATAAGCAATAAATCAAAGTTTTTCAAAAAAAATTCGAAAATGTAGGAAGAATAGAAATAGGTCTGTAGTTTGTCATATAATTTTCGTCTCCTTTTTTGAAAAGTGGAATACCTTCGGCGCATTTGAATTGTTGGGGGAAACAGCCTTGTTCAACACTCAGATTGAATAAATAACTTAAAACATCTGAAACATAAAAAGCAATTTTTTAACTACGTTACTAGATATTCAATCTGAAGTGCATGAATTCTTATTTTTCAAAGATAAAATAACTTTGTAGGTTTTAAAAGACGTGATTGGATTAAATACGAAGCTTTTTGGGTTTGAGAATTCAACATCCAAATAATCTTGAGTACAATCACAGTTACAGCTGGAGTCGAAAGACGGCTTCAATGATTCAGATATCTCAGTAATTCATTGAATTTATTCGATATTATACAGCTGAAATCTGTTAGGGAAATATCATCAACTATAATAGAGTCTATTCTGTTTGGCTTCCTCGATTTCCCTAAAATGTTGTCAACTACTTTCCATTGTTCTTTAATATTACCCTTTTTGATTCGGATTCGAATAAAGCGATCGTTTTATAATCTGTTATCTTGTAGTCGTAAACACTTCCAAAAAAATTTAACTTATTCCCGACTTTAAAACGGGTAAAAATATGGTCAAGTACTTGTAGTTTCTGTTACGCGAGTTGGCTTATTTATACATCCCTTTAAACCATTTGAGGCCATAAGAAATATCAATATTGATATCACTATGCGATATATTTTAAAATGTTTCATTATCATTAGGTGTAATGAGCCTGGTGATTCTGATAGAATTACGTAAAGTCGTAAAGCTTTAATCTGTATTCCTTTTAAAAGGTCTATCATCAAAATTTTGTATTCGTTTGGAAGGCCTATTGATGCAATTAAGTATTGAGCATAACGCATCCTAAATGTTCAATTTTTGATGACTTTGGCCCATAAAACAGGCTGAATTTAATCAATGACATGGGTTATATTGGCTTTTGAGGGTCGCTATGGTTTGTTGCTTATTCACTGAAAGCGGCGATGTTTTCGGTAGATCTTGCATTTCGTCGACCTACGGGTCTTGGTTGATCATTTACACAAATTTATCCAGCACACTAGTAATAGGTTGCGCTAAAATCCGTTGTGGGCCTCAACAAGAAGCTTCTCCAGCTAGCTGCCTTCAGTTTGGCACGTGAAGTCGGTAGAGGTTTTCTTACACTTTTGTGCGCCACCTGAGTCTCGGTCTTCCTCTACTGCGCCGTCCCTCTGGGGTGGAAACGAAGTTTTCTGAGACGGAGCTTAGATGTCCATTCGCTCTATATGACCCAGCCATCGGAGACTCTTTTGGCTAGGTGTGTGTCGCTGTACATCCTCAACTCTCCGTTAATGCAAATCTTTCTCTCGAAGGAGCCTTAAGCGTCCTCATCCGCTTTTGACAACGTCCATGATTCTGAACCATAGATCAGGACTGGGATGATGGGGGTCTTATAGAGGGACAATTTAGTTGCCCGAGAGAGGGCTTTAATACCCAATTGCCTTCTTAGCCCGAAGATTACCGATTATCCGTTTGAATTCAGCGTTGGTGTTGTTGTCTGAGTTAATAGCGGAGCACAAGTAGACAAAGTCCCTAACTACGTCAAAGTAATCAAAATTGTCTAACGTGATGTTTTGTTCAATACGTCGATGTTTTGTGTCTCTTTTCGATGACAGCATATACTAAGTTTTGCCCTCATTGACTGCTTAACCCATCTTCCGTATCAATATTCACAAAAACCCTAATGACATCACGCTATATTCTTCCGATTATGTCAATATCGTCGGCGTATGTGAGTAATTGATGCCAAAACTACACATTGCTCTATATAACTCGTCCCAATAAATGCTGTCGTACGTGGCTTTGAAATCCATGAAAAGATGGTGCATATCGAATTGAAGTTCTTGGGTTTTTTCCAAGATCTGCCGTAATGTGAATATTTGATCGATAGTGGACTTTCCTGGCCTAAAACCGGCACTCATATGAACCTATGAGGTTCATTCGTTGCCCAAACAGAACACTCATTCCGATAAAACAAATTAATCATTTGAACGCGTTGTTCAACGCTCTATCTGTTCATGGTGATTTGGCAAAGCAGACTGAATAAATGAGAGTCAAATTGACAGATAGTAGCCTTAACAATATGACCACTATCAGCTGTCAAAGTTAAATTTAATATTCTTGAATGATATGGAAGTTGTGTGTAGGGAAAACTACCTATTCACTTATATTTTCACCTCAGCGCGATTTTTAGTCAAATCGGTCCACAGCGCCACCTTGGGGTAATTAAAATTGCTATAGTTACTCTTTCCTTCATAAGCTATCTATCTGAGTGTGTAAGTCCTGTCAAAACCGGTGCATAAATAAGAGTTTTCGAAAAAAAATTACTCCAGAGCCACCTAGGGGTAGTTACTATGCCTATGTTACTCCTTAGAACATCCGCTATGTTCCAGCAAAGGTCCCATCAAAATTGATGCAGCCGTTTCCCAGATTAGTCGGAACAAACAGAAAAACGCAGACAGACAAAAATTTTGTTTTATTTTATTTTTGTTATAAGTACCATTTAAACATTCATATATGCATCTTGTAAAAGGCTGTTACCTGATATTAGAAACAGACAATTCAATTTTATTTATGTGTATATTCAAGATTTTATTCTCGGCTTCACAAGTTGCATACACACCAAAGCCAATGAAACCGCTACGAGTTTCTATTTTCTATTCATCGGGAACAGTATATTTTGGGATAAAAGTTACCCTATAATATTTTCTGTATTAATGGCAATGTTTGTACAAAATTTCATGATTATCGGCTCAGTAGTTATCGCGTGAAAAAGTTACAAACAAACTCAATTTTGCATTTATAATATTAGTTCGTCTTCTTTTTCTACTTTATGCTCTATTTTTTCTTGTGATTTCTTAGTTTATTTCCCTCAATAGGTTCGGGATGAGAGTTCCAAGAGATTTTTTAGTGGCCTAAGATTGTAACTTCGAGTTCCTTGCTATATTAAAGAAGCTTTCCGCTGTTAGGATGTGGAAATTTTCCAATTCTTGCACTGAAATCACCCATAACTATAGTATTGTTAAATCTTGAAATTAAGAGAAAATCTAATAGTTCAAGCTACAAATGAATTCCAAAGAAAAGTGTTCTCATTGTATGAGTTCGCAATCCAAAATTCCAAGTAAATTCCAAATCATCAATATTGTAAGGCTTACGCAATACCTAATTTTGCAACCCAAGCAACTTAACAAAATAGTTTTTTAGCGGCCTATAAACATTTAAAGAAATAATTTTTGTATTTCGAAAAATTTGGTCAGCAAGCAAATTATGTCACAAAATATGCCTGTAAAAAAAATTTTTTTTATTCAAGAGTCAACTGGCCTAATTCTTTGAAATGTTGAGAAAGCGTTCAACAGGCCTGACATAATAGCCTGGATTATATACAAAATGATTGTTTTGAATTTTGTAGGTGTCGTGAAATAAATAAAGTCCATTTCAGATTGGAAATAAGCTGAATTTCATGGTCGATTTTATTTCCATTACGAAGAATAGATCATCATGACCATCTCATCTCCAGCGTGTCTTAAAAGTTCCGCTTGAAGCCTATCGGCGCGCCAGCTGCTTTATTCGCTTTTAGTATGGAAATGTGGTGGTGGTTATGAGAAGTCCTAAGTTTTTTATGTATTGTTGATATAGTTTCCATTGGTTTTGCAGGTTGATTTTATCAGTCTACGGATCGGTATAGGCATAGAATAGGTAGTTGTTGATCGACTAATAGTTTTCTTGAATATCCGTACAGAAAGTGGACTGTATGGACGTATAGAATACTAGAGCAGTGTCTGTCGTCAATTGCAACATGATCGATTTGGTTGCTAGTTCAAAAACTTAAACTACTCTCAATTATTTCCTTGTATGCCCTACGAATTAGCAGGAATGTAGGGGACACACAATTCACCGCCGAATCCGAACTACTACATGAGAAACATTTCTTCATTTGAATGATGGTGCTACTGTTAATTTAAACATACATATATGTCCAATTTAAACAACCAATTACCTTTAAAACCTCACTCTTCAATTTGTGTTCAACGTTTTTCAATGTCGGTTTAACTTAATTTAAAAATAGTTAATATTGTATCACTGACAACTGAGAAATTCATTTATAGTATAACTACGTCCTTCTGTCGGATATTTGATATTCTTTGTCTAGTTAATATTGCTTTTACAAAGTGAACATTGAAACATTCGTGACTGGTGAAAGAATCATTTAAAAAAAATGTCGACTCCTTCAAATTAAATCAACTCTCCGGTCCATTTTTAAATATCGTATTTTCCTTAATACAAATTCTAGTTAGCATACCAAGTGATTTTTTATGTCTGCGATATTTCTGTTACGCATTTCCAAATGTCAGGGCGTCTGTCTTGCCAAAGATTTACTGCATGTGCTGTCAGTCTCAATTCTTGTAAAAAACAAAATTGGAACTACCCATTAAATTGTACACGTGAATACAAAAGCCATCGACTACATAGCTTTATCGATTAATTGATACCTAAATTAATTCGAACAGTCCTCCCTCTTTCGGCCCATAGACGACATGTAAAAAAAAATGTAAATGTTCGTCTATTTTGGTTTTCAGTGAAAATTTCCTCCGCATTCTAGGTTTACTTAAATCAATGTGTCTGTGAAATTTTGCCGGGGATACTCTTGTCGATTGATGCTTGCATCTTGTTATTGCTTTGTTTTGTTTTTTTGTTTTTATTGTTTTCTTTTCAGGTCGGAATTTCTTTTCTTTTCGATTTTCTTTACATCATATAGGTACGTCTTTCGAATTTCGTTTTATTGTGTTGTATGCTTTTTTTAGAAGCACCCGGTATGTATCTTTGAGATTGTTGTTCTTTGTTGGAGAAATTCAAAAAATAAGAAACACATTTACAATAAATCGATCTGAACCTAAAAAAAAATGTTAAGTTCTGGTGAGGCGGTTTTGCTGGAAAACATAACTAATTTTATGTCTCTTCTAGCTAAGTTAGAATGCTACTGGGATGGTCTTTATGTGAATGAACGGAAACCTTTTAAGAGTTCCAACCATAAACTTCACCATCGGAAATCGTCTGCCTAAGACGATTTACCAAATTCAATTGTCTCTTGAATTTGAGTAAGCTTGCCAGACAGCCCCTTCTAAGAGGAGCTACAAAAATCTGCCTTCGTTCTTTTTTAATTTTCAAGAATCACGAACAGTAATTTATTTTTAAATTTTCTTCACTCGGTTTGGAGCATATCCTTATAAAACGGATTTCTTCTTATCAAGTATAAACTTCAGATCTGTCCTCTCCAATCCATTTTTAGCGACCTCCGGAGTCCCCCAAGGCAGCCACTTAGGTCCTCTCCTCTTTATCCTTACTCTTAACGATATTTAAGTAGTGCCCTCAGTGGTTAGTGTGTCGGACTGCTAAGCGAATGAGCATGGATTCGAATCCAGCTCATAGCCACCTTCTTTTCCGGGGACTGCCTCTTGCAGTATCTTGTCTCGAAAAAAGTGCATCTCATGTAGCCGTTCGGACTCGGCGGTAAACTGTAGGTCCCTTCCATTGTTGCAGATTAACAACACACAAACAGGAATGGCTGAGTGTATAAGTCACTTGGCTCCTTAAGGAGCTGTCGCGCCAATAAATTTACTTATTTAACGATATTTAAATGGTCATCAAACATTCGATAATATTATCAAGAATCCTCCCACCCCTAAGTCACCCAGTCCCGCTACATAAAATGTACGTCTGCTCCTTTAAAACGCCTTCAAAGTATGATCCCCATATCCAACAGATTTACACCCCGCTTAATACTCCTTCTTCGGAATCATCCTCCGAATCCATCAGATTTAAGTTAGCTGAAAGTTTCATAATTTTAAGTTAGTTCCAGTTGCGCACCCCAAGACTTCGGGCATCCTTCCAACGTAAGCAAGGTCTGCCACGTTGCCTTCTACCATAAAAATAACTGAAAAGACTGCGAGCTGGTTCCTCTTTGGTCATGTCAGCTAAGTGCCCAGCCCACCGGAGTCTACCGAACTTTATTTTCTCCATAACATCTGCTTCGACAGATAAGACCATAGCCTTGTATAGTAGCAGTTTATTTATTATGGTAAGGTTTCTGGATTTGAAAACCTCGACAGACTGCGTATTTCTTCCTCCAAAGTGTTATCGGCTGCTACTTTGACCCAAGGTAGTTAAAGGATTGTATTACTTCAAATACATGCTCCACTACCCTCATTGTTCGCCCAACACTTCTTGCAGACGTAGCCGCCAAGTACTTGGTACTTGGTTTTCCCTTCATTAATATGCAGCCCCAGGTTTTGAGCCGCCTGGATGAAGGAGTCTTGTACAGATTTTGAACTTCTGCCAATAATTTCGGTGTCGTCTCGGTAAGACGGTGACGATAGTCCCACTTGTTGACGTGCAACACCCACAGATTGCTTTTTCCAAACGCCAGGTCGAAGAGGATGCAAGCCAGACCATACCCTTGTCGGAGTGCATTAAATATGTTGACGTTGCTACTTTTACTTGGCTTGTAATGTCGTTCATGGCCAGCCTACCGAACCGATGCCGAACTCTCTCATGGCCTTATAATCTACCCTGGCGAAATTTCAGAATAGGAGTTTTTTAAAATGCTTTCTGAAAGCCACTTTCCTTTCATTGTGTGAAGGCCTCTTAAAGTTTGAATTCTAATTGTCAAGTCACTAACTTGTCAACATTTTTATAAACAATATCGCAATATTAAATCCACGGTTTTCAAACGTTCATAACAGTCAAAATGACAAAAGCTTATCAAGACCAGGTATCGTTTTTTGCGCCATCTATTAATCAATAATACAAAAATAATATAAATATCTTTCTCAAATACAAATCCAAGAAGTTAAACCCCCAATTTCACTAGCTCACGTCATTTAATTAAACAATTCATTTATTTTTATTTTCTTCGCTTGAAAAAAGAACAACCAACACAATGAAAGACAACGACTCCCTCACACGGTAAATTGTCAAAATAAAATATAAAATTCTTGTTTTTCTTGTCCGGTAGTATATACGAGTATATACATATTTTGTTTTTGTTTTTTTGGTAAGAATACCGAAAATACGCTACCAGAAATTATCCACACAGCTAGTGCATCGAGAGTTTTCATCAACGTGACTATGTCACCCGCAGCCTGACATACCCACAGTGAAAAAGTTCTATTTAATTTTGTTGGACTATTTTAAATACCCACGCATAAACATTTACTTATATAGCGTATCTTTAAAGTTTAAAAAGCATTTAATCTAGTACAATTTTTCCCTTTTTTCGGGAATTTAAATCCTTTAAACGTGTGCATTTTTTAAATTAAATAACTTCTAATTCAAAATGGCAAAACGTAATAAAATATATTATTTTCTATGGTTTCTTTAAATATATAAGTTTTAATGAAAATGTTAAATACGCTTTTTTGTAGTTGGTACCGGCAGAATCGATTTTATTTTAATTTTTTCAATATTTTCTTAGTGACTATCGGGTGGCCAAGAGAAAAGTGTTTCTGTTGCGTAATACCAACATCAACCTCAAGGCGGAATGAGAATACTCCTCTGTCTACGGCGACTCACACATTGTTCTGCAAAATGGATTCTTTGTCGAATAAAATGAATTGGAATATTTGAAAAGATACTTCATTGTCAGTGTCTCCATTGTTTGACATAAATCGAAATCCCAAACAATTTAGTACTATTTTTAGTTTAATTTAAAACTAAATGACTTTTATTTGCCTTAAACTTATTATCTGACTTGTCATTTAGTCATTCATCATGAAAATGATCTTTTTTTAAGATTCGCAAAAAAAATCTATTTTTATATATTGTTTCCATCCAGCTGCAAAGTTGTCATTTTTATTCGAGAAAAATATTTGAATAGCTACAAATATTTTCCCTTTACTTTCTGTGTGTTTGTTTTTTAATCTTTGATCGAACAAAATTCAAAATTCCAGTTGATTCATCTGAAAACATTGTTACCGTCGAAATATCTAGATTCATTAGCAGCTTTTTAGTCATGATAGATATAAATATGTACATGTTAACTTTAAAATTTGCAAGAAAAAAACTTAACCTTCGCTTGAAGTTTCAAAAAAATACTACCAGAAAAGAACCAACTTCTTATTTATCATAAAAAACGTGTTTAATAGTATTTTGGTCAAAGAAAACCAACAATTTAATAAAAAAAAAGAAGAAAGTTTTATGTAAATTTTAACGACTTTTATAAATTTTATGAGGTGAATCTTGCTAACCTAAACCAGATTTTTGTTGATTAATAATAATTCAAAACTGTGGATTATTTTCGAAAGGTCATGGCAAATATATTAAAACTTCCAAGTTGACACACTGTTTTGAAATTAGAATCGAAAATTTACAGCCGTATTCTTTCTAGGTTTGGTGCTTTCAGTTTCTTTTAATATATTTTTTTAACGTTTACATTGAGACTGTTTTAGGTTATCTTCTTGGCTGACCAAACCTCTTTGATTTGCAGAAGAAGCTACAAAACATCAGCTTAAAATATCTTTTTCCAAAAAAAAAAAAAACACCTTTTAATTTTACAATATAGCTTTAAATTGCAATCTTCTTCTGATGATGTCTAACAGACTTCATGTATCCAAATATTATTCAATGAAAAATTATCTAAAAAGCAAAAGTTACGAAGTAAATGACAAATCCATCAACAAGGCAATAAATTACCACTTCCTTAAATTGCGCTTATAGAGTTTACCTACGACTGTACATCAGTTAACACATATTTACTTACAATGACAGACTTTCTAACAATTTTCTTGTCCTCATCCTCAGAATCAGCTTTAAAAATAATTAGCTAAAGAAATAATCGATCGGGACCTTCTCAACAGAAACGTCTCCAGTAAACTTCTTGAATAGAACAACACTTACTTTTTTTTATACTTTTGGTGGCGCTACATAGCTTGGTTCTCCTTGGTCTAGTTTAATATGCCCCTTAAGCCGGCTCGATCTCTAGCCTGCCGCACTCCAAATTGTCGAAAGTCTCCCTCTATCTGGTCGCTCCAACGACTCCATTCGTTCCGTACTAACTTTTAAAGCACAATTCTGAAACAGCTTCACGAAAGTGCGCAAGCTTGTCGTAACCCTCTGGAGTTGTCGAAGGTCTCAATAGAATACCTATCAATTTTGACTGAGCAGCGAGCATTCTGCAACGTCATCCTGATAAGACGTATCAGTTAAGCACGAATTCCAAAGCCCTGTACAGTTCATTCCTTTTATTCTGTCTGCAAACGGCTTATGACGTTCACATAAAACGCTGGGCAGCATCTCTAAACGATGTTTAAAAGACTGATTCCTCTATACCGTTGGTACTGGTCGTAACTCAATTTTTTTCATTTTTGGAATTTTTTGTAATTTTGGAAAGTTTGCGAGCTACCTGACATATTTAAGAAAAGCGTATCTTGTTCAGAAATAGTAAAAAAAATCGGTAAGAAAAAAGTCGTATCTCAAAAAATTGTTGAAAACTTAAGCGAATTTGTCATATCTCCTTGAAAATAGATTATGCAATATTAAACGGGGTCGGGATGTACTTTTACAAAAAAACTGCTACTGAAAATTATTTTTTTGAGATACGACCTTTTCCCTTAGGAGGGCAGTATAGATGGCGCAGAGTAGTCGATCTCTTTTTTGTGGATCAGGCAGATGGTACTGAGATTCCAATCATCATACATACTTTCCTTAGAATATATATTGCAGATGAGCTGGTGTATGCATCTGACCAGGTCACCTCAAGCTTGTCTAAAAATTTCCGCTTGTAGCTTTATTTATTTTTTGTCTGGCAATGGCTACTTGGATCTCATTTTAGTCGGGAACATGTATAGATCTTGGTTGTCACCTAGATTGACTGGTCCAGGACATTGGCGGAATATTTTTTGCTTAGCCAACAATTTTGCAAGCGTTTTTTATAAGTTTAAACTTTAACCCTTTCTCTGCTAATATGAGACCCATTTTGCACATACCCGGCAACCGATGTAATAAATCCTAAGGAAACTTCACACATGCCGACCGATACTCACTTATTAAAAAAAACCGACTCTTCCGGTACCGGTAGTTGGTCGTCCGGGTGTGTGTGAAATGGGCCTAATAATAAGGAAGGCTGATCTTTAAGGCTAAAACTCGAAGACAGAAAAAAAAAACAAAATTAAATCTATCTATTCTTACATAATATGTATACTAATATGTTTTCAAAATATGTGTCAAGCTGTTTACCGCACAAATTTTAATTCTCAAATGGTATTTTCGAGTAAATATCCGCACACAAGTGCGCAGTCAGTCCAAGTTGGTCTTTGCAACATAAAGCCGCGCCCAAGAGCAGTAAATAAAATCAAGCCATGTAGTTTTAATCTTAGTGAAACTTATTAGACGTTTAGGTGACAAAAACCAAAATTGGTACTCGCACCAACCCGCCGAGCGTTAAAATGAAATCGAGTAGGTTGTCGAACTAATTTACTCGTACCATGTACGATTGTTTGCTGGGCCATTAATCTCTACAAATTTTATTATTCCAAAAATCTGCTTAACCTGTTCATTAAGGAATTTTCTGCTGTAAGCTGCTCTCAGTTTTTCAGATTTCCTTTTAAGTTCAGTGCAACATCAACGTTGAAATCAGACGAAAAATAAATCCTTACCAATCGCTGCTTCTTCAAGCTATGACGGCAATTGAGTAGCAAAGAACTCTTTCGGGCAGCTAAGGTGTCCCTTTATGAGAATTAGATAAGAACGCTGCAGGCTGTTTCGAGAAAAAAGGGATTTTTCGGTCCGTAATATAAACGGCAAGTGGAGGAAAAAGATATAACGGAGAACTGTACAGCGACATACAACCTAGCCAAAAGAGTAAAAGCCCAACGTTTAAGATGGATGGGTCATATAGAGCGGATTGACGTCAATGCTTCGACACGGAAAATTTTCTATTTCACCCGCAAGAGACCGCGCAGGAGAGGAAGATCAAGATTGATTCTATTAGTTTAGTTGCTGCTTTGATCTGCTCTACTCTCCAAAAACTAATCTATTTAATATTTTTCGAACTAGGTCCACTTGAAATATATCAAATAATAAATAATAAAAGTTGCCCACTCCATACTGGGCCTGGGCCCCAACCAACATGCCTCTCCAGCCAGATCGGTCTTTGGCTAGCTGCCTCCACACTTAAGGCGAGGTCTTCCTTGACTGCGTCTACCCTATGGAATAGAATCGAAGATCCTGCGAGCCGGAGCATAGTTGTCCATTCGCTCTACATGACCTAGCCATCTTAAACGTGATATGCGTATTATTTTTGACCAGATCAATGTCGCTGTACAGCTCGTATAGTTCTTTGTTGAACCTTCTCCTCCAAAACCCGTTAACGCATATAGGGCCAAAAATCCTCCGAAGAATCTTACGCTCGAAACGTATAAGGATATCTTCATCATTGAGGATATTGTCTGGTTTTTTGCTAACTTTTAAAATAAAATAACTATTTGGCACAACGACAACTCAAAAGGCAGGCTAGTGGCTTATACATATAATGTCGAACCATTTTTGTATGCGCATTGTAAATCTATAAATCTCCCTTCAAAAGCAAATTGCTTCGTGAGATGGAATTTTTCAAGCCAAAATTTACTTTTGAAGGATTTGTCACCTCCACCTGCTAAGAATCTAAGAACTAGACCTTGCCGCGCAGTAGTTCGACAAACTAACCGGTTTGCCACAAGTACTACTCCACTCTTGGCCTTAAAAAAATTCGAAGAAAATATGATCTTTCATATTTAACACTAAACCTTACATCTAAGTTGGCCCCATTCCTACCGACACGTAAACACCTAAGAACTTTCCCACCATCTTGCATGTGCAATCTAGGTTCTCACGACTGGAGAAATCTTAATTTAAAAAGGCTTACTCTTGATTCATTGCGGTTTCAAAGAATAGCTGATGATCATTACTAATCCAAAAAACAAAAATCGTCAAAAAAACATTCCCGAATTGACAAAAGATGTAAAAACCAATTCCTTCCCGTCTTGTTTAAATAGCTTTCAGTTATATCTTAGACTTGAATCAACAATCTTGCAGTTTACTGCGCACAATATTGGTATTGGTCAGGCCTAAATAGAAATGGCCAACACATTATAAACCCTTTAATAGGAACACAAAATTCTGGTTGCATTTTTATTTTTTTTTATTGATTTTGTACTGATATTCGGTGATATTGTCATATTCGAATATAAAAAACAATCTAAACTGCTTCCTGCAACTACAACAACTTTTGTATATAGTCAATGTGTATAGAAAGCTTAGAACCCGGAAAAGAAACGTTAATAATTAAATCATTCATCCTAGGCATTTGTAACACCCATCTCCTTTATTTTTTATTAACTTTGTTTAAATATAAATACAAAATATATTAATTTTATATTATTTTTTTATCTTTTTAGTGGAATCCCTAATCTACTGGCGAGATGTGAAGAAATCAGGAATCGTTTTCGGTGCTGGGGTATTAACTCTATTGGCAATTGCATGCTTCTCAGTGATCAGTGTGTTTGCATATTTATCAATTATTGCATTAGCCGGTACAGTGTCGTTCCGTATCTACAAAACAGTGATGGCAGCCATCCAGAAAACATCAGAAGGACATCCCTTCAAGTGAGTTGAAAAAAATGTTGTTTTTAAAACATAATTATTCAAAACTAAATTGCTTTTTGCTTGCTTCTAATAGGGAATACCTCGAATTCGATTTGACCATCTCACAAGAACGAGTACAACAGGTGACTAGCGTTGCTGTTGCTCATGTGAATGGATTCACAGCTGAACTAAGGCGATTGTTTTTGGTCGATGATTTGGTTGATTCACTGAAATTCGGTGTTATTCTGTGGTTCATGACATACATTGGAGCTTGGTTCAATGGCATGACACTGGTGATGTTGGGTATGTTTGAAAATTGTTTTTTTTTTTTTAATATTCTTTTTTAATTAATAATTTATTTTTTTAAACAGCCTTTGTGTCACTCTTCACTTTGCCAAAATTATACGAAAGCAACAAACAATCAATTGACTCATATTTGGATTTGGTACGATCCAAGGTGACAGAAATTACTGACAAGTAAGTATTTTAAATATAAATATTAGAATAATGACTTAACGTTGGTTTTGTATACACAAATGTCTTAAGAACACAAAATATAACTTTACATGCAAGTTTATTAAGGTTTGCCGCTCAAAATGCTACTTTAGATCAAAAATTTTACTCAATACCATGTTCACCATGTTTGGTAAAATTTGAAGAAAGTTTTATAACTTCTTGTTTAAAGTTACTCCTTATGCTTGGAAAAGAGGCTAAAATCAGGGTAACGACCAAGTTAGCAACGATGCATGCTATGATTTTATTGTTTGTCTGCACGAAACTAGCCCAGTACCCATTATCGCATGTTCGAATGCTATCGATGGAAAACTTGTGGTCTCATACGTACTTGGCAGTTTTTCAGTAATGAAATCGTATAGTCAAGAGAGCTCTTGCGAGAGAGAATATACGGCTTGTTAAAAATACCCAAAACACACTGCATTGTTTGGTCACAGTGTCACGGCAATGACACATTACAAGGACCGTCTAATACTAGCTTAAGGGTTGCCGTCTGTGATGACACTACTATTTTGGCAACAGCAGGCATAATGCAATTCCGATCCAGTTTTCACACTTTGTTAAATATCCTTTTTCCGGGAGCTTGCGATCATTCCCTCGGGATTCCGTGGATGTAGGAGATTACTGTATGCCTGGGGGAATGCCGTCAAGTCCTACTTTTGTAGTACTTTGTTGATCTTTAGTGTTTGATAGCGGTACAAATCTTGTCTGCACTTTGAACTGCGGTGCGAATTGGGGAGTTTGTGTCTTCGGGCAACTCAGCAGGTATCGGTTGCACATTTTTATCAGTCAATCGGTTTAAAAACACAGCAAAGTGCTTCTTCTATCTTCTGAGTAACTGCATGTTTCAGGTTGCCCGTATTGGCGTTATAGATACCTCTTACATGCAGTGCATCTTAGCCGTCTATATTTTTAACCAGGTGTTGTTTCTAGCTGCCAGCACCAGTCAACTCCTATGTTATCCTATGACGGTTCTGCTGTCACAACTATTTGCTGCATCTTCTTCTTTTTGAACCAAAGCGTTGATGTGGTTACGCTTGTCAATTCGCTCAATATGGTGATTATCTCTCTTTTTCATTCCAACTCGTACCTTTCTTGTAAAATATGTTTTTCTCTTGCGACATCGCTACATATATCAGGACGTCAGTTAAGTCGTGGTTTTTCTACTTACAAAATGTATTAAGTTATTATTTGATGTTAGTAGCTTCAAAAAACATGCTGTCAATTTTCTCTATTATGCGTCGTTTGAAGACGTAAATAAATATTCGAGCATCTTTTCTTTGCCAAGACAATATAATCTTAAATTAACAATCATTTTCCGTTTTGTTGATCCAAATATTGATTGACATACAGAATATTAAATAAAGTGTGTTCGTTCTACGACTTGCACTTGCTAATATGTAAACATGTCACACTGCCGCCAAGTCATCGTCAAAGTATGTGTATGTATTTATCTCTTCACTGTCACCTATATATTTAAATATAACTGCAATTGTTTTATGGGTTTCTTATTGTGCTCTTCATACCACAAACGTTTCATTTCACTCTGTTCTTGTCTCTTAAGATAATATTTGAATTACATTCATGATGGAAAACTTACGTTTAAAGTATCTTACGATTTCCAAAACTTTGGCTCCTTCATATCAAGAGACTACCGTTTACTTTTTGATAACTCTTTTTATCATAAAGTAAATATAAATAATTCTGTATATTTGAGTGAGTGACTGATTACATTAAAATTCAAACAAATACGATAACTGCTTTAAAACCAGCAGAATAAAAGCCAATTTAATTTTGATGTTTATTAATAAAAAGAAATCGTTGTGTTTCTGTATCGAACTACGATTCCAATGCCCTTATTCTGTTTAAGCTTTTAATTAAATTGGACCACCTAAGCACACTCGGCACATTTGATGGTGTCAAAGTTAGCGGTTGGACTAGACACTAAAGTCTATTGAAAGCAGGCCTGTCGTCATCTCGTACCCACTTGTTACAAGCCTATGCTTTCAGAGTCCGTATCTTCAACAGAGATAAGCATTTGTCATATATTATAACCTAAACCATATAGGTCTTGTCTTAAGCTTGCGAGACATGAAAGCTCCGTAAACACTCGATTGCATATCCATGTTAGCTCGCATACCTTCAAGATGAATAACTTGCCAATCGGCGTTTCTTTGAGATAAGAAGGCAATTGAGTAGCAAAACCTTCTCTCGGAAAACTAAATTGCGCTTTATAAGACCATCAGCATTCCAGTCTTTGCTCTTGCTTTAAAAGTGAGAAGAAATCCTTAACAACTTAAAAATTTCTCCGGAATTCCAGTAGTGCCATGATACTAGAAACGCCCTTATTGGCGTTTTAGATGCCTCTTACAAGCGGCACACCCGTGCCATAGGCCAAAATTTACCCAAACTCATAGGCGGCATGCCTTGTCACTAAAAATTGACGACGATTCCTTAATTTCCTTTGGTTTCAGACTGGGTTGATAGTACTACTTGGTTTACAGGAGAGGCACAATCTAGACTTCCAATAAAAGGGCCGAAAATTTCCCAAATGTCCTCATCATTCATTGAACACCCAAATGCGAACATCGTTTTCTTTACTTACAATCTTTCGGAATCTCCGAACCCGAATTCCAGCTTTCAATAAAATGCTCATCACTCAAAAGTCTTACATACCCGGCTCCGGCGTCTTTAATCCCAGAAACAGAAACAGGTTGAGATGAACATGGAATTTTTCCAATTTTTATTTTTCGATACCAAATTGAACTAACTTTTGAGAGTTGATATATTCTGGGTACAGGTATTATTATACATGTGCTCTAACTAAGGTAAAGTCTTCCTTGACTTCGTCAAAATGGAGATTGCATTACATTTGCTTGATCAGAAAGTTTTTGTGGCTGCCTGGCTATTTTATATAACGGGTGATTTATCGTGAGGTTTGATTTTCAATCGGCTTCTTTTGACAGATCACGCGTGGCTCCTATCAAACTGCTTTGTCATGTTTGTTCAGTATCGTTTGGCAAGTCATCACGCAAAGACTCACACCAAACAAGCGTCTCTAAATTGAGGCAAATCAGAATGTTATTCTCAATGGTAACCGTTATCGCACCATGTTAACGGACTATGTGCTTCCTGAAATTCAAGCCCATAGTCTCGGTGAGCTCTGGTTTCAACAAGACGGCGCTACGAGCCATACATCGCGTGAAACAATGGACTTGTTGACAAATCATTTTGGTGAGCACTGAATTTCACGTTTTACTATGGTAAATTGGCCTTCTATATCGTGCAATATCACACCTTTGGACTATTTTCTATGGGGATATGTAAAGTCTCAGGTCTTCAGGAATAAGCCAGCTAAGAGTGACGTTTTGGCAGCCAACATTACTCGCGCTATTCGCGAGATACCAGTTGCTATGCTCGAACGAGTCGCCCAAAATTAGACCTTCCGAATGGACCACCTCAGACGTAGTCGTGGCCAACATTTACATGATGTCATTTTCAAAAAGTAAATGCCATGAATTGTTCTTTTAACTTATAATAAAAAATGTAAGTTCACTTTCACTTTCAAACCTCACGAAGAATCACCCATTATCTCAAAATAGAGAATACCTTCTTGCATCATCATCATCATCATCGGCACAACAACCGCGATCTGGTCAGTCTGTTCCTCATGCTGGCCAACGCCATCCAGTTTCGAACGCCTCGACAGACTATATAGGTTCTGTTGGATTTAAGCCGCCGCCCGCGTATTTCTTCCTCCATAATGTTATCGGCTTGTACTTTTAACCCAAGGTAGTGTCAGGATTTCAAATTCATGCTCAATAAACCCGATTGTTTGAATAACACTTTTCGCAGACGCAGCCACCATGTACTAGTATGCAGCCCCAGGTTTTGCGCCACCCGCCTGATCAAGATGAATAAGTCTTTTACAGCTTGTGGACTTTTGCCGATGATATCGATGTCGTCTGCGTAAGCCAATATCTGGCTGGACTTGGTTACGATAGTCCCTCTTGTTGACGTGCCAGGGTCATGGATTGCTTTCTCCAACGCCAGATTGAAAAAGATGCAAGCCAGACCATGCCCTTGTCGGAGTCCATTAAAAATGTTGATTGATCTGAACAGCAAGTCGGCAACTTTTACCGCCTTGGTCATGTTCACTGTCAGCCTACAAAGTCTTGTCAATTTATTAAGGATATCGAATTCTTTCATGGCCTAATTAAGTTCTTACTTACTTACTTAGGAGGCGCTACAGTTCGGGACGAACCTGGGCCTCAACCAACATGCCTCTCCAGCCAGCGCGGTCTTTGGTTGAGGTCGTCCTCCACTTGAGCCCGCCACCTAAGGCAAGGTCTTCCTTGACTGCGTCTACCCTCTGGGATGGAATCGAAGATCTTGTCCATTCGCTCTACATGACCTAGCCATCTTAAACGTGATATGCGTATGCCTTCCTAGCCCATAGAAACAGCGATTGGCAAGAGTAATTCTTCGCTTTATTTCTGACGAGATGTTGTCAGATGTTATAGCGGATCCGAGGTACACAAAGTCTCTAACTACCTCAAAGTTGTCCCTGTCTATTCTGATGTTTTGTCCAATCCGCCGGTGTTGTGTGTCCCTTTTTGTGGACAGCAGGTACTTCGTTTGGGCCTCATTGATTGCTAGTCCCATCTTAGCCGCTTGTCCCACTATAATTAACTTGTGAGTTTCTTATAATTTTTTTCAAGTATTAAGTTGAAGAAATCGCACGATAGCGCATCACCTTGTCGGAATCCTTTTTTGATGTCAAGCTTCTGTGAGGTCAGTACCAACCTTGACGGAGCAGCGAGAGTTCTCCATCGTCATCCTGCACAGTCGGACCAGTTTTGTGGAGATGCCAAACGCTGACATGGCTCTGTATAGCTCTTTCTTTCCTGGTCTGAAACCACACTGATAGGGGCCAATCCGGTTGCTGACGAAAGGTTTCAGGCGTTCACATAGTACGGCATAGAGGATCTTGTAGGCGTTATTCAGAAGACTAATTCCTCTATTGTTGGCGCAGTTTAGAGGGTCTCCTTTCTTGTGGATCGGACAAACGATGTTGAGGTTCCAGTTCCATTCATCATGCATACTTTCTTCTGACCAAACTTTAGAGATGAGTTGGTGTATGCACTCCACCAGGTCATCTTCGGCCGCTTTAAAAAGATTGGCGGGTAGCCCGTCGGGTCCAGCAACTTTGTTGTTTTTTAGTTTAGATATTGCTATCCTTACTTCATTTTGGTCAGGTGGACGGAAGTTTTGTCTGTCATCGTCCATGTTGAATGGTTCTTTCTGCCTGACAGCGGGATTTTGGTCTTCATCGCCGTTTAACAGTCTGCAGAAATGGTCCTTCCATGTACTCAGCACCGACTGTGATTCTACTACGAGGTTTTCATTCCTATCTGTACAGGCTTCTGTGCGGTTTTTTTTTTCCTTGGCACGTACTTTTTACCTGTTGGTAAAACTTCCGCACGTTGTTCCTGGAGTAGCATCTCTCAATATCTTCGATCGCAAGCTTCTCATGCTCTCTCTTTTTCTTTTGGATAAGCCGTTGTTCTTCCCGTCTTTTCTGCTCGTAGAGCTCGCGAATTTAGCCTTGATACGGATTGTCACAAGTCGCTCACTTACGTGTCGAAAGCCCAAGACTTCTTGCCTAAGTCTCCGCTTATGACGAATCCGCACCCAAATAAACGCTGTGGTCTTCTTGCACAATCACCGTAGTACACGTCACGTCACAGTTTTTCATCCTCCTTTTGCCCGGCCCATCCCATCGCACTTCCTGGATGGCAGTAATTCCTGCTCTGTAGCAGTCTAGGGCCTCCGCCAGTTGTTTGGCTGCACGTGATCTGTTAAGAGTTCTAACATTCCACGTGCAGATCCGAAGGTCGTTGTCCTTAATTCGTTTTTCCGGGTCGTCAACAGTTAATCCGTCCTTTTCCGAGGCTATTGGTCGCTTCGCAACTTTTTCTTTTTTCCATGGCAATGTTGTTAGCCCCACGCACAACCCCCAACCTGGAGGACCAGGTCCTTGGACAAAAGGAACCGGAGAATCCGGAGTCAGTAACCCACTTCGGGGATATGAGCGCTACCGTTGGCCCATTAAGTGTTCATCCGCCACCTTTCTGAGGGGCTCGTGCAAGACTTCTGCGAATCGATCAGAACAGTCATTAAACAGAGCATTATAGTGGTGCTATTTTTTCTGTGTTCAACACTCGCGCTTATAAGTTTAGCAGGAATGTCCGGATGGACAGACCAGTACCCGGTGGTTACCGCGGGGAGGTAAAATAAGCACAATTGATGCGTACGAGATAGTTGCAGCAACTGTGCATTAGCTTGATGCCTTTCGGTGCCTACCCTATTCATACAGCACACAAGTAGAATTAAGTTCTACCCAGATTTTTTTCCATCACCATACCATTTGCCTGGTATGAAACCACATTAATAGTTGCCGATTAAGGTATTCGCGTATTGGGTTAACCGTTCTAGTGGAGCAGAGGAGAATATCCTATAGATGATGATAAGACGAACAAAAACACAATCGTCCAACAATGTAGAAAGAACGGAAAAGAAACTTATGCTTTCCGTTCTCTCAAATACATAAATTGACCAAATAGCCTTAAGAAATCGCAAATATATGTCAAGTTGTGCACTTTTTGTCAATGGGGACGTTTGAGGTAGCATTGTTTCTGATTCAATAGTTAAGGTGTCGTAATTCCATGTTAATGGAATTACCAACCACAGGAATGGTTGAGAGTACAAGTCACTAGGGCTTGGCTCCTTAAGGATCTGTCGGGCCAATAAATTAAAAAAAATAGTTTTTATTACACCAAAAAAGTCAAATAACGATATACGTTTATATCTATATACTTAAACATTGATTAACCAAACTTTTCTTCTTTCCAGGGTCAAAGTAGCCATCCCAATCGGCAAGAAACCAGCCATTGAGTCAGAGAAGGACAAATAAATTTAACTTTAGGTTAAACAACAACAAAAAAAACACACAACTTAAGAACATTCAAAATAAATGTTTTTGATTGTTATTAAGTTGAGCAGCAACAACAACAACAAATATAAAATAAAAGAATTGTAATATAAGTTGATTACAAACAAAAAATATGTATTACCATCCATACTCTACTCATAGATATGTGTTTTCTATAATTTCTTTTTGACGATTCCTCTTGTGAATTAAACAACAACAAACATTCATTAACAATTTCAACAAACAACAACAATTTTAAAATTAGAGAGAATCAAATATTAAACATCAAATTTAATAAAAAAAAGAGAAGTGAAATAAACTATTAAAAATAAAATTGTTACTTAAATGTTCTTTCATTTAATTTTCGCTCTTTACCTTGATTTATAAAAAATCTATATTCATATATATAAATATATATATTTTTTTTTTGCTTAGCGACAACTTTTTATTAACTATATATTCTTTTGTCCATTTAGATATTATAATTATATCTTTTTAAAGCAAAATTATAATTTAATTTAATGAATATCAAGATAAAATATAAAAAAAACATTATATTTATATTATTCTTTTCCTATAATTATTTTTTTTAATTTGTAATTAAATTTGTTGTAATATTAACATTAATGAAAATAAGTGAAATGGAAAAAAAAGAAACAGAAAAGTATTTCACACTGCATGATTAAATAATATTATTTTTTTGGGACAATTTTAAGTAGACAAATGTTGATATTTTGTGAAAAATAAAAAAAGAGAAAAATACCGAAATCATGAAATAATTAAAATGGCTTTGTTTTTTATTTGTTTTTTATTTTATTTTTTCTTATTTGTTGGTTGATCGATTTCATCAAAAAAGCGGCTCAGTAGTAAGGAGATTGAAATCTTTTGAGTATTTGCAACAATATGCATGAATGAATAGATTTGGAGTATTAGTGCACTGTTACCTTAAAGATCTATTATGTTTGGGAGTTACTCATTAGACAGCTCAAAATAGTTCCATTTACTAGCTAGTTCACAGTTGGTGTACATTAAGGGAGGGTAGTTCATTCTCTAATAACGGGTATGCTCTCAGCTCTCTCTCACGAGTGCATTACTTCTACTCAGAAAAATGGCCGGGCGTCTTCTCGTGAGTATTGCACAATCTGCATGTAGCACTTTTTCTAGGCAAAGAATTTGTAGATGTCTTCTTAGCTTGGATTGGCCTCTGAGAAATTCAGTTAGTATTCAAAGTATTTCTTCTATTTAAGCTGATGTAGGATTGGAAACGTTCGTGGTTGTAACTGCCAAGTAGAATTTTAGCCTGCCTCAGTTTAGGCTGTTGATTCCAGATTCTTGATCATGACATGGTTGTTTTTGACAAGTTAGTTAAACCTGACCACACACTCCAATAAATCCCAGTTTAGGGCTAGTGTTGTACGACTTTAGTCCTCTGACATGGTGGCAATATTTTGATTTCCATATTTTCTTTCGAGGTTTCTTTCTGTACATATCCTTATGGCATTTCGTTCAGCCTGAAAAATGTTAGTAGACTGTTCCATCGGTATGGGGAATTTGGTTCTAGGTCCGAAAATTCGAGCTCCTGTTCTTTTAGACGTTCTGGATCCATCAGTATACCACTTGATAGCATTTGCTTTAAGAGTGTATTTAGTTGTGAGGTCTTTCATGCCGTGCAACCGCCCCCGTTATCTCGATATGTTTGTTCCACAGCAGTTTCCTATCCAATAATAGATATTTAACGTCTTTCTCTGGTTGTCGATTTCTTAGCCAGCCAACTGGATAGATTTCATGTGTGGTTGTCTTTGTGGGGGTCGATGCTTAATCCAACTGATTGACATCACAGAGAGTTTCTTCGAACTTCCACAAAGCTGTTATGACAATGTCTTCATTGAAACCAATGTAGTGAATGCATTGAGAAGACAGATTTTCCAGTAGTTCATCTACTACAAGACTTCACAGTAAGTTGTTGTGTTAACAGCGTACACGTTATTTTTCTTGGATCGAATAGTTTAAATAAAAATCAGTCCGGACAATCCCTCAACGCGTATGGGAAACAGAAAACGTCGGCAAGCCTTCTGATTTTGGAAGGTTACATATCTAACCCAAGTCCAAGCCAGCTGCGCTCTATTTCTATGTGATGATGTTTTTCACGTAATGCGGTCATTCACCCTTCAGTTTATCTTAAAATAGGTAATCAAAGGCTCGAGGAATTCCTCGGTGACATCTTACTTTTATATGCTCCTCGTTCATGTCCATGATTATTCTTTCATCGTTTTCTGAAACTCGTTGATGTCTGACGACCACTCAGTGGTTGCATTAACTTGTATTAGGAGTTCCCGGACATGTCTCGTTTTTCAGAATAGTGACGGTACACTGATATTACCTTCTTGATGCAGTCTTAGAATCTCTTCGATCGATTCGTGCTATATTTTCTCTGAAATGCCTTTTTTGACGTGAACGCTTCTTAAGAACTTGAATTTCTTCGTTTTTGCGGTCCTTCACCCTTAATAGTATCTTCTAACGGGTAATTAACAACTGCAACAAATCGCGGAGGACTTTCTTAGTTTACATTTTCTTGAAAATGATATTTTTTGTATTTGCTTCCTCGTATATGTCCATGACCATGATTATCCACACATAGTTTTCTGAATGTTGGAGGGCCAGTCATATTAGATCTAATGGTATCTATTGAATGCATTTTTTAAATAAACAAAATCAAAATGCCAATACTTTAAACTTAAAGAATCGCGATGTTTTTCATTCAAGCTATATCTTCTGAGAAAAATTTTCTCCGATCTGTTTCAAATACGAGATTTTTCTTCTGAGGTGTCCATTCCGAATGATATCCGCAGAGATCTTCCGATTAAATATAACGCAAATGACCCCGAGGCGAAGGATTGCATTTAATTTAGAATATCAGTTATATGTTAAATTCCTTCCGAAGTTGTCCGAACGTGATTTTTGTGTGGAATCTGTTCCGAAATGGTAACTTTTCCAACCTTTAAAGTACATTTATTCATAATTTTTCTTATGCGTATTAGAACCAAATTTTAGAAAAAAAAACAAAGTCGAGGGTGTTGTAACGTCCAACGCCATCAGGAAAATTGACTAGCGGTGGTTTAGATTGCTTGCCTCATGAGAATATGTTTCACAACTGATACCTCAAGAGCAGACTGAGTTTCGACCAGAATTGAAACTCGCTTTGGACTTTTTTCGAACGTTTATTTCGATAATAGGGTTGGTCATGATTCTCTTACTTTGGGTTATATGTGGTTCATTAGGCTGTGAAAAACCTGCTCCGGAATTCAGACAGTCTTGTTACATTTCGTAGTCGGCTTAAACGATCTTCATAGTGTTTGAAATCAGCTTGATTGGGTGTTGATTAGACATCTTTACGCATCAACACTCTCTTTTTGAACATGGAAAGATGAGGTAGTCGAAAAAGGAATGAAGCTATCTTGCCTCAACGAAGACAAGATTGCTGGCTCTTGATCATTTCCGGAAAAAGCATGGTAAACCATTACAACCAAATGTTTAGTTATGTCTGACCCAATCTCTTTACCTTTTATGGAAGTTTGAATCACTTCGTCAACTTCTTTGACTTTGACGCAAGGTAGTGATGTAACTGTTAAAAAGAACAACCTCTGCAATAAATTGTTCATTTAAAATACGGTAGTATCAAAGAAATCAAATTGACTTTTTAAATGTACTCTTAACTTCATAGTCTCCTTAAAGTTTTCGGTATATATAAAAACTTCGATTTCAACATTAAATAATACCTTGTTTGCTTAAAAAAATAAGTTATATTTTAATGAACATCAAATAGTAATTTAACAATTAAAGAAACAGCAGACATTTTACAAAACTAAATAGACGATTTTAATCAAATAATTAAATAAATGTGTTTTATAATCTAAATAAACAAACAATCTTTCGTCCTGAGAAAAAACATCAACATAACAGATTTTTCTAATATAAAAGTATATATATATATATAAATACAATCGCACACTTATTTTTCTTTTATGTTAAAAATATATACATAAATTTATATATTTTAAACAACCTGCTTCTTTAATGCGATTTGTTGTGTTTGAATATTTGCATTAAATTTATATAAGAAATAAATGAAAAAAAAACAATTGAAATTATATCAATTATATAATATTATAGGCTTAGCATACATAAATAAAAGAAAAAAAATATTATTAAACCAACACTTGATGTTCTTGCAAAAAATGCCTTTTTTTAATAATACATTTATTATTGAATGTCCTTATTTTTGAAAAAAAAAACAAGTATGTATTTATTAATTAGCAAAATATTGGATTAAAAACGCATAGTATATTTACATTAAAAATATAAAAAATAAAAATTAAAATACGTATGTAAGTGTAAAACTCTGCTTTACTATAGTTTTATATCACTTCCATTATTATTGTTTGCATAATTATACTATATTTGTTAATGTTTTTTATCTCCTCAAAAAAATGGAGAATGTAATTTTTTTTAAGTTATAAATCTAAATCATCTGTTGTTGCTTAGACTTTTATTTTTTCAAATATAAAATATAATATTACAACAAAAAAATATATATATCTAAACAAAGACAAAAGAAAACATCAATAATAATTTTTTTAGAGAGTAAACCAAATATGAACATTTTTTCTAAATAAAACTTTTCTAGACATTATTAAATACAAAAAATAAAAGAAGGACGTTAATTAAACAAAGAACAAAAGAATGTTTTTATCAGAAACAAACAAAAAATAAGAAAAAAAATTATTCATAAACGATATCATGATTTAGTTTATTTAATCAAAAATATGTGAACGAAGAAAGTACCATTTATTTCGAACTCTTTTTAAACTTGATTTCGAACAAAAAAGGAAAAAAAAAAACAAAACGAAAAAATCTTTAAATCAAATCATGTATAAGTACTATTATTTCATGGGAAATAAATAAAAAGAATTTAAAATAATTTTAAAAAGTAGTTTTTTAATATTTTATATAACGACATATTTAAAAATTGTTAATTTAAATAAACTTAGGGACTTTAAAAATGCTGTTGATAAATGATTTCACCATGAGGCTAATTATAAAATAACTTAAATATATTACAGTTAAGGCTTAAGCTTAATACAAACGTAATGGTTCTTAACTACTACTCTATGCTCTATACTATGCTCCTTGTACTAACTCCTTTTTAACTTCATCTGGTTTAAATTCACTGTTAATAAGCACATCATCCACATTTGTTTCCTCTATCGAAGCCCAAATCTTGGCAGTCTCAACTTCTTGCGAATTCGATTCTGTATCCGACTCCATCCAAAAAATTATTTCCCTGTATCCTGACACTGAAATCGTTGTTACGGGCGATGTCCACAATTCCTCCTGGCTTCGTCAACAGCCGAAGGTGTGTTGACAAGTCTAACCGCATATCTTGATTTGTTTCTTACCTCTGACCCTGATAATTGGACTTTTAGTGTATTATGGCCTCTAGGCACTTCTGCTTGATTCTCATGTCAAACTATTCCAGTTTAAGAAAAGGCTCCTAGGAAAACCATTTGGCAATATGTGAAAGCCAACTGGGACGGTCTCAATAATTTCTTTAGGATCTTAAACTAGTCAGTATAATCTCTGGATATAGTGCGACGAAGACTCCAGTGCAGATATGATCACAAACCTTATTCTATTAGGAATAACAACTTTTATCCCGAATAGAATTAAAAGTATCAGACCCAAATCCATGGTTCAATCCAAGCTGCAGAGGTTATCAGGTTCAAAGAGGCTTGTTTCTGTAGCTATAAAGCTAACTCAATTGAGGAAAACCGGAAAAAGTTTAAACATCCCAGGACGCGTGTCTTCAATTATACTCCATTTGTTAGTTCTCAAGAGAAAGCTTATCTTTTTGCTAGCTAGTTCGCCGCTAACTCTAGGGTGTCAGAATGTGTCATGGTCCCACCTGTACTTGAGCGTGTAAATGATTCTATGAGACCAATCTTCTTTCGTACTCGTACAGTGGTTTAAGTTTTTAAAAGATTTCGATATACATTAACCTGCTATTGTTTTGAAGAGGTGTTTTTCCACGCTTGCAAAATCACTGCGAAAGCTTTTCTACTCTTATCCTATTTGTTTCGAGCATATGGAAAACAGCTTTTGTCCAGCCTATACTCAAAAAAGGCGAATCCTCCTCTCCCGCAAACTACCGACCGATTGCACTTACATCCCTTCTTCCCAAAGTTATGGAAACGCTTATTAATTATAAGCTCGAGAAATATCTCGAAGAACAAAAGCTTCTTAATGACCGCCAGTTTGGCTTTTGTACCAATAGGTCCACTGGTGATCTTATAGTTTATCCGAACAGTGGGAGAAATCTTTACACCGTTTCTGAGAAAGTAAGACTATTGTACTCGATATTTTTAAAGCATTTGATAGATTCTGGCATCAGGCCCTCCTTCGATGGATTAGAAATTGCTGTTCAATACAAGTTGTATTGGATGGGTTCAGTTTTGATATCTTCAAAATAAATGCTGGTGTGCCCCAGGGCTCTGTTCTGTCTCCGAATCTGCTTCTCATTTTTACAAATGATCTTCTGTCTGAAACTTCTAATCTACTAAACTGCTTCGCTGATAACAGTACACTTAGCTTATCATATTCGTTTTTGGATTCATAACTCTTCTCTTTGGATGTGTGAAGATCAACGTCAACATATGATAAGCTCATTAAAGTCTGATCTTGAGAGCATCATCAAATGGGGAACAACAAATCGTGTAGAATTTAATGCATCAAAAACACAATGCTGTTCTCTTTCACTAAAGCGAAATATACCCTCCTTGCCATTGTCCATGAGCGACACCTCCATCATGGAAGCCGATCATCTAGAAATTCTCGGTATGTGCATCACCAACAAACTTTTGTGGATCGATAATATATATGATGTCGCCAAAAAATGCCGCAAGGCATGAAGATGGAATAATTTCCGAAACGTCGCGATATGCATACAAAATATACAATAAAGTTGTGAAAAATATTAATTTAATTAAATAAAATAAAGAAAAACCACTTTAATAATTTTAAAATTTCTCATTTATCTGATTTAAACACCACAACTTGGAGACCTAAAACACGAATTATGATTCACTTAGTTACATTCGTCTTAGATGTCAACAAAAAAATTTTTTTAAATCGAAATGTTAAGTCTATTACTCTTATTGAATAATCGTTATTATCTGTCAAAATAAGTTCAAGTGTAACGGCTTGCGTAGACCAACTTGTCATCGGACGGAATATGATTGATCGTCACGTGCGTAATACCGGTCAGAATAGAAGAAGTCATGGAGTCAAAACGGCTTATTTAGATTTGGGCCTACCCTACATCCATATTAAATTTCAATAAAAATCATCTCGGAAAAGCCTCATTTTCGGTTCAGCGGCCATGAAAGCACTGTTACCATAACAACAGTGTCGAATATAGAATGATGTTAAACGACGCGACGTTTTCAAAACTACACCGACTGGCTGAAGTACTACAACCGAAGACGAGTCAATTTTGACAATAAATGTTTCTATTATTATGAAAATTCCATCAAAAATTCAATTTTGGTAAGTGCATTTTAAAGATCGATTCTAGAACGTTAAAAGAAGCTTCTCTTTAACGTTCGTTTGACAAGTACCGAAATTCCTGGAAATACAAACAAGAATTGAAAAGCCCCTCTACGGAAACTCTTTAAAACGTGGTTTGGATTCTAGTTCGAGGTACAGACAGACAGAGAGACAGAAGGATAGGCCTATTAGGCAGACATTTTTTTAAATAAGTTCAAGAGGCTATTGTATTGTTTGATTGTAATCTCATATTTTTTTAATCAAAAACAATTACAAACTTGCCCTATAGTACCATCAATACGAGATACATATGTGCATACATATATCGAAAGTAAGAACAAGAAGCTAATGTTTTTCAATAAACGTATTGGTCCTTTTTGAAATGTAGAAAAAAATGGAACGAGATACACTCTATGCCATTAGTATGAAATGTATTTTATGGACACTCGGGCGTATGTGTAATTTTTTTTATATTTTTCTTTATTTAATCAAAGATATATATTTGGGGAAATGATAATAATAAGATTATAAAAAAATAATAAGAAAATATTAGAATTTGTGAATTTAATATAAATGCACTTATGTCCCTACAACTATAGTATTATATACAATAGTGGTCACAGAGCTAGAAACAATTAACCTCAAAATGTTGTTCTTTTTTACATGCCTTCTTCGGAGTGAATTTTGGATCGAATTTTTCTTCTTTTTACTTGGGAAATAGTTACTATACGAGTAAGTTTCGGATTAGTGCATATAAAAAAATTTTAATAATAATCAAATATGACATTACGATGATGAAAAACATTAGGTATATGTAAATTTATTTTTATGTGACCAATTTTTTTAATTTATCTAAAGGGTTTTTTAAATAAAATTCAATTATTTAATGAACCTAATCCACGCAACAGAACTGTTGGATTAAACGTGGAATATACACTTTTTGTATTAAAATTAATAAAGCACAAACGAAGAGCTTTTAAGAGCTTTTCTAATATCACATTGTTTTCCCTTTAAAATATGTTTTTTTTTTGTTGGTGCAATCTACTCATATGGGTCAAATAATGTATGTATATCTTAAATAAAATATATTAACCAAGTATATCTTACCCTATCTCCCATACTCAAACCATAATAATAAATTTCCATCCATCCACCGCCAGATGTCCACCAAAATAATTCCTTAATTTGTTTATGCATTTACTACGCATGTTTGACCTTCATACAAGGTGACCGACATAATTCTCAACTCATACATTCCCAATCTTAATCCAAAAGAAAAGAGAAACTATCCACACACTTGACGAGTATATTCAATCGCCCGGTGCGGTTATCGTTAATCACATTCAGAATCACAATCATCTCACTTCTGAACACATAATCGTGGTTCGTGGCATTTAACTTCGCTTTAGAGAAAAAAATTCTGTTCGTTTAACATATTTTCGAGCGAATTCAGCAACCACATGTGATTAATAAAAAAACAGAAATTCAATTTTACTCATAAATAAATAAAAACAAAACATTCTCTCAAGCTCTTTCGAATCTCTTCTTTCACAAAATCTACTCCTACTCTACACTTCTGCTCTAAGCTCTACACACAGATACTCTCTTAAGCACAAAATATCTACTTAATTTAATTTCATTAAAATCTCTCGCTTCTCGCATATGAAGCAACGTTGCTCGCCGCTTTTGCTGAGAAGTGCTCCAGAGTTCGAGAAGACAGCACCGCCAGCACCACCCAGTGTAGTAGTACTGTCCCGTAAAGTTTATTAGAATTTCGGTGTCTCCCACGCATTTTGTGGCATTACGCAAAAAAAAAACTCAATTATTCGCGTCCTTAATAAAAGTGAACAAATCCTTGTGAATCTAGAAACTAAACTAAATACACAACCATGTCGAAGCCCCAAACTGATGCCGATCGTCGGAAGCAGATCAGTGTCCGCGGTATCGTTGAAGTTGGCAATGTGACTGAAGTGAAGAAGAGCTTCAACCGTCATTTGCATTACACTTTGGTCAAAGATCGTAATGTGGCCACCCTGAGGGATTATTACTTTGCTTTGGCGAACACCGTCAAGGATAACATGGTGTCGAGATGGATTCGCACCCAACAGCATTACTATGAGAAGGATCCCAAGGTGAGTTGAAGTGCACAGAATAATGAAAATTTAATCATATATACGTCATGTGTGTGAAAAAAAATCATCTTAGGTGTCGACACGACGCCGGGAAAGGGGCTAATAATGTTCGAAATTTTCAATGTCACGGTAGCACAAAGGCGGAGTGTGGTAGAGGGAGTGAGACGTAAGGATGGGGTGTGTCTGTTTGTCCTTAATGTTGTGCATTAGGGATTCTCGACAGGCGGTTTACTTCGGGAATCAATTTAAGTTTTTTGGATAAATATTCGGATTGATTACGACGTATGAGTATTTTGGGTGCAAAGCTGTTATCACGAGGCAGAGATTAATTAACTGATATCAAAGTATACACATGTTAGGCATGAAAGTAGTTTTTTTTTTGATTATTATAGTTAAAAAAATTAAAAAGTAATTTAGTTAAGGGTACTTATTCGATGATAGGAAAAAATTTAAAATTAAATTAAATTCATTTTCTTTTTAAAGAATTTAAATGCGAATTTGTTTTACGTACACAAAAAAATTGGCTAAAATATTTCTGACATTTTTCAGGAACCCGAATCGAATTGGCGGTAAAATTCGTATTTAACACAGTTGAAAGTTTTTTGCATGCAAAGAATAATTAATCACCTACCAATTGTATTTTTTTTGTATTTTGTATTTACTTATTTACGTAAGTATTTTAAAACAATATGTCTTAAATAATACTTAGAATTTTGTAGGTAATATCATTAAATCATAAATAGTTTAAGCAAACCTAATTTTAAATTATTACATATTAAATATTTTGAAATTAAATTAAGCAAATTAAAGATATTAAAGATAATTTTACATTATATTTCAATAAAATTAGATAAAAGAAACAGAAATAGAAGAGGAAAGAAACAGAAATAGAAGTGGAAAAACGTTCAGCAATTGTAAAGATTTCTAAGCAAGCCTTCAATTTTTTTACATTACATTACATTTTTTAATCTACCTCGGTAGATAAATCTACGAAGTAGACACATTTACGAGCACTGGCTACTGAGGCCATCGGCTCAGACAATTACAAAGACAACACACAAGACGACATTGATACAGGACAGAACAGAAGATAGAGAGAGGACGGAAAAACAGAAAACACATAACACATGTCAACAGCACGCAGTTGGTTTTCGAGACGGTCCCCCATCTTTCCACTAACCACGCGCAACGATTTTTATAGTTAACTTTGATTCTCAGATTGGCAGGCAAGGAGTTCCAAAGGCATGCACAAAGAACTGTTGTTTGGAGGCCCTATATTTAAATGTTGTAACAATGAGAATATTACTTCTTTGAGATACTGGAATTTTTTTTAATGACTAGCTGACCCACCCGACGTTGCTCGGCTATAATGATGGTATTAGGGATTAATTTATTTCATTGATCTAGATGAAGTAATAAAGCCTGGTTACTTTATTGAACTTTTCTAAAGTATTCGATTCTGTTTGTGCAATTATTCTTTGTGTTAAAATTGTATCAAATTCATATTATTATTCTTCTCATCTTTCCGCAAACTTAATTTTGTCTTACTTAAGTAAGAAGGAACCAATCTCTCAATAACAAGTTCTTATCTTGTGTTCTACCCGTTGAAAGTGCTGTGCCACAAAGATCAATAATTGGTCCTCTGTTATTCTCAATGTTCATTATTGAGTTAGCACTCCTAATACATTACTGTAAATTTCAATTTCAAAATTGAGGATGTACAAGTATATATACATGTATTATTTTTTTTTATTGGGTTCACGGATGATGCTGTGAAAAGAATAAATGAGGAGCTAGCTTCTTTGGTCAAAAGGCCGTGCGATAATAAACTTCTTTTGAATCCTTACAAGCCAAAGACAATCGAGGTCAATAAGCATTCGTTTGTTCCACCTGGTGGATAATTTGAATATTCTAAGTTACTCCTAAGAATATCAGTAATCTGCAAACGAAAGTCTCCTCTAAATAAGTATATGCATCTTGATGTTACAAACAGACACTTCAATTTTATTTACGTGTATTTATTGCAATATTTTTTATCTGTTTTTGGAAATCTCGATTTTCAATGAAATCTGAATTTTGATTTCCACACAAATTTGGCATATTAAGTCAGTTTTTTTTTTTTTTTTTTTTTCATTAGATAATTGCATAAGATTTATTTTTTAAACAAAAAAGCGTGTTTAATTGACAAATATATATTTTTAATTTCGTGTTTATTTAAAATTAATTTAAAATTAATTTGGTTTGTAACCACGGTAAACATAACTAATTGTAAAATATGTTACACACACATATGAAAAACTAGATCAATACCGTTCCGAGTAAGTTTTTGCACAATAACTCTGAAATCTAAGTCAAAACTGAAGATTTAAAACGAATTCAACACAAAGTGTCAACGGGCCTCTAATTGGTCAGTCGTCTTTTAAAGTTTTTGTTGACATATGTTTAATTAAAAAGACAAACAAGATTTTTTGACAAATGTTCAATCTTTAAGTTTAAGCTTTGCATTGTATTAGTAACAGCTTGTCATTCAATGGTTCAACTTTGACCTAAAATTAGTTGATTAAAAGTAAATGTACTCATTGAACGGGCTCAAGGACTGAGGTTTGATCAGTGTAAGCATCGCGGCTCTTTGGTTTACTTAGATACTCTGAATTGACGCTACGCCAGTATCACATTCGAATTATTGCATTATTCCGCCTTCTTGACTCTTGTCAAAACAGATTTGACATTTTCCGCCATTTGCAAAAGTGTAGCGTCTTCCAATAGGCAAAAGGGTGATTACTTTGGCCATCTCATTTTGTATAGTTCGCTCTACTCTACCTGTCTACCATATACTTATATATGTTCGTAACAATTTATTTCATAACTACCTTCTACCCGCGACTTCTTCTGCGTGGACTTCAAATTAAATAATTTTTATTATCTTAATCAAAACGCCTTAAAAAAATCATTAATTAGATCTCTCTCATAGGAACCGTGCCTTTTTCGGAATAAAAGAAGCCTTTATAGTTTATGGTATATCCTAAAACTCTTCCATCTAGCAAACGTCACAAATACGTGCAGTCGTGAAGGCATGGAAGCATAAATAAATAGCATAACTGGATCGTAGGAACTTGCTCTTATGTGCGGTCACAGCGTCGAATAAAAATTGATAATTTGTTATAGTCCGGGAGCCATTGACAGATTTCCATGACCAAGTTCCTCTCAGACGATAATTGGTGAATAGCATTAGGGAATAGTATTATAAGACCTCGTGAACGTCAGCTGCGGTTCCGTTGGTGGGATGGTTCGTGGTAGTAATTTCCTCCCGACTAAAAAAATTTCAAAGATTTTTAAATAAAATGATTTTTATTTAACAACTTTTTTTTGGAATAATTAAAGAAAAAACAGCGTGTGGAAGATATCATTGAAATTTTTGGTTCGTTTGAAAGGCCTATCGATGCCATTTTGTATGAAATTTAACATCTTTTAAATTTCCGCCACGCTTCTCTTGGTTGTGGTCTGCGAAAGGCCAGGTTCGGAGTTCTTGTGAGCGACATGAAATCCTCGGATTCTCCTACACACTGTCACGGACGATGTTTTCGGCAGATCTTGAGTTTCGTCGCCGAACCGATGTTGGTTGATTGTTTATGTTTACTGAACCAGTGGACTCAAATTTATCCACTACACCATAAAATGCACGAAGCGCGTGGTTTCGATAAGCTCTCATCACTTATGTGACTTATGTAAATCTCAACACACACAAAAGATTTGATCTCTGATGGAGTGGAAGATTTGATCTGAATGTACACATACATGTAAATAATCTTTTCTGACAATGTCAATAGGGATGCAATACGTCGTTCTTGGTGAACGATAATAGTGCCACGTGTGTCGAAAGGTCCGATCTCTGAAAAGGAAACATTTATTGTTTGTTACTGAAATTTCATGCAAAACCAGTTTTGTGTTGGGCAATTGACAACAGTTTTTTGTCTGAAAAGAAGAGAAAATCGATTCGAAACCACGCATCGTGGATGCAGTTAATTCACATTAGTGAAATGTCATTTCTATATTCAACTAGCTTACCCACCCGGCGTTGCTCGGGCTTACTCTAGCTTTTCTTGATACCGAAAGCGATCCAATTATAGCCAAAAATCACAAACGTAAACGTAGTTACAAAATGTTTTCAAAATCGGCCAAGCCTTTCAAATTTAATGTTGGTTATATGAAATTCAATACAAACATCAATTTTCGATTTTTCCAATTTCCCGACTTTTCCGGAGGGTTTTCCTAAAAGATTCTTTTGTAAAAACCTTTTCCTGGCAATTACAAACAACGGACAAATAATTGAGCCAAATCGGTCCAGACATTCTGAATTGATAAGTTACTATACTTTTTTCACGCCATTTTTATATATATGTATAGGATTTATGAAATTGCGATTATTTACTTCCGGGAAATAAAAACAAAATAAACACAAGTTCCAAGAAATAAATGATATAGAATTGATAGTGGAATTTCACAAGCTACTCCAGGGTAATTTTTTTTGAGGAGGTGTGTGAGGGTGGGGTTTAGGGTATGAAAACTTTTTTTCCAATTTCCGTCGAAGTTTAATTTCTGATCCAAAAATAGTCTGCAGAAAAGTTGTAAATAATAAGAAAAAAAAATATAATTTTACTTCAGGTTATTTTTCACACATAACTTCAAATATTATGAGATATCGGCAAGAAAAACGGTCTTTCAAATATTTAGTTTTGCTAACTAAAATCGCATTTGATGTTTTACAAACGCAATGAAACACAACCTTCTGAATTAAAAATAACGGGCTAGTTATTGTTTTTTTTTTTTATTTCATTACTATTCGTATTTTAACTCAAGAAGTAACCGCTTATTGAGCATCAAAAAAATCATCATAAACATTTTTCTTAAACATCGCGAAAATATCGATATCATCATCATAATATCGATGTTTTTATGAACGAAGTTGCATCCCTAAATGCAAATGACAAAGTAAGAGTGACAGTCCTTCACCAATACTACAATTTAATCATAAAAGAAGTTTCATTGAAAAGATCAAATCTCGATTTTGAGATCAAATCCCTAAAATTTTAATGAAACTCGCTATAAAAAAGAAAGACGCCTTATGTTATGTCAATGTGACATTTATTTTTCGCCCCAGTTTACTTTCATTGTGTTCGCTGTGTGTCCGGAGCGCGCATTGAATGCACACCCACGCCAGATTTGTTTCTCTTGCAAGAAAGTTCAGAGCTACCAATTATCAAGTCAGCTGTTTGTGCACAATTTAGTTTTCAGACAAACAGTGATATTTCCAAATGCGCTCGGGAGCTGGGAACATCGAACAAACCTATTAATAAAATACTATAGATTCATACTTTCAGAACATACAACAGAAAATACATGAACATAATTCAATTAAGGTTCATTTGCTTTGCACTTGGAAGTTAAAATAAATTTAATTTTTACTATGAATATTGCGATGTCAAACTGAAATAAAACAACTATTGAATCAATTTCTAGACCAGTTGGAAAAAAAAAATCTAAGACCGATCTTGATATAATTTGTTTTTTATTTTCAAAATCTTTAAAATAAAAGATTAAACGCGGCCTAAATTTGAAAGCAACCGCTTCAGCCGTTCAATTGAAAAAGTCATATATATATACATAATTATGTATGTACAGTAAATGTACAATACATACGGACTGTCTAAGTAGTTTACTGACGAACAAAATTAGGACACTGAAGTCGTCAATCAGAAACATTAATCTGCTCATAAAGCAAAATCATAGAATATCTAAAAATCGGTATTGGGAATACAGCGACCGGAGTATCTCCCTCCAAATAAATAAGATATTGAGGAGGAACGATCAAAACGATTTTCCGTGTCTTAAACTTCACAAAAAGACAAAGAACGAAAACGTACTTCTGACCGCAGGTATCTAGACCTAAAATTCTTGACAATGCTGCGCCGCCGGCCATCTTGAATCACGATTTCCTTGTGGTCGAAAATCCTAAAGTGAATGTAGAGGCCATAGGGGCTGCTTTCTATAGTTAATACGGTGCGCCATGCGGTGGGAGTATTCGTCCAAATTACCACCTGCAGAACAAAGCTCTGCTGAATCATTTTTACATCCGAAATAGCATCATGCAAATGCGGTATGAGATTCCTGGTTTTACCGGATTCAGTTACGAAAACCCCAAGATCGCTGAGCATAATAGGTCAATTTTCTTGCACATCTCCAGAATGGATTATTTTTGAATCACTAAGAAAAAGAAGTCCGAAAAGGGCAAAGACAAAATTATAACATAGAATTATATACATATTATAGAATTGGTCCAGATACTTATAGATTTTGTAAAAAGGTAGACAAATTAATCGTAAGAGGTTGGGACATTATTGCTTTAGTGACATCTTTGAAATGTCTTGATATACTTGCCTGATTTAAAATGAACGATATCAAAAGATCGTCAAACAATTAATATGGAGCCTTGTGGTAACCTTTTTTAATCCACATTGATTTAACCCTAGAAAAAATATTGTTATTGCTCAAAACAGAGCGTTAAGTAAGAAACTCACAAATAACGTGACAAATTCCAAATTTTCTCTACAAAAGTGATTGTTTTCTTATTTCTAATTCAATTGTGTAAGATCTCAAGGACCCTCCTTAGAAATATTTGTCAACAAAAATACTGTCTCATTACCCATGTATAACCAAATGACCATGTCATGTAATCACTTTCGTTATCTCCTTCTACCTTCAATAAAAATATAAATAAAATTGAAAAAAAAGCCAAATAAATACAAAGATTTCAACTGTCGGGATAGTTGCCAAGTGCCGGCAGTCCAAATGCTCATTTTTAATCAGTCGTTAGTTCGATAATAACAAAAAAATTAACGTCGCTCTAATTTATTATTAGCATTAGCATCTGTAAATATTTAGTTCATTGTTGATTTGTTGATGCAAAGATAAGTGAAGTTTAGCAAATAAAACAAAAAAATCAATTATTAGCCAAGACACACTTTTGGGTTGAAAAAAGTATCTTTATTTAGGTTTGATGAATAAATATAAAAAAAAAAAATATCGAAGAGATAAATTTAGATTTTTTCGAGTTTTTGCTTTCTTCTATGATTGAGTCTGGAACAGAGACGATGTTGACCATGTCGAAATTTCTAGACAGAACAAGAAACGCACCACCCAGCACTCGATTCGGACATATTTGCTTCAATTTCACAAAACAAATTTGTCCTTCTCCAATGTCAATTATAATTATTATTTCGGTGAACAAAGCCAAAACTTTGCCTATGCCAAAACACATAATTTCTGGTCTTCTTCTTCCAAAAAAAAAACTATCTCACGGATACGGATTGATTGCTTCGAAAGAGCGAAGGCAGATATAATATGTAGAACAATAAAAGCATTTTGTTAAATGCATTCTAAAGATACATTTCTTTCGTATATTTTCTAATAAATTTTGCTTAATAGATACTTTCGTTAATCTTCTAGCATTTAAAATATAAAATACAAAAAATTATGTATTCTTTAATTTTCTAATAATATTTATATTCAAGGTCATTAAAGGTCGTTGAATTGTATCTATCGCATTATTAAGGAAGAGGGTGGCGGAAGGCTGTCAAATGGAAAGCTTTTGCGCGGTTTCTCTTTTCTTTGTTATGTCATTTTCTTTTCGCTTTTTAGCTTTTACTATCACCTAAGGGTGTAGAGAAGAAATATATTAAAAAACATAAATATATAGTAATAGATAGAATGATAGAAGACACATTAGGTGGCATCCACTTGTTGGAACCAGATTTTATAGGAGAAGAAACTGACATATAAAGATACATAGTTACTATGGAAATTTTAATTTTTCACTCGACTTACGATTTACGAAATTGTTGTTGAATTTACGGAGGATGAGATATATTGTAGATACATGAATAGATTGTTGATACATTTGTACGTTCTTAATTTTTTTTTAGATATTTTAAATTTATTAGTCTTTGATTTAACTGATTTTTGTTTATCATAAATTAAATGATTAAAATAAAAATTGGATTTTTTATCGGATATTAAAATTGAAAAGATGGTTATCATATCCAATTGGCAATTATTTTCATCTTTACTAAAAAGTTATTATTTGCAAATGGAGAAAACCGTTGACATTATCAATCCAACATAGATACGTATGAGCATTAATGAATTAATAAAAACTATTTGTGTCATACCAACAACAAATGTGAGAGATTCTGTACAAACGAAATGACCTGCATAAAGCAAAACCTTAGCTAGAAACTTTTTCTTCTCACTGCAAAATCGGTGTGCCTAATTCCGAGCAGGTTGAAATCATTTAAATCGTTTCCTAGGTAAGTTGTGAACTTAGATCCGAATTGGCAGCAGATTATAGGCAGATTATAGGGACTAAAAGGCATTTTAGGATTCGTGAATATAAAAACAATTGAGATAACAGTCAAACATGACATTACGATCATAGAGAAGTCTAAAAAAGTTAAATGTCTGTATGTCTGTCTGTCAGTATGTATAGCGAGCTGCAGCCTTAACGGCTTAAGCGATTATCTTCAAATTTGGTGTGTGTGATTCTTTGACCGTTTAAAAAAAAGCTTATTTTTCTCGAAAACGGCTCCAACGATTTTAATGAACAATGAATTTCAATCAAATTTTATAAGTGAAAAGACCTAGACAGCCGAACAAATTCTGCATACCAACATTTTGAAAAATATTTTTTTTCCATTTATAATTAATTTTTGAATTTTTTTTTTGAAATTCAATATTTTTAAAACTTATCCAAAAAGATATTATGTATATTAATAAACTCTAAAAAAATGCATACTCAAACAAATATTAAAAAAAAAAAAAACAAAAATAAAAAAACACGATTTTAATAAAACCGGTCCTACAATTTTCGAAATCCTTTTTTCATATTTTTTTTATTATTTATGACGTGTGCAAGTCAATTACGCTCTGAGCATAATATGATCAGAGCTCTCCGATTTAATCATGAAACACACTTAAGCACTAAGCTGTCATATGGTCCACTTTGCACCTTAAATACAAAAATTAAATTAAATTAATGTTATTTCCTTATAAGAAAAATTAAATTTAAAATTTTACTTCGAACGACGCCATTTTTATTTTTGCTTTTTTCCAATTTAGACATTTGTCAAAATACACAAAATATATGAAGTTGTTCCATAGGCACCCGCAAGAAATTTCCTAGTAAGGGGGCAGATTTTTATTTGTATTAAACTTTTCCCACAAGCTTAAATTGAGAATAGGAGTTAAAATATGCGTAAAATACACTAGTATTGTCTCAACTTATCTGAATGCTTAACCTTGTTTTGTTTTTGGTTTTTACAATTATTAGATACGAAATCAAACTATGAACATGCTGGGTCGCATGTACTTGCTGTTATGTGTATAATCACATTGGAAGGTAAGATCTTTGAGAGAAATAAGTGACAGTTACTTTGAAAAATAGAACGCACTGAACTAATAGAGTGTTAAAACCGCAACACTTAACGGTTTTTAGTAAATAATAATGAATTTATGAAAAAAAACATTTCGATTTTAATAAGATCCTGTTTTTTTATTTTTAGTGAAAACAAATATTCAAATGTTTAGTTTGTAGAATCGATTAGGCTTCCTATTTCGTTTCATACATAAAAGTGGATATAAATCCAATGAGCCGTTACCGGAAGCCGAAAATAAAAAAAAATGCATATGAAAGGTATCGTTAATAGACTTTGGCGGTAAAATTGTTTTTGATAAAATGGAAGCCAATAACAAACAAATTACTTTTAAATTTTCATCAAATTCAGTGTCGCCGTTATCGAGAAGTTTTTACCTAACGGTTATATGGCAGGGGTAGCTACCGTTATATTTAGCCCTAAATATACAATTTTAAAAACCCCTCTGAGGATTGCTAACAGAACCACACTAACCAAATTCAAATGTAATCAGTTTTTAACCGTTTAAGCTGAAGAAAAGCGGAGTCAATTTTTGTAATTAATTTTTTTAGGTTTCTCTATGGTCTTAAATGTCTTGTTCGATGATATGTCAATTTTTTATATTCGCGAATCCTAAACCTGCCTTAAGTCAAAAATAGCAAATAGATTTCGGAAAGTTATGGTTATTCATGGTCCGTCCATGTGCCCCCTCCCCCCCCCCCTCTTGCCATACCTTGTGGGCGCCTATGAGTTGTTCGCGCTCAGCCTTTTACTCCAATGGCTCGGTCATTTTATTCTGAGCTCATAGAGCGCGAGTTAAAAAAGAAGCACGGTTCTTTTTTGACGCCTTATGTTATCGTTGAAGCAAAACACTCTCTCGCCATTGTCTATGAACGACACTTGTATTCTGTTAACTATTTACATTTGGTATTTGCATCACGAAGCATCGCTTGTGAATGATCACATACTGGACGTTGCGTCCCCAGAAATGCCGCAACCGCAAGATGCTTAGCCTTTCTCTAGTGATGAAACAAAATTGTCTCCCCTTTTAATCTGGCAACTATTAAATTAAATTAATAATAAATTCAATTAAATTAAATCTGAGTATTACTCCCATCTCGATAGGTTGGTGCTCAAGTAACTTACTTAATTTTCTTGAATAGAATTCAAAGACGAGCCTTAACTTAATTCATATACATACATATGTACATAGGTATTTATGTATCTTAAATACCGTCGTTATGTTTCTTGTGTCTCCCTTTTTGTCGTTACTTATATTATCAGTGATCTAGTGAATAGCCAACTACCAGCTGTATTCCTCCCCTTAAACATTAAAAACATTATATGCCCTCCATGGATAGTTAATCTTCGAGCTCAATTTTGGTCGTACTTTAAAGCCTTTCGACACGAATGTGATTAGTAAAAATATAAACTGCATACTGTAAATTATAATGCGTTACGCATGTTTTGTGATATAAATACAATATTCATTCTTTATTGTTACACCATTCTTTTTATTGTTTTATTAATTTTAATATCGCAATATAAAGCTTACAATACGCCGTACATATTAATTTAAATTATGCATTTTTTTCGTTTGTAAATATTCAATTAAAAAAAAAAAAAAAACGATTTTAAAAGAAATTTGGAATGTACAGTGCAATCTCTCAACCTGGCAACCTTGTAATGGGCTCAATCAGTAGTCACATTGTAGTTTGTTTTATTGTTTGTATTCACATTACCGTTACGAGTGCAATTTGCAAAAAATTTGGATGCATGCAGTATTTCTGTTATGAGCAAAACTTAATTTTGAAATATTTAACAAAATTTAATAATTTTCGTGTCTTATTGCCTTTATTATTTTTTTAATACCGTTATTCACAGAAGTTATATTGAATGCAGAATGACAGTTCGATTTTTTCTAACAGCTGTAGTGCGTTCCCGTTCTTAACAATTGTTAAAAAAAGTTGACGGGCTTAGGGTTAGGGTATTCAAGTTATTCATTCGCTGTTAATACACATTGTATTGAAACAATAATAATAATAAAGTAATAATAAAATATAGTGAAGTACGAGGATTCGAGATGCTAGAAGCTTGCATCATGTGCATTCCTCTCCAACTTGGGGAGCGAATGTATGTGATCGCAGTGTACGCACCAGAAGCACCTCAACCTGCAAATTTTGTAGCAGAGCTTGAAAAACTTTTCGAGTGCCTTAGTGCACTCGGATGAAAATTATTATATTATTGCTGGGGATTTAAATGCCAAACATGAAGATTGGGGAAATCAAATACAAAATCCAAGGGGATGCCATCTCTTCAATTGGATGGGTCGTCAGCATGTTGAGTATAAAATTGAAATTTACAAGAACGCTACAATAGACGCACTACACAGACAAAAACTGGCCTTCTGACAAGATTAAAACTCTTGTACAGGCGGTTTACTGACAGACACGATCTGAAGATTAGAACACTGAAGTCTTCGATCACAAATGTCAACTCGCTCATTAAACAAAACTATCGGTTGACTATTAACTCGTACTGGGATAACAGAATTCGAGCCTTTAATCCACATCATAGCAATGGCGATCTGAGAATCTTGGTTTTACCGGGTTCAATGAAGACAATGTGGCAAACGCCACCATTGCCGAGCGAAATGGGCCAAGTTCCCTGCTCATCTCGAAGGTCGAACTCCAAATGATCTTCGCATCATTAAAGAAAAAGAAGTCAGCAGGAGTCGATGGTATACCCAACATTGTACTACGACATCTCCCTGAGGAAGCAATAGACTATACACAACACTATTCAACAACGCGCTGAATAACGTATATTATCCAATGAGCTGGAAGACAGCTGTTGTACATCCTCTCGTTGTATGCCGATGATTTATTTGCGTACAGAACAGGTCCAAAAGTTGAGGTTATCAGAATTCTCTTGCAGCGTGATTTCGATAAAATTCAGCAATATTGTAATGATTGGAAGCTGAAAATTAACTTCCAGAAATGTGAAACCATCCTGTTTAGAACCCCTGTGTCTAGGGCTTCTAGGGATACAAGAAAGAACTGGCGCAAGCTAGTGAGCGCTGGGCCACATGGACATCCTCTGACGAGTAAAAGTGTGGTAAAGTACCTTAGTTTTTGGCTGGATCAGTTTCTATATTTCAATCGACATGTAGAGGCTGCTCTGGCCAGGGCTAGGGGAGCTTTTGCCCTGACAAGACGGTTGTTTTATAGCAGCCGCCTTGATAGCATGGTGAAAGTGATTTGCTACATGGCCTTCATCAGGCCGATGATTGCCTACGGATGCCCTGTGTGGTTCAACGTTGCACCATCTCTAATGCAAAAGATTCGGGTGTTCGAGAGAGGGGCTTTACCCCCAAGATGAATATTTTGAAAGTACACGTTTGAGTGGTTTTATCCAGCTCGAGGCTTTCCTATATCTTGATAGTCGAGGGCTGATTCAGGATAGATCGGCGATTCCATTGATCTATCGATAGGCGGCTCCTCTACGACCGAGACATTATCGCTAGGAGCGAAGCAGAGCGCTTCTGTTTCAGTAGGGCCGTGCCCGACCGGGATCGGAAGGAAGCCCTTGATCAGATCCACCAATTTTGGTGGCTTAGTTAAAACCCGATATTTTCAGTCGACATAGACGAAATGTTGCCTATGGCCGACCTACATGTATTTATCGTATCTTTAAGTTAGGTAAGGCAGTTGCGGCGGCGGCAAAAAAAATACAAAAAAAATACAAAAAAATATTTAAAATTAAAAAAAAAAGCTTTCTGTGGCTGTTCTAGATTTAAGTATTTTAGGTTTATTTTAAGATATTTAAAGTTTATTTTTAGTTATTTTATGTTAGTTTTTAAGATATATGAAGAAACCGATAAAGATGACCCAGTTTTTTTTCATTTTCTGGGTAAAAAATAAAACCCGTTTTAGATAAGATAAAATTAAGTTATTTTTAGACCGAAAGGCAATTAAAATTAAGATAGAGAACTTTTTAGAGCGCCCGCACAGGACCAGTAAGTTAATTAAGATGATAGTTTTAGCTAGTTTTAAGATTTTTGTCTAGCATTTAAGTAGATATAAGTTAAAGTTAAATAAAAAAATCATATACAAAAAAAAAAACAATACCAAGGGTATTGAATCAGAACAGTGTGCATCCCTGGACGCCAAGGACGCCTTTAAAGCTTATATAATTCGAAAACGGCTCTATGTATTTTGATGAAATTTTTGTAGAGTCTTTGTAGGTATAATTATCATATTATCAAACAAAAATATCAGAAAAGTCTGTTAACGGCACCTATCATATAACGCGTTTTTGAATGTTTGACTTTTTTGTTATTGATTCATTAGATATTTATAAAATTATAAATAGTTTAATAGAACAAGATTACCAATATAATTTCTGCGTACAACATTTTTAAAACTTATGTATACCAAAATCTCAAAAAATATAAAAAACAAACATTTTAACAATTAATTTATTAAATGTGTGTTACATAAATAAGTTTTTTTTTAGATTTATTTAAAAATATTTTAGTAAAATTTTAATTTGTTAATTTATAAAAAAAAAAAATTCGGACACTCGGGCGTATGTGGATTTTTGTTTTTAACTCAAAACATTTTTTTTTATTTATCCAAGCAGATACATTATGTAAAGGGGTTTTCAATAAGAGCGGTTAGATTTTATTTTAAAAGTTATATGTATGCCATGATGAATGAAATCATATTATACCGTTCAAATGCCCGCCTCGACTTCTTATGATAGCACGGATCTAAGTGATCCAAATTTTAATGACTCTTCTGCGTAGATACTGCTGAATTTGAGCGAAGGCCTATGTTATATTACCCTTAGGGTTCACGAATTGGTCGATTGTGGTTTATCCGCATCTGTGACTTCAGGAAACCTCACAAGAAAAAGTCTAGCGGGGTCGCACAATCTTGGTTTGATTTTTGATAACTTTACCTATAAATCGTTTACTCATTCATATGTACGCAGTGCTGTGCTTCTGGAACCAGAAACCGTCTAGCTCTAGGTCCGTATGGTTCAGTTTGAGCCATAAGAAATTTGTAATCCTCATTCTGTAGCGCTTGTTATTGACGATGACCGCCTCACCAGCGCAACGTCGTGTTCGAAAAAGTACGGACCAATGACGCCACTCCAAACCACATGTGTATGTATTGTCACCTGGTGAGATTCGTTTGGCTTGGTGTCGTCTAATATACCATACGGCAGTTTTTCTTGTTAACACCATTTATCCAAAAATGCGCTTTGTCGCTCCAACAAACCCCGTTGTCTATAGTCATGAACTTTAAGCTTTTGTGTCAGTTAGATTTTGTACGAGTTTAGGCCCATAAGTACTGACGCAAAATTCGCCAAGTTAAAGCCTGCGAAAGGCTGAGTTCTTGTTCAAGGCGATTAATCCACTGCCTCGGGTTCTGCTGTACACTTTCATGGACCACAGCGATATTTTCCGATAATGCATTCTTCCAATGTACGAATGATGGCTGTTTGATTACCGAACCGGTCGTTTTAAATTTGGCCACTAAACTTTGACTGTGCCACCATAAAATAATCCCAACGTGCGAAACGTTTGCACTTACGATCACTCATTTTGATAATATTTTTTTTATCATTTGGACTTATTAGAAAATACGAATTAAATTTTAATAGAAAAACTTTTTTATTAAATGAAGGCAAATGATGGAATGAATTGAGAAAAACTATAAAATCTTTAAAGTGACAAACAGAAAATTAATATATACGATTTGCGTTGAAAGGATATTCAACAGGACATTTTGTTCATTTCTTCAACTTGCCATAGTAATTTGGCATCAATAACTGAATAGTAAGCAACAGATTTGACAGATGTCAACGCCACAAGCCCCAAAAATCTAACCGAGCCAGTTGGAAACCATTTATAACTCAATATAAATTACTAAATTTTCAATAATATTTCACGTGGACTGAACGTTGGACGTTAGTTGTGAACTATAACTTCAACCTCAGATATTGATAAATATGTATTTCTAACTTCAATAGGCATTTCAAATCATCCTAATAGGTCAACAAATCCATTGTGAATTTTTAACCTGTGGACTGATAGTACTTAGCTTGAATCATTGACATTATTGGTCTTTGTGTTTGGAAACTCATTCATCATGATATTTGAGAAAAAAAAATTGTATTTAAACTTCTTAAATTTTCGTTTGAATTTTTATTCACCAAAATGTACTTACAAAAGTTTATTGATTTGTTTGCGAGAAAAAAAGACAAATTAGCTAAAATTCACTCCAAATTTCGTAGAACAGAGCAATTACAAGCAAAACACACTTTCAAATTGTATTATTCATTTATGTATATGGCTAGTGCACATAAGTTTTTTATTAAAATACTCTCTCTTTACCAAAACTGATTTGTCATTTAGTCCCCCATCTTTCCGAAGATACTGTCGTGGCTTTATCTCGTCTACACATCGTAAGTTGTCAACAAAATTTTGGACTTTCATTAATGTCAATGAACACCATTTCTGTGTTTGACCATTTGAACCTACCTATTAGCCTATCATCGGCTGCCTCATACAATTGCGCAATCAAAAAGACAAAAAAAAGGATCTATTTGTGGAACCATCTGCTCTTTCTGTTATGTAAGAAGAGGAGCTACCAGATATTACCAGAAAGAGTAAAAAATATTTCCATCGCTCATGACACTCAATGACAATCAGAGAATGGTCAAGTATCAAGTATGTTCATTCAACTTCCCTCTCAAATGAAAAACAATGACAAAAAAAAACAAAATATTTAAAAAACTCTTCAAACCTAAAGAAGGTGTTTTTTTTTTATTTTCCAAAAAAACAAAAAAACAAAAAACAGCCAAGAGCCAAGTCAAGCATTTCTCAGACTCGTATCATAAACACTACTCGCAATCGTGATCCCAGTGGAGCATCAAAAGGGCAGTCGGTTATCGATGATGCTGATGCTAATAGTAAACCAATACTGTTTACTGTGTCACAAAATATGTTATTGCATCGGATTTAAAGTTTTGAGTTTCAATGTCGGGAACGCATAACCGGCTGTTGCTGTTCGTTGCAATTTAAGTTTATTTTTAGGCTGCACTTGCATCGGTGCATCGATGTTTATTTCCAGTTGACCTGCTTTCGCAATGGAAGATATTTTTTTATTTGTAATCAGTGCTGCCAAATCTGTTTTTGAAGTTGAGTTATTTTAATGATAAGATGATTCAGTTTTCTTTTTTTCTGAAAATACATACAAAGAACAAACATTAAAGTCTAAACCCCTAAAAGCTTTATGTTTTAATTAATAAGAGAAACCGAGCAGAAGTTTAATAAGAATCACCCATTCGTTTCAATCATAGCGAAAGATAAGGTGTTTTAAACAATAATTATTCCAATGAGGTTCTACCGGGCATGTTGTTTTGATGACAACAACGTGATTTTCAATACTCATTCATTGAGGAATTGAGAATTGATAAAGAAATTGAACAACCTATACTCTTTTGAGAGATTTTTGTATCGAATTCTTGTCAAGGTGCAATAAAGGCAAGTTATGGAATCATTAAAAAATTTAATGAAGATTATGTTTCGAAATACACAATTCAAAATTGTAGGCCGAGTTTCTTAACTTGTGTTATTATGGTAATATTTTAGAATATTGTAATCAAAACCGATTGAATAATTATTAAGGCTGGTACCTACAAAAGTGCAATTTTGATTTTTTTCGCATAAAATTGAACTGAAATAAGCAGCATGCAAAATTTCACAAGGTTTAGCGAAAATCTCTCACAGAAAAATTTAACTACCAAAAACTTCGAACATATAAGACTTAGCATAACACACATACATATATGATTAAGTATCTCAAAACGCCAGCGTTTGAAAACTTTTCTGTTATTTGACATAAAAATAAATTGCAGGACTGGATCGCACGTACTTGCTCTCATGAGCGGTCTCAGCCTCGAACAAAATTTGAACAATATTGGGAAATTCAAAGTTCTTATTCGATTTTTGTGACTTTTAACTACACGAAAAAAATACACAAAACAGTTTTCAGCAGAATAATTAAAATTACTTAAGCCACCTACATCCTTTTGAATATCAATTTTGATTGTAATGGAGTAACCAGTTCTCGAGAAAGTCGAAGAAAAAAAAACCGTCCTATGGGAGGTACCTACAAAAGTAACATTTTTTTTTCAAAAAAAGCCGTTTTCGATAGAAATAAACTTTTATTTAATGGCAGGTACCGTTAATTCTCGAGCTCAAAAATGTTTAAGAAGTCCTCTGTAGAATGTCAAAATAACATTCAAAGTTTGAACAAGATTGGAGCAATCGTTTATCGTTTTACATCTGCACTTTCCGTACATACAGACAGAATTTTGCCAGTAACTCAAATAAGTTTCTCTATCATCGTAATGCCATGTTTGATTGTCATCTCAATTTTCGCACGTATTTGCTCTTATGAGCCTAATCACATTGGAAGGCAAGATCTTTGATAGAAACAAGTAACATTAACGTACAAAAATCACACGTTGTCAACCTATAAAAAGCATCAAAACCTGAATATTTAACGGTTTTTAGTAAAAATGAAGTGCACCATCACACTTCTTAAATAATAAAGAATTTATAAAAAAAAACATTCGAAAATTAAAGGACGGTTTTTGATAAAATCCAGTTTTTTTTATTTTTAGTTTTTTTTTAAATTTTTTTTTTTTGATTTTTGTATGCAGTTTTTTAGAGTTTATTTTTATACAACTAAAAATAAAATTTAAATAATTTTGTATGATATTAATATTAAATTTTGAAAAAAAAAGTTTCAAAAATTAATTTTAAATACAAAAAAAAAAAAATATTCAAAATGTTGGGTATGTAGACATAATTTGGCCATTTATATCTTTTCAAATATGAGAGCAATAAAAAAGCCGTTACTGAGAAAGTCGAACATTAAAAAAATCTTTTTATGAAAGGTACCGTTAATAGACTTTTTGCGTAAATTTGGTTCTGATTAAATGTACCAACAAAACAATTCTCAAAAATGTTCATCAAAATCGTTGGAGCCGTTTACGGGAAAAATAATATTTTCCTTAACGGATATATGACAGGTACCGTTATTTTAAGCCTTAAAAAATAAAATTTCAGAAACTCCTCTGAGTAATGCCAATCGATAAACACATACGACATTTGAAGGTAATCGCTTAAGCCGTTTAGGGTCATTATACATATCTATATACAGACAGACATATAGACAGACTGAAAGAAATTTTTTCTCTACCACTTTTTTAGACTTCTCTATGATCGTAATGTCATAATATATATTCACAAATCCTAAACTTGCCTTATAGCCCCTATAATCGCAAGTAAAAACGACCAATAAAGCGGAACTTTTGATATGATAGTCAAAAAAATCTGGCCTGTACTTCCCCTAGAAAAGTGTATAAAATAAGTAGATTCCATACTCAACAGGATAAACGAAGTTTTGAAAAATAATGTGTTTTCAGAAAAATAAAAATTGTTATTTCTTAATTATTTAAAAAAAGAAAAAAATGTACACTGTTTGCATATTCTAAAACATTTGCCCCTCTCGAACACCGACGCAATGTTTCAAGTCTTTCAAGTCTTTCCTTATCTTATATTCTTTTTATATTATCTTATAGTTTCTTTTTTAAAAAAATGCTCACTCGAAGTAGCCAGCTGCATTCTATCCTCACAAATGTCACCCGTAATGCTCGTCTTACAATAAATGCTATTCAGCTCATACTTGAGCCTAATTTCGGACGTAACGTGAAAAACAGAAATTCATTATTTTTTTAGCCGAACAACACGAATTTGGAATTTTGTATATAAAGGCTCCCACTGCAAGAAATGTATAATTGAAAGAAAACATCAAAGGCTTGAGCCAGCGTTGCCGCTGTGACATATTACTACTATTTTACCAACTTTTTCTGCGATCTACAGCCTTTCTTTCTTGGCCACTTGTTTTCTCTTCTTATTCAAAAGCAAACAAATTCTTAAATTATTTCCATGGTTCTGTTATGTTTTTCGTTCCCTTAACTTATTGTACTAGGTAATCAAATACATTCAAAGTTTTGACTTTTTCGTTATCCATAACACACATTGCCCAATACTGCAGAATCAAATGGAAATAAATTGCACGACTGGATCGCACGTACTTGCTCTTATGTGCGGTCACAGCTTAGAATAAAATTTGAAAAATATTAAGGGAACTTCAAAGATTATATTCTATTTTTCTGACTTTTGATTGTTTGAAAAAAGTGCATAAAACAGTTTTCAGCGGAAAAATTTTGTTTCTTTAGAAAATGTGAAAAAGTGTGAATTTTTTTTTCAAAATCGTTAAAACCGTTTTTAAATAAAACGGTTTTTTTTAACGACTTTTTTAAAAAATTAAAAAATAAAAAATTAAAAAATAATTCAAGAATACAAACTTAAGCAAAAAAATAACGTACATTTAAAAAAAAAAATTAAAAAAAAATTCACCTACCCGTTTTCAAAATATTGATTTTTCAAAAAAAAAAAATTTTAAAAAATTATTAAAAATACAAAAAAAAAGTTTTCGAAAAAAAATTATGCAACATTACTCAGGCTACCTACATCTTTTTGAATATCAATTTTGATTGTAATCGGATCACCAGTTTTCGAAAAAGTCGAAGAAAAAAAACCGGTCCTATGGGAGGTACAGTTTTTAGCCCACCATATTAATTTTTTTTTCACCAAAATATAATGCATACCTACAGTAGTACACTGATTTTTTTTTTATAAAAATTCTTGGAGCCGTTTTCGAGAAAAATAAGCTTTTACATAACGGTTATATGACAGGTACCGTTAATTTTTGAGCTAAAAAAAATTGAAAAAATTCCTCTGTAGAATGTCAAAAGAACCTTAAGTTCAAAATTTGAAGACGATTGGCCCAATGGTTTAGGCTGCAGACCAAAATACATCCGTACAGACAGACAGACAGAGAGATTGGCAGAATTTTGCCAGTAACTCATATATGTTTCTCTATCATCGTAATGTCATGTTTGATTGTTATCTCAAATTTTTTAATCTGCACGAATGCATAACTTGTATTATAGTACCTATTATCGCAAGTAAAAAGGAATGTATGAATGTCATCGTTTTACTTGGAATTGGAATATTGGAAAACATAGACCAGCTATAATTTGTTGTTTAATTCTTTGAATTTTATAAAAAAACATAAATTTATAAATACATTTTATAAAATACATGTTCATATGTTATGAACATTTAAGTTTAAACTTAACGTTGCTAATAATCATAAAAAAATATTATTAGAACAGATTTATTTGAATTTTTTGTTTTCTGAATTTATATAATTTTGGTGTTCTTGAAATAGTTTTTTAGTGACAATCTTTTTCTGGGTTGCCACTGTTTTTGCAACAAATATACAGCGGAAATGCTGGAATAAGGAAGAAAGAATGCCGTAAGTTAGTAGTAGTTTTTTTTTTTTTTATTTAAAGCTAAAGAAATCTTGGTGCACCCACTAATATTTCTGAAAAAGTTGCGATTTATTTCTGAGTTGCTCAAAGAAAATTCTTGGTCAAAAAAATCGACAAAATAGTTGGAAATAATTTGAAAATCAGCAGTTGAAGTATTGGAGCATTTTAGCGTTGAAGGATAGCAATCGGATTTTTGTTACTTTTGCGTTATGGTCTAATTTAACCAGATATATTTTTTTTCAGTAAAAATAAAATATTTCTGACTTACTGTTTTTATTTTTTTTTCGATTGACTCTGTAACAGCGAGAAAATTATACCTTGGCTTATGTGTGGCATTGCAAAAAGTATATTTAAATATTTAAGAAAATTTTACGTAGAAACCTATTGAAATGGTGATTACTTTTCTTATTACAATTTATTTAAATATTTTTTTCTTTATTAACTACGCCTTAATTGTAGAGCTCAAGATATTACCAAAAAATAAAAAGCCATCACCCGAAATGTAGAATTTTCAAAATAAACTTTTTTGTTGATTTTCCCTATTTTCTAGACAGTATTTTTTTTTGATCGAACAATTTCTACCGTCGATTTGTCTACACCATTATATAAAATTTCTTCCTCTAACATTGATAGATGCTGAAATTCTTGAATTATTTTATTTTAAGTCTCATGACCAACCGAAAAAATTGGCAACAAACTTATAAGACGCATTGCACAGCCTTTGTGCCATGATCGAAAATAAAACCGAAAACAAAACAAATTGTTGTCTAACATAATATAGGTTACGTATAGGTGGGTACCTACATTATGTACTTGTACTTGCTTAGTTTTTTATTTCTATTTACTTTAAGTTTAAGTTCTTAAAACAACAAATGCTCACTCTTTCGGTGAGTCTTCTAATTCTAATTTCTAAGCGTTATGATAGTAAGAGTGGCGCTCTCGCTTGTGAATGCAACGCAAACACAAATCTCTAGTTAAATTCAGATTTGTATCTGAATCTGAGTACTTAGTGCTCTGATCTGAGTATCTGACAAATTGAGATTTAAGAGAATCAACCACACACAGTTAACGATAATTTTTTCTCAACAATAATTGAGCATTGCTCTCACGATACAGACGAACAGGACTGCACTTTTGTTAAAGAAATATAACTATTTTTAATGTTTTTTTTTTCATATAATTTCAACTTTTGTTGCTGACCTTGTTCTAGATAGAATTTTGAAGTTACTTTCTCAATTGATTGTTCTGTAGAGATCGTTTTAAGTGCATTTTTGTTTTGTTTTGGTAATGATCTTGAACAAGCTTTCATTGAACGTCATGCGAATGTGTGTCACTGCCAAGACTGTTTTTCATGACAATGAAATGAAATTAAGAGTGTATTTAGAAATTCAATTTTGTTTTCAAAATAATTTATAAAATAAATAATAAGCCGTCGTTTAAAAAATATTAATTTTACAGTAATAATGCCCATGATAGTAGTTTTTGTTTTTCATTGTGGTCTTGAGGCGCCTAATAGAAGACACCATCGCAGCTTTTTACAAGATGCGTATGAATGTATACATTTCTAATAACGAAATACAATTTTTAAAATGTTTGTATTTTTGTCTGTCTGTCCGTCTTTCTGTCTGTTTGTTCCGGCTAATTTCGGAAACGGCTACACCGATCTTGAAGAGACTTTCTCTGGTAGATATTCTAAGGAGTAACTAAGGATATTTGGTGGCGTTGGTGCCGTTTTTATTTTCAAAAATTCTTATATATGGGCCGATTTTGACCGGACTTTCACAGTCGGAAACTGATGTTCTAGGAGTAAATTTTGGTTTGTGTGATTATTTTGGCATTCCCCAGACGAAGAATTGAAATTTTATTTGTTAGGCCTAAAAATAAGGTACCTGCCATAAGATCCTTTAGGAAAAGCTTATTTTTCTCAAAAACCACTCCAACGATTTTGATAAAATTTTTTGAGATTTTTTTTGTTAGTATTGGCTATCATTTGCTTAGAACTAAATTTACGGGAAAGGACTATTAACAGTACCTTTCATATAGCGGTTGTTTTAATTTTTGGCTTTCTCGGTAACGGCTATTTGGATTTCTGTCAAATTTTTTTAGATAGCCAAATTAATTCTTCATATCAAGATTTTGAATAACTTTTTTTTCTAATTAAAATTAATTAATTTTTTTAATCAATATTTTTAAAACTGATCCAAGAAAATTATTTTAAATTTTAGAATCACCATCAATATTAATAAACTCCAAAAAACTGAATACCAAAATTAAAAAAAAAATTTAAAAACTAAAAATAAAAATCAGGATTTTATAAAAATCAGTTCTACAGTTTTCGAAATACTTTTTTTTATAAATTCGTTACTATACAAGACTAAAAAACCGTTAAGGGTTGTGGTTTTGACACTATTTAAAGCTTCAGAACGTGTTATTTTTGTACGTAAATGTTACTTGTTTCGATCAAAGATCTTGCCTTCCAATATGATTGAGCACATAAGAGCAAGTACGTACGATACAGTCGTGTCCATTTTTTTTTGTAACCGCGTTAGTATATGTCGCTCATATTGTATCGCAAAAGTAGCATAGTCAGACTTTAAACTATTTCCAATAGGTGGCCTTACATTTTTTATATGTAGAAATATATAAATATGTACAAATTTTACCATTGTGTGTTTCTCTTCGCAAAACTCAAAATTTAGTAGGTTGATTATCATTTTCATTACAATTGGCACACAATTTTATTATGATTCACCATTAGATGGCGCTGCAGCATATTTTCTTGATAAATTAAACTATACTACATTAAGTATTTTTAATGCAACTACGGTGCTGTAAAAAATGTAAGGAACCTAAAAATAATTTGTAATCTGGTAAAAGAAATGAAACTGTGATCTCACTAATTTAATGCTCTTTCAAACAAATTTGTACGTTTTTTAGTTAAATATATTGTAGCGTAAATAAATTTGATTTTCTTTGAATAAATATAAAAAAGTGCGAAATAAATAAACTAACGTTAGAAGATGAACTGTAGCTTGGTGAGCTTCGGGGTTGGTTATGTTTACCGGTTTTAAAAAATTCCATTTAACAAAATGCCTTTCTACAAAATCCTGTTTAACATAATACCAGAACACAAAATCCCGATTCACAAAATCCCGCAAATTTCATAAGTTTTCAATGGGCCAAGAATAATAATGCAGCAGCGCTGCAAAATTTTCTATTTATATGAACTTGGTTACACTAATTGATGAGAATCTAAGAGAACGAAAAATTCTACTTTTTCATGTTTAGAAGACAGCATTGAGATAAGCCTTAGTAGTGTTTAATTGTTGGTATACTAAATGATGAGAATCAAAAAGATTTTAGGAAATTGTATTGTTTTTTGGTTACGTCAAAATTTTAAGAATCAAGAAGATTTCAGGGAAAAATGTGAATTTCAATCTGAAATTTCAGTTGGAATTTTGATAAAGTCAAATTATTTCTAAGGGAATTAAAGTTCTTTGTTGCGTGGTAGTATATAGTGTATTGTTGCTTTATTAAGGTATACTTAATCATGAGAATCAAGAAGATAAGGGGCATGCTGCTCCCCTTAAACCCCCATGCTTGGGTTCACTATAAGAGTTGGTCGAATTATATATATCATATACATATTTTCAAACGAGAAATGTCAAATCCGGTCAACCATTTCTGTAGGTTTAGGGTGGGCTCAGAAACCGATGATGGGACATGGGACGTACAATTTTCCTCCGAATCTGAATGGCTACGATATGTATGTACTTTTTGAAGTCAAGATTAACATTTTGAGAATTTGTTATATGTATTCTCTCGAAAGACAATACCCCGGAAAAATAGAGTGAATGGAACGCGAACTTTATTGGACTAGATTTTGTATGGAAAAAGCTTCCCGTTTAAAAAAAAAAGCTTTAAGTTTTAAGGCGTACATTTCTCGAAAGAAATTGTTTATAATTTATTATACTCTGTTCAATTTATATTTTCTGTGCAGAGAAGATTACACCTTTACTATTATGGATTTGAATAAGCTATCTCCATTTAAAAGCTTTCATATGGTTGCCGTACTGAGCATTATAAATTGGCATAATTCTCACACAAATGTTGGTAGGGTTATCAACTGTTTATTAAAAGTTCATGAACAGAAACTTGTAGATCGTTAACTAAATCTTAAAAACACTAAATTAAATTAAATCTATCTTTTTCGACACCACTAAGAGGTAAGATAATAGGCGCTAGAAAGATAAAGGATAGAGTTCACCTGAAGTCCTAATCTCTTTGAACGTAAAAATAATGGTTTTTGCACTGTACTATATATTACTATACGAAATCCTCTTCATTTAATTTTTATTTTCATGAACAAAAAATCTATTTGGCATTTCAAAATTATAATTGAACATAATTAATGAACCGAACTCCATTAAATTGTAATTCTACCTTAAAAAAATATCCAACAAATATTGTATAGCAATATTTTAACCGTTTAAAAGAAAAGTTGTAATCTGAAAAACACGCAGCGACAACACCTTTTTCCTTAAGCTTAAAATATGTCGTCCCAAAAGTTCTAAGAAAGCCTCAATTCTGAAAGCTCCATAGCAAATAGCACACCAAAGAAAAAAAGTATTATAATTTTCATCAACTTAATCAGTGCTTTTTGTTTTAATAAACATAATAAGAAAAGCGAGAGGCAAAATGCTGATCAGTCACCTCTCACCACACAGCCGGTGAGCAAACAGGTCATACTGGAATGCACTTGGATTTTTGCAATATTACAAAAACAATGTCTAACTAAGGGAATCTGTTTTTTATTTCAGTGGCAACTTCTTAAGTTGAGTGCTGTGCAAACACTAGCAGGTACTAGTGTGTTTTAATTTTGTAAGCTCTCTTCCATAAGGCCCGTACTAAAAATTAAATTGATCAGAGTATAGTTGATAAAAAATAAAGAATTTGCTGAAATGCATCTTGTTGCAAACATGTTGTGTTCGAAATTTATTCCAATGAAAGAAACGTAACGATCTTTCAAAATGGTAATCTACTTGCTATTAACTTTAAATATGTAATTAAAAAATACAAATCAGAGTTACCTTTGCCTTTGTCTAGTGAATGAAGCTTTTCCTCTGACTTAACGTAAAGAGCTTTTGAAGTTCTTTTTCTTTAAAGCTTTGTTTTTATTTTGTTTTTTTGTTCTACATACATATATCTATTGTACATGTATATCTTATATCCTTTTAAAATGTTTAATTGGGAACAGGCCTACTTATGTTTTTTTGTTTCCCAGAGTATTAACCGCATTCAATATATGTACCTTGAAGCAGTATAAAAAGTGGTCAAAAGCCACAAAGTTTGTAGTTTTTCATAGAAGAGAGAGGTCACGAGAGGGTACAAGGTTTCCTTGCCTTGAAATAACAATGCAAGATATATCTTTAAGTAGTTTTCAGTTTTTGTTTGCAAGCTGTTTATTTGAGTTCATTTTAACTACCTGCCTTTTAAACATTTAAACCAAAAACTATTTTCATGTGACTTAGACGAAGGATTGAAAAAATGAATGTTTTCTCATTTTAGCGCGTCTACTATCTCTCACTGGAGTACTATATGGGTCGTTCTCTACAAAACACTATGATCAACTTGGGAATCCAGAGCGAATGTGAGGAAGCCATGTACCAAATCGGTCTTGATATCGAAGCTTTGGAAGAGATGGAAGAGGATGCTGGTCTGGGTAATGGAGGTTTGGGCCGTTTGGCTGCTTGCTTCCTTGACTCAATGGCAACTCTAGGCTTGGCTGCTTACGGTTATGGTATTCGCTATGAATATGGTATTTTCGCCCAAAAGATTCGCAACGGCGAACAGATTGAGGAACCTGATGATTGGTTGCGTTTTGGAAACCCATGGGAAAAAGCCCGTCCTGAATTCATGTTGCCCATCAACTTTTATGGTCGCGTTATTGATGACGCTGATGGCAGCAAGAAATGGATTGATACTCAGGTTGTCTACGCCATGCCATATGACAATCCAATCCCTGGATATGGCAATAATGTTGTAAACACCCTACGTCTGTGGTCGGCTAAGAGTCCAATTGATTTCAACTTGAAATTCTGTGAGTTTTTTATATATAAATGCCCATTTGACGAGTTAATAATTTTTTTTAATTTTCTTATTAGTTAACGATGGTGATTACATCCAAGCCGTGCTGGACCGCAATTTGGCTGAGAACATCTCTCGTGTACTCTATCCCAATGATAACTTCTTCGAGGGCAAGGAATTGCGTTTGAAGCAGGAATACTTCATGTGTGCTGCCACCCTTCAAGACATTATTCGTCGTTATAAGTCATCCAAATTTGGAAGCCGCGAAGCTGTTCGCCAAAACTTCGATCACTTCCCAGACAAGGTGGCCATCCAATTGAACGACACTCATCCTTCATTGGCTATTCCAGAATTGATGCGAATTCTTCTTGACGAAGAGAAACTGCCATGGGACAAGGCATGGGATATTACAACCAGAACCTGTGCTTACACCAATCACACAGTGTTGCCAGAAGCTTTAGAACGTTGGCCAGTATCCTTGTTGGAATCGATTTTGCCACGTCACTTACAGATCATCTACCACATCAACTTCCTGCACATGGAAAATGTTAAGAAGCATTTCAATAATGACATGGATCGCATGCGTCGCATGTCTTGCGTTGAGGAAGATGGTGAGAAACGTGTCAACATGGCTCATTTGTCTATTGTTGGTTCACATGCTGTCAATGGTGTGGCTGCCATTCATTCTCAGATCCTCAAGGATGCCCTCTTCCATGATTTCTATGAAATGAATCCTGAGAAGTTCCAAAACAAGACAAACGGTATCACACCCCGTCGTTGGTTGTTGCTCTGCAACCCTGGATTATCAGATCTGATTTGCGAAAAGATCGGCGAAGAATGGCCCGTCCATTTGGAACAATTGGCTGCCCTCAAGAAATGGGCTAAGGATCCCAACTTCCAGAGGAACGTTGCCCGTGTCAAGCAAGAAAACAAATTGCGATTGGCTGAACACCTCGAGGCTGACTATGGAATCAAGGTCAATCCTGCTTCCATGTTCGACATCCAAGTCAAGCGTATCCATGAGTACAAACGTCAGTTGTTGAACTGCTTGCACATCATCACCATGTACAACCGCATCAAGAAGGATCCCTCTGCCAAATTCACTCCACGTACCGTTATGATTGGTGGAAAGGCAGCTCCAGGTTACTATGTAGCCAAGCAGATTATCAAGTTGATTTGCGCCGTTGGAAACGTCGTCAACAACGATCCAATTGTCGGAGATAAACTGAAGGTTATCTACTTGGAGAACTACCGTGTTACATTGGCTGAGCGTATCATGCCTGCTGCTGATTTATCTGAGCAAATCTCCACCGCTGGTACCGAAGCCTCCGGAACCGGAAACATGAAATTCATGTTGAACGGTGCATTGACTGTCGGTACTCTTGATGGTGCTAACGTTGAAATGGCCGAAGAAATGGGCAATGAGAACATCTTCATCTTCGGTATGACTGTTGAAGAAGTCGAAGCTCTCAAGAAGAAGGGCTACAACGCCTACGATTATTACAACAACAATCCAGAAATTAAACAATGCATTGACCAAATCCAGGGAGGTTTCTTCAGCCCTAGCAATCCAAATGAATTCAAGAATATCGCCGACATTCTTTTGAAATACGACAGTTACTTCTTGTTGGCCGATTATGCCGCCTACATTAAAGCACAGGATTTGGTCTCCAAGACCTATCAGGTAAGTTGGTATAGAGGGGAACTGAAAATCCAATCTTTTTCTTAACATATATCTTTCTTCCTACAGGATCAAGCCAAATGGGTTGAGATGTCAATTAACAATATCGCTTCTAGCGGTAAATTCTCCTCAGATCGTACCATCGCTGAATATGCCCGCGAAATCTGGGGTGTTGAGCCATCATGGGAGAAGCTGCCAGCTCCAACAGATGTTGCAAACTAAATATTGTTATTTTATTTTATAAATTTTTAAAACAAAGAAAAAAACTGATAGAAGAACTGCCAACAATCGAAAAGATTGCAGTAGAACTAATATCAACGTCCAACACTCATTTCAATTAAAGAAAAACAGAAAACTCGGTTAAGTTACTATTTTTCAATATTTCAACTAAACAATCAAATGAGCGTTAAACGCAAAAAACCTCCTCTCGAAACAGACATGACCTCAGGAAAAAAATTACACCTATTTTTATATAGAAAAAAAGTTATATACAAAAATACAATCGAGATTTTCAAAGAAAAAAGAATTATATTTATTTTGTAGGAAAAAAAAAACAAACTAACTTTTAAAAAAATGTTTAGATTAGTTGCTTACTTGTTAAAGTTTAATGAATAATTAAAAAATAGAGATGTTTCTCGAAAAATCACCAAAATCCTAAGCACTACTTGTTGTTTTATTTTTTGTATTCTATTTAAGGCACGCTTTTGGGAAACAATTTTATTTTAAACTTTAAAAATAAAACTCGCTTTGGCGAATAATTGTATTTAAATTTCTTATTTTCTTTAAAGTTGTTAATAATTGTTGTGAACAAAATCTGAAATAAAAACTAAAAACAATTAAAATCAATATATTTTTAGAGATTATTGTTTTTTTTAGTATGAAATAGCCTCATCCAATTTATACCTCCGATTGCGATTTCATTTCCATTCTATTCTAACTCTTATATTTTTGACTGACCCAGATTTTAGATTTTTCTCACAGGAACCCTAAATTTTTTGATATAAAAAGAATTCTATATGTTTTGTATATAGTAGTATAGTGAATCTTGTAACTCATTCAACTACCAAACTTTACAAATTCGTGCATCCGTAGAGGCAAACAAAGAAACTTCCAGCAATTAATCATTTTGCATATTCCACAGGAACCGTCCGTGCCCTATTTTTTAATACAACATCTCATCCATCTACCTACCAAATTTCATCAAAATCGGTTTGCTCGTTAAGGCGTGATTGCGGAACAAACACCCAACAGTATTATTTTTCAGGTTTCGCCGTAGGGAATTTAATTTAAATTGCATTAACCGTTTTTGCTGACATCTAGGTGTTGGTACTGATGTGCTATGACAGTTCGCTGCACAATTTGCTTCCTATCGAAGGAACTACATAAATTAGTTTGTTCGATTTAAATTGAAAATCATTACAGTCGCGTTAAACATTAGTTTTATTAAACACTAGCTGACCCGGCAAACGTTGTACTGCCACATAAATTATTGCTATTTCAAGCTAATGTGATACAATTCTTTATCACTTGATTCCGTATAGGAAGATGAGCGAGATCCATCTATTAATTCACTTAAAACATATAAACATGTTTTAATGAATATAATATATATATTGATTTATTTATTTAAAATTTACAAGTTTTTCGCAGTCGAAGTAAATTACAGAGCAAAAGCACACTTCTCAAACTGACAACTCTAAATTTTGCTGGTATTAGTTAAAAGAATAGTAAATTTGCCGAAAAATCGAGATGTCAAAAATTAACACAAAAAATAGAAAAAAATGTCTGCATATGGACACCATAACCACCTATCGGTAAAAAATATACTTTATGACTTTATTCTCATATCTACGAAACATGCATACAAAATTTCATAAAAATTGGTCGAGCCTGTTCGGAGGAGTACGACCACAAACACCGTGACACGAGATTTTTATAATTAGATTTGATGGATGTTTTTACTGACACTGCGAGGCGACGGACTGGTGTAACCTGAATTCGCTCTGAGGTGTTTTATGTGACACTTTTTTTCGCCTGTGTTTTTTTCAACTCCTAGCTAGCACTGAGTGAACTCTCTCACGCCCCATGTTCTCGGCGTAAAGGGCCCAAGTAGTGCCGCTTGGCTTATTGGTTAGTGTATCCCAATAAGCCATGTCCCCGTCAGACCCACTGTTTTTTTCCGGAGTTCTACTTATTGCGAAGAACTGACAAAACCTCCAAGAATAATTTTGTTCTCGAAAAAGTGCAACTCATGTAGCCATTCGGATACGGCGGTAAATTGTAGGTCCTTTCCATTGCTGCAGATTCACATTACAAAACACACAAAAGAATTGATAACTCTCCTTAAGGAGCTGTCGCGCCAATAAATTTATTTACAGAATCCGTTGCGTCCGTTACGACAAAGAATCCGTCGACATTATCGGGTAAAATGGAAAGTGGTGACCAAATGAATCCATTGCGATATTTTGACAGTTTAAATTCGTAAGTAATACAAGAGGCAATACAGAATGTCAAACGAAATAAAAATGAGTCGATAAGAGTGATTAAGTAACGGTTATTCAGTAGTAGGTTTTGGAAATGATTTTAATTTTTGGATTTTTTGACCTTTAAGGGCCAGTTTTTCAGCGTATTGACTTTTTTTCGAGATTAGAAAAGAAGGTAACATCTTACAGTATAAAACGTCAGACAATGGATAAAAACTTGCTGAGTAAACTCAGAGTTAACTCAAGAATAGTTTGGAATGGAAAACTGTTTTTAAGGGTTAACTCAAGTGTAGTCTGATCCTCCACTAAAAATATTCTTAATAAAAAAAAATCGGCATTAATGTAAATCCGCAATCGGCGGAACTGTACATCAACTGAATTCCATTACAATGGAATTGCCCAAATTCTTCGAAAATAAAAATCTCATGAGATACGCCGCACCAACCGCTAGCGGAACTGCACTTCAGCGACACTAAACGGCAAAAATGGTAGGTAATCTTCCTTTTCCTCTACACGATGGGACACGACGGTGGTCCACTGCGATGGACCATCGTACACCACCCCAGCGCCACCTATTGGGTCAAAATTTTGCCAAAGGCTTTTTTTATCATTTTTATTTAAATATTATACCTAAATGCTCTGATTTTGAGTCAAATCGGACAAAAAAGAGATTCCAACACCACTAAGGGATAATTAAAACAGTCTAAGTTACTTCTTACTACATCGGCTATCGGCCTGTGAAAGTTCCGTAAAAATTTCCATAAATAAGAATTTTCGGATAAAAAACGACCCCAGCTCCACTAAGTGGGTAATTAAAATAGCCTTAGTTACTCCTTAGAACAACAGGATTCTATTACGAATTACGAAACGAGCGATATACGTTTGAAAATAATTTTTTTTTGTGGGAGCAACCTTCGCTTTGAGCATTGGAGTGAACCAAAAGACGTAAAAATATTTTATTTTTGAATCAGTATTTTTCATAATATGATAATCAGTTTTTCTTCGATCAATGTTTTGTAAGTTAATAGTTTCAGCTGACCCTATGAAAATAAATTACATAACTGGATCGCAAGTACTTGCTGCTTGCTCTTATGCGCGGTCACATCGTCGAATAAATTTGAAATTACGTAAATTTGAAAAGGACGTAAAGTAGTTATCAGCGTTAAATGCCTGTTTATTTCTTTAAGAAATCGCGAATAAAAAAGATTTTTTTTTGAAAATTGAAACAAAAAAAACTTTTTCAAAAATTAAAAAAAATCAACGATGCAAGCTCAAGCGCATTAATGGGTTTCATTTAAAAACGAAATAAAAAAAAATTTGCCATTTTCAAAATATTGATTAATTTTTTTTTTAATTTTTAAAAAAATATAAAAATCGGTTAGTCGGAAATATGTTATTTAATGCCAAATTAGTTTGGGTACCTACATCTTCTTGAATATCAATTTTGATTGTTATCGGTTAGCCAGTTTTCAAGAAAGTCGAAGAAAAAAAAACGGGCGTTTAGCACGCAATCTTGTACGTTTAAAAATAAATTGCACGACTGGATCGCACGTACTTGCTCATATGTGCGGTCACATTGTAGAATAAAATTTAAGAAAATTAAAGTGAACATCAAAGCATTTATTCGATTTTTGTGACTTTTGATTGTTCGAATAAAGTACGTTAAATTGTATTGGGTGAAATAATTTAAACGCCATTTTATTTCTTTAGGAAATGTAAAAAACTGTGATTTTTTTCAAAATCTTAGGAGCGGTTTTTTAAATAAAACTGTTTTTTTAAACAACTTTTTTAAAAAAATAAAAAAAATAATTCAAGAATACAAACTTAAGCACAAAAATAACGCACATTTATAAACAAAATTTAAAAAAATTATTCACTTATCCGTTTTCAAAAAAAAATTTTTTTTAAATTATTAAAAACAGAAACAAAGTTTTCGAAAAAAGGTTAATGCGAAATTACTTAGGCTACCAACATCTTCTGGAATATCAATTTTGAAAGTAATCAGATCACCAGTTTTTGAGAAAGTCGAAGAAAAAAACGGTCGGGAGGTACCGTTTTAAGCCCACCATATTAAATTTTTTTTTTCACCAAAATATAATGCTTACCTACAGTAGTACACAGGTTTTTTTTCATGAAAATTCTTGCAGCCGTTTTCGAGAAAAATAAGCTTTTACATAACGGTTATATGATAAGTACCGTTAATTTTTGAGCTAAAAAAAATTTAAAACTCCTCTGTAGAATGTCAAAATAACCTTAAGTTCTAAATTTGACGATTGGCCCAGCCGTTTAGGCTACAGTCCAAAATACAGTTTAGTTTGTCTCGTAAACAGCTCCAAGAATATTTATCAAAAAAAACTCAGTGTCATTTCATTATCAGTGTTCTATTGAAACGGTGGATTACGTCTTAGTGGAAAAAAAATTAAAATTATCATAAGACCATTTTCGACTTTCTCGAGAACTGGTTAACAGATTACAATCAAAACTCATATTCATACCGTTACTGCAATTGTGAAAGAATAATCATGTTTTTTTCATTTTCTTAGAGCATTAAATGGCGTTTAAAATTTCCTACTTAAAAGTCTTTACGTCCTTTTTTAAACAATTAAAACTTACAAAATAGAATAAAAACTTTGAAATTCCCTTTATTTATTTCAAATTTTAATCGACGATGTGACTGAGCACAAGGGCAAGTACGCGCGTACCATTCGTGTAATTTATTTTGGAGTGCGAACGATTGCAAAAAGCAAACTGAACATCTGGAAATCTGCTGAACTTTTAAATCGTTGGACTCCAACTCCCCTCCCCCCCCATGACCAAATTGTGGACTGTTTATGCGTAAGGCGCTTCAATAATGTAAGCTCCCGTAAACCATAAGAAAATTTATTAAGAATAACACGAAAAAGGTTTTTTTTTGTTTCCTTCTGACTTCCATAAATTTTATATACATCTTTCCCGCTGGCCCCGATAGTATTACCGCTATTGTGAGATGTTCTTTAAAGCTGAGTATGATCTCCATCTTTCATATTTTTCTGGTGTCGTTCTGATTTCTGTCCAGCTTGTCCCTTAAAAATTCGATTCTTCCTCAACCTCAAATTGTCGATCAATTGCAACTGCAACTTACGCCACGCGGGGTGGGGGTGATTTAAAGGGACCTTCCCACGGTTGGGCCGGCATATCAGAAAACTGTTCGTCGTAAAGAAAAAAAAATTTTTTCTACAGCACTCTATTTGAAAATAAAAAACCGTTTTTGAGATATACCTACTCTTTGAAAAATGGAAACATTTTCAAGAAAAAAATTATTTTGCCAAACTTGTGGCTCTAACTCCTTACCAAATTTTTTTTATCACAAAGTTGTGAAGGGATAAGTTATAGAGAATCTAATTTCCTACAAAATATATACATTAGTGTTAATTTTTCTTTAACAGTTCAAAAGATACATACAATGCTTGCGGTAAATAGATAAGGGCATCTGAATTTGTCCTATTGTGCTGAATGTTTAAATTGATTTTTTGTATGCAAGCTGTCTTATGGGCATAACACCTAAGACAGTTTGTTTATTACAGAAATTAATTTGGATTTTCACTGCACAGTTCGACTTAGTCAGAGTTGTGTTTTGAATGTAAGTATTTTTAAATGGTAAGTGATATTTGTGTCGTGTATTCTAATGTTCGTGGTTTAAGCCTTACCCAATATGGGCAATGTTCCAACACGGACTTTAACTTCTTGTAGCTCAAATTCACTGTCCGCAAGCATGTCATTCATTATTGTTTTATTTACAGGAGTCCAAATCTCGACAGTAGTTCGACTTGTAACGAGTTTGATGCACTGTCTGATTCCATCTCGAAAATTATTTCCCTTTATCCTCGCACTCCACCCATCCTGTTAAAGAAAAACTTCCCACCAGGACCGTTTGGCAATACGAGAAAGCCAACTGGGACGGCCTGAATATTTTTTCCGAAACTTTAACTGGTCACTATGCATCCTCGATAGTGACATTGATACCAAATGTGATTCTTCTAGGGATGCGTGCTTTTATTTCTAACAGAGTAAAAAACATCAAGCCTAAAGAAGTCCTGATTTAACTCTGAGTGTAAAGAAGCTATCAGGCTCAAAGAAGTAAGTTTCCAATCTTACAAAGCCAACCCTACAGAGGAAAATCGGAAAAAAGCACAAACAAGCAAAGAACTCATGCAACTCCGCTATTGAAAGAACCAAATTTTTGCATGGGCAAAAATTACGGCAAAAAATTCTGCAATATCCCAAAGGTAGTAAAATTTTTTGGTCATTTGTAAAAAATATTAAAAACTCCTCAACATCTTCGGTTTCAACGCTCATCGCCAATAACAATCCAATTGTTTACTCTTCAGAGAAGGCAAACTAGCTCGCCGCCCATTTCGCTGCCAGCTCCACGCTGCCTAACACCAACGTTGCCCCTCCTATACTTGAGAATGTAAATTTTTCCATGGGACAGATTTTTTCCGCACTCGTACAGTAGCAAGAGTTCTCAAAGATTTCGATATACATAAATCCGCTGACCCGGATGATATACCCCCCATTCTTCTGAAGAGGCTTCCACACTGGCAAAGCCACTGCGTAAGCTTTTCCATCGCTCCTACTCTTCTGGAATCTTACCTAGGAGATGGAAAACAGCATTTGTCCAGCCTGTCCCTAAGAATGGTGACCCATCCCCCCCTCCTCCTACCAGCTTAAGAAATATCTCGAAGATCGAAAACTTCTCCATGACCGTCAGTATGTCATCCGCAGCAACCGTTCCACTGGTGATCTCATGGCAAATCTCACCGAACAGTGGTACAAATCTTTACATCGCTTTGGCGAAAGTAAGATTATTGCTCTTGATATCTCCAAGGCATTTGATAGAGTTTGGCATGAAGCTCTCTTATTGAAAATGCGTGCTTTTGGGATCGACAATACTCTTGTTCGTTGGATTAGAAGCTATCTTCTGGACCGTTCAATACAAGTTGTATTGGACGGATTCAAGTCTGATTCCCACAAAATAAATGCTAGTGTGCCCCAGGGCTCTGTTCTGTCTCCGACTCTTTTCCTCGTTTTTATAAATGATCTTCTGTCTGTTACTTTTAATCCACTTTCGCTGACGACTCTGCCCTCAGCTTTTCATATTCGTTCGATAATTCACGTCCTTCGCCTTCGGACGTGCAATTGCAACGGTACCGTATGTCAAGCTCATTAAACTCCGATTTATACAGCATTGTTAAATGGGGTAATAGGAATCGTGTGGAGTTTAACGCTTCGAAAACTCAATGCTGTCTTCTGTCGTTAAAGCTAAACATACCCCCAATGCCATTGTCCATGAACGGCACTTACATCGAAGAAACCGAAAAGCTCTCAGTACTCGGTATGTGTGTCAACGACGATGTCCGTTGGAACGACCATATATTTGAGATCGCTAAGAATGCTGCTAAGTGCTTAGGTTTTCTGTATCGGTGTAAGAAGTATTTTTCTCCTTCTGATCTGGCTACAATTTATACAGCGTTTATACGCCCTAAACTCGAGTATAACTCCCACCTCTGGGCAGGTGCTTCACAAACATCGCTTCACCTGCTTGATAGAATACAAAATCGAGCTTTAAAAGTAATAGGAAATAGAACTGCAGCTGAAACAATTGCCCCTCTTTAACACCGACGCAATGTTTTATATCTTTCCTTATTCTATTGTTTCTATTATAAAAAAAATGTTCACTCAAAGTAGCCAGCTGCATTCCTCACCTTAAAAGTTTCTCCCGTAATACTCCCCTCGCAAGGAATGCTCATCAGTTCAATATTGAACCCAATTTCGGACGAAACCGTTAAATATAGAGATTTTTTTTTTAGCTGAACAACACGAATTTGGAATAGTTTACCCGGCGAGATTTTCCCTTGCCATTTTGATCTGCAAACATTCAAAACCAATGTTAATCGACACCTCCTATCTCTCCCCTCCTTGTCTTCCTAATTCCCGCGCAGTGTGTTACAATAAAAGGGAAACAAATAGTCCCTTGTGCGCGCGTTAATTATAAAAAAAAAAATGATTTTTCGCTTTTTCGAAACTAATCAATATTTTCAAAAATGGTCTGAATATAAAAGTTGTTGTATTGAAGTATGCGTCCTGGAAAATGAAGCTAGGCAGAAAGCGCGCCATTAGGGGCGACTCCGGTGCTGATAGCACTAACGGCTGAGGAGCTATTATCAATTAAAAGGGAGAGATTCGGGCGAACCAAGAACCTTCCACATCCACTCATTTCATTATAATTATTAAATATATAGAAAACTATAGTTATTTTTTCTCCCCTTATTTCTGGTGTATGGATAGCAAGTGTGCGGGTAGCTGGATTCAATACCTTTCTGACAGTGCAAGAACCACTTACCTAGAATGTCAAAATAACAAGATATAGGCGCGGGAGAGTGAAATAAGTGTAACGTTCTTGATTCACCCCGACCCTCTTCCCCGAAGTTGCTAATAGCTCCTCAGCCGTTGGTGATATCGGCACCGGGTTCGCTCCTAACGGCGCGTTTTCCTAGCTTAATTTTTAAGGACGCATACCTCTTTTGTTGTTAGAGCCAATCGTACATTCATTGTCATTATCCATGACTAGCACTTGCATCGAAAAAAACCGAACACTTCAATTCTCGGAATGTGTATTACAGAATACCACTGTGGAATAACCACATATTCGATGTTGTTAAGAATGGACGTATTTTATATGGACTGCTAGTTGCCTACCTCAAGATGGTTCCATTTTAGTTTCAGTTATTTTGGACGACACTAGCCTCCTGAGTACACTAGCGGGAAAAAAATTAAACCTCAATTTTGACATTTCATCCAGTAATCCCAGATTTTGGCAGCAGGTTTTCCCACGTTGGCATGTTAAATTTCTTTCTAGTGCTTTAAGCTTGTCTTAGTCACAAACCAATAAAAAAGGAAGTTGTCCACGATCTAATAAAACAAGAGGCAAAATACCAAAGATGTCGCAAACTTCTATGGATGGAATTCAAAAGTGGCAGTTATGTGATACCGGTAAATGCGGCTTTTTGAATTTTTAAAAACAGATGTCGCGAGCTTCTTTGTCAACAATTTTAAGTAGTTTTTTTTTCAGGAGAGCTAGCATCGCATTCTCAATTTTGGCGACATTTTTTGACAATTGTTGTATGAAGCTGACCTTAGACTAGCAGTCCATATAAATAATACGTCCATGTTGTCAAGAATGCTGTGAGGTGCCCGGGTTTCAATCAAAGATGCAAACAATTTTTCGTTTCGCCTGATCTAGCTACAATCTATAAAGCGTATATTTGGTCAAAACATGAGTATAATTCCCATATTTGGGTAGGTGCTCCTATAACCAACTTAAGTTTCTTGCACGGAGTTCAAAAAAGAGCTTTAAAATGATTGTTAAAAGCTGACCAAAAAATAACAGAAACATCGAGCAAAAAGTATTTTTTTTTTAGTTTGCACCTCTTAGCTTATTTACTGTGCAGTGGTTTTTAAAGATATATAAATTCAATTAAATACGAAAAACTTATTTTCTGTTTTTTTTTATATTTTTGAAATTCCGTGCCAAGCGAAATATGAAGTTGACGCACAAAACAATTTGTTTTATGTTTTTCTGCAGAACGTGGATTTCAAACCAAATAAATTTTAAATTCAATTTAACTTTTTTTTTATTAAATTCGAATGAATTTGGAATTTCCATTCAATTTTATTTCCATCGATACTTGGAATTTGTGGTAACATATTCAAATTTATTGGAAAAACCTACCAATACCTTACGACAGGTTTTTACAACTATTAAATAAAATGAGATTAATAAGAACGCATCACGCTAGGCTCCACAGTTTTCAAAATTCTAAAAAAAAAATTAATAAATAAATGTTTCACCTTTTTGTTGAATTTCTAGAAAATTCTTTTAGTCAATTTTTAATAAATATAATAGATTGTACCTACATTATGTGCAATGATTACAAATTGATAAACAAAATTTCATGAACATAAAATAAATAGCATTTGGTGTCCTCTAATATTTGTTTTTATTTTAAACAAGACGAAAATTTGTTAAGTTTAACAACGAATTATTGGCAATTAATTTGACATTTTTTTTCCTTTCGAAATCATAAAACTTAACATCTACAAGTACATCATGCATTTGTCATTAATTTTTTTTTATAATTATTATTTATTGAACACATCATAGTCACACCATTAATATAATTTTATTTAAAATCAAAATTAAATAATGTATGAATCATTATAAGGAAATAAAAAAAACATTCATCACTTTAAGGCACTTATTCTGTGTGTTTTTTTTTTTTAGTACTTATAATTTAACTGGTAATAGAGTGTATTCTTTTTTAGGGAATATCTTCCTTGTTTTTTTTGTAGAAATTGTCTGGATTGTTGTTAGTTTAAATACTGATGTGCTTTCACTACTTATGAAATCGTAAATCGAAAAAAATTGACTTTAAAAATATATATTCGTTGAATTAAAAATTTCGAAATTTTTACATTCTATTCCTTTTTTTTTGAGAGAGTGTTGTAAAGTACACTATTTTCACTAGAAGTGATAATATCGAGATTTATGCGACATTTATTGGATTCCCTCCTCCATTGTAGTTGGCAAAGTAACGAGGATCACCAAAACGGCTAAACATCTGCAATAAAATTAAATAAAAATAGTATTTAATGAATAGTTTTTTTTTTGTATTGTAAAACAAATAAATCAGAGAGCAAAAAAAAACTAATCAATTATAAAATAAAGCAGTAAATTTCAAAGGAGCAGAAAGAGTTTTGAGTCAGAAATTTCGATTAAGTAATATAAAACCCACAAACTGGAATTCCTCTATGTCAGATGAAATCCCAAAATTGTCACACAACAAAACTTAAAATTCAAATGAATTCAATTGAGTAACCATCACCATCGGTCTGGCAAAAACCCTCAAAACTTCCTCAATCATTATAAAGCGATGACTATAGTGTTTTTAACCATGACTGATCATGATCAGATATCAAATCATACCGATATTAAATCGTAGCTAACAACAAGGATTTTTGACAAAATTCCAATTCAAACATACCTAGCTTTTAAATGTGTTATTTAATTTGACCAACTGTGATGGTAAGAGTTCAAATAAATATGATGGAAGTTGTAAAAATGGGTGCGTTCAATGCGTACACTGACTTCTAGTTTACTCACTTTTAGTAAGTGAATCTATTGAACGACTGTAAAAGTTAGTCAAAAAATCTTCACTAACTTTTTGACGAATAGCGAGTTTCATTCAAATTTTAAAGATTTGATCTCAAAATCGGGATTTTATCTTTTCAATGAAACTTCTTTTATAATTAAATTGTAGTATTGGTGAAGAACTGTCACTCTTCCTTTGTCATTTGCATTTAGGGATGCAACATCGTTCATAAAAACATCGATGTTATGATGATGTTATCAATATTTTCGCGATTTTTAAGAAAAATGTTTATGAACTGATTTTTGATACTCAATAAACGGTTACTTCTTGAGTTTAAATACGAATAGCAATATAATAAAAAGAAAACAGTAACTAGCCAGCCATTTTTAATTCTAAAGCTTGTGTTTCATTGCATTCGTAAAATATCAAATGCGATTATAGTTGACAAAACTAAAAAATCGAAAAAGTGTTTTTTTTTGCCAATATCTCATAAGATTTGAGGTTATGTTGATTATCTACAACTTTTCTGTAGACCATTTTTCGATCAGAAATTAAACTTCGCCGGAAATCAGAAGAAAATTTAAACCCTTAAACCTTAACCCCACAAATCTCGCCATTCGAATCGACTTGCATTTATTTTTCCCGTTTTTTAACCCCTTCCGATTATTGCCATCCTGTAGGTATTTTTTTTTTTTTTTAAATAACCCTAGAGTAGCTTGAAAATTCCACTACCAATTTTGTTTCAATTATATTTCCTTTCTTTCTTAAAATTTATGTTTATTTTGTTATTATCTTCCGTAAATAAACAATCGAATTTCATAAATTTAATGAAGAAAAAAAATTTCAGTATTTTTAATTTTAAACTGCGTCCAGTGCGTGCTTCTGGTTTCGATTCTCTGAGAAAATAATCGATTTTCTCTTCTTTTCAGACAAAAAGCAATCATCAATTGGCAACAAAACTGGTGTTGCATGAAATTTCACTAACAAACATTGAATTTGAGATCACACATGGCACTATTATTAAATATCGTTCACCAAGAACGATCTATCGATGATTAAGTGAGTTTCAACATCGATGTTTATGAACGATATATCGCTTCCATCCCTATATTTCATTTGGTTGTTATCTGTTGTTGACAGAAAATATTATTTACATGTATGTGTGCATTTAGATCAAATCTTTCCCCTCATCAGAAATCAAATCGTTCGTGTTGAGATTTGTTCTAGATTTGCTCTTTTTCTTGCAATGAAACTCTCAAAATTCAAAAAGATCAAATCTTTTGAGAGAAAGAGTAAATCTTTTGAGAGAAAGAGTAAATCTTTTTCTTGGATCAAACTCGCTATGTCAAGTAAACGTCAAAAAACGTTTAAGGCCTATTGAACAATCAGAGGCAACTGGCTATTTCGAGTGAACATTTTTTATAAAAGAAACGATAAAATAAGGAAAGACATGAAACATTGCTTCGGTGTTCGAGAGGGGCAATTGTTTCAGCGGCAGTTCTATGTCAAATATATGGTCGTTCCAACGGACATCGTCGTTGACACACATACCGAGTACTGAGAGCTTTTCGGTTTCTTCGATGTAAGTGCCACAATGGCATTGGGGGTATGTTTAGCTTTAACGACAGAAGACAGTATTAAGTTTTCGAAGTATTAAACTCCACACGATTTTTATTACCCCATTTGACAATGATGTATAAATCGGAGTTTAATGAGCATGAGTAAAGTGGATTAGAAGTAACAGACAGAAGATCATTTATAAATAAAAGGCACGACTGGGTCGCACGTACTTGCTCCTGTGTGCTAATCCTTTTTACAGGCGTCTTTTTGACAAAGATTTAATTTTAATGTTTTTTTTTACGTGCAACTTCTTTAGAATCGTTGTGGTTTGAAGCTCGAACGAACATGCGTCACGGTAAAGAGATTGTTAGGTTTTGCAGTTTTTTAGTGTATTATCTTTCCACTTGCTGCTTACTGTTTATAATATAATTTGCTAATAGAAAGATATAAAGGACTTTTTTCAGTTAAATTTTCATTTTGTTATGGAAAAATTTGAACAACTGGCATAAAGATTCGTCGGAATCAGCAGTATGGCAATAATGCTAGGTAAAGGGACCTTTATACGTCCCAATATGGGACCAATGGAATTTATAAAGGATTTAGGTACCTATAATAAGGTTGGAAGGAAGGTAGGTACTAAAATTAAGATACGTGTTCCAACTACTGTTAAGCCAGTAGGTATAGAGACAATATTAAAAGTTAACACAGTGGTTTTGTTTGTTTATAGGAAGGTGTAAACTTTTGTTTTCTCGATTGAAATTTTTGCATTCAGTAGTAATCGAATAGTTTTTTTTATTTGTTAGTTGTTTTTGTGTGTTTATCAAAGGCTTCCTTATTTATTCTGTGCTTTTATGATGATGAAAAATACTTTAAAATACGTAAGTATGTATGTAATGTAGGTTGTCACTTTCTTTTATTTGACTAATGGCTACGGCTTAGCCGAGCAATATGAAATAAAATGTTGGGGAAAAAAATTTATGAAATCAAAAAAACACTATTCATAACGTTTTTTGGAAAAAATGTTGTAAGCCATCTTATTTCTTTTGCTGTTTTCTATTTTATGAATTTTTCATTTCAAAATCGTTCGACCAGTTTTTTCAAAAAAATGTTTTTTTTTGAAAAACTTTTCGAAAACATATTTTAAAATTTTTTAAGTATGTCAATTTTAAGAGATCTATAGTTTATACTAGGAGAAAAATTTAAAAAAAAATCTATAGATCCGTTTTCAAAATATTCAAAAAACAAAATATTTTTTTTAAAAAATTATTAAAATTTAAAAAAAAATGTTTTTGAAAATTTTGATAAACAATATTATTTAAATCATAATACACTACATATTTTGAAGATTTCATCAAAATCCGTCAATTAGTTAACGAGAAAGTCTGATTTTAAAAAACCGGTCATATGGGAGGTACCGTTATAAAACAATTTCTGAAAAATCTATTACAACTAGAAGATAGATTTTGCACAGAAAACATCATTCTGAAAGTTTTATCAAAATCGTAGGAGCCGTTTTCGAGAAAAATAAGTTTTTCAATAAAAGTTATATGGCAGGTACCGTTAGTTTTGGAGCTAGAATGGCAATTCCAAAAACTGTCGGGTAGAGCACTCTAAAAATACTATATACCAAGTTTGAATCAAATCGGCCCAACCGTTTAGGCTGTAGATATCGATACGGACAGACAGACAGACGGACGGAATTTCCGGACCCACTTTTTTTGACTTCTCTATCATCGTAATATCATGTTTGATTGTTAGAATTTTTTTTTTTTTTTTACGAATGCATAACTTGCCTTATAGTCCCTATAAATCGCAAGTAAAATGAGAAAAAGAGTCGGAGACAGAACAGAGCCCTGGGGCACACCAGCATTTATTTTGTAGGAATTAGACTTGAATACTTCTAATACAACTTATATTGAACGGTCCAAAAGATAGCTTCTAATCCAACAAACAAGAGCATCATCGATCTTAAAAGCACGCATTTTCGATAAGAGAGCTTCGAAAACACTACTGCATAGTAACCATTCGCCATTCGAAATTCTTTGGTAATTGTTTTGAATGTTCTAGAATTGGAAATGAGAGCATATTTTAAGTTTAAAGAAGAAGGTGTTGTCGCTGTTTTTTTTTTGCTTACATCTTTTCGTTTTAATTTTTCTTAAAAAAAAAACAGTTTAAATAAAAATACATAATTCAATATTATTATTAATTTATTATAGGTACTTTAATGCAAGTCATGCATTCCTACACAAAAATAAATTGAGATAATAATCAAACATGACATTACGATTGAGAAACGTTTTTGAGTTACTGGAAAATTATGTTTGTCTGTCTGAACCGATGTATTTTGAACTACAGTCTGAACGACTTGGTCGATCGTCTTCAATTCAAATGTATAACATAAGATTATTTTGACATTCTACAGAGGCCTTATTTTATTTTTTTAGCCCAAATATTAACGGTACCTGTCATTTAAAAGTTAAGTTAAAGCTTATTTTTCTCAAAAACGGCTTCAAGGATTTGTATGAAAAAAAACTGTACTTTTGGAGGTGTGGTTTATATTTTGGTGAAAAATAATATAAGTTGGTAGGCTAAAAACGGTACCTCGGAAACTGGCTATCCGATTACAATAAAAATTGTTATTCAGGAAGATGTAGGTAGCCTAAGTAATTTAACACAAAATATTTTGGAATATTGTTAAAAACCCGTTATATTTAAAAACCGTTCCTACGATTTTGAAAAAAATCCTGCTCCTTCAATTTTTCAAGGAAATAAAATGGCGTTCAAAAAAGAAAAAGATGGATTTATTTTATATTGATTTTTTTTTAGATTTAGTTTACGGTCTACATGTTTCTGTTTTCATAAAATTTGAATAAAAAGTTGGTAACCATACCTACATTTGTGTGAGAATTATACCAATTTATAATGCCTAGTATGGCAACCATTCGAGAGCTTTAAAATGGAGATAGCTTATTGAAATCTACAACAGTAAGAGTGAAAGGCAAATATCCTATCTTCCCTGTACTGAAAATATAAATTGAACAGAATATACATCTGCATTATTTATAACTATTTAGAATTAGACAAATAGATTCGATAGCAGTTTTTTTTTTAACTCAGGTCAGTTTTATATGAAATGAATGCGTTTATATGAATTTGAATGTTGAACTACTACTATCAAGACTCAGTCGATTTACGATTTTGAATAGAAGAATTGGCGTGTGAAAAATTTTGTCCGCGGGACTCGTTGAATAGATGTAAAATTATGGTTTATAAATGTTCATTAATATTTTAATGCAAGATGAATACTGATCAAAAAACTTTTTTTTGTACGCTTTTGGTTTAATATATAATACGTTTTTCAGAGTGTCCCCAAAACACGATCCATCAGTCGTAGAACTAATTGATGAGATACAATTTTCTTAGACAAATTTTATTCTTTGAGAACTTGTCATTCCCTCACAAGATGTAGTACCAGGGGAATAGAAACCCTTTGGTATAGCAGTCCAATACAGTAAGCACTAAACCACGATGCACTGCTATACAAATTGATCTACATTTTTAAATTCTAAAGTAAAAATACTGCGCACTGCCCGATGAAAAGCAGAATAGCGTTGTAAGAAACTTAATTTTGTTGAGGAAACGATCTTCCAGCTATTAAAAGTTGTTTGTAAGTGAAGGGTGGCACTCACGATTAGGCCTTATATAACCCCTGATTGAAAATTGTAAAAAATACGAAACTTTTATATGAAAAATAAACAATTTTTCTTATTTAAATTTAAAACAAGAAATTAATATTAGTATTATAGTCCGGGAGCCAGCGACAGATTTCCATGACCATCTCAAACGATAATTGGTGAATAGCATCAGGAAATAGTATTATAAAACCTCGTGAACGTCAGCTGCGGTTCCGTTGGTGGGATGGTTTATGGTAGCCTCTCACGCATAAAGAATATAATTTTTTTTTTAGTAATTTCCTTTCGACTAAAATTTGTCAAACCATAGCTTATCCATCATAAAAAATAAATTTATTGGCGCGAAGCTCCTTAAGGAGCCAAGGCCTAGTGACTTATACTCTCAACCATTCCTTTGTGTGTGTTGTTAGTCTGCAAGAATGGAAGGGACCTACAGTTTACCGCCGAGTCCGAACGGATACATGAGATGCACTTTTTCGAGACAAATTTTACTCTTGGAGGTGTTGTCAGTTCCTCGCAAGAGGCAGTACCCCAGAAAAAAAGGTGGCTATGAGCTGGATTTGAACCCAGGTTCTTTCGCTTAGCAGTCCAACACACTAACCACTAAGCCACGGGGCTTATCCATCATCTTGAAGAAAAAAAAAGTCAGCAAGGCGGATTATGCGTCAACTGCAATGCTTGAACTTGCAAAAAAAAATTACTTTCAATGATTTCCTCTCAGCTAAAATTTAGACTGATGGTATCTTATACGCAACTATAAATGAATATAAATGTCAGCTAGCTGTATCTCGGTGGAAAGACAGCTGATACTTTGAACGTTATAACGCTCTGGACTGCTCATCCCAGCCACGGAACCGCAGCTGACGTCCACGAGGGTTTATAATACTATTCCTGATGCTATTCACCAATTATCCCTTGAGAGGAAATGATTGACCAAATTTTCACCTGGCTCCCGGACTATTACTTTCGAAATTGGGTTGAATTATGAACAAAATAAAAAAAAAACAGAAATTAAGATAAAATCTAAACGAAACTAACAAGTCACACAATTACAAATTACTAAGAACTAAACATTGAATAAAATTGTACAGAAGACAATTAATTTACTATTAAATTTAAGAAAGAACAAAAGAAACATACCTACATTGCATATTCAGCATCATCATCATCATCATCATCCAACCAAAATCATCAGCTGAATTTCATAATAATCCATCTCCGATCTTTTGTTAGTCAAAAATAAAGCCCAACACCTCGTGTTTTTTATTTTAAATATTTTTTGGAGTTTTTATTGATATATTGTAAATTTGTCAGTCAGATTAAATAACAATAATTAATATTTATAACATACAAAAGCTTTTTTTTATTTCATTTTTTTTTTTTGCTTTTAACTAAAAAATTAACTATACACTATACACATACATATTGTTTTTTTTTTATTTAAGAGAAACAAAAGAACTTCATTTATAACTTAACTACAGCATAAATTTTGTTATATTTTTTTTCTATACATCTTACACACACAGGATTAATAAACTACAACAGCTAATATTTAATATTGTTAATATTCTTATTCAACAAAAAGAGAGTCATAGTTTAGACGAGATTGAACATTACTCAGTAGTTTAGTAGACGACAATCTTGGTTGGCTTGACATGATGTGACATATATAATACACAATGACAGATACATTAATGTGTACATTATGTACTTTGTTTTTTTCTATTTAATAAATTGATTTATATTACTTTAAGACAAAACAAACAATAATTCTACTAAAACATAGAATTAACATAAATTTTGAGCATTTCTGATTTTTGTTTTCTGTTTTTTTTTTTTTGACATTTCTCTTTTAGACGATACGCACACACAAGGATTAGGGGAGAATACAAATCAAGCACTAACAAACATATTAGTTTCTTTTGTTTGGCTGGTAGTTTCTTTTCCAGTTATATAAACACGACAAGTGGATTTGCATTTGGATTTCTCTTTTAATCTCACAATATTTATTAATTTTTTTTTTGCTCTCTTTTATTTTCTATTTTTGTTGGAGATTCTAATTAACTGGTAAGCTCACCTGCGAATCGTCTAAATCTGTTTCAATGTCGCTACTATCATAATCACTATCAGGAGGTGTAAGCGTCTCGGCACCACGCTTTTCTAAATGATTTTGCATGGTCGGATTGTCAAGGATGCATGCTACTTGGTAAGCTGTCAAGCCGGCATATGTTGCAGTTTCTATATTTAATGTGGAACATTCCTCTAGAAGGAAATTGGCTAGTATCTCGTTGCAGCATTCAATGGCGATATGTAATGGTGTGCGTCCGGATTTGCCTTCCTGCAAAATAAAAATGTTTCACATTAATTTCGGGGACTCTATAAGTCATAGTTTCATTTGAACTTACCCTTGCATTGATATCGGCTCCGAACCAAACCAAATGTCTCAGGATATCAATCTGACCTCCTTGGGCTGCCAAATGAACACATCTTTCACCTGAAAATAAATCAAATTAAGACGCAATTGATTAGTTATCGGAATTATGATTAAAAATGAGGTTTTAGAATATCCCACCCAATTTTATCAAACACTTGAGTTCCCAAAATAAATAAAAATGATAAATGTTGTGTCTTGTATGACAGCGCCTCTATTAACGATTTTTTCAAAGACATTTCTGATAAAAGAGTTTAAAGTGGTTATTTGGGAATTACCAAAGGCATTTTCTAAACTACGTTCCAAATAGGTTCCACAATGTTTTGAATCAAAGGGAGAGCACCCCAGGTGACGGATTTATTGACTGCTCGTGTTCGTGATGAGGATAGAAATCAGCAAAATAGTAATTAACTGCCATGTCATAATATAGTAAATTTATTTTGTTTATTTTATGCACTCTCTTCGTACGGTTTGTGTATTTCTGTTCATTCAGAAAAGCTTTGCTGAACCAGTTCAAGCCAACAAACTCTCACTTGAGCCAGCAAAAAAAAACACATTCCAAGCATGGCATGACAGCAGAGTTAAAGCTTTTGGCATATCTGCCACTGTCATCGCAATGAAAGTTACCTTACACAGGTTAATTAACAGCAACGATCGGAACGAGCGATGCCATTATTTGAGTGTGTTGTTGATAAATTTCAGAAAAACCCAAGAAATTCCCACAATCAAATGAAAACGTGGGACTGGTTGTTGTTGGATTTTATAGGTACATTTATATATCTTTATATTGTGAAGGCTCTGTCTTGTTGTTGGATCAAATCAAACTGTAAATTTGATATACTCCGAGCGGTTTTGGTTTAGCAGGCACAACAGCAACAACAACTAGAAAGCAAACACAAGCCGCTCCGACAACGTTGAACAATGAAATGTTAATATTTGCCTGGGTATATCATTTGCGCATAAAAAAATAATTAATTGCGTTGCATTGCAGAAAAAAAAACAAATTAAAAGGGTCAATAGAGACTGGCCAACGTTTGTCGTCTCGTGGTCAGTAGAATGGGATTATGGCATAGAAATAAAAATAACGCTTACAAGTTTTCTTTTTGTTGTTTAGTCGCAATTTGTTAAATAAAAAAGCTACATCAAGAAACGTGCTTATTTTTTAACAGCTTATGACACGTCTAATAGATGCTGCGGTAATTAGAAAAGGCTTGTCCAATCTGTTTGTAATTTTTTTAAATTAATTGGAAGCCGAAGTAGACGTCATTTGTCATGTACCAAGAATGCTGATTAGAGTCCGCTTTGATGCTGATGCTGTTTAAGAATTTTTTTCACGAAATAGGATTGACATAGAAAACTGAAAAATAAAGATTTTGGCGCCGATGAGGTTCTTTATTGACGCAATGAGTGCAATGGTATAAAACTTGGTTATAATGGCAGGGATTCATCTTGATTGATAATTCTTTAACTAGCCAAGGATTTATAACATGATTTATGACTTTAAAGTATCCAGTGCACTTTCTTTATTCTAAAAAGCCGATCTTGTAGCATGCTGCATGCTTATAGTTTCTGTTAATGTTAGACAAACATCCAGGTAGAGTCGGCATCATAAACTTGACATTTAAAATGAAACAGAAAGATCAAGCAGTTTTCTGCGCGACGACAAAGGATAATAAATACCGGTTTTGAATCTCTGTAAGTTGTAATAGAAAGAAAAAAACGAAACGGTTAAAGCGTTCCATATTCATGTTGTGCGGCTAAGGAAGAGTATCTATACTTAACAGTTCATCAGAAATTTGGTTCAAGGGTGAATTGATGGGAATTCCTGGCGATGCAATTATTACGGGTAAGACTTCTAAGGGGTGGAATGGCTATTTCGCTGAAGAATCCTTTATAAAAATAGCGACGGTATTAGGGAAGTTGAACAGAAGATAAAATGAGTTATCGATGTACAATGGTTTTGAGTTTCTGTAAGTTATAATAAATAATAAAGAGATACGGGTAAAGCGTTCCACATTTGTGTGGTGCGGCTAAAGAAGAGTATCTACACTTACAGTCTGTCGAAAAATTGGCTCAACTATGAATTGATGGGGATTCCTGGCGATGCAAGCATTACGTGTAGAACTTTTAAGGGGAGGAATGCATCTGGCTATATAGCTGGAGCATTGTGTATAAAAATTGCAATAGAGTAAGGAGAGACAGGAAACATGTTTGCGTTCCACAGAAGGTGGTCTAGAACGGAAAGCAGTTTGGTTTCCTAGTGCCACTCATGGTTAGTATCATGGGGGTAGATTATGCTTTATCGACAAAAAAACAGCATTGAGTTTTTGAAGCATTCGAAATTGCTTAGTAAAGGCCAGAGATACGGAAAAGTTTTTTTTTTATAATGAATACGCACTCAAGGATTTTAAATACCATAAACATGGTAACAAAGTACAAGCGCTAAAAACACGAAAGGAAATTTAGGAAAGGGCAACGATGCACAATAGTTTTTGAGTTGTGTATACCAATGAAGGTTTGGAAAAATAGAGCCAAATGAAACATTCCATATTCGTGTTGTGCGTTTGAAAAAATAATCCAAGTATTTTCGAAAATCATATGGGTAAGCAGATTGGTTCTCTGAAAAGTGCGAGAGTTAAATTGGAATTGTTGAATGTGAGGAATCTTGGGCAGAATGTGAGGGAGGTATTTGAATATATTGACAAGGGCTAGTAATTTATGCGGTTAACCATTTTTCTATTTATGGCATGTGCAAAATCCTTAAGAGTCGATAGTGTGGCAGATTTCATTCTTCGAAATATCTTTAAAGCTTATAAATGGTAGATTGTGTAAATTATTAAACTTTTTTTATCAAAATGGCGCCATTTTTGTGGAAACGGTTTTTACGGTTTACATTGCTGATCGTGGCAAAAACTCTACATTACTACTTGACCTTAATGATAAACATATGGAGTTCACCGGGTTGATCTCTGAAAATGACGAAAGGATCCCGTTTTTGGATAAGGCCTATATGTGAGGCAAACTAAATGTAGGTGTCCTGCGATTAATCGATATTTTTACGTCAACGAATTACAATATTTCACGAAAATATCGCCACTGTGCAGGTGGATGCAGAAAATCCGGGGAAATAAATTTCTTGACCTGCACGAGAACTCGGGTTTTCATCTTTTCACAGCCTTCTAGCTTGATGAATTTGCGTTCGGGACATGGGCCTTCATTTATCCCACCTAACTAAACCAAGTGCTAAAAAAAACGATCATACACAATGCAGTAAGTTTTTTGACTGTTTTAAAACTGTTATACCAAAAGAAAGATGAAGCCTATTTTTAGGAAACGATAATAGGTTCGAAATATCTTTGAACGTCCTTTACTCCATCAAAAATTATTAACGATAATAAGTACAATTGCCGATTTTAGCCTGATGTGTATCTAAATGAGTTCGAGGCGGCAATCTATAAAGTCCATGAAGTTCATGGAATGGAAAACCATACCTTTTGATGATAACGAAATTTTGTAGGGTCAAATTTGATGATATGGAGGGGAACGATAAGTGATTAAATATGACATCGATAACGTGCCGCACAGCGATATGCCACAATGGATATTCCATAAGGGTTGAACGATTTCAAAGCATGGTTATCTGTCGCAAAGGCTGTGAACGTGCCACAATGATCGTACAATACAATTTTCGTGGGTTTATTTTATCTGGCAAATAACACGGAAACACACCGTCAATATAATCCGTGACATTCGCTAATTTCAGTTTTATCTATTCGCCAGATCAAAGAAAATTATATTTCTCGCATGAGGGCCACACAGTGGACGATGTTATGTTTCACATATTATGGCGTTCATGCAAAAATAGTACATAACTTGTTGTGTCCAAATATTACTTCTAAAGGATTATTCACTTGAGGGCAACCAGCGACCGATGAATTAACGAATACTCCGCATTTTGATAATTCTTTCACATGGAATATTTTATTCTTCGGGACCAGCAATCAAGAAAACAAAAACAAGGGTAATTTTGAGGTTGTTGTTGTTGTTGTTGAAACGTGGGTTGTATGTGGAACGCGAATAGAGTTTGGCAATTCGTAACAATTTAGATTTTTAGAATATTTTTTAACTGTGAATGCTTGTATGATTGGATGTTTGAATTTTTTGATGTTTGTTCCGCAATCACGCCTCAATGACTTAACGGATTTGAATGAAATTTGGTAAGTAGATGGATGAGATGGATTGAAAAATAGGGTACTTTCTATCAGGCATGGTTCCTGTGGGAAAGTCTTGAGTGTGATATGATGTTTGGCTGTAGGCTTGTTTATTATGCTTCCATGCCTCAACGACTATGGATGAGTTGCAGGATTAACTTTACTACTACACAGGCTACATACCACGAACTTAACTCCTAAAAAACTTTAATTTCAGCTTTTCCTTGTCTTTAAAAAAAAATTTTGTACTAAAATAATCGATTATCGATAAAATCTCAAGAATCAAATCATTTCACCCCTAAACAACCTTTAACTTGGTCCAATCACCTTTAAAGTTATATCATCTCATCATCAGCATCTCTCAATTTATATTCCAAAGAATTGCACTTTGAGCGTGAGTTGTTAATTAAAAAAAATCACAAACCACAATAACAATTACTAAAAAATATTTTAATTGATTTCTTTAATTCTCATACACAACTTCTGCCTGCCTTCTGGAAATACAAAAAACAAAAGCAATTGGGGAATTCCGCCTTTCAAATGTGTAACTGCAGGCTTACCCAATGCATTGGCACCTGACTTTCTGCTGCCAACACCATGTGCTTCATCATTTTTTTTACGTGGTAACGTCTGCCATGACTGTTTGTCAAGATATTTTCTCTTTTTTTCAGTTTTGTTTTTTGGGATTTTCCTACCTCCACCATGTGTAACATTTATGTGGATGTGGATCATAACATTCTCTCGAAAACAAAAAAAAAAGTCCCCCACACAAGAAAAATATAAAAAAGACATTCTCTCCACCAAAATGCCAAAGAGCAATAACACTTTCGTTTCGATTCGAATGACCCCTGAATCTTTCTGTCTGCTGCGAACTACCCAAATCCAAACCATACCCCGCATTACTTTTTCGTGTGATTTCGAATGTATAATTCGATAAATATCGAAATTTCTCCAAACTTGCTGAAAAATCATTTAATGAATCGGATTAGCTCCATGGGCATTGCCGCATTGGGCATGTGGTGATCATCACCATTGACGACACTACGTTCGTTGTCGTCGTAGTCGGCAACCACAAGCTCGAAAACCAGTTTCATGCGAAATGACATAATCCAGAGCTTGGAAGGTAGTCCCTCAAGGTTTTTTTTTTTGGTTTGTTTTATTTTTTTGATCGTTGTCGGTCGTGAAAAACCCCATGGTAGTAACATATGCATTCTAATACGTGAGTTATGCATGGTTTGGTGGGTTTACACTTCGCAATTGTGTGACAACAATTTTCTACTTTCTGAAACGACGACCCCACTGTGTTCTACTTTTTGGTGTTAAAAGTTTATCAACTTTTGTGTTCTTATTTTTGTCTCTTCTGTTCCCGTTTTGTTTTCTAAGCTTTTATGGAAAAACCAAAATTTTAAGAAAGCGGTAAGTGAAAAAAAATTAAAACTTGTTGGCAGGCTTAAAATACGCAGCGACTTCGTTTCTTTGTTTCTTGGCAAAAATATAGACAGACTATACATTGATAGAGAAAGAAACAGAAGATTATGTGTGACGTATGAGACACACTGTGTTTTGATCCAAGATTTGCATTTAAAATACGAATGCCTTATAAAATATTGGATTTTCTTTATTCGAAGAGATTTGGTCTTCTGGGACAAAATCAATTGCATCTTTGATTGGTTGGAAAAGAAATAAATAAAAAGGAAAAGTTAAAAATTAATGAACTCTTTAGAATCTATATTAGAAATTTATACATGTGACATATCCGCCACTTTGAAAAAAGCGAAATGTCAAAAAATTGAAACATTAACTGTCAATGGGTAAATTATGTTCTTCAAATAGAGAAAGTAGTTAGAAATGTATACATATGTTACATGATGTGATTGAATTGCATTATCCGCCATTTTGAAAAAAGCGATATGTCAAAACAGTAATATTTCTTATCAAATGACATCTCTGTTTTCAACATCATTCAATTATTAAAGAAACGAATTAACTGTCAATATTGAGCAAAGTTTTTTTGTTAAAAAAAGGAGAAAATGAAATTATCGATAAATGTCAATCAATTTCAGACTAAAACTCACGTTATATGTACAATCATTCCAAAGTAAGCTTCTAAACTACGAACTATTTATTTTCTTCAAAACAAAACCACTTCCACAACAAAAAAAAAAGTCAATCATTTTAACGAGTTGAACAAGAAACGTGCGCCTCGATCGAATGGATCGATATATTCATCGCATTCGGTATATCTCGGTCTCTTCAAGGGAAAACAAGAAAAACAAAAAGGGGAAGTATATAGAATGTAGAATCAAAATCAACAAATAAAATGCATCACTGGAAATTCCCAGTACCTGATAAATTCTCAATCCACACAAATTTAGAGGTTGTTTTGTATTTATGGAACGTATTGATTCTTGAATCATGTAAATCAATGATAAATGATTTCTTATGACCGCAGATCTTTGACACTTGGAACAACTAACACAATTACACATAAAATTAATATTAATATTCATATCCATTGAAACCGCTAGACCAGACCCCTCTAGGGAAATATGAATGTCATAATGATGAAATTCACATAGTTCATTAAAATAACCAACACTTTCACCTAATTGATTGGAATCCACTTGGGATAAAACGTATTTGAATATCTGTTAGGGGTTTTCATGCGGCGGAAACATATTAATTAAATTGAAATGTGGACTTTGAAGTCAGATAAGTGCTTGGACGTAATATGAATGATTTTTTTAGGAGCTTTCCTGTTTTTCATTTGCATAAAAATATTAATAAATGAGCTCATAACATAAAAATAAGACACGAATATGTTTCGATGAATGAGTAATCCAAATTTTAAGGTTCTATCGTAAAACTGTTTTCCATTAGAATATAATCTATTGATATCGGAGGTAGTATTTACATCTCTTGAAGAACACGAAGTAATGATTCATATCTTTCATTATTTTACCACTAAGCAGTTGCATTCTTCTCCTAAACCAATTCTCCTATAATAATATCATCATTTGGCCCAGTTTTCGACGTACAGTACGTTGAAATAATCTTTCTTCAGATGCACCATAAGAATGTGGAACGTTTACTACTTTTTCTAAAATATGCTTCTACTTCAGACTTACTATAAGAATGTGGAATCTTTTGCCTAACTCCGCTTTCCTCTCTCATTTTTATATTTTTGAATTTCAAAACTAATGGGGCTTGGTAATTCATGCTACATCCCCTTTACTATTTTTCTAAACTCACTCTAAAGGGTGAACACATTAAAAAATGTGCTTCGTGATATTCACAACTTTATAATATTTCTTCAGACGCACCATACGAATGTGGAACGTTTTGGCTAATTTTGTTTTCCGTTATAATTTTTATATTTAGAACTTCAAAACTAATGGAGATCGGTAATTCCTAGGACTTCTATTTAATTTTTTTTTCTAAATTCACATCAGTCTAAACCACATTACAAAAAATATTTTGTGATATTCACAACTATACTTTTCACAGAAGTCTTCTACTCAAAAATGTAACTTTTTGGAATGAAATTTTCAGTAAAAATATGATAAAAGATTATCATTTTTCATTTCACGGGATGTGAATAATATTGGTGAAGCGAAATTAAAAATTAAATTACACTTCATTTCTCGAAAAGTGAATTTTCTAAATTATAATGTCCAAAGTAACGATTTAAAAATTAATAAAAAAAAACTTGCTTCACAAGAATACAAAAAAAAAAACACGAGTACACAAAAAATGTTATTCGCAGTTCTAAAATAAAACATTCATGTTGGGTTTTTATTATGTCGAATGTTTGTGTATTTAAACAACTGTTTGAAATTCCCCATTTGGGAGTTTCCTGAACTAGTCGCGGGTTAACAATTTCATAATAGCTTCCGAGTGCAGGCTGGGATTTTTAGAAAAATATATAGAATTTTCAATGAACAAAAAAATAAATAAAAAATTAAACAAACAACTATTGATATAATGCATTTATTTCAAGACATGTGTCGTCTGTTGAACCACATAAAACATTCCAAAATGAGTCTAAAATAGATAAAGAAATTGCAATAAACAAAACTGGCAAAAAATATATATACGAGTAAAATCGACCATCATTAATCATGTTCAGCTGTCAATATTTTGTTTGATGATTTTTTTTTTTCAATTTCAATCAAATTCATTGAGAAAAGCTAATTAACTAATTCTTTAAATAGTTTCATTCTTAATCCAATATGTCGAGATAAACAAAGATATTCCTCCTTATATTATTAAATCAAGTTATGTTACTGAGACTTAACACTCAATGCTGGCTTATGTGAACTAATAACTGTGCTACATAGGTCATAAAATTAAGTTCATTTAACAGAGGAGTTCATGTAATCGCAACAATGTTATTTTAATTATTTTTTCTAGTATAATGTTAAGTTATATTAAATAATACATTTCAATTAACCGTTTGTTAGAACTAGATTTTTATTTAATATTTTTCCTAAGTCCAGGTTCGAAAACAACATTTTGTTAACAGACAATTCTGGCTTATGTGAACTATTAACTGGATCATACAATGATTTCATATAATCAAGAGTTCATGTAATCGAAACAAAGTGATAAAGAACCTTAACCAACAAATTCCTTTTTTTTTATTTGTTTTAGCAAAAAATGTTAAGTTGTATGAAATAATTCACCTCAATTTATCACTTTTGATAAAACAAGTTATATTTATTTTTTTTCTTAATCCAAAATCGATAGAAAACTTTTGAATACAATTAAAATTCTGAAAATTCTCAACAGGTGGCGCTGTAGGTTTCACATTTCGCTTTTCACTTCAATTCTAAATTCTTATTTAATGGCCGGTTTTGACAGGACTTTCACTTGCAGATAGATGGCTTGTGTTCTAGGGAGTAACTTATGCTACTTGAATTACCCACTAGGTGGCACCGGGGTCGTTTTTTTTTATCGAAAATTCGTATTTATGGACCGATTTTGGTGGGACTTCCACAGACAGATAGCTGATATTGTAACGAGTATCTAAGACTTCTAAGGCGCTGGGCTCTATTTTTTTTTAATTCTTATTAATGGAACGATTTTGATGGGACAGGCAGATAGCTATTGTTGTAAGGAGTAACTAAGGCTAATTTTATGCTTATATATTTTAATATAAACAATATTTAATTTTGTTTCTGTACTACCACAATTGCTTTGCCCTTGTTTAGTTACTGTTAAACTCGTTTTCGGGATCCAGAAAATGTATGGTAGACCCGAGTAACTCCGGGTGGGTCAGATAGTATTTTATAAACGAACAATTCACAAGTGAAGTTCATAAAAGTGAAGACACGAATGTTTCTTGTGAGATGTATTTCCAATACATTAATGAAATGTATTTACCCGAACACTGGGACAAACTCATTTTCCTCGATGTCCACCGATGTGATCGTGCGAAGTGATTTGGATGATTAGGAGAATGTTCCAACACACTGGCCTCACATAGTCTGAGTTGAACGAACGAATAATCTTCATTTTGGATCGCAGATAGTTGAAATAGAAAAGACTTCTGAGAGACATGAATGCTGCTCTTGCCTTTTCTCATTGGTTATTTCTATGCTCGTTATAGTACAAGAATTTGTTCAAATAAGCACCTCACAACAGTTTTGAATCGATGTCTATTCCATTAGAACTCATTATTCTTAGATTTTTCCAGTTGCGTCTCAGATCCTAATTCTTCGTTTTATTGGGGTGTTTAATAACGTGCATTTAATGTCATTAAAGAACGAAGGGAACTATTCGTCTTCGGTTTATGTAACTACTGGAAAAAACACTCAGACGCCACCGTTTTTTTTTATTACGCCATATTAACAACAAAATTAATAATTTTAATTAAAGAAAATAGCAATAAACTATCGAACACTTTAATATAACGTCTTTGATCCACATACGTTCCACAAATACTTTTTAACTAATTTTAACAACAGAAAAGCCAAAGGAGCAAACATGGTCAGTCGTTGGTAAGCCATTCTTGACTTTTTTTTCAAACTAGACTCCACATTTGGTGCCTTTAGCTATACTTTAGCTTATCGGGTAGGCAATTCTGGTCCTAAAAGGAAGATTCCTTTCCTCTTCTAACATTAATAATTGAGATAGAATTTTGAAATTACATAACACTATTACACAATCGGTTCTTAACAAAATGATTAAGATTTAGAAACATTTTAAGCCGACTTAAAGATTTCGCATGTTAGTAAGTACGTTAGTACGATTACAGTTACTAAATCTCCTTTTTGCTTCAATAATAGCAGATAAAAATAAATGTCAATACACAGGGATGTGAGAAACTACATATGTATGTATTTATTTTATTGTTTTTGTAGCGGATGCGCAACTTTCTCCTTCATTAAAATGTTTCTCTGTTCTATGAATTTTTTAAAAGTCGGCAAATAAAGTTTAAGTGGAAGCATTAATCAGAAATCAATTAATTTTCCCCATTTTTGATGTCGATTAGCACGTAAACCATTTTTTTTAAGTTTGTGGTCAAACACTTCTAAAAGGCTTGTTTGGTTCAATGTTTCTTCCAAACTTACTTATCCGGAATTTTTTAGTTTTATGCATTTATAATACGAGTATTCTTTTATACTCAGTTGTTTAAAAAAAACTTTCTGAATTCCCCCTAACTCATCAGACAAAAAAATTAAAATAAAATTGGAAAGGAATTCTAAGAATCAGACCTCCTAACAAAACCACAGAAATTACACTTTGGAAAGCCCATTCAATCCGTACACACAGTCTACATTACATATGGTTTTCTTGCAGTTTTTGACTCATCTGTCCGATTTAACTATATTTTTTGTTTTATTTGTTTATAATAAAACAAAACATAAAACGCAATAAATAAAATAAACTAGAAAGAAGGTTAACATCAAATAAATTCTGATCACAAAAGCGTTATATTGATATTCGTATTGTTATCTGATTGCTGTGTGGGCGGTTTTATGTTTAAACAACTGTTAGAATTTCCCCATATTGGGAGTTTCCTAACCTTAAAAAAAGCGCCATGTCACATAATATTTGTAGGCTTTCCTTGTTTTTTTTTTTGAGAATTATTGATGATTCTCAATAGAAACACAGGATTTCCCAGAATTCCTATGCATCACATGGGAAGTGAACGTTTAATGATGCGGAAATACTTGATAATGTTTGCAGTTCTCTATCATTCTTTTGTGTGTGGTTTTTTAAAGTTGACATTTTGACATGTAGTTTTTGGAATTTGCCTGACAGATGTTCTTTTGGTATTTTAGTTGGAATTAGTGTTTACTCTTGTGGAATGTTTTTTATTGTTAAAATAAGTAAAAAGTATTTGTGGAACGTATGTGGATCATAGACATAAGTTTCAAGTGCTAAATAGTTTGTTGCAATTTTTTATTATAAGTCTATAACTTTTCTTGTAAATAGTGTCTAATAAATAAAACTGTACAAGAACCGGTGGCGTATGAGCGTTTTTTTAATGAGAAAAGAATTAATAATATAAACGCAGGTTAGGGAAAATAAAATGAAACACAATATTAAAGAAACAATGCTCATGTTAAAGGACATAACTCAGAATCATTTACATCAATTATATCTTAAGAAGAAGCTCTTGAAAACCATACAAAGCGGACGTGAAATATGAAACTATGAATTTCCATCAAACAACTGTGGAACTCGGTGTGAGTTGAATCAAAGCTAAGGCAGGATAAAGACCACAGTTGATAAACCGATAAACTAAAGACACAAAATGTGGAACCTAATTTGAAAAATAGTTAAGGATTTTTCACATGAGAGGGAGCAACGCCTAATCATGTTTACTCATCAATTGAGTAAAAATTAGTAAAAAGTATTTGTGGAACGTATGTTGACCATACTAAATTATTTGTTTAATTAAAGTTTAATACTTTTCTTGGCTAAAAATTGTTTAATAAATAAAACAGTGTAAGAACCTGCGCGTATAGGTTTTTTTTTATATTTAGCTTTGGTTTTGAATGCTTGTAAATCATTTTTCCAAATTCGTGTTGTTCGGGTAAAAAAAGAAAATCTACATTTCACGGTACGTCCGAAATTGGGCTCGAGGGTGAACTAATGAGCATTTCTTGCAAGACGAGTATTACGGGAGAAACTTTTAAGAGGAGAAATGCAGCTGGCTACTTCGAGTGAACATTTTTAATTGCGATTATAGGGACTATAGGGCAAGTTTAGGATTCGGGAATATTAAAATAATTGAGATAACAATCAAACATGACATTACGATGATAGAGACGTCTAAAAAGTTAGTGACAAAAAATTTCTGTCTGTCTGTCAGTCCATCTTTATGTATAACGATCTGCAGCCTAAACGGCTTTTGGCATTCCTCAGAGGGGTTTCTGAAATTTAATTTTTACATCCAAAAATAACGGTAGCTGCCATATTACCGTTGAGGAAATGCTTATTTTTCTCAAAAACGGCTCCAATGATTTTGATGAAATTTTTTTAGAGTATTTTTGTAGGTATTTGCTTTCATTTTATCAAAACCAAATTTCCGGGAAGTCTATTAACGGTACCTTACTCGGTACCTACCTCGGTAACTCATTGGATTTTTATAAAATTTTATATTTGAAAAGATCTAAACAGACAAATTAATTATGCTACCAAAATTTTCAATAACTTTTTTCTATTTAAAATTAATTTTTGACTTTTTTTTTTCTTTTTTTAAAATTCAATATTTTTAAATCTAATTAAGAAGTTTTATTTTAAATTTTATAATCAGGTGTATTATTAAACTCTAAAAAACTGCATACCAAAATCTCAAAAAGAATTTTTTTTCATAACACTAAAAATAAAAAACAGGACTTTATCAAAATAGGTCCTACAATTTTCGAAATACTTTTTTTCAAAAAAAATTAAGAGTTCACATTGTTTCGATTACATGAACTATTCGATTTTATGACTTTTTTTTAACTCCTCTCGTTGTTGTAATTTTTTTTAATTCTTTAAATATGAAAATTAGAACTGAAATCAAAAATGCATTTTGGGCGCATTTAGAAATAGTTACATACTTTAGAAGAAATAAAAAGAAATTACATTTTCCGCGCCTGCATTTTACTTCCTAATGTGTTAAAATGTTGACTTCTTCAAACCGGAAATACAGAAAATGTTTAAAAAAAAAATTTCATGTAAACATAAAAAATGTAAAAAATGGACGTACTGCGTCAACGCCGGTTCCAAGAAAACAAAAATCGATTTGTTAACAATTTCACAGATACATAAGTGTGTCTTAATTCTTCTAAAACTCTCCTAGTCCAAGAAAAAACAAAAACATTAGATACCTAACTATCATTAAATATCAGTAACTAGCAGTTTTCTTAAATTAAAATTAAAATAAGAAAACTCATCAAACAAAATTTATTGAACAATAGTTAATGACAATAATTTAATTACAACTATAATTGCTAAATATATTACCTCATGCGCTGCAATCAAAGTCGTCATTTTCATTTTTAAAAAGGCATTCAATGACTTGTGAAAACTCGAGACTTAATCATTTATTGAGTCTCGATTCAAAGAATTTCAGTCGATTCATCTAGGTTTAATTATACGAAATAAGGAGGGATGCCCGTTCCTAAAGTTTTTTTTTTACTTTTTTTTTGTAATTAATCTACACTGCAGAACGTTATTATCAATGAAAATAAATTCTCCCCAACAACCAAGTATTGCTTCTTGTTTGTCGCAAATTCATTTCCATTTTATAATAACTAGGTTCACACATTGCTTCCGCTTTCCCCCATTCTCCCTTACGAAACAAAACTGATAACATTCACGAACTGCATTATCATCATTGTAGCTTTGTAATTAATTGTAATCCACAATAACGTCAAAACCCTATAGTTGTTAATGCGATATCATCTAATCGCTAGTGTAGTTTTCGGTCCATTGGTTAACTTCCCTGCGGCGCTGCATTCCAACTTAAACTTTCCACTAATTAGTCCTGATTCATTTGTTTACTTCTTTATTGTAAAAAAACAATTAGGAATTGCTGATAGTTCTTAAAAACTATTTACGATACCAATTAGTTCCATTTGACGTATGAAGTGTTTTTTTTTTCCTATATGCTAAGTCAATTATCGCTTAACGTAGAAACGTCATTATTTGTTTATGGTATTTTGAAAGGAGTCATCATTATCTTTTTTGGGATTTGGAGTTTTTTAATCATTTAAAAAGAAATGTTATGTATTGAATACACATGGATGGGTGATTGTTTTGGAAAATCCGTAAAGAAATTTCCAAAAGAGAATAACAGAAAAAACAACAAATAACCCATCATTCGTTGCGTCATTGTAAACCGCAGAAATATCCATCAGGAAGTTCTTATTTTCTTTCTTTTTTTAACCAACCACATGTCATATTTTTGACATTGGCCTTATGCGTCACAACTACAAAAAAATGATAAACATTTTGCTAATGAGAACAGAAACCTCTCAATGATGCTGTCAGTTTCTAAAGGAAAGCAAACTAACAGCATTTTACATTGGTTTGACTCGGAAATTCATTCAAATTCATTCTGAAATCTAATTAAACATCAAAATTGCTTCCGTTCTAAATAAACAAAAAACTTTTCTTATTAGATGATAACCATGATACACAAAAAACAAAGTAATATATTGCGCATGTGCGCGTGACGTCACGTGTAGTGCCTTTTTGAATTTGTTATATGAGTTCACTTACGACGTTTGTCTACGTCAAGCTAGACTCGTCAGTTCTTTCAGAAAACATCTCTTTAAACTGTTTTTTTTTTTCATGTCAGACCGGAAATCTAAAAATTCTCACTGCACTCCGATTTATTTTCCTTTTTTTTTTGTTTCTTTCTATTATTTGTATTGCAATTGAAAACTGCACGAATTGCCACTTTTTCTACATAAAACAAACTCTTGTCATCTTATTAACTAAACTAAACCGAACACTTAACCAAACCGAACGAAAGGTGATACTAACTGCGAGCACTACTACAGATGACGTAGATGCGCAGAAAATAACAAAAAATATTTCGAATATATTCTGACTTCAAATTGAGAAGCAAAATGTTCATCTCCGAATCATCCGGAAGTGGTTTTCATACCAATAGAAAGTTTTAAAATACGCTCCTGGACGATGAATGGAATGTTTTTAGTTGACGTTTATTTTTGACATTTCAATCATATGTGTAGCGCTTCTTGAATAAAATCCCAATGTCCTGGAAACGATGTAATGCAGATCGTTACATAGTTATGGAGTCAAAGGCTGACTCTTGCGAACGAGAACTTTTTAAGTAGTAAAACTATTTCGAACGTGCACGGACGTCGGATTCCAAATCACGACTCCAGTGACGCGTAAGTGAAACTGGATTTCGTTTTTAGATGAAGAATTATTACTTAGGAGACTCCGTGGACAAGACCTTCTTTAAAAGAGTTCGATATAAGAAGGATGTGGTAGCCCCCATTCAAAGATGTAGAGTCAGTACGATTAGATAAGAATTGTTGACTAAAGCAATTGACGAAATCCTCACACTTATTAGTACCCGCTTTGAGTTATAGAATAGATTCAGCACGCAAGGTTGGATGCTCCAGCATTAAATGGTCACTAAGCATGAAGAGAGTTAGCATACTAACACTGAGATACCGGTGATGAATTACAGCCCCAAATCGCTTCCTGTTTTTTAACGGAACTTGTATTTATTGTAGTAGAATCACAGTCGGTGCTGAGTGCATGGAAGGACCATTTCTGCAGACTATTAAACGGCAATGAAGACCAAACTCCCGCTGTCAGGCAGAATGAACCATTCAACATTGACGATGACAGACAAAACTTCCGTCCACCTGACCAAAATGAAGTGAGAATAGCAATATCTAAACTAAAAAAACAACAAAGCTGCTGGATCCGACGGACTACCCCGGAACTTTTTAAAGCGGCCGGAGATGACCTGGTGGAGTGCATACACCAACTCATCTCTAAAGTTTAGTCAGAAGAAAGTATACCTGATGAATGGAACCTCAGCATCGTTTTTCTGATCCACAAGAAATGAGACCATCTAAACTGCGCCAACTATAAAGGAATAAGTCTCCTGAATATCGCCTACAAGATCCTTCTATGCCGTCTAATGTGAACGCCTGAAACCTTTCTTCAGCAACCTGGTTGGCCGCTATCAGTGTGGTTTCAGACCGGGAAAGTCCACAATCGATGAAATGTTCACGCTACGCCAGATCCTGGAAACTACCCAAGAATTCCAAATCGATACCCACCATCTCTTTATCGATTTTAAGGTCGCGTACGATAGCATTTATAGAGACGAGCTATACAAAGCTATGTCTGATTTTTGACATCCCCACAAAGCTCGTCCGACTGTACAGGATGACGATGGAGAACTCTCGCTTGTCCATCAAAGTTGGTACTAACCTCACAGAAGCTTTTGACGTCAAAAAAGGATTCCGACAAGGTGATGCGCTATCGTGCGATTTCTTCAACTTAATACTTGAAAAAATTATAAGAAACTCGCAAGTCAATTGTAGTGGGACAATTTTTTTCAAGTCTGTGCAATTGCTAGCATACGCTAACGACATAGACATCATTGGCAGAACTCGGCGAGCTGTCACTGGAGCATTTGCTAACATTGAAGCTGAAACGGCTAAGATGGGACTAGCAGTCAATGAGGCCAAAACGAAATACCTGCTGTCCACAAAAAGGGACACACAACAACGGCGGATTGGACAAAACATCACAATAGACAGGTACAACTTTGAGGTAGTTAGGGACTTTGTTTACCTCGGATCCGCTATAACATCTGACAACAACATCTCGTCAGAAATAAAGCGAAGAATTACTCTTGCCAATCGCTGTTTCTAGGAAGGGGCTAGGAAGGCAATTGAGTAACAAAACCCACTCTCGAAAGACAAAGGAGACTCTGTATAAGACCATAATCATCCCAGTTCTGCTCTATGGCGCCGAGGCATGGACTCTATCTAAAGCGGATGAAGATATTCTTAGTCTCTTTCGAGCGCAAGATTCTTCGGAAGATTTTTGGCCCTACCTGCGTTAACGGGCTTTGGAGGAGAAGGTTCAACCAAGAACTATACGAGCTGTACACCGACATTGACCTGGTCAAAAAAATACGCATATCACGTTTAAGATGGCTAGGTCATGTAGAGCGAATGGACAACAATGCTCCGGCTCGCAGGATCTTCGATTCCATCCAAGAGGGTAGACGCAGTCAAGGAAGGACGCGCTCAAGTGGAGGACGACCTCAACCAACTTGGAGTGTGAAACTGGAGGCTAGCGAAAGACAGAGTTGGCTGGAGAGGCATGTTGGTTGAGGCCCAGGTTCGTACCTAAGTGTTGCGCCCCCTAAGTTAGTAAGTAAGTATTTATTGTTTTATTGTTGATCCACAAGTTCGAAACTAAGGTAAAGATCGGAAGCACTGCACATGATATATTGAGCATCACGGGTTAGCAGGAGCCCCAGCTAATTACTCGAGTTTACTCGGTTATAGCTGCTTGCTAAATGAAGACGGAATTAATCAGGAGTCACTGATATTTTGCGTTAGTACTCTACTAACTATTTTTTAAACACAATCTAGTCTTCTGGAAAGTAGAGCAACTAAATAAAGAATTCATACCATAAATATGAATAAATAGTTTTGCAAAAAAAACACATGTAAGAAGTTCAATGTCTTTCACCTTTCTAGGAACCCGTTGTGAGTAGGCTCAACACTAGATGAGTGCCATGTCGGTAAGGTGCTTATGAGGAACTGCTTTCAAAAAATATTGTTAACAATGTAAAGTTTAACGAAAAAAAAAAACAAGTTGTATTACAAGACAACATATTTATTCATGAAGAATCTGCTTTCAGGTTTCTTGCCACTGGAGCCAGTTTTGCAGACATATTCTGTTGACAATTTTTTTAGAATATTGGAACTTTTCTAGTTGTTTAGTAGCCATCGATAGATAGTAAACACTTAAAATTGTTTGCTCCTCGGAACTCGGCAAGTTTCAATTTTAATTATGTATAAAAAATGTTTCTCTACTATCCTATGGCTGTAGTCGATAAGCATGGTAAATATCGTAGTATCATCATAGTATTATTTCACATTTATTCTTTTCCACGAAAAATAAGATGCTTCTTACTAAATTTCGAAAATTAGGATAAAATCAGCAAAAACACTTTTTTTCCATTTTACAGGAAGTTACAATGAAATATTCAGTTAATTTACACATGCTAGTGAATTTCCCCACATCCACTTCAACTTTTCAAGTGATATAAAGTTCACTGCTGTCAAAACATTATATATATTCCAAAATAAAAAAATCACAAGTGCCTCAAAATTCTACTGTCAATTTGCTTTCAACACATACTGTATATATGGCTTCATGGAAATTCCGTTTACGCAAAAGAACTCAATAATAATAATAATAATTTGTGTTTTACCAATAACACCCCAGATAAGATATTATATCGAATTTCCCAAAGTTGGAGTGTGTTGCTACGTTATAAAGGTCAGTAATTGATAATTCCTTGGTTTCATTACGATGATGACAAGTGATGAAAATCTACAGGAAATGGGATTCAATTTAAGGTCAAGAGATAAGTTACAACTCAAGTTCAAACTGTAGTTTTATTTTGTAATCAAGATGAATATATAAGGGTTATACATTATATGCAATCAAAATGAAACATTTCTTGTTTTTCACTTTTTTTGTTGGTTTAATGTTTGACCATCATTGATGTGCTGACCTCAACGATAAGAAATGGAACTTTTAACACATGAACACTGTTGTGAAATTGAACAACCTTCATGTTATCGCTATCTTTAAGGCTTACGTTATTACTCAGTGCACATAGCGAAATGACGTTATATATTTTGAGAGGTTCAAGGTATTATCGAATGAACACTTTCAAAAAAAAAAACAATCTTGTTTTTGAAAGAGTAACTATGAACAACAACAACAACTCTGACAACATGTCACTTACAGATTAAAAAAACGCTTAACAATCGAACTAAAGGAGTTTTCGTCAAATTCCTTAAAGAATCTACTTGAACCGCTTATAGTTCCAATAATACATTTAAAAATCATCATCCATATTATTGCAAATAATAAAAAATAATAAAAACTAGTATTAACTTGAATCCTTTGAGTACTATTTATGTGTAGTTCTCAACCCTATCAATATTGTCGATAACACCAATCATGGTTGCAATAATTGTTTTCGAAATAAATTTTAATTTCTCTTTAACCTCGAGTAATACCAAATCTTTTTAAATTATTAAAATTAATATTATCGCGTAAGACGTTTGTGATAATCACAGACTATCGCGCTAAATATAAACATTATAGGCGCCTCAATCAATGATAATGCATGTTTCCGAAATTTCCAAAAATACAATGACGTCACACAATTCTTCCTTTCATCATCAGATTCTGGGATAATAACCTTCCCACTTTACTGGGGTTCACAATGCGTGTCAATAGAAAAAAAAAATCACACGACTTATCAAAATGATGACCAAAATGTATTATTAACAATTTTGTTTTTACGTTTTCTATGAATAAATAAATCTAAAAAAAATAAATAAAATTTCCCTAAAAAAAGACCACACGATTCCTTATGCTTATTTTATTTGTCGTTTGTCTGTTTCTATTAGTATTTCTCTTAATTTTCTTTATTTAGCTTTATATTATGAAAAATAAATCCCATGACCCAACAAAGAAGACCACAACCAGACTTTTGGGTCTCCCCCATGATGATGATGGTCGACATAAATTAGTCTTTTCTGTCGTAAATATTTTTTTTTTTTTGTTTGAAGATGAAAATAATGAAAAAAAGATAAAAATAGTTCAGAAGAATATAGTGTAGATACTTCAGTCTCTTGTCTGCTATACCGTGTGGCCATTTATAGGCTCTGAACGAGTGGTTCGTGTAGACATTATTTAGACAAGAGGACCAATCCACACACAGACCAAACGATGCTCTTCTAGATCAATATACAATTATATATTTAGAAAATGAAAATATTTGCAAAAAATTGGCGCAATTTATTTGGCGAAAAATGATTTGTTGAAAAACACGATTCTAGGAGAAGATATTGTTGCTTCTAAAAGATTTTTGGAATTTTCGAAGAAGATACATTTTTATTCTTACTATACATACATAGCCTTGAGTTGTATTTTTTTATGAAATACCTAGTACAACTTGGTCGACTTTGTTTTGGAAAAGATAAAACTTGTATTTCATGATTTCAGAAAACAAAAACATTTTAAACGACAAAAAAGCCGAAAAAACTACGAGAGCCATTAATGCTTCACTCCTGTGAACATCTAAGTAACTTCTAAGCTTTGCAGATTGTCTTTTGCACCAGCGTTGGTCTTAAACGATACTCCTGCCCTTAGCTATATATCTTATTCGTTGACTTAGAAACATTTTGTTTGCCGTTTACGTTCACGCCGAAAAGTGCAATCCAGCTATACTTGCACTTAACGAAATTCAGCTAGTTGAAATCACTGATCCGTCAAGGTTTAACCTTCCTTGAATTCCCAACGGATTTTAATCTCATGTGGCTGACTGAAATAAAATGTTCATAAGCAAGTCATCCAATATTGGTTTTTGTATCAAAGTCCCAATTTAGACACCAACTCAACTTTAAATTAGTTTGATGCCCTATCAGATTGCATACAAAGAGTTGTGTCAATTAACTATGAAACTCTGACAATTTTATCATGGGCGATTTCAATATCCATTATATATAACTGGCTTTAGTTTTCACCGGCCACACATACATATTCACTGGCCACACATGTTTATATGCAGAAATCTTTTCTGAATTCAACCATCTGACCCAACTTGTTCATAAGCCTAACCTCGAGTGCGCTTCAACTATTAAACAAAAACAGCGCAAGCTGAACGCTACCAACAGGTGTCTGCGTTTCTACTAAAGAACGTTAAAGATTTTATAGGGGCAATCTCCTGCTGTAGAATAAGACTTTCGAAAATCTTGAAATACAACCATTTTACTGCTTATGATAGTATCCTACTAATTTTTCTTAAGAAGTTTGCTGGCACAGTGTCTGTGAACGCTTTAGCAACTTCTGCTACTATCTTTGCGCTTTCCGCATGGATGAACAACGCGGTTTTTCCGACATAACCCATAAAAGTGCCTCAAACTATATACCATTCTCAAGTCTCTTCTTTCCAGGTTCACATTAAAAAATGATAAAGTAACTATCAGCTGAAAAAAACTATCTCGAAGAACAAAAGCTCTTTCATCGAAAACGTAAAGTGAAGCAACGGCCCAGTGACTTACATTCTGCCCAGCGACTTACTACTGCTCTAAGTGATTTGTGAATCACTACCCGACCGGCATAGCAGTCCGACGCGACACACTAACCACGGGAAACCTACGTGCATTTGGTATTGATAAATTTGTACTTCTTTTGACTAGTAACTACCTACTTTACAACTTTTCAATAGGAATTGAGTTGAATGTTTTAAAGCTTCAAGTGCAAAAAAAAAACAAATAACGATGTACCATAGGGCTTCCTCTTGATTGAACTCTCTTTCTCATATTTATCGATGAACTCTTATCTGTTACCACTTTTCCTAATGAGATTTGTATTCATTTCCAACCTCACTATCCTTCTTGGCATATGACAGTGATCTTGACAGCATTGTTCAGCGGGAATCAAAAATCGATCAGAATTATATTTTTCAAAAGCCAAATGGTGGTCAGCTGCCTGGATGATAGGGGAATCAACATGTACCATACGAGAGTATGAACGTGCCATAAATATCCCCACTGACAGTAGCTCCTACATAGCCTCCTCTTGGCGGCCGCTGTTAACAAACTTTTTATCTATTTTATTTTTCAGGACGTTTTATAAGTTGACAAAAAAAGCATTTCTTCAACCGATTCCCAAAAAAAGCAATCATTACCACCTACTTACTGACCAATTGCATTAACCTCTCTTCTTTCTAAGGTTATGCAAAATCTGATCAATCATTAAATTTTAACCTAAGCAGAACAGCTACCTAGGGTATCAAAGACCCAAAGCTGTAAGCGAAATGTTTCCCTCCTTCCATTATCTATGAATGGTGTTTCCTTCAAGATTTCCGCGTAATATCCACTTCGCTAGGAATGCCTATCGTCATACCCCTGAGCCGAACTTCGGATGTACCGTCAAGTTCGAAGATTCTTTTTTTTAGTAGTATTACACGAATGTGGATAAATAGCCGGTTTTCTGTCCAGACCAATCAACATCTTTAATGGACTCTGACAAGGGGATGGTCTAGCTTCAGCTTGCATCCTTTTCAACTTGGTGTGAGAGATAGCAATCTGTGACTCTGGCACGCCAACAAGAGGGACTTTAGTCATCAACCAGATATTGGCTTACTTAGACGACATCATAGTGCCCCGAGGCTTAGTGGTTAGTGTGTCGGACTGCTAAGTGAATGAGCTTGGGCTCGGATCCAGCTCAAGCCACCTTCTTTTGAAAAAACCTCCAAAAGTAAAATTTGTCTCGAAAAGTGCATCTCATGTAGCTGTTCGAACTCGGCGGTAAAATGTAGGTCTCTTCCATTCTTGCAGATTAACCACACACACAGGAATGGTTGAGAGTATAAGTCACTAGGCCTTGGCTCCTTAAGGAGCTTCCGCGCCAATAAATAATAATAACAATAAGACGAAATCGACATTATCGGTAGAAGTCAAAAAGCTGCACAAGACTCCTTCATCCAGATCGAGGAGGCGACACAAAGCCCGGGCCTGTATATTTAAAGAAGGGAAAACCAACTACATAGTGGATGCGTCTTCGAGAAGTGTGTGTCCAACAATCAGGGTAGTAGAGCATGAATTATAACCTACTTTAGTCTGATGAGGCTCGTCAAACCCAGAAATCATACTATAAAAACTAAGCTGAACTAGGCGTGCATTAGGCGGCCAGGACACAGCGGCCAGTGTTTGTATGGACTTGACCTAGTCTAGTGCGCGCTTAGCCTAAGCACCAAAGTAAGACCATAGTCCTGTACAGCAGCAGCTCGTTAGACTCCGGTGGGCTGGGCAACTAGCTCGTATAAGCGAACAGCAACCAGCTTGAAAAGTATTTTGCTGTTCTTTTTGTGGTAGAAGGTAAACCAGGACGCCCGAAACCTTAAGGTGCCAAACTGGATGTCGTGGTCCACTTTGAATAATAAAAAGCCTTCTATGGAATATCCACTTATATGACATCGCCAACCATGTTACGAGTGGCTTTGAAAATGCCTTCTAATCTCAAAACAACGTATTTCTTTCATATCTGTGTAGGTGTTTCTATAACCCGTTCGAGGTTCTTCTTAGATCAAATCAAAAAATGAGGAAAGTAACTTAAAACTTCGTCACTTAAATACAAAAATCTTTTTACTTGGTTTTCACAAACTCCTTCGCACGTGTCAGTAGTTCCAAATATAATTGCCTTCTATACGAGGATTATCAGACAGTTTACTGAAATCTCTAGAACTCTCCCCAACAAAAAGCAATTAAAACATTATAAAACCGAATTTCAATTAATTGTTTCAAAATACCCACTGCTCAGGTTCAACAAACCCAATTATTTGCATATGAATACATTTTAGTTTTTTTTTTCTTTTTTACAACTAATTTGGATCTACATGGGATAACTGAAATGTATTATGATAGTTTCTTTCCACTTCAGTGATTGTTGCTAACAAAACCAGATTTCACTGAATTGCGTCGTCGTTTTAAGCAAAAAAAAAGCTTCAGACTTGCGGAAACGTAAATTTAACAAAAAAAAAAGTTAAATAAATAATTTTGCATAAAGAGTGGGAATAAAAGTTTACACTATACGGAAACAAAAACATGAAGTGATAGCTTCTCCATATAGGTATAATCGTCTAGGAATCGTTTTATGAAAAATCACAATAGTTAGACCCAACTGTAATGTTAAATATCCTTAGGGAGGATCTAAATCATACAAAATTTCAAAGAACTAGCTTAAAAATTTAATGGGAACAAAAAAACTCATGAACATCAATTCCCGCACTACCTTATCTACAAAGCAAAATCAAAGCTCAATAAACAAATATCGAGAAATCAATGATTGAAAAATTCATTGAGAACATTAAAAAAATATCATGTTATCCCATATTTATAGCCCGATTATAGGATGTATTATATATTTTTAATATAATTTATTCCAAATTCAACTCTTTGATTATAAATACCCATAGTTGTTGTTAGTGGTGGTGCTTGAGAGTTCTGTGGTCCAAGACTCTCATAACATTGATGATGATGGTGATCGTGATGATGACGCTTTTATACAATGTTCAGTTCGGGGCATACACAATTTTAATACGAAAAAGACATATTATGTGTATTTATTATCTTGCTGGGTTTTTCCCAGAATTTCAAAGCCAAAAAGCTAACAAGAAGACTGAGAGCAACAGTAAACTGAAAATATACACAAACGTACAAAATGAGCTGAGTGTTTTTTTTTTTGTTCCTCTTGACTATGGATAGTCTGCCCATTACAGCCTAGGAAGCAGACGACTTGTATTTAGCTTAGCTATTGAGTGTGTGGATGAAATCACAAATCAACCGAACCGTGTGTTTCCAGAGCAATATGTTTTATTTTCAGACAAGTGGGAGGAAAGAAAAACTTATTTCTTTTTTTTTTTTTTTTCATATTAAATTATGAGATTTATATAGATTTTCTGATTATAAACACGTGACGTTAATTTTAACCTTTATTTTCGTTAAAAGTATGTTTATAAGCAGAAAGTTGCTAAATATTTGAGCATTGGCCAAAAGTTAAATGAAAATAATGGTTTATTTTTGACAGAATTTTTTGAAAGAAGATGAAAGGAGGTTTTCTTTTAATTGTTTAATAAGAAAAATTATTTTGTATGTTTATTTTATTTTGACATGTGGAGACTATTTTGGATTTTGGATTTTGTTTTTGTCTGAATTTAATTTCAGCAGGCGAGACAAAATTTTAGACATTCGGACGTTTGGTTGAAAGGAATTTGTTCTATTATGAAGAAATTGGAAATAATGTTTATTTTAAAGTTAAAATGGAACCACAACAACTTGACAAGCCATTATTTAAGATCTATGTCATTGTATTTAGGTGCGATGGTTGACGTTTTAAACAAAAGATTCGACAAGTCGATAAGCTACGAGAACTGTTCAATTCTATTTCAGAGGCACGAAGTAGTTGTAAGAGAGCACTCTGGAGGAAGATAACCTTAACTAAACGAAAATGCGCAACTAGAAGAAGCAAGCCAAGGAACCATGTTAGTTGGAGCCTTGTTGGTTGAGACCTAGGTTTGCCCCGAACTATAGCACCACTTAAGCAAGTTAGTATTAGTACAGGTGTTAATAAAACTATTAATTTAAACAAAAGCAATTGCATTTCTCTATTGACACTTGCAACAACAAAAACTATTGCTAGTTGTTTGTTGTTGTTTTTTTGTGGAGTTTTTTTCGAATTAAATTCAATAAAAAGGTTTTGTGTCCTTTACTCCAAAAAGTGTGTGTTTCAACCAAGCATGAACGGTGGGCTCATCAGTTAGACCGTTCATGCTCTTCTAAGACGCACAAAATAGGTCGATGATTATCGACTCTTCATAAAGCACATTGCAGGAAGCAATAGTGAATTATATTTCTGTTAGGTTAAAGTTATGCGCCTAAATCTGGGTGTTTTGTTCGTGGACCAGCAGTCAATACAAAATATATTGCAACAACAAAAACTATTGCTAGTTGTTGTTGTTTTTTTGTGGAGTTTTTGTTGAATTAAATTCAATAAAAAGGTTTTGTGTCCTTTACTCCTTTTTGGAGTGGAGTGTTCCTCAACACTCGGGCACTCGGGTTGCTAAATTGTCCCTTTATAAGACCTCATCATCCCATTCATGCTCTATGGTGCAGACGCATGGACATTGTCAAAAGTGGATGAGGGCGCTTTAGGTTGCTTTGGGAGAAAAATTGTCCAAGTGATTTTTGGTCCCGTATGCATTAACGGCAAGTGGAGAAGGAGATTCAATGAGGAACTGTATGCAGACGTAGAGGTCAACAAACAGTAGAAGACTCCTTCATCCAGATCAAGCAGGCGGTACAAAACATGTGGCTGCGTATTCATAAACGGAGAAACTATTACATTGTGGCTGCGTCTGCGAGAAGTGTTACTCCAACAATAAAGGTTGTGTTGTGATGCATGAATTCAGCAGTAGGTTTGTAAATCAAAAAATCTTGTCATAAGATCTAAACTGCTGCTTTACAAGACTATGGTCTTACCAGTACTCACATACGGTTTCCGAGTCTTGGGTGCTTACTACAAAGCATTCTGATCCCTTAACAACGTTCGAAAGGAAATTGTTACGCAGAATAGTTGGTCCCGTGTGCGAGGAAGGACGATTCCGGGGAAGACATAAACATGAATTGAATGAAATCTACCTCGAGTAGATGTTGTGGAAAAAATAAATCTCGGTAGACTGAGATGGGCTGAACACCTAGATCGTATGAGCGAAAAAAAAACAAATTCCAAGTCTTTTGCAGTTTTTTTTTATGGTGGAAGACTACGTGGCAGACCTTGCTTATGTTGGAAGGATTGCGTAGACCAGTAAGCCCAAAGTCTTGGAAGTGCAAAAACGGATGGCATCGGCCAGCAATCGGTATGAATGGAATAACTTTTTAAACGAGGCCCATACCGAATCCCTGTTGTTGTGCCGTTGGTGATGATGATGATGATGATGATGATGACAATGATAGGCTACAATCTTTACCCGTTTGAATGCATGATTAGCTAGAAGGCGGCGGACCCCAGTCGCGTATTATTTATACGGCTGGGTTATTTTTTTCTGATTACGATAAGAAGACTGTAATCATGCTTGGTTACATTAAACGCCAGTGAGAGGGTTCGCTATTCACCTAACCAAGTACTATTATTAGGTAGGAGAACGCCCTTCAAATATGTAGGTTATACCGATATTAAATACCAGCAGCGAACAAAAAAACAAACAAAAAAATGTAGCCGGATGAGCTTATCTTGAAAGTCAATAGAAAGCAATAAGACGCGGCTGCCATACATACCGGGTCGCTTAAAAAGTTCTGTCTACCCATAACGGGAGGTATCGAACAGGTAGTACATATGTCTTTTGAATCTCAGCGTATGGATGTTCTTATCTCAACAAGACCATACTAGCCTTAGTAAACCTTTTAAGCGAACTTGCTACAGCAAAAGGAATTGAGTCCTGAAGTGGTAGCCATATTATGAAGATTAATCTAGTTCATCTTCCATGGACCAGCGTCAATCGAAATTCAAGACACGATTTCAATAAACGAGCAGAGGTGGACCTGGCATTCAAGGAATACTTGTTCCATCCAAGTAATCTTCTTGATTCGTTTACCACTTCTCTCAAAATTTGATTATTTCTAGAAATTACACCTTTCATCACCAAACCTGCTTGACAACAATCTTCTTAAATTCATAATTAAAAAATCCAAATTAATTACCCTGACCTAAGCTGCAAAAATTCTTTTTTTTTCTCAATTTTAATGACAACATTTATAATAAAATGCAATTAAGACTTCTCATTTCTGCATTAACAACTTAATTGAGAATTTACGTAGATCAACGAGTATTTTTTGTACCAACAAGTACAAGTGTCATTACAACTATCGATTAGGCAGGGAGCAAGATAACTAATCAAGTTATTGCTAATCCCAACATTTAAAAATAATATCTTTTTCTTTTTTTTTTATTATTATTAATTACACCAAGAACAGGTTTAATAAATAATATCCATTTTGCCCTTCGATTTTTGTATATTTATTTCATGATTGGTGGCAATTTATTTGAAGGCAAACAAAAAATCACAAATAATGTCCTTGGCAGGTTATTCTTATTACTTTAGGGTTGCGTGCATGGGAAAAGCATTTCGGTCGCGACCTTTAAACTCTTCCAACTCCCACCCATGGATTCTATTTTTTTTTTATTTCAAGGAATTTCCATTGCTATAACGTCAGCAGCAGCAGCAACAACCAACAACCACCACCACTACCAATCAACCATTGTCCGTCCAAGGCGCGCCAGGCTATAATTTCCAAATCTATTTTTAAAACTTTATTGAAATAAACAAACCAACGTGCGTGTATAGAGTCGAAAAAATTCACACATGGTGTTTCAATGAAATGGCACATGCCTAGCTTGACTGGAAAAACCCAGGAAAACTTATCCTTTTGCTATACACAGCATACCACACAATATATACAGAACATTTAGAACGCCACCCATGCCATAACCATCCCATCATCATGATTATCATTGTCTGCTTTCGAATTGGAACAACAAAAAATAGTATAACTCGCTGAGCGAGAGAGAAAGCGAGCGAGCGAATGACAACAACTTGCATGTGACCCGGAGTTATTTTTAGACCAATTCTACTAGAAGAAGAATGTCTGTGCGAAACATGCGCGGTCGGCAAGGTTTCAAATAGTTTTGTTCCCTAGCAGCATTTGGCTATTCGAATAATTTTTCATCAGGAAGGGTTATTTTTATGTGTAGAACATGCAATAAATAGATTTTTCATTCAAACACAAGGAATTCCTCTTGGTCTGTCGCCGGCGAAGAGATGAAAATAGTTTTCCCAAGGAATTTGATTTGGGGAATGCAATTTTTTGATTTGGGAGTGAAAATAAATCAGCAAATAAAATGGGTATTTCTGGGGTTAAACAGAGGTTTATATGGAAAATTAAAATGAAACTTACCATCATAATTGCGAATTTCCAAGTCAGCTGGTAGACGTGCGCAATCGAGGTAGGATGTTGTCTTGTCACTACTCAGGTGACCGTAAGATCGATGGGCTTCATTTATTTCTGATGCACTTATTGGTATTGTGAGGGCTTTAACGCACTGTGTATCACCGGATATGCAGGCTAGATGGAGAGGAGTATTGCCATTGCGGTCTCGGGCTGTGGGCTGAAATTAAAAAAATAACAAAAAACAAAAATCGATTACGAAATCAGTGTTTGAAACAATTTAAGCTGCTAAAGCAATTTTTTTAATATGAATAGTTGTCTACAATTAAATCACTTTAATGAGTTTATCTTATGTAGCGTTATCTAGCGTAACTTAGGACTAACAGCCAACAAAAAGCTGTCCTGGCCTCTGCAAATTTGGGGATGAAAACAATGTTGTAAATACGCAGTCAATGTTAACCATCTGAAGAGACTAATTCAACTAGTTGATGGCGATGACGGTCAATATCCCGCCAATGGTCAACCTGGACCAGTCCATCTAGATGCCTCCCAAGAATTACACCCAGCTGACCAAAATGCGATCAAATATCCATTGGCAGACCAAACACGAATAAAGCTGCTGGTGCCGATGGACTACAAGCGAAACTTTTTAGAAGTACTGGAGATGACTTGGTTAGGTTCATACACCAACTCATCTTCAAAGTTATGTTTGGAGAAACGTATGCCAGATGATGGAATCTTAAAACCATCTGCCCGATCAACAAAAAAGAAGATCGACTATTCAACACCAATTATAGATGAATAAGCCTTTTAGACATCACCTAAAAGATCCTGTCCAGCATTGGTAAATGCTCGCTGCTCCGTGAAAATTGTGAAGAATTCTATTACGATCTTCGGCACAACTAGAGGGTTACAAGGTGACGCACTGTCGTACAGATGTTTCAATATTATCCTTGAAAAGGTAGAAAGGCACACCTAAGCCAATACACAAGGCACTATCATTAATTAATCAACACAAATACTTGGCTTTGCGGACGACATTGACTTCCATGGAATCAAGAGCAATCATAAAGGGCCCGATTATCAACGATTACAGGAAGAAGTATGTATGTATATGCTTTCATAAACAAAAAAAAAACAATCTCACCATTGACTCGGTCAGAACGTGACAATTGATAGCTAGAACTTTGGCGTAGTCAGTGAATTTGACTACCTTGGCACAGGAAACAGCATCAGTGCAGAAAGCAAACGAAGAGTCACTCTTCCTAATCGATGTTTCTTTGGGCTTAGTAAGCAATTGAGGAATAGTGCTCTATAAATAAGAACCACGGAGATGCTATACAAAACAGTCATCATCCCAGTTTTGCTATACGCTGCAGAAGCATGGACTCTTCCCCAGTCGGATGAAAGCTGCCTTGGGGTATTCAAGAAAATAGTAATATGATGTAAGGCCTTGTTTTCGACTCAAAATAACGAATGGCGAAGAAGATACAACAACGAGTTCTACGTGCTGTACAGGGAAATAAGCATACACAAAAAAATTCCGTCTTCATCGATTAAGATTGCTTGCCTATGTAGACCGGATGAACACCGACGATCCAGTGTGCAAGGCCTTCGACGTCATACCCGAGGGAGTCGAATGCCAAGTTAGACCTCATCAGCGATCAGGTAGGGAGCTTGTAGTACGAAATTGGAGACTGCAGGCTAAATATGGAGCAGGAGCACCACGCTAAGTAGCGTCACCAAATTTAAAAAGTAAATAGCGAAATGGACTCACATCAAAGAATTGGCTAAAATGTTGCCCTTTTCACCTCGAAATTTTAACTATACAACTTGGAGGCATAAAAGGCCAATGTCAAACTCGGATCTCGGAAAAATGTAAAGCACGTTTAAAACCCCAAGATGTGCATGGTTTGTACTTAAATGCTGGATAGCGTCAAACTAAGTAAGAAGGGCTTATTGGTTGGGACGGAGATTCTTGCCGACTTTGTCGACAAGTCAGCAGCAAATAATCAGAACAATATGACTATAATAATCAGAGTCCCGCTAAAATTTGATACACCCAGCCCTTCTTATTTCGTGGATGCAATATCAAAGATAGCTGTATGGCAATTACAGTGTTACCTACCTTAAGGGTATTCCAAGGACAAATACTAATTTCAAAAGACAATTAATAACAGCTATACAAATCCTGCCGAAGGCAGGAATACCAATAAAAATTCAAACCTCAATATAAGGATTATAAATAAATTAAAAACAAAAAACACTTACCTCAGCGCCTGCAATTAAAAGCATTCGTAAAATTTTCGGCTGTCCATAAATCACCGCCAAATGGAGGCTGGTTTGTGCTTCATCGTTTTGTATGTTGAACAGACACGGATGTGGTGCCATACGAATTAGGGCAGCAACAACATCTACATAACCAGTTATACAAGCCAGGTGCAATTGTCTACAAAAAAAAAAAAAAATATAAGAATAAAGAAAAATATAAGTAAAACAATAGCTAAAGTAAAATTATAGAATAGAGGTTAGAAATGAAAGAGCAAAAAAGGTTTTGTTTTTCCAAGAAGGCTAATAAAGAGGCACCGTCTGGGCGCATAAGCACTTTGTGTTGTGCAAAAGAGGATTGAACAGGTGCAATAGGTTTACATGATAAGTAGAACCAGGTAGATAAAATATTGCAGATTGGTTTGCAAATGGTTACCTGGGTGCAAGATTGAAGACTATTTTCAGCAAGGAGTCAGGAATTTTAAGACTTTTTTAAAGCATACCTAATTTATTCTGTTTATAGCTATTCAAGATGAAAATGTAAGGAATTTGAATGGCATGCTGCCCTGGACAATGAAAGGACAAAGTTTATTTTCGACACTTTGTATGCTTTCAAAAGATTTTTCTTGTTTCATCTTATTTGACAAAATATACCACAGTTTGAAAGTAACTGTGTTGTATCTATTTATTTATTATATTTTAAGATTCAACATCTTTTTTTTATTTTATTGTTTGGTGCAATGAGTCCAAATTTGTTTAGAAACCAGTCAGGTGCTAGAATCGTCATTCTAGCTACAATTGGAAAGAAAAGTTATTGTTATGCGATGCCAAACAGGAAATAGCTTAATGTATTGTCTCACTGAGTTTTGAATTCTAAGGTGGCAGATGTATTTATGAATATTTCTAACCATATGCCAGTCAAATTAATATGAACCACTTATTCCATTTGCAATAGTTTTTCAATTCATTTTGACTGGATACAAATTTCGTCGAAATTCTGGTACAAATGGATTATCCTTATACCAAATAAATGATTCTACTTCATGGCTGGATTCAAAGATATTCCATTCAAATCGGTTCGCCATATATTAGGTTTTCAGTTTATTTAGAATCCCAAACAAAACCAGACCAATTACCATCTTTAATGGACTCTGTATGTGACTCTGACACGTCAAAAAAGAGGGACTTTCGTGACCAAATCCAGCTAGATATTAGCTTACGCAGACGACATCGACATTATATACATTCATAAATATTGGCTACATCTGCGAGAAATTTTGGTCCAATAATCCAAAAGAAAATACCATAGTTTGTTGAGGCTCTTCAAATCCAGAAATCTTATCATAAAAACTAAGTTGGTGCTGTACAAGATGCACATGGATCACATACGGGTCAGAGACTTGTGTGCTTACTAAAAAGCACTCTTATCTCTTAACCGCTTTCGAGATAGCCCGGGAGGCCGTCGTAAGAACACATACCTCATCGACTCAATGGAAAATGTTGCCATTAATAAATGGCAAATTACATAAAATGTAGAAAACCACTGGTCGGACAAAGTTTTCCTTCTCCCTTTGGCGGTAAAATGGCCACTTCCTGTTGCGTTTTCAGTGCTGACCGACAATGTTTGGCTCATTTGTGAAGAAGGAGAGAGGAGGGAGGAAGGAGGAGGGTGGAAGGAGGAGGGAAAGCGATTTCGGAGAATATACAGTCATAAATTATAATGAATTCTACCTCGTAGCAGACTTTTTTATAATATGCGCGCGAACAAGAGATCTGTGTTGTCCTTTTTATGGCATTGGGAAATTAGGGAGGGTGGGACAGAGGTTGTCGATGGTTTTGAATTCTTTCAAATTAAAATGGCAGGGAAAACCTCGTCGGGTAAACTTTTCCAAATTCGTGTTGTGCGGCTAAAAAAGAATCTCTATATTTCACGGTACATCCGAAATTGAGTTCAAGCTTGAACTGATGACAATTCCTTGCGAGAAGAGTATTACGGGTGATTTGTTTAAGGAAAGGAATGCAACTGGCTTCCTCGAGTGAGCAATTTTTTTATAAAAGAAACGATAAAATAAGGAAATACATGAAACATTGCGTCGGTGTTCTAGAAGGGCAATTGTTTCAAAAACTGTTCTATCTCGTATCAATCTTAGCGTTCTGTTTTGTATTCTATTGAGCAGGTTTAGCAATAAGATGCACCTGCCTAGAGGTGGGTATGGTACCTTTGCGATTCCACGTCCGAAGGCAAAGGACCTGAATCACAAAACGAATATGAAAAGCTGAGGATAGAGTCATCAGCAAAACAGTTTAGTGGATCAGAAATAACAGACAGAGGATCATTTACAATAAAGGGGAAAAAAGTCGGAGACAGAACGGAACCCTGGGGCACACCAGCATTTATTTTGTGGGAATCAGACTTGAATCTGTCCAATACAACTTGTATTGAACGGCCCAGAAGATAGCTTCTAATCCAAAAAAGGAGGGGAGGATGAGTCATCTTTCTTAGAGACACACTGGACAAATGCTGTTTTTTTCATTTTCTAAGAAACATTTCAAAAGAGTAGGAGCAATGGAAGAACTTACGCAGTGGCTTTGCCAGTGTGGAAGACCACCTCTTCAACAGAATGGTGTGTATAACATCCGGGCCCGCGGATTTGTAAATATAAAGATTTTTGTGAAACCTTGCTACTCTACGAGTGCGGAATTAAATTTGTCCCACGGAAAATTTTACATTCTCAAGTACCATGAGGGGCAACGTTGCTGTGAATTTACTGAGAAATCCGAACGGCTACATGAAATGAATCTTTTTCAAGACAAAGATTAGGTTCGACAGCTCCTTAAGGAGCCAAGGCTTAGTGACTTATACTCTCCACTCTGTGTGTGTTTTGTTAATCTGCAAGAATGAAGGGACCTACATTTTAACGCCCGAATCCGAACGGCTACATGAGATGCACTTTTTCGAGACAAATTTTACTCTTGCAGGTTTTGTCAGTTCCTCGCAAGAGGCAGTACCCCGGAAAAGAAGGTGACTATGAACTGGATTCGAACCAAGGATTTCCGACATACTAACCACTAAGCCAAAGGGCACTATTATTTTTCTTTAGATGGAATCAACGTTAGCGTCTACAATTCCAGTCAGTCTGAACTTTGTAATTAGAACGGCTCCTCGTCCTTGGAGTTATATTAAGGATGTGGTTCTGCAAGTTGGGGGTTATGCTGTCGGGGTAACTCTCCGACCATGTAAAAAAAATTTTGCGAACCAACCACAAGCCTCGAATATAGACGGATTCACTGATGACAAACCCTGCAAACGAAATAAGGGCAACGAATTTCGGATCTATACGTGGAGTGTTAGGTTCCTTAACAGAACACATGAATCCAAACAACTCGCGGAGGCCCTGAACTGCTATAAGGCAGGCATAGCCAATATCCAGGAAATACAATGAGATGGGCTGGGCACTAGAAAAATGAAAAACTACGATATTTACTATGGCAACTGCTACACACAAAACACAGCGCTTATTTGGATGTGGATTCGTCGCTTTTGAAGCAGACTCCGGAAAGAGGTCTTGAGTAACAAATATGTGAACGAGTGCCTCATGGCAATCCGTATGAAAGCTAAATTTACCAATGTAAGCCGTTCATGCGCACATGCCGCCATAGACCAAAAAAGATGATGTCATCAAAGATATGTTTTTCGAGCTCCTGGACTAAACATATGAGCAGTGTCCTGGCTATGACATTAAAATTGTCCTATTAGGCGATTTAACGCCAAGCTAGGGAGACAAAAGATACCCTGGTCGTCGGAAAGTCCATCTTGCACGACACCATTTCCAATAAACGGCTAATTGACTTTGTTGTGGTGTAAAAGTAAGATACAGTTCCCACAGCTCAACATTCAGAAAGAGACATGGAGACGTCCTGATCAATCAATTGTCACCCGAATTGACCACATTGCGATCGATGCAAGGCACTAGGATCATGGATGACCGAACCATCCGAGGAGCAAAAATTATTTCGGACCTCTACTTCATTGTAGTCAAGGTGCAGCTGCGTATATCCCGACCAACACCAAGAAGAGGTAATACTGTGAGGAAGTTGGCGTCAGGCTGGTGCAATCGCAAGAAATCTAAAGGAGTCCATTGCCGACAGTATCAAGTATTGAGAACCAGTGGACCAGAACTGATCGCTGACTCTACGAGCTGAAGAAAGAGGAACACCGGCTGCTCGGAAAAAAAAACAACGGAGCATGAAAAGTGTGCGAATAAAGAAGTGGAGAGCTGTTACTCTTTCTGCAGGAATTAAATTCCAAAGTTTTACCAAAAGTTCGAAGATTTTACGCAGGAGGCATTGCCCCGGAAACAATGTGGCTCTGACGGGGAATTCGAAGACCGAATCATTGGCATAGCAGTCCGGTACACCACTATGCCATAGGGCACAAGACGCGGCAGAGAACTTTATTCAAAAAACTATATAGCTTCTTAAGGATAGCAAGTAAGAAGAAGGCCTTTGGTCCTTCAATCCATTCCACTATGGCACCACAATCAAGGCAAATCGTAACTTATTTCACTCATAAAAGAAGGACTCTACTATCTCCGAGTCCGAATTGCGAAGTGTCCACTAGATAAGAACCGAATTTTAATTCTACTTAACTAAGTCAGAAACTAACTTGACTACGAATTTAGGAATTACGTTAACAGGAATTAGACTTAGAAACAAGATGAAGATGATTTAATAAAAAATGTAGTAACTCACGTATCTCCCTCATTGTTCTGTTGATAGTAAATCTCCCACGAAGTCATCTCACCCGCATCCGAATTGCCAGCCTTCTGCGATGTTTTCCTTTGTCCGCCAGCTGCTCCCAAATTGTTAACCTGTTGATTGGGGTCCCTCAGAGTCAATTTGCAGAACCACTCCGACACCCCCGAGTCCACACCACTATCCAAAATCATGTGTTCTTCCTGTTGATTTAGAACCTTATCACTCGAACCACCACCACGTTGTTGTGGCGAAGCAGCCGTTGTTGTAATCGATGGACGTGCACGCGAATGTCCTTCACCTTCGTCCTCAAAATCTTCGTCAATGCAACCCGAATCCAAGTAATTCTCAGTAGCCGAATGCTTTTGTTGTTCACTGTGAGTTATATTAAGTTGAACTGGTGGACTGGTTTTACTAGCACCAGTGGTATGCGCGTCGTCGTAATCTTCAAATAGCTGTGGACCAGATAGAAATCCCGAATCAATTTCACCTCCACCGCCACCACAGCTGATGCTGGTACTACTGTAGTTGTCCTTGTCCTTGTCGGTGGCACAATGATCGAAATTATTGCTTTCACCGCCTTCAAGGTTTTTGTTAATTGTTGTTTTTGTAGTTTTCCCGTTGCCGAGATGTTGCTGTTGTGTTGCTACAACAGTTTTCTCGTGAATTGTTTCAGCAGCAGAAACATCCTTTGCTTTGTTATCGCTATTTGGATTCCACATTATATACAAAAATTTATTTTGTTGGTTTTTTTTTTGTTTATATAAAAAAAGTTTCTTTTTAATTCAGAGATTGTTTGGTAGAGAGTTAAGCACTTACAACGGTCTATCACACCACTGCTGGGAAGCTGAATTCTTAAGTGACACTGAATTCTGTGTGAGTAACATTTATCGCGAACTTGCTGTAATTTTTTTAATTTTTTTTGTTTCAATAAAAACCCACAGATCTTAGGTTCCACATATAAATAATGGAAGAAATTGAGTGGAAAGCAACACGATGAAATGACAATTTTTTTTTGTTTGTTTCTTATTTACCAAAAATCAACACATTAAACGGACGAAGTAACAAGAAAAGAAAAACACTTGGAAAAGTTTCCCACTCGGATTTTCTGAATAAACTTTTTTTTGCTACGACGACGATGGCGAGACGGTAGGTTGGCGGTTGGTCGGTAGAGATTGGAATGATTAGTTTGATTAATTCCAATATGGCTACGACAGGTTTTTTTATTTTAACAAATTTCTTTAGTAAAAATCTAGTTTGACACTCTTTTTAGGTCCGGAAGTTGGATTTAGTTATTTTAATGCAAAACTAGTTGTTTTATTATTGAATTAGATGAAGGCAAATATTATGTTTGCTTTTTATTTGCGTTTAGTTTAGAATGTAAATTAGGTATTTAGTTATGTTGGGGCGACGAGAGCTCTTTTTATTTAACACTTCTCAAATCGTTCGCTGTTCTTTAGAAACTGAATTTGGTTGGAACTTGAAAAACAGATAGACAGTGGCAACGAAGATGGAGAATGCAACAGCAAAAAAGAAAAGTTGTTGGAGCTTAAGTGGTGGGGTTTTTTGGCTGGTTTTTTTGCGTGATGATGGTAAAATTAGTTCAGATTTAAATCGCTGTTATTGCAAGCGCTGGCGATAATTAAGGGTATGAGAACTGTCAAAACTTGCTAAGTTCCGTTTGATTAAACATTTGCAGGGTAACAAGCTGGGGGCATTCAAGTTTCTTACATTCGAGGTTGCAACACAGATTTATTGTGGAAAAATATATTGTGCGTTTGTGAACGTATAAACTTCATTACGCTTTTTTAAAAAATTGTTCTACGGTACCAAAGTATGTCAACAATTTTCAACTAGCTTGATTTGAGATTCGACATCGCCAGCTGTCTGTCAGCTGTTATGTTACATTAAATTATAATATCGCCGTAAGTATTGAATCAGAAATAAATGCAACCTCGAACGTCCCCATTTTAATCCTTTCTTCACCTTTAGTCTGTTCCAGTTGATTTTTGCACAGAAATTCATAGCACAGCATTTTTTTAGGAGTGGGGGTAATAATCTCTCAGAGAAAGAAAAACTTTGGGAAGAAAATCACAGAAATTTACATAATTACAGACAGAACAGAAATAATGAAATGTGAAAAACTTTTTTTGTTCTGATTGAGAGTCTTCAATTTTCTGTGAACAAAAATGTTTGTAGCAGAAATTCACAGGGTGGGAAAATTTTGTTTGGGTACCCAAAATCTGTTTTTTCTTCTGAATGAACAAACCCAACCACGCCATGCTGTGAGCGATTTGTTTTATATTTGTTTATGTTTTTTCTTACATATTTCTTTGGAAAAAATAATTGTTGAACATACGACATATCTGAGCAGTTCGAGCGTAAACGACTATTATTTTATTATTTTTATTTGCTTCAGGTCAAAAATAAAAAAAATATCCCCTTTTCAAAGAGAAAAAAGAGCAGAGAGGAATGCCAAATTTGAGTCAAGCGAGTCAAGCGAAAAAGTCGACAGTGTAGAAGCGCAAGACTCACGGAAAGAAAATAACAAAGAGAACTTCGAAAACAGTCATGACTGGCCAGTCATGAAGGACATGAGTGCAAAAGAGATAGCAAATTCGAAAGTTGAGAAGAAAAAACATTCTAACCCGTGGGTCGAGGTTAACTTGTTCATTGACTGTTTTTACATTTTTCTTTTCGCTTCTTCTTTTTATCATTGTGTTGCTTTATGTGTTTTCGATGCTTGTAGAGTAGGTGAGTACTCTCACGCTCACAGCGCGATTTCTCTCATATTTTTCTAATGTTTTTTCTTATATTTTTAATTGGAAAAAATATTTGTTGAACAGAGAATACCACATAACAGAGCACATTAAACGTAAAAGACTATTATTTTATTATTATTAATTGCTTCATGTCAAAAATAAGAAAAATAACACATTTTAAAGCAAAATAAAAAGAACAAGAGGAATTTAAAATTTGATTCAAGCAAAAGAGTACGTTCACATTTCTACCTTTTGGATTGGATTGGTTACACAAAACAGAGTTTGAGCCATGGACGTATTATATATGGACTGCTAGTTGTCTACCTCAAGTTTGTTTCCTTTATATACTACGTTTTCATTAGGGTAAATGAGCTAATTTCGTATCAAATTTCCAAATTTGATTCAAAATCATCTCATTTTCCATACAAAATCACATTTGGAAATCATCTCATTTCCACCTAATTTCGACGAAATTAGGTTGCAATTTATGTAATGTGAAGTCGAACACACCTTATTTAAAAACAATTGAATCACAATTGAACAAGGTTCTATAAAATACATCAAAGTTGACATTATCAAAAGCCGAAGAAGAAAATAAAAAGGTAAGAGCTTGCTTGCTTTATTTGCGTAATCGCATTGGAAGGCTATATATTTGAAAGAAAACAATTAACATTTACGTAGAAATAATAGACTGGCAGACATACATTTCTTGTCACCAATTTTCTTAGGCTACTTTATGATCTCTATTTCATGTTTGACTTTATCTCATTTTTTTATATTCATGAATCCTAAACTTGCATTAAAGGTACCTATAATCACAAGTAAGAAGTGTCAAACGAAATTAGCAAACTTAGATTAAAACACTTTTTGTGCAAATTACCAAATGAGGTAATTTCAACTCTAATGAAAACGTAGTATAAGTCTCAGTTATTTTGGGCGACACTAGCCCTCCTGAGTACACTAGCGGGAAAAAAAATAAACCTCAATTTTGACATTTCATCCAGTAATTCCAGACTTTGGCAGCAGGTTTTCCCACGTTGGCATGTTAACATTTCCTTTTTTCTCCCCGTGTAATTTAGAATATCCCACAATTAATCCACCAAGTAATAAATGCAAAAAAACACTCACGGATTTATTGAAATTAGTTTTTTATAGCTTGGTAAATTACAAGTTCGTAAAATCTTTAAAACCTAAACTTTGTTGCAATTTTGGACTGTCATACTGCAAACTTAGCAAAAAGCCTTAAGGTGTGTCCACAACAAAGAAACATTTCAGAAACATTAAAAAACCCGCTTTTTTCTTTCTGAAATGTTTTTTTAATGTTTCTGAAATGTTTAGTTAACCCTAGAAAGATAATCTACGTCTGAGGGACGTATGGCGCGGAAAAAAATTGTTATATTTTTTAAATTATAAACTGTACTGCGTTGGCTTTTTAGATATGCTCAGGCCTCGGTCAGAGCTTGAATGGGGCATCAGTTGCACCCCCCTTAGTATCCGTGGGGGCTAGTAAAAGCTTTGTTACACGTCCGGGAGACGTATGATTATCTTTTATGAAACTTTTGTGCATAGTACAAAAGTATATGAACAAATAAAATTATTTCTTAAAATTTACTAAAACTAATTTTCACAGTTAGCCTAGCCCCAAAGCATCTTATTAAGTGAATATAAAGATTAAAAGCCAACTCAAAGCTTCTTTTAAAAAATAAAGTAAGTTTTTTGGTTTGTTTTTAAGTTGGTTCATGTTTTTTGTTATATTTGTTCAAACTGTACTTCATTTGTTCTTAATTATTGTTTTATTTATCTTAAAAGAACCTTACTTAATAATTCAAATACAAATATATGTTAAAAAGTAAATGGATATGCTTTAATACGCTTATAAAGTGCCACACGTCTTATGATTATCTTTTCAGTCCCAAAAAATATGATTATCTTTCTAGGTTTAAGTGTGGACGCTTCGCGAAACATTTTTAAAATGTCTATCTATTTCCCCTTCCGAACGGAAATCTTTCTTTATTTTAATAAATTTTAGTCTAGCTGACAGGTTTTGTTGTTTTTATTTGTTTGTGTTTGGTTCATGATGACAAAACGCGGCGCTATGATTGCTCCTTTTTTACATCATGAACTACAGAACTGGATAGATAAAATGGGAAACAAATAAACATTTAAGAAATGTTTCAGAAATTTCTGAAATGATTTTTAAACAAATGTGTTTTTGGTGTGGACACACCTTTATAGTCGTCACAAGGAATAGGTCTCAACCTCTGGCCATTTTGTCAGGATTTTCATTAACTTTGTCTTTTATCATTATTAATGAACAAATATTTAAAAAAAAAAAAACAAATAAAAGGGAACGTTGGTCTTAAAAGACACATTGCCTTTTAGAACGCAACTCGAATTTGGACGTATGTAGTTTGAAGAATAAGAATGATAGTAAAAAATGTCAAAACACCTTATTTATTTTATTTGATCATAATTCATTAGTTTCTTTTAAAATCTTAATAAAAATAGCAATATTTGAATATGAAACCCCTTTTTTCTACGAGATTTAAAAAAATCCATTTTTTCCTTCTATTGTTTTTATCTTGTTTCAAGCACAAACCAATAAAATAAGGTATTTGTCGGCGATCTAAGAAACAAGAGGCAAAATACCAAATATGTCTCACACTTCTATGGATGGTATTCAAAAGTGTCAGTTATGTTTTACCAGTAAATGTGACTTTTTGAATTTTTAAAAACAGATGTCGCGAGCTTTTATGTCAACATTTTAAGTAGTTTTTTTTTCCTGAAGTGGGTTCAGGAGAGCTAGCATCACATTCTCAATTTCGGCGACATTTTTTGACAATTGTTGTATGAAGCTGACATTAGACTAGCAGTCCATATATAATACGTCCATGACAATATGTTTTGTTCATCATCTGTTATTTAACATGTATTACTGCATTATTAAATTTTAACTGCAAGAGCAAAACTATTGAATCAGAAAGTAAACTGATTTTGAACGCCTCGATATTGTAAGCATTTTGCTGAACGTACCTATTCGGTTTCCTTTTCAAATCTCAAATGACATCTGTCAAAATTATAGAAAATAAAAATTTTCAATCGGTCGCACGATGTTAAATTTATTAAGTAAAACAAGGAACCTTATTAAATCGGTGCGACACCTAACTACTGTTGTTCCACAAGCTCCAGCTCTTATTCTTCCACTTACCCAAAAATCTGACATACCATCAAACATTCGTGCTAACCGTCAGGCATGGATCGAAAATACTGACACCATCGAAGAGAAGAAACTCGGTCTAATTGAACTTCATCCCGAAGTGTTTGCCACCAATCCCCGAGTGGATGTCATCCAGGAGAACATCGAATGGCAGCGAAAATATCGTTATGTAAGTTTTGCCCACACCAAATCGCGCGCTGAAGTACGAGGTGGTGGCCGAAAGCCTTGGCCACAAAAGGGAGGTGGACGTGCGCGACATGGGTCCATCCGATCACCACTCTTCAAGGGAGGTGGCATTGCACATGGACCACGTTCCCCCACAACACATTTCTATATGTTGCCATTCTTTAAGCGAGTCATGGGATTGACTTCGACTTTGTCTGTGAAATTGGCTCAAGACGATCTGCATATTGTGAAAGACTTGGAAATACCCAGTCGGGAACCTGGTTATATAAAAGATCTAATCAAGGAACGCAATTGGGGTCCATCTGTCTTAGTTATTGATAAGTAAGTAAAAAAGAAATTCAACAATGACCAGTGATTTGATGTCTTCCATTTTCCCAGCAATGATATCTTCCCCGAGAACATCTGTTATGCCACCGATGAACTCGCCTATGTCAACCTCATGCCCGTCTATGGATTGAATACTTACTCTATGCTCAAACACGACACATTGGTCCTCACTGTGGGTGCCGTCAAGCAAATTGTCGACCGCATATTGTATCAACTCAATCGCAAAGATGCCAAGACCTTGGAAGCCAAATTCAAAACCGATCAATAAAGAAACATTTACACATTTATTCAAATCGAAACATATTATCAGATGATTTGTTTTTTGTTGTTTTTTCTGTTTTGCTGTTTTTTTATTACATTTAAACATATTTTAACTATTAGCTACTAGCGTCATAAAAAAAGAGATGAGATGGAAGGAAGAGTACTTCGTCTACTTTTAAGAGTCTAGATTGTTTTCTTTTTTTAAGTAGATTTTCATTGATCCCCCAAAAGTTTGTGCCGAATTTGCCAACGCAGTTCAGAGCGATTGTTTTCGCCGGGAAGATTTGTTTTGAATCGCTCCCACTCGTGTTGGTAGTATTGGTATAACTGCACAGGATCCATTCTTGTGTGGTGGGCGCCGCGGGTAGAATGTGGAGTCTTCGCACGCGGCCGGATCCCTGTAATAATTAAACTTTGATTATTAATATGAATACGATTGAAATTGGTGGTTAATTTTCTTTGTACTGAGTTTGGACTTGAATTTCTTGATGAGCTTTGTTTCGTTTTTATATATTTTGTGTTGTGTTGATTTTTGTTGCCCGTTTAATGTTAAAACGGACTGTATGAGCATTGGGAAATTAGAGAGGGAGATTAACACAGATTTGTAATGCTTTCAAATTGAAATGGGAAAGGGAAAGAAACCTCGCCCGGTAACGCATTGCCAAATGGCAAGGGAAAATCTCGCCGAGTAAACTATTCCAAATTCGTTTTGTTCGGCTAAAAAAAGAATCTCTATATTTCACGGTACGTCCGAAATTGGGCTCAAGAGTGAACTGATGAGTATTCCTTGCGAGACGAGTATTACGGGAGAAACTTTTAAGGGGAGGAATGCAACTGGTAACGAAACGATAGAATAAGGAAAGAAATGAAACATTACGTCGGTGTTCGAGAGGGGCAATTGTTTCAGCGTCAGTTCTAATTCCTATCAATATTAACGCTCGATTTTGTATTATTTCAAGTTTAGGGAAGAATTGAGGGGTATACCATCCAGACCAGCGGATTTGTGTATATCTAGGTCTTTGAGAACTCTTGTAATTGTAATTGTAATTGGGCTGCAAGCAAGTTTGCCTTATCTGAAGAGTATGCTATTGGATTTTCATTGGCGATGAGCGTTGGAACCGAAGATGTTGAGGAGTTTTTAATATTTTTTTTACAAATGACCAAACATTTTTACTGCTTTCGGGACATTGCAGAATTTTTTGCCGTTACTGTTGATCACGCGAACATTTGGTTCCATCAATAACACAAATGCATGAGTTCCTGACTTGTTTGTGCTTTTTTCCGATTTTCCTCTGTAGGGTTGGCTTTATAGGATCGAAAACTTACCTCTTTTAGCCTAATAGTTTCTTTACGCTCAGATTTAAACCAAGACTTTTCTTTGGGTTTAATACGTTTTATTCTGTTGGGAAAGCACGCATCCCTAGAAGAATCAATAGAAAGACTTCAACAAAGGGTCTTTCTTTAGCTAGAACAAAGTTAGCGAGACAATTACGACGATCCATATAAAGGTTATTTTTTTTATCATTTTAGCCTTACTAGCCCACGCCATTACAGAACAGAAAGACGACGATACCAAAGAAAGTTTCTACGAGCTCCTTTGCCAAAACGCACGAGCCGAGCCTCAAGCATGACATTAAAACCCTAGTGGGGGATTTAAACGCAAAAATTGTGAGGGAGAACTTCTTTGGTAAAATTGGAAAACACAGCCTACACGAAACGACCTCCGGAAACGGACACAGGCTTATCGATTTTGAAGCGGGACAAAATATGGCGTTAAGCAGCACGCGATTCCCTAATTTTGACATCCACAAGGGCACATGATGGTCACCGGATAGTCGAACCTACAACCAAATCAATCATGACGTGATCTAAGGAGCAAACTTCGTGTAGCTTCGGATATCAATGAAAGCCATTAGGCGATAAACAATCACACAGAGAAAATTCAATGTTGGACGACGTTGAAATCCCCTGATTGACAATATGAACCCCGAAGACCAATATATATATGTCAACAAGCCATATACTACCACCTCCGGAAAACCCTTGGTTCGACTCGAATGTGCTGAGGCAAAGAAAACCAAAACGGAAGCATACAAGTCGGCGCTCCGCAAGAGCATTCTTATAATCTCTAGGTTGAGCAATGGAAGTATGAGAATCGCTTATTCAGGAGAAGGTAAAAAGATCACCAGCACCTTGAAGTCGAGGAAATACAAAGGGGTTTTATGAGGAAGGAGGTGTGAAACAGTCAGTTTCAGTAGCCGTCCTAGGCCCTGCAAAGATGCGGATGGAAACACCGTAGTTGATACGCAATCGGTGTTAACCATTTGGAATGACTACTTCAACCAGTTGTTTGGATTGCGATGACGGCCAATATCCCGCCAATGATCGATCTGGTCAAGTCAACATAGATGCCAACCAAGCGTTACATCCGCCCGATTAAAATGAAACCAAAGTAGCCATTGCCAGACTAAAAACCAACAAAGCAGTGGCTGCCGATGGGAACTTTTTAGACACACTGGAGATAACCTGGTCAAGTGCATACACCAACTCATCTTCAAAAGGAATCTCAGTACCATCTTCCCTATCCACAAAGATATCGACTACTCTATACTAACAATAGAGGAATTACTCGTCGTTTTATGTGATTGTCTTAGGCCGTTTGCCAGCGGAATAATAGGTCCTTACCAAGCGGGTTTTAGACTTGGAAAATCTACAATCGACAAAATTTTAACATTGCGCAAGATTCTGAAGAAAATCCTATTAAACATCGAGGCCCACCATCTGTTCATCGACTTTAAAGCAGCCTATGGTACTCTAAACAGAAATAAATTGTACCGAGCCATGTCTAGATTTGGAACTCCTGCAAATCTGATACGTCTCATCAGGATGGCGATGGAGAATGCTCGCTGCTCCTTTTACACCACCAGAGGGTTACGACAAGGTAATGCATCTGTCCCAGTATTGTGCTTGAAAAGGTAATACGTAACACCCAGGCCAGCACATCAGGCACTACATTGATGTGATAGAAAGAACCAAGCGGGCAGTAACCGGTGCTTTCAGTTCCATGGAATCAGCAGCAAGCAGAATGGTTATGAACGAGAACAAAACGAAGTTCATACTTTCATCAACACAAGTCCAATTTCACCACCGACTTGGTCAAAACGTGGCTATTGACCAGTATAACTTCGAGGTAGTCATTGAATTTGTCTACCTGGACACCACACAGGGAACTGTTGAAAGGCGTTCATTTATGTGGTTCGACGTATAGCCAGAACCCAAGGTAGACCTCATCTCCGATGGAACGACCAGGTAGAAGCAGATCTTCAACTGCTTGGATTGCGAAACTGAAGACGGAAGGCTAGAGATCGAGCCAGCTGGAGGGCATATTGAACCAGGCCCAGGAGCACCACGCTATGTAGCGCCAGGAAAAGTAAAAATAAAGTAATCTAAATAGGACTGAAGCAAAAAGAAGTACCAGCTGTGATAAATGCTTTTGGATTTTCCTAGTTCTTTTTTGGTTTGCATATTTGGCCCTAAAAAATGTTGACGCCCAAGGAGGATATATAAGTTTTTCTTCACGGTGTAGAGAAGTGAGGGTGGAGTTGGCCACTTTCGGGTCTGATTTTTCTTCTTTTGGGTGCTTTTGGTTGATACCTGTTTTGTTCTAGCTCACTAACCAGTCAAGTCAATTCAGCGTCAAGTTAACCACAAAAAAAAAAAATACACAAACAAATGACATAAACATACTCACACATTGGGTTTGAAGCCTTCTCGGTTGCCCGACTTGAGCGGGCCGTACTGGTCCCGGCTACCGACTGTCCTGCGGTAGGTATTGTTCCTCTGCCCTTTGAAGAAAATGCCGTTTTTCGACCTGCAGAGGCCTTTTGGTTTGCAATTGGCTGCTGTTGTTGTTTATGAACACCTAAAACTCCACTCCTTATATCTTGTAGCAAACCATCAGTCCCGTCTCGTCTATTTTTCTCCACACGCGTCTTCCCTCTAACAGCATTCTCCTTCTCAGCCACTGTCGAATGGCCGCTAGTTCCATTTCTCTTCGGACCCATTTCCTCCTCTGCATCTAATTTAGCTCGAAAACTGGCCGTAGTCTTACGATAAAGATTGTCGAAGTAATCCTTCTGATGTACATCAACTCCCAAAGATTCTTCGTATTTGATTAGTTTTCGAAGATCTACAAAGATTTGTTAAGTATTTTTGATTTCCTGTTTTATTTCGTTAATTTATTTACAATCCTCCATTTGTTGCATCATTTTTAAGAACATCTTACATCTAACTTCGCTTTTTCTTCCTCCCAAATGCTCAACTCTTTTTTTATTCATTAATTTATATTAAGGTTCCATATTTTGTTTTTTTTTTTTAGGCGGATTATACATTAAATTTTACAGATATTTGTTTAGTTTAATTATTTTATACTCGCTATTTCTCCCCTTCGTATTCATCATCATGTATCGACTATCTTCGTTGGCGATAACGCCGGAAGGGAGTTCTTAATCGTTTGCAGGAAACTTTGACTTCTTTTTTTATAATGCTGCTTATTACCGGTGTGATTTTGGTTTTAACTATGGGCGGCGTCGGCGGCTGCGTTTTAACTTGCACTTCTGGTTCGGGTTCTGGTTCCAGTTCAGGTTCCGAATCAAATTCAGGTGCGACTGGTGGTGCAACTGGTTCGAGTTTTGGTGTGGCGGGTGGTGCATCCACCAGTTCTGGTTCTGGTGTGGCAGATCTTGCATCCGGTTCTGGTTCTGGTGTGGCGGGTGGTGCAGCTAGGGTCGATGATGTCGTACACTCATCGTCCATATCCTCGGTTTTGATTTGATTACAGCTTACATCTAAATCCGTGTCCAGACCATCGGAGGACACTGTAAAGATGTCCGAGTTGTCGGCTTTCTCACTCGGACTCATACAGCTGTTGTTGAGGATATCATCTTTGCAGATGGCAAAGATTTCTTCATCTGGCACAGAACTTCTCGTACAATCATCTTTGTCATCGAAGTCGGTGTCGGGAGGTGTCATTGAATTGGTGGTCGGCGCCAAACCATCTGGCAGTCCGTGATTTTTCTGACGCGTCTGATCATCGCAGAAAAAACGGAAGCGTTCCCGTTTTTGTAGCAGGTGGTTTTGCCGCGTTGATATAGCGTTTCTCCGCCTCGTCGTGGGCCAACCTGTTTTGTTTGCTTTGTTGGTTTTTCGCCTTCGGTTGTGCGCCGAAAACAGATTGTACACATTATTGATGGCAGGTCTAGGTAAAGCTTGATCATTTGTGTTGTTATCTTCGCCATCTCTTCCTCCACCATCATAGCAATCGATAAGGTCTATCAGGTCAACATCGCTGGTGAAGTCATCCACATAGCCTGATGAAGATGATTCTACTATGGGAAGAGTTGGCGTTTGACGCAGGTCCTTCATTGAAATCCGTCCCAAATAGGCATCAATTTCGTGTTCAAGCTGTATCGAACTCTTTTGCTTTGCCTCGAGGCTTTTCAGGCGTTTTTCATCGACCTCGAACTCTAGTCCTCCGCCTTTTGGTTTTCTAGGCTTTTTCGCTTTTTTGCTGTTGGGAGACAACTTTTTTGTGGGTATAAAGTCGTCATATTTCTTTTGGCCTCGCCTCAGTCGTTTTACATTCTCGCTGATTTCTGAAACAAATTGCATCGGTTCAGGGGTTTCAACGCGTGGAGCAGGCACAACAACTGGCGGTGGTGTAGGCGATTTTCTTTCTTCGGGTGCCTTTTCTTCTGGTAGAGGAGGTTCGGGCGACTCATCAACCTCGGAATCTTTCCTTTGTTTTATCAAACAACTGAGAATCGCCAGGGTGGAGGCATGCTCCCGCGGTGATTTCCTTGTCATCAGGTCGTAGCTTAGGAATGTTGCTTTGTTTAAGTGCTTATTGTGAAGTGTTTTGCTGATGGCAGGCTCTGGTGTGTTGCTCTTGCTCTTGCTTTTGCTTTGCCTTTCTTTTTTGAGTTTCTTCAATTTGCCAACACGTTTTGTTGGCGGTTTAGTGATTGGTTCGTTTTTAGCTTCCGTCACCTCCTGTGGAGTGCATAATCTACACGACAATAGTGGTCGCACTGGTATCGCACCTATTTCGTATGGCAATTTCCGGTACGAAGTGCTGCCCCAGTATTCGAACATTCGCTCTTGACACGCATCTTGCCGACGGAAGACTTCGTACCAAACTTCCTTGATGGGCAGGCGTTCAAATGAATAAGTTTGCTCCTTTATTCGACCCTGGTTGAGGTCAATGGGAGGTAGTTTGCTTACTTTTCTCTTTTTCGGTGATTTCGGTGGAGTTCCTTTGCTCCAGAATAAGTGTGTGTCCATTGCTTGCTTCTTCGCTTCTTCGTCATCGTCAGTGTTTCCTTCTTCCCCCATCCTATCCTCCGAGTCATATCTCCGTTGCCTTTGTTTCCTTGAGTGGGAACTAGGTGCACGTCGTTTGCGTCCACTTCCTACGCAGCGCCTTCGCCGTTGTGTGGTCGTGATTGGTTTTGGTGTGACGTTGTTTCTGGTTTCAGGATCTTCTCCTGTGGCTTGTGATGCTTTGTTCGGCTGGATGGGGGTGTCTGGAAAGCTCTGATAGCAGACAGCAGTCATTGTTGTTGTCTTGTTTGGTTTATGACTATTGTCTGCTGTTCGCTTACGTTTGGCAGCCTCTGAATCCGGTGGTTCCGCCACCGCTGCCGACGGTTCTTCATTCAAGTGTGACTCACTTGATATGCTGCTACTTGAAATGCGATTGCTATCAGTGCTGGTTTGACGGTCTGAATCGGTTGCACGATCGCTGGATGTTGGCCGTCGAGGGAACATAAAATTTTCCGCTTCTCCATTCAGGATTGACAATTCCGTTTGACGAATCTTTCGGAACTTTACAATTATGGAGGATTTCTTAGGAGAAACCGGATCAGTTTGTGCTTTGCTATCGGCAACAACTTTGTAAATTGTCGAAGTTGGCAGAGGATGGCGGATCGGCGGCGAGTCCAGAGGCACATTTGACTTCGTGGGTTTTCTCACATTATTGTGATGTGGTTTCTGATCGGATTGAACCTCGATTTCCTTGAGTTTGGTTTTAATATGTATTGCAGGCGGTGGAGTTTGCTTGCGTGAGGACTTCCTTGTAGGCCTTGAAGACTCTTCTTCGATTTCCATCGGTTCCACGGGCGTCTCTGGAAGATCTTCTTTCGTGGTATCTTCAAGAAATTTATCCACACTGGCACTGGTTTTGATCAGTGAGTCAAGGGCCAAATAGTTATTTTGATTGCGAGCAAAGAACTCATGATCCTTAGTCTTCAAATGTATTGTCAGAGTGTCGTATTCTATTTTACAAATTTCACACACACCACACTGCTTTTCCGAGGAATTATCAGCAGCAGCTGGCTTTTCTGTCGCTTGTTTGGGTACCTGCTTGGCCTTCAGACGCATGTGGTTGTGGTTGTGTTTGGACGACGATCGACTCTTGCGCGTCATGGCATTCGATTTCAATGGCTTATCTTTGGCAGATTTTAATAGATCTTTTCTTGGTGTAAAGCGCAGTGCTCCTTCTATTCCGAGTTGAATTTTTGGCCACTCGATATTGCGAAACACTGAGTAATAGGGTCGGTTGATTCCCGATATACTCTCGATTTTTATAAAATGTCCCTTAAGTTGAATCGGTTCACACGCTCCGTTTGCAGGTTGCTGGGATTTCTTTGCGTATTGCTTGATTTCGGCTGTGACTTTTTTCAAAAATCTTATAACTTGGTCTAGATTCCAAATTTTATAGGTTCCCTGTTCCAAATTGGGTCGTTTATCTTCTTCTATTGAATTTACGGAATATTGACTTGGTTGTTGACTTTGAAGCGCCCTATGGAGCATTGCATCTGCACGGGAGATTTTTTTCTTTTGGTTGGGGGTGTTAGTTGTGGAGGCCCCTTTGATTCGTGAATGACTACTGCCTACGCCATCCGTTGCTGAGTCACCAGAATATGTTTGATTAGTGTATGGAGTTTTTGGTGTGGTCGGGGTTTGTGGGGATTGTATGTATGGTGATGGAGTTATGGGATATCCTATTCCAGCGCCAACTCCACCGCCTCCCACTCCGCCACCGTTGACTCCGACTCCAGTTGAGGGACTATTTATAAAGTGTCCGTTGCTGCTATTGCTGCCCTGAGTTTTTTTACTTCCTGAGGGCGCAACTGGAAGTGTTCTATCTGTAACGAAGTGTGTTACAGTTTTAGTTAGGAAGAACTCTAGTGTGCCACCTAATTGGGTGATGCGTTCTTCGACTTTTTTCGATGTCTGATGATCTTTGATATCGAGATAGAAATTAAAATTCACTAGAGGTCGTCGGCCTTTGACTAGTTTGCACAAGCTTGGTGATTGCTGATTTATTTTATTATCTTTATTTGCTGCTGTGGTCTTTGGAGCGACAGAATTTGTTGCAGTAGCTGATGCTTTTTTAGTTGTGGTTGGAGCTTCCGAGTGTGGTTGCATACTATTAGCAAGCTAGCTGTGCACGTTGAAGAGAATAAAATAAAGAGAGAGAGAGAGATAATGAGAATAAAGAGAAAACGGAGATTGTTTCATACTTTTGTTTTAATATGGCGAATGTGAAAAAACGAAAATTTGATTTGAAATTTTGATTTAAACATCAATGCAACAAATGAGGTCATAAAATAATAAAATGTTATGTATAAGAAAATGTAATGTATTTAAAAAATATTTATATTTATGTATATGTATGCACCTATTGTTATGGTTTTCCTAGCAATACCGCTAGAACAACAAACATTTATCACATTTAATTTTAAAATGAAGACAAAAACCGTTCGTCCACATATAGGCAGCTGAGATGAAGATATTTTCAACGAAGGCATTCATTCCTACATAATACAAAAAAAAACACTAGTATTTATCCTAACGGAAAGTGTGAAGAAGAGACATTTTGAATAATAGCTAGGACAAGGGTGAACTGTCCAGCTGAGATAACCTAAGAATTCTATATATCGTGTGGTGCGACTAAAGAGTGTCTTTACTTAACAGTACCTCCGAAGTTTGACTCAAGGGTAAAGTGATATTCCTAGCAATGCATTTATAACAGTGGAATTCTAACATGAGAGGAATATTAGAAATATTAACGGAGACAACACTGAGCTCTGAGTCACACCAGCATTTTTTTGTGAATATCAGACTTGAATCAGCCCAACACTTCTTGTATGGAGCGGTCTAAAAGGTTCTTATTACTAATCCAACAAAGAAGAATTTCATCGAGTCCAAATACACGAATTTTCCACAAAACGGCTTGGTGCTAAACTCTATTAAATGTTTTGATATATAAAGTGCAATAATCATATTTTCACCAAAACTATCTAAAGGCCAGACCACTAGTTGAAATATTTATTCAAAACCCATAATGTTAGTCATTAAGAAGCTTTCGATCTTCAAGATAATCAGCGTATTCATGACCTTGGAAAGAAGACATGCAATTGTTCGATAGTTATAGGGTTAGAGATTTCGCCTTTTTTAGGTGTCACTAAGCAAATGCTGTTTTGCATCCACTTGGAGAGACTAAAATAATAGAACAGATGACAAAGCATAAGATTAAGTCAGAGTTGAAGTAGACTTATTCAGTACAATAACTGAGATACAATCCGAGCCTTTGCTTCTTGCGACTGAACCAGTGAGAAAGAAAATTAGTTCCATAAATTCATTTACGGTCTCGCGTACCTACAGAGGAAATTATAACACCTGCTGATGTTGTTGAATTTGGTAGGAACCGATGATGATGATGAATTCCGTAGGTTTTTTTTACAAATTACCAAAATTTTTTACTGCCTGTGGAAGAGTGGAAGGGACCTAAAATTTACCGTCGAGTCCGAACGGCTACATGAGATGCACTTTTTCGAGACAAATTGTTTACTCTTGGAGATTTTGCAAGTTCCTCGCAAAAGGTAGTACCCCGTAAAAGAAGGTCGCTATGAGTGGGACTCGAACCCAGGCTCTTTTCTCAGCATTCCCACACACTAAACACTAAGCCATGGGGTACTACTACTGCCTGTGTGATACTACAATATTTGTTCGCTAATGTAAAAACTAGGTTCAACGAAAATGAACACTACGATTGCTGACAATTTTCGGGTTTTCCTCGATGGATTTGACTTTATAATAACGGATACTTACATCTATTAACCTTAACCCCTTTACAAACTATGATTTTTCTTAGGTTTGATACTTTATAATTTTCGGAAAAAATCTCATTCCTAAAAGAATTACATTTATAACCATATCTGCGCTGGAGTCTGCGTCACTATCGAAGAAGCATATCAAGCAAGCTTTCTTGTGTTGCACAATGGTTCTCCAAAAGGGGTTTCTCTTTAACTGGCGATATAATACGAATAGTGTATTTATCCGGATCGAAGGAAAGAAAGAAGTCTAGAAGGTTAGGGGTTTGACTTGCAATGGCAGGAATTCGGGCTGGCTAGTCCACGAGCCAGCCTGGACTAGATCATTTTTATCAATGATCTCTTGTCTAAGAATTCTAATCCATTAAATTTTGTTTTGCTGATGATAGTACCCTCAGCTTCTAATACTTGTTTCCACATTTACTTCTCTGTTCTTCGGATGTGGAACTGCAACGGCAACGTATGATTAGTTCATTAAATTCCGATCTGGCCAGCATTGTTCAAAAAAAAAAAAATTCTAACAATCAGACATGACATTACGATGATAGAGAAACATATTTGGGTTACCGGCAAAATTCTGTCTGTCTGTCCGTCTGTACGGATGTATATTGAACTACAGCCTAAACGGTTTGGCCAATCGTCTTCAAATTTGGAACATAATTTTTTTTTAGCTCAAATATTAACGGTACCTCTCATATAACTGTTAAGTAAAAGCTTATTTTTCCGGAAACGGCTCCAAGAATTTATAAAAACAATCAGTGTACTATTGAGAGTTTAGGTTATGTTTTGGTAAACAGAAATTCAAAATAATGGGCTTTTAGCACATAGAACCGTTTTTTTTTCTTCGACTTTCTCGAAAGCTTGTCATCCGATTTCAATCAAAATTGATATTTAGGAAGATATTGGTAGCTTAAGTAATTTTATTTTAAAATATTTTCGAAAACATTTTTTTTGTATTTTTAATAATTTTCTTAATTTTTTTTTCAAAAATCAATATTTTGAAAACGGGTAGATTGTTTTTTTTTTAATTTTGTTTTTAAATGTAGATTATTTTTTTGCTTAAGTTTGTATTCTTAAATTATTTTTTTTTTTGAATTTTTGAAAAAAGTTATTAATATAAAATAGTTTTATTTAAAAACCGCTACTAAGATTTTGAAGAAAAAATCACACTTTTTCAAATTTTTTAAATAAATAAAATGGCGTTTAAATTTTTCCTCTGAAAACTATTTTACGTACTTTTTTCAAATAATCAAAAGTCAGAAAAATCGAATAAAAACATTGAAGTTCCCATAATATTTTTTAAATTTTATTCCCAGCTGTGACCGCACATAAGAGCAAGTACGTGCGATCCAGTCGTGCAATTTATTCTATAAACAATATGCTCTAGCAAAATAGCTAGTTGCATTCCTCCCCTTAAAAGTTTTCCCCGTAATACTCGTACCCTTAGAAATTGTCATAGATTCACCATTGAGCCTAATTTCGGACGCACTTTTAAGTATAGACTCATTCTTTTGCGGCACTACACGAATGTGGAATGCTTTACCCGGCTCGATTTTTTCACTTCCATTACGATTTACAATTTTTTTTTATAATTAACGCGCGCACAAGGGACTTTTTGTTTTCCTTTTAAAGAAGAACACACTGCGCTAACATTAGGAAGATAGGGAGGGGTAAGATAGGAGGTGTCGATTAACATTGGTTTTGAATGTTTGCAGATCAAAATGGCAAGGGTTAATCTCGCCGGGTAAACTTTCCTAAATTCGTGTTGTCCGGTTAAAAAAAAAGAATCTATATTTCACGGTACGTCCGAAATTGGGTCCAAGGGTAAACTGATGAGCATTCATTGCAAGACGAGTATTACGGGAGAAACTTTTAAAGGAAGGAATGCAGCTGGCTACTTCGAATGAACATTTTTTATAAAAGAAACGATAAAATAAGGAAGGACATAAAACATTGCGTCGGTGTTCTAGAGGCGCAATTGTTTCAGAGACATATCTATTTCCTATTAATCTTAACGATCAAAACCAATGTGCAGGTGAGGTAACGACCTCCTTTCATCTTCTATCCAATTTTCCTAAACGCTCGCACTGTGTTAATATACGATAAGGGTAGTGCGCGCCGATTATATATAAAAAAAATAACAGAAAAAACAATGAGCCTGATATTTTGCGGACAGGAAGAAATTCTTGTTGTAAGAATTTATCAATTTACAGAATAGAAAGTGGAAATCTAAATTCATGTTTAAATAAGAATTTTATGAGAAATAACGTTTCTTAATTCAGAGCAGTGAATTTTTTTTGTTTGCATTGTACTGAATGTGCTCGCTCAGAGCAATTCTTTTGTGAATTATCCCCAACTGTAGCAGTGTAGCATTGACGCGATAGAGGAATGCTTTCTAATTCAATTTTAACATGCATCATAAGTTTCTACCCTATCATTCTCCCCAATTCCCTTAAAAGCTTGTACAATGTGTTTAAAGAATTTTAAGGGTAGTTATATCGTTACAATAATAAATCGAAATATTTGGAGCATTTTATCAAAAAAAAAAAAAAAAATAAAAAAAAACATTGCATGTACAGTTGTGTTCAAAATAATAGGAGTGCTTTTATATAATTTGTTATTTTTTTACAATGTGTTTACTGGTAAACAACTCATTTTTCTATCGGTAAATATAACGGGGCATTGATAATAAAAACACAAAAACACTGGTTTGCAATTCATGCACATTTGCATTGATAACCAGAACTTAAGTATTTTTAATCCCAATTAGGCTGTTCATTAAAATAGGAGTGTGGGTAAGATTATACGTTTCAAGAGCAATAAACTTTAAAATTTCTAAAAAAAAATTAAAAACCAAGTATGAAAATTCAATAAGGATTATTTTAAAGTTCAATTATCGTTTATTTCCACACATTTGATTATTTAGTGGGCCGAGGAAAACACTGCACCGACGAAAAGCGTGAGTTAGTAAAAAAAACTTCCAAATGAAAGCAAAACGTATAAAGAAATAAAGTTGTTGTTGGGGTGCTCTGACCAGATGATCGCTAATGCTAAAAACTAAAAAAAAAAAAAAAAAAACATTCGAAACCCAAGGTCGGAAACGAAACACAAGAATAACCGAAGATCGTGGCATCGTTCGCTTCAGTCAAAAGGATCCTTCCTCACAGATGATCCAGGAAAATCTAGGACTGTCAGTAAGTAGTGTTACTATAAGGCGATTGTTAAAGAACGATTTAACCGCTAGAAGTCCAAGAAAAGTGATCATGCTGACAAAAAAGCATGTGGCAGCGCGCCCACACTTTGCAAAAAACCATGTTAACTGGCCTTCAGAAAAATGGCGAAACATTTTGTGGACTGGTTAGACAAAAATTGTTTTATTTGGTGGAACTGGTACAACGTCCAGAAAATACTGAATATAAGCCACAGTACACCGTAAAAACTGCTAAGCATGGAGGTGCTAAGGTTGCATGGGGCTGTTTCTCTTATAGTGGTATTGTCCCCATACATCAAATACTTGGCACAATGGATCAGCGGGTTTATGTGGATATCTTGTCCAATGTGATGCAACCTCATGCGGAATGAAATATGCCGTTAAAATGGGTATTCCAGCAAGACCCGAACGACCTACGTGAAATATAGGGATTCTTTTTTTAACCGAACAACACGAATTTGGAATAGTTTACACGGCGAGATTTTCAATTTTCTCCTTTCTTCTTTTTTCCCTCCTTCCTTAATCTTCCTATGCTCGCGCAGTGCGTTTTAAAACTATAAGGGCAATACACAAATTCTTTTTACGGGCGCATTTATAAAAAAAATTGCATCATATACCAATTGAGCGCTGTCGGACACTAGTCATTTCAAAGCCACGAAGATATGCAGCAATAATAAAAAAAACAAAGGTTTGTCAACAAAGTACTTAAAAAGAAAAAACTTTAAGTTTGATTATTTTCTTCGTTTTTCTATACTTGAAATGAAATACTCTTATTATTGTGAAGTTTTGGCCTGGGGTTCGACAAATAAAACTCAATGAAAATTCCAAAATAATACAACAAATCTCTTTATTTTATTTAACTTATAACAGCAAATTTAACTTATTCCACTTGTTCACATCAATTCAACTACGTTTTTATACTTCAACACTTTTTACTTCATCTCAATTCAATCACTTTTTTACTAACGCTTCCAGTTGCTTAAAAATTCCACTTTTGAAAATAAACTCAACTCTCAATACCATATATTCTTGTATTTATACAAATTTACTAACTTCTGAAAGCTTCCGTCTGGTTCTGGCACAATCTAAGCTTTCGATTTTTTGTACTAATTCGAGTCCGAATTAATACTTCGAGTTCGAATTAGTACTCAGTCAAAACATATTGCAAATATGTAGCATACTTTTATGAGCATGGTTGTTGTACACAATAAATGTTGGTTGTTGTACACAATGAATCCCACAGATGTCGTTAATTTACAAACAAAATGTATCCTCTTAATATTTTGATGTGGCAACAAGTTTAGATATTTGGAGGATACCTTTTGTAAACTAACGACATCTGTTGGATTCATTGTATACAACAACCAACAATTATTGCTACAACAACCATGCCCCTAAAAGTATGCTACATATTTGCAATATGTTTTAACTGAGTACTAAATCGAACTTGAAGTACCGAAAGCTTAGATTGTGCCATAACCAGACAGAAGCTTCCAGAAGCTTGTAAACTTGTATAAATACAAGAGTAGATTGCATTGAAAGTTTCGGTTTATTTTCGAAAATGGAATTGTTAACAACTGGAAGCGTTAGTAAAAAGTGAATGAATTGAGATTAAATAAAAAAGTGTTGAATTATAAAAACGTATTTGAATTGCGAATAAGTGAAATAAGTTAAAATTGGTGTTATTTAAACTGAAAGACGTTGTGTTTTATAAAATAAAGAGATTTGTTGTATTATTTTGGATTTTTGATTGAGTTTTATTTGTCGAACCCCAGGCCAAAACGTCACAATATCTAAATATTTTGTTGCCATATCACATTATTTTAAACAGTTGATTTTTACTTAATTTTGAGAAAATTTATGTTTTTACTATATTATTTGTTTTAAGCAAAGTAGTCAATAAGCATAATTAACACATGACTGTATGGCCTATCTTGTAGAAAAGAAAAAATAAATAAAAATAATTTAGTCAACTATTGAATTCAGATTTCATTTTAAAAAGAATTAGTCCTATTTTTTTGAACACAACTGTTTCTACATAACATTTCATTCATACGTACATATATTTAAGTTCATGTAAACAATTAGGGAAATATACATCAGAAACATTATCATATTGAAAATTCGATTCAAATGCAATTTCGATAGTAAGGGAAAGGTACAGCGCATACCTACATAACATGTAGGAAGTACCTAAATTATAATTATATTTAACCGACCTATTTGCTCATTCGTTGTACCCATTTTTTATCGAAGCTTTTTCATACATAACATGTACCTATTGAACATAATGTATGCAGATTGGTGGGTTGAAGGGAACTGTCTTCCCTATTGTACACGGCAAATACACATCGTTTCGAATAGTAATAAAAAAATACTCTTCACAAACTGTGTGTATCTTTCTATGTTTTATTGAGGTAAACAATAATGCGAGCAAGACTTTGTCTTTTTTTAATTTATAGCGCTCCCTAGTTATCTCCATTCTTTTAGAATCAGATTGCCTCCAAATAAAAGCCTATAACCTGATAAAAATGTTTCCATCCAAGCAAATACTACTTTTTGGCGCCAAAATCAAACCTACCCACCTTTTCTTTTCCCATCCCCACAAGCCTTGGATGTATTCTTTCCCTTTTTTTAGCACTGAAAGAACAAACGAGGCTATCATCTAAGATTCCCAATAGGGAAGAACCAAACATATTCATCTTGGCGCAATTTCATCAAACATTTTGTTAATATTTTCAAAAGGCACAAAGGTGAACAGAAGCATAGACTCCCATGAAAAAATCTTTTGTTCAACCAACTGCAATCCAACATTACTACCCCCTGCTCCCATCCCTTTATTAACACAAACAGAAAATGAACATTTTCAGTTACCTAAACTAAAAAACCTATAAGCAGAAGGTAGAAGCACAGCAGCGGCCATTGATGTTTTTGTTTACACCAACAACGACCAAGGCAACGAATTTAATGCACAAAGAGGAACACCAAAAGATTTTGATGTACAAACAACGAACAAGAAACCACAAGAAAATAAAACGCGCTCAGAATAGAAACAAATAATAACAAAACTTGATTCTGCATTTTTTCTTCCATTATCGTCGAGACTTGAGATTTGAGAATGATTTCTTGACTCAGTTCGTTCGTCTTACAAACTTTATTTCTGGAAATATGTACTTTTATTTTATGCCAACTCTACACTTATAAGAAACGAGCAAATAAGTGAATAACGACGTTGTTAGTCGAGTATAAATAAAATCACTGAGACTGAGGCCGACACGAAGCAAGAAGGCAATTGGAATGGAAAATTCCAAGAACTGCCAAAACAACCGAAACCAGCTCGTGTTCTTCTTGGCGTTTGACTGTTTCAGTCGCCCTCGGTAGTAGGCTCATTGTTTCGCATGCAATTTTGCACAAAACTCTTGAACACCAACGAACTTTGTATATAAATTTATTTTAGCCATTCGAAGCACAGGAAAAGGCCCCAACAAATAACACAGAACGAGGGAGAATTAAAAATCGAAATAGATACAAAAATACAAAAAAAAAACAAGCAACATCCACACTATGACTATGACTACATAGCAATAGCAGTCAAACGAAGCAGAAGCACCAGCCAGCAGCACCACCATCTAAACCCCGAACCGAACCCGAGGAGAGAATAGAATTCTGCTTTTTTCACTTTTTTTTAAGAGGAAAACGCGTACCGAATGAATTAACCTAACCATCCCACTGCAGGCAGCATGAGGCTGGTGGTTGGCAGCAGCAGAGAAGCACACCGAACACATAAATACATAAAAATTGAACGAACGAGAAAAAACTTTCCACGAAATGGCGATTCGAGTAGAAAATTAAATATATTTTCTCGATGTTAAAAGCCAGCCCAGGCAGGCAACATACTCCTCCATTAGATAATAAAATGGGACACGAATCGAAGCGTAGTCCGGCTGCCGACTACGACGACATTGAGGTTGGTTGACAAACGATTGGGACATACCGACAGGAAAATTATAAAAATTCGATGAATTTTCAAAAACCAATTGTGATAAATGTTTGGCGAACAATGTAAAGCAAACAATTACCTTTCATGAATTCCTTTAGTTGTGCTGCGGTAATATTGCGATAACCCAATTCATTTAAATATTCCAAAATAGCTCGGGCGTCCAATGGGAGATGAGACATTTTTTTCTTCGGGCGTCCTAAGCACGACCGTGTTTTTTCTATTCTTTTTCTCGAATACTCGGTAGATTGGTCTTTAGATTGATTGAATTTGATTTGACGGTATAATTTTTGTTAGAGTTTAATTATTTTTTAATAAATTGTTGCGATGAGCGAAATTGATACACCATTTTCTTCTTTTTATGTAAAAAAAAATCTATCACGGCTTCATGCTCTGAACGTATAGGCAACTATGGGGTGTTTGTTCTCTCTTTTTGCTTTTTTGCGTTTTGACAGTTGAAATTTGAGTTTGTGTGGCGTTGGTTTATAGGAAATGTTAAGTTGTGTGGAGGGAAAATTATATGGAATGGAGTGTGGTGGGTAAATGTGGGATGGGCAAATGGAGGAATTATGGGAGAATTGTGAGAGAAGACGAAAACGTTATGGCGTTTTGGCAGATGTTTTCTGGCAAAGCGTCAGATGTGTTCGTAGGGTATTCAGAGTAGTGTTCGTTGATACTTGATTGGGGTTTAAGGTGGACTTTAATTATATCGTCCATGGACGTATTATATATGGACTGCTAGTTGCCTACCTCAAGTTGGTTCATTTTAGTTTCAGTTATTTTTAGCGAGACTAGCCCTCCTGAGTACACTAGCGAGAAAAAATATTAAACCTCAATTTTGACATTTGAACCAGTAATCCCAGACTTTGGCAGCAGGTTTTCCCACGTTGGCATGTTAAAATTTCCTTTTTTTCTCCCCGTTTTTTTAGAATATCCCACAATTTATTAATAAAAAATCCCTATTTTCCTTCTAGTGCTTTTAGCTTGTCTTACGCACAAACCAATAAAAAAATGGAAGTTGTCCACGATCTAAAAAAACAAGAGGCAAAGTATCAAAGATGTCGCACACTTCTATGGATGGAATTCAAAAGGGTCAGTTATGTTTTTCCGGTAAATGCGACTTCTTTAATTTTTTAAAACAGATGTCGCGAGCTTCTGTGTCAACATTTTAAGTAGTTATTTTTTTTCGTGGAGTGGGTTCAGGAGAGCTAGCATCGCATTCTCAATTTTGGCGACATTTATTGAGGCATTGTAAATAAGGCCTTACTTGTTGTAAATAAGTCCACACGTTCAGTTCTTTTTATTTAGACTTCCCCCCACCAGAGGTAAGGGGTCTTTTAATTAGAATAACATTGGTCCTTTGAGCTGGATTTAGAATAGAATAGAATCACAGCGCATTTCGCTTTAATGTGCTATTGTAAAATCTTACTTTTCATATTCGGATGAAACTTCTTCAATAATATGGGACATAATCATTTCAACTTTCATTCAGCGTAACCAGACGTTTTTTTCAAAAATGCTAAAGCCGGGGCGAAAAACTACAAAAGGTAAAAAATGCTAAGCAAAATTGTCATTGCTTCACGAATTATTATTTGTTTTTGTTTTAATGTTTTTGCAAAAATTGTGGATAATGTTAAAAAAAAGTGTGTATACCTATAATTTTTACTTTGTATTTATAACATTTGTTTTGTTGTTAACGTTAAGCAGTAAATATTTAATAGAAAAAGAAACATAAACATGAGAACATCATAGTCACACCAGCTGACATTTGACAACACAATGGTGTTGCATTTTGGAGAAGCTCCATTTAGGTATACCTTTGTATTTGTCATAGTAAGCTGTTCTCAAATTTTGCTCCACAATACGAAAATATATCAGATTTTTTTGAAAATTTTGCGCTTGCTTGGTTTTAATTTCGACATGATGTTGTTGATGATGTTTGTTCATCATTAGGTCGTCAGCTTTTTTTACAATCAGAAAGTAAAGCAACAATGAACGTCCCCATAATGACGTTTAGGTTCGATAGTTACAACAGTAGCAAAGACAACCTATCCGAAGGATAAGTTTGTGAACGTACGCAATATTTACTAAAAGTTCTATTTTCAAAATGTTTTATGAAGTTTTGTAGAAACTGATAAAAATACATACATTTAAAAATATGCTAAAAAAATTTCTGCATGTGAAAATTACGATTACTTCCTGCTAAAATCGAAGGAAATTGCTTAACCTAGTAACGCTGCTTCTATTTTATTTATTTTTACTTATAAGGCCCATACACGACACAAACACGTCGTTGCAAACCTGAGTTTGTGCAAACATGTCTTCGCCATACACTACGCAAACATTTTGCACAAACTTCAGTTTTCATCGTTTCGTCGTCGTTTTTCGTATCTCATCTCTAATAGACATTTTGTTCGCTTTTGTTCGAAGTTTGTGCAAACCATTGTATATACATTTTCTATAGTACTCTCATGGTGGTAATTTTTCGTCTGGCCATCTTCCTGGTTGATTCAGAACTAACTTAAATAGTGGATACGAGAACCTTTACCTATATTTTACCAGTATTTAATAAACTTTTGTTGTCTGTACTTATTCCATATTCACACCAATTGGCAATTTCAGCACGCCTCATTGCGACTTGATTCAGAACTAAAAAATGATGCTCCATGATAGTACTATACGCAGTGTATATACAAAGGTGCAAACTTCAGCATACACGGTGCAGACATGTGACTTTTACATTATGCAATGTTAGAAAATGACAGAACGGGAAAGATGTATGTAAAGTGTTAGCAGTCAGAAGAAAACAAACCATCGACACTTTTTCGTGTTATTTTTAAATCATTTTCGTATCGCTGAAAACTGGTATTGATATTGAGGGATGACGAAATATTCGCACAGAACAGGGAAGAGGTGCAAAATGGCTGACATTGTATTAAGAGCCTTAAGGGAAAAGATTTTGATTTTTTTTGCAAAGGAAACATTGAAAAATGTAAACAAAATTATCAAATTAAACTATAATTATTATAATATACCTTCCGAACACTTGGCAAATTTGTAGAAGGGAGTATTTTCAAAATAATTTTTTTTTCAGTTTGTTCATTTTACGCAATAAACGTGACATATGTACCATTAACTCAACTAAACAACAATATATTCAAAACCGACAAACAAGACAACACTTTATAGTCTTTTAATATTGAATTAAAAAAAATAATTGATCGAACAAAAACTCTTTAATAAAATAAGTGCTTATTACGGGCGCCCTACATATTCAACAAGAATGCACTCATGATTTTACTCTGTCATCAGACAAAAGGAATAGGAAACTAATGAATGTTTTTTAATGCAGCTTCCCTAGCAATATACATCACTTACACTGTATGTATGTATAAATATATATTCACAACTCGTATTCTGTATCTTTCTTCATTGGCATGGATTCGTTAGAAGAATTTGCTGCTTTGCAAATATATGGTTACCATGTTTGATTATTATATCCAATTTTTAGTGTGCAAAAAATTAATTTGAGTTGAATTACCTACCTAGTTACTTATTTTACAAATAAGACACATTGTTTGCAGATTTTTTTACCTATGTTATTGCTTTTGAATATCTTTAAAAAATGGTTAAAAATGGTTAATATATGTGCATTAAAACTTTGAACAATCAAATCCGAATATGGCAACATTGGTATGTGATTTCGATATAAGCTACAGAAATAACAAAATTTCTTGAAAAATGCAAAATCTAAAAAATAATTGAAAACACACAAACTGGGTTTGTTTACGAAAAATCAAAGGGAAATCCACTAATTTTTGTTTCCCTTACTCTACCATAACATATGGTCTTTTGTCACTTTTTGAACCTTTCACTCGTACTTATTATTCATTATTTCTGCCCATTTTTGTACTCGTTCTAACTAAAGACTTTTTTCAAACAAACCATACAACCTACTCTGTCATCATTATATTTCTTTCTACTCTCCAAAACCCATACAAATGTATATCGTGTTGACAGAAAAAGCTATTACAGCGACGTTGCGGCTCTACCTCGCTTAACTAGAAGCTTCCTCATGATACTACTATAGGTTCTATATACAAGGATTATATTTCATTCTACTCTCCAAAAACCCATACAAAAACATATCAAGAACTATTGCAGCGCTATTACGGCAATATCTTGCTAAACTAGATGCTGCCTGATAGTAGTACTATAGATTTCATATACAATGTATAAAGGAGGTCAAAATCGTTTTTGTGACTCACAGAAGTTGTAAGAGTATTCATGAAATGTCGTAAAGCCGTCGTGAACGTGTTAAACGTCGTAAAGTATAAAACATAGCAAACAAGCTATCAAAATTTGTATGGAAAATCTTTTACAACAAATGGTAAACTTAACCACATAAATTTGTGTTGTAAACTTGATCGCAAACGTCGTAAAATGTTTGCAACAACAAAATTGTGGAGATCTGTTCCTCAGTAAAATGTACTTTAACTACTGTGATTAATTTATAATCAATTAGAAGGCTATGTTGGTCATATTAATATATTTACTCGTTACTATGATTATTCGATTTCTGTCACTCGAAGTGTGCATATCAATAAAGATATTTAAAATCATGAACTACAAGACTGTGTGTTGTTTCAAGTTCAATTTCAGGGATTATTACATTGGCGACGAGGTAAATATAAAACATGGTATTGGGAAAAAAATAGGTATATATTTATATACATACAATAGAAACGGAGAAAAAAAAACCAAAATAAAAAGGACAAATTGTTGTAAAATTGATTGATAAGATAAAATAAAGGGAAAAGATGCAAAAAAGTTTATGCACGGAAGAAAATAGAAGATAATGGAATTTATTTGCAAAAAAGTTGATGCAAATAAATGGTAAAGATTCAAAACGGTTGCAAAAAAGTTGATGCAATATTGAAAAAAAAATTAAATAAAAGAACTAATACAAGAAATATGTTAAATCTTTTGAATTTTTGTTTTTCCTTTTTAAAGGTGATACAAAAGGAAAGTAAACGAAATTGCAAAAAAGTTTATACAAAGAAGAGAAAGAAGTTTATTTAATAAAAGAATTTCATCAGAAACGTAAATCATTTTCCATGAAGTTATGAAAATGATGTAACTTTTGTACGATTACAGGATTGAATTTTGGTTATTTTGTTTTGTGGTGCAAAACACGAAGGTAAATATTAAAATGATGAATGACACGGTTATAAAACCATTTTTGTGCGAGGTAATCGACAAATCATTGATTCGATTGGAGTGGGAAAAGTGGTACCGAAGTTTTGAGTTATTCCTCAAATCAGAAGAAATTGTTGATGCAGGTAAGAAGAAAAATAAACTGCTTCACTTAGGAGGACCTCAACTTCAAGAAGTAATTTTTAATATTCCGGGTGCATTGGTTGAGAAACCTGCCGATGGCGAAGGGGATGTATTCACAATTTTGGTCGAAAAATTGAACAAGTATTTTAGCCCAAAGAGAAATTCAACATTTGAGAGGCATTTGTTTCGATCACTTAGACCTGAAGACGGAGAGAGTTTCAACAAATTTGTAATTAGGCTGCGAAACCAGGCAACTAAGTGCTCCTTTGGTGATACGCAACAAGAGATTTTGAACATTAATTTAAAAGACAAGATTATAGATGTATGGGCTCTAGGGGACCTCAAAAAACGACTTCTTGAAAAAGAACACACTCTGGATGAAATCATAAAAATGTGTCTTCTGCATGAGCAAATTAGATGTCAGATGGATACAATGGCTTATTCTTTTTTTTGCTACGAAGAGAAAATTTTCAGGTTTAGCTAGAGAATGTTTTAGATGCGGCCGGACAGGCCATTTAGGTGACGACCACAATTGGCCTGCTAAAAATTTAAAATGCAACAAGTGCGGATTCTTGGGCCATTTTGTACAAACGTGCAGAACAAAATTAAACAAGCGTAAAGATATAACTTGGGATAGTTCCAATTTTAAACGACGAAGACTTGAGACTTCGAAAATTCAATTTGTTGAAGAGGAAGATGTAAGGAAAAAGGAGATTGCTGGAAAACATGTTAATGAGTACGACTGCTTGCAAGTTACAAACGATTTTATTGAATATATGAGCGATAAAATTTTCTGCTTTATTGGAGGTTATAAACTCCAAATGCTTATTGATTCTGGATCACGGTTCAATTTATTGAGTGAAAGGGATTAGGAGTCATTTCGATCAAACTCAGCAATTTTGGGAAATCTTCGAACAGAGTCAGAAAATCGATTTAGGGCGTATGCAGGTGAAGAGTTGCTTGAAGTTAAATTTGTGTTTGAAGCTCCTATTAGTGTGGATAATCGAAGAGAAATGATTGCGTCTTTTTATGTCATCAAAAACGGCAAACAATCTTTACTGGGTCGAGAAACGGCAATTAAATTGGGTGTTTTGAAGCTTGGGTTGGATGTGAATCAACTTGAGGTTATGCAAGCCTTTCCAAAAATAAAAGGTTTCCTTATACGCTTGTCAATCGATACCTCTGTAAGGCCAATCCAGCAGCAAATGCGACGCATACCAGCTGCTTTAGAAGACAAAGTTGAGGCTAAACTCAAGGAGGCAATCGAGTTAGACATAATTGAACCGGTGCAAGGACCTAGTTCTTGGATTTCTCTTATAGTAATTGCTTATAAAGAAACCGGTGATATACGTCTTTGTATCGATATGCGCCAAGCAAACTTTGCTATACAGCGTGAAAATTACCCTCTTCCAACTTTCGACTCCTTTATGACCAAATTGAAAGCGGCGCAATATTTCTCTCGGTTGGACCTAAAAAAATGCGTACCACCAGTTGGAACTGGATAAAGAGAGCAGAGAAATCACAAGCTTTATAACCCATAAGGGATTATTTCGGTACAAAAGGTTGTTGTTCGGGATCAATTCAGTTCCAGAGATATTTCAAAAGGTTATGGAAAGCATTTTGGTCTCCTGTCAAAATACGCTCAACTATTTGGATGACATAATAATTTTCGGGCTTACGGAGGACGATCACAACAAGGAACTTAAAAAGGTTCTTAATATTTTACATGAAAGGGATGTGACTATAAACAAAGAAAAATGCATTTTAAAGTAAAGCAACTAAAGTTCTTGGGTCATATTTTATCAAACAATGGTATTTCTGCAGATCCTGAAAAAGTTAAAACCGTACTTGAGTTTCGTCCATCTAACTGTAAAGAGGAAACTAGAAGTTTTTTGGGACTCGTGACATATTTGGGAAAATTTATACCGGATTTGGCAGATGTTACAGAACCGTTATGGAGACTCATAAAAAAGGATATAAGATTCGTTTGGAATGATGATCAGCAGCAAGCGTTTCAGAAGTTGAAGGACGCACTCATTAAAATACCAACACTTTCTTATTTCAACTTTAAAAATCAAACTCGTTTGGTAGCTGACGCAAGTCCAGTGGCTTTAGGAGCAGTATTACTTCAATTTCAAGGAGACAATCCGCAAGTCATTTCATTCGCTAGCAAAAGTTTGTCGTCAATTGAAAGACGGTATTCTCAAACAGAGAAAGAAAGTTTAGCTTTAGTTTGGGCAGCGGAACGTTCTTACTACTATCTGGCAGGGATTGAGTTTGAGTTGGTGACTGACCACAAACCATTGGAAGCCATATTCCAACCAACATCCAAACCACCAGCTCGGATTGAACGGTGGGTTTTAAGGTTTCAGTCGTTTAAGTTTAAAATTATTTATCAACCAGGGAAATATAACATATAAAATATTTGTGCTATTATAGAAGCGATGGTTCCACAAGCTCTAACAATAACAGAAATAGCACACAACAATGTTGCGGATGAAGAACTTATGAAAGCCTTAGAAAATACGAAGAAAGAGGACTGGAGCATGGCCGCTAAAAACAAGTATTTTCCATTTAGGTGGGAATTTTTCGCTTTAGGAAATATTCTTCTGCGAGGCACTAGGATTATATTACGAGTAGCTCTTCGAGCAAGAGTATTAAATCTCTTTCACGAAGGCCATCCAGGGGAGACGGTCATGAAACGTAGACTGAGAGCAAAAGTTTGGTGGCCCTCAATGGACAAGGACGTGACAAACTGGGTGAAGAGCTGTCGCGAATGTTTATTAGTTTCTCGCCCAATACCACCAGTGCCTATGATACGTCACGCCTTTCCAGATAGTCCTTGGCAGTGTGTGGCGATGGATTTGTTGGGCCCACTACCCAACCACGACTTTGTTTTTGTTGTGATAGACTACTATTCAAGATATCAAGAGATAAGATTTATAAAGAAAATAACTTCTTCAGAAATAATTTCAATACTGGAAAAAATGTTTAGCCGATTAGGATTTCCCAAATCAATAAAAGCTGATAATGGACGACAATTTGTAAGCGATGAATTCAAAAGTTTCTGCAAAAACAACAACATCAATTTAATAACTTCACCCCCATATTGGCCGCAAGCGAACGGTGAGGTAGAAAACATGAACAGGTCTATATTAAAAAGGCTTCAAATTGCCAATGGAAATGGAGCTGATTATAAGAAGGAAATTCAAAAATTTTTGTTAATGTATAACGTCACACCACACGGAACAACAGGAAAATCACCATCCGAGCTTCTTTATGGTAGGATGATAAGGGACAAGATTCCTTCTATTCAAGATATATGCGAAGAAAATTCCGACTCAGAAGCAAGAGATTTTGACAAAGTCAACAAGGAAAAAGAAAAGCAGCTAGCGGATAAGAAACGCGGAGCGAAGCAAAGCAAGATTGAAGTTGGAGATAAGGTCCTACTTCGCAATATGGTTTCTCAAAATAAATTGACACCAACTTTTATTTCAACCGAGTTTGAGGTTATTGAGCGAACTCCAAATGAAGTTATGGTTCGAACGGAGGACGGAAAAGTCTTAAGAAGAAACATTAGCCATGTAAAGAAGATTCCAGTGTTTTCGAAAACAATATCAGAACAAGCTACGACTGCACAAGATATTTCAATTCCCTCTCCGGTAGATGTTTCCTCTTCAGATACAGATGTTGAAGTTCGAGATGTCTCCGATTGTAAGAACACAGGATTGAAGCTGAAGCTAAAGAATATAGAAGGGATGTGGAGATCTGTTCCTCAGTAAAATGTACTTTAACTACTGTGATTAATTTATAATCAATTAGAAGGCTATGTTGGTCATATTAATATATTTACTCGTTACTATGATTATTCGATTTCTGTCACTCGAAGTGTGCATATCAATAAAGATATTTAAAATCATGAACTACAAGACTGTGTGTTGTTTCAAGTTCAATTTCAGGGATTATTACAAAAATTATATTTGTTTCGGAATCGAATAATGGAAAAAACCGATCAGTTCAAAATATTGAAAACCTTAAGCTACCGTCATCATATAAACAAAGTCTTATATGATCTCATTCTCTTTGTTTTATCACATTTTTAAATTTGGGTTGACAAATGTTCGATTTAACTTTTATTCCCAATAATTCCAATATAAAAATATCATTTAAAACAATTTTCTCAAACAATTCCACAAATTTGTTTTATTACTTATTTTAGGCATGACAAACAAACAGTTGTTTGAGTTACGACAAAGTTTACAACAAGGACATAGACTTAAGCCACAGACAGTTTCGAGAAAAAAATATAAAAATAATAAAAAACATTTTCTACGCTAACAATTTTCCATCATTTGTAATTAAAAATTTAATAGACAGAAAACTTAAACAACAAACTGATCAAACAAATAAAGAAAAACACAAGGTACAAGAAGATAATAACGCAATAAAATACTACAACTTAAAATATATTCCAAACCTAACTGACAGCAGAAGTATACATAGATCAATAAAAAATAAAAACGCATCGTACGCTCACAAACCAAATGCAACATTAAAGAACATTTTTATAAACACAAAAGCTCGAATTGACAAAGCACAGCAACATGAAGACGTCTATGAAATAAGTTGCAACGGGAAGGATGGGGACACGTGCAACTTAATATACATTTGGACGACGAAAAGATCACTTGAAATCAGATTGACGGAACACAGTGCAGAGGTGAGAAAGGACTATCACAACATAATGCTAGAAAGTGGGCACACACCAAACACAAAAATACTTGACAAGGAAAAAAACCATAACGCAAGATTTACTCTGGATAGTTTACTGGCTACTGGCTGAACACAATGGTGAAGCTGAAGTTGAACGCTGAAGTATGAAGCGCTGTCAAAGTTAAATATACGCGAACTCTATAAGGTGAACACAATGAGAAGCTGAAGCTGAAGTTTGAAATTTAGCTAAAGCTCAAGTTCACTCAACTTTAACTTGCGCTTTACGCTTCAGCTTCATCTTTGACATTTTTTCACAGTAACAAAATAGGCTAGTTCAATGTTTCTGAACTATCCGAGATCTCTTTTTTCTCAAATTCATTGAAAATGACTGAGACAATTCCTTGATCATTACGAAATCTCAAGATACTTGAACTAGCTTAATCAAACGAAAACAAAATGTGTGAGGGAAACACGGAATTATTTATAGCACTAGTTAAAAAAGAGAATATTTTATGGGATTTAACCAACCCCAAATATAAAAAATATTGAAAAGAAAGCGCAAGTGTGGAGTAATATTTCAATAGCATTTAAGATATATATTTATATATATATGATTTATATTCTTGGCAGTAAAAAAGCAAAAAAAGACATTCCGTACTTCACCATTGTGTTCGAGTCAGCTTCATCACTTAGCTTCAATTTTGACGTGCTTTATTTTTGGGCTTCATACTACAGCTTCAGCTTTACCATTGTGTTCAGCCAGTAAAACACAATCACGCTTCAGCTTTGGCTTCGTCACGTCACATTTCACACGCTTTCTGTTCGCTTTAAGTTACATTTTCTAAATTTCGGTTGTTGTTTTTGTTTTTTTCTGTCAAGGCGAGCAAAAGTTCAACCAGTTTCTACTTTAGCTTCGAGTTTGAGTCATGTTACCTTATCTTGTACACGAACCAAACGTAACGTCGAAGCCAAAGCAACATTGTGATAAGATGTTTTGATTTCCTATGTTTGAACTTGTAAACGTCAGGCGAAACCGAAGCTAAAGCGTGATTGTGTTTTAACTATAAGAATACAATAAAAACTGACACGAACTATAAACACACAGGAGGACAGGACAACACCATTATCAGCTATTCGAAACTAAAAAAAATACTGTGATAATCAATGTTTGTTTTTTCTTATTTTTGTTAATTTATTTTATTTGTGATTTTTTTTCTTTTTGTTTGCTGTGTTTATGTGAAATAAAAGTAAAACTTTAATTTAACATTAAATGTAAAATTCAACATTTTCATGTAAGTTTCCAATTATTGACATCATGGACGTATTATATATGGACTGCTAAATGCCTACCTCAAGTTGGTTCCATTTTAGTTGCAGTTATTTTGGGCGACACTAGCCCTCCTGAGTACACTAGCGGAATAAAAATTAAACGTCAATTTTGACATTTCATCCAAGACCTTGGCAACAGGTTTTTCTACGTTGGCATGTTAAAATTTCCTTTTTTCTACCCGTGTTATTTAGAATATCCCACAATTAATTAATAAAAAATCCCTTTTTTCAATCCCAAAGTGTCGAATTCGTTTTTAATTTTCAGATGTGATCATTGTATATACATTGTATATACAAGATCGAGCTGGCTGGAGAGGTATGTTCGTTGAGGCCCAGGTTCGTCCCGAACTGTTGCGCCCCCTAAGTAAGTAAGTAAGTATATACATTTTTTATAGTACTCTCATGGTGGTCATTTTTCGTCTGGCTATCTTCCTGCTTGATTCGTAACTAACTCTTAATAGTGGAGACGAGAACATTTACCGATATTTTGCCAGGATTTAATACACTTTTGTTGTCTGTACTTATTCTATATTCACACCAATTGGCAATTTCAGCACGCCTCATTGCGACTTGATTCGGAACTAAAAAATGATGCTTCATGATAGTCCATATATAAAATTGTTTTCTATAGAATATTTTATTAAAATATTACAATATTGATTGAAATTACATTGAAGCAAATTGTATAATGAATATTGTGTAATGGCGATGAGAACGATGTGATCTAGATCACTAATAAAACGGATGAGCAGTTTAATTTTGTAAAAAGGACACAACATCCTCAATGAAATAATTTACGGAGTTTATGCTTCCACCGATTTGCTTGAAAACAAACAAAATATCACAATCGGGAGACGACGACGACGTAGATATCCTGCCTCATGAGAATACTACAACACTTTTTAATATTTTGTTAATTCTTGATCCTTTTTTCACTTTTATCAACACAAAACTTTCAAATCAATAACAAAATCCAAATGAAATGCAAACTTCAGTGACATTTGCGAATTGTCATATAAAGTAGCTTGTGTGCAAATCGGTGTAAATCTTGATAAAAATCCAGATTTCCAAAAGGTGATCTAGATCAAAAAAAAAGATTGATCTGTTTTTGAAAACGAACTTAAAATTTGATCTGAGATCAAAAATATTTATCTTTTTTTAAAAACGATTTCGACATTAAGTTTGACATATTATGTGTCATCTGTCACAAATATCACAGGGAATTTTTCGAAACTGCAAGTTGGCCAACTGAGGAGTTCAAATAGTGAACAAACGCATTTTCGACTTGCTGTTTAACACTCAAGGTGCCTATCCATACGGCGACTTTTCAATCACCTCACGGGTGAGTTTGTTGAAAGGAACGGTGAGAGGCGAAGGGAGCAGATACTCATGTAGTGAACTGAATTTTCTCCGGATAGTACAGTTCCATATCTATACTGTTCCGTTTTTCTACATATTATTGAGTTTGTTTCACACCTACAAACTCAAGCCAAGAATATTTTATTATTATTTTTCCTTTTCACACTTAAGCAATAGTACAAGAGTGTACATGAGTTATAATATGGACACAACTCATGTGCTTTCAATCGATTGAAAAATCCCCGTACGGACAGGCACAAGTTGAAATCAACTCCCAAGTTGGCTAACTTAGGATTTATTAGTCCCCTTTTATACACATAGGCATATACCGCAGCGTGCTTTAGTATTTAGGCGAAGGTGTTGAGAACTGTAGTGGGGATCACAATCATACAGGGACCGAGAATTTGTTGCGATTCTCTAAATCTCGTTTTTTACTTTCATTGCTTGCTTCATTATTATCTTTCCCAGTTTGTGGTCATATGTATGTTTTGCTATAAGTAAGAGCAAGAGCGTTGAAATAAGCAAATGTAAGGACAAAGTAACGTTTGTCACACTGATACAGCCAAGATAAAGTAACGTTTGTCACACACGGGTGACGCTGATTCAACGCTACAGGCGTGCCCAAAAGGGAATTGATGAAGAATCGGCGTCATATGATTATGTTTATAAAATGGGACCAGCGAGTTGAAAAATAATGAACAAAACGGCCCTTAGTGACATTGGGAGATTGTAGTCTTGACTTAAAAATACATTCTTGAATTGTATCCAACTTAACTCACAACTTGCTATAAAAAATTCAAACTCACCATTTCAAAGTATACCTCCCACGTTTTACAGAAAAGAAAACAAAAGAAATTCAATAAAAGAAAAGTCAACAAAATAAAAGAGAAGAAAACCCATAAGAAAAAACCGATCTTCCACTATCTTGTTCTTCCACTTACACATCTGCGGCACTGTCTCTCTCACGCACTCACCTTCAACAATCAGTCCAGTAAATCTTTTTACATTTTCTCACCTATCGTGCTTCTCCATCGTTTTTACAATTTTTTACATTCAACGATTCAACATTCAACAATTTATTTTTTATTGTTTGCCTTGAAGAACAACGGCGTCTGCCTGCTGCCTCTTTAATCTTTTAATATTTTGTTTTTAATAATAATAAATTTAATAAAAAAAATGTTTAAATTTGCATTTATGTTGATTGCGTTGTTTCTCGGTAAGTTTTTGTATCTGAAATTGAATGAAATAAATAAATTCTTTCGATCGTGTTATTTGTATCTGATACAGCCATCCAATCATCGGAATGTGGTGTCTATGGACGTGACGGAGGTCGATCCGGTTATGTAGGCCGACGAAATAATTACATGGCTAGCGCACCAATTCCACCACCAAAACCCACATTACCACCAACCCCCAAGGAGTATCTTGATGCTAAATCCGGATTCTCAACATTCGGCATAATCTCAATCATTTTTGTCGTCATCATGAGTGCTTTGGTCTTCTACTACAGCATCATGTGCTATCCATTCCTGTGTGCGTCCGAGAAGAAATATCATTTCATGGATGTCTCGTCGACAATGACAACAGCCACGTCCAGATCGATACAGTCCATTGAGAATTTCCCTGTGGACCAGAAACATTCAATTTAGAATATTAATTTAATTGAATATGAAAGAGGAGGTGATGGAGAAAAGAGGCAGCGAGACGAGACAAAGAAGTGAAAAGAACTGGTTTTACAAAAGCAGCGAGACTCAATTGCTTATCATCTTTGCTGACAAAAAAGAGTCATCGAAAGGTAAACTATATTTACATTGAAATCCTCGGTTTTCCCTGGAACACTGAGGAGTCATTCCCAGTATGAGATTTTTTTTAACATTCAGTGCCCAGAAGACTGAAGCTGCCATTAGTTTTTTTTTTTTTTTTACAAAATTGGCCATAACTAGCTTAAAGAAAAATTTAGACCAATTAGCCTGCATTCCAGATTGACAGCCAATTAAACTTCGACTACTCAATTATTTAACGAATATAAGTTAAATGTTTTTTATCTGCATTTATCCAGACGCATTTCTATCAATTAATCATTTATTTTCCCTGCAATTGTGAGTCTGCAGATTGAATCTTCTTTGGTTTCGTTGAAATGATGTAAAACACTCATCATTAGACATTTTTTTCTTGCAATTGTAGTTATTATTCTATAGTTTATAAGCACTCGTTATACAATTTGGCAAATGATCTTTTAAGGCATACCTACACTAAGAACAACAAAAAGATAAAGACTTCTCAGAACTAACCCCGTACATGATGTTTGTTTATATAAATTATTTGATTAAGCAAGTAGTGCACACAGATGTCGCTTTGTAAAAAACAAGGAAAAAGTTGTTTTTGCTTGAAATTGTTTTATAAATTAGACTAGAATTATGTAGTTTTTTTTATATTAGTATGGTGATTAGGTTAGCTAAGATGGGAAGGTACAATGCAAGTGGATTTCCTTAGGAATGGGGGTTTCATTTTATTTTAATTTCCTGTGTTCATGGTGACCCAGATACTCGTATGTAGACAATATTAGTATCTAAAAATTTCTCATTGCAACTATACCTTGGAAGAACAGCGTGTGCAATGTACAGGGCATATAATACAAATCATATAAATCCCAGTAAAAGGTTCTTATTTTCGAAGATTAGTAAGTTAAATATTTCAATATAAAATTCTGCTCTTGTTGCCATGACTTGTAAAATAAGAAACAATTTTTGAATCAAAGTTTGATCAATTTTCTGATTCCCCGATCAGAAAAGTTAGTTCGGGCGGTATTTCCATCGTTGGAAGACCCAAACCGTTGCTTTGGCTGGCCAACATTCAATACCGTTTTTGATTTAAATTCGGTCGGTCGTCTCCTTGAACTCTCCATTTATTGAAGGGCTTCTACCTATAAGCAATAGTAATTCCGCGTGGCTTAGTAGTTAGTGTGTCGGACTGCTCAGCGAAGAGCCTAGTTTCGAGTCTCGCTCATAGCCACATTCTTTCCCGGGGTACTGCCTCTTGCGAGAAACTGACAAAATCTCCAAGAGTAAAAAATTGCCTTGAAAAAAGTGCATCTCATGTAGCCGTTCGGACTCGGCGGTAAATTGTAGGTCCCTTCCATTCTTGCAGATTAACAACACACAAAGAGGAATGGTTGAGAGTATAAGTCACTAGACCTTGGCTCCTTAAGGAGCTGTCGCGCCAATAAATTAATTTATTTATTTTATTTTAGTTACTTTTGGCCTTTGTTGGGCAGTTTCGTGAAATTTGTCCAAATTCCCTACACACGTAGCATCTTGGTCCACGGGATTTTTTCGTTGCTTTCTGCTTACCATAGAACACTGTAGAGCTTTCGGAGCCACCCTGACGTTCTTTGACATGCTGTAGGCCCTATTGTGGTTCTATGAAAAATTCTGAAAAAAAACTTTTCACTGATAAAGCACCCTTTGCGATAACAATAAAAAAGTTATGTCAAAATGTTTTCATTTCCTCCTGATAAGTTGTTACCAAAAAAAAAATCAAATACACATAAATGAATAACAAAACTTTTCATCTGTGTGTATCATGTATGAGTATTTAGCCCTATTTAGCTTACTTTTTCACAGAATAAACGAGAATCAGGTTGCTGAGTAAAATGAAATGACAAAATGAAAAAGTCATATGAAAAGTATCGTGGAAAGAATTTTATCATTTCATTTTTTCATAGAACCGGAATAGGGGCACTAGAGTAATATTGTTTTTATCACATCCGCCGTGATTGCTATACCTGAGCCTTCAAGTCCCATGATCATCGGACGATACTCATCCGGTAATCCAGCAAGTAGCACAGTGCCAATCCATTCGTCAATAATCTCCATGTCCACTGAACTTAGCTTATGAGCAGTACTTACGATTTTGTTTACGTAAAAGCCTAACTCTACGCGTCAACCTTGACTCCTCAAACGCTCGTTCCAGATTGTTCCATACTTTCACAGTTTTTGCAGACCGCACATGGATGAAATTTATTGGTTCGATCAAAAGAATAATTTTCGCTCGTACTTTCGTCACTTTCTTGGCGTTTATTCGCTGCATATTCGATACAATCCCAAAGCTCTTCAAGTTCCAGAAAAACGAATTTCAAGGTAGTAAAACAACAAGAAAGGGCAGCAACACTGGTCGATGGAATGATGCCGCTTTCAGTCTCTTCTGTTCCGATTCTAAGCTAACAGAAGTTGAGTCTTCAGGCCATTGTATTTTTTCTGTGGTAGGAGGGCTAGTAACCACATCTCGGACTTCGGGTATGGAACTGGGCCTCAAGATGGAGGAATCACAGGTCAGGGCTCCTCTTCCAAACGCTCTCAAAACTCAACTTTTCGAATTAACTCTGAATCTCCGAACGGCTTTCTTAATCTGTCCCATTATTGATTTGGTGGGTTAGGTGGGGTTGCTTTTTTGACGTCAACGTAGTTCACCGGTTCGATTGATAAAATAATCTTCGTTCTAGCATTTACAAATTTTGGTGTCAATTCACTTCTCGAAGACACAATCCCACAGTTCTTCATATTTCAAGGATATCTTTTTTTTTTGTAATATTATTTAAAATTTCGATTTTTTGACAAATTATCTTCCTCGTTTCTCTTTCTTACTCTTATTAAAAAAAAACAGAAACCTGTGCTAAAAAATTAAAAAATGGGCACGACTGGGTCGCACGTACTTGCTCGTATGTGCCGGATTACATTGGAAAGCAAGATCAGCAACAAGTAACATTTACGTTGAAAATAACACAGTTTGAACTTATAAAAAAAAAACACAATACTTAACGGTTTTCAGTAAAAATGAAGTACGCCATCACACGTCTTAAATTACAAAGAATTTATGAAAAAAATATTTCGAAAATTGTAGGACCGTTTTTGATAATATCCTTTTTTAATTTTTAGTTTTTTTTTTTAATTTTTTACAGGCATATCACATTAAAGCTACTTTCTTATTTCACTGTAAAAAGACGAATATACTACTCCTTTAAAAGACTAACGCACACCAGAATTAATAAAACTACCTAGATCTTCTCAAATATAAAATTTGACAGAAATCTAAAGAGCCGTTACTGAGAAAGCCCAAATTAAAAAAAAACCTTTATATGAAAGGTACCGTTAACAGACTTTTCCCGTAAATTTAATTCTAATCAAATGATAGCCAATACGAACAAAAAAATTCTCAAAAATGTTCATCAAATCGTTTGGAGCCGTTTTCGAGAATAATAAGCTTTTCCTAAACGGTCATATGGCAGGACCGTTATTTTTAGGCCTACAAATAAAATTACAATTTCCCCAAAATAATCACACACACCAAGTTTGAAGATAATCGCTTAAGCCCTTTAGGCTGCAGCTCGTTATACATCCTGACAGACAGACAGACATTTTTTCTCGATCACTTTTTTTCTCTATGATCGTAATGCCATGTTTCATTGTTATCTCAATATTTTTATATTCACGAATCCTAAACTTTCCTTATAGTACCTAAATCGCAAGTAAAAATGTCGCCAGCACTCAGTCGCTTTAAAATTGTACCTTCTCAGATCAGCTAACTTCTAATTGTCAAAAACATAAAGTAAATACAAAATAAAAATCAGCATATACATACATATATATTTTTATTAAATATTTTACAAATAATCTTAATAATTTGTGTGTATTTTATCAGCATTCTAATAAAAAGATGATTGCTCAAAACTTACATAAGAAACTATATAATCCATGAATTTAATTGTGGAATTAATTTCGAACAATTTTATTATTCTATACAAAATATAGATTTAAGTCAAAAATTATATCTGCCAATATAAGAATAGTTAAGTATTAAGTTAATATTATTAACATTTAAAAATAAGAAAAATATAATGTGATTTTAATAAGAAAAAAAAAATGACGATGAAGTTCAAACATACACATCACTTTTGTAGATTTTTTTAAACTTATACATATACAACTACAAAATATATTATTGAATACAAACATTTACATTAAACATATTTTTATATTAACTTTATTTGTGTTAAAATTTAAACTTTATTGATAAGACTATTTGTGCAAAATGTTTATAAGAATATCGAATATAATTTTAATAAAATACTTTTTTTTTAAAAAAAAGAAGAATTTTAATAAATTAAAAAAAAAGTTTTATATTTATCCCGAACTGTGCCATTGTATATACATTTTCTATAGTACTCATGGTGGTCATTTTTCGTCTGGCCATCTTCCTGGTTGATTCAGAACTAACTCTAAATAGTGGAGACGAGAACTTTTACCGATATTTTACCAGTATTTAATAAATTTTTGTTGTCTGTACTTATTCTATATTCACACCAATTGGCAATTTCAGCACGCCTCATTGCGACTTGATTCAGAACTAAAAAATGATGCTCCATGATAGTACTATATGCAGTGTATATACAAAGACTGTGCTAGCGTGACTATACGGTTACATGGAACAGACTTTTGAAAAAAATTGAATTTCAAAAAATTCAAACCGTTAAAAACGATCAAAGTAGGCTGTATTTGCCACTTGATACATTGTATACTTTATTATACTTCATTTCATGTAGTTGCCCTTGTATATACACTGCATATAGTACTATCATGGAGCATCATTTTTTAGTTCTGAATCAAGTCGCAGTGAGGCGTGCTAAAATTGCCAATTGGTGTGAATATAGAATAAGTACAGACAACAAAAGTTTATTAAATACTGGTAAAATATCGGTAAAGGTTCTCGTCTCCATTGTTTAGAGTTAGTTCGGAATCAACTAGGAAGATGGCCAGACGAAAAATGACCACCATGAGAGTACTATAGAAAATGTATATACAATGTAGTTGCGTGAAATATTTCATCAGAGTAATGGTTTTGAATATACGATTTTTTTTCTTCTAACGAAAACGTGTACTATGGCGAACAAGCAAAAGTAAGTTGTTAATTTTTTTTATTTATTTTAAAAGCTAAAATTATCATACATACATCAAAAGGACGCTTACAGGTTCTTGTTTTTTAATATTATGTCTTTTGGAAAAAAATATTTGTTATATATGTTTTCGCGGTTTTTGTGAAGGTGTGTGTACGGTCACGCTGGTACTGCCAGGCTACGTGTCGTCCTTCTAAACGATGTGACTGTACGGTTACGTTAGAACTTTAAGAGTTTATTTTTTTAAGTTTTATTTTGTGTTTTTATGGGCTTTTTCTAAGAAAATTATCGCTCAAGGATGCAATGGATCATGTTGAGCTGATGATTGATGATGAAGACAATAACTACAATGACATAATCGATGGTATTTTTATTGAACCACCTGATGAAGAAGGTAACATAAGTGGCGAAGATGATGCTCCTGAAAATGAAGCTGGTACAATCGATGATCTCAACGAAAACCAATTAAAAGCCGGTTGTGAACTTGTTCTGAAAGATGGGTAGCATATCGACTCTTTTTCTATTGAAGGGCAATCTGTTTTGATTCAAGAAATTGAGGATGTTCTTGCTGATGTTTTGAAGGAATCGGAACCAAATCAATCTTCTGATCAACTAGCTCAAGCCTTAGAGCAGCAGGAACTGGACGCGTCGAGTTCAATCCAAGAAGAAAGATTACATGTTGTAGAACCGATCTCAACTCGACTAAGGAAAATTACTCCCGTTCCCTCAGAAGTTTTCTTACCCGCATCGAACAAGGCGACAAAATTTACATGGGTAAAGGATAACTCAAGTTCTGGGATCCCCTTGTTCCCCGAGTTGAATTTTGATGACTGCAGGGATTTGCAGCCACATGACCTCTTTGAACATTTCTTTGATGATGCATTATTGGAACATATCAGTGATTGTTCAGAAAGATATGCGATAAACAAAGATGGCAAAGCAGTTCAGAAATTTTCAATTCGAGAAATGCAAACATTCCTTGGCATTCTTATGGTGACTGGATACAACTCTATTCGAAATTATAAAGGATACTGGAGTTGTTCAGATGATCTCCGTAACGAGTTAATTTTCAAGACAATGCGCCGAGGAAGAAAAGAAATTCTTCGTTGCCTTCATTTCGAGCCCAACCTAGTAGCACCGGAAGGCAACAAGGACAAGCTTTGGAGGTTACGGCCTATAACAGACCATCTAAAGGCAAACATGCTAACAAATGATGAAAGTATGATCGCTTATTATGGACGACATGGATGCAAACAATTTATAAAAGGAAAGGCAATAAGATTGGATTATAAGGTGTGGTCGCTGTGCACTCCCTCTGGGTACATGGTAAATTTTGAGATTTACCAAAGAAAAAATACCCGTTCTAACACCAGGTATGAGAACGCTTTGGTAAATGCTCGGCACCACTCATTTCAATGATAGACGACTTTCCTGAAAATATCAGAGGTCTGCCGTTTTCGTTCTATTTCGACAACTTATTTACGGGCTTACCTAAAGGCAAGAGGATACTACGCGACAGGAACAATTAGAGAGAATCGAATCCCATCAAGTTGTCCTATCGAACATAAAAACAAGCTAAAAAAGATGTCTCGTGGATCATATAAATCGATAACAATGAAAGAAACTGGCATAAAGCTAATAAAATGGGTTGATAACTCTATTGTTTGCATAGCTTCTACGTGTTATGGTGCTTTGCCAACTTCTTCAGCATCTCGCTATTCGAGAGAAGCTGGAAGAAAAATAAGTATTGTTCGTCCATGTTCCATAACGGAATATAATAAATATTATGTGCGGGGTTGATCGTCTGGATCAAAATGTGAATAACCATAGAATCTCGTACCGTGGAAAAAAATGGTGGAGCTCGATATTTACATGGTTTATAGATGTAGCAGTAAATAATGCCTGGCAATTGCAACGAGGAACAAAGCCTTTATCACAGTTGGAGTTCAAAAGGTCCATAGCAGTTTACGACTGTTCACACTATGGTGAATTTCCGATCCAACCTGGTCCCAAGAGAAATCGACGTGAAGATAATATGATGCAAAATATTCGATTTGACAGGACCAACCATTTTGTGAATCCACTTGAAAAAAGAAGACGCTGCGCAGGAGATAACTGCAAAAGTGTTATAAGCACCTGTTGTATAAAATGTAATGTTGGCCTTTGTGTAAAATGTTTCCAACAATATCACACTCCATCATAATTTTTGTATAAAAACCACCATTTTGTGTATAAATACTTAGTTTTGTTTCATGTCATTCTAAACAATTTAAATTTTTCAAGACACTTTATACGGACCCTATTGGTGCTTGCGTGACCATATGGTTACACTACATAAATGGCCTTACATGGGTTAACGGTACATGTTACAAACTAAAATTACTTTATCTATGCTAAGGAAAGCCTAATGCAAAATCCCTGCAAGTTTCATTGAAAAATTTGCAAAAAATAATTACAGCACAGTTCGGGTTATGTATGTTTATTTTATACTAGCTGACCGACGCGGCGTTGCTCGGGTATAATAGATATTATTCCGGATCGCGAAAACAGCGTCACCTATTTGGGCCAACTATAGCTAAGACAAAAAATTATCAAAATCGGTTAAGCCATTCAGGGGTGATGCTTTCACATTGAACAGACATTCAAAATTACATATACCTTTAGTGAACAAACAATTATTTATAGCCAAATAACTTTTGGTGGATGAATAGGGTCGTTTGACGAAGTTTTAGCATAGACAGTACTTTATTTCAGTCGGATTATTAACGCCTTGGTTTCTTTCGGTTACCATGTCGATCGTTTTTTTTTTCTTAAATGTTTCGCTGGGCAGTTTCAATTGAATATGCCGATTAAGCTTGTTGAAATAATCATTTTTTGCTGCCATTTAGCCAATCTGGATTGGTGTTCCTGCAATTAACTACACAAATCCGGATTGGCTTAGACCCTTTAAACAATGGCTTAAAATGCAGTTGCATTTGACAGAAGTTCGGCGGGAATGAAATTTCATATGTGGCACCATTTTCCATGCCCAAATTTAATTTAAATATTTGGGCGGACTGGTCTTGCAACAAATGGGCACGCATGTTCTGGACTCGGTTTCAAAGATATGATGACTTAAGAATACATTTAGCTCATCTGCGGGCTTTGATTTCGAAATAACAGGCCAAGTTTAGCGGAAATCACAAGCAAGAAGAATAGGAGCGCTTCCTATAGGTGGATTGTTTATTCGAAAATCACACATAATACGTCAAGCGCTTTGAGCATTTTATATGCCATTGTGCACTTGTCAAAATGATAACATTGCACGTTTGTACTTAACAGTGTCCGAAGTTTATTTATTTATTTGGCTTAATACAAGCGTCTAATAATACTTAATCAATCTAGACTTATATACTAACTCACTTAATGAACAAAAGAGGTTGGGACAGGTTGAGAATTCATGAGTAGTGTCTGTAAAGGTGTTTTCGAAGAGAAGAAGAACTGGTATTGAGATCGAAGACACGAAGTACGTTGTTAATAATTCTACTAAAAGGATTAAAATAGGCATTACTTTTTAAATGTTAAGTGATTTTTGTGTCGTCTGTTCTAATCTTCGCGGTTTAAGAAAGAATTTCTTTTACGTGTACGTCTACACTGTTCAATCCTTGCCAGCTGTTTTGGCATTAAGTGAAACTCAGGTTGGAGTAAATACTGATCTATCAGAGTTTGCTGTACATGGTGCTTGGTGTAATTACTTTTTTCACATCATGGTCTCGTGGTCTATGCTAGAAATGATATTGCTTGCCAGAGCCTTTCCCAAAACGGGCAATGTTCCAACACGGACTTCAACTTCTTGTGGCTCAAATTCACTGTCCGCAAGCATGTCATTCATTATTGTTTTATTTACAGGAGTCCCGTGTATTTACAGAGTAGTGCCCCGTGGCTTAGTGGTTAGTGTGTCGGACTGCTAAGCGAAAGAACCTGGGTTCAAATCCAGCTCATAGCCACCTTTTTTTCTGGGGTACTGCCTCTTGCGAGGAACTGACAAAACCTCCAAGAGTAAAATTTGTCTCGAAAAAGTGCATCTCATGTGCCGTTCGGACTCGGCGGTAAACTGTAGGTCCCTTCCATTCTTGCAGAGTAACAACACACACACAGGAATGGTTGAGAGTATAAGTCACTAGACCTTGGCTCCTTAAGGAGCTGTCGCACCAATAAATGTATTTATAAATTTTACAGGAGTCCAAATCTCCACAGTTGTTCGACTTGTAACGAGTTTGATGCGCTGTCTGATTCCATCTCGAAAATTGTTTCCCTTTTTCCTCGCACTGAAATCGATATTGCAGGCGATTTCAATGAACACAATTCCAATTGGCTCCGCTATTCTGGTCAGACAACACCCGAGGGAAGGTATGTCGACCTCTTTGCCGGGTTACATCACCTTACCCAACTGATCGATGTGCCAACGCGTATACCGGATGTTGCTGGGCAAGCCGCCCATATTCTTGTCTTGTTTTTTACTTCTCACCCCGGTAAATATACCATAAGTGTAACTTCTCCATTTGGCACTTCGGACCATTGTGTCATTTCAGCTAATTTCTCGTCCTCACCCATCCAGTTTTAGTAAAACTCCCCACCAGGACCGTTTGGCAATACGAGAAAGCCAACTGGGACGGCCTGAATTTTTTTTCCGAAACTTTAACTGGTCACTATGCTTCCTCGATAGTGGCATTGATGCCAGTGTTGAAATGATCACAAATGTGATTCTTCAAGGGATGCGTGCTTTTATTCCTAACAGAGTAAAAAGCATCAAACCTAAAGAAAAGTCTTGGTTTAATTCTGAGTGTAAAGAAGCTATCAGACTCAACAAGCAAAGAACTCAGGCAACTCCGTTATTGAAAGAAGCAAATTTTTGCATTTCAAAAATTAATGGCAAAAAATTCTGCAATGTCCCAAAGGCAGTAAACATTCATTGGTCATTTGTAAAAAAATATTAAAAACTCCTCAACATCTTCGGTTCCAACGCTCATCGCCAGTGATAATCCAATTGTCTACTCTTCAGAGAAGGCAAACTAACTTGCAGCCTATTTCGCTGCCAGCTCAACGCTGCCTAACACCAACGTTGTCCCTCCTGTACTTCAGAATGTAAATTTTTCCATGGGACAGATTTTTTTCCGTACTCGTACAGTAGCAAGAGTTCTCAAAGATCTCGATATACACAAATCCGCTGGCCCGGATGGTATACCCCCATTCTTCTGAAGAGGTGTTCTTTCACACTGACAAAGCCACTGCGTAAGCTTTTCCATCGCTCCTACTCTTCTGGAACATTTCCTAGAAAATGAAAAACAGCATTTGTCCAGCCTGTCCCTAAGAAAGGTGACCCATCCTCCCCTCCTCCTACCGACCGATAGCACTGACATCCCTTCTTTCTAAGGCCATGGAAACGCTGATCAATCGTCAGCTTAGGGAATATCTCGAAGATCGAAAGCTTCTCCATGACACCGTCAGTATGGCTTCCGCAGCAACCGTTCCACTGGTGATCTGATGGCATATCTCACCGAACAGTGGAATAAATCTTTACATCGCTTTGGTGAAAGTAAGATTATTGCTCTTGATCTCTCCAAGGCATTTGATAGAGTTTGGCATGAAGCTCTCTTATCGAAAATGCGTGCTTTTAGGATCGATAATACTCTTGTTCGTTGGATTAAAAGCTATCTTCTGGACCATTCAATACAAGTTGTATTGGACGGTTTCAAGACTGATTCCCACAAAATAAATGCTGGTGTGCCCCAGGGCTCCGTTCTGTCTCCGACTCTTCCTCATTTTTATAAATGATCTTCTGTCTGTTACTTCTAATCCATTTAATTGTTTTGCTGACGACTCTACCCTCAGATTTTCATACTCGTTCGTTAATTCACGTCCTTCGCCTTCGGGCGTACAATTGCAACGGTACCATATGTCAAGCTCATTAAACTCCGATTTATACAGCATTGTCAAATGGGGTAATAGGAATCGTGTGGAGTTTAATGCTTCGAAAACTCAATGCTGTCTTTTGTCGTGAAAAGAATGCTGCTAAGTGCTTAGGTTTTCTGTATCGTTGTAAGAAGTATTTTTCTCCTGATCTGGCTACAATTTACAAAGCGTTTGTACGCCCAAAACTCGAGTATAACTCCCACTTTTGGACAGGTGCTTTACAAACATCGCTCCATCTGCTTGATAGAATACAAAATAGAGCGTTAAGATTGATAGGAATAGGAAATAGAACTGCCGCTGAAACAATTGCCCTTCTCGAACAACGACGCAATGTTTTCATGTCTCCTTATTTTATCGTTTTTTTTTTATAAAAAAATGTTCACTCGAAGTAGCCAACTGCATCCCTCCCTTAAAAGTTTCTCCCGTAATACTCGTCTCGCAAGGAATGCTCATCAGTTGAGCACAATTTCGGACGTACCGTGAAATATAGGGATTTTTTTTTTAGTCGAACAACACGAATTTGGAACAGTTTACCCGGCGAGATTTTCCCTTGTCATTTTAATCTGCAAGCATTCAAAACCAATGTTAATCGACACCTCATATCTTTTCTCTCCCTATCTTCCTAATGCACGTGCAGTGTGCTCTACATTAAAAGGGAAACAAATAGTCCCGTGTGCGCGCGTTGATTATAAAAAAAAATCCTTTTCCCTGAAGAAATAATGAAGCTTTCTCAGGATAAGTCCCTCCAGGATTTTACTGACACAAAATAGAAGCGAAATCGGCCGATATCCCTCGACGCTAGTCCTGTTGGTTTTCTTCGGAATGGGCACCACTTTTGCCGTTTTCCATATTTCGGGGAAGTAGCTGTTATTCAGGCAGTTGTTGAGGATGATCGCCAGCAGTAAGCTGGCGAGATTTGGTAGCTTTTTAAGCACAAAGTTAGAAATCCCATCATCTCCTGCTGACTTCTTAGAATATCCTACGTGGATTAGGTCAGTTACTTCCTCGATGGAAGTAAGACTTCTTCCTCAATTCCATTATGTATAAATTTAAATACGCCTGTAAAATGTTTGTTTTCAAAATTTCTCAATTTATTAGAAAATAACACATGAACTACACGAAGGTAGCCGCGGAAGAACAGAAATGTCAAAGAATTTGATTTCGTTTTTCTTGTTAGCACGTGCGATCGAAACCTTACTTGAAGCAAAACGTTCGCACGTGCCAAAACGTTCGTGTTCGCCTTTTCCATACAGAATGTCACCCCAGGTTCTGAATCTTTTTTTCTTTATGAAGGATGTTACCAGAAACTTGCCAACTCTGAGTAATAGCCTCCCCATTAATAGCCAAATTTACATTAAGAATCAATTGTGTTACCAGCGGCTACCACAAGAAGGCTATGGACTATGGAGACTTGCGTCATTTGGGATAATTAAGGCATGTACATGCTCTCGTATGCTTCATGTTAGTCCCCCCATCCCGTAGACAGTTGCCCACCAAATAAATAAAATAAAAATACAAAATGCTTGTTTTGTAATTTATATACTTAAAACTAATGTTAAATTTATTTTTATCTCTTCTTTCACACACTTTTTTTTACTCTTTCTACTTAAATGCGTCAAGCAAATACAAAATATTAAATTGCTTCTTAAATGGAGGCGGTGGTGGCAGTCTCTGATGAATATCACATCAATCTCCTTCCTTAACAAATCTACAGTTCATCCTTGGCCTCCTTGTCATCCTCCAAATCGATATCAGACAGATCGATGTCCTCTTCCTGCGGCAACTGTCCATCTTTGCCGTCCCATGCATCAACACTGTTGATCTTTGGTTTCTTTGCCCCACGAACTGGAGATGTGTGTCCACGACCGTAGGAGATGTCACGAAGGAACTCATCAATGCCATCCTTCGAGAAGGATCCCTTCAGAACGGAGAATTTCATTTTCTTGAAATTAACCACAGCCATTGCAGGATAACCGAAACCGCCGATCTCCAGAGATTCTTCCAGAGCCAGTTGTGCACCACCCTCGGCCCAAGCCCATCCCCAGAGCTTCTTCTTGTACTTCTCACCGGCGTCTTTGAGTGTCTTTAAGAAGGCGTTCCGACACTTGGCATCGCAGTCGAGGATATGAGGCAACACCGAGACAATGCACAGCGGTTTACTTTCGCAGGCGTTGTCGAAGGTGCTTTCGTTGATGATTTCAACAAGTTCTGGAGCTGGCACACTGTCGCTGTGCTTCTCCAAAGCAAATGACACAATGTCAGAAGAAGTACGCCCACCATTGTAATCCTCTGCATCGCTGGAAGACTTCTTTCCTGCTGGGAAGAATTTGATAGTTGGGTAGCCACGAACTCCATATTCCTGCAACAGAGATGAGAATGGAATAAGAAATTTGAATTGTTTGCAGGAGAGGCAATCTTACCTGAGCCTTTGATTGGTGAACAGTTGCATCCAGAGCTCCCAATTTGACTTTTCCTTTGAGTTCTTTAGCTGCTTTGGCCCACTGTGGTTCCAAATTCTTGCAATGTCCACACCATGGGGCGAAGAACTCCACCAACCAGACATCATCGCTCTGCAGGACCAGTTTATCAAAGTTGTCATCAGTGAGCTCGATGACATCATTTGATGAACCGCTGCTGCCGCCACTGCTGCTTCCGCCTCCGAATGCGGCTTGAACCTTCTTCTTGGCCTCGGCCAGAGCTGCTTCAGCCATTGCTTTTGCTGTTCTCTGTCCATTGAAGTCAACTGGCGAGCGTTTGTTTGCTCCGAAGATCTTAATTGTCGGGAATCCTTTCACTCCATATTGCCCACCAATCGATCCGTGTTCGTCGGAATTCACCGAACCGACTTTAATGACTCCCTTGACTGCTTTGGCTAGTTTCTTGTATTCTGGGACTAGGCTTTGGCAATGACCACACCATGGGGCAAAGAACTCGACAATCCAAACGGAATCATCGTTTATCACTAGCTTATCAAAGTTCGAAGACGTGAGTTCAACGACATCATCCGAAGGTGAATAGAAGGCCCATGATGCTTGGGCACATATCGCAAAGACTACGACTGCACAATGGGTTAGTATAAACAGGATTTGTTTTATGAAGGCAGAACTTACCTGCAAAGAGTTGCATCTTTGTGGTGTGTAGGCGTTTTCTAGAAATTCGACAAAAGCCGGTGGTGCTACGTTGACTTTTTTCTATTCAACAATCTGTTGTTTATTTGCGGAAATTTAACTCAATTTGGATGTGTCCATGCACTGATATTGTGATTATAGGAAAGTATCTATTATTAGTTACAAGAAATGTACTTTTTTGAAGTGGTTTCTTGTTAGTTTTGATATTTATTTAATATTTTTTAAAGGAAATAGTATACATAAAGCAATAGTGAACTGAAACCGAATGTCAAATTGTAATGAATAAAAGAGATGCGATTGATTATATGGATGCTTTATATTTTCGTGGAGCATTTTGATTGGTTTACGTGGCCTGTTAAACGATGGTGGCGACATCTTTGGATAAATAGCAAAATAGGTTAGTTTGATTGGCATTTTAAGTGGGCGTTTTTATTTAAAGATGATTTTTTTTATTTGTTTGCATACCAAAGATTTCAGGGACAAAACAAAACAAATCAAAATTTAAAAAAAATGTGACGCTGATTTATGCAGTGGGGGTCGTGTGATAACTTATAAATTGCTATCGTTTTTATGCATAAAAGATGTAGAGATGTAGAGTAGAGAAACGTAAAATATGTTGACATAAATATTATTTTTATTTAAAGAATAATAGAGTTTTGAAAAATGCAAACATTAATGTGTGATACTGCAGTAGTGATATTATTATTACCTTTTGATTGGGAAAATATTGTGATATTTCGGCCTGGGGTTCGACAAATAAAACTCAATCAAAATTCCACAATAATAAAACAAATCTCTTTATTTTATAAAACACAACGTCTTTCAGTTTAAATAACACCAATTTAACTTATTTCACTTATTCACAATTCAAATACGTTTTTATAATTCAACACTTTTTATTTAATCTCAATTCAATCACTTTTTACTAATACTTCCAGTTGTTAACAATTCCACTTTCGAAAATAAACTGAACTGTCAATGCAATCTACTCTTGTATTTATACAACTTTAAAAGCTTCTGGAAGCTTCTGTCTGGTTCTGGCACAATCTAAGCTTTCGGTACTAATTCGAGTCTCGAATTGTTTCGTCAAGTTCGATTTAGTACTAAGTTAAAACATGTTGCAAATATGTAGCATACTTCTAGGAGCATGGTTGTTGTACACAATAAATGTTGGTTGTTGTACACAATGAATCCAACAGATGGCGTTAATTTACAAAATGTATCTAAACTTGTTGCCACATCACATTGTCCTCCTCTTAGTTTTGTTCGTCCCGAACAGGCACATCATCATTGTTTCCGTGGTAACGATGCAGTCGATCCACATGGACAATTTTCATTTTTGCTCTTGGTCCTCGTTGGATTCGGAAAACGACGTCATTAATGCGCGTAACTATTTGGTAGGGACCTTCCCAGTCCTGCTGAAGCTTGGGCGATTTTCCCTTTCTGCGATGTGGGTTATAAAGCCATACCAGATCTCCCTCATTGAATTCAGGTGCTGTTGCTCTCGCATCGTATCTGGTCTTCATGCGGTCACTCGCAATGTTTATATTGCTTTGGGTTCTTTGGTGTGTGTCGTTGATCCTTTTAATCGGGGCGCTCACTTTGTTCTGGTGCATCTTAGCGCTTGCCTTGACTTTGGGTCCTTTACTAGCTTTGCACGTGGTGCACTTTCGACACCATCTCTCGACATCTTTTCTTACAGTTAACCAATAAAAACGTACCCGTACCTTTTTCCGTGTCTTGTTGATTCCTAAGTGCCCGCCGGATTCTTCATCGTGCATTTCCCTTAAAATCTCCTGCACTTTCGACCGTGGCACCACAAGCTGTATCTTAAAGGATCTTCCATTGGGCATTTCCCATTTTCTCCACAAAACACCATCTTCTACATGGAGAGAGTCCCACTGCGCCCAGTATGCCTTTAAAGTAGGACTTCTGTCGGAGATGTCTCTTGCATTCGGCTTATCCATAGATTCCTTCCATACAAGAATCGGCTCGATGTCAGGATCTTCCTTTTGTGCATTACGAAGTTCTTCCGCGGTCCAACCCTTTACAGGTTCAGCCCTTAGTCTCTGAACAGAAATACTTTCGTCCTTCTTACCGTTCAAACACTTAGGATGCGCTCTTTCTGAAGATGGCCGGAGAATTTCATCACTGGCTATGATCGTCCGAAGATTTACAGCATTCTCGTTTCCGTACACCATTGGAATCTCGACGATTGAATACCTTAACACCTGCATTCGAAAGTCTAGGACTACTTCATGCGCCTTCATAAAATCCACACCTAGTATGCAGTCGTCGCATATGTCAGCTACCAAGAATGCATGTGCGAAGGTCAGCCCTGCCAGTTCTATCTTCAGAAGTACCTCTCCGTATACTTTTGCTACTTCTCCCGTAGCTGCCTTCAGACTGTTCCAGCTGGTGTTGTGTAGCCAGGACGTCTGGACAAGGCCTCTTCTAATTATGGAGGCCGTGGCACCCGTATCGATAGTGGCCACACATTTTCTGTTGGCGATGACGGTCTCCACCGTCAAACTCTGGTTGCAGCGTTTCGTTTGCGCAACTTGGATAATGGTCCTGGGGGCGTTCATTTCATCAACCGACTTCTGCTCTGCAAAGTTGGTTCTTACGCGCTTTCCACAATGATGTATCCCCAAATCATGCCCGGTAGGGTAAGCGATATCCCTGTCAGTAGGCCTTTTTCTCTCGCTATGTGGGCAGCTTACCTGTGGAGATCTGCATTGTCGCTGTAGGTGTCCTAGCTTGTTGCAATTCCAGCATCTCATTTGACCTCGAGCAGTGTTCAGGTTTTGTCTTTCAATGTCGACACGTTGACATGAGCACTCTAGCGTAGCCATTTCCCTGACGCGATGGCTACCTTGCGAAGCTTGGTCTGCTGCTTCCATTGTCAGGGCAAATGCTAAAGCCTCAGCGAGCGTTTTCTTACCTGCCATTCTCACAGCCATTTGTAGTTTTCCATCTGCAATGGCATTAGTGAACGCATCGGTTGCCAGTTCGTTTATGATTTCCCTGCTGGTATTGGGATAAGACAAATTCGCCAAGCGCTCAATGTCAGCTTGCAATTGTTGTAGCGTTTCACCTCTTGCCTGGACCCTTCTGCGCAACTGGACTCGGTAAACTTGCTGCATGTGGTCGTCGCCAAACCTCATCTCGATTGCCTTGACCATGGCATCATAATCCTGATGTTTGTCTTCAGGAATGGTCTGCAGCAATTCGGCAGTTGTTCCTCTGAGAGCAAGCGTAAGAGCAATTGATTTGTCTTCGTTGTCCCAGTTGTTCGTCAAGGCGGCAGCTTCGAACTGCCTCTTATAAATTGGCCATGATGTTTGACCATCGAAGACAGGGGGCTGCATTTCCTTTCTTCGTGGACCGTCGCTCGAATATTCCCGAACCTTCTGCTTTTTCAGAGAATCAAATTCCTTAGCCAGATGTTCGTACTGTTGCTCTACACTTTCTACTTGCCTTCCGAACTTTTCTTCTAAGTTTTCTATTTTCTGATCTACTATTTGGAGTCTTTTGTCGAAGAGAGCATTCTGTGCATCTAGCTTGTTTTCGAGAGAATCCCTTTGTTCGCTTAGTTGCTTCTGAAGAACTTCTAAAGAATTCTTCTGCTCATTCTTTTGTTCGTCGAATTTACTTTCGAGAACGTTCTTTTGTTCTTCGAGAACGTTCTTTTGTTCTTCGAGAACGTTCTTTTGTTCTTCGAATTTCGACAGAAGCAACTTCATGAAAGCAGGCATTTCATCGGCTGTACTTACTGTGCATTCTCTCCCTTGTTCTTCAACATCGAACAACATGGTATCGGGGTCTCCACCATCCTGAGTGATAGCATTCTGAAGTCGGAGCAATAGTTCCTTTTTCAGCCCCGAAGTCTGAAGATTTCGTTTTCCTAATTCTTCTTTCAACTCAGCTGTTGTCAATTGTTCTAATTTGCGACCCATTTTATGTAACTTAAACACTATTTTCGCAACACAGTCAGTTTTATTTTAATGTCTCTTCTAGAAAGATCTTTTTCCAACACTATTTTTAACAAAAATACTCGCTATTCACAGTTTTATAGCACAATCAGTTCAATAGTTTCTGGAAAATTCCACTTTCACAATTAAATGAGTCACCGAAACTGTTTTAGAAAATGTCACTATGGAATTTTCTAGCACTTTACTGAGTTTTATCCCACTTCTGACACCAATGTGCTATTTTGGCCTGGGGTTCGACAAATAAAACTCAATCAAAATTCCACAATAATAAAACAAATCTCTTTATTTTATAAAACACAACGTCTTTCAGTTTAAATAACACCAATTTAACTTATTTCACTTATTCACAATTCAAATACGTTTTTATAATTCAACACTTTTTATTTAATCTCAATTCAATCACTTTTTACTAATACTTCCAGTTGTTAACAATTCCACTTTCGAAAATAAACTGAACTGTCAATGCAATCTACTCTTGTATTTATACAACTTTAAAAGCTTCTGGAAGCTTCTGTCTGGTTCTGGCACAATCTAAGCTTTCGGTACTAATTCGAGTCTCGAATTGTTTCGTCAAGTTCGATTTAGTACTAAGTTAAAACATGTTGCAAATATGTAGCATACTTCTAGGAGCATGGTTGTTGTACACAATAAATGTTGGTTGTTGTACACAATGAATCCAACAGATGGCGTTAATTTACAAAATGTATCTAAACTTGTTGCCACATCACAATATGTTTCGACCCAATTTCACCCACAAAGATAAAAATCGGAGCATGATAAAATTGTATTAATATAAAAAGATCATTACATTTTTGTATTGTTTTCTGTGAAAATATATAGGTATACTGTCATTTAATATTATTAAAAAACAATTTTTTTAAACAGAAAATGTATGAACCATTGAAGGTTCTCTCAGAAATTCTCTCTGGTGTATATCAAAAGAACACCAGCCATGGACGTATTATATATGGACTGCTAGTTGCCTACCTCAAAATGGTTCCATTTTAGTTTCAGTTATTTTGGGCGACACTAGCCCTCCTGAGTACACTAGCGGGAAAAAAATTAAACCTCAATTTTGACAAGTAATCCCAGACTTTGGCAGCAGGTTTTCCCACGTTGGCATGTTAAAATTACCTTTTTTCTCCACGTGTTATTTAGAATATCCCACAATTAATTAATAAAAAATCCCTTTTTCCCTTCTAGTACCTTTAGCTTGTCTTATACTACGTTTTCATTACAGTCGAAATTACCTCATTTGGAAATTTGCAGAAAAAAGTGTTTTCATCTATGTTTGCTAATTTCGTTTGACACTTTCTTACTTTTCGATTAAAGGTACCTTTAAGGCAAGCTTTGGATTCGTGAATATAAAAAATTGAGATAAAAGTCAAACATGAAATAACCATAGTAAGTAGCCTAAGAAAGTTGTTGACAAGTAATGTCTGTCTGGCAATCTATTATTGTATATTGTATGAAGCTGACATTAGCCTAGCAGTCCATATATAATACGTCCATGCTTTCAGCGTTGGTTGGTGGTACGATAAACGTTTTCTTCAAATCGAACAAACCTTTTTAGTATATTAGATATATTTAGATAATTCAAAATCGTGCCATTTACTGATACAGCAGTTAATTTTCACATGTCATTTATTATTAAATAATTGTTTGCCATTTCATTGATAAAGAAATTTTGACAAACCATTTTGTCAACTCAATGATTGTTACTTCCACTAGCATTGTCATTTCCGAATTGCCAGTATGATTGTCACTAACAAATTATTTGCATCGGAGCTTCATCGAAGTCGTGTTTTGTGTTGCATTCATAGTTTTTCCTTTTTTTATTAAATAATAATAATAAATAATGTCGAAGAGGAAGCAGATAGCAGATTGCTTCGTTTGTTATAATAGTGAGAATCTGGATTGGAGCTGACCGAACGAGAGGAGTTTCGCGACAGAGATTCTTGAGGTTTTATGCGCGAAACAGATTGAACCAGCAACAGCAACAGTACCAGCAACAGCGGCCGCCATTATTTAAGAACCTATGTGTTTCAATTGCCCAAGCTAGAATAGACCAACAACAGCAACGTCAACAGCGTCGTTAGACCAAAGTTATAAATTTGCTGTTGCTGTTCCATTGCTACCAACTTTACACAAGTGATTTATGGGCACCATACTGCAAAAAAACTGAGTGTTATTGTTCTAAGAAGACGCTGTTGCCGGTGGCGATGTGTTTGTATATTTTTCGCTGGTCAGCGTGCTGTTCGCTGTTGACGGTGCTGGTGCTGTTGCTGGTTCAATCTGTTCCGCTCTTTATGCAAAGCTGTGCAATATGGAGGATTTTTTTTTTTAAAGAAAAATGAGTATGACGCAATTTAATTTCATTCTTTTGTTTTTCTTTTCATGTGGAGTATTCTCCATTTCAATGCAATACATTCTAAAAAACACAACTTTAGTTTGTTTGATTTGTGATGGATAAAAACCAAAAAACCACACGGGGATTTGTTTGTTTTGTGATGTTTTTTCTTGTCATTTCACTGACAACACATTCAGCACAATGCCAAAAAATATGTCTATGTCAGTGAATGATGAAGGGTGTCAATCAACCAATTTCCACTTGTCATTCAAATTCACTGCCAATAAATGACCGCCGTTGTTGGTCAATTTAATGACTGTAAATTTTTGCAATTTCCACTTGTCATTTTTCTCAAGTGGGCACCTAGCATAATAAGGGTACAGCAAAATCATCTCGCATTATCTAATACTATACGTTTTAATTAGAGCAAATTTGCTAAATTTGTATCAAATTTCCAAGTTTGATTTCAAATTATCTCATTTCCCATACAAAATCTCATTTTGAATTTTTGTCGATGAAATTAGATTGCAAATTATGTGATGTCAAGTCGAACACACCTTATTTAATGATGCTGATCGGCCTGTTCCGGTTTGAATTCGGTTCGGTTTCGGCTCGAACCAAAGGCCGATCGGCTTGGCCGATGGGCATAACTTGGCCTAATATGGACGCGGGCTAACAAATGCCAAAGGTAACATTATAAAAAATAAAAGAAGAAAATAAAAAAACAAAAACAGAGGTAAAAGAGCACGACTGGGTGGCACGTACTTGTTTTATGTTTCTAATCATATTAGAAGAACAATTTTGCTTTCGATTTCCCAATTAAAAAGTTATTCTTTGCTATAGTGCTTATATAGCCGTTACAAATGGAGCTAAAATTCTTTTGATATTTTCTGTAGCATTATTATTACATCGTTAAAGGCGCAATGAATGCAATCTTCTGTAGTCATACTATATTCAGGCTATAAAAGAAGAAAGAAGCATTTGCTCCAATATTAAAGAAGCAGGAAGTATTCACTCCAATAGTCGTCTAATACAATAATTTTACAAGCATACTATGAGCGTCTCTATCACTTTGTTCCTACAGGGTGGGTCAAAAGAAGTCATCCATCCGATGTTGTTTGGCTCTCTTATTTTTTCTAAATGAAAAACTTCGATTCTGTTTTTTGATTATGTTTATTTGAACCTTTAGAATTGTATTGGTCAAGTCGAGAATATCATATGTTGCGGGACAGTGCAAATCGCCAAAACGAGAGATGAGACGACCCTGGAACGCGGCCTTCAGAATATCGGTTGATGTCTGTTCATGTATCGCTCCATGGCTTGTTCACTTGTATTCTGCATCTGTCTAGTAAACAAATGTCAAAACAGATTTGACATTGGCGGCCATTTGCAAAAATGAGAGTATCTTCCAATAGGGTGATTTTTTTTGGCCCACCCTGTATAACAATTAGGTATATACAAAAGTATGGTATGTTTTGTTTTTTTAGCAGTGTTTTTGGGACTTTTATATAATAAATATATCAAAGGTTAAAAGACTTGCAGTAAATTTGGTTTTCTTAAAATGATAGCCAATACCTACAAAAATACTAAAATTTTTTTAAAGCAAAATCGTTGGAGCCGTTTTCGAGAAAAATAACTTTTCCTAAATGGTTATATGGCCCTAAAAGTAAAACTTCAAAAACCCCTCTGAGAATGCCAAAAGAACCACACACACTAAATTTGAAGGTAATCACTCAAGGCGTTTAGGCTGCAGATCGTTATATTTACATGCAGTCGGACAGACTGACTGACAAAAATACATAAGTACATTTATTGTCACCAACTTTTTTAGGCTTCTCTATGAATGTAATGTCAAAAATTCTATGAAAATGTTGTAAAAGCCTGACTTCTCTTTCTTGCTCTATGGAAATTTTGACATTTATTGAGTATACATAATTCTAAAAAAGGACATAGACATAGCACAAATTCATTGCATCAGAATGTGGATTTACATATATATCTTCATTTTGTAACAAATGGCATAGTGTATTTGTTTTTCTTATTTTGGTTATTTTATATTTTGATAGTAATTGGTAGCTTTTGGTTTTTATTTATGTTCTTCAGGTAGGTATTGAATTGGAGCACTCGAATGTGCCCAAAAACAATGTCAAAAAGTTATGGTAAATTATGGGAAGCCTTTAGTGTGTACTCTTTCTATCTTATATGTTAGTGATTTATATTGGTCATAATATGGCAGATGCATATAAAGCCTCCTTTAGACACACATATTTCAACAAGATGGCTCATCACGTCATACAGTCAATCTAGAATATAGCCTGGTTTCGGGAACACAATATTCAAGTTCTTGGCCTGCAAACAGCCCGACCCCTGACCACTCTGTTAAGAGTTTGTGGAGAAATTAAAATAAATAACCCCCAACTTAATGGTTGGTAAGAACGTACCTATTTACCTATCTACAATTCTTCAAATTTCAAGAAAAGAAAAGCGCTACCTATAGAAATCTCATAAATGAATGAAAGAAAGGGTGTGAAATAACTTCCCATAAAGTTGCTATAACTTTTTGACAAGTTTCTTGGGGAAATTCGGTTGCTTTTGCATTTGGCAATAGCCGCAAAATCAACCGTCTGAAGTATAGGGAGAGAGGTAAACATTTAGCATATGAGTGTATGAAATTGCCTTAACAATCTTGACTGGCGGAAGTGCCTCCATAGCCCCCTCGTGGTGACCGTCAGTAAAAAACTTGTATTATTCTTAATACGAGTTTGGCTATATGTATATGTAAGGCGGTAGTTCCGCAGAGTTTCCCAGATGCTGGTGACCTCTCCCGTAAAAACAACATACCTAATCAGAATCCAACAACAAGCCCCGGAAATAATCTTATAAATCCAGAATCTTTACCATAAAAACTAAGCTTCTGCCGTACAAGACTATGTGGTCTTATCGTACTCGCAAACGGATTCAAGATTTTTGATCTCTTAACCGCGTCCAAGAGGAAAGTCTTACGACGAAGTGTATTGGAGGAGGACATTTCCAGAGAATTTACAATCATGAATTGTATGAAATCTACCTCAAAGTACATGTTGTGGACACAATAAAGCTCGGTAGACTCCGTAGAGCGAAGAGAAACCCAGCTCGGAAAGCCTATTCTTTTTATGGTGGAAAGCAATGTGTTAGACCTTTTTTTACGTTGACGTAGATCTGCACGTCTGAAACCTCAGGGCGCGCAACTGGGGCATCATATTAATAAAGTGAAAAAGTAAATGGATTTTCGATTGGTTCAGGTAGATTTTGGCACCCTGAGGCGGCCATGTTGGACATCTGTCAAATCTGTTGCTTATTATTCAGTTAGTGATGCCAAATTCCAATGGCACGATTAAACAGCACGTCTAAATGATCAAACTTTGTTATCAAAATGATCCCGACTCTCCAACATTTGGGGGCCAAATATAAGACGATCAGTCGGAACGTAAGATTGGCCGAGAACATTGCCGAGGTCTGTGAAAGTGTACTGCATAATCTGATCCCGGCAATTCTTCGCCAACTCGCCGTACACAGGGATTGGGTTTTTCGCAGACTTCAACTTGGCAAATTTTGGGTCGGGACTTGGGCCCCCGGACAGATTGGAAGCGGACACTTATTCTAGCCGAAAAGTCATCTTTACCAATAAACTTAATTTTTTGGTAAATGGCTGTGTTAACAGCAAAATTGCCATAAATGAGACGACACCAACCCAAACGAGGTTCAGCAGGTGATAATTCATCCTCAACAAGTTACCGTTTGTTTTGAATTTTTGACGGCGGTGTCAATGGTCCGTACGACGTTGGTGAGTCCGTCAAAGAACGATGGTAACCAAGTTCTTGTTACTAAAAATCGAACCATTTGTATGTTCACATTGTCATTGTTTCAACTGATCCATGAAGAGTTCATTAAAAATCCAGGAACTATATTTACAAAATTTATTTCAAATATCTAAACTTAAATAAAAATACAAATCCATGCCTAAAAAACACTTAATTTTACTTTCTTCCATAAGCCACAACCAATTTGTACGGAGTTATAAACCTATAGTCGTCCTTAATCGATTCACTCAAATTAAGTCCAATCGTAGTTTTGACAAACTCATCCAGGAACTCTTCTTGCATCCAAGTTGGTATGCGTTCGATAAAAGGATTCACTGCTCTGACGTTTTCTTAAAACAAAAATTTCCAAAAAAACAAAGTAAAACTGTCACTCAAACAACCATCATACTCACTTTTCACGGTTTCCAATCCTTCATAAATAAATATTTTATCTCGCACTTCTACACTATAGTCACTGAATCCTGCATCCTCCAGCATCTGACCGAATTCCGTCTCTGGATCCTTGCTATACTGTAAAGGTGATATGTATCTATTCACATCCTTCATGTAAGGTGCCCACTTGGGATTCAACGAAACAATCTTGTAAACATCGAAAATTGGATTTGTTGCGAGGAAGACCAGCAGGCAGTCTCCATCGTTGTGAAGGATCTGATAGATGTTCTCAACAGCTTGGCTTTTAATTCGAACAAAAAAAGGAATTTTGAAAACCCATATTCAAAAACAAGAGAAAGAATTTTTTGTATATACCGCTGATTTTGCACCCAATGAAGACAGTAAAACGACGTGACATGATCAAACTCACTCTGGAACTCCTTCGGCAGCGTCTCGGTTGCAATGTCAAGGACCTTGAAATCTACATTTTCCACCTGGGAGTAGGTCCTCTTGCCATGCCGCACCATCTTCGATGAAACATCAGTTCCGATAATTTTTGTGAATTCTTTCGGCAAAATTGGCAAAATAAAATCCACTAACACATCTCCACTGCCACTGCCCACATCCAACAGAGAGTCCTTGCCATCCAGACGCCATTGAAACACACTCGAAAACTCTTGAATGATTTGCTGTGCATCTTGACGTTGCACTATATTGGCGCGCTCGTAAAGTTTTGCCTGGTTCATTGCTCACACACTATAGAATCACACACGTCCAAAACTAAAAGAACTTCTGTTTTCACGATCACCAAAGTTCCGGGCTTTTATACCTTCAAAAACACACTGCGCTCACCTGGGAAAGATGTTTCTTTCTTTCCCACCCCATCGACAAAAAATCATTTTAAAATCAAAGGAACTATTTTTTTCGACGTTGTATTCCAAATTTGGAATTCGACAGAAGTCCAAACCAAATGATGAATGGAAGGAAACACTGAATGTGTTAATATACATTATGTGCCTCTCATCTTGATCTTGACAGTCGCCAGTCGGTTGTATATTAGAATACGGCATTCGGATATTAGACAATAGGGGGGACGAAATGTTGGGCGATTGAGGAAAAGGTGAAAAACGTCACCTTAGGCGTTTCTGACAAAAGATTTGGAATACTAATGTAAGGTCAGTCTGCGGTGTCAAGTTCGTCATACTGATGCTGAAGCAACATGCGAATTATTTTTGGACCGAGAAAAGACGGAAGTTTCATCACCTGTTGCGGATATTGTAAATCTTTAGGGTTACATATTCAGAAGTGGGATTAATAAGCATAGATTTTGTTTCCTGTGTGGGTATATATGACTAGCACCCTATGATATAAGTGGAGTTTGGCATATGTGGATCTACATATATATAAAATAAACATTCTTTAATCTTAATACTTGGTATGATGAGGGCAGTGATGCGGTGATCTCGAGATGTACTATTGTATTAACCTTGAAGCTTAATAATGTCCAGAGTTCAAATTCAATTCACAAACTTAGGCTTATACGTAGGTTTTTCATGGGCTTTGACATCAGCCATTAGAACCGCGACCCTTGCTCTAAAAAAACTGGAAGGCTATGGGGTTCTGAGAATGGGTTCCGAAGCAGGAACCTGTATTTTGTGTCAACCAGCTTAATCTGTTCAGAAAAACGAAACTTTTCTAAGGGAGTCAAGATACCTAAGGAAGGTGATCTCCAGAACTGCAATAACTGGTGTGGTGTTACCGTTGTGGATGCCTTCCCGAAGTTCATGGGCTATTTTTCTCCAGCAATTAAAGCCGAATGGTTTTGGAACAGTTAACTGACTGAATTGCAATCAACCACTGTCTGTATCTGATGTTTTTGGAGCTTGTATAGAGCTTGTATAAGGCAAACTTTATCAAGCTACCCATTTCAAACTTTGACAATTAAAAAATAGCTGCTAAAGGACCTTCAAAAGTGAGTTTGGCAAGTTATATACTAGGCTTGTAGATAAGGTTGAAAATGGCCGGTTTACGATCTTCAAAAGTTGCTAACTAAAAAATTAAACAAATGTAATGTAATGGAGAGCCTTATCTCCACGACAAATCAATGCAACTAACTATGGTGTAAGGTTTGCCTGAGGCCTTGGGTAAGGTTGTTTTATGACATACAAAGTAAGTTATTAGCAATAGCTATCGTTAAAAGGCTTCGGTGAGACCTTTCCATAGCATCGAAACCACAAGCTATTAGCATTTGGCTTTTATAAAATGGCTTGCTGAGCCAGACTTGTTATACATTTCATGAAAAGTTGTTTGCTGTTATAACACTGTCAATAAGATTCTCTACTAGTTAAATAGCTTGCAACTCGGTTTACAGACCAGTTACGGACTCAGCGAGGACTTGACTCCACACACGAGAAAACTCATTACCAATTAAAATTTATATTTCGTTCAGTCCCTTTCAACAAAACTCCCCCACCCCAGACGACTGGTTACAAACTAGTTGTTGAGAATCGAAAACGAGTTTTCAACCAGTAGCGTCGTGTGTGTCGTCCCATTTGATTACACATGGTCATAGAGTAACAATATTTTAAAGAGAGAAATGTACTGCCTTCTTTTGACAATGCCTAACAAGGTGAACTGTCATCTCACTGAACTTTTTGGATAAGTATTAGTGCTGAACTGTAATCTCATTTACCCTTTCGGATAAGTATGAGTAAAACACAATGCTTTAAAAAAAAAAAAAAAAATGAATGATATACAAAAGAGACGATTGAGGCTGTTAGGGGATGGAACGTACAAAAGATTTCTCTCATTATAATATGTTTACTCCATGCACAGGGTATGTTTCAAAGCAAACTTGTTGCCAATTCACATCGCTGATCAGTTAATTTCCAGTTGCTCGATGTGCAATGGGCTTAGATTTAGACTGGTGGGCTCTGAATTTTTGGTACAACTACAAGACACTACCAGGGCCAGGCTATATTAAGCTAGTTGCTGTAGTTCCCTCAGTAGTCAGTGCCTGTTAAATGGCACTTTTTGGGAGCTTCGTTATGCCGTGCTAGAAACTAGAAAATTCTTAATGACTGACAATCTTCGCTGGTCATACAGAAATACGTGGCCAATGTTATCGATCGACCTTTTCAGAGACCTGAAGTGACTAAGCTCACCCCAAGGGCCTTAACGGTCAGATGCTTGAGTAAAAATTGCTTCAGACTGAATGGATAAATAAATTGGCTCTGGGTTAGGACGTAGCCAGACAATTATTTGAGGCAGGAATATAATTTTTCAAAATTCAGTTTCAGAGATAATAACCAAATATGACATTACGGTGATAGAGAAACATATTTGAGTTACTTGCAAAAATCTGTGCTTCTGTCTGTCTGTCTGTCTGTCTTTACGGATGTATATTTTGGACTGTAGCCTAAACGGTATGGCCAATTGCCTTCAAATTTAGAACTTAAGGTTATTTTGACATTCTACAAAGGAGTTTTAATTTTTTTTAGCTCAAAAATTAACGGTACCTGTCACATAACTGAATGTAAAAGCTTATTGTTCTCGAAAACGGTTCCAAGAACTTTTATGAAAAAATCAGTGTACTACTATATGTAGGTAAGCGTTATATTTTGGTGAAAACAAAATTAATATGGTGGGCTAAGAACGGTACCTCCCATAGGACCGGCTTTTTTGAAAACTGGTGATCCGATTACTGCCAAAATTGATATTCAAGAAGATGTAGATAGCCTTAGTAATTTCACATAATTTTTTTTCGAAAACTTTTGTATTTTTAATAATTAAAAAAAAATTATTTTTGAAAAATCAATATTTTGAAAATGGGTAAGTGATTTTTTTTTAGATTTTGTTTTTAAATGAACGCTATTTTTGTGCTTAAGTTTTTATTCATAAATTATTTTTTAATTTTGTAAAAAAAGTTGTTAAAAATAAACCGTTTTATTAAAAAACCGTTCTACGATTTTGAAAAAAAAATCACGCTTTTTAACATTTCTTAAATATATAAAATGGCGTTTAAATTATTTTACTCAATACAATTTAACGTTATTTATTCCAACAATCAAAAGTCACACACATCGAATAAATGCTTTTATGTTAACTTTAATTTTATTAAATTTTATCCTACAATGTGACCACACATATAAGCAATTACGTGCGACCCAGTCGTGCAATTTTTTTTACACGAATGCATAACTTGCATTATCTATATGTACATATATACTCATAAATAAAAATTAAGTGTTTGTTTTTAATAGGTATCAAAATAACAGCTTTTTACAAGATGCATATAAAAAAATATAACAGTGCTTATAACAAAAACACAATATAAACAATTTTTGTCTGCCTGTCTGTCTATATGTCTGTTTGTTCCGGGTAATATCGGGAACGATTGCACCAATTTTGACGGGACTTTCACTGGCAGATTACCGATGTTCTAGGGAGTAACTTAGGCCATTTAAATTACCCACGAGCAGGACCGCGCCGACCCCCACAGCGCCTGTGTGTGCCTCTTTTTTTCGAATCTTAATGTTTCAACTTTTTTTTTATTTCTTATTTGTTAATTTTGACCGAAATAAATGTTCTCTTGTTTTATATAATTAGATAATATTTTCCTAAATAGGTAAAACCATTTCGTTTTCGCTTTCCAATTACTTTATTAATGATGTTCTACCTAATTGTATACTTATATATTAATAACAAAATAACTGACTTTTTTCTAATAATACTTATTTAACTATATAGTATGCTATGTTTAAAAAACAACAAGAGTCTAAAATGTTCGTAATTATTAGGCGGTTTTCTTTTTTAGTTCACAGCAGAGCCTGAGTTGTTAAAAAAAAACAAGTGTTTCTTTTTTACTTCAAAGTGTTCAGAGCATAGAATTCGTATTTTTTTTTCCTTTAGAGTGCGTTCAGAGTACGCTCTACGAGCTCCAAATAAATAGATGGGGCAGACTGAGCTAAAAGCTGAACAAAAGTATAAACGTCAAAAGTGGTCGCTTCCAAAACAAATTCAATTGATAAAAAGAAATTCTTATCGGCGGCTGGAAAAAAAAATTAAAATGGTAGACGAAGGCATTTTAAATGTTAAAAAAAAACTTTTTCCGGGTTTTTTTTCAGCGCACCGACAAAATAATTGTCTGACACATTATTCTCGAGCAAATTTTGAATGCATTTTCGTGACCTAGAAAGTTCCTAAAAATAAAAATAAAAGTTGGTAAAAAAAGTTTTTTCCAAAACTTTGAAAAAAAAATAAATAAAACATTTTTATGCATTCATTAAAAAATAAAATATAACTCGAGCTGCGTAGTACCCTTAAAATTGCTTAAATTGGTTTCATAAATAGTTCAGAGCGCTCTGAACACAATTGGTTCAGAGGACGTTGAGAGCGTGCTCGATATACTCGAACTCTGTTCAGAGCTCTTTTCTGAATGAAAAAAAACCCCTATTGTTAACTAAAACCCGAAGCATAAAATTAAACAACAAACGTGAATATTATCTTGGGGCACGCACTCGTTCAATAAGCGCAATATTTTGTTTACGAGGCATTTTTGTTGTGCCTATTATACCTACTTACTTATCGATACTCCAACACAAAGAAATATGTTGTTGTGTAAGTGTAACAAAAATAATTTCGATAGCGGCGCCTCTATTGCCTTGGCGCCGATGTGCGCCGCACACTTTGCACACAAGGGCGGCGTGGCCCTGCCCACAAGGTGGCGCTGGGTGTTCTTTTTTTTTTAATTCTTATTTATGAACGGATTTTGACGGGATTTTCACAGGCAGAAAGCTGATATTGTAAGGAATAAGTAAGGCTATCTTAATTACCCCTAAGTGGCGTTGGAGGCTTTTTTTTTGAAATTTTTTATTATTTATGCCATGATTTTGACGGGACTTTCATAGGCAGATAGCAGATGTTGTAAGGTGCAACTAAGGCTATTTTAATCACCCTTTTGGGGCGCTGCGGTAGTATGACTTGCAGATAGCTTATTTTGTAAGAAGTAACTAAGGCCGTTCTGATTACTAGGTTTTTTTTTTGAAAAAGTATGTTACACCCGAGCAACGCCGGGTCGGTAGGCCAGTAGTACCTATAATAAAAAGTAAAAAATTGCATACTGAAATTTAAAAAAAAAAAAAAAATTTCAAAAAACTAAAAATTTAAACCAAAATTTTAATAAAAACCCGTCATACAATTTTCGAAATACTTTTTTTTTTGTAAATTCATTATTATTCAACACGGCTGATGGCGTACTCCTTTTTTTTGCTTAAAACCGTTAAATGTTGTGGTTTTCACAGTGTGGGGTCCAGTAGTCCAAATTCTGTTTCGGCCCCACGAGTCCACGAACCCGAGGCAAACAATTCCCAAGAATTTTATTTCTCCAGGGAAAGCCATGATGTTCGCTCTTCCTTAAACCCGTCAATTGTCCTCTCAAATTTCGAAATTCTATTTTATAAAATTTGTGGTTAACTTCAAGAAAGGTAATTTTTAAATTCAATGATTTCTGGACACCTTTCCCCCCAAAAAAAAAGTCTCCCTGCTCATAAAAGATATTTATATTCCTAATATTAAATCGCCACACACAAAGTTGCACGTCTGCTAACTCACAAAGAATTCCCAAATAATAACTTTCCGGGTTTCAGATTTAATACCCACTCAGATACATTTTCAATAGAAAAAGAATACCAGAACAATATCCTTTCTTACATAAGTAATATCCTTAATGTTTTTCCATCCTTTTTGCATTTATACTTTACTTTGGTTTGTGATTTATGCCTATCTCATATTGCTTGCGCCGGCATAAATGTAAATAAATTTCCCAAGGATTATAATTGCACAACAGGAAGAAAACAAAGGGCGTCAGGACTCAGGATATCGTTGGGGGTAATTACATCATCGTCGTCGGTCGTCGGGGCTTTTCTTTCACAAAGAGGATGAAACAGTTGGCCTAAATGTATATGAATATCTGATTCCTGGAAACGTGGTAAATTTATTGAAATGTTTTTTAATTAAAATCGTATTATGAGGTTTTTTTTGGATTTTAATTTTAAGTTTCTAAATAACACACCTGAGATGGGTGAGCGAGAATGCACAGCGGCATCTATTTCCATCCAAGTTTTCTGTGGAAAAAAGGGATTTGAAATGCATCATGGCAGCGGCACGCGCCTTCCTATAGTCTTCTATTTTTGGTGATATGGCTCCAAAGTGATTTCCATCATTATGTTGCCGGAATGATGGATACTCCAGCTTCAACTTGTGCGGGCAGATGAAAAGAATGGTGCTGGAGCTTCCACAAACCGGAGTGCATTGACCCATGCCCAGCGAGCATGGAAGCTGGAGGAACATTTTGTTTACAGAAAAAGCATGTTTTTTATGGAATTAATGATCATCATGGGTCGATGGGTGGAGTGGGATGCGTGGAAGCACATGCATCGCGTTTCTCAAAAGTATATGAGGTAGGGTAGGGCGATGAACTTTACGTCATAAAAGTTTTCGTTGTTGGTGTGGTGTGTAAAACAAACAGATTTCAAATCTCAGAACAGAAATGAATATTTGAATAATTTTCTTTGATTTCATTGAACAAAATATGTTTTCTGTGTTAGGAATTTTTGAAGTTCACAGTTCAAGTGCAGTATTGAGGACTTCTGAATGATTGTATTGAAGATGTTCTGAATTTAGAACCGAAAACGCGGATATATGTTACTATGGATTACAATACAACACTGAACTGTAATTAGTCCCGGACAGTCATAGATGATTTCTTACAATCGTATGGTAAGAACGAAGATAATGAGCAAACCATGTTTTACCAGGTGTTATACGGGATGAAATGGCGACGATATAAAGAAGTTCTAGAAACTTTAGTCTAGTTTGGTTAAGTTTATTATTTTTAAAATCTTATTACATTTTACGATAAAATATCTTATAAATTAATGCATCATTATAATTTGGAAATTTGATTTGAAAAAAATGTATGAAATGGTATGAAAAGGCAAAAACATTATGAGTACATTATGAAAGAAGTTATAATAAGAGAAATAGGTGTAGTTAAGTTCAGAATTCAATGTTTTAGAAAAGTATATTAGTTATGATCATTGGCCAGATGCAATATTAGATTTTCTTTAAAAATGTTGCGTTCGTAAATCTCCTCAACTCGATAGATAGACTTTCAAAAGCTTATGCTTGAATGAAAAATTGACATTCGGAGGCCAAGGAGGAATGTATGGGTTCGATAAGACCTTTGACACACAGAAAAGACGAGCCTTTTAAATTAAATATGTATTCAGGTTGGATTGCATGATTTCAAAAAATGTAAATTATTGCACGGAATTTAAGATTATCAAAAGAGTACCCGAAAATTGTTTTTGAAATGAAGAAATATGATCCCGTCTTTTCAGATTATAAACATATCGAGTAACATTTTTAAAAACTACGTTCAGTTTTCGTCTGCTACTACTATTAACGTTGCAAAAAACCAACAATACAATAGAATTGGCAAAATCAATGTTTTTTTATAATTCGCCCGCGCTAAAGGGATTTGAGCTACCCTTTTGATGTCGGTGGACACAGCGCGAGCTTAGGTAAGGTGAGGGTTTAATAGGAGTTGCCGATGCACTTTGGTTTTAAGGTTCTGAACATCATAATGGGAAGAGAAAACAGAGTTAGGTAAAAGATTCCACATTCGAGTTGTACGGCTGAAGAACGAATCTCTGTACTTGACTATATGACCGAAATTGGGCTCAAGGGTAGCATGAGCTTCGTAGTGGTTGGTAAAAATGACTGCGTAGCCCAAAGAACTCGAAGCGTGCCATAAACTTTGCCAATGGTTAAGTTTATATGGTCCTCTCACGTTTAAGTTCGGTTAAAAGCGAGACCAAGGTTTTTAGCAGTATTTACATATTCAATTTCTGAATTTCCTAATTTTAAACTTTGGAAGGTGCTTATATCCAGCAAGTTTCGATAACGATAACGATTGTTTTGATTTAACTGGATTTAGGTGAATGTGAAAATGATTTGAAATCCCCCAATCAGTGATATTTTGAAGATCTTCGTTCATATTATTGATGGCCTGTTCTTTTAAGGAAGGAGTTGTTTTTATAAATAGCTGCACATCATCGGCTTCGGCATACGTGTGAATGGAGCTATGCTTGATGATGTCGACATTGTTCATTTATGTATAATGAAAAAAGAATAGGACCTAGTATGGATCCCTGTTGGACCCCACTATAATATGATAATAACTGTGATTGACTGTTTCCAATTATTACTGCCTGCTGTCTCCCAGTAAGGTAAGAGTAAATCAACTTTGCCGAGTGTTCAGAAAATTTATAGTTGTTTATAAGTTTTTCGCACAAAATAGAGTGGTGGACAGTGTTAAATGCCTTAGAGAAGTCAAGGAGAATTAAAAAACTAAATTCTTTTCTGTCTAAGCCTTCCCTTATTTCATGAATAACGTACAACAGAGCGGGTTTACAACTACGTTTTGTTCGAAAACCTGATTGTTGCAAATTCGGTTGTCATTTATGTGTCAGTGTGGAACAGTTTTGCTTCTTGTGAATGAAAATTATCTTAGCTTTCTTCCATTCCGAAGGAAAACATGATGTAGTCAGCACGAAACTAAATACCTATATGGGTGATTTAACGTAGTATAAAAGGCAGACAGAGTTTGACAAACTTAGGATTTAAATCCAGTCCAGTAGCATTCGATTTTATCGATAACAGTGTTTCAGCAACATCAGCTTCAGTGAATCGAAGAAGAAACATTCAATTCATCTTGCAGTCATTATTTTCAAAGTCGAAAACCATCGCCATTGAGTTGTTTAAGCTTCTAGTGATAGACGTGAAATTTGAATTGAGCTAATCGCAGTCAAACTTAGCAGGAAGTGTGTTTTCGTGTTTACCTATTCCTATCTCCCTCAACTTCTTCCCAAGATTTTTCCCTGTAGTCGACGGATTGAATTCCCTCGCATATTAGCTAGTTTTAGCTTTCCGTATATCATAGGTGACTTTGTTACGAAGTCTTTTATATTGCTCGTGATCCTGAACAAGCTTAAATCGTTTCCAACGATAGTACGCTGATTCTCTACCTTGCATAAGCTTTGTAATTTTTTGAACTTGTTTTCAAAGTCTTAGTTTTAAGTTTAACGTGTTCATCAAAGAGATGATTAAGTTCTTGCTGAACAAAAATTTATTGATTTTCCACAGAAGGCATACACAAAATGTGTTCCAATCGCGACTTAGTAAGTCACGAGTGAGTTGCGCATGAGTGTAAAGAAGCTATCGGGCTAAAAGAAGTAAGTTTCCGATCTTATAAAGCCAACCCTACAGAGGAAAATCGGAAAAAGCACAAACAAGCAAGGAACTCATGCAACTCCGTTATTGAAAGGACCAAATTTTTGCATGACCGACAATTACGGCAAAAAATTCTGCACTGTCTCAAAGGCAGTAAAAATGTTTGGTCATTTTTTTTTATTGTCTACTCTTCAGAGAAGGCAAACTTGCTGGCAGCGAAATGAGCTGCCTTACAGCAACGTTGCTTCTCCTGTACTTGAGAATGTAAATTTTTCCTAGGGACATATTTTTTTCCGCACTCGTACAGTAAGTAGCAAGAATCTCAAAGATCTCGATATACATAAATCCGCTGTCCCGGATGGTATACCCCCTGATTCTTCGGAAGAGGTGTTCTTCCACACTGGCAAAGCCACTGCGTAAGCTTTTCTATCAGCCTGTCAATAAGAAAGGTGACCCATCCTCCCCCTCCTCCTACCGACGTATAGCACTAACATCCCTTCTTTCTAAGGTCATGGAAACGCTGATTAACCGTCAGCTTAAGGAATATCTCGAAGATCGAAAGCTGCTTCATGACGGTCAGTAAGGCTTCCGCAGCAACCGTTCCACTGGTGACCTGATGGTATATCTCACCGAACAGTGGAACAAATCTTTACATCGCTTTGGTGAAAGTAAGATTATTGCTCTTGATATCTCCAAGGCATTTGATAGAGTTTGGCATGAAGCTCTCTTATCGAAAATGCGTGCTTTTGGGATCAATAATACTCTTGTTCGTTGGATTAGGAGCTATCTTCTGGACCGTTCAATACAAGTTGTATTGGACGGATTCAAGTCTGATTCGCACAAAATAAATGCTGGTGTGCCCCAGGGCTCTGTTCTGTCTCCGACTCTTCTCTTGATTTTTATAAATGATCTTCTGTCTGTTACTTCTAATCCACTTAACTGTTTTGCTGACGACTCTACCCTCAGCTTTTCATATTCGTTCGATAATTCACGTCCTTCGCCTTCGGACTTACAATTGCAACGGTACCGTATGTCAAGCTCATTAAACTCCGATTTATACAGGATTGTCAAATGGGGTAATAGGAATCGTGTGGAGTTTAATGCTTCGAAAACTCAATGCTGTCTTCTGTCGTCACTTACATCGAAGAAACAGAAAACCTCTCAGTACTCGGTATGTGTTCCAACGACGACCTCCGTTGGAACGACCATATATTTGAGATCGCTAAGAATGCTGCTTAGGTTTTCTGTATCGGTGTAAGAAGTATGTTCCCCTGAATGAAATGGCTATAATTTATAAAGCGTTTATACGCCCTAAACTCGAGTATAACTCCCACCTCTGGGTAGGTGCTTCACAAACATCGCTTCACCTACCCGATAGAATACAAATCAGCTGTAAGATTCATAGGAAATAGAACTGCCGCTGAAAAAATTGCTCCTCTCGAAGACCGGCGCAATGTTTCATGTTTTTTTCTTATTTTACCGTTTCTTTCATAAAAAATGTTCACTCAAGGTAGCCAGCTGCATTCCTCCCCTTAAAAGTTTCGCCCGTAATACTCGTCTTGCTAGGAATACTCATCAGTTCACCCTTGAGCCCAATTTCGGACGTACCGTGAAATAAAAAGATTCTTTTTTTAGCCGAACAACACGAATTTGGAATGGTTTACCCGGGGAGATTTTCCCTTTCCATTTCGATTTGCAAGCATTCAAAACCAATGTTAATCGACACCTTCTTTCCCTCCCTCCCTAATCTTCCTAAGCTCGCGCAGTGCGTTTTAAAACTATAAGGGCGCATGTTATATAAAAAAAAATTGACTTCACTAAAGTCTCTGAATTGGAATGAACTTTATCATTGTTGCTAGTGAAGAATACGCCCAAATGCGTACTGCAATCATTGGAAAAGTGAGTTGGCATAAAATTATTAACCGGAACAAGATTAAAAGCTTTCATATCGTTAAGCATTGATATAGCTCCTTTAGCATCAATAAGGTTGCAGTTCTATGTTGTATGTATAACAATGGTGTATAACAAGAAAATTGTTCAATGGAATTGAACAGAGTATCAATATTGATAAAACGATCTATACCTACTCCAACCAATATTTAATCATTACGACGTAAAACATTAATTAAAAGAAACTGCATAAGACATACAACATAAGAGGAAACAATAACCCTGGATACGATTTCGCTTCTTACGTAAATGGCCACACCACCGCGAATACGACCAGGTCTGTCATATCGATATAGCTTATAACCTGAAACAGAGATACATTTATCTAAAAATTCTGGAGAAAACCAGGTTTCGGAAATGCATATAACGTCAATGTTTGAACCTACAAGCAGATAAAGAGTCCTAGCTAAAAAAAATAGTCGCATATAAATTGTAAGAAAAACATATATTTATAAACTGTTACTTCAGGTTCGAGAGATTTTGAAGCTTGAAATCATTAGCCTCGTGGCAAGGCAATCAAAGTTAATCTTTTGATAGTTGTAGTTTTTTATGCCAAAAGGCTTTAATTTCCTATATAATAATACAATAGTTTAGGTTAATTTATAATTTTATATTTTAAATAAATCTTACGTTTAGTTTTCTTTCTCTTTCTTTTTCTGATTTTATTAATTCTTTAATTTAAATTTTTAGTGGTTAATTCGTTAGCTTCTGGAATTCAAAATGAAAGAGAGAAAGCTATTAGCTTTAGTTTTAGGCGAAAGAAAAATAAGCTCTTTTTTGTTGTGTAAATGTTGTCTGCCTGATTTGATTTTTCTTTTGTGAATTTTGCATGTCTGATCTTAAGGGTCTGTTTTAATGCTCGTGTCGGTAACACTGCCCCCTGGTAAGCCTGTTCCCTGAACAGACTTCCCATACTCCTCGAAACCGACCCACATCCAGGACGGTGAGTTTGGTTGCGGGCCTGGTGTAAACACCCGTTTTCGTCTTCACTATCGCTTGTCTGACCACTCCATCTTTTCCGGGTAGAATTTTCAGGATTATTCCTTCGGGCCAGCTGTTTCGAGGGCTATTTAGATCTGTGATAATCACTATATCACCTTCTTAAATGGATCTTGTCGAAGAAAACCACTTCGTACGTTTGGTTAGGTGAGGTAAATATTCAGCTACCCATCGTCGCCAAAACTGAAGTGAAGTACTGTCACTTAGAATTGATCCGTCCATTTTTTCACCGCTTGATGACCCTAATAAAAAATGATTTGGGGTCAATGCTTCAGCATCACCACCATCGAGGGAAACATAAGTAAGGGGACGCGAATTTAGGATTCTCTCTACCTCAGAAAACAATGTTTGTAACAACTTTTCAGTCGGATTTCTCTGAGAACATATATGACAAAGTGTTTGTTTTACGGAGCGTACTAATCTCTCCCAGCTACCTCCCATATGAGGTGCCAGTGGAAGATTAAAGTGCCATTTTATGTTGGGACCGACAAAACCCTCAGCTATTTTGCATTGATCAAGATTTTGCATCGCTTCATTTAATTCTTGACTAGCCCCACGGAAATTTGTTTCATTGTCGCTATATACTTCTAGAGGCCAGCCCCTGCGTGAGAGGAAACGTTTCAACGACATGATGCAGATAGGGAACCAGCTATCTCAGTATGCACTGCCCGCATTGTGAGGCATGTTATAAGCACTCCCCAGGGCTTTTGTAGACGCCTGCCCACTTTTACGTAAAGAGGCCCGAAGTAGTCTATTCCGATATATGAAAATTGTTTAGTAAACGTTTGAAGTCTTGTAACTGGCAAATTTCCCATGAGCGGAGGACTTTCTTAATTTTGCAATGTTGACATTGTCTTTTTATCGATTTTAGCAGAACTCAAATTCTTGGAATGTTGTACTTTTGTCAAAGCTCATTAACAACCGTCTCATCATTATGGTGATGGAAGCGCTCATGAAACTTGGCTATTATAAGTCTGGTTATCTTATGTTCTTTAGGTAGGTATTTTTTTAATATAAAACAAAAAGATAAATCGTTTTTCTTTTAACACAAAATAAAAATTAAAAAGTAAATTTGAAACAGAAACCCCTGCAAAAGGTTTTTCAAATTCTTATTTCAAACAAAAATGGGCTTAATTCAGAGAATAATGCAAGCAAATGCGGAAGAAAAGTATTCAACGAAAATTTTGTCAAAGAAAATTATTTAAAAAGAGTCCTGAATTTTTAAAAAATCCAATTTTCGACTATTTTGAAGAAGTGGCGTCCTGGAGTCCAGGCTTCAAAAAGGAGGCAAAATGACGCAAAGGAGTCCCGAAGGTAACCCAGCTCCCCACATTGTCAGTAGCATTCTGCATCACAATTGATAACTAGAATAAAACAGGTGAATTAATTTCAAATGTCCGTAAAAACATTTTCTGAAGCTTCTAATAAAACCATCTTTCTTATCCATCTTGAAATAGTCACCCGTTTTAATAGCCACCAATGCTCAATCCTTTTCTCTTTTCCATCAGATAATATTATTAACGGATTATTAATCTAAAAGCAGCACATAATAAAAGTTTCCCCCGCAATGCACTACCAAACCTCCTTAACGAAAAAGGCACATCTTAAAATTGACAAGAGAAAAAGGGTTTCTTCCTAGTCCTTGTTTTTTATGATCTTCTTATTGTTGATGAAAGCCCCAACCGACCGACCGAATAACAGTAAGTAGCTCTACGTAAAGCAAACAAAAGTCCTTTTCCACAACTCAGATCTCATTTGATTTTAATTTAAATTTAATGAAGAATCAGAAGGCGCAAAAGGACCAACTCTCTTATCCTTTTCTGGAATTCTCACTCCAAATGCCCGTTTTCGAAGGCCCTTTTGTATTATTCTTGTTCGTTGGCCAAAATGCGGAATTGTTAAATAGCTTAACGCCCCTCAACACCTTCCTGCCCGGTTGCGTAAACGTTCTGTAAATATCCTTTCGTCACTTTGCTGTTATGTTACAATTCCCAAGAAGGATGTGCTCACTTCGAATGGAAGATGAACTTTTCTTTTTTTCGTCTTTGGGAAAACTTTTGCGGAAACGAACATTACCAAGGCGATTTTCCAATTAAGGATACAATCTTCTTATTGTTTCTATGTGGATCCTTCGAAATATATTAAATTTTTTTTCATTACTCACACACATTCTTTTGTCTTAATCTTGGAATGCGTGTATGTTTAGAGCAACAGGATGAACGGTAAGTCGTTAAACTTTATTTAAATTTTAATTCCTTTTGAAATGAAAGCGGGAAGGGCTTTGGAATTGAAGCCTTTTTAGATTGTCTGATTCGTGTGTGCGTGTAGCGTGCGTGTAATCAAATCAAATCAAAAAAGGATACACCATCTTCTTTTGTTTGTGTTCCATATTTCTGGGTCTCTCGACCTCGAAACAAAAACAACTTCGCTATTCCATCAAAACAAAAACCCAATGAAATGTTAATGGAATTACCGTTATATAGAGGGCGCAAAGGTACATTCATGGTGCTCGTACTTTCCTAAGGATGAACACACACTCATCTTCATATCATGAGATGGAATACAATGGCGCGGGGCGCAGCTAAATAAAGGACAATTCGCTCTCAGCTTTGTTTATGCGAATGAAATCTGAATATGAATTGGAGCATTAAATGGTTCACGCTCGTTAATCTGATGGTTGGAGTGAAGGAGGATGAGGACGATGACTAGGACGAGGATGAGAATGAGTATTGCAGGAGGCTGGAATTGTTACTTAACTTGGGAGTGATAAAGGTATATGGGATATACGGAACGGGTTTTGTTTGTTCTAGTTTTGCAGAATGTTTCCTTTTGGGTTTTTAAGGGAAATGTTTATTTAATTTTAAGGATGTGCGTTGTAATGATTTCAGAGATTGTTTTTCGAGATAATCATGGGTGTGAAATGTTCTTAAGTTGGTGATTATATTTTATTTATTTAGGGAGGGGGTGGCAGCTTTGTTTAGTTGAAAAGATTTGAATTTGATTTTATCAAGGAAGTAATGTGATTTTTATGAAGGTTTAAATAAGTTCTTAGGTTTATGCTTGCCTTGATTGGATGCATAAAAGGCTTGGGAGAGCAATACGTTTTTTATAGTTTAAAGAATTTTATTCGTTTCATCTAAACTTCACTTGGAAATCTTAAATCTTAATGACAGAGAGGTAAACAATTGCACACACGATTAAGTCAAATCATAGAAAGTTATAAAGGGTGTTTTCTTTAAAGAAATTCTGATAGGGATAACTGTCAAACTAGCTGTCATACTAATAAAGTGTGTTTGACTTTTTTTCAGTGTACTTTGACCAATCACCATAAACAAACATTTTCACCAGAATAACGTGGAAATTTCCAAAATTCCCGTTGCGCGTTCTGTTCGCCAAACTTATAGAGCACTTACGGTGCGCATAATCGTCCATCTGAACAGATAATATGTGATAGGTGCTATGGATTTATGACCAAACTTTTACTCTTGGATAATATTCATCCAAATCGAGCCCGTACTGAAGAAGCCATCGACCCTGTAGTTGAGTGTGACAGAGGCCCCAATTTATCGATCTGACGCCCGCCGTTGTTTACAACTCGGGGTCTCTACCCGTCCGCTACTCGGAAAATTTTGAGGAAAGATCCAACTGGTGCAAGAATTAAATTCAGCGGACCATCAATTGCGTCGTGTGAAAGTTGAACCCGATTTTTATCGCATTATCATTTTCAGCGATGAAGCTCATTTCTGGTTTAACGGGTATGTAAGCAAGCCTATTGGTCTTTAATCCGAAACCGGTGCCAACATTACCGTGAATGGCGAACGCTACAGACAAATAATACTTGATTTTTGTTTATTCCTCATGTCATTGGAAATCATTGGTTCCAACAAGATGGCACAACATGCCATACAACGCATGCAATCACTCTGTTGACCCTAACGTTTGGTGACCGAATCATCTCAAGAAATGGACCTGTGAATTGGCCACCTCGTTCGTCTGATTTAACACCGTTGGACTACTTTTTGTGGGGATAGGTCAAATCTCTGGTTTATGTTGATAAAACAAAAAACGATTGATCATTAAGAAGCCAACATTCGACGTAATAAGACCGGATATGCTCGAAAATGTAATGCAAAATTGTACCGACAGGATGGCGTTCACAAGACGCAGTCGGGGAGGATAATAAAGACGAAACTTTCGTCATTCCATTGAATTTGTTGTTTTATTTAAAAAAAAATTGCAATGGAAATTGAAAATTACAATGATAGAGACAAATATATTGAGTTACTAGCAAAATTCTGTCTGCCTGCCTATTCGTATGTATTTTGGACTACAGCCTAAACGGTTTGCCAATCATCTTCAAATTTAGTACATAGGGTAATTTTGACAGGGCTTTGCCCCAGGGCTCTGGCCCAGGGCTCTATTTTGTCTCCGACTCTCTTCCTTATATTTATCAAAAGCTTATTATTTGAAACAAACTAATCCTATCAATTGTTTTGCTGACGAAAGTACTCTCAGCTTTTCACATTCATTTCTAGATTCACATCCTCGTTCTTCGGATGTGGAACTGCAACGGCAGCGTATGATAATTTCATTAAATTCTGATCTTGACAGCATTGTACAATGGGGAATAAGAAACCGCGTAGAATATAATGCTTCGAAAACTCAATGTTTGTCGTTAAAGCGAAATATACCCCAAATGCACTTGGGGCACTTGCATAGAGGAAACCGATCACCTCTCAATTCTCGGTATGTGCATTACAGACCACCTCCTGTGGAATGACAACATATTTGACGTTGCCAAAAATGCTGCGAGATGTTTAGGTTTCCTTCGAAGATGCAAAAAGTTCTTCAACCCGTCTGTTCTGGCTACAGTATATAAAGCATATATTGGCCATAAACTTGAGTATTATTCTCACACTCCTGTAACCCACTTGAGTTTTCTAGATATAATACAAAAATGAGCTTTAAAAATGATAGGCGATCAAACAGAAACATTTACATCTCTGGAGCAAAGACGTAATGTCTCCTGCCTTTTATTATTTTATCGCTACTTCCATAAACAATGCTCTAACGAAATAGCCAGTTGCAATTCTCCCCTGAAACGATTCAACTTTAATACTCGCACTGCAAGGAATGCCCATGAGTATACCCTTGAGCCCAACTTCGGACGTACTTTCAAGTAAAGGGATTCTTGCTTTACTCGTATCTTACTGTGTTTAATTAACATTATAAGGGTAGTCAAAATCCCTTAAGTGTCTCTCGAGAACTGGTTAACCGATTACAACCAAAATTTATATTCAGCAATCGATATTTAGAAAACGCATTTGTGATTTTTTTTTTTAAATTTTATTTTTAAATGTGGGTTACAACAATAAGTTTGCTTAAGTTTGCATTCTTTAAATAATAGTTTTTGATTTTTGAAAAAAGTTGTTAAATAAAAACCGTTTTATTTAAAACCACACTGTTTCAGTGTTTTTTAGATTAAATATTGAAACATACACACAATAAATAGCTTAAATTAGCAAAAAGAAGATAAATTTTGTGATTCTTAGGTCTGATGAGAGGGAATTAGTATGGTAGTAGAATGCTAATACAAAATATTTATTTTTCTGAAACATCATGAATGAAATTGACATTTTTATGCTTTAACTTGCTCTGAAGATTATCAGTTATTTTCCTCTGCTCTACGCTGCTCTCATCTGCTCTGCCTTATTCTGGTCTTCATTGAACAGTGTATATTGTGCTAGTTGCATTACGTACGAATTTAAAAAATATAACAACGGATTCATTTCTTTCCGTTTTATAACAACAAAAAATATTAAAAAAGAATTTTTAAAATTTTTTTTTTCATTGTTCTAGTACTTTTTGGTCCAAGCAAATTATCTGATTGAAGCGCACAGTACAGTACGTATGAACACACCACATACCACAACCACGCAAAAGTATGCAACAGTTTTATTTGGGTCTAAGATTTATGTTATTTGTATTTATAATTTAAAATACCTAAAATATTTTTTATTTAACTAAATTTGTTTATGCATGAATCGAAGTTGATGAAAAATAAAGAAATGGACGTTTTTTTTAACGAAAAACAAGGAAACAAGCTTTAAAAATAAGATTTTCTTATTTTTCAATTCAAATTTTTAGTAAAACGTTCAATTCATAGTCTGTAAACTGAACTTTTCAAAGAAGGCTACCATAAAAGAGCCACATTCTTACTCCTTTTTCAAATGCTTCAGTTAACGATACAAACAAAATTGAAAAAGTATCTGTAAAATACTAAGTTAAACTTTAACCAGCTTATCTGCACTTTAGAATGTTAGCAAAAACTGCTCCTCATCCATTAGTGCATCGACAAAATGCAAGCCCCTGACTTTTATTAACACAAAATCCTCCTTTTCCGAGAACTTCTCCTGTCCACAATAAGACCTTAGAAGGCTTTACACAATCACAAAACTTTAAACTTATCCAACTGAACCAGCATCCATACAAATGAATAGAATAACTTTTGTTCCGAACTTGTTTTGCACATTCTTCTTTGATGTCCTCTCAGCCGAAACGTATTGGGTTTTCAAAACCCCACAAACTTTTGAATGAAAATAAAGGGTTTTATGTCCGTTACTATTTATGAGATACTACGAATAAGTATATTCTATGTAATTAAAACAGACAAAAAACACAAAATTACTGTTCGAAGAGTTCCTAAATACTTTGCTACCAAAATCCAATTTATATGCAAATGCAGGATGTGAGGCAAGCATACTTTGTAATTATTACACTCGTGTTATATTTTACTATCAAGACTCAAGAATCCATCCAATCCACTGTGTTTGACATAGCGCACTGCCATTTTTATCAGAAGTCCTTATGCTCTGTGTGCATGCAAACTCAAAACGTTCTGAGTCCTTGACAAAATTGAAACAAAATTTTAATGTCAAAGGGTAATATTCAGAAACTGGTGTTCCTCCTCGTACTCATCTACTTTTCATATTCATTTCATCCCGGCGCGCTGAATGGATTGCACAAAGTTTTTTGCTCCTTTTTTTGGAACAAGGGGCCTCTAATCATCATAAAAAAGGATCAAAAGAATGTAGAATAACCACTTTTATTCTACATTCTTTTGATCCTTTTTTTGTTGTTGTTGTTGTTGAATAAAATGATAATAACTTGTATTGGAAACAAATTTACATTTCAAATGGTTAGTTTTTTTTTTGAATTTAAATCGAGAAAGGAAACATTTAAAAAAAGGACGTTTGCAATTGGGATTTTATCCCAATTTTGCCGGCTTTATTTTTTTTTAATTCTACAGTAAATATAGAATACAAATCTTTTTTAATCTTCCTTAACTTCTGGTACTGGTTCCAAATTCAAAGAAGTTGCAGAGGAAAAGCTACCTGGAAGAAGGAACAGTTTTCGGAACAAGAGCATGATTAAGAGTGAAGATAAGAGAAATCTCCGGTTGATAAATTTTCTTCCGAGTATCAGTAAGGTATTCGAAAAGGTTCTCAATAGAGCTTTGTCCAAATGGGCCGAAGACAAAATTCCAGTAACCCTAAGCTCTCTACACCGTATGGTTAGAGGGTCATTATCTGAAGCTGACCAAATGGGGCATAAATAAATCACTTCTATATATGTTTTACAACATGGTTAATAGTAGAAAGTTTGTTGTCAAGAATATCAATGTGACTTCTACCACAACATTTGATATTAAAAACGGTCTGCAACAAGGAGTAGTGAACTCGCCGATTTTCTTTAGTGTTTACACCAGCGATTTCATTGGCAGTCTACCTCATGCAATTGCGTATGCCGACGATTTAATTGCGTACAGAACAGGTCCAAAAGTTAAATTCTCTTGCAACGTGATTTCGATAAAATTCAACAATACTGTAACAATTTATTGGAAGCTAAAAATAAGCTTCCAGAAATGTGAAACTATCCTGTTTAGAACCCCTTTGTCAAGGGCTTCTAGGGATACGAGAAAGAACTGATGCAAGCTAGTGATCGCTGGGCCATATATCCACTGGCAAGTAAAGATGGTTCTGGTTGGAACAGTATCTATATTTCAATCGACATGTAGAGGCTGCTCTGTACCAGGGCTAGGGGAGCTTTTGCCCTGACAAGACGGTTGTTTTATAGCAGCCGCCTTGATAGTAGGGTGAAAGTGATTTGCTACATGGCCCTCATCAGGCCGATGATTGCCTACGGATGCCCTGTGTGGTTCAATGTTGTACCATATCTTATGAAAAAGATTCGAGTGTTTGAGTGTCCTCGCATTTGTTTCGGTCTCTACAGAACACCAGGGTCGGAGTACAAACACTATTTTTCCAACGAGGTTCTATATAACGGGGCCAATACAAACAGGATAGATAACTTTTTAATTAAGCTAATTCGCGGACACATTGCAAGGGTGATGACCTCAACTAATCAACAAATCTTCGGGGCTTACTACCCCCAAGATGAATATTTCGAAAGTACACGTTCGAGTGGTTTTATCCCGCCTGAGTCTTTCCTATACCTTGATAGTCGAGGGCTGATTCAGGATTGATCGGCGATTCCGTTGGTCTACCACGTCGGCCGCAAAAGAAGCAGAGCGCCTCCCGTTTAGTAGGGCCGTGGCCGACCGGGATGGGAAGGAAGCAATTAACCAGGTCCACTATTTTTGGTGGCTTAGTTAAAACTGATACTATAGTCGACACCTCTATCGTCTATGGTTGCCTATGGTAGTTGCAGAACAATCCGTCTTTTACTACAGTATTCTGATCTACTTTCGAAATCGGCCACAAAAACTCCGTTGCTAAGAACAGTTCACAGGCAAAAGCTATTTCTTTTAACAAATTCCATCAAATCAGCGATGATTCCGCAAAAGGTAGAAAATGTTTGAGTAATGTCCTGTGGAACGATGAGACAAAGATAAATCTGTTTTGAATGAACATCCAAAGGGTCAAGCTTAATACTTGCTACAAGAAGCTTACAATAAAATATGGTGGTGGCGCATCATGAGATGTTGTTTCTTTTGTTGGGTGTGGCCCCATTTTCCTGATTGAAGGTCTTTTATTAAGCGCATCCTAACTTTAAAATTAAATAAAACAAAGTGTGTCTAAGATATCACCGAAATTTTGTATTCGTTTGAAAGACCTATCATTGCCATTATATGTGGAATATAACATCGTTTAAATGTCCGCCGCGACTTCTCTTGGTGGCGCGCATCTTAAGTGTTCAGTTTTCCATGCCAAGTTGTAGTCTGCGAAAGGCCGAGTTCTTGTGAGCTACGCGACGTCGACTCCCTCGGATTCTCCTGCACACTCTCACGGACAACGGCAGTGATGTTTAAGGCAGATCTTGCGTTTCTTCGACGAACGGGTGTTGGTTGATTGTTTACTGAACCAGTGGACTTAAATTTATCCACCACACTGCTTGGGAGGACGATTATGGCGACCGTACAATGGGCGAAGCGTGCGGAACGCTGCCCGAACAGAACACATGTGCACACAATTGTCGATAAAACAATTGTATCATTTGCACGTGTTGTGGAACGCTATATCAATAAATGGCATCCAATTTGACAGATGTAGCTTCAACAAGATGGCCCCTATCAACTGTCAAACTTCAGAAGTCCCTATTGAAAGACCCTTTATTATGACAAAAGAATTATAATTCAACATTATGGATGTAATGGTACTGTTGTTGGCTGAATAAAATATACATCGAAAATGTTTTTTGCAGCAAAACAAAGTCTTGTCTGTCTGTCTTTCTGTCTGTTTTGTACCGGATAATCTCAGTAACGGCTGCACCGATTTTGATGGAACTTTTATTGGCGAATCGCTGATGTTCTAGGGAGTAACTTAGGCTATTTAAATTAAGCACTAGGTGGCGCTTGTGTTATTTTTTTTTTGCAAATTCTTATTTTTTAACTGATTTTTCTTATTTATGTTTCGATTTTGACGGGACTTTCACAGGCAGATAGCTGATGTAGTAAGGTGGTAAGGTGTAATGTAAGGCTATTTTAATCAACAGTTGGTGTGGCTGGGGTCATTTCACAAGCAAGTAGCTTATTTTATAAGATGTAACTAAGGCTGTTTTGATTACTAGAGGTGGTGCCACGCCGCGCCACCGGGCTTTTTTTCTACTGGTTCACCTGTTGTTTGTTTTCTCAATTGCCTCTTGATTTAAGTAGGATTAGTTTACATCTAGCGATGGGTATTTCAATATTAACCTATTAACCTTGTGCTATGTGATTGGCGTTGCTGATCGTTTTCTGACCAGTTATTTGCGTCTTTAAGAATTCGTGGGATGTCAGTTGGAGAAGCAATTTTGTTCATTCCTAGTGCAAGCTCCGTGGGATTTAGGTGAGAAAATAGTCACCTAATTCTCGATCTACTGCGCCGAAAAAAAAATTCTTTCCTATCTCTCCAATTCTTTTAACTATACGTTGTGCAACATCCGGTTGCATTCTTAAAGGTATTTTGCCTTAAAGGTACATAGTTAAAATATTAAATCTTAAAAAAATCTCTTCCCGAACAGCTTTTATATATAAAGGGTGTATAGAACCTTGAAATAGAATAAAAGAAAGTTGATTTTTTTTAAATTGACTTGAAATTTACTTTATTCGAAAGATAATCTTCTGGCATTATAATTTAAATATGATTTCTGGCATATGACCACCAAAGCTGGCTCGGACGTAGTCTAATATGGAGGTCCAATTTTCGATGACTTTTTCCAACATTTGTGGCCGTATATCGGCAATAATGCGGCGAATGTTGTCTTCCAAGTGGTCAATCGTTTCGGGTTTATCGGCGTAGACTTAGCGACTTCACATATCCCACAGAAAATAGTCAAGCGGTGTTAAATCGCACGATCTTGGAGGCAAATTCAAAGGTCCATAACGTGAAACTATGCTGTTACCAAACGTTTCCTTCAATAAATCAATTGTGGTATGAGCTGTGTGACATGTTGCGCCGTCTTGTGGGAAACCACAGCTCCTGCAGATCAAGGTTGTTCAATTGATGAACAAAAAAGTCAGTAATAATGGCTCTATAGCGGTTACCATTGACTGTAACGTTCTGGCCAGCATCGTCTTTAAAGAAGTACGGATGAATTATTTCACCAACCCATAAAGCACACCAAACAATCAGTTTTTGTGGATGTAACGGTGTCTCAACATACACTTGATGATTATCATCACTCAAAATACGGCAGTTTTGTTTATTGACGTATCCATTCCACCAAAAGTGAGCTTCATCGCTAAACAAAATTCGCTTATGAAAATTGGGATCAACGGCAATTTTGTTTTGGGCCCTTTCACCGAATCAACGCCTTGCTATAGGTGATCCTGTGGCTTCAACTTTTGCACGACTTGGATTTTCTAACCACGCAAACAAACATTTTCGAAATATTCCATAAAGTGGATGGACACATATCCAATTCCTGTGCACGATGGATAGACTGATTCAGGTCTTCCTCTACGCTTCCTCTTCCATCTGCAATGACTTCTTCTGTACGCACTGTACGACGTCTATGTGGTGTGGATGCGTATTATCATTTAGAGTAAACATTGTGCGAAAAAGTTCCATAGTTAATCAAATTAATTGCTCTGATGGACCGTAAAATGGACTTAGTGTGCGATACGTATTTCGAACAGAACCAGGATTTTCAGAAAAAAAGGCACAAATTGGAAGCGTTGTTTAGGCGTCAGTCTATTCATGTTGAAATGCCAAACCAAACTGAAAATAAATCACTTGACAGCTGACAAAATGGCCGTCAGTTGAAATAGTGTTGCCAACTTAAAGTTCTATACCTCTAAAAAACCCCCTTTATTTCCTATCAATTTTGAGGCTCTGTTTTGTATTCTTTAGAGCAGGTGCAGCGATGCTTGAAAAGCACCTGCCCACAAGTTTGGGCGTTCAAACGCTTTTTAAATTGTAGCTAGATCAGAAGAGGAAAAAAATTCTTCCATTGATACCTAAGAACTTAGCAGCATTTTTGGTCATTTTTTTTTTTGTTTGGTCAGCAGCATATGGTCGTTCCAAAGGTTTCTCGATTCCTTCGATGCAAGTGTCTTTAATGGATTTGTATGTTTGTCTTCCCCTTGCATTCTCCAGATTCATTAAGGTCCTTCTACTTGTTGTTAGAGTTATTGTCTGCGGTCATACGTGTCCAAAACATTGCCACTTTTTGCAATGCACTTAAACGTTAGACTTCAAGCATTTTCAGTGACTTTCTTTCTCCTGGTTATGGTAGTAGTTCCTGAAATGGTTGTAGTTTATTCCCGCGTCTTTTCTGACTTTGTAGAACGGTTAATATATTTAAATAACAAGAGATTCTTTCCATCATCCTTTGGCGTGGTCCTGTTTTCACTGTTTTCTTCTTCGCCTGTTGATTTATCAATACTCCTAACTTCGATAGTATGTATTGTTTTCTTCTGGAACGTAGTGGGAGTTAAAAAAAAGTCTTCCAATACTACATCGGAAGAAACATGATACTAGAAACAAATATGAGGATTGCCATTAAATATTTTTGTATGGAAATCATCAAGTCCAATAAATGTCTACTCTACGTATATTCGAATTATCTTAAGAATTTTCCCAAGACATATTCGATCGATAGCTCAAAAAAGGATTCCAACTTTTCCCAAAATATTAATTTAAATAAACTCCACCTATATACATATATACACATGTGTAATTACACAGATACACCCTTTTTCCTAGTCGTCAATGCTAGCCATCATATAGACAGAAAGGATATTAAAACATAGAATATTCAATAACAGAATCCACTAGGGACCACCCCACACATCCTTTGTCCTTAATCCACACATGATAGACTAAGACAATCGCCTTAAATCCTTTTACATCTCTGCGAGCATATACTCCCCAACCAACTCCCCCTTCTTTCCGTTCTTATCGTTGGTTATACAAAGTTAACGATGTTTCAGCGTATCGTCCTGGTGATTTGGATTTCGAAGGTTTCTTTCCATTCTGCGCCATCTTCGATACAAAACTTTAATTGAATGGAAAATAATTTTTTTTTAACGTCAGCAGTACAATAACACGCATCATCGTATCTCTCAACCCGTTCCATATCAACCCACAAGAAGAACAACCATCCAAGCTGAGGGCAAGAGGTTGAGATTTTATATGTTTCCGTGTGTAGTTAAAATCCTAGGAAAACAAAAGACGCCAGGCAGACAATCTACAATCATCTTCCCAGAAATCAAGGATACATTTTCCAGAAGCCGACCTAACAACTATCGTTCTTTTCCCAGGACACCAACACCAGCAATAGCAATGTATCTTATGCAGGCAGGACGAGTCATTATCAATAAAGTTTTCTTGAAGCAATACTTTCGAAGAGATTCATTTGATGTAAATGGTGAAACTAGGATATGGAAAGGGCAACGAAGGGTTGCAAGGATGTGTTTGCCGAAACAAAAACATATTGTTTATTAAATTTTCCAGAACCAGAGCTGGGGGTCCTGGTTCCATTGGCCATTTTCCGTCTAAATTCGATTATGTATGATCACGTACGTTTTGGAGAACTCTAGACTTCACCATTTTCGCAGGATGGTAGAAGTAACTTGTGCACCATCTTGAGGTTTTTTGTCCAGCAGAGCATAGATACACGATATTGTTTCGTGTGTAAATGTAATTAGAAACAGCTTCGCATTTAATGGCCATTAGTTGAAAGTTATACGGTTATGTCCTTGGAAAAAGAAAGGAATAGCAGGAGCCGATGTATGGGTATAGTTTTGTGAAAGGATTGTTTTTGGAAATAGTTTTTGTTTATGTTATCTTTCGTGAAGCAGAAACAAGGATTTGCATATTTTTACTGCAGACATAGACTAGATTTTTATTGTATCCTTTTTGTTTATAAAGAAAATAAACAGTTTACATCGTTTATAAATATTTATAGTTATGAGCATTTAAAACGAGTTTAATTAGTTCTCCCGCTTTACTGATTCCATAAATATTTGTTTAATGTATACAGTCGAAAAAAAAAAACAAATGTGTACACTTTCTTGCAGGTCACTCTGTTTTTATTGTTACACAACAGTTTAAGCAACAAAATTTATTGTTTTGAGCTCTATTTCTCGAAAACTTTACAAAAGGTAAGCTATTACGGAAAAAATAGTAGAAAGAGGAAACACTAATATTTCGCAGTATTTTTGCCGTCAAATTATGTGGTTATTCCAAGGATCCGGGATCTCGTCGTCTATTCCAATGTACGTGGCTTAAGAAAAAATGTCTTTATTGCAAATTTATAATTCAAGCCAGCTTTTTTGACCAAGTGCAACTCAGATTGGAGTGAATACTGAATTTGCTATGTATGTGAACGTCGTTGTAAATTTCACTTATTAGTTCTATTTTGAACAAATTTGTAAATTAAATAAATGCTCAATCCCAAAAAAATAGAATCATTAGCACGGAAAACTTGTTTACTCTATTCGGGTTTTTGTGAAATTTTTTTTGCGATTTTTTTACACTGACTGTTTGCCCACCCTAGGAAAAATTCCTTGCTACGCCAATATTTATAAAGCGTTTATAAGCCCAAAACTCGAGTATAACTCCCATCTCTGGGAATCAGGTACATCTCAAGCATCGCTACACCTGCTCGATAGAATGCAGAACAGAGCGTTAAAATTGATAGGAAAGTATTAGACGGTCCTTGTAATGTGTCATTGCCGTGACACTCTGACGTCACTATGACGTAGTTGTCTATCCTAAAAGTGTCACGTCGTGTGATCGTCATTGTTTTGCATGACATTACCGTGACAAAAACAATGACAGGTACCGTCACACGTCACTTTTAGGTCACTGCAGTGACAAATTGCAGTGACCGTGTGATAGCCCTTTCACTGTTGATGGGACACAAAGACACGTAGCCTGTCTGTACTGTGTCCCAACCGTGACACAGCATTAATTTCTGCCATGTCATTGTTTGTCACGGTTGGGCGTTCGCAGTTGAACACCCTTTTATTCAATAGCTTTGGTGGTGCTATCGGATTTGCAAAATACGAGTTGACGGCGAGATGATGAAAAAACATTTTATTTCAAAAAAATTGCAAAATTTTTACAAAATCAAGAAAAAAATATGTATTACCACTAAAAAAACATGTTTGTGACTTGTTTTCAATTTAAAAAAAGTATTTAAAGGTTGTTCCTAGAATTTTTATATTCAAACGACATCAAACGTGTAACGCCACAGTTTAAAGGCCTCAACAAACAGAGCGCGATTTTACGCCGCGTTTCAACGCTACGTTGTAGTATACAGCAATACATATCCCATGTCATAAAGAGCGCGTTTTCAACGACGCGTCGAGTTCAACGCGGCTTCAAAACGAGGCGTTGAAATAAATTACAAATTATTTTTTTGACGCTGCGTAAGCTGCGCGTTAAATATTTGAATCTTGGTTTTCATTTTCTTACAATATATGTATGTACATACATTAATAAACTAATTTGAATAAATGTCAGTATTTAACCAATAACAACCAATGCACAATGACTCAATTGATTGACGCCATGTGATCGTCACTGCTAAAATCATAAATGTCATTGCAGTTTAGGCTCACCACCGACGATCAGCTGTTTGAGAGTTGTCACGTCGGGTGATCGTCATTGTTTTGCATGTCATAGCCGTGACACCGAGACACAAAGATCACCGTGACACATTTTGACGTTCATTGTATTTTGGGACAACAATGACAGATATGTGTCATATAGTCACTGTAGCTAGCCTTGACACAATTACCTTTGTCACAGCAATGACGGTGGTAGGACCTATTCTGTTGTGACGGTGTCACGGCAATGACACATTACAAGGACCGTCTAATACTAGCTTAACACCAACGTTACGTGTCTTTCCTTATATGTATTATAATAATAATAATTATTTTAACTAAGTGTCTGTAAAGACACTAATTAGAACTATTAGAAAGATAGGAAAGAATTTTTTTTCGGCGCAGTAGATCGAGAATTAGGGGACTATTTTCTCACTTAAATCTCACGGACGGTTCCAGCTTGCACTAGGAATTAAAAAAATTTCTTCTCAACCTGAGTATCGAACTGACGATCTCCGGGTCAGAAGCAAACATCTTACTTTTTTACTTTAAAGAGATTTTTATTTTAACTTTTTCTTATATCTACTTAAATGCTAGACAAAAATCTTAAAACTAAAAATATCATCTTAAGTAACTTACTGGCCCTCGGGGGCGCTCTAAATTAATCTCTAACTTAATTTTAATTGCCTTTCGGCCTAAAAATAACTTAAATTTATCTTATCTATATCGGGTTTTATTTTTTACCAGAAAATTAAAAAAAAAACTGGTGTTTATTTTTATCTATTTAACTTTATCTTAAACTACTTAAAAACGAACTTAAAATAAACTAAAGATAAACTTAAAATTACTTAAAATAAACCTAAAATACTTAAAATTACTTAAAATTAGAACAGCCACAGCATCCTTTTTTTTTTTTTTTTTTTTTTTTTTTTTTGGTGCCGACGCAACTGCCCTACCTAACTTAAAGCTACAATAGATATATGTAGTCGGCCATAGGCGATATTTCGTCTTTGCCGACTGAAAATTATCGGTTTTTAGTTAAGCCACCAATATTGGTGGGCCTGATCTAGGGCTTCCTTCCGATCCCGGTCGGGCACGGCCCTACTGAAACGGAGGCGCTCTGCTTCGCTCCCAGCGACTCTGTCTCGGTCGTAGAGGAGCCGCCTATCGACTGTTCTGCGGCCGACGTGGTAGATCAACGGAATCGCCGATCTATCCTGAATCAGCCCTCGACTATCAAGGTATAGGAAAGCCTCGGGCGGGATAAAACCACTCGAACGTGTGCTTTCAAAATATTCATCTTGGGGGTAGTAAGCCCCGAAGATTTGTCCATTAGTTGAGGTCATCGCCCTTGCAATGTCTCCGCGAATGAGCTTAATTAAAAAGTTATCTATCCTGTTTATATTGGCCCCGTTGTATAGGACCTCGTTGGAATAATAGTGTTTGTACTCCGACTCTGGTGTTCTATAAAGACCGAGACAAGTGCGAAGGCACTGTCTCTCGAACACCCGAATCTTTTCCATTAGAGATGGTGCAACGTTGAACCACACAGGGCATCCATAGGCAATCATCGGCCTGATTAGGGCCATGTAGCAAATCACTTTCACCATGCTATCAAGGCGGCTGCTATAAAACAACCGTCTTGTCAGGGCAAAAGCTCCCCTAGCCCTGGTCAGAGCAGCCTCTACATGTCGATTGAAATATAGATACTGATCCAACCAGATGCCAAGGTACTTTACTACACTTTTACTCACCAGTGGATGTCCATGTGGCCCAGCGATCACTAGCTTGCGCCAGTTCTTTCTCGTATCCCTAGAGGCCCCAGACAAAGGGGTTCTAAACAGGATAGTTTCACATTTTTGGAAGTTAATTTTCAGCTTCCAATCATTACAGTACTTTTGAATTTTATCGAAATCACGTTGCAAGAGAATTCTGATGACTTCAACTTTTGGACCTGTTCTGTACGCAACTAAATCATCGCCATACGCAATTGCATGAGGTAGACTCCCAATGAGATCGCTGGTGTAAATACTAAAGAGAATCGGCGAGTTCACCGCTCCCTGTTGCAGACCGTTTTTAATATCAAAAGTTGCGGTAGATGTTACATTGCCACTCTTGACAACAAACTTTCTACCATTAAGCATGTCGTAAAGCATATATAACAGTGGTTTACTTATGCCCCATCTGGTTAGCTTCAGATACATACCTTCTAACCATACGGTGTCAAAAGCCTTCTCCAAATCAACCAGACAGGCACCCGTGCATTGATTTTTAGCATAGTTCCATTGGACAGCAGATATTAGCTTAGACGCGGCATGAATTGTGTCATGTCCCGCCTTAAAGCCGAGCTGGCTGTCTGGAATTATATTTTTGTCCTCGGCCCACTTGGACAGAGCTCTATTGATAACCTTTTCGAATACCTTACTGATACTCGGAAGAAGACTTATCGACCGGAGATTTGCCGGATTGGAATTGTCCTTTCCCTTTTTGGTGAGAGGATGTACAACTGCTGTCTTCCAACTCACTGGATAATATGCATTATTCAGCGCGTTGTTGAACAGTGTTGAGCAAACATCTTATCTATTGCACAAATGCCGCTAGCATTTTCTTTTATAAAAAACCTCGAGGTAGCCAGCTGCATTCATCCCCTTAAAACATTTAACCTCAAAACTCGTCTACTTTAGAATGCTCATCAGATCACGCTTTAGCCCAATTTCGGACGTACAGTACAAAAATATAGTTTTTTTTTTTAGCCGAACAACACGAATTTGGAACAGTTTACCCGGCTTTCCTTCCCATTTCAATTTAATTTAATTTATTTATCTACTTAATTCAAGCTCTTGAGTAAAAATAACAATACTTAAATAACTTAAAATTAAAACATCTACTGTACTTATTCTAACTTTAAACTAAAGAGTAGGGGGTTAAGGAAAATTAGAGTAAAGGTTTCTTCTTAGAAAGGAGATACTAGGGTTAAAATCAAGGAGATGCTGTGCGTGTGCACTGTATACTAATCGTAACATTCTAGTGGACATAATTGGTTCCGTGAGTAGGAAAGGCAAAAGAGAGGAACAAATAATCTAAGTTTACGTGGATTGGTGTTAACGAAAATTAATTCGAGAAGAGGCGGGTAATCGATGGCGCCTGTGATGAATTGGTGAACGAAAAGTATGTCTGCAACAGCACGACGTTTAGCAAGAGTGTTAAAGTCGATCAGTTGTAAACGATGTGTTCGTAGGGGGGTAGGAAATGAGGGAGGTTTCGTAAAGCAAAAGGGAGGGTGATTTGATAAGGAGACCAAAATTGACTGGCATACTCAAGAATAGGTTTAACATATGTCGTGAAGAGTGACTTTGTTACGTATGGGGTTGAAAACTCTTTAGACCAGCGCTTTATAAAACCAAAGGAAGAGTTTGCTTTTGCAATAATAATTATCTATGTGAGAACGAAAGTTAAGCTCTTTATCGCATCAAAAGCCGAGATGGCGAATGGAGCAAACTAAGTTAACCGGAACATTGCTAAAGTGATAAGTACGAAATGGTACATTGCTAACTGTAAGTGGTTTTGAAATCAATAAAATAAATAAATAAATAAAAAAGAATATAAGTCTTTTTGAAGCAGGGAAGAATCAGTAGAAGTAGATATTACTATCATAATTTTCATGTCGTCGGCATAAATAGACAGGTTAGAGAAGGATATAATGTTTTCAACATCGTTAATGGAAAAGACAAATAAAAGTGGCCTGAGATGACTACCCTGAGGAACACCTGATGTGGCATAGATGGGATTGGATACAGAACATCTGAACACAACACTATATTGGCGGTTTTTCAAGTAGGATCTAAACCATTGGATGAACATTGGAGGAAACCCGAAGGCTCCTAGTTTAATATAAATAATTTGGTGAGAGATCTTATCGAATGCTTTGCTGAAGTCAGTAGTGATTAGATCCACATCGTTGTCTTTTTCCAGAGCACAAAGTGTCATTGAAACAAATTGAGTTAGGTTCGTCGCAGTGGACCTGCCCTTAATAAAATTATATTGTAGTGGAGAATCTAATGACTTACAATGAAAATAAAAAGAGTCTTAGACAATGCTTTCGAAGAGCTTGGGTATTGAAGAAAGTTTAGCTATCGGACGATAGTTTGAGATTTCGTTCTTATTGCCCTTTTTGTGAATTGAAAAAATAAATGAGTTTTTCCATTAAGTAGGGAGAACTGCTTGCGAAAGAGAAATTTTAAACAGAATTGTAAGAGCACAGCGCTTTTTTTGAGAAAAATGGTTGGATTGCCATTAGGACCAATAGAAAAGTCATCTTTAAGTGAGCTCATTTTTTCACTGGCCGACGAAAGAGAAATATCAAGAGAAACTAGTGAAGTTTGCGAACTGCTTGACAAATACCCAAAATATTCTAAATCAGGATTATCAGCAGCATCGCTAGAAGACTGATTAAAAAAAATTGCAAAGAGGTTGACAATTACTTAGGGTTCAGCAGATGAAGAGTTGTTAAAATTGAAGGAAGAAGAAAGACCATTGGATTTTCTTTTTGAATTTATGAATTGATAGAACCGCTTCGGTTCAGAGATAAGGCAAGTCTGCATTTTGTCAAGATATGCATGCTGTATAGTGAATCGCAGAGGAGAGAGAAATTGGTAGAAGCTTGCTCATAATTTAAAATAATCTGAATATGTTCGGGATTTCAAATAAGATTTTTTACTCCATAACTTATTCCTTATATTACGCAGTTCTTTAGTATACCGGGGAGTGATGACAAACATTTCTTTTGAGCAAAGTAAGGGACACAGAAGCAAGCACTCAATGATAGTACTTTAGAAGAATGTAAGGGCAATGTCGATAGGGGTTTTAAGGGTCAAACATAAGCTGAAATCAATATTGTTTAAAAGGATCTCGAGTTGGCTGAAGTTGGCCTTAAGAAAATTGAAATGAAATGAGACTTCAGGATCAATGGTGGATATACTTTGATCGACATGAAACGAAGAGATAGGGGAGGATGATATCGGTCAAGGGTGGAAAGAAGGAGGAAACTTTCAGTGACAATTGAATTGCAAGGGTCAGAAGAAAAAATGAGGTCAAGCTGCCTGTCTAAGTTATAAGAGATCCCACTTATTTGAAATAGGCCAAATTCAAATAATCAATCTGTGAAAAGAGATTCTTTTTCTGAAGTAACATTGAAAGGAGCAAGAATATTTTGTGTTCAATTCCCATTATAATACTGCAAAAGGGCCATCTGTTTTTCAGAATAAGTAAAAATTTTTGGATCTTGAAATAGATCCAGATAGAAAGCAGGATTTCAAATGTGCTAAGAAATAATGCAAATCCAGATCACACGACAATACTTGATCTTTTTTCGATCCTTAAGGCAAATAAAAAGCTGTAATTCTGAAAGCTCTTCCAGAAAATATACAAGAAGTAGTCGTGGGTTATTGCGAAATTTGGGATTGGAAATTATATTGGCTATCAGATCAGTAATCAGTTTACCTTCGGCTTCGAAAGCAACAAAACGTGTTGTCCGTCGCTTAGGAAAACAATATGCACTGGTATCTCCTCTTTAATCCTTCCTTGTCAATGGCCTTGATTCCCAAAAAACTTCGCTTCTAGTGAGATCAACGAAATCAAGCATCGTTCCGCGTGGCTAGTAGTCTGATGGGGGACAATCCGAAAACGACCTGCGGGCCGTTGTGTTTTCTGTTTTCTGTCCTCTCTCTCTTTTCTCTGTTCTATATGTCTCTCTGTCTCTGTCTGTATCAATGTAGTCTTGTGTGTATTGTATCTTGTTTGAGCCGATGCTCGTAAGGGTCTCTACTTTGTACAGATTAAACTGTAATGTAATGTAATCCTTCCTTATTTCCTTAAAAAATGTGGTTTGGTCATTTGAAGTTTTATTGGCGTTGCGTGCAAGGGTTTATGCCAAATGACTACAAGAGTAACCTCAAAACATCTATGTATGTTGTGTATATGACTTTGAGATTCAAAACTTATTGAAAGTACCGAATAAGTCAGCCGAACAAAACTAAGAACTTCAAATTCTCTTCAAATTTGAATCTAAGTACTTTGTATAGTTTACAATCAATCTAGTTAATTTTTAACAAAGGTCAAAATGGTTGCGCGAACTCAAGAAAAAGCCACTGTTGGACAACTTTCAAAATGTAGGCATGCAACTGCCATTACACATTTATGCTCATTAGGTTAGGTAATCTGAATCAGGTTATTTTGTTTTTTAAGTGTCAAATGAAATATTTTTATCAGTTAATTAGCCTGGCAGCATAAATATTGATTTTAAGAATAAGTTAGTGTATAAAAGCCCATCAAAAAGTCCAGAAATTCGTAAGTAGTTTCTCAACCGTGAATCAGTCAATATATCCTCTTGATAAATCAAAAAAATCAAACATGAAGGTTAGTGTTAGAATGAAATGTCGACTTCTTATTTAAACCAAATGTCTCTCTCCTTACAGTTCGTCATATGCGCTGTAGTCCTATGTGCTCTGTCAATGAAAGCTCAGGCAAGCCTCGCCACTCCATTGACCTATAGCTCTCCAATCGTCTACTCGGCTCCCGCATTTGGACCTGGATTCACCATTGATGGTTCACTCATCCCAGCTGCTTCTCATCTCTACCGTGCACCACTCCTTTGGCAATCATCATTAAGCGCTGAAGGAACCTATATCGCAAAAACTCTTGGTTCTGAACACGTTGCTACACTTCCAGGACATTTGACTTCAGCTTCATCAATCAATTTGGAACAAGCTCCAGGAATCAAAACCGAAGACAAAAAGGACTCTATAATTCCAACAGTTGCCGTCCATGGATCAGTTAATCCAGCAGTTTTTCCTTTCGGTTTTTCTCCACTGATTGTTCCAACACCAATTGTTGTCCCTGCTGAGGCAAAATACGTCGCAAAGAACCTTGGAGCTGAACATGTTGCTTCACTTCCAGGTCATATTATTTCTGCTACCTCCTTGAACTTGGAACCAGCACCGGGATCTAAATAGAAAATATATGAAAAAGAAAAAATAAATGTTAGCAATTAATTTACTATAAACTGTGTTTATTTAAAGTTGTTTTCTGGAAATCCATTGGTCCACTTGTCTATTTACCGCCGCCATTTTCACTTCCAATTATGTATTTCCTATCAAGCAGATTGTGACGTTGAAATTACATTTTTGACAGCAATATTGATTCCCCAATTTTTTTTTCAATCTTCATTCAATAAATCATTCCAAAAACACTGAACAATAATTTCTTTATTTAATTCTCTTGAACAACACAATATGTGCGTTTTCCTAAAAGTATGCTTCATATTAATCAAACAAAATGCACAAGAAATTTCTCTTAAAAGTAGACATGGCTCTATCGTGAAATCTTTTCATATTAGCTCCTACGAGCAGAAACAATTTTTATTCATTTCAAGCTTTACAAACGTCTATCATCCCAAAATCTTTCTAGCTTCATAATGAACAATTTAAAGCACCTGCTGCACTTTCCTTCTTTACAAACATCAATTTATTAATTTGTTTTGCCAGGTAAACGACGTTTTTATGCAAAACTAAAAGACGCTATACCTATGCAGCATCTGCACATAGTCTTCAACTTCTCTAAAACGTTTCCGTTCTCTCAAAATGTATCTAAAAATGTATCTCATCTTGAATTTTGTTTTCTCAGATTAAACATTCAAGTATTTTCATTGATATATGTATGAAACAAAAACAATTAAATTGGTTTCCTTTCATAAATACACAACCCCGACCCAACAGAAGTAATCTATTACCTAAATAGCTGACCTGACATCAATTTAGGAAATCGCAAAATAAATAAATAAATATTAAGGAGGCAACACGCCTCTGGCCAACAAACATTATCTAAGTCTCTACACAGGCCCGCACATAAATTTTGGCCAAAAAGAAAATCGCGCAGAGCTCTTGCTCACATCGAATACATTTAAGGACACACAAGAGCAATGTTCTCCTGCAGAGCGTTGATGCGAGACGTGTTAACATCGCACTCCTTAAGATCCTGCCAACAAGCTGGACATCGGAGTCTCATTTTATTACCAGGATTTTCGGCATATCTACCGCAAAATAAAAACTATTGCGTGCGAGCTGGGGCTTTGATGGACGCCATAAATAACATTTCGATATAGTGAAAGCTGAGAGGGAAAAGAAAGAATCTCCTGTTGGAGTAGAAAGGATTCGAAGGATGAAAAATGTTATTCTATATATGACTATGACCATGGCAAAGGCATCGGTCGTAGCTCGTAGATAAATTATTTAGTCAATTAAGCTTAGTACGGGTGTTAGGCTATGTTTTCGGGGATTCTTTTCTTTGGTAAGTTGGAGCTCTCCTGTCGGCCACATACAGAAACCGCAGTGAGATTTATGATGCGATTTTATTTGACCGTGTTTGGTTGTATTTTTTTTTGTTGGTAAGGGATATTTTCAATTATTATTTGAATTAGATTTATTTTCTTAGAGGTTGTGGAAGGACAAGAGGTTTATTTTCGATTAAGTTTAATTGAGATTGCAGTCCAAGTGAATGGATCCTCATGAGAATGGAGTCCGGTGACAGGAATAATTGAAATGAATTACATTGGCAACATAAATTGATTTAGACACTTATTTGAAGTCCAGGGGCAGGGGGAATTGGATCAGCAACAGTCGGTTCGTTGCTGTATGTATGAGTATATGAGCCAAGGTGTTTTAATCAGTTGGTTTACTAGTTTAAATTGCATTTTCAAAAGGCTTATGTGGGAAAAAACTTCTAGCAGAACTTAAATTATATTGCTCTCGGCTTAAATCTGCAAGTTTCTGTATTGATGTCTTTTTGGCTTTTTTAGAAAAAGGCCAGTCTTCCAAATACTTACTTACTTACTTAGGGGACGCTACAGTTCGGGACGAACGTGGGCCTCAACCAATATGGCTCTCCAGTCCAGAGGTCATCCTCCACTTGAGCGCTCCACCTAAGGCGAGGTCTTCCTTGACTGCGTCTACCCTCTGGGATGGAATCGAAGATCCTGCGAGCCGGAGCATTGTTGTCCATTCGCTCTACATGAAATAGCCATCTTAAACGTGATATGCGTATTTTTTTGACCAGGTCAATGTCGCTGTACAGCTCGCATAGTTCTTGGTTGAACCATCCCGTTAACGCAGGTTGGGCCAAAAATCCTCCAAAGAATCTTGCGCTCGAAACGACTAAGGATATCTTCATCCACTTTAGATAGAGTCCATGCCTCGGCGCCATAGAGCAGGACTGGGATGATTAAGGTCTTATACAGGGTCTGCTTTGTCTTTCGAGAGAGGGCTTTGCTACTCAATTGCCTTCCTAGCCCATAGAAACAGCGATTGGCAAGAGTAATTCTTCGCTTTATTTTTGACGAGATGTTGTTGTCAGATGTTATAACGGATCCGGGGTACACAAAGTCCCTAACTACCTCAAAGTTGACCATGTCTATTCTGATGTTTTGTCCAATCCGCCGGTGTTGTGTGTCCCTTTTTGTGGACAGCAGGTACTTCGTTTTGGCCTCATTGACTGCTAGTACCATTTTAGCCGCTTTTCCCACTATAATTAACTTGCGAGTTTCTTAGAATTTTTTCAAGTATTAAGTTGAAGAAATCGCACGATAGCGCATCACCTTTTTTGATGTCAAAAGCTTCTGTGAGGTCAGTACCAACCTTGACGGAGCAGCGAGAGTTCTCCATCGTCATCCTGCACAGTCGGACGAGTTTTGTGGGGATGCCAAACCCTGACATGGCTCTGTATAGCTCTCTATAAATGCTATCGTACGCGGCCTTAAAATCGATAAAGAGGTGGTGGGTATCGATTTGGAATTCTTGGGTATTTTCCATTGTGGACTTTCCTGGTCTGAAACCACACTGATAGGGGCCAATCACGTTGCTGACGGAAGGTTTTAGGCGTTCACATAGTACGGCAGAGAGGATCTTGTAGGCGATATTCAGGAGACTAATTCCTTTATAGTTGGCGCAGTTTAGAGGGTCTCCTTTTTTGTGGATCGGACAAACAATGCTGAGGTTCCAGTTCCATTCATCATGCATACTTTCTTCTGACCAAATTTTAGAGATGAGTTGGTGTATGTACTCCACCAGGTCATCTCCGGCCGCTTTAAAAAGTTCGGCGGGTAGTCCGTCGGGTCCAGCAGCTTTGTGTTTTTTTAGTTTAGATATTGCTATCCTTACTTCATTTTGGTCAGGTGGAAGGAAGTTTTGTCTGTCATCGTCCATGTTGAATGGTTCATTCTGCCTCACAGCGGGAATTTGGTCTTCATCCGTTTAACAGTCTGCAGAAATGGTCCTTCCCTGTACTCAGCACCGACTGTGACTCTACTACGAGGTTTCCATTCCTATCTCTACAGGCTTCTGTGCGGGATTTGTTTCCTTGGTCTGGTCTGGTGAAACCTAGCACATCAGTTGCGGCATCTCTAATGGCTTGTTGGCAGTGTTGCACTGGTCTTCGGGACTTGATGCTATGGTGGTACTGGATTTCTTGAGAGTTTACGGGATATTCGATCGGCATATAGGTTCTGGCGGTTTCTTGCGATTGCAGCTTTCCGACGTCATACTTCCTCACAGTATTACTCCGTTGTTGTGGTGCTCGGTTCATTCGCATTTTTACCTTCACTGCAACAAGGTAGTGATCCGAATCGGTGTTAGCTGCTCGGAAGGTGCGAACATCCAAGATACTGGAGGCATATGGCAACGTGATCAATCTGGTTAACGGTTCTTTGAACTGGCTGTAGCTAAGTCCCTTTGTGTATATCGAGATGAGAAAACCGTGTGCTTGCAATGGTGACGTTATGTGCCGCTGCGAAGTCAACAAGCCTAAGTCCGTTTTCACACGTTGTGACGTGTAGGCTATGTTTTCCGACAATCCTACCAAAGATTTCCTCTTTACCTATTTTGGCATTAAAATCGCTTAGTACGATCTTAAAGTCGTATTTAGGGCATTGCTCATAGGTTTTGTCTAGGAGCTTGAAGAATTCATTCTTAGTGGCGTCATCTTTGTCCACTGTTGGGGCATGAGCGCATATTAGGCTAATGTTGGCGAATTTAGCCTTGATACGGATTGTCACAAGTCGCTCACTTACGTGTCGAAAGCCCAAGACTTTTTGCCTAAGTCTACCGCTTATGACGAATCCTGGGGGGCCAAGACCTTTGTTGGTTTCCTTGGACGAAAGGAACCGGAGAATCCGGAGTCTGTAACCTGCTTCGGGGATATGAGCGCTGCCGTTGGCCCATTAAGGGCTCATCCGCCACCATCTCGATTTAAATGCCCTAACTTGCATTGAATTGTCCCAATGACCTTATCTCCAAATACGTCCAAGTAGCTCATTAGCGCATCTGCTTCATTGACTGTTGACGTCACAGTTGGTGCTATTGATTACGCTCATCCGCCGTACGTCCTCTTTCTGAGAGGCTCGTTCAAGACTTCTGCGATTCGATCAGAACAGTCATTAAAGCAGAGCATTATAGTGTTGCTATTTTGTCTGTGTTCAACATTCCCGCTTATAAGTTTAGCCGGAATGTCCGGATGGACAGACCAGTACTCGGTGGTTACCGCGGGGAGGTAAAATAAGCACAATTGATGCACACGAGGTAGTTGCAACACTGTGCATCGCCTGGTTGACGCCGATCAGTGCCTACCCTATTCATACAACACCCAACCAAATATTGAGTGTAATTTTTCTAAACAGGTGAGAACCTGTGGAAATATCATTCCGTGGAACACATTTTAAAACAGCAAGAAGGGAGACCACATATTCGAAACGGAGATAAATATAGTATCAAAAGCCTTTGAAAATCTAAGATAACCAAAAACCTTTCTTCAACTATATTAATTAGCGCCGCCGGTCGTACAACTATGCATTGGTATTGGACGAAAGCCAGGCCGACATCATGACAAACTATTGGCTCTGTTTAAGAAATCATTATTTTTTTTAATACATACATTATTTAACAATACTAATTGTTTCAAGCTAAATAAAACATCTTTTTCATTTAATTGAGAAGAAAATAATTTTTTATTGTGATCCAGGTGCTGGTTCCAAGTTCAAGGAGGTAGCGGAAATAATATGACCTGGAAGTGGAGCAGCGTGTTCAGCTCCAAGGTTCTTTGCGACATATTTCGCCTCAGCAGGAACAACAATTGGTGTTGGAACAATCAATGGAGAAAGACTGAAAGGAAATGCTGCTGGAATGACTGATCCATGGACGGCAACAGTTTGAATTATGGAGTCCTTCTTGTCTTCGGTTTTGATTCCTGGAGCTTGTTCCAAATTGATTGAGGAAGCTGAGGTCAAATGTCCCGGAAGTGTAGCAACGTGTTCAGAACCGAGTGTTTTTGCGACATAGGTTCCTTCAGCGCTCAATCGCGATTGCAACAAGAGTGGAGCACGATAGAGATGAGTAGCAGCTGGGATGAATGGACCATCAATAGCAAGAGTATGCGGGTTACCAATGGTGAATCCAGGTCCGAAAATGGGAGCTGAGTAGACAATTGGGGAACTATAGGCCAATGGAGCAACAAGGTTTGCCTGAGCGTTCATTGACAGAACACATACAACTACAGCACATATGACGAACTGGAAGGACATTAGGGTAAAATAACATGTAGACATTTAATTCCAAAACTAACCTTCATTTTAGATTTTCTTGATTTATCAGGAGGATATTGACGGAATCACAGTTGAGAAATTACTTATGTACTATTAGCCTTTTCGATGCGCTTTTATACTCTTAATTTCTTGAAATCAATAATTATATTGCCTAAGCTAATTAATAGATAAAAATATTTAATTTCACATTCAAAAAAATAAAATAACCTGATTCAAGCCAATTTAGATTGCCTAATGATCTTAAAAGTACACAACATGCATTTTGATAGTTGTCCAGCAGTGACTTTTGCGTGGGTATACATACAACCATTTTATCTTTCTGTTCAAAATAAACTTGGTGATTGTAATTTTTACAGAGCAGATGATAATTTAAATGTGAACTGGCATTTGTAAAAGTAAGAGGAACCAAAATCAGTTAATAATTTGAGTCTTGGTGATAAATTCTAGTAACTTTATCACTCTTATATTAAATTGAATCTCATGAACTTTTGCATGCCAACACAATGAAGCTTTAAGTAAATGTACAGCTTTTTATATAAAGCGGACACTTAGGGGGTAATGAATACCCTTAATATAGTAAACCACCCAATGTTAAAAAAAGAAAGGTTTAAAGAGGAAATACCAGTGCACATGAAGAATGCAAAAGTCCATATGGGCTGGGGAAAGAATCCCGAAATCAAAAATCCTGAAAAGCCGCAATTCACAAAATTCCAAAATCCCGAAAAAAATGTGAAAATTTTTCTTTCGCAATCGCATGGTTGCAGGATTACTCAAAGATCTTGATATACACAAATACGATGGCCTTATATTATATTCCCTAAGAATGGTGCTTAAATGCTGGCAAAACCACTGGACAAGTTTTTTCATCCGTGAAATTCTACAGGTCTCTACCCGAGCGGTTGGAAAACAGTTGGTACCTCCTCCCCATTAAGTGAAATTTAACATCGTTTTGGAAAAAGTATGATTTTTCCGGTTGATATATTAATAAGAGTTGATAGAATCTGGCTTCAAGATCTCTTACCGAAAATGACTGCATTTTTTTCGACATGATTAGAAATTAACTTCGGAACCTTTGCATTTAGGGTGATTTCAACGGTTTCCATTCTGATAGTCACAATAACGATGCTAGTTTGGCTCACGCTCAAAGTTCGGCTCTATCTCGTACACTCTTCCACTTTTTTACTTGCGATTATAGGTACTATAAAGCAAGTTATGGATTCGTGCAAAAAAAAAAAACTAACAATCAAACATGACATTACGATAATAGAGAAGTTGAAAAAAGTGGGTCCGGAAATTCCGTCCGTCTGTCTGTCTGTCTGCCTGTTCGCGCTTCTACAGCCTAAATGGATGGGCCGATTTGCTTCAAACTTGGTATTAAGTATCTATTAGGTAGTATCTCGGGGGGTGTTTTTCATTTTTTCTCTAAGTCAAAAAATAACGGTACCTGCCATACAATTTTGAACAAAAAGTTCGATTTTCTCGAAAACGGTTCTAACGATTTTGATAAGACTTTCAGGGTGCTAATTTTTTACAACAATTCATCTTTCATCTTTCTTTCATCTTTTTCCGAGAAAACTCTTTAACTAATTCAAAAAATGAAAGGATTTTCTAAGAAAAATTATTTTTTTTATTTTAATAGACACGTGGTTTTCGATCTGGCAATACTTTTTTCGGAATTGGTCTTTTTGACAGATGTCACTTGATTTATGCTCAGTTTGGTTTGCCATTTCATAATGAATCGACTTTATGAAAGATTTTGCGGAAGGATCTTGGTTTGCAAGCTTACAAAATCCAACTCGTGCAAGAATTTAAGCCGAATGTTCGGTGAATGGACCCAAAACGAGATGGCCACCGATCCCGATTTTCACAAAATTGGGAAAATTAGGCCATGGCTGGAATTCGAGCCAGCCACTTCCCCTTATCTTAATAATTAAGCTAAATTCTTGGCCATAACATTAAACTATATGCGTTTTATTTCTTCTTGAAAACCACACGTCTAGAAAAACACCCTTTATATACATACATAAGTATGCAGCTACTAAGTAATTATCTAACATAAGAACAAGTTCGTTCAATTTATTATCAATAATCTCTTGTCTAAGGCTTCTAACCCACTAAATTGTTTTGCTGACGATAGTACCCTCAGCTTCTCAAATTTCTCTCCAGATTTACAACCCTGTTCTTGGACTATGGAACTGCAACGGCAGCGTATGATAAGCTCACAAATTCCTGTCTTGGCATCGCCAAAAACGTTGCGAAGTGTTTTGGCTTCCTAACACGATGTAAGGAAAATATTCCCGTTTGATCTAGCTACAATTCAGACATTCACCCACGTAGTAGGGGAGCTCACGATGCTAAATGGGGCTTTACTCGAGCTTCGTTGGGACCTAATGGATTCTTAAAGATTAGGTGCTAGGAATGAAAAAAGTGTACGTGATGTATACCTGCTCAACGGTGGTAGGGGGAGGGTCTACAGGCTTCAGAAAATGTAAAAAAAACGCTACATTGAAATACTCGAGCGCGTCAGATATTAATAGTGCGTATGCCCCACGTGTCTCTGTTTACGGAAAGATGTTAATCTGCCGGTTTGCATGGTGGGGGTGGCTGTACGGTAGGGCAAAAAATGAAAAAAAAAAAGTTATTCGAGCGCGTCAGATTTAAAGAGGGGGTATTAAGTGAACCGTAGTGCCCCGTGGCTTAGTGGTTAGTGTGTCGGACTGCTAAGCGAAAGAACCTGGGTTCCAATCCAGCTCATAGCCACCTTTTTTTCTGGGGTACTGCCTCTTGCGAGGAACTGACAAAACCCCCAAGAGTAAAATTTGTCTCGAAAAAGTGCATCTCATGTAGCCGTTCGGACTCGGTGGTAAACTGTAGGTCCATTCCATTCTTGCAGATTAACAACACATACACAGGAATGGTTGAGAGTATAAGTCACAAGGCCTTGGCTCCTTAAGAAGCTGTCGCGCCAATAAATTTATTTTATTTACATTAAGTGAACCCGAAAGAAGCTCCCTTTCAAAAGACTGAGGATTCGGACATGACGCAGTCTCGTGGCGGCTTCTTGAAAATGCAAACAAAAATTGCCATTATGAAATACTCGAGCGCGTCAGATTATTATACAGACGATTCAGCTTAATGTAATAGTCCTTCTGTCCAATAATCTGACAAACTGTTTGGAGAATGTTCTTAATCTGACGGTTTAAAAAAAAATAATGTTGAAAAACAAAAATTTTATTACGAAATCTGACAAATAAATTGCACGGAAAATAGCATTCAAATACAAAGCTATTTCTTTCAATTGTAATATATATTCAGAAAAAAATAAAAAAAAACTGTTCACTGTTTTTTGAACAAAAAAAAATGAAAGAAGAGATTTCTGGCCTCACAAAATAGTTTATAAAATTCTTCTATAATAATTTTTGTTCTGTTTTAAGTTTTTTAGTTTTTTTTTTTTAGAAAATTGCCCTTTCTGGCTAAAAGAGGGGTCAACATAGACCCCCCTTCCATAAAAAATATATGCTTCACTTCAGCAGCACGCACTAAGCTTTATTTATTGTTTTTGCTACTTCGGTTCGTGCCAATGGGCACACTTATACACTTCCTTGTATAAAGATCTAATATATGGTAAACGTAGTCAACAGTGTGCTAGGTATCCCCCTTTTTATTAATTTGCCGCGCTCGAGTAAATCCCGAAGTCCCCTCTAAAGTTCCCCTATTGAGTATAAATATCATATCTTTGAAGGTGCTCTTGTTACTCACTTACGTTTCCTAGAATTAATCTACAGTGCATCAAAAATGATGAGCCGGGTGCACTGTTTAGTACAGAGATTCATTCTTCAGCCGAACTACGAGAATGTGGAACGCTTTAAGTGGCTCGAATTGTTTCCTTTCATTACCTCTTTTTATGTGTTATCTTACCTAAATATTTATATGAAAGTAGTAATGCCATTTGCAGGTCATTAAAAAGCTTTCGATCTTCTGATATTTTTACAATTTAATGATTTATCAGCGTTTCTAGGACCTGGTAAGAAAGGACTTGCATATGTGCAATTGAGTGAGACAAAAAGATTCCATTTTAGAGACAGGCTTAACAAATGCTGTTTTCTATCTACTGGGAAAAAACCAGTAGATAGAAATTAGTAGAATATCAGAGCTGATGAAGATGATGCAACAACAGAGGCATATCATGAGATACCTGGTCTGCGTCAAAGCCATTTCAGAAAAATCACTAAAAGACAAAGTGTTTGCAGTTTTCGGTAAGAGATTTCCCAACTTGTCAAGGTGTGAAGTATAATTAAAAAGGTTGAGTCTCAAGGATTATAAAATGTTTCTTACTTTATTCGAAAGATAATCTTCTGGCATTATAATTTAAATATGATTTTTGGCATATGACCACCAAGGCTGGCTCGGACGTAGTCTAATCTGGAGGTCCATTTTTCGTTGACTTTTTCCAACATTCGTGGCCGTATATCGGCAATAACGAGACGAATATTGTCCTCCAAGTGGTCAATTGTTTCGGGCTTATCGGTTTAAGCGGCGTTAAATTGTGAAACTATGCGGTTACCAAACGTTTCCTTCAAGAAATCAATTGTTGCACGAGCTGTGTGATATGTTGCGCCGTTGTTGTTGAAACCACAGATCCTGCACATCATGGTTATTCAATTGATGAATGAAAAAGTTAATAATCATAGCTCTATAGCGGTCACCATTGACTGTAACGTTCTGGCCAGCATCGTTTTTAAAGAAGTACGGATGAATTATTTCACCAACCCATAAAGCACACCAAACAATCAGTTTTTGCGGATGTAACGGGGTTTCAACATACACTTGATGATTATCATCACTCCAAATACGACAGTTTTGTTTATTGACGTATCATTTAAAGCAAAAGTGATGACGATTATGCTGACCGTAAAATGGACGTAGTGCGCGATATGTATTTCGAACAGAACCATGATTACACAAATTTGCACAATTTGGAAACGTTGTTCAGGCGTCCGTCTATTCATGTTGAAATGCTAAACCAAACTAAAAATAAATCACTTAACTGACAAAATGGCAGCCATTTAAAATAGTGTTGACAACTCAAAGTTTTATACCTCTAAAAAAAACATCCTTTATATATTAAAATAAAAATTCTTTCGTTTTTACTTGGGATTATAGGTGGTATAAGGCAAGTTATGGTTTCGTGCAGAAAAAAAATTCTAACAATCAAACATGATATTACGAAAGATAGATCAAAAAAACTTGGTCCGGAAATTCGGCCCGTCTGTCTGTCTGTCTGTTCGCACCTCTACAGCCTAAACGGATGGGCCGATTTGCTGCAAACTTGGTATTTAGTATATATTTGGTAGTTAACCATTTTTTTTATATTTTTTTTTTTTTGAAAAATCGATATTTTGAAAACGGGTATTTGAATTATTTTCTTAGTTTTGTTTTTAAATGCAAGTAATTTTTGTGTTTAAGTTTGCATTATTGAATTATTTTTTTTTTTAATTTTTTAAA